>JASDFA010000020.1:70420833-71896666 GCA_035772735.1 Datura wrightii
TACTTGAGCCAAAATGGCCTATCTCTTGTTTGAGCTCTATTCTCCCTTCCTCTTGAGTATTGGCTAAGACCGTGACTTGCAAATCATTACAAGTTGTAGTCTCAGCCATCATCCCTGTGAGCTTGGCACTCATTCTTTTTAAGGCTCCTCCCTATTTAGTAAGATGCTCCCCCGTTACTTCCATATGCTCTAGGATCAGTTTTTCCATATTGCTTATTTGATCATGATGTTCCTCCTCTTTATTATTCCTGTAAGCATAAAAAACAATAGGAGGATCATAATAGGGACTTAGGGAAAGGGAATAAGAATTTGGGCAATGGCTCCAATGGCCATCTGGACCACCACATACACCACAAGTATTACAGTGTTGCCATAAGTGAGGTCCTCCATAATTCAGACATCGCTCACCAAAATACAAATACCCATCATTAGATCCATTTATATACCATGATGTTATGTTAAGAAGAGTGGTAAAACATTTATAAAAAAAAAGAAAAATAAAAATCTCTACAATATATACAGAATAGCGGGATAATACTCTTAACCTGCAAATGATGAAACATATTCAAGACCCTGTCAATTGCGCTAAAAACTTGATGTCGCCTAAGCACATGCAAGCGCTCGTGGTCATCAAGTAATATAGGATTGTTAAGTCCACATAGTGTACCCATGGGACTTGTCAATTTAATCGTTATAAGGCTATCACTGTAATTTCACTAATCTACAAAACAGTTAAAATGAAGATTGGTTTGAGAAATTAAACTATCAAAACTTTACATATAATATTAACTAAAAAATGATTGTGAGCTAGATTGTATTTTGATGATGCTGAGAGTCTAGGGAAAATGCACTTGGTTGGTTTCAAGTTGAGTTTTCAAGATGTAATTACACTAGTACGATTCTTCCTATGGTTATTAGTTGCAAGTTCTTATCCCATTTCTTGCCACTATCCGTAGCATCCAAGAAATATTTCATGAACCCTAACGCCTATATCCTTATGGCTGCAGGAGAACAATGAAACACGATTATGTCTACTTGTATTTCAACTAAACAGGGTTGAAGGGTATATCCCTGTCCTGAACAACAACTTCTATCCTATCACCAATGTGTTCAAAGGTCTTTGAATTCCCGTCCTGTACTTATTTTTAACCCTTTCTATTGCCTTTTCCAAGTTCAATCAAAAGCCAACAAATTTCTTATAAGGTTATCAATCCCATAAATAATAAATTACCACAAAATAAATACGAACAAGCATAATTAAACAATCTAAACTAGATTAAATTAGTCTTTCAAACATTCAACAATCCATTATGGCCATAACCCTAGAATATAAGTTTAGTCACTCATAGACAAGCGGAAAAATGAATATTTAGTCATCATCATACAAAAATTCAAGCAGAGAAGAGAAAAACCTAGTGAAGACTTTGTCTTCCTTCCAAATGGCATACAAGCATCCACAAACGAACTACAGAATGTAAAAAATGATCAATGATTTGATAAAAGCTGCTCAAGAAATGACCTATGGCTTATATTTATAGTTGAGCCTTCAAATTACACTTCTGCCTTCCAAAACTTGGCTTTAAAATCAGTATTTTCTACCCTGGAATGGGCCTAGCGTGCTGCCCACCTATCTCACCATAGAGTTAGTCAAATTTTCAGTAATTTCAACTCTGGATGGGTCTGGTGCACTGCCCCACCTATCTCACCAAGGACTTAGCTAATTTTTCTTGCTCTAGAAGCTCTTTGGCGCCCAGCCCCATCTACCTCACCAAGTTTGGCTCAAGTTTCTTTGAAATTTAGGAGTTGGTACGCTGCCCCCTCTATCTCACCAGATTTGATCAGATTTTTCTCAGTCTGGAATGCTCTGCTGTTATGGATGGGGCTCCATGGCCACCCAGGACCAGAAATTTTTGGTAATGTGGATGGGGATCCACGCCCTCATCTCACCAATGTGTTGAGTAGATTTTCTTCTAAAGTTTTGGACCTAGTGCGGGGTGCTAGCCACTCACCAAAATGATGAAAATAATTTTCTAAAGTTTAGAACTTGGTGTAGGGCGACAGCTATCTCACTAGATTCTTCACTAAGCTTCTCAAATCTCCAGCCTTGGTTCATTTTGGGTTTTATTTCCCTGTTTTCCTGCTCAAATCACCTCAAATAACCTGTTAGCAGATAAAACACATAAACACAATGAATTCATGTACTTCATAGGGATTATTAACACAAAACATGGTAAAATATGGGCAAAAGCATGGCAAATGGGCATAAAATTATACCCATCGTCAGGGTTACAGGTGGAGCTCCTTAAGGTTCAAATTGGAGTTTGTCGGTTAGTAGTGTCTCCTATTGTATAATGTAGTTTTATTTTCGGAACAGTTATTTCAGTTCAGTTTTCAGTTTATGATTTTAGATTCAGTTTTTAGTACATGTACATGACCCAAAAAATGAGATTTACTTATATTTCATTGAATTTTTTCAAACGAGCATATCATATGGGTAATTATGCATCTCAGATAGGGTCATTGTACTTCATTTCAGTTATGTATTCAGATTAGTCTTTCTCAGCATACTAGCATGTTCCTAGCTTTAGTTACGTTTCCAATATACTCAATATATTCCAAGGATTGACTGCATAAATTATGAGCTATATCATTTTATGATATAGATCCAGGTATTCATACTCAGACCCGTGGTTATAGACACTCCAGATTCTTTTAGCTGACCATGGTGAGTCCTCATCTTCTAAGGACGGGAGTTTGTTTTCCTTATTTTAGTTATTTCTAGTTTCAAAAGTTGGAGTTAGCTAGAGGCTTGTCCCAGTAACTCATCAAATTAGTAGAGGCTTTCAGATAGTGTAGTATGAGTTTCAGCTTATGTTTTAGTGTTGTAATAAGATTTTTATCCTTTACTTTTTTTAATTATGTTTTAGCTAAGCTTCTGCATAATTATGTTCTATTAGTTGTTGTTATGTTAGCATTGTGCTATGCCATGGGTTAGCTTGGCGCCATTCGCGGTTCTGGGTCCCGTATTACGGCAAGGATATAGACTTTGGTTGTGACAAACTGGTATCATAGTATTAGGTTTAGAGTGTCCTAGGGTTTCTGAAAGCCATGTCAGGTAAAGTCTTTTTCACGGGTGTGAAGCGTGCCACACATATGAGGAAGAGGCTACAAGGCATTTTTAGGAAAATTGCCTTTGTTCATGATTCTTATCATAGAGTGTGAAACTCTAAAAGTTCCCCTTCTAAGTTGTTCTTTACACGTTCATAGACAATGCCTCCCAGATGAACAAACAAAAGGAGAAATAGTAATAGGCACCAGCCAGCCCCACCAGCTGTAGCGAACATGATGAATGAGCAGGTTAACCATGCAGAGATTCAGGCTACATTTTAGGTGTTGGCATAGGGCGTCATAGCACAAGACAACCATCAGGCAGTGGCACCCGTGAACCCTAATGGGAATGCTAAGGCAGCAAGGATACGAGATTGCATTAGAATGAACCTGCCAAAATATTTTGGGTTGAAGGTGCATGAGGACCACATGAGTTCATAGAGGAAATTCAGATGATCACCCAGATTATGGGGGTTACTAGTGAGCAAAATGCGGACTTAGCCTCCTATCAGCTGAAGGGGGTTGAGCATATATGATTCAGACAATGGAAGAAAGGTCGTAGGGTAGATGGAGCTCTGATGAGTTCGTGACAGCCTTATTAGACAGGTTCTTTCCTTGGGAGTTGAGGGAGGTGAAGGCAGCCGAGTTCGTTAACGTGAAGCAAACCAACATGACTATCTAGGAGTATTCCTTGGAGTTTATCTGATTGTCTAAGTATGCACTGGAGATGATGGGTGACTTGAGCACTTGCATGAGCAGGTTCATAAACGGAGTCCCAGATTTGGTGGTCAAGGAGTGCAGGACCAAGATGCTTATCAATGAAATAGACATTTCTAGACTCATGATCCACGCTCAACAAGTCGAGGAGTAAAATCTAAAGGAGTTGGAAGGGAGAACAAGAGAACAAGGACAAGGGACTCAGTGTATGAGTGGTGGACCTCGTACCCAGTCCTATTGGAGATCATCAGTCCCATCACCATCGACAACTAGTGTTCCAAATATCCCAGAGTAAGGGAGATTACATACCCAACTTGCAAGAACTGTGGAAAGAACTATTTGGGAGAGTGCATGGCTAGTTCAGGAGCTTTCTTTTGGTGCAACAAGTTGGGCCATAAACTCAGAGATTACCCAGTAGCCAAACAGGGTGAAGGTAGAGCCCCAGCCATTTCATCAGTATCTCTGATAGCACCCACCTCAGCAGCGCACACCAGCTGGTGCGGATAGTGGACGGTGTCAGGACTGCTTTTATGCCCTATCGTCATTTCAAGATCGGGGGAGCTCACTAGAAATAAACACAAGTATGCTATGAGCTTTTCGTGATTGACACTTGCATAGTGTTAGACCCAAGAGTCACAATATAGGGCATAAGATTCTTTTAGCATCCTAGCATGAGATTTTTCCGTTGATAATATAAAATGATTATGAGTATGAAGCCTTCAATAATAGTTGTAGGGGCAAATGGGAAGTCAAGGTTTAGTGATTTGGTCCCATCTTAAGAAAGGATCCAAGAGCCTTAGAATGTTGGCTTTACACTAATGGGGAGATAATAAGTTGAAGGGCCAAGTCAGGGTTTGAATGCTCTAGTAGGGGAGTTCCAGATACAGTATCATTGGGATGTTGGTCCATTCCTTTTCGGGTGTCTTCCCCTATGTTTCAGTCAACATTACACTATACTCATGCCTATGTTTATAGTTAAAGAATTATAGTTAACCTCTTCAGATAGCAATCCTGTAACACCTCGAAAGTTCTAACATCAGGCCCCAAACATAAAGAAAGAATTCAGAAGGAAAATGAAAATTTCACCTCAGAATGACTCAGGGTACGACTCATTAAGTGACCCAAAAAGTCATGGTCAGACTCATGGTAAGCAGTCAAAGAGGTGCAAGTGAGGTTCAGTGGCAACAGATGACCCAACGAGTCATTAGGCGGGCGACGACTCATTAGGACGGTCATGGGGAGAAATGCTAGAATTCTAAGGGGATCCCAGGCAGTGTTGACGAAGAGTGGACCTGACTAGTCGTCAAGTGAAGTAACAACTCATCATGTCCGTCATGTGAAGGAAGAGCAGAATCTTGGGTTGTAGTGATAGAGGAAGGGGGTCATGAGTCGTTAAGTCAACTATGACTCGTGAAGTTAGTCATCGGCAGGATCGAGCAATTTCTTTGAGAAAATTCCAGTGCACTCCATGACATGGCACCGTGAGGTCGTTGTTTACCCTACAACTCGTGGAGTGCCTCATGGGGACTAGTAGAGGATTTTTTCCTGTGAATTTCCAAGGGTGTTTATGTAAAATTCTATGCTTCTAACTCCTAAACTACGTCGTTTAAGTATTATATGGGATGTTTCAAGGGTTTTTTCTAGCCTAATCCCTCATTCACTTAAGGAATACTCTCAAACTCTTCCTCCTCCCCTCTGTCAAGACTGAAGAATTCAACTAGGCTTCTTCAAAGGCTTCAAGGGTTAATTTTAGGTGCTCCTCCTAATTAGGATGGAATTTCCTTCCATCCTTGTGCTCTAAAATTTTTGTACTAAAAACTCAAATCCCTGATTCTAGAAAAGCATGTTCTAGGGTTTCAATTTATGCATGTTCTAGTGTTTCAATTTTTCCCTAAATTCTAATAACCATCATGGCTAATAGTAGTGTATGCGTATGAAGTTACTTGGACGCTCCTGATATATGAGTATGGTATGTGAATAACATGAATGTGGGATTTTTCACCATGAATTAATCTAGAATTTCAAATGGGATTTCATAAATTATTCACATGCTCTTATAATGAACTTGCATTCTTGTTTTAAAGTATATGTAGATCATATGGGTCTCCTCAAATGTAGAATGTATGTTTTATTATATGTGTTGGAACATGATTAGAACGTATGGGCTTTGACCCATATTAAGTATGTGCATGTTTTCACTATGATTTCGTTGTAAATGTTTTGGGTATGAGTTGAACCTATAGAAATGGCATGATTATTGAATTTTCATCATGATTTAGTGTAAGATTTGAAATGGGGTTTCATGAGATATTCATATGCTTCCACCATGATCTCATTGTACATGTTCAAGGTATGAGTTGAATATATGGTTCTCCGTAAATATAGAATATATGATTTGATATATATATATATATATATATATATATATATATATATATATATATATATATATATCTGTGTGTGTGTGTGTGTGTGTGTGTGTGTGTGTTAAAGTATGAATTTGACCTAGGTATCTTACATGAATCTCAGATATATGCCATATGTTATGAACTCGGGACTTGAATGTTGTGGACATCTTTAAAGTATGATTTGATCCTATAGGTGTTTCATGAAAGTAGAATGTATGATCTAAATGATGATTCGAAACCATGATGTTATGAATTATGATAATAAAGCATGAGAATAATGAATTTAGTATGATGTAATTAGTTTAACGCTCATGTCTCTAATTAGCTGAGGTAATTAAGACTAGCTCTAGTGAGTATGGACTTTCCTTAGCTGAGAATGTTTTCCTTAGTCTGTCGGGACTTTCCTTAGCTGAGAATGTTTCCCTAAGTTTGTCGGGACTCTCTCTAGTTGAGAACATTTCCCATAGTATATTGGGACTCTCCTTAGCTGAGAATGTTTCCCTTAGTCTGTCGGGACTCTCTTTAGCTGAGAATGTTTCCCATAGTCAGTCAGTGACACTCTATATCAGAGAATGTTCTCCTTTGGACAATCATGGACTCTCCATAGCCAAGAACTTCTCCCTCGGACAGTCAAGGATTCTCTATGATATTATTTACGGCTTCGATCCTTAGTATTTGTTCAGTATATAACCTTTGCGCATCAGTTGATTATACTTCAGTAAATGTTTTCAAATAAAATCTTCATGTTAATAAATATATGTATCTCAGACAGGGTTGTTGTATCTCAATTCAGGTATACATCCAGTATTGTGTTCGGTTTACTTCCTTCTTGTATACTTGCATGTTTAGTTTACTTATGCTTCCTGCATACTCAGTACATTCCATGTACTGACCGCATACTTTATGTGCTATATCGTTTCATGATATAGATTCAGGTTTCCACACTCAGACACGTGGTTAGATAAGCTCCATTCCCACCTCAGCTACTTGTGGTGAGTCCTCATATCCCCAGGATGTGATATATGTTTTCCATTATATTTATATTTCAGTTTACAGACTATAGGCGTTAGTTGGGGGCTTGTCCCAGCAACTCATCAGTTTAGTAGAGGCTTTCAGACATTGTATAAACAGATTCAGCTTGTATCAGAGTTTTATGACATATGTTACTTTGGGTTTTAAAATACTCTTTAAGTTAGCTTCTGCTTAGTTATGATTTCTATTAGTTTTTTTCTCTGATAGTGTCATTCTATGATCATGTCATGGGTCGACTTGGAGCCTCTCAGGGTTCCTTGTCCCGTGTCTCAATCTGGGCCTATGTTCGGGTCGTAACAAATCCCAGTCTTTTTCCAGGATTCCATAAATCTCATATTTATGTCATGAAACCAGCTAGGTGTATAAACTTATATCTCCTAGTATGCTCAGCTCTATGAACTCATTCCTTAGAATTTGCCTTAGTGGCTCAGCAGATCATGCTACCTCATGTATGTGCTCATTTTAGATTTTTGTAAATGATTCATGATTACGGATTTATTACTCCCGGCCTTAAGTATGTTCTCCCACAACAGAAATAATGGTTGCAACGGATGTGTCCTGAATTGACTCCTCATTCAGCCTTAGATGCTCAGTTAGTAGAAGTTTATAGAGTGTAATTGTTAGCCATGACAGGGAGTCTGAGGAGCTTTTGGAATAGTATAAGCTACAGTGGAGCCACAAAGATGAGTATAGTGGTAGGCTTGAATTGTGTTTTGGCATTCGGGAAGAGGTACAGTTAACATGGTGTTCTTATATAAGGAGATGAGATGTTAGGGTGTAGAAAAGTTAATGGGAATGGAAGACTCTAATGAAAGGAGCTTCCAGTTAAAATTTGGGACCAATAGGTTCATAAGTTGGGGAGGAATAAGGAGACGGGGTCAGTGAAGATTTTACAGAGCAATAGACCAGTAGAAGGGACTACATGGAAAGTTGGATTCAAATAAGTCTTACTCTCTATCAGATCAGTCATCAAGTCATCTATTCAGATATTATTTTTTGGTAAACAGATCTAACCCAAGGCTTTCACCCCTCATGGCGGTCGGAGGCTATGCAACACCCCCAAGCCTTAACATAAATAAAAAAAATAAAAAGGATGTACAAGGAGGGGGACATAAACCTTACCTCCAGCCTTATGGTGGTTCATAAGTCGTCCATCTACTAAGGTTAGACAACTCATCCCCGATACTAGAAATGGAAACCTAGAGACTATTCACCTAAGAAGAGAGGACTCCTCTCAAATACAAAATATTTAGAAAAGTAGTAAATAAGGGAGACTCTCCCCTTTACATAAAAATGAAAAGAAAAGAAAACCTATGCCCTACAGGGCATTTCTTTACTATAGTCAAAGTGAAGAAAGGCAAAGTAACACCAAAAGGTTCATGAGTCCAACCCTAGACTAGCATAGTGTGAACCCCAACACTGTGTACAGCACAGGCAATAAATATGATCAAGGTGGATGTTTGATCCTCTTGCTCTTCCTCCTTCTGAAGCTAGGCAGGCCCATCTTATCTGCCGTGAGAGGTCCTCTAATGTGCACCGGTAGATCTTGAAGGCACGTGAAGTGTGCATCAACAATAGTAGTGTAGTCAGATAACAACTTGTTGGGAGGGTCGTTTCCACTGGCAGGAAAATTTTAAAATCGAATTACTAGGGGTGCTTTTTTAATATTCTATGCTTCTAACTCCTAAATGATGTCATTTTGGGACTCCTATGGGTCAAATTAAAGGGTTTTTCATAATCTAATCCCTTATTCTTTCTCAAATCATCTGTAAGCTCTTCTTCTCCCTTCCTCTCAGGGCTCAAGAACACCTAGGGTTCTCTCCAAGAGCATCAAGATCCAAGTGCTAGTGGGGGATTTCTTCAAGCCAGGTGTGTGGGACTTCAACGACGATTTTTTTTCATCCTTTTGTCCCAATATAAGCTCAAAACCTTAATTACTTTAATTTCCTAGAAAAGCATGTCTTAGGGTTTCCATTCCATAAATGGCTTCTCTCATGTCGTCCATGGTTTTTAAGGTCCTCATTATAAAGAGAACATGATGTTCATGAATTCACTCTCAATTGCATGATGAACTCCCATGATTTGATTTAGCATGATTTCCCAATGTTCAGCCCATGAATTAGTTGTTTTCGAAAATATGGTCCATTTGAGATATATGATTTTACCATGAATTCAGGACATATGATTTACACCATGATTTGGATTTATGTTTTTATGGATTTAGTATGATTAACATGTTTATGATTCCCTTGACTCTCAGGCCTCTTACTAGTTGAAAGTAGCCCAGACTAGACTCTCATGAATTCAGTATGATCTGCATGTTTATGGTTCTTAAGACTCTTGGGCCTCTTGCTAGCAGAAGTAGCCCTGACTAGTCTTAGAACATCGGTTATGAGCCCTAAATATTAGAATGCCATGGTCCTTTAGGCTCTCAAGAATCTTGCTAGATTTATTAGTTACATGTATCTTTATGTTTAGTTGGGAGTAGTACTTATCACTGAGTGGGCCAAGGTTCCAGCATACCCAGGTCTCAGAAGTATGTGCCACCATACGATAAAGAATTCTCAAAAATAGAGAATGTTGCCCTTAGCCCGAGGAATATGGGATCCCCACTATTTGAGAGTGTCTCCCTTGCCTTAATGGGCACATGCAGGGGTCATTATTATTACAGATTGTCTCCCTGAGTTCACGAGTGATAAGACACCAATAAGAGTTCTTACGCTTGGCAAGGTATGAACACCCTTCTAATCGGGGTTATAGGTTGGGCTCCATAAGGCTCATATTCGAGTTTGTCAGTTAATATTCTCTCTCACAGTACAATTCATTTTTCGTTCCAGTATAGTTATTTCTGTTCAATTTTTAGTTTATGATTTCAGATTCAGTCTTCATTACGTGTACATGACCCAAAAAACTAGATATACTTATATTTCATTAAGTGTTTTCAACCGAGCATATCATATCAGTAATTATGCATCCCAAATAGGGTCATTGTACTTCACTTTAGTTATGTATTCAGATCAGTCTTTCTCAATGTACTAGCATGTTCCTAGCTTCAGTTATGTTTCCCATACATCCAAATAATGAACGCATACATTATGTGCTATATTATTCTATAATATAGATCCAGGTATTCAAACTCAATCCCACAATTAGTTATGCTCTAGACACCATCAGTTGACCTTGGTAAGTTCTCATCTTCTAAGGATGGAAGCTTGTTTTCCTTATTTAGTTTATTTCTAGTTTCAGAAGTTGGAGTTAGCTGGGGGCTTGTCCCAGCAACTCTTCATATTAGTAGAGACTTTCTGACAGTGTAGTATGAGTTTCAACTTTTGTTTCAGTGTTGTAATCATATTTTTATTCTTTCCTTTTTATTAGTTATCTTTTAGTTAAGCTTCTACTTAGTTATGTTCTATTAGTTGTTGTTATGTTAGCATTATGCTATGCCATGGGTTAGCTTGGAACCATTCATGATTCTCGATCCCGTGTTACGGCCAGGGTGTAGACTTGGGTCGTGACAGGACGACCAGGTGTCACATACGAATTTCTGGGCAGCTATTCAAATGCTGGCTCAGGTAATGACCAACTAGGTCAACTAGCAGGTCATCGTACATGCCAATACCAATGGGTCCACATCTGCTGCTAGACTATAGGATTTTACTCATATGAATCCCCTGGAATTTCATGGGTCTAAGGTACATGAGGACATGCGGAAGCTCATTGACGAGGTTCAAAAGATCACCCACATCATGGGTGTTACTTCTATCAAAAGTGCAGATTTGGCTGCTTATTAGTTGAAAGAGGTGGCTCAGATATGGTATAAGCAGTGGAAAGAGGGAAGGCGGAATGGTGTAGGTCCAGTGGAGTGGATGAGTTTGTGACTACGTTCCTAGAAAGATTCTTTCCACGGGAGTTAAAGGAAGCTAAGGCCACTGAGTTTGTGAACTTGAGGCAGAATGACATGATGGTGCAGGAGTATGCTTTAAAGTTCACTCAACTGTCAAGATATGCTCCGAAAATGGTTGCTGACCCAAGGGCTCGCATGTTCAAGTTCGTTAATTGAGTCTCAGACTTGGTAATTAAGGAGCGCAGGACTACCATGCTGATCAACAAAATGGACATCTCCAGGCTCATTATTCATGCATAGTAGATAGAGGCAAAGAAACTAAAGAAGATACAGAGGGAGAGTAAACGGGAACGAATAGGCCAGTGCGACTATTCTAAGTAGAGGTCAGGCGGTGGTAATCACCCATAGAAACAATAGAGACCTCTAGCACCCTCATAAGCCAGTGTTTCTTCTCCAAGTCCCAAAAATATCGGAGGGCTGGATCATTAGGATACAACTCACAAAGCCATGTATCTAGTAGCTGCACTTTTCCAGTATGTCCTTAGTGTAGTAAGAATTATCTGGGTGATTGACGTCTGCGCAAGAAGGGTTGTTTTGGTTTTGGAAACTAGGTCACAGGTTGAGAGATTGCCCATCAGTAGGATGGGAGAAGGCCCAGTCCACTTGTCACGCCCCACGTCTACACCCTAGGCGAAACACGATACTTGGAGTCACAAGTAACCCCAACTCAACCCCTGGTTCTTCATATGCTTGTGATGTGTTGTGAGTTTACAGCACTTTCGACGCTCAAAACTAAGAAAATAAGATGGACTTAGGTATGTTTATACAGATATAAGGGACATTTTCTTTGTTTACAAGATAAATAGGTTTTGGAGCAAGAATGTGGAAAAGATAGCCTGAAAGTGTAGAAAATAGGCTTAAGTCACAAGTATCAGTACGAGCCGTAGATTGATGCTACGAGCTGTACTAAAGATCGTGAAAAGTTTCAGAAGGCTACATTATGAAGAGTGCATCCCACGACTCTCAGTGCAAGTAGTACAATGCTTGTATTGGCCTTAAAATTGAGTCATGGAAAGATTCTGAAGATTTGCACAAGAGACTGACACCTAACATGGATAGATAGTACGAGTCATGGCGTCAAGGTACGAGTCATACCATCACACTCGTGAAAAAGTTTAGAAAAATTCAGAATTCTTAGAGTCAAGCTATGAAACCACAGTACGACTCATGGGAAGCATGTACGAGTCGTACCAAGGCCCAACACTTAGCCAAATTGCAGTAGGCCATGAACATACGTGAAGCAGGTACGACCCGTACAAACCTGCTATGGATTGTAGGATCGATCGTGGCACAGGCGGAACCAACTATGGAAATTCACCCTATTAGCTTAGGAAAAGGATTTTTATGTCTGTGTAAATACGTTTTATGTTTTATTATCATTAGAGAATGTTGGAAGTAGTTAGAGAAGGCTAGAAAGTAAGGAAAAGCATAGAAGTGAGTTGATTGACTTGTGATCAACCTTTTCTTAATTTCTTTCTTGATCTTTGTGAATTGTTCTTGAGTTATCTCAGATATAATCAAAGAATCTTTTCTCTCATCTACGATTGTAAGTATTGATTAATGTATTTAATGATGAATGCATATCACAATCTTGCAACTATGAGAAGCTAAAACCTCCATAACTAGAATTGTGGGAACCATGGTGGATTAACAAGCTAGGGTTACATAAAAGTGATTCAAAACCAATGCAAAATATTGTATTCTCTTCATGCTTAAATGTTTCTTAATAGTGTACAACGTTAGGATTTTCCCGAATTCTTTACATGCTTGAGCCTAGAGAGGTAGAGATTTGGAAAATAGAATTACAACAAAGCCTTGATCTTAATAATCATTGTATTAACTTGAGTTGTAGTCGCAGGATAGTTATATTTGGGACATACTAATAACGGTTAGTTTGCATTCGCTCATGAGACCTGACCCGGTGATTGAGTATAGTCATTCAATAGGGATGAACCAGTCGTTAGGATGAACTTTAGTTATCAGTTCTATAAGTAAGCATTGATGATGATCACGTATGTATACCCGAAGAAGTTATGAATCCACGGGGAACACAAACCCTAGTTATCCTTCATTCTTGATTTCAACCAAAATTTTAACAGTCGTTTAATTGTTGCTATCTTTAGAACCCCCAATTTGGAGTAACTGCCCAACAAGTTCACTTACTGGCTTTAGTATAGCTCTTCCATATTCCTTGTGGATTCCACCCCAACCACTTAGTTGGGTTCTTTATTTACAACGTCCGCTTCATACATCAGTAGGAGGTATGATTTGAGTGTTATTAAAAAGTGGTGCCATTGCCGAGGAATATGGCTAAGACTAGATTATTTTCTTGTATTTGACTTTAGGTAGTTATTTCCCTGTTTACGTTTTCTTTGTTTTTCTTTTTTGATTCTCTCAAGATACATCATGAAAATGATCCCTCGTTCAAGCACCTAGATTCAATGTGACAAACTGTCAAGGTCTATAGAGGTGATGATGACTATTGATACATTAATGATTATGATGATGAATTACGAGGCAGACGGGACACCGGAATACATGGAGACGTTGAACGCTTTAAATGGAATGGGGTCATATAACTTCATCCCAAAAAAGTTAGACCTGGATCTAAAGAATTGTTCAACGAGGCCGGCCAAGCCATCGGCGGAGCTAGCACCAGTCCTTGAGTTGAAAGCACTACCTCACTATCTCATGTACGCATTCCTCGGTGAAGATAGTACTTTACCTGTTATAATCGCAGCAGACATGTTAGATTATCAGGTGGGAGCTTTGGTCAACATACTAAAACGGTACAAAAAGGCAATTAGCTAGACCATAGCTAATATCTGTTCGGACTCTGTGGTGACTACACGCAAGTGCACGTGGTCGAACAAGTAGTAAAGTGGCTTAAGTAAAGCCAAGTATCGATCCCACAGGGACTGAGCTATGGTACTAATTATCTTAAGTGTTAATGAACTCTATCTTTCAGAATGCAGACAACCAAATAAATAATATTTTGAGAGTTTGAGTTTACTAATTAATACGAATCTAAGGCAAAATTATAAAGTGAGTCTGAACAATAGTAATGAGCAAGATGAGGTTATAACGAACATGAAGGGAATTAATTTATCAATACAATTCAGTTAATCTTTCCTTCGGTTGCTAGTCAAGAATTATTGCCTATGGATTGGAACTTTCTACTCCTATCCAACTTAAGAATCATGAGTCTTAATGTACATTGTTGTGATAAAAGAATTTTATGTTCTAGCCATACATTCCCGATTCCTTAATTGACTAATAAGACTTTCAGATATATTTCTATTCTGAATGTAAATTAATTCTCAATTTTCTAAACTAAGAGATCATATCCTACCAATCCACATCTTTTCAATTTCTTTCCTTTTCAAAATTAAAATTGGATTTTTTAGATATACATTAACATGGGCCAAACATTAATGCAGTAAGAACAAGAATTGATAGAACAACCATTGAAGAAAAGAGGAAAACTGAAATGATTAACAATTACATTCCACTACAATTGTTCTTAACCTCAGCAAGAAGTTAATTTAGCCACTTATTTATGGATTTAACATCATCAAATAACTAGAATTTATACAAACAATTGAGATAAAAGAGAAAGAGATAGAGAAGAACCCTAGAATTTTCGTCCCCTCAACTGCCTGTAACCCACGTTCTTGCTCAACCAAGTCAGAATGTTTAAAATAAAACCTAAGTGTGCTATTTATACTATTGAGAATTTTTCCCGAAATAACAAGCAACGTGGCACGGAGTGTATCGCGGAGCACTCCCTCCGTGCCACAGAGGTATCGCGGACCTTCACTGGAAGTCGGTCCCCCAGGCAATTTAACCTCAATGTGCCACGGCCTGCATCGCGGAGCCTGGCCAACGTGACACGGTGCTATCGTGCACCTTCACTGGAAATTGCCAAATTTATTTCCTCCGAGGCAGAGTGCCTCCGCGATGGCAACGTGACATGGCTCCATCGCGGAGCCCTTGTTTTTGCTGATCTTCCATGTCCTTTGTCACTCGTTGTTTCCAAGTCCATTCCCGATTTTACCAACATGTATCTTAGCTTCCCAAAATTCCATTTTACCTGCAAAACAACACTAATCATGTTGGTTAGTATAAATTCACATTTAACTGCAAATCACATGAGAATGTGCACAATAATGATATACAAACTAGTCGAAATGAAGCATTTGAGTATCACTTGGGCATGAAATTTTGCCCAAGATCACTTACCCCACACTTAAACTCTTGTTCGTCCTCGAACAATATTCTCACATCTCATGCAATATACATTTATGCATAGCTACTTTGACTCAACAATTCAAGATATGGCTATACCAATTATTTAATATAGTAAATCATCAAGAAAACATGCATAGTCTCATCAATACAATGAAGTACATCACATTAAGACCTCCTAAGCTCAAGAATCAATTCTCGATCTTGGCAAACTCGTGAAAATCAACTGATCAAGACATCCAACATGAAATTAATCTCTCGTCAAGCATGTGCCCTCACAAAACAAGAAAACTACCCCCTTTGCTATCATATGATTTCCAAAGCACTACATGTCGGGGTATATGAATACAATTTCGCTCTCTCTCCCAAGGAATTCACATGCATCATGTCATGAACCATAGCCTTTCCTCTAGTGTATTACTCCACTAATATAAGGACGAGTGATATAAGATCACGTAGGACTTAACGGGTTGTAATGTAAGCTAAGGAACTAGCAAATACTGGGCTAACCAATAATAGCAACTAGCTTCCTTAAGCGCTTTTCAATATATCCCACCATCATTACGGTCATTTTTTTTCTTCCTGCATCCTCCCATTCTTGAAGATTTTTTCTTTGTTCTTGTTCCCATTTCTTTAAGCACACTCGACTTACTAGCAAAGATTAGTTATACATCTTTAGTTTATTTAATTTCAGCAAGTGCACCATTGACCTTTCCTTTAACTTTCACCACTTTCGCTTTTCTTTCCTTTTCACAATTCTCACTCCTTTACTCTGTGGAAATATTATATTTCTTGAGCACTTAAGAGTTTTGGATCAAATTCACGACTAATGGAAAGAAGGGATTAAGCTCGGTTTGTACCTCTTCAAAGAAAGAAAAAAATAGGCTAAAGGCTCAATGGGGCTAACTAGGATGTACATTCAAGGTAGGTATGATAATGGAGAAACTTTAGGTTTAATCAAAGAAATGCCTACATCCTTTCCTACAATACACATCCTTCATTTCGTTTCGTACACACACCAGGCAAGTTCTAGACACTTCGCAATAGCATGGAATAATCGAACCCTCACCTCACACTCAATGCACATGTTCAACTCAAGACATATTCACAGACTCTTCAATCAGCTAATTACAAGAATTCACTATTAAGCCTCGATCACACCGAATCGAACTCTATGGCCTAGGTATCTCAACATGTTTACACATTTGCATGCTTTCATACGAATCACCTTTGCATCTTAATATCATGTACAACACGTAACAAGAATTTCAAACCATGAAGTAGCGACACATTTAGGACACAAACAAAAGAAAGAACGAAAGAAAAAATACTACTCCTATCGACTATATTTCCCTTAAGATGGCCATCATCCATCCGTCATAGGAAACGGTCACTCTCTACGACTTCGGTTCAATGGGACTATTCTCGATAAAAGCACCGAAAACAAAGGCCGAGAAACCCAACATAAAAGAAATTTATCAAAAATTTTTTAAAAAAATTTCGATAATTTCGATAGAAAACAAAAATATTTACACAACAACTAACAACTCAACATATCACGCAACAACTTAACATTCATTACAACACCACTTAATTACAGAAAACATAACACAAAGTCACAAGGTCATATTTTTCACAGTCACAACAACAAAACATAAACATAAACAAAAACGAAGCAGCTGGCACCTAACTACTCCCACCCCACACTTAAACTGAACACTGTCCCCAGTGTTCACAAAATTCAACATATCACAAAAGTGGGTGGTGAAACTCCCTGATCAATCGAAGTATTAAACTTCTTCATCAGGTGTCGTTGCCTCATCTCCCATATAAAAATCGCCCCCTTTGTCCTCATCTGACTCAACATCTGAGTCCTCCCGTCGTGTCTTCTCATCAGTGGGGACGTCATCATCTACAGGCTCCACAAATACGGGACCTACTCTGCATAGAGCTCGGGCATTCTCGCCGAATGGGTAATCCAGCTCGAGCTGCCATAGCTCATCCTCTGTTGCAGGCCTCCCTCCAATGCGCAGCTACAACATCTACATCCCCAACATGTGGGCCATATACTGATCATCCCGAGCATGTCGTTTGGCTAGTGTGAGCACCGGCCCATGAGTAGTGTTAGGTGCCTTGGTTTTGGTGACATCCAAGGCACGCCTGTCAATCTGTGGGATGTAATCCAGGGCCTCCTTCTCGATATCATGGCCCCTCAGGAATGTGGTAAGCAAACCACCGAACCCGTATTTGTGCCCCTGATGCAGTCGGGCTCTCTTCATGGCGGAGATGATCACCGCCCCAATATTTATTTCAAGCCCCTTCATCAGGGCATACACCAAGCAGACTCGGTCTCGGGTGACATCTGTCATGTGCACCCCTGGGATCAGGCATGAGCACACAATTTTAAGCTAGATATTGGTTTCCCTGTTCATCTGCGAGTAGGGTAGTGTCTGATGGTAGCCCCTCCCCTTGTGCCTGCTCCACCTTGCTGTCGAACGGGCTCCACATAGAGTTCGTCTGATGTCCGCAGAAGGTGGAGTGATGATCAGCTGCCGAAGGACGTGGGCGTCTGTGTCCCGCGCCTCCAAGATAGCATTCAGGTGATGGGGCTCAAAACTGACAACCTACCCCCTGATCTTGACAGTGTGACTGCGAAGGGTCGGGTTCCAGTTGGCATAGAACTCTCGAATGAGATGGAGATTGCACTCCCTGGGCTTTTCGAAGATGAAGTTCAGCCCAGCGGTGTCAATCCGGTGTACGATCCGCGGGAATTCCAGTGCCAGCGGCTCCCTTGATATATGCTCTTCTGGTAAGTATTTGGTTTCTTTGTGTTTTGCATACCATTTCTTCCCTTCGTCAGTCACCCATCGGGTTCCGTATTGTCGGCATTGGCCTCTCGGAACCGCTGGTGCTGCTGGAACTGCTGTTCCCAATCTTATTCTTTTTCTACCGGTGCCCGATGTGGATGCGCCCTTTCCCTTGTCTTGCCTGCCTGATGTTCGCTGTTTTTCACAACTACACGCAAGTGCACATGGTCAAACAAGTAGTGAAATGGCTAAAGTAAGCCAAGTATCGATCCCACAGGGACTGGACCACGGTAATAATCTAATTAAGTGTTAATAAACTCTAACTCTAATAATGCAGACAACAGTTTCAAGAAGATTTTGGGAGTTTGTTTCCTAATTTATACTAATCTAAAACAAATGTACAATTTGAGTCTGAACTATAGTAATGAGCATGTTGAGGCTAAAACGAACATGCAGGGAAGCAATTTATTGATACAAATTGGTTTATCTTTCCTTTTGTTGCTAGTCAAGAATTATTGCCTATGGATTAAAACTCTCGTATTTAACCCAACTTAAGAATCATGAACCTTCCACCTACATTTATCTGATAAAAAGAAATTCATGTTCTAGCCATACGAAACTGATTCCTTAATTTACTAATACGACTTTCAGATATATTTCTATTCTAAAGGTAAATAAATTCTCAATTTTCCCAAATCAAGAAGAGATCATATCCTATTAATTCACAACTTTCAAATTTCTTTCTCTTTCGAGCGTAAACCGGATTTTGTAGATATACATTAATATTGGCCACACATTAATGCAGTAAGAACAAGAATTAATAGAATAACCATGGAGAAAAAGATGAAAAACCAAGATGATCAATAATCACATTCCACTGCAAATGTTCTTAACCTCAGCAAGAAGTGAATTTAGCCACTCATTTGTGTATTAAACATCGTGAAATGAGTGTAAATCATACAAATAACTGAAATAAGGAAGAAAGAGATAGAGAAGAACCCTATGAATTTCGTCCCCTCAACTGCCTGTAACCCACGTTCTTGCTCAACCAAGTCAGAATAATTAAAAATAAACCTAAGTGTTCTATTTATACTAGTGGGAATTTTTCCCAGAATAACAAGCAACGTGTCACAGAGTGCATCGCAGAGCACTGCCTCCGTGACGCCACAAACGCGGACCCTCACTGGAATCCGCTCCTCCGGGTAATTATGCCCAACGTGCCACGGCGTGCAACGCGGGGCTTGGCCAACGTGCCACGGCCCCAACGCGGACCTTCACTGGACTTTGGCCTATTTTTATCATCCGGGGCAGAATGCATCCGCGATGGCAGCGTGACACGGCTCCATCGCCGAGCCCCTTAATTTGCTGCATAACCTGGGCCTTTTCCACTGGTCTCTTTCGAGTCTATTCCCAATTTCTCCCAACATGCATCTTAGCTTCCTAAAATTCCAGTTTTCCAGCAAAACAACACTAATCATCTAGGTTAGTATAAATTCACATTTTAACTACAAATCACATGAGAATGTATAATTATCAATGTATAAACAAGACGAAATGAAGCATTTGAGTATCACTTGGGCATATAATTCTACCCAAGATCACTTACCCCACACTTAAAACTTTGTTCGCCTCGAACAATAATCTCACATCTCATGCAATTGACACCCAATCATAGCTACATTGGCTCGACAATTCAAGCTACAGTTATACCGATTATTTACATAGCAAATCATCAAGAAAACATGCATAGTCTCATCAATACAATGACATTTAGCACATTAAGACCTCCTAGACTCATGAGTCGACTCTCGATCTCAGCAAACTCATGCAAATCAGCTGATCAAGACATCCGACACGAAATTAAATCTCTCGTCAAGCATGTGCCCTCACAACACAAGAGAATTTCCCCCTTTACAATCATATGATCTCAAAAGCATTATATGCAGGGGCATATGAACACAATTTCGCTCTCTCTCCCAAAGAATTCACATGCATCATGTCATGACCCATAAGCTTGCCTCTAGTGTATTACTCCACTAATATAAGGATGAGTGATGTAAGATCACATAGGACTTAACGGGTTGTAATATAAGCTAAGGAACTAGTACATACTGGGCTAACCAATAATAACAACTAGCACCCTTGAGCGCTTTTCCATACATCCAACCACATTATGGACATTGTTTCTTCCTTCATCCTCCCCTTTCTTGAAGCCTTTCTTTATTTTTTTTGTTCCCATTTCTTTAAGCACACTCGACTTTATAACAAAGATTAGTTATACATCTTCATTTTATTAAATTCGGCAAGTGCACCTTTGACCATTTCTTTACTTTCACCGCTTCCGCTTTTCCTTTCTTTTCCCAATTACCACTCCTTAACACTATGGGAAAATTTCTTTTCTTGAGCGCTTAAGTGTTTTGGATCAAATTCACGGATAATGAAAAGAACGGGTTAAGCTCGGTTTGTACCTTTTCGACAAAACAAAAAAATAGGCTAAAGGCTCAATGGGCTAACTAGGATGTACATTCAAGGTAGGTATGATAATGAAAAAAAAACTTCGGTTAAATCAAAGAAATGCCTATGTCCTTTCCTACCATACTCATCCTTCATTTTGTTTCGTACACACACCAGGCAAGTTCTAGACACTTCACTATAGCATGGAAGAATCGAAACCTCACCACACTCTCATTGCACATGCTCAACTCAAGACATATTCACAGACTCTTCAATCAGCTAATTACAAGAATTCAAACATTAAGCCTCAATCACACCAAATCGAACTCTACGGTCTAGGTATCTCAACATGTTCACAAAGTTGCATGCTTTCATACGAATCACTTTTGCATTCTAAATATCATGTACAACTCGCAACCTCAATTCCAGACCATAAAGTAACGACACGTTTGGGATACCAACCAAACAAAGGAAAAAATTAAAAAGAACAAAAAAAATCTACTCCTATCGACTACATTTCCCTTAATATGGTCGTCATCCATCCATCATAGGGAACATTCACTATTTACGACTTCGGTTCAATGGGAATATTCTCGGTAAAAGCACCAAAAACAAACACCGAGAAACCTAAGATTTGAATTGTTCCCAAGCTTGATACAGATTCTCCCACTCTCTTTGTTTAAAACTTAGAATTTGACTTCTAAGTATTGTTGTTTTACCAGATGGAAAGAACCGTATCAAGAATTTCTTTGCAAGATCATCCCAAGTAGTGATGGAATTAGGTGGCTCAGCTTTCAGCCATCTCTTTTCTTCTCCCAAAAGTGGAAATGGGAACAATGTAACCCTGACATAATCGGGTGACACTCCAGCGGGGATGTAAGTGTCACTTATCTCCAAAAAGTTTTGGAGATGTTGTTGTGGATCCTCGTGTGGGAGACCTGTGAATTGCCCATTGGTGTGCAACAATTGCACCATATTCTGTTTAAGCTCGAACCTCCCTCCTGCTCAGGTTTGCGAATGCTAGATGTAACGTTGTTAGCATGTGGGATTGCCACTTCGCGAACCGGCCTAGCTGCCATTTCTTCGGGCACTAACACTGTCCTTACAATGGGTGGATTTTGTTGTTGCTCCAGGATTGTCTGTCTGAGCAACTGGAGCTTTCTCTCTAGAGCTTCTCTCCTTTGACGACGGAATTGTCTTTTCGGCTCTAAGTGTGAATCCACTAGCTCCGTGACCCTTGCCAGTGTTCAACAGAATTCAATATCTGCAAAAGACAAGCTAAGACCAAGTTGTCAACACTAATAAGAAATCGTAAACTAACACTTAAGACAACAATTTTACCAATTGCTAGTTCGCGGCAACAGCGCCAAAACATTGTTCGCTGTTTTTCACAACTACACGCAAGTGCACGTGGTCGAACAAGTAGTGAAATGGCTAAAGTAAGCCAAGTATCGATCCCACAGGGACTGGACCACGGTAATAATCTAATTAAGTGTTAATAAACTCTAACTCTAATAATGCAGACAACAGTTTCAAGAATATTTTGGGAGTTTGTTTCCTAATTTATACTAATCTAAAACAAATGTACAATTTGAGTCTGAACTATAGTAATGAGCATGCTGAGGCTAAAACGAACATACAGGGAAGCAATTTATTGATACAAATTGGTTAATCTTTCCTTCGGTTGCTAGTCAAGAATTATTGCCTATGGATTAAAACTCTCGTATTTAACCCAACTTAGGAATCATGAACCTTCCACCTATATTTCTGTGATAAGAAGAAATTCATGTTCTAGCCATACGAAACCGATTCCTTAATTGACTAATACGACTTTCAGATATATTTCTATTCTGAAGGTAAATCAATTCTCAATTTTCCCAAACCAAGAAGAGATCATATCCTATTAATTCACAACTTTCCAATTTCTTTCTCTTTCGAGCGCAAACCGGATTTTTTAGATATACATTAATATTTGCCACACATTAATGCAGTAAGAACAAGAATTAATAGAACAACCATGGAAGAAAAGATGAAAAACCAAGATGATTAATAATCACATTCCACTACAACTGTTCTTAACCTCAGACAGAAGTGAATTTAGCCACTCATTTGTGGATTAAACATCGTTAAATGAGTGTAAATCATACAAATAATTGAAATAAGGAAGAAAGAGATAGAGAAGAACCCTAACAATTTCGTCCCCTCAACTGCCTATAACCCACGTTCTTGCTCAATCAAGTCAGAATAATTAAAAATAAACCTAAGTGTGCTATTTATACTAGTGGGAATTTTTCCCGAAATAACAAGCAACGTGTCATGGAGTGCATCGCGGAGCACTGCCTCCGTGACACGCCACAAACGCGGACCCTCACTGGAATCCGGTCCTCCAGGTACTTATGCCCAATGTGCCACGGTGTGCAACGCGGGGCTTGGCCAACGTGCCACGGCCCCAACGCGGACCTTCACTGGACTTTGGCCTATTTTTATCATCCGGGGCAGAATGCATCCGCGATGTCAGCGTGACACGGCTCCATCGCCGAGCCCCTTAATTTGCTGCATAACCTGGGCCTTTTCCACTGGTCGTTTCCGAGTCTATTCCCGATTTCTCCCAACATGCATCTTAGCTTCCTAAAATTCCAGTTTTCCTGCAAAACAACACTAATCATCTAGGTTAGTGTAAATTCACATTTTAACTACAAATCACATGAGAATGTACAATTATCAATGTATAAACAAGACGAAATGAAGCATTTAAGTATCACTTAGGCATATAATTCTTCGCAAGATCACTTGACATTGTTCCTGTACAATCGAACATACAATCCCAATATTATTCAAGTCACAATTAGCTTCAACTAAGGTTGGGTTTAATTAGGTCACCCCACACTTATTCTTTAGCCACAATCAAAACAATTTCGCCAAGACAATCATGATTTTTCTCATTCTTAACATTCAACCGGCTTAGTGCATTCATATAAATCGATGGAACAATTACTATGTACTACTCAAACTTCGTACAATGAATAAAATTATCGCCAATGATTCACTTCCACCATCATAGCACTTAGCCAAATGTTTTTCCTCAACACCCTATGCAATTCACCAATTTCATTCTCCCGAAAACCCCTTGTCTACATAGCATATTCAACATTAATCACAACATAATTCAATTCACCCAACATGCACAACCCAATTTTGTTCAACATTTCAAATAATTTTAGTCTTCTTCATATTCAAATTCCAACCCTAGCTAACAATTTCGCAAAAATTCAATAACACATGCATTCATCGAGTTCATATACTCACAACAATACTATGAACATCAATCAATCATAACTTAAATGAATTCAAGCTTAATTTTCACTTAGGGAAAGTTTCGATCACTACACATGTTCAGGAATCAAAAATTCAAGAAAAAATGAGGTAAAGTCCAAGAACATACCTTTAATCCGATGAAATCGAAGAAAACTCAAAGAAAACTTGTGCCTAGGTTCGTGTCACATTGGGGTAGAAGGGAATTTGGGGTTTTGGTCGCGGAGGGAATGGAAAATAAGGAATAAATGGGGGAAATCGGGGTTTTTAAAAAATCTGGAATAGGCTGCAACGTGTCATGGAGGGTAACACGGAGCACCTCTTCCGTAAAACAGAGCCATCGCGTAAGCTCATTGTAATGCCAATTTTTATTTATCTCCCCTCGATTTTTTTTTTTGCTTCTTTGTATTTTTGCCCTCCGTTCCACATGAAAATCATTTCACCACAATAAATTGGTTAGAATTCATAGGTTTCAATGCAACAATAATTTTTTCTATTATTTTTTTCTTTTTCTCTTTTTTTTTTGTTTTTATTTTTTTTCAAATATTTCTACTCATCTATTACAACAATTTCACGGGTTGCCTCCCGTGCAGCGCCTGGTTTACCGTCATGGCTCGACGTCATTCACGTTCAATCATCCTCTAGAGTGATGGAGGTCTTCTCTCGAATAACGTCCTCACCCAAATAATGTTTACACCGCTGCCCATTTACCAAGAACGTGGCACTTCTATCTTCTTGCCACAACTCCACTACCCCGTACGGAGTCATTCTTACTCCCTCAAAAGGCCCTGACCATTTGGACCGCAATTTCGGGAAATAGCCTCAATCTTGAATTGAATAGCAATACTTTCTGCCCCGGCTTAAAGATCCGATGCACCATATGCTTATCGTGCCACCTCTTTGTTTTCTCTTTCTAGCACTTGGCACATTCATAAGCATGCCAACGAAACTCATCAAGTTCGCTGAGTTGCATCAGCCTCTTCTTACCAGCTAGCTCTAGATCCATGTTCAATTTCCTCGTGGCCCAGAAAGCTCGGTGTTCTAGCTCCATAGGCGGATGACACGCCTTTCCATAGACCAATTTGTATGAAGAAGTCCCAATTGGTGTCTTGTACGCAGTTCTATAAGCCCACAACGCATTGTCGAGTTTTCTTGACCAATCACTACATTGTGCATTCACTGTCTTCTGTAGAATCTGCTTTACTTCTCTGTTCGACACCTCCACTTGCCCACTAGTTTGGGGATGATATGTTGTTGCTACCTTATGGCGCACCCCATACTTAGCTAGTAAATTCTTGAAACTTGCATTTACAAAATAAGCCCCTCCATCACTGATAATGGCTCGGGGTGTCTCGAACCTGGTGAAAATGTGCTTTTTCACAAATTTTGTTACCACCTTGTTGTCATTCCTGGGGCAAGTTGTTGCTTCAACCCACTTTGATACATAATCAACGGCCACCAAGGTGTAACGATTACCAAATGACTGTGGGAACGGGCCCATGAAATCTATATCCCATAAATCAAAGATCTCCACTTCTAATATCTGTTGCAGCTGCATCTCTTGCCTTCTACCAATTGTGCCTTTTCTTTGACATCTATCACACATTTTTACGTACTCCATAGAGTCTCTAAACAGTGTAGGCCAAAAGAAACTTGGCTGTAGCACCTTGTGCGCTGTCCTCTCGCCTCCGTGGTGCCCTCCATACAATGAAGAGTGACAACTCCTCAACACTTCTGCAATCTGGCTCTCCGTAATGAATCTTCTCATTACCTGATCTGGTCCTTGCTTAAACAAGTACGGCTCATCCCAAATATAATACCTGCAATCATGTCTCAACTTCTTTCTCTGCTAAGTCGTAGCCTCCGGTGGATAGACTCCACTCACTAGAAAATTCACAATGTCTGCATACCAAGGGATTTTAGCTTCCCTTATTGCCAAGAGCTGCTCCTCTGGGATCTCTTCTTTGATGTTGTCACCTTCCTTCACATGTGACCAGCTTTCCAAACGTGATAGGTGATCTTCCACTTGATTCTCACTCCCTTTTCTGTCCTGAATGTCTAGGTCAAACTCTTGTACCAACAAGATCCATCTGATCAACCTGGGCTTTGCATCCTTCTTGTTAAATAGATATTGAATCGCTGCATGATCGGTATATACCACTACTCTAGAACCCACTAAGTAGGACCTGAATTTATCAAACGCGAACACCAATGCTAGCATACTCCTTTTCTGTGACTGTATAATTGACTTGGGCTGCGTCCAGTGTTTTGCTTGCATAATGAATAAAATGAAAAATTCTATTTCTCCGCTGCCCCAATACAGCTCCTACTGCCACATCGCTTGCATCACACATTAATTCAAACGGTTGCTCCCAATCCGGAGAAATGAGGATAGGTGCTTCTATCAACTTCTGTTTTAACTCCTCGAAATGCTTTGACACAATCCTCATCAAACTCGAATTTCACCTCTTTTTCTAGCAACCTGCTATTGGTCTAGAAATTTTAGAGAAGTTCTTGATGAACCGTCTGTAGAACCCCGCATATCCGAGAAAACTGCGAACACCCTTCACTAACACAGGTGGTGGTAGCTTTTCAATAACCTCGATCTTTGCAAGATCAACTTCCAACCCCTTGCAAGACACTTTATGGCCAAGGACGATACCCTCCTTGACTAAGAAATGACATTTCTCCCAGTTGAGTACAAGGTTGGATTCTTCACAACAAGCTAGCACCCTGTCAAGATTCTCCAAACAAGTAGCAAAGAATTACCAAAAATAGAAAAATCATCCATAAATACCTTGATAAAATCTTCCACCATATCGTGGAAGATCGCTATCATGCATCTCTGGAATGTGGCGGGTGCATTGCATAAACCAAATGGCATCCGCTGGAAAGCATATATCCCATAAGGACATGTGAAAGTAGTCTTCTCCTGGTCCTCCGGTGCTATGACTATCTGGTTATAGCCAGAATAGCCATCAAGGAAACAATAATATTCTTGACCAGCCAATTTGTCAAATATTTGATCAATAAACGAGATAGGATAGTGATCTTTCCTTGTGGCCTCATTGAGCTTTCTGTAGTCCATGCAAATCCGCCAGCCTGTGACTGTGCGTGTAGGGATCAACTCATTTTTCTCATTGGTGACCACGGTCATCCCTCCTTTCTTTGGAACACACTGAACGGAGCTGACCCATTTATTGTCTGAAATAGGATAGACCACACCTGCATCAAGCCATTTAATCACTTCCTTCCTAACCACATCCTTTATCATCGGATTCAACCTCCACTGATGTTGTATAGTTGGCTTTTCTCCTTCCTCCATGAAAATTCTGTGTGTGCAAAAAGCTGGATTGATACCCCGAATGTCTGACATTTGCCATCCCATTGCTTTCTTCCACCTCTTGAGAACCACCAATGCATCCTTTACCTGTGACTCCGTCAATTCTGCGGAGATGATGACTGGAAAGGTGTCATCTTCCCCCAAAAAGACGTATTTCAGATATGGAGGCAATGTCTTCAACTCTAGTTTTGGTGCTTCCTCAATAGATGGTTTGGCAATGGTTCCAGGGACCTCATCAACGGCTGAAAGTCTTGCTTCCTAAGATACCATATTGATTCATTCAACATTTGCACCATCTCATAAGTATCTCTATCTCCGAAATGATCAAAGCGCATCAACACTCTCTCCAATGGATCTTGAGAATCAACAATCTGAAGAATTTCTTCTTGGTTTAGCACATTGATTGCTGAAAGCTCCTTATAGATGGCCGGAAGCTTCATGGCCTTATACATATCAAATACCTCCACTCTGTCATGCGCTCGCATGGTTAGCTGGCCTGCAGCTACATCAATCAAAGCTCTCCCGGTTGCCAAGAAAGGACGTCCCAAAATAAATGGGACTTCCGCATCCGGCTCAAAATCTAAGACAATAAAATCTACCGGGAAGATAAGGGAGCCCACTTGCACCAGCACGTCCTCCACAATGCCATCTGGTTTGGAAAAAGAACGATCCGCTAACTGCAAGATCACTTTAGTTGGTCTAGGACTGCCCAGCCCCAACTTCTTGAACACTGAGGTCGGTATCAAGTTTATGCTTGCTCCCAAATCACATAGTCTGCGAGCTTGGATACTTTGCCCGATTGTGATCTGAATTGTAAAGCTCCCAGGGTCCTTGAGCTTTGTTGGCAACCTGTTCTGAATCCAAGAAGTGCACTCCTCAGTAAGCGCCACCGTAGCATACTCCGCCAATCTGCTTTTGTTAGCTACGATGTCCTTGATATACTTTGCATATTTAGGCACTCCCTGCAAAACATCAACCAAAGGTAAATTAACGTGTACCTGTTTAAGCACCTCCATGAACTTTTTAAAACAAGCTTCCTCCTTGTGTTTCTTTAATCTTTGAGGGAACGGGGGTGGTGGTCTTTCTGCTTCAGCTGCCTTCTCCTTCCCCCTCTCATCATCATGTTCGCTATCTTTTTCCATTGCTCGTGATTGTTAAGGTGATCTTTCTGGTTCCACTTCCTTGAGTTGTAAACCACTCCTTGTGGTCACTGTATTGACCTGCTTCGGATTCAGGTCAGTGTCACTCGGTAGTCCTCCTTTGGGCCTGGTGTTTTGAGCTCCACCTAGTTGTCCAAACTGGTACTCCAACGCCTTTGTGGCTAACTGGTTGTTTTTTACGTCTACCGCTAATTTCTCATAATCAGCCTGTATTTGAACTTGGTTAGCTATCATTGTTTTGAACATTTCCTCAATGTTGTTGGTTGGTGGAGTAGGTGCATTGTTTCCTCTGTACTGAGACTGATAATTCTGCTGCCCCCATTGATTTCTCTGCATACCCTGATTTGAACTCTGCCCTTGATGGCTGTTACTACCCCAAGAGAAATTTGGATGATTCCTCCAATTTGAGTTGTAATTATTGCCATACTGTTGCTGGTGATTATTTCTCTAGATGTTCCCAACAAAGTTCACTAAATCTAGATTTGCACCACAACACTCAATTGAGTGTTCATTACTACTGCATACTTCACAAAAAACCTATTGCACTACATTAACTGGGGCTTGTGGTTGATTCAAGCTCATACTGCTGAAGTGGGTGTTGAGTTGATTTTGCAATGCAGCTATCTGTGCAGCGATAGTTATAAAACCATCCACCTCAAAGACTCTTGCCGCTTTCCTTGTTCCTCCTCTTGAAGAGTCCGCATTCCACTCTGGATTTCCCAGTAAAATACGATTTAACAAAGTATACAGCTCCTCATAAGTCTTTTTTAATGCTTGTCCTCCAGCTGCTGAGTCTAGCAAAATTTTTTTGTGGGGTTCCAAACCCTCTATGAAAGTATGCACCAGCACATCATTGGACTGGTGATGGTGAGGACAATCTCTTAGCAATGATTTGAACCTTTCCCAAGCTTGATACAGATTCTCCCCCTCTCTTTGTTTAAAACTTAGAATCTGGCTTCTAAGTCTTGCTGTTTTCCCGGATGGAAAGAATCTTATCAAAAACTTTCTTGCAAGATCATCCCTAGTGGTGATAGAGTTAGGTGGTTCAGCTTTCAACCACCTCTTTGCTTCCCTCAATAATGAAAATGGGAATAATGTAAGCCTCATGTAGTTGGATGATACTCCAGCGGGAATGTAAGTGTCACTTATCTCCAAAAAGTTTTGGAGATGTTGTTGTGGATCTTCATGAGGGAGACTTGTGAATTGCCCGCTGGTGTGCAACAATTGCACCATGTTCTGTTTAAGCTCAAACCTCCCTCCTGGCTCTAGTCTGCGAATACTTGATGTAACATTGTTAGCATTTGGGATTGCCACTTCGCGAACCGGCCTAGCTTCCATTTCCTCAGGCACTAACACTACCCTCACAAGTGGTGGATTCTGTTGTTGCTCCAGAATTTCCTGTATGAGCAACTGTAGCTTTTTCTCTATAGCTTCCCTTCTTTGACAATGAAATTTTCTTTCCGGCTCTATGTATGAACCCACCAACTCCTTGTCTCTTTCCAGTGTTCAGAAGAATTCAATATCTGCAAGAGAAAGGCTAAGATCAAGTTGTCAGCACTTAAATAGAATTTGTAAACTAACACTAAGAAAATAATTTTACCACTTGCCAGTCCCCGACAACGCCGCCAAAAATTTATTCGGACTCTGTGGTGACTACACGCAAGTGCACGTGGTCGAACAAGTAGTAAAGTGGCTTAAGTAAAGCCAAGTATCGATCCTACAGGGACTGAGCTACGATACTAATTAACTTAAGTGTTAATGAACTCTATCTTTAAGAATGCAGACAACCAAATAAATAATATTTTGAGAGTTTGAGTTTACTAATTAATATGAATCTAAGGCAAAATTATAAAGTGAGTGTGAACAATAGTAATGAGCAAGCTGAGGTTAAAACGAACATGCAGGGAATTAATTTATCAATACAATTCAGTTAATCTTTCCTTCGATTGCTAGTCAAGAATTATTGCCTATGGATTAGAACTTTCGACTCCTATCCAACGTAAGAATCATGAGTCTTAATCTACGTTTCTGTGATAAAAGAATTTCATGTTCTAGCCATATTCCTTAATTGACTAATAAGACTTTTAGATATATTTCTATTCTGAATGTAAATCAATTCTCAATTTTCCAAACTAAGAAGAGATCATATCCTACCAATCCACATCTTTCAAATTTCTTTCTTTTTCAAAATCAAAATTGGATTTTTTAGATATACATTAACATGGGCCAAACATTAATGCAGTAAGAACAAGAATTGATAGAACAACCATTGTAGAAAAGATGAAAACTGAAATGATTAACAATTACATTCCACTACAATTGTTCTTAACCTCAGAAAGAAGTGAATTTAGCCACTCATTTGTGGATTTAACATCATCAAATAAGTAGAATTTATAAAACAATTGAGATAAAAGAGAAAGAGATAGAGAATTACCCTAGAATTTTCGTCCCCTCAACTGCCTGTAACCCACATTCTTGCTCAACCAAGTCAGAATGTTTAAAATAAAACCTAAGTGTGCTATTTACACTATTGAGAATTTTTCCCGGAATAACAAGCAATGTGGCACGGAGTGTATCGCGGAGCACTCTCTTCATGCCACGGAGGTATTGCGGACCTTCACTGGAAGTCGGCCCCCTAGGCAATTTATCCTCAACGTGCCAAGGCCTGCATCGTGGAGCCTGGCCAACGTGACACGGTGCTATCGCTCACCTTCACTGGAAATTGCCAAATTTATTTCCTCTGAGGCAGAGTGCCTCCGCGATGGCAACGTGACACGGCTCCATCGTGGAGCCCTTGTTTTTGCTGATCTTCCATGTCCTTTTTCATTCCTTGTTTCCAAGTCCATTCCAGATTTTACCAACATGTATCTTAGGTTCCCAAAATTTCATTTTACCTGCAAAACAACACTAATTATGTTGGTTAGTATAAAGTCACATTTAACTACAAATCACATGAGAATGTACACAATAATGATATACAAACAAGTCGAAATGAAGCATTTGAGTATCACATGGGCATGAAATTCTGCCCAAGATCAATATCATCAGAATCCCACCAGGCATAGGTACTCACAAGATCCAACTAGAGCCAGATTGCAAACCAAATATAGAACATTACTACCGCCTGAACCCGTCAATGCAAGAAGTAGTAAAGAAGAAGATTATCAAGTGGTTGGATGCTGGTGTCATATATTCCATTACAGATAGCAAGTGAGCCCGGTAGAATGCGTACCGAAGAAAAGTGGGATCACAGTTGTGCCCAACTAAATGAACAAGTTGATACCAAAATGACCAGTCACAGGATGGCGTGTATGCATGGATTAGAGTAAACTCAACCACTGGACACAAAAGGACCACTTTCCAAAGCCATTCTTGGATCAGATGCTTGGCAGACTGGTAGGTAGAGGTTGGTACTATTTTCTTGACAGATATTTAGGATATAATCAGATTACCATCACTCCAGAAGACTAGGAAAATATGACCTTTACTTGTCCGTATGAAACGTTCTCTTTCAGAAGAATGCCATTCGGATTGTGTAATGCACCAGCCACATTCCAGTGCTGCATGATGTCTATATTCTCAGACATGGTGAAGGGCACCATTGAAGTATTTATGGATGACTTTTTTGTTGTAGGTGACTCGTTTCAATCTTGCCACGACCACCTGGGCAAAGTGTTGAAAAAATGTGAAGAAATTCATCTGGTCCGAAACTGGGAAAAATGTTATTTTATGGTTAAGGAGGGAATAGTTTGGGTCATAAAATCTAGGGAGATGGGATTGAGGTGGACAATGCAGAAATTGAGGTTATAGCAGGTTTTCCACCCCCTATTTCCATAAAAGGGGTCAGGAGCTTTCTAGGGCATGAAGGATTCTACAGATGATTTATCAAAGATTTTTCAAAGATTGCACAGCCAATGTGCAAATTACTTGAGAAGGAGGTAAAGTTCATGCTCGATGAGGCATGTCTAAGGGCTTTTAAGTGCTTAAAAGAGAAACTCACCACTGCTCCTATCATCGTAGCCCCAGATTGGTCTCTTCCGTTTGAGGTAATGTGTGAAGCTAGCGGTGTTGCTCTTGGTGCTGTTTTGAGACAAAGAAGAGCAAAGATCTTTCATTCGATCTATTACGCTAGTAAAACACTCAATATAGCCCAGAAAAACTACACGGTCATAGAATAGGAGCTACTAGCGGTGGTCTTTGCATTCGAAAATTTTCGAGCATACTTTCTTGGAACCAAGGTGATCATTCCTACAGACCATGCCTCTTTGAGGTACTTAATGTCCAAAAAGGATGTTAAACCTAGATTGATTCGGTGGGTGCTTTTTCTCCAAGAATTTGAGTTTGAGGTTAAATATCAGAAGGGAACGGAAAACCAGGTAGCAGATCATTTATCCAGGCTCGAGTCCGAAGCTAGGGAAAGGGAGGAGATTAATATTGATGATGCCTTCCCAGATGAATAGGTACTAGCTGCATCACAGGATTTGCTTCCATGGTTTGTCGACTTTGCAAATTACTTGGTTAGCAATATGATATCCGAAGACATGATTCCTCAGCAGATGAAAAAGTTCTTATTTAATGCCCGAAGATATTATTGGGATGAGCCATATTTATTTCGCATTTGTGGTGTGTGCCTGAAATAGAAATGCTGAGCATTCTGGAGGCCTGTCATTCATCTCCAGTTGGGGGTCATCATAGTGGTATGAGAACTACACATAAGATTCTACAATACGGATATTATTGGCCCTATATTCACCAATATGCATATGATTTTGCCAATTCTTGTGATCAATGCCAAATGCAGGGCAATATTACCCATAAACATGAGTTGTCATTGACCCTAATCTTAGAACTTGAGTTGTTTGATGTGTGGGGCATCGACTTCATGGGCCCATTTTTTAGCTCATATAGAATGAAATACATCTTGGTGGCAGTGGATTATGTCTCCAATTGGGTGGAGGAAATTGCACTACCAAACAATGAAGGCAAAAGTGTTACAGCATTCCTTCGGAAGCACATCTTCGCTAGGTTTGGCACTCCCAGAGCTATTATCAGTGATGGTGGATCTCACTTCTGTAACCTCCTCTTCATGGCCCTGTTGGAAAAATATAGTGTCAAGAATATGGTGGCCACACCTTACCACCCTCAATCAAGTGGACAAGTAGAAGTTTCAAATAGGGAAATCAAGACCATCCTATCCAAAACAGTGAATAATAACTAGATCAATTGGTCTATGAATCTCAATGATGCTTTGTGGGCTTACCGAAAAACTTATAAGACCCTATTGGCTCATCTCTATACCAACTGGTTTATGGAAAAGAATGTTATGTACCGGTTGAACTAGAACATAAGGTGCTATGGGCTCTGAAAAAGCTGAACATGAATTGGAATGAAGCAGCCAAGCTAAGGCTTAACTATCTCAATGAGTTGGATGAATTCCGACTTATATATTATGAGAGTGCGGCCATTTATAAAGAAAGGATGAAGATTTATCATGATAAGAAGATTGCAAAAAGGGAGTTTAGCCCCAGTGATTTGGTCCTACTGTTCAACTCAAGACTCCGATTGCACCCAAGGATGTTGAAACCTATATGGATGGGACCCTACAGAGTAGTACATGTGTCCCCATATAGTGCAGTGGAACTTGAGAATAAAGAAGGAAAAAGGTTCAAAGTGAACGGGCAAAGAATAAAGTTGTATCTGGGAGATGTGGAGGAATTAAGAGGAATAGAGGTAGTATACCTTGATGATGCCTGAAGAGTCACGAAAGCCATGCCGTGCCACGATGTTAAATCAGGAGTTGCATGGGAGGAAACCTGATCACGGGCACAAATATATGCCCGAGATACGCTTTATGACTTAAATTAGTCTTGTTTATCTAAGATTATGGTATACATTTTCATGTAATTTTAGATGAAGTAAAGATATGTGCTAACCGGCATGATTAGCCTTTGTTTTGTAGGTTTTGATGACTTTCGAGCAACTAATCCATGAGTTGGTGAAGTAGAGGCTTGGAAACGGAATTAACAAGCGAACGTCGGCGAAGAGGAAGCACAAAACAGACAACTGGCGCGTCGACAACGTGCCACGGCAGGAAGGCCGCTCACAACAGCCCACCTGCGCGTTGGCAACGTGCCACGGCAGGTGGCCTCCGCGACCAAGGGCTGCCAACGCGCTGCCCAGGCAGCGTGACACGCTTCCAACGCGGCAGGGTGCTGCCCTGGCCAGTTTCGGGTGATTTTCCAGAGGGCTTCCGCGTCCGTAGCGTGTCACGGAGGCCGTTCTCCGCGATGCACTCCGTGACACGTTGCTTGTTATTTCGGGAAAGAATCCTACTATTATAAATAGCACACTTAGGTTTATTTTTCAGAATTCAGACTTGTTGGAGCAAGGACGTGGGTTACAGGCAGTTGAGGGACGAAAAAGCTAAGGGTTTTTCTCTCTTTCTTTCTTCTTTCAATCAATTGTTTGTATGATTAACACTTGTTTTAGGATGATTAATCCACAAATGAGTGGCTAATTCTCTTCCTTGCTGAGGTTATGAACAATGGTGATGAATTTTGATTATTGAATTGTATGGTTTTTCATCTTCTTCTTCTATGTTGTTCTATTAATTCTTGTTTCTACTACATTAGTGTGTGGCCAACATTAATGTACATCTAAAAAGTCCAATTTCACTCGAGAGAGCACGAAATTGGAAAGTTGTGAATTAATAGGGTATTGTTCTTAACTTGATTTGGGAAAATTGGGTTTTGATGTGCTTTCCTGATAGAAATATACTTGAAAGCCGTATTAGTCAGTTTAGGAACTGGAATTGTATTGCTAGGTCATAAATTGCATTTGATCACAGAAATGTAGACGGATGGTTTATGATTCTTAAGTGAGATTAAATACGAGAGTTTTAATCTCTTGGCTAATGTTCTTGGCTAGCAACTAGAAGAGAAGAATAACCAAATTATGATTATAATCAAGTTCATTACTTGTTCTTAACCTTGGCATGCTCATATCCATAGTTTCAATTCAAAGTAAATAATTGTTAATAGTTTTAGTATCTAATTTATAAACAAAAATTATTTAACTTTTGGTTACGTTGTTGTCAGCATATTTAGAAGTAAGATAGAATATAGTATACTTGAGCAATTTTACTTATCCAGAGTCTCCTTGGTTCGATACTTGGCTTACTTAGCCACTTTATTACTTGTTTGACCTCGTGCACTTGCGTGTCGGTTTTTAACCCTATAGCAAACCACCAGACAAAACCCATGAATGGATCACCTAGAGCGCCACAGGAATGTTCCCTTCCCTCTCTTCTTGTAGTTCATGCTTCGGGGACGAAGCTCAATTTTCAAAAAAGGGAGGGGGTGTACTTGTGAGTTTTGGGATTTTTGGATTCGTCCGAGGGTTTTTCTTGTCGTGTTTCTTTTCCCTTAGGCATGCTATCTAGTAGAACCAGCATGTTTAGGATTTTATTTCTTATTTTGTGATTTTTGTTTAATTAGGAAATAACTTAGGAGCACTCAGCAAATGAAAGTGCACTAGTTTTGGATTTTTGAAAATAATTGACCCTGTTTAAAATTTTTGATGCACCAGCTATGTATTTGTGACTGCATGCATGATTTTTGAGGATCTTTTGATGTCATTTAGTTTATTATCACTAGGAGTCTTGTTATGCCATGTGTAAACCAGACAGGTAAGGTGAATATAAGTCATGCGCCATCAGTGAGTGTGGTGTAATACTTAGTTCAATACTGTTTTGAAGATCTAGAACTTTCCTGGTTGGTTTTTGCATAGGCTAAGGATGGTTGGTTAGGATATGATCATAGGTCGTTCTTTGTTAAACTCACTGTTAGCCTAAATAACCCTGCCAAAATCATATGATTGCCTTGATCCCAATTCTGAGCCTTTAATAGACCATTTTTCTTTGATTAACCTATGAACCGTACCAATTTTTTATAATGAACCTATTTTGGCCCTGGTCCTTCCTTAGATTTTGTGAACCATAGCATCGGAAAAATGCCTAAGTTGTGGGTGGCTAGAGTAGGGGTGCATGAATGGTGGGAACGAGAAACAGGGAAAGAAAAGAGAAAAGGTTAAAAATAAGGTGTGGTGTGAAAAACAAAAGATGAAAAAGTTGTAAATCTTGAAAAAGAAAATTCAAAAGAAAAAAATATAAAATGCTTTAAGAAGTCGAAAATACACCACACCCATACAAATGCACATAAAAGAGGTGAAAAGAGAGTAAAATGAATGAAAAGAATATAGGGTGAAATAGGTGAATGGTGAAGCCAATATATGTAGTGTCAAGGAAGGGATAATCACTCAAAAATCTCTCATGTTTATCATGTACAGCCCTAGAGCCCACATTACAAGCCACAACAAGTCCAATAGTGATCCTAATCTGACCATCTGACAGATCAAAGCAGAGAAAATAAGGGCAAGACTATGGTATCTGATACATAGTACTTGAAACTTCTTTGTGAGAGTGAGTGTCTCGCTTGTTTAGTCCCATGCAATATCTGACACTATATTTGTGAGTAGGGACTTGATTTGTTGTGAGGGTACATGGATTATGTTTACTTTTACCATTGGTCTGTGTAAAAAGCATCGGTGATGACTTGATTGCCTGTTTATTGCTAGATGACATGTCTTGATCCCTTTTATCATGTTTTGTGGTTTGTTATAGTACATTAGTTGATGCTAGTTCATGGAAAAAGGGTAAGAAGTTGTTGAATGTATAATACAAGTTTTGTTTAATATTGGCTGTAGTATTTAGGTTTATTTTCTTGTTGAGCGTCATATTTATTTTTTCTTTTCTTTGCCTGAGGACATGCAAAAGTCTTAAGTTGAGGGTGTTGATGTCATGTGAGTTTACAACACTTTCGACGCTTAAAACTAAGAAAATAACATATATTTAGGTATCTTTATATGGATATAAGGCGTTTTTTCTTGGTTACAGGATAAATAGGTGTTGGAGAAAGAATGTGCAAAAGATAGCCTGAAAGTGTAGAAAATGGGCTTAAGTCACAAGTCTCAGTATGAGCCGTAGGTTGATGCTACGAGCCGTATTGAAGTTCATGAAAAGTTTCAGATGGCTAAGTTATGAAGAGTGCATCCCACGATTCTCAATACGGATCATACAACACTTGTACGGGCCATAACATTGAGTCGTGGAAAGATTCAGAAGATTTGCACAAGAGGCTGACTCCTGACACAAATAGATAGTATGGTTCGTGGCATCAAGGTACGAGTCGTACCATCACACTCGTGAAAAGCTTCAGAAAAATTGAGAATTCTCAGAGTGAAGCCACGGAAGCATAGTACGACTCGCAGAGAGGATGTACGAGTCGTACCAAGGCCCAATACGTAGCCAAATTACAGCCAGCCAAGAACATACAGGAAGCAAGTACAACCATATAAACCTGCTACAGGTCGTAGGATCGATAGTGGCACAGGCAGCACCAGTTATGGAAATTCAGTTCACCTAGGAAAAGGATTTTTATGTCTGGATAAATATGTTTTATGTTTTATTTTTATTAGAGAATGTAGGAAGTAGAGAAGGTCAGAAAGTAAGGAAAAACACATAATTTAGTTGGTTGACTTGTGATCAACCTTTTCTTGATTTCTTTCTTGATCTTTGTGAATTGTTCTTGAGTTATCTCGGATATAACCAAAGAAGCTTTTATGTCATCTACATTTGTAAGTATTGATTTATGTATTTAATGATCAATGCATATCACAATCTTGCAACTATGAGTGGCTAAAACCTCAATAGATAGGGTTGTGGGAACGATGCTGGATTAACAAGCTAGAATTACATAAAAGTGATTCAAAACCAATGCAACACACTTGTATTGTATTCTCTTTCATGCTTAAATGTTTCTTAACGGTGTACAACATTAGGACCCCAAATTCTTTACTATCTTGAGCCTAGTGAGGTAGAGATTAGGAAAAAAGAATTACAACAAAGCCTTGATCATAATGATCATTGTATTAACTTGAGTTGTGGTCACATGACAGTTATATTTGGGACATACTGATAATGGTTAGTTTGCAATCGCTCATGCGACCTGACCCGGTGATTGAGTATAGATATTCAATAAGGACGAATCAGTCGTTTGGATGAACTTTTGTTATCAGTTCTACAAGAAAGCATTGGTGATGATCACTATGTATACCCGAAGTAGTTACGAATCTGTGGAGAACACAAACCCTTGTTATCCTTCATTATTGATTTTAACCAAAATTTTAACAGTTGTATTAATTATTTTTGTCCTTAGAACCCCCAATTTGGAGTAACTACCCAACAAGTTCACTTACTGGATTTCGTCTAGCTCTTCCATATTCCCTGTGGGTTTGACCCCAACCTCTTAGTTGGGTTCTTTATTGACAACCTCTACTTCATACTTCGATAGGAGGTGTGGTTTCAGCATTATCAGCTGGCATTCTGAGTAAACATATAATTATCGAGGAAGATTTAAAGTAAAATATAAAACATTTATGAGAATGAAGCTGATTCATAAAGTTTGAAAACATCTGAACAGACCTGCAAGTCTGAAAAAAACCAAGTCTGTTTCTGAAAGCCATTACAACTGATGAGTTGCTGGGACAAGCCCCCAGCTAACTCCAAGTCTAAATAGAAGAAAATAGAACTGAAATAAATGATCTCCGTCCTTGAAAGATGAGGACTCACCAATAGTGCGGCTGGAGTGTTCTAAGAGTGTTCAGCTGGCGAGGCTGAGACTATGATCCTGCAGCTATATCATGAAATGATAGAACATAGAAGGTATGTGTCAGTACTTTGAATGTACTGAGTAAGTGAGAGAAATAATACATAATAAGTGAAATAACTGAATGGAAAAGACATGCAATGATCAACTGAAATGATGCAACTAAATAAGTGTAATAAGCTGGAGATGGTATGAAAGACCCTTTCTAATAGTCAAGGACATGCCCTAAATCTGAGATACTGAATTGAACTTATCTGAACTGAATAATCTGAGACTAAATTAATCTTACTAGTGGGGGAGTCTATAACCAAAATATAACCACGTGAGCTAGACGTGGAGTTCGATGTATACACCTCATCGGTAGGACCCAAAATACCTTGCTAGGGTATAAAGGCATGAACTGGGTGATAAGAGGTCTGGGGCCATGAGGCCAATAAAATATAACCTATGGTTGCAACGTAGTTCTAGGAGCCTAGGTGCGTTGGTACCCCAGTTTGCTCAGTGCTAAGTCCGACTCCCACTGGATAGTCCTAGACTAACTACTAAGCTGATACCTCACAACTGGGGCTCAAGACTATTTAGGAATACCTATCTGAAGCACCCTGAGAGTCTTATTGGACTGGATTCTTTAATTAGGTCCTAAGGCTAGTCAGAGCTGCTTATCTAAAAGTGTCATACCCATCTAAAGAACAAACTTTAATATGAAGTTGGGTTCCTAAGGTGAGTCAGAGCTTCTTATGTGAAAGTGTCATGACCGCCTAAAGAACCACTAAAAACTAATACTGAGTCTAATTCTGATACAGGGAGGCAAGACTGACACCTCAAGAATTTCTATAGTCAAATGATCAGCTCACATTTCTGGCTAACACTAAGTATTCTAACATTTTGACTGAAACTGAACTGACAATAATCTGACTGAGATTTCAATACAACTAACAATATGAGAATCCCCACAATTAGAGGGATGCTATAGAATAAAAGCCTTCCATAAAGCGTCGGCAATACCCGGCTAGACACAAGAAACTTCTTATTTTGGTTGGGGAGTTCGGTCTGGGCCATTCTTTCACCGCTGCTATCTTTTGTGAATCAACCTGAATACCCTCAACTGAGACCACACGACCCAGAAAAGTCACGGACTTCAACCATAATTCATATTTCCTGAACTTGGTGAACAATTGGCGGTCTCTGAGTTTCTGAAGAACTATCCTCAGGTGATTAGCATGCTCTTCCTCATTTTTGGAGTGTATTAGAATATCATCAAGAAATATAATGATGAACATATCCAGATATTACTTGTAGATTTGTTCATCAGGTACATAAAAGTTGTAGGGGCATTTGTTAGTCCGAAGGACATAACCACAAACTCGTAGTGACTATACCGCGTCCTGAAAGCTATTTTCGATATGTCAAAATCTCTGACCGTTAACTAATGATACCCCGTCCTGAGATCTATTTTGAAGAAATAGCTGGTTCACTGAAGCTGATCGAACAAGTTATCAATCCTGGGTAGGGGATACCTATTCTTGACTGTGACTTTGTTCAACTGACGGTAATCGATGCACATTTTTAGAGTACCGTCTTTATTCTGCACGAAAAGTACTGGAGCACCCCAAGGAGAGATGCTTGGTTTGATGAAACCCTTATCAAGAAGATCTTTTATATACTTCTTCAACTCCTTAAGCTCAGCGGGAGCTATTTTGTAAGGAGGGATAGAGATAGGTTGAGTATCTAGGAGAAGTTCTATACCGAAGTAAATTTCCCACTCATGACGAACTCCGGGAAGATCTTCTGGTAACACATTAAGGAACTCGCTGACAACTGGGACTAACTGGATAGTTGGGGTCTCAAAGTTGGAATCTTTGACCCGAACTAGATGATAGATGTATCCCTTATAAATGAGCTTCTGGGTCGTAAGGTAGGAAATAAACCGACCCTTAGGCGCTGAACTACAGCCCGTCCATTCTATAAATGGCTCATTAGGGAACTAAAATTTGACAACTTTGGTTCGGCAGTCAACTGAGGCATAACCGGAGGTAACCAATCCATGCCAACAATGAGGTCAAAGTCGACCATGTCTAACTCTACAAGATCAGCTGGAATGACCTTATTAAAGATCGAGATTGGGCAGTTTCTATACACCCGGCTGGCTCTAATTGACTTTCCAATTGGGGTGGAGATTGAGAATGGTTCTGAGAGGACCTCTAGACTGATATCAAACTGAACTGCTGCATAGAGAGTCACGAATGAAAGTGTGGCTCTTGGATCTAGTAGGGCATACACGTCTAGATGAAAAAGGCATAACATACCCATGACCACATCAGGTGAGCTCTCCTGATCCTAACGAGAAGAAAATGCATAAAAATGATTTTGGCGTTGGTCACCATCCATACCTGAAGTGTTGCCATGTTGGGCTGGTCGGCCTGATGGAACTACTGAGGTAGTGGATTGTGACCTTCCCCGTCCTGCTCACAGACACTCTTTAAGCTGATGACCAAGCTGTCTGCAACCAAAATATCCCTCTCGACCCCAAAGGCACTCTCTTGGGTGGTTCTTGCCACACTTAGGGCAAACTAGATACTTATTGCTGGCACTGTAGCTCTGGGACTGAGAACTAGATGCTCCACCCCTCCGATCCTAGCGAGACCGACAGGTAGGGGCGTAGCTGAGCTAGGAGCTGGAGCCCTCTGTTGCTACTACTGCTGCTGCTACTTTTATGGGCGGCTACTATTGCCAAACCTTTGTTGGCTATATGTTGACTGGATGGTTCTCGCCCATTTGTTCTCCCTCTTCAAATCTTTTAAATTTTCTGCCTCAATTTGCTGGACATGAACTATGAGGCTGGAGAGATCGATGTTCTTGATAAGCATTGATGTCCTACACTCCTTAAAGAACAAATTTAAAACTCCATTCACAAACTTCAGCATGCGAGCCCTTGGCTCGGATACCATCTCTGGAGCATATTTAGATAACCTGTTGTACTCCAGTTCATATTCTTCTACTGTCTTGTTTCCTTGTTTCAGATTCATGTACTTCGCCACTTTCGCCTCCCTAAGCTTCCGAGGGAAGAATCTGTCTAGGAAGGTTATAATGAACTCCTCCCATTTCAGTCCTACTCTAGCTTGCGTCCCCTACTTCCATTGCTCATACCAGATATGGAATACTATTTTCAGCTGGTAAGCAGCCAAGTTGGCACTCTCCGAGGAACTGACATCCATAATCCGGGTGATCTTTCTAATCTCATCCATGAACTCCTATGGGTCCTCTCCCACCATAGATCCATGGAAGTCTAAAGGGTACATCAAAGTGAAGTCCCGCACTCGGGCAGCTGCTACGGACCCAATATTATTGATCGAAACCATCTGATGGTTCACCTGGTCAGTAACTGTCTGAGCGAGCAGCTGGATAGCCACCCCAAACTCTGCGGTGGACACTGAGTAATCCTGAGGGGCTGCTGGAGCTAGTGGGACAGGTCAGTGAGCTTTACCGGCCCTTCTTCCATTACCACATTGCGGAGACATAATTCACTGAAATGAAATAGAGAATGGGTTAGGAGAACGATTCTGGAATTTAATTTCAACGCACGATAACGAGTATGAATAAAAGGTAGTTTTCCTAATAACATCTAGGAGCCTCCCTGCCATAAGTGTGGTGCACTTCACACCAATGAAAGGGATTCTACTCGATGCGACTTTCAAACATCCGAGGATACTCTAGACCTGGGGCTTTGATACCAAGTTTGTCATGGATACTGTAGACCTGGGGCTTTGATACCAAGTTTGTCACGTCCCATGTCTACACCCTAGGCGGAACACGATACTTGGAGTTACAAGTCAACCCTTAGTTTATCATACGCTAGCATTTTGAGTAAAACATATAAATAGAGGAAGCTTTAAACTATAATATAAGACTTTTACGAGAATGAAGCTGATTCATAAAGTCTGAAAACATCTGAACAAAACTGCAAGTCTGAAAAAAAACCAAGTCTGTGTCTGAAAGCCACTACAATTAATGAGTTGCTGGGACAAGTCCCCAGTGAACTCCAAGTCTATATAGAATAAAACAGAACTGAAATAAATGATCTTTGTCCTCAAAAGATGAGGACTCACCAATTGTGCAGCTAGAGTCTACTGAGAGTGATCGACTAGCGAGGCTGAGACTGAGATCCTGCAGTTGTATCATAAAATGATACATCATAGTAGGTATGCATCAGTACTTTAACTATATTGAGTAAATGAGAGAAACCATATAAAAGAAGTGAAAAAATTGAAGGGCAAAGACATGCACATACCAACTGAACTGTTGAAACTGAATAACTATAATAAGCTCAGATGGTCTGAAAGACCCTTTTTAATGGTCAAGGACATGCCCTAAATCGGAGATACTGAATTGAATTGATCTGAATTGACTAATTTGAGACTAAACTGAGCTAACTAGTGGGAGACTCTATAACCGACATATAACCACGTAAGTTAGACGTGGAGTCCGATGTATACACCCCATTGGTAGGACCCAATATACCTTGCCAGGGTATAAAGGCATGAACTGGGTGATCACAGGTTCGGGGCCATGAGGCCAATAAAATATAACCTACGATGGCAACGTAGTTTTTGGAACCTGGGTGCACTGGAACCCCAGTCCACTCAATGTTATGTCCTACTCCAACTAGATAGTCTTAGACTGACTGCTAAGCTGATGGCTCAAAACAGGGGCCCAAGAATAGTCATAATACCTATCTGGAAGCACCCTGAGAGTCTTATTAGACCGAATTCTGTAATTGGGTTCTAAAGATGGTCAGAGATGCTTATATGGAAGCGCCATCGCCGTCTAAAGAATAAACTGTAATCTGAAGCTGAGGTCCTAAGGCTGGTCAGAGCATCTTATCTGAAAGTGTCATGACCGCCTAAAGAACCACTAAAAACTAATACTGAGTCTAATTTTCATACTAGGAGGCACTACTGACACCTCGAGAATTTCTGTAGTCAAACTGATCAGCTGACATTTCTAGCTAACACTGAGTATTCTGATATTTTGACTGAAACTGAACAGACAATAATCTGACTGAGATTCCAATACAACTAACAATATGGGAATCCCCAACATTGATAGAATCAAACAAACTTTGATATTTAATCACTTATGAAAGACTAGTTTTCTGTATCCAAGAACTAGGGCTAGAATTCACTTTACATGAACGAGCAACAACATAGTCACAAACTGGTGGAAAAAAATCGACAATTAACATAAATGATATTCCACATGATTTAAACAAGGTCTGAAGATAATTTCATCATATTCAAATGTTTCAAGGCTAGAACTGATAGAGTATATAAAGAAGAATTTTGGGGACACAAGGGAAGAACTATTCCCTTGTTGAATTCCCATATACTTGGCTGAAAATTTCTGGAGAAGATCCCTGAGAAATTCTGAGAAGACAACATCTGCCCTAGTTTTTTCTCTGAGCTTCCTAACTATTCTACGCTGAGGCATTGAGGGAAAGAGTGAAATGAAGGGGAAAAGGTCGTTCTACCCCTTTAACTCCCTCCTAAATGAAACTAAAATGACGGGGTTTAAGAATTAAAGAGGTAGGAAATTACCAACATACCTCTGGAAGAAAGAACTAAAAACTGGCCGACACAGACCAATGAGCCTCAGAACGTGTCGTTAATCCTACCCACGACCCATTGGATCCCACCGTTGGTTCTGGGTCCAGAACCCATGCCCATTGGAAATGAACCATGGGAGAATACCACGATCCGTTGGAAGAAACGACGGGTCATTGGTATATCTAATTACTACTGGTAGGGAAACTGGGCCTGGAGACAACGATCAACACAATGACTCATTGGTAGTACCAACGGGTTGTTGCATCGACACGTAGTCTACACTTCTAGGGCCTGGGACTGGCGACGTGTGGTAGCAATGGCTCGTCGGTAGGAATCATGAGCTGTTGGTTCCTCTCGTTTCCTCAGAGAAGGGTCCAGTAGGATTCTGAACTTAGGATCCAACAGATGATAGTACAGCTCATTGGTTCAACCAATAGGTCTTCCTATGCCTAATTGTTTTCCTTGAAGGAAAACTACTACGCCGATAATGACTCAGACAACGGTCCATTGTAACTTACCACGGCCCGTTGTCTGGGTCATTCTGCAATAAAATTTCTAGTTTTTCTTTTGAATTTTCTTGAAATGTCTGAATCTAGTCTAAGAATGTTTTGGGGTATTACAATATCTCCCCTTTGGGATCATTCTTCCTCGAGTGAAGACTAAAACTACAATAAAACTAGAAAAAGAGCTGAGATTTTTAGACTGAGACTATGAGCTGGTTTTCTGAAGGAGTAACCTCTGTCTGAGATAATGGATAAGGGCAGCTCATGAAGTCTGACTAACTCCCGGGGATAAAGCCTAGTATAGTCCTCAACTGAATCTGCAGTTTTAACTGGGAGGAAGTGTGTTGACTTAGTCATCCAGTCTACTTTCATCCAGATCGAATCATATTACTGACGAGTCTGAGGTAGACCCGTAATAAAGTCAATATTTACTTCTTCCCACTCCCATGAATCTCTCCTGATATCCTGAGTCATACCTCCCGGTCTCTGGTGCTCTACTTTGACCTGCTTGCTGGCAGTTCGGGCACTTAGCTACAAATTTAGTGTATTTTCATGCCGTTCCACCAGTAGATATCCTGTAAACCACAGTACATCTTAGAATCACTAGGGTGGATGGAATATCTTGAGTTGTGTGCTTCAGCCAGTATCTTCTATCTCAAATCACCCACATCCGGTAAGCACAATCTGCCTTGGTAACGAAGTACACCATCTCCCCCTTGGGATAAAGCCTCAACTTTATTTCTGAGAACTGCATCCTTTAGCTTAAGTAGTATGGGATCTTCATCGTGTTTGGACTTAACTTCAACAAACAAAGAGGAATCTGATCCACTCTGCACAACTACTCCACCCTCAGTTGTATCAACCAACTGTACTCCCAACCAAGCTAATCTATGGATATCCTATGCCAGTTCCTTTCTACCCTCTTCAACATGGGCCACGCTCCTCATAGATACTTTTCTCAAGGCATCCGCCACTATATTGGCTTAGCCCGGGTGATATAGCACGCTCATATCATAGTCCTTCAAGATCTCTAACCACCTTCTCTAACGAAGATTTGGATATTTTTGACTGAATACATATAGAAGGCTATTGTGATCGGTGAAAACATCTATGTGAGCCCCATACAGATAGTGTCTCCATATTGTCAATGCAAACACCACCGCGGCCAACTCCAAGTCATGAGTCTGATAATTCTTTTCATGAACTTTGAGTTGTCTTGAGGTGTAGGCTATCACCTTGCCTCGCTCCATCAAAACGCAACCCAGACCAATACTAGAAGCGTCACAATACATTGTAAACCCATCTAATCCTTCCGCTAGGGTCACCACTGGAGCGATAGTAAGTCAATTTTTTAACTATTGGAAACTCTTCTCACACGCATCTGACAACTGAAATTTCACCTTCTTTTGAGTCAGCCTAGTAAGAGGGGATGCTATAGAAGAAAAGCCTTCCATAAAGCATCGATAATACCATGCTAGACCCAGAAACTTCTTATTTCAGTTGGGAAGGTCGGTGTGGGCCATTCTTTCACCATAGCTATCTTTCGAGAATCAACTTGAATACCCTCACCCAAGACCACATGACCCAGAAAAGTCACGGACTTCAACCAAAATTCATATTTGCTGAACTTGGTGAACAACTGGCGGTCTCTGAGTGTCTGAAGCACTATCCTCAGGTGATTAGCATGCTCTTCCTCATTTATGGAGTATACCAGAATGTCATCAATAAATACAATGAGACGAACATATCCAGATACTGCTTGAAGAATTTTTCATCAGGTCCATAAAAGTTATAGGGGCATTTGTTATTCTGAAGGACATAACCACAAACTTGTAGTGACCATACCGAGTCCTGAAAGTTGTTTGTGGTATATCACACTTTCTGACACTTAACTAATGATACCTCGCCCTGAGATCTATTTTGGAGAAATAGCTGGCTCCCTAAAGCTGATCAAACAAATCCTCAATCCTGGGTAGGGAAACATGTTCTTGACTGTGACTTTGTTCAACTGACGGTAATCGATGCACATTCTGAGAGTATCATCATTCTTACACATGAATATCACTGGAGCACCCTAGGGAGAGATGCTTGGTCTGCTAAAACCTTTATAAAGAAGATCTTTTAGTTGCTCCTTCAACTCCTTAAGCTCAGCAGGAGCCATTCTGTAAGGAGGGATGAAGATGGGCTGAGTATCTGGGAGAAGGTCTATACTGAAGTCTATTTCCCGCTCAAGAGGAACTCCGAGAAGATCTTTGGGAAACACATCAGGGAACTCGCTGACTAGTGGGACTAACTAGTTGGGGTCTTAGAGTTGGAATCTTTGACCCGAACTAGATGATAGATACATCCATTAGAAATAAGCTCCTGGCCTTAAGGTAGCAAATAAACTGACCTTAGGCATTGAAGTACTACCCGTCCACTCTGAAACTGGCTCATTAGGGAACTGAAATTTGGCAACTCTAGTTCTGCGGTCGACTTATTCAATAACCGGAGTGTAACCAATCCATGCCAAGAATGAGGTCAATGCCGACCATTTATAACTCTAGAAGATCAGCTGGAATGACCTTATTGAAGACTGAGACTGGTTAGTTTCTATACACCCAGTTGGCTTGAACTGACTCACCAACTGGGGTGGAGATTCAGAATGGTTCTGAGAGAAGCTTTGGACTGATATCAAACTTGACTGCTACATAGGGAGTCACGAATGAAAGTTTGGCTCCTAGATTTAGTAGGGCATAAACGTCTAGATGAAAAAGGCGTAATATACCCGTGACCTCATCAGGTGAGCTCTCTTGATCCTGAAGAGAAGACAATGCATAAAAATGGTTTTCGCACTGGCCTCCATCCGTACCTGAAGTGTTGCCCTGCTGAGCTGGTCTGCATTATGGAGCTGTTGAGGTAGTAGATTGTGAGCTTCCCCGTCCTGCTGATGGACACTCTTAAGCTGATGACCAAGCTGTCCGCAATCAAAACAACCCTCTCGACCCTGAAGGCACTCTTCTGGGTGGTTCTTGCCACACTTAGGACAAGCTGGATACCTGTTGCTAACATTGTAGCTCTAGGACTGAGAACTAGATACTCCACCCTTCCGATCCTAGCGGGACCGAAAGGTAGGGGCACTAGCTGAACTAGGTGCTGGAGCCCTCTATTACTGCTTCTGCTGCTGTTGTGGACAACTACTATCACCAGATATTTGATGGCCACATTTTAACTGGCCGGTTCTCACCCGTTTTTTCTCCCGCTCCAAATCTTTCAATTTTTCTACCTCAATTTGCTGGGCATGAACTATGATGCTAGAGAAATTGATCTTCAGGATAAGCATTGTTGTCCTGCACTCCTTAAAAACTAAAGTTGAGACTCCATTCACAAACTTCAGCATGCGATCCCTTAGCTCGGCTACCATCTCTGGAGTATAGATAACCTGGTGAACTCCAGTGCATATTCTTCTACTGTCTTGTTTCCTTGTTTCAGATCATGCACCCCACCACTTTCACCTCCCTGAGCTCCCGAAGGAAGAATCTTTCTAGGAAGGCTATAGTGAACTCCTCCTCTTCCACCAGTCTTGTTCTCGCTCACGTCCCCTCCTTCCATTGCTCGTTCTAGATCTGGGCTACCGCTTTTAGCTGGTAGGTAGCCATGTCAGCACTCTCCGAGGAACTGAAACCCATTAATTTGGGTGATCTTTCTATTCTCATTCATGAACTCCTATTGGTCCTCTCCTACCTTAGATTCGTGGAAGTCTGGAGGGTTCATCCGAGTGAATTCCCGCACTCGGGTAGCTGCTGCGAACCCAATATTGTTGATCAGAACCACTTGTTGGTTCACCTGGTTGGTAACTATCTGAGCAAGTAGCTGGATAGCCGCCCTGAACTCTGCACTGGACACTGAGTTGTCCTGAGGGGTTTCTAGAGCTAGTGGGGTAGGTCGGTGAGCATTATCGGCCCTTATTCCATTACCACATTGTGGAGGCATAATTCACAAAAAAAAACACGAGTTAGGAGAATGGTTATGCAACTTTATTTCAATGCACAATAAAGAGTATGAACAAAAGGGAGTTTTCCTAATAACATCTCATAGCCTCCCCGTCATAAGTGTGGCGCTTCACACCCATGAAAAGGGACTCTACTCGACGCGGCTTTCAGAAATCCAAGGATACTATAAACCTAGGGCTTTGATACCAAGTTTTTCATGCCCCAAGTCTACACCCTGGGCGGAACACGGTACTTGGAGTTACAAGTAACCCTAAGTCAACCCCTGGTTTATCATACGCTGGCATTTTGAGTAAACATATAATTACAGTGGAAGCTTTAATGTAAAATATAAAAAATTTATGAGAATGAAGCTGATTCATAAAGTTTGAAAACATCTAACAAAACTGCAAGTTTGACAAAAACCAAGTCCGTGTCTGAAAGCCACTACAATTGATGATTTGTTGGGACAAGACCCAGTTAACTCCAAGTCTAAATAGAAGAAAACAAAACTGAAATAAATGATCGTCATCCTCGAAAGACAAGGACTCACCAATAGTGCTGTTGGAGTCTTCTAAGAGCGATCGACTAGCGAAGCTGAGACTGAGATCCTACAGCTATATCATAAAATGATACAGCAAAGAAGGTATGTGTTAGTACTTTGAATGTATTGAGTAAGTGAGAGAAACCATACACAAAAAGTGAAATAACTGAACGGAAAAGACATGCAATGACCAACTGAACTACTGAAACTGAATAATTGTAATAAGTTAAGATGGTCTGAAAGACCCTGTCTAATGGTCAAGGATATGCCCTAAATCTGAGATACTGAATTAAACTAATATGAACTGACTGATCTAACACTAAACTAAGCTGGCTAGGGGGAGAGTCTATAACCTCCATATAACCACATGAGCTAGACGTGGAGTCTGATGTATAAACCCCATTAGTAGGACCCAATATTACTTGCCAGGGTATAAAAGGCATGAACTGAGTGATCACAAGTCTGGGGCCATAAGGCCAATAAAATAACCTACGGTTGCAACTTAGTTCTGGGAACCTGGGTGCACTGGAACCTTGGTTCGCTCGGTGCTAAGTCCTACTCCCACTTGATAGTCCTGGACTGACTGCTAAGCTGATAGCTCAAAACTGGGGCCCAAAACTAGTCAGGAATACCTATCTGGAAGAACCCTAAGATTCTTATTGGACTAGATTATGTAACTGGGTTCTAAGGTTTGTCAGAGCTGCTTATCTGGAAGCATCGTAACTGTCTAAAGAACAAACTGTAATCTGAAGCTGGGGTCCTAAGGCTGGTTAGAGCTTCTTATCTAAAAGTGTCATGACCACCTAAAGAACCTCTAAAAACTGATACCGAGTCTAATTCTAATACTAGGAGGCACTACTAACACCTCGAGAATTTCTATAGTCAAACTGAACAGTTGACATTTCTGGCTAACCCTAAGTATTCTAATATTTTGACTGAAACTGAACTGAAAATAATCTGACTGAGATTTCAATACAACTAACAATATGGGAATCCCCAACACTGACAGAATCAAACAAATTTCGATATTTAATCACTTATGCAAGACTCTAGTTTTTCTGTATCCAAGAACTAGGGCTTGAATTCACTTTATCGGAATGAGTAACAACATAGTCACAAACTGGTGGAAATACATCAACAACTAACATAAATGATATTCCACATGATTTAAACGAGGTTTGACAGATAATTTCATAACATTCGAAAGTCTTAGGGCTAGAACTGATAGAGAATATAAAGAAGAATTTTGGGGACACAAAGAAAGAAGTATTCCCTTCTTAAATTCCCACAGACATGGCTAAAAATTTCTAGAGAAGATCCCTGAGATATTCTAAGAAGACAACATCTGCCCTAGCTTCTGCTTTGAGCTTCCTGATTATTCTACGCTGAGGCTTTGAGGGAAAGAGTGAAATGAAGGGGAAAAGGTCACTCTACCCCTTTAACTCCCACCTAAACAAACCCAAAATGATGAGATTTAAGAATTAAAGAGGTGGAGAATTACCAACATACCCCTACAAGAAAGAACTAAAAACTGGCTGACACGGACCAACAGGCCTCAGAACGGGTCATTAGTCGGACTCACGACCTGTTGGAACCTACCATTGGTTCTGGATCTAGAACCCATGCCCACTTGAAATGAACCACGGGAGAATACCATGATCTGTTGGAAGAAACGAAGGGTTGTTGGTACATCTCATTACTACTGGTAGGGAAACCGGGCCTGGAGACAACGATCAACACAATGACTCATTGGTAGTACCAACGGGTTGTTCCATCGACTCGTAGTCTATACCGCTAGGGCCTGGAACTGGTGATGGGTGGTAGCAATGTCTCGTTGGTAGGAACCATGAGTCATTGGTTCCTCTTCTTTCCTCATAGAAGGGTTTGGTAGGATTCTTAACTTGGGAGAGATAGATATGGTCCACTTCGACCTCATTCTTGGCATGGACTAGTTACGTTATTGCTATTCCTCAGTTGATTGCAGAACCAGGGCCGTTACATTCTAGTTTCCTAATGAACCAATCCTACAGTAGAAGGGTAGTACTTCAACGCCTATGGGTAGGTTCATCTTGTACCTTAAGGCTAGCAAAATGATCTCAAAGGGGTACATCTATCACTTAGCTATGGTTAAGGATTCCAGTTCCGAGACCGAACACTTAAGTTATTTCTAGTTGTAAATGAGTTCCATGATGTGTTTTCCAAAGATCTTCCCGAAGTCCCTCCCGAGCGAGAAATAGACATCGGCTTAAACCTTCTCCCAGATATCCAACCTATCTTAATTCCTCTGAGCTTAAAGAGTTAAAGGAACAGTTTAAAGTCCTTTTAGAAAAGGGTTTCATTAGACACAACATCTCCCCGTGGGGAGCCCAAATGCTATTCATGCATAAGAAAGATGGTACACTCAGAATGTGCATCAACTACCATCAGCTAAACAATGTCAAAATCAAGAATAGGTATCCGCTAACTAGGATTGATAACTTGTTCGACCATCTTCAGGGATCTAGTTGTTTTTCCAAGTTAGATCTTAGATCAGGGTACCATCAACTCAGGGTCAGAGAATATGACATCCCAAAGACAACCTACAGAACTTAGTATGGTCATTACGAATTCATAGTTATTTATTTTGAATTAACCAATGCTCTTGCAACTTTTATGGATCTAATGAATAGGGTATTCAAGCAGTACCTGAACATGTTCATTATTGTCTTTATAGACGATATTCTGGTTTACTACAGAACAGAGGAGGAGCATGCAGACCATCTGAGAATAGTTTTATAGACTTTCAAGAACCACCTATTGTTCGCTAAATTTAGAACGTGTGAACTTTGGCTGAAATCAGTTGCATTCCTTGATCATGTGTCTGTAGTGAGGGTATTTAGGTGGATCCTCAAAATATAGCAGCAGTCAACGACTAGACAAGACCCACCTCTCTGTTATACATTAGGAGTTTCTTTGTCCTAGCCGGTTATTACAGACGGTCCGTAGAAGGGTTCTCCTCCATTGCCTCTCCTTTGACCAGACAGGAAGAAAGGAAAGCTTATCCCTAGATATGTTGGTCCTTACAGATTCCAGAGATGCATTAGCAATGTGGCTTATGAGGTGGATTTGTGTGCGGAGTTAGCATTGGTGCACCTATACTTCCATATGTCCTTGTTGAAGAAATGAATCAGTGATCCGACCTCAATAGTTCCTTGAGCGTTGGTGTAAAGGATAGTCTCTCTTACAAAGATGTTCTAGTTCAGATTCTAAACCGTTAGGCTTGTAAGCTGAGAAACAGGTAGGTCACTTCAGTAAAAGTTTTATGGAGGAACCAGCTAGTTGAGTCGGATACATGGGAGGACAAAGAAGATATGATAGCTAGATACCCTCAGTTGTTCCTTTCCAACTCAACTTCAGCATCAGGTACTAAACTCCTCCTCAGTACTCTATTCACTTCCATACTCATCAGCTCTATTCATGTTTTTAGTGAGAACCTTAGGTGCATGAGTTCAGATATTATGTCTATCTCGGTTCGGCGTCAATCAATCCTTTAGTAATCAGTTTATAGTCTTCAGTTTAGGATTGCAGCTCTTTTCCCGGTCTTTCAACTTACTTAGCTTTCATTGAAGGACGAATGTTCCCAAGGAGGAGATATTATAACACCCCAAAAGATCCTTAGACCAAATCCCAGACTTGGAATGAAAAAAACAGAAAGAGATCAGAAACTTTTTCTCAGAATGACTCGTCAGATGAGTCATTGTCAGAGACAATGACCCGTCAAGCCAGTTGTTAAATTGTTCAGCAAATTCCTCTCTCAAATTCTATAAGTGATACAATGACCTGTCGTTAGTGGTAATGAATCATTGTGTTTCCCGTTCTATCAAGTCTAGAGTGTGATAAAAAAATGTACTCCCAAACAACGAGCCAAATGATGAATCATTATTTAAGGTAATGACTCGTCGCATGAAGCCATTGTAAGAAATCCAGAAAATGCTAAACATTCCTCAGTGACAATGGATGGAAACAATGACCCATTTTTTCAAATAATGGGTCATTCTGTCCATCCATTGGGGGATGTCCAGAATTTGTTCAAAACCCTTCCAGTGACAATGAGTGGAACCAACGACTCATTTTTTCATATAACGAGTCATTCCATTCCATTGGTCAAGTTGAGAAACTGGATTTTCAAGATCTAAAACCAACGACAACTCCCAATGACTCATGGTCACCACAACAACTCATTGTGTGACCTGTTGAGTCGGTTCATGCAATTTTCAGACCTTTTCTCAAGGGCACTTTTTTAACTTCCCATTATTTTATATCCTAAGCTACGATGTTTTGGGGTTTATAATCAAGGGATTTAGGGGGTTACTCGATCCTCCTCCCTTATTTCTCACCTAGCTCTCAAGACTAGTACGTAAATACTAAAACAAGGCTTCTCAAGGCAAGAGTTACGGCTCTGCTTCTTCTCTAGATCTCCAAGAGCTTCCTCAGAGAATTCTTCTACAGGTATGCGGAATTTCAACAAGTGTATCCTTTCGCCCTTATGCCCAAAATATCCAGTGAACCCTAGCTTTCTTTCAAGTTTCCTAGAAATCATGTCTTAGGGGTTTTGTTCAGGTATGAATTCCCTTATTACATCAATGTTTCCAAGTCTCCTGTGATCTCAAGTATGTGATATTCATAATTTTATAAATTCAGTTATAAATGATACTTTTATGATAGATTTCCACATGATTCAAGTTCACATTATATAAACATGTATTTTGCTTCTATATGGTTTTGAGATATTTCATTCTTTGTGATTCTATCATGATTTCAGTATATAGATGTTGACAACATAATTAGTATTTTTAGGTTCTTTATGCTCTCAAAATACTAATAGATAAAGTTTCTGACTTGACTTTAAGAACACTAGTTTTTGAGCTATCTATAAATTTATTAGTAAACTTATCCATTGGGAGTAGATCTTAGCACCGAGCTCATCCAGGTTTCAGTGCACCCAGTACCCAGAACTACGTGCCACCATAGGTTATTAGCCAAATTGGGCATCAGTTTCAGTGATCACATCAGCCATGCCATTATACCCTGGCAAGGTATATTAGGTCCTATCGATGGGGCATATATATCAAACTCCATGGTAGCTCCTATGGTTATATATCGGTTAATAGACTCTCCCATCATTCAGTATAGTTATAGTCTCAGTCATATTTACAGACCCTATTTTTAGTACATGTACATGCCTTTATACCCTGGCAAGGTATATTGGGTCCTAGCAGTAAGGTATATACATCGAACTCCACGGTAGCTCCCGTGGTTATATATCGATTAATGGCTTCTCCCATCATTCAGTATAGTTAAAGTCTTAGTCATTTTACAAAGTCTATTTTAGTGCATGTACATGACTTTTAAATCGGTTTTACTTTTACTTTTGTTATGTATTTTTCAAACTACTATCTCATAGTAGTATTTATGTATCTTAGTAAGGGTCGTGGTACTTCAGTTCAGTTATGCATTTTGTTGGGCCCACAAGTGTACGGGTCGTACAAGTAATATAGTGGCCCTTTTTAAGAGCCGGATGTCAAACCCACAGGGACTGGACCAATTAAGCTAACTATCAAGTTCAAGTGTGCTATTAAATGCCGCAAGTGTTGATTATAGACTTTTTCAAGAAAGGTTCAATTAAGTATAGGGGATGTCAACAAAATACTCTGAATTAATTCAAGCAGCAACTAGAGTTAAAGCCGGATAATCATGCGATACTACGATTTGCAATTGTTTAAGTATGAAACTATCAATTGTTGCCTCACATAATTAGAATTGCATTTTCATGGTGTTACGAACCTCTAAACACGACAAACAAGCATCACTACTACATTGTTGAGCGAGGATATTATTTCTAGTTTGTGGGCAATTCACTACATGGATGTGGTTTACGTGGATATGATTAGGGACTCTCGTACTTCCAATCATTAGACTCAACTTAGCTTCACAACTACTTCTTCGAGTGGTGATGTGATAATTCTAAGTTGGTGCCTAACTCATCCCATTTTATCAACCAAGCAAGGTATTAGGTATATTTCTATCCTAACGACAAATTATATCATGAAATACAATCTTGCTCCCTACATTCTCTTGTTCTTGCCTAGGTTTAATTTCTCAAGCTTTTACCTAGGTGTAACGTGTGTGTTTTCATGGTGATCAGTCGTAAAAACAACCACAATTCAGAATGCAAGACAAAACAACAATCAATAACTTAAAACCAAATCAAAATCGCAAAATCACAATCATATCTTGTGGCTTCAACCCTAGAGGGAGGATTCTAGCCTCTCATGTTCGTATAATTACAAGAAAACATCATTAAAGTAACCTACTTACAAGAATTGGTTGAAGAGAAGACGAAATTGACAAACCCTAGGTGAGTTCTCCCACTTCTCCCTCACTCCTTGGCAGTTTTACAGAAATAAATCGTGACTTTTAGGTGGTTTTTTTGACCTACTTATTTTAGGAGCTAAGGGGCCCACTTATAGTAAATGAGAGATGTATAAAATTATGCCCGGCATGGAATAGCTTGGTGTCACAGAGGTTATCACGGAGGCATCACGTAGGCATTCTGGAAACCAAAACAGTCGCCAAGAAGAAGTTGTCCGCGTTGGCAGCGTGTCACGCTGCTTGTGCAGGGCGTTTGAGGCTGTGGCACACCATGGTCGTGCAGCATGTGTGCCATGGCATGTTGCCAACGCGCAGGTGGGCTGTTTTGCGCACCCTCCTTGCCGACGTTCGTGTTGTACTTCCGATTCCATGCCTCCACTTCACCAACTCATGGATTAGTTCTTCAAATTCATTTTAAACCTACAAAAAACAAGAACTAATCATGTTGGTTAGTGTATATATTCACATTTACATAAAATTACATGAGAATGTATATAATTGAGTCGATAAACAAGACAAAACTAAGTTATAAAGCATCACTCGGGCATGCTATTTTGCTCGAGATCACCTACCCCACACTTAAAGCTTTGTTCGTCCTCGAACAACCCTTTTACATCTCATGTAAATGAAGACTCACACATAACTAATTTAGCAAGACAATTCAAGCTATAGCTATAATGATTATTTAAGATAGCAAGCTAAAAATAGAGCATGCATGATTTAATCAATGAAATGATACACAACTCCTTTAAGACTTCCTAACCTCAAGAATCGACTCTCAATCTTAGCAAACTCATGCAAATCAACCGATCAAGAAATCCGACATGAATGTTGTCCTTCATTAAACATGTGCCCTCACCACAAGAGAGTTACCCATTTTACTCATGAATTTTCAAATCACACCATGTATGGGTATATGAATAAAAATTACGCTCGCTCTATCAAAGAATTCACATGCATCATGTAGTGAACCATAAGCTTTCCCTTAGTGTTTTACTCCACTAATTTAAGGATGTATGAATGTAAGATCAACTAGGACTTAATGGGTTGTATTGTAAGCTAAGGGACCAGTAGGTTCTGTTCTGGCCAGTAATAGTGACTATCTTCCCCCAGCGCTTTTAATAACTTCAACTTTCATTAAGGATATCTCTTCTCTTACTTCACCCTCATTCTTTTCAATCCTGAATTTTTTTTTCTTCTTGTTCCCCTTTCTTTAAGCACACTCAGCTTAGTAGGAAGGAGTATTTAAGCAATTTTTTTCATTCATTTATTTTCTTACTCCCTACTAATAATCAGCCATTTTCACACAAGTGCACCTTTGTCCTTTTCTCAACTTTTACAACTTGCTACTTTTCCTCCTTTTTCCCGTTTCTCACTCCTTCACTCTTTCGGATTTTTTTTTCTTATGCGCTTAGGAGTTTTGGATCAAATTCAAGGCTAATGAAAGAAAAAGGATTAAGCTTATGTTGTAGCTATTAAAGAATAGGCTCAAGGCTCAATGGGGCTAACTAGGATTAATATTCAAGGTAGGTAAAGTGAGGGATAACATTTAGGTTCATTCAACGAAATGCCTAAATCATCTCCTACAATTCACATCCTTCATTTCGTTTTATATACACACCAGGAAAGTTACACACATTCCACAATAGCATAGAATATTCGAAAAACTTACACTCATAGCACATGCTCAATTCAAGAAATATTTTGCAGACTCTTAACTCAGCTAATCACAAGAATTCAAAATTAAGCTTCAATCACATCGAGTCAAATTCAAGAGCCTAAGTGTCTCAGACAAAGTTATACACTTCTTACATGCTTCAACACTAGCCACACTTGCATCTTACAATCATGTGTAGTACATAACAAGAAAATCAAGCCATCAATTAGCTATGGGTTCAAAAACCAAAACCTATTGACTAATTTTCCTTAATACGGTCGTCATCCATCCATCGTCAGAAATAGTCTCTAACTATGACTAAAAACATTATATACCACAAAGAAAAAAGAATAAATATTCTTCGGTTCAAAGACCCCCCCCCCCCCCCCCCCCCGTCGGAAAAGAACCGAAAAGAAAAACCAACGGGTGATTAAGTCAAGCTTGACTCACAAAAATTTTTCAAATATTTCTCACAAGCATTACATTCACCAAAAATCATTAAGCACAAAAAATTGAAATTTCCCTCACCCCACACTTGAATCATTCTATGTCCTCATAGCATCAAATTAAATTAAACAGGATGAGAAATACTCCCTGAGGCCTCTAGGCCTAGCTAATAGCATGCTTTTCTTCAACTTTGCACAAGTGGCTGTTTGACCCCACACTTTTTCTCTTCCATGCTTGTTAGCTTCCTCCTCCACGGGTACTCATACTTCCCCTCCATCTGTGCTTAACTTTCCACCAAAACAACACAAGATGAAAAATAAATAAAATCAACTTAAATGCAAGAAATTAAAATGGTGCCCATGGTACCCTTGGGTTGCCTCCCAAGCAGCGCCTAATTTTATGTCTCAGCACGACGTATCAAGTTTCACCACTTTTTCCTCAACTTTGAGGATATGAATCTCACCCTTAATTTCTTCTCTAATTTTCTCTTATGCTCCGGGGGTGGTGGTGAAAAAAAAGAAAGGACCAAGCAGTAGATGTCGCCTTTGGCATTTATTGGCCCTTAAGTAAGTGAAGTCATTGTTTCTTTCAGAATCAGCAAATTTCAGAATATATGGGGCTTGTTCCCCCTCTATATCTTTCTCCACAAGTTTTGAAGACTCTAGTTCTAGGTTTTCAACCAAACTCAATGTCAAAAAATGATTTGAGTGGGGTACAATACACGTCAACTCTAAAACTGCATTTTGCTCGACTTTCTTACTTGTATATACCTTCTCCACATTAACATCTAACTCCTCATGCATGTCAAATGGTACGTACTCTATCTCTTCTTCCAAGAATGGATCGGCTATCCATGTGAGACAATCATGGAGACTCTCAGGAGCTTCCAATAGTTGAGCTTGTTTCAAGAACTCACTTTTTTCTTCTCCTTGTTGTCCCTCCTGAGTATTGCATAAAACCGTCACTTGCAATTCAGAGCAAGCTTCAGCTTCGTCCCTCATCTCCATGAACTTGTTGCTTATCCTTTCTAGGGCTTCTCCATTTTCCTCTTGCTGAATTCTCAATGCTTCCATCTCCTCCTTCATTGCTTTTGTTTGCTCAAGGATCTCTTTTAGCATGTCTTCTATTTGAGCTTGGCATCCCAAGTCCTCATTTTCATCATGCCTATATTCAGCAAAAACAACAGAAGGATCATAGTAGGGGCTTGGGGGAGGGGAGTATGCATTCGGACAGCCATCCCAATGGCCATCTTGACCTCCACATATATTGCAAGTGTATGCATTTGGGCAACCATTCCAATGGCCATTTTGACCACCGCATATATTACAAGTATTACAATGTTGCCATAAGTGGGGTCCTCCGCAATTCAGACAAGACTCATCAAAATAAGAGTATCCACCATTTAACCCATTTAGATTCCATGATGTCATGTTAAGAAGGGTATCAAATTAAAAATTAAATAAATCTAAAACTAATAAAGAAAAAATCAATTTTTTTCAACACTTAGGGAAATTTAAAAATCACACAAAAACAGAAAAATTCACTAACCTTCACCGAGTCCCCGGCAACGGCACCAAAAACTTGACGGGCTCGCAAGTGTACGGGTCGTACAAGTAATATAGTGGCCCTTTTTAAGAGCCGGATATCGAACCCACAAGGACTGGACCAATTCCGCTAACTCAAGGTCAAGTGTGATCTTAAATGTCGCAAGTCTTGATTATAGACTTTTTTGAGATATTTAATTAAGTCCAGAGGTGGTCAACAAAATATTCTGAATTAATTCAAGGAGCAACTAGAGTTAAAGCCGGATAATCATGCGATACTACGATTTGCAATCGTTTAAGTATGAAACTATCAATTGTCGTCTCACATAATTACAATTGCATGTTCATGGTCTTTTGAGCCTCTAAACACGACAAACTAGTCTCACAACTATATCGTTGAGCGGGGATGTGACATTCTAGTTCGTGGGCAATTCACTACGTGGATGTGGTTTATGGGGTTATGCTCTTGATTAGGACTTTCATACCTATAATCATTTAACTCAACTTAGCCTCACAACTACTTCTTCGAGTGGTGATGTGATAATTCTAAGTTGGTGTCTAGCTCATCCCATTTTATCAACCAAGCAAGGTATTAGGTATATTTCTATCCTAACACAAATAATATCGTGAGATACAATCTTGCTCCCTACATTCTCTTGTTCTTTCCTAGGTTATCTTTTTCAAGAATGTACCTAAGCTTAACCCACTTATTTTCATGGTGATCAGTCGTAAAAACAACCATAATTCAGAATGCAAGATAAAACAACAATTAATAACTTAAAACCAAAACAAAATCACAAAATCACACTCATATATTGTGGCTTCAACCCTAGAGGGAGGGTTCTAGCCACTCATATTTGTATAATTACAAGACAACATAATTAAAGTAACCTACTTACAAGAATTGGTAGAAGAGAATATGAAATTTATGAACCCTAGGTGAATTCTCCCACTTCTCCCTTCACTCCTAGGTGGTATTTCATAATAAAATCGTGACTCTTTATTTTAGGAGCTAAGGGTCCTATTTATAGTAAATGAGAGATGTATAAAATTATGCTCGGCATTGAATAGCTCTGTTTCATGGAGGTTATCGTGCCAATATGCCTCTGTGACACGGAGGCATCGCATAGGCATTCTAGAAACCAAAACAGTCGCCAAGCAGAAGTTGTCTGCGTTGGCAGCGTGTCACACTGCTTGTGCAGGGCGTTTGAGGCCGTGGCACATTGCCAACGCACAGGTGGGCTGTTTCGCCCACCCTCCTTATCGACGTTCGCGTTGTACTTCCGATTCCATGCCTCCACTTCACCAACTCATGGATTAGTTCTTCAAATTCATTTTAAACCTACAAAAAACAAGAACTAATCATGTTGGTTAGTGTATATATTCACATTTACATAAAAGTACATGAGAATGCATATAATTAAGTCGATAAACAAGACAAAACTAAGTTATAAAACATCACTCGGGCATGCTATTTTTCCCGAGATCACATTTTAGCACAACTTTGTAGAATATCTACATGTTCTACATATTCCAATTGCATAACTTATATACTCAGTACATTCAAAATACTAACTCGAATTTCTTATGCCATATCATTTTATGATATAGACTCAGGCTCTCAGGCTTAGCAGCGGGGTTAGCTTCTCCTTCATACTTATTGTAGCAGAGCTCTATTGGTGAATCCTCATCTTCCGAGGACCAGAGTTGATAACATCCATGGTAACTCACATCAACTAAGGAAGCTTTAGAAGTTCCAAGAGGACCCACGATAAGATCCCAAAGAATGAAATTTGAAGACCAACTTAATAGGCTGGAATTAGCTATTAAAAATTGTCTTGTGATGGAAGAAGATCTCAAACCCAATGAAGATATTTTATCCAAGTCTTACATCTATTTGAAGGCCCAAATTAAAGTCCAAGATGAGATGAAATGGAGCCCAAATCATCCCCTAAATGGAGAAAATACTGCAACATCATTTTAATTAGTTTCTAGAATTATATTTACAGTTGTTTTATTCTATGTTGACTCCTAGGACTTTGTGTGTGGTAGCCTTCTATGTGATTTAATAGCTGTTTTGTTCTATGTTGACTTCACAGGATAATGTGTGTGGTATTTTTCTAGATCCTAGGAAGTATCATTTCCATTTATGATATCTTTTGACCAACCCCTTCTTCACTACTATATAAAGGGGTCTTTGTTCATTCATGACGATCAGATTTTGAATATTAATATATTTGACAGTTCTGTTGAACCTTTATGGCAGATTACTTTTGGATTTATCTTGCGAGTTAACTAGTTCATAGTTTATGTAGTAAGATAATTTTCTTTCTTGATATCTTTGGTTTCTTCTTGGTATTCTTAGAATGCAATTAATACACTTACTAATTGTTGTCTAATGTTACTCATGAAGCAATCAAGATACGATTCTAAACTTGATTAGTTTCTCAAGTAAAGGCATTTGGTTTACCTATATCTAATTCGTTGTTACTTGGATCTTGTCAAATACATATCTATTAGTGCTTGTTTAGTCTTTTCAATTAGTTTCCTAGTTTTTATTCCGCATTTGTTTTAAGTTCATACTCTAGTTTTGGAATTCCCAACCTTTGTGTTATCAGGAGTCTTCACCTCTAGTATTTGTCATTTTTAGTTTTAGTTTTAGATGTTAGAGTTAGCTGGGAGTTTGTCCCAGCAACTCATCAGTTTCTTTTACAAGGCTTTCAGATAGAATATGTTAGTTTCAACTTGAGATTCATTATTTGGTTATTTGATTGCAATCAGCTCCGCTTAAGATTCTCTTTTAGTAGTTCAATCATTATAGAATTATGCTATGCCATAGGTTTGCTTAGGGTCACTTGTGGTCCTAATTCAGGGTGCAAACTTGGGTCATGACATTTAGAGGAGCTATGCAAATGCTTACTTGGTTTCTGGTCAAACAGGCCGTCAGGGCTCAACACGCGCTGGTTTCAATTCGCATGACTCGGTAGGAGCATCGAGGATTAGAGAGTATTTGAGGATGAACCTGCCAGTGTTTATAGGGTCTAGGATTGATGAGGACCCCTGAAACTTTATTGATGAGTAAGGAAGGTATTGAGGGCTATGCACGCAACAAAAATAAAAGGAGTTGAGTTTTATTCTTACTAGCTCAAGGATGTTGTGAATGTTTTATACAATTTGTGGGAGCAGGGTCGTGATGAGAATGCAGCTCTGATAGTCTAGGATAGTTTTGAGGAAGAATTCTTCAACCACTTCTTCACTTAGGAATTGAGAGAGGATAAGGAAGAAGAGTTCGTAAACCTAAATCACTTACCATGAGCGTGAAGGAATATAGTCTTAAGCTCACCCAACAATCTTTGTATGCTTTGGAGATGGTGATAAATATGAGAGCTAGAATGAGGAAGTTTGTGTTTGGGTAGGTCAAGCATGTGAAGAAGGAATGTAAGGGCTCATTCTTGATCAATGATATGGATATTTGTCATGATGCGAGCATAGGCCAGGATCGAGACACGGGATAAAGAACCCCGAGAGGCTCCAAGTTGACCCATGGCATGAACATGATATTTAAAATAAACATAATCAAGTGGAAGTACAACATTTATAATAAAGAGGATGTCTGGAAATATCATAACATCTTAATACATAACATACGACTGAAACTAAATACACGTTATGTTTGAAAAGCCTCTACTATTGATGAGTTGATGGGACAAGACCCCAACTAACTCTCTATAGTCTGAAACTGAAAAATACTCAATATAACTGATAAAGGGCACTCGGAAGGTAAGGGCTCACAAGCTGAGACTGGAAGATACTAGTATTGAGAGTCTGGCTACTAGAGGGATTGAGCCTGGATATTCGAGCCTGTATCATGAAATGATACAGCATAGAGTATGCGGTCAATAGGTGGAATGTACCGAGTATGTAAGGTAAGTAAAACTCCTAAGTAAGTAAAATCAGTGATCATCCATAACATAAAAATTTCATCATAAGAGTCTGAGAGTAGGGCTTGCATGCTATTATCTGAAAACATGATTTGAACATAATTGAATATCATAACTGAATGGAATGACCCAAAGCTGAAAACTGATAATCATAAGTAAAACTGAACATTGGGTCAAACCTACTGAAAACATAATATCATGATTGCTGAACATGCATAACTGGAAATATGAGGAACAATGGGAGACTAATCATATAACCGACATTACCACGATAGAGCTTACGTAATCTCAACTATCACGCATAAGTGGTCAGAGCATTCAAAGCCTTACTTGGGCTAAGGACGCTACCATGATATCGATGTCAAGCAGAAGGGCCATTTGGGTCAGGGGAAGCTCACAAGAAAGGTCCCAATAATCTGAACATACCTACATTGGCACTTAGTTCTGAAGCATAGGGTTGACTGACCCTTAGCCTACTCGGTGCTAAACACTACTCCCACAAAACATGCATATTCTCTCTATCAATTTTCAATGAAGTTGAACCATCGTCTAGTGACAAAGGTGACTCATGACAGACATGCATAAATCTTAAATCATAATATGACGAGACTTGGGCCCAAACCATACCACAAGTTGAAAAATAGGTGGAATCTAGACTCCAATTCTATGTGGTAAGCTAATAACATGAAATTTAGATAAATCATGAAATATTCTTGATCGTATGGGCTTGCGCAATACTTAAAAATGATTGACATAGACTTGATCATTCGAAAATATGAAAATGGGCATGGGTAATTCAATATCATAATTTTATCATTATAGACATCATGCTTGAATACATATCTCATAGATCTCAACTTTTATGAACTTTCATAGATGGGCATCATAATTTATAAGACATGAAAACATAATTTATAATTGAAAACATTGTAAAATATTCCCATTAATCCTAATTCAACATCAGAAACATGCATAGATCATACCCATAATTGATACTTAGAGAATTCACATGTTGGGTCAAAAACCCCATAGATTCATCAACTAGAATTTCATGAATTGAGGAGGGATTGGACATGGATTTGGATGATTACATCCATTCATAACCCTACATACATGGAAGAATCTGATTTCACAACTCTCTTGATTGCTCAATAGAAATTTTGGGAAAGACTTGATGAACCTAAACTTGATCACCCATAGGAGCTTTTAGACTTGCAAGCATGGAAGAGAATAGGCTTAGAATGAACTTACCCCTCTTAAAACACACCTTTTTGGACTTAAAACGACATAGTATAAGACCTAGAAACTTAGGAATTATAGAAAAGCCCTTAATAAATTCGCAGGGAAATACACACTACCAGTCCCCATGAGGGATTGGACGACTCGTGCCCACACCATAACTTGTGGTCTTCCTCTCGTGATTAACACACTGCAATTTCTCTATTGAGGATCACCACGAGGGACACCAGGACTCGTGGTGTATCCAATGACTCGTGGTGACCAAGTCGTTACCAACGCTGTCCAAATTCTTCAATCTACAATCAACACTTGACCACAACTAACACAACGAATTGTGGTGTTGACCATGACTTGTGGTCACACCCGTGGTCACCCCCAAATCTCAAAAACTCAAACAAGTCTAACCTCCTCCTTACGAGTCACATAACTACTCGTGGTGCACCCAACGGGTCACTGGACGACTCGTCTTGTGACCTGGTGCAGGAAATTCTGTTTTCTCTGTTTAAAGCCTCAGGTCTGATCTTAGGGCTTTCGGGGTATTGTAATATCTCCCCCTTTGGAACATTCATCCTCAAATGTTAGAAATCATTTTGAAAATCTATGAAATGCAATTATCATACTCACATACTGAACATATATGCTGAAAACTGACGGAGTGACTGATCCGATCTGAACTACCTGACTGAACTAAATTCCTGAATCATACATACATATATTGACATGAAAGAAACTGGGGAGCATGAATAGAGCATGAAAGTGAATAGAGTACCAGGGAGGAATATGATATATCAAGTTGAAACTGATTTGGGAGGAAATAAATGCGGGTATTTAGTCATCATATCTGCTTCAGCTTCCCACGTAGCCCCTCAACATGCTGGTTCCTCCATAAAACTTTGACTGAGGCTACATCTTTGTTTCTTAGCTTTTGAACCTAAAGGTCAAGTATTTCCACCGGAGCCTCCTCATAGCTAAGGCAATCCTTCACACCTATACTCTCCACCGGGACAACCAAAGCCAGGTCACCCAAGCACTTCTTATGAGCGATACATGGAAGACTGGATGAACTGAAGCCAATTCTGAGGGCAACTCCAACTCATATGCTACCTTTCCAACCCATTTCACAATCCGATACGGACCAACATAACAGGGACTGAGATTCCCTTTCTTTCCAAATCTCATCACTCCCTTCATGGGAGATATCTTCAGAAAAACCCAATCATCAACTTTAATCTCCAGCTCCATCCTTCTCACATCCTCATAGGACTATTGGCGACTCTAAGCTGTTTTCAACCTTTCTCTTATAAGCTGAACTTTCTCCAAAGCCTCATGAATTGAATCTAGACTTATCAATGTAGCTTCACTGACCTCAAACCAACCAATAGGTGATCTACACGTTTGCCCATAAAGAGCCTCAAACGAAGCCATCTGAATCTAGAATGGTAGCTGTTGTTATATGCAAACTCAATGAGAGGCAGATGATCATCCTAACTACCTTTGAAATCAATCACGCACGTTCTCAACATATCCTCAAAGGTCTAAATGGTCCGCTCCGCTTGACCATTCTGTTTGCGGGTGAAATATTGTGCTAAGCTTGACCTGAGTACCGAGTCTCTTCAGAAATGACATCATAAACTGGGAGGTAAACTGAGTACCTCTATCTGAAATGATGGAAAAGGAAACTCCATGCAACCGATCTAACTCCCAAATATACAACTTAGCATAATCCTTCGATGAATCGGTAGTTTTGACCAGTAGAAATGAGCTACCTTAGTCAACCTATCTACAGCCACCTAAATGGGGTCATACTGTCGACGAGTGCAAGGGAACTTGTAATGAAGTCCATATTAATTTCCTCCCACTTCCAAGTGTGGATGCTAAATTCTTGAAGCACACCCCCGAGTCCTTGATGCTCAACCTTCACCTGTTGACAATTCTAACACTTAGCCACAAACTCTGTCATGTCCTTCTTCATGCCATTCCACCAATAGACTTTTCATAGGTCATGGTACATCTTGGTAATACCTAGATGTATAGAATATCTGGAACCATGAGCCTCGTGCAACATCCACTCCCTCAGGTCATCAACACCTGGTACACACAAACAACCTTGATGTCCAAGCACACCATCTCCCCCTTGACAGAAGACCTCCACTTTCTAATTCTGAACGGCTTCCTTTAAATTTACCAAAATAGGATCCTCGTCTTGTCTAGCTTTGACCTTGGTCACCAAGGAAGATTCTGACCCATTCTGAACAATGACACCACCATCCGTCGAGTCAACAAGACGAACTCCTAGTCATGCAAGTTGATGCATCTCTTTCACCAAATCTTTCCTCTCCTTATATACATGGGATACATTCTCCATGAAAAGCCTTCTAAGAGCATCTACCACAACATTAGCTTTACCCGAATGATAAAGGAGGCTGATATCATAATCCTTCAAAAGCTCCAACCACCTTCTCTGGCGTAGATTCAAATCCTTTTGGGTGAACATGTACTGTAGGCTTTTGTGGTCCGTAAACACATCCACGTGGACCCTGTATAGATAGTGTCTCCAAATCTTCATGACAAATACTACCGCCGCCAACTCGAGGTCGTGAGTCAGATAGTTCTTTTCATGGAATTTCAGCTACCTGGAAGCATAGGCTATAACTTTACCATGCTGCATTAATACGCAACCAAGGCCAATCTTCGAAGCATCATAATATACCACAAACCCATCGGTACCCTCAGGTAGGGTCAATACTGGTGCTGAGGTGAGTCGAGTCTTCAACTCTTGAAAGCTCTTCTCACAAGCCTTCGACCATTGAAATTTCACTTTCTTCTTGGTCAATTTAGTCCATGGGGCTGCAATGGATGAAAACCCTTCAATAAATCCCTAATAGTAACTAGCTAAACCCAAGTAATTCCTAATATCCAAAGGACTCAGTAGTCTAGTGATGCAGGGCGTACACTCACACTTCATAGACATAATTTTTCTCATACTTTGCTATGTTTTGAGGACAAATTATGTGTGTTTTCATGGGCTTATGTTATATATTTTTGAAAATAGCTAAAGCACATGATTAGATGCTTTCAGGTCTTAAAGCGATGGATTTTGGTGTATTTGATGCTTTGGAATGAATTTGAAGAAAATGGAATAAAGTGAGGACTGGGAGGAGAAAATATGAAGAAGTGTCCCGTGAAGGAAACGAGTGACACAATGAGTCGTCGTGTGAAATGATGATTCATCATCAGAAACTGTGAGCATCTGTCAAGTACACTGGAAGATGTGATGATCAATAGCCACGAGGGACCTAACAACTCGTGCCTAGTCCTAACGAGTCGTTAGGTTACCCGTTGCCACGACTGGGCCTAATGCTGAGGATGATTGTGCTTGACTAATCATGACTCGTTTGAGGTCCTAACGAGTCGTTACTTAGCCTGTGACCACTGATGATCTAGAGTTTGTTTTTAATTAGGAGAAGGAGATAAAAATCCCAAATTAAATCCATGAAGGAAAAAAAGAAGCTGCAACGTGTCAAGGCTTCCAAAACAGGAAAAAAATTGGATTTTCTACTTCAACTAGGAAAAGGAACATCAAGTCCAAGTCAAATTCAACAAGGAACAAGAAAAGCATAAATCTACTACTATAAATACCCTTTTATTTTAATGTAATAAAAAAAGCTGGAGAATGAAGTTTTAAGTTTGAATGTCTTCAAGAGATGAAGTTTCAAGTTCTAAAGTCTTTAAGTAGGATTAGAGTTTTAAGTCTCAAGTTTTTAGATACAAGTTTGGTATCTTACGTTTGGAACTTCGAGACGATTGTTGAATTGTTCTTCTTTATTGTTGCAATAATCAAGTGACTTTGTTCCTATCATCATTGTAAGTATTAATTTTTTCTTTCATTTATGAATTCTATTAATTTACTTATAAACATGATAAGCAAAAACCACCACAACTAGGGTTGTGGGAACCATGACAAATTAACACACATAGGTAAAATACTTAGTTATTCTTGGACGGAGTTTATGCATGTATTGTTTCTTCCTTTGTTTTGATTTATTCTTGACGATTGCAAACGTTAGGACTTACCTCATTCTAACTTACTGGACCAAGGAGGTAATGAATGGGAAAAGGGATTAACAACGGAGCTTTGAGTCTATCAACCCTCATCTAATAGCTTGAACTTGTCTAGGGATAGCTAATCCGATATTAAGGGTAAGGGTCAATTAAAAGTATACCCGTATACGGACCAATTTTCGTGGTGATAATCATCAAAATAGGGAACCAACCATTTAGGTGAAATTAATTTACCGATATTGCATGCTAAGCACCGGAATAGATCACTAGTATATAATGCCTTGTGGTTATGAAGTCATGGGAAACACTTACCCTAGTTAATTTCATTAATTTGGATTCAACCTTCACGATTTCTCAATTTTGTTATTTATCACTTTTACAAAATCCCCCTCTTAGGAAATAATTAACTAAAAAGCTTAAGCACTAGTGTTCTTCTACATCCTTCCGTATTCTCTGTGGGATCGACCCTAACCTCTAGTTGGATCTTTATTGACAACGTCCGCTTCATACTTCGTAATGAGGCATGGACTGAGCGTTATCAAAAGCTGGCGCCGCTGCCGGGGAGTACGACTTAGGATTAGATTAATTGCTTGTGTTTAACTTTTAGTCTTTATTTCCTATTTTTTATTTTTCTTTTATTTTCTGACGTGTCACAGGGAAGCATGGTGAAACAAGTAGCCAAGATGTGACCACGATCTCAACTGGTATCTTGATGAAGTCTGAGTAATCAAGATACTTGTGTCATGCCGCGACGTAAATCAGGCACTATTTTGAAGGCAACCCGAGTTAACTTTTTTATTCGTTTTTATGTGTTTGTTCAAGTGTGCAGGTGATAGGTCATGATTTTCAATAAAGATTGAGCTTAAATATTAAATACAAGGAGTAGAGGCCCAGGGAATTCTTCTTGCACTCTATCACTTTATGCTTATTTATTTTAGCACTAGGGATAGTATAACCAATTAATCGTGAGGTGGGGGAAGTAAACTTCATATTACCATGCATTCCTTAATTGCCAAATTTGCACATGGTAGGCCTAGTTCTTTTGGGATTTATGATTTATCATGCATGCTTGTGGGTTTGCAGTTTTTTTTTGTTTTATTTTATTTTGGGTTCCTCCAGTTTTTGTTTTCGGTACTTGATAGACCCTTAGAACTGACTAGAGAGTCTAGATTTTTATTTTTATTTATTTTTTGTCATTGAGTCATGACTTGGCCCGACGATGGATGGATGACGACCGTCTTAAGGGTAAGTTACTCATTAGGAAGAACAAAAATTTGGACCTTACGAATGCCAGGTGCTTTACTTTAGGTATCATGGAGACTTTGTAAAATCACTCAAAAATGCTTGAAAAAGGTAAAAATACTTAGTCTTTGGGAAATTAACTCGTGTACATGAAAATATTAGGCTTAATTATGTTATACATGCAATATGAATATATGTGTTTATGTGATCTTGATTTCCATTGTTAAACCATTTTGTGTCAATGTATGAGGAAATTTTTGATATACTCCATGCTTGTAAGTTTACGGCTAAAACTTGCCCGGTGTGTGTGCAAAGCGAAATAAGAATGATGGATTTAGGAAGTGATATACGCATTTCTTTGGTAACCATATTTTTATCCTATTTTACCTATCTTGATTGTTATTATCCTAGTTAGCTATGTTTGAGCCTTAGCCTATTCTTTTGATAGCCATATTACAAGCTTAATCCCTTTTTGTTTTATTAACTTGTATTTGATCCAAATGACCCCGAGAGAACTTTAATTAATAAATCTTGCATGAAAGGAGAATCAGTGGAGAAGTGAAGGGAAAACCTAAAAGTGTGGCGAATTAGAAGAAAAGAAAAGGGTGAAAATTGGTAAACAAGGGAGGTGATGTTAGTGGAAAAACAAAAAGAAGTAGATTTGAAAAAAGAAGAAAAAAATGTGCATGAATAAGCTCAATGATGAAAAGAAAAATTCCCACTAGTCACCTAAGTTGAAAAATTGAAAAATAAAAGGAGGTATAAGGAGAAAATTTGGTAATTGAAGAATGAGATAAAAATCAAAATGTTGTGAAGTATTAAAGTGCTTAGGGAGGTTAGTCACTATCTTGGCCAAATAGTTCCTACCTATCCTTTAGCCTACATTACAACCAAATTAAAGTCCTAATTGATTCTTGATTCATAATTCTATGTTAGTGGAGTATTACACTAAGGGCAAGCATATGGGTCATCTTTTACATGCATGTTGAGTTCTTTGGGAGAGTGAGCGAAATTTGTTATATTTATACCCATGTTAATATTGTTTTATGTCTTGTGTGTGAAAGGGCATCTATCCAACTTGTGAGGGGCACAATGGTAAGACTTCGGCTTAATATTGATTACTAAATAACATATGATTCATGTTGGCTCAAAATATGTCTTGATGAGTTAGTTTTCAAAAGCTAGGTGATTTCAAACTTCGACGTTCGATGTTGATCCTATATGCATGCGAGTGAGTTTTTTGAGCTCAATTGATTTGTCTCGTGATCCTAAGTGTAAGAAGAAATTTTAGTAGGATGAATTTTGCGCTTAACTGTCATAAGGGAAGTAGTAGATTGTTAGAGGATGAACAATAGTTTAAGTGTGGGGTGTTGATGAAGGGCGTAGTCATGCACTTCATAGACATAATTTTTCCCATACTTTGCTATGTTTTGAGGACAAATTATGTGTGTTTGCATGGGCTTATGTTATATATTTGTGAAAACAGCTAACACACATGATAGATGCTTTCAGGTCTAAAAGCGATGGATTTTTGTGTATTTGATGCTTTGGAATGAATTTGAAGATAATGCAATAAAGTGACGACTGGGAGGAGAAAATTTGAAGAAGTGTCCAGTGAAGGTAACGAGTGACATAACGAGTCGTCGTGTGAAGTGAAGACTCGTCATCAGAAACTGTAAGCATCTGTCAAGTACACTGGAGAATGTGATGATCCATGGCCACGAGGGACCTAACGACTCGTTCCCAGTCCTAACGAGTAGTTAGGTGACCCGTTGCCACGACTGGCCTAATGCTGAGGACGATTGTGCTTGACTGATCACGACTCATTTGAGGTCCTAATGAGTTGTTACTTAGCCCGTAACACTGATGACCTGGAGTCCGTTTTTAATTAGGAAAAGGAGCTAAAAATCACATATTAAATCCATGAAGGAATTAAAGAAGCTGCAACATGGCAAGGCTTCCAAAAAAGGCAAAAAAATATGATTTCCTACTTCAACTAGGAAAAGAAACATCAAGTCCAAGTCAAATTCAACAAGGAACAAGCAAAGCATAAATCTACTACTATAAATACCCTTTTATTTTCATGTAATAAAAAAGGCTGGAGAATGAAGTTTTAAGTTTGAATGTCTTCAAGAGTTGAAGTTTCAAGTTCTAAAGTCTTTAAGTAGGATTAGAGTTTTAAGTCTCCAGTTTTTAGATACAAGTTTGGTGTCTTACGTTTGGAACTTCGAGACAATTGTTGAATTGTTCTTCTTTATTGTTGCAATAATTATGTGAGTTTCATCCTATCATCGTTGTAAGTATTAATATTTTCTTTTATTTATGAATTCTATTAATTTCCTTATAAACATGATAGGCTAAAGCTACCAAAACTAGGGTTGTGGGAACCATGACAAATTAACACACATAGGTTAAATACTTAGTGATTCTTGAAACGAAGTTTATGCATGTATTGTTTCTTCCTTCATTTATATTGATTCTTGACGGTTGCAAACGTTAGGACTTGCCTTATTCTTACTTCCAGGACCAAGGAGGTAATGAATGGGAAAGGGGATTAAACGTAGATTTGAGGTTATTAACCCTCATCTAATAGCATGAACTTGTTTGGGGATAGCAAATCTTATATTAAGGGTAAGGGTCAATTAAAAGTACACCCGTATACGGAGCAAGTGGCTTGGTGATAATAATCAAAATAGGGGACCAATCATTTAGGTGAAATTAATTTACTGATATTGCATGCTACGCACCAGAATAGATCACTAGTATAAAACGCCTTGTGGTTATGAAGTCATGGGAAACACATACCCTAGTTAATTGCATTAATTTGGAATTAACCTTCACAATTTCTCATCTTTGTTATTTATTACTTTTACAAAATCCCCCTCTTAGGAAATAATTAACTAAAAAGCTTAAGCACTAGTGTTCTTCTACATCCTTCCGTATTCTCTGTGGGATCGACTCCAACCTCTAGTTGGGTTCTTTATTGACAACATCCTCTTCATAGTTCATAAGGAGGTGTGGTTTGAGCGTTATCATATAGGCCAATTCTTCACCACTTCTATCTTTTGAGAGTCCACCTATGCACCCTCACTTGACACCACATGACCCAAAAATGCCACTGAGTTCAACCAAAACTCACATTTGCTGAATTTAGCATACAACTGGCGATCCTTCATGGCCCCTTGGGGACAGGGGAAGCTCACAAGGGAGGCAGCAATAATCTGAACATACCTACGTTGGCACGTAGTTCTGAGGCATAGGGTTGACTAAACGTTAGCCTACTCGGTGCTAGACACTACTCCCAAAAACATCCATATGCTCTCCATTATTTTCCAATGAAGCTGAACTATTGTTTAGTGATAAAGCTAACTCATAACATACATGCATAAATTTGAAATCATAACATGAGGAGCCTTGGGCTCAAATCATTCCAAAAGATGAAAAATAGTGGGAGTCTACACTCCAATTCCATATGGTAAGCTAATAACATGAAATTTAGATAAATCAAGAAATATTCTTGATCATGTGGGCTTGTCCAATACTTAAACATTCTTGAAATAGACTTGATCAATCGAAAACATGAACTTGGGCATGGGTAATTCAAAATCATACTTTCATCATATAAATCTGATCATGCTTGAACACATATCTCATGGATCTCAACTTTCATGAACTTTCATGGATAGACATCATAATTTATAATTGAAAATGTTGCAAAATAAGCCCATTGATCATAATTCAACATTAGAAATATGAATAGATCATACCCATGATTGATACTTAGAGAATTCACATGTTGGGTTAAAAATCCCGTAGATTCATTAACTAGAATTTCATAAATTGAAGAGGGATTGGGCATGGATGTGGATGATTACACCATTCATAACCCTACATACCTGGAAGAATCTGATTTCATAACTCTCTCGATTTCCCAATGGAAATTAGGGGAAAGAATTGATGAATCTATACTTGATCATCCTTAGGAGCTTCTAGACTTGCATCATGGAAGAGAATAGGCTTAGAGTGAACTTACCCCTCTTAAAACACACCTTTCTAGGCTTAAAACGATGTAATATAAGCCTTAGAAACTTGGAATTATAGAAAAACCCTTAATAAATTCACAGGGAAATACACACTGCCAGTCCCCACGAGGGACTGGACGACCCATGCTCCACAACATGACTCGTGGTCTTCCTCTCATGATCAGCACTGCAATTTCTCTTCTGAGGGTCACCATGAGTAACACCACGACTCGTGGTGTACCTAACGACTCAGGATGACCAAATCGTTACCAATACTGTCCAAATTCTTCAATCTACAATCAACGCTTGACCATGACTGTGATGCCATGGAAACCCTAAGACCATACCCAGGAGTTGAAACGGAGAAAATAAGGTACCCTGCACCAGGCCATAGGATGAGTCATCTAGTGACCCGTTAGGATGACCACGAGTCGTTAAGTGCTCATGGTGAGGAGTTTATTTAATTTGGAAATTTAAAGTACTGAGCAACGACGGGCCTGACCACTAGTCGTGGTTAGCCACACAACTCATTAGGTCAACCATCGTGAAGGATGGGCGATGGAAGAAGAGAAGTTGGACAGTGCACTTAACGGGTCCTCAGCACGATTTGTTTGGGACACCACGAGACATGTGGTCGCCCGTGGTGTCCCCTAGGTGGTTTTCGATATTGCGGACGACGGGAGGTGACCACGAGTCATGGTCACCATTAATGGGTCGTTGAGTAGCTTGTGGTGATCCATGGTGAGGAATTTCCAGTGTAGGCCGATGGGGCAGACCACGAGTCGTGATCAGTAACCATGAATCGTCTAGTCCCTCATTGGGACTAGCAGGGTGATTTTTCTGCGAGATTTTTAGGGGCTTGTCCATAATTTTCTAAAATTCTAGAATCTAGACTACGTCATTTTAAGTATTATTTCAGAGATATTAGGGGGATTGAACAGTCTTTCCCCTTATTCCCCACGTTAATTCTCAGAAAAACAATCGTACTTCTTCTCTCAAACACGAACTAGGGTTCCTCATCAGTGCAAAAATTCAAGCCTTCTTTTTCAGGGAATTCTTAACCAGGTATGAGGGAATTCAACAAGGGTATAGTTCTTTCCTTGTGTCCCAAAAATCTTTGTTATTTTCCTATTTCAGTTTATCCCCGTGGAGTCTAACTGTAGAAGATTGTCAAACTTAAATCTTTAAAGTTTCGAGTAGTACATTCATCATGATTTCAACTACTTATTATTCCCTATTTCTAGACATTTATGAGAATTGTATCTTGTGGAATATGTTAGCCTTAAGTCTCAGTTCAGTAGAATTTAGGATCTTGCGTGTTGGAATAGTTTCCTTGTAGCTTGATTCTAATAGATTCGAAATGCCCATATGATTAGTGTATGTGGAATGTTAGTCACATATTTACATGTACAGTCTCAGTCAGATTATTAGACTCAGTATTGTCTAGAAATGTCAGCTGATCAGTGTAACCACAGATAATTCCTGAGGTGTTAGTGATGCCTCCCAGTTATCAATATTAGACTTAGTATCAGATTTTAGTGGTACTTGAGGCACGGGCCTGACCACTAGTCGTGGTTAGCCACACAACTCATTAGGTCAACCATCGTGAAGGATGGGCGATGGAAGAAGAGAAGTTGGACAGTGCACTTAACGGGTCCTCAGCACGATTTGTTTGGGACACCACGAGACATGTGGTCGCCCGTGGTGTCCCCTAGGTGGTTTTCGATATTGCGGACGACGGGAGGTGACCACGAGTCATGGTCACCATTAATGGGTCGTTGAGTAGCTTGTGGTGATCCATGGTGAGGAATTTCCAGTGTAGGCCGATGGGGCAGACCACGAGTCGTGATCAGTAACCATGAATCGTCTAGTCCCTCATTGGGACTAGCAGGGTGATTTTTCTGCGAGATTTTTAGGGGCTTGTCCATAATTTTCTAAAATTCTAGAATCTAGACTACGTCATTTTAAGTATTATTTCAGAGATATTAGGGGGATTGAACGGTCTTTCCCCTTATTCCCCACGTTAATTCTCAGAAAAACAATCGTACTTCTTCTCTCAAACACGAACTAGGGTTCCTCATCAGTGCAAAAATTCAAGCCTTCTTTTTCAGGGAATTCTTAACCAGGTATGAGGGAATTCAACAAGGGTATAGTTCTTTCCTTGTGTCCCAAAAATCTTTGTTATTTTCCTATTTCAGTTTATCCCCGTGGAGTCTAACTGTAGAAGATTGTCAAACTTAAATCTTTAAAGTTTCGAGTAGTACATTCATCATGATTTCAACTACTTATTATTCCCTATTTCTAGACATTTATGAGAATTGTATCTTGTGGAATATGTTAGCCTTAAGTCTCAGTTCAGTAGAATTTAGGATCTTGCGTGTTGGAATAGTTTCCTTGTAGCTTGATTCTAATAGATTCGAAATGCCCATATGATTAGTGTATGTGGAATGTTAGTCACATATTTACATGTACAGTCTCAGTCAGATTATTAGACTCAGTATTGTCTAGAAATGTCAGCTGATCAGTGTAACCACAGATAATTCCTGAGGTGTTAGTGATGCCTCCCAATTATCAATATTAGACTTAGTATCAGATTTTAGTGGTACTTGAGGCAGTCATCACACTTCCATTTAAGAAGCTCTGACCAGCCTTAGGACCCATGTTTCAGATTATAGATTGTTCTTTAGACGGTTACGACGCTTCCAGATAAGCAGCTCTGACCAATCTTAGAACACTAGTTACAGAATCCAATCTGATAAGACTCCCAGGGTACTTCTAGATGGGTATTCCTGACTTAGTCTTGGGCCCCAGCTTTGATCTATCAGCTTAGCATTCAGTGTAGGACTATCTAGTGGTAGTAGGACTTAGCATCGAGGGGACCGAGGTTCCAGTGCACCCAGGCTCCCAGAACTACGCTGCCACCGTAGGTTATATTTTATTAGCCTCATGGCTCCAAACCTATGATCACTCAGTTCATGCCTTTATACCCTAGCAAGATATATTGGGTCCTACCAATGTGGTTTATACATCGGACTCCACGTCTAGCTCACGTGGTTAGATGTCAGTTATAGACTCTCCTACTAGTCAATTCAGTTCAATCACAAATTAGCTCAGTTCAGAATAGATTCAGACTACTCAATTCAAATCCGTTCTGTATAGTATTTCACATCAGTATCTCGGATTTAGTGCATGTCTTTAACCATCAAATAGGGTCATTTTGACCATCTTAGTATATCATAGTTTATTCAGTTTCATCATTTAAGTTGGTCATTGCATGTCTTTATAGTTAAGTTATTTTATCCTTCGTGTCATAGTTTCCTAATTACACAATATATTAAAAGTTCTGACGAATACCTTTTATGTTGTATCATTTTATGATACAGCTACAAGTTCTCATTCTCAGCACTATTAGCAGATCTCGCCTAGAAGTTTTCAATTGCATCGATGGCGAGTCCTAATTTTTCGAGGACGAGGATTATTTCTTTTCAATTATATTTCTTTCAGTTAGACTTATAGTTAGCTGGGGGCTTTTCCCAGCAACTGATCAGATAGATGGCTTTCAAACATAGACATTGTTTCAAATTTCCAGTTCTGATTCAGATGTATTAAGACTTTATCATTTCGTTCTTCTTCAGAAATGTTTTTTTATTATTATAAAGCTTCCGCTATGTTTTAACTCAGAATGCCAGTGTTATGATAGACCATGGGTTGACTTAGGGTTACTTGTGACTCCAAATACCATGTTTCATGTAGGGTATAGACTCAGGAAATGACAAACTAGGTATTAGAGCACTAGGTTTAGTGTATTCTAGGATGTCTTAGAACCACGTTGAGTAGAGTCCTTTTCATGGGTGTGAAGCGCGCCACTCTTATGATGGGGAGGCTACTAGACGTTCTTAGGCAAACTCCCTTTTGTTCATACTCTTTATTGTGCATCCCGGTTCAATCAAAAAAATGTTCTCCTAACTCGTGCTCTATTTTGTTTCCGTGAAATCGTGCCTCCACGATGTGCTAACGAATGAAGAGTAGGCAAAACTCACTGACCTGCCCCACCAGCTCCAATAGCCCTTTAGGGCGATCCAGTGTCCTCCAAAGAGTTCAGAGCGGCTATCCAGCTGCTCGCACAAACAGTCACAAATCAGATGAACCAGTAGGTGGTTTCGGTCACTACTAATTGGTCCGTAGCAGCTGCTCGAGTTTGAAACTTCACTTGGATGAACCTCCAGTTTCCATGGATCTATGGTGGGAGAGGACTTATAGGAGTCCGTTGATGAGATTAGGAAGATCACCCGAATTATGGGTGTTAGCTCCTCTGAGAGTTCTGACCTAGTTGCCTACAAGCTGAAAGGGGTAGCCCAAATCTAGCACAAACAGTGGAAGGAGGGGAGACCAGTGGGAGCAGAACCGGTGGAATGGGAGAAGTTCACTGTAGCCTTCCTAGATAGATTCTCTCCCTGGGAGCTTAGGGAGGCTAAAGTGGCTGAATTTATGAATCTGAAACAAGGAAATCGAATGGTGGAAGAGTATGCACTAGAGTTTACAAGGTTGTCTAAATATGCCCCAGAGATGGTAGCCGAGCCAAGGGCTCGTATGCTGAGTTTGTTATTGTAGTATCGAACTTGGTCCTCAAGGAGTGTTGGACTGCTATGCTTATTAAGGATATCGATCTCTCTAGCCTCATAGTTCATGCCAGCAGATTGAGGTAGAAAAACATGTAGCCGCCCATAGCAGCAGAAGCAGGAATAGCATCAGAAGGCTCCAATACCCACTTTAGCCAGTGCCCCTACTTTCTGGTCCCGCAAGGATTGGAGGGGTGGAGCATCTGGCTCACATTCCCAGAGTCACAATGCCAGTAACCGCTACAGCTACTCAGCTTGCCCTAAGTGTGGCAAGAGCCATCCAGGAGAATGCCTTCTGGGCCAAGAGGGTTATTTTGGGTGTGGACAGCTTGGTCATCGGCTTAAGGAATGCCCGTGAGTAGGACGGGGGAGATCACAATCCACCGTTTCAGCAACTCCAGCAGGCCGACTAGCACAACAGGCCAACACTTTAGGTATGGATGGCAGGTAGCACCAAAACTGTTTTTATGCTTTGTCCTCTTATTAGGATCAGGAGAGCTCACCTGACATGGTCATGGGTATGTTACACCTTTTTCATCTAGATGTGTATTTCCTAGTAGATCTAGGACCCACAATTTCGTTCATGACTCCCTATGTAGCTATCTAGTTGATATCATTCAATAGGTTCTCTCAGAACCCTTGTCAGTCTCCACCCCAGTTGGCGAGTCAGTTAGAGCCAGCCGGGTGTATAAGAACTGCCCAGTCTCAATCTTGAATAAGGTCATTCCAGCTAATCTTGTAGAGTTAGACATGGTTGAATTTGACCTCATTCTTGGCATGGATTGGTTACACTCTAGTTATGCCTCAGTTGACTGCAGAACTAGAGTCGTCAAGTTTTAGTACCCTAATGAGCCAGCTTTAGAGTGGACGGGCAGTAGTTCAGCGCCTCAGGGTCGGTTTATTTCCTACCTTAAGGCTAGAAAGCTTATTTCAAAAGGGTGTATTTATCATTTAGTTTGGGTCAAAGATTCCATCTCTGATACCCGTCTATCTAGTCAGTTCCAGTTATCAGCGAGTTCCCTAATGCGTTTCCTGAAGATCTTACCGGAGTCCCTCCTGAGCAGGAAATAGACTTCGGCATAGACCTTCTTCCAAACACTCATCCCATCTCCATCCCTTCTTACAGAATGGCTCCAGCTGAGTTTAACAAGTTGAAGGAGCATCTAAAGGACCTTCTTGATTAAGGATTTATCAGACCCAACATCTCTCCCTAGTGTGCTCCAGTACTATTCATGTGAAAGAAAGAAGGTACCCTCAGAATGTGCATCAATTATCGTTAGTTGAATAAGGTCAAAGTCAAGAACAGGTATCCCCTATCCAAGATTGACGACTTATTCGCTCAGCTTCAGGGAGCCAATTGTTTCTCCAAGATAGATATTAGGTTGGGGTATCATCAGCTAAGAGTCAGAGAGTGTGACATACCGAAAATAGCTTTTAAAACTCCGTATGGTCACTACAAATTCATGGTTTTGTCCTTCAGACTGACTAATGCCCCCACAACTTTCATGGAGCTGATGAACAGGGTTTTTAAGAAATATCTAGATATGTTCGTCATTTTATTTATCGACGACATTCTAGTATACTCTAGAAATAAGGAAGAACATGCTAATCAACTCAGGATAGTGCTTCAGATGCTCAAAGACCGCCAGTTCTTCGAAAAATTCAGCAAATGCAAATTTTGGTTTAAGTCTACGAATTTCCTTGGTCACGTAGTCTCGGGTGAGGGTATTCATATAGATCCTCAAAAGATAGCATCGGTAAAAGACTGGCCAAGACCTACTTCCCCAACTAAAATTAGAAGTTTCTTCGGTCTAGCCAGTTACTACCGACGTTTTGGGCAAGGTTTTTCCTTTATTGCATCTCCTCTAAGTAGGTTGACTCAAAAAAAGGTGAAATTTCAATGGTCAGATGCGTGTGAGAAGAGTTTCCAGGAGTTAAAAACTTGACTCACTACTGCTCTAGTTTTGACCTCACCAGAAGGAACAAATAGGTTTGTAGTGTATTGCGACACTTCCAGAGTTGGACTCGGTTGCGTTCTGATGCAGCGGGTTAAGGTGATAGCTTACTCCTCCAGACAGCTCAAGGTTCATGAGAAGAATTATCCGACTCATGACCTGGAGTTGCAGCGGTAGTGTTTGCATTGAAAATATAGAGGCGCTACCTTTATGGGGCTCATGTAGATGTATTCACCGATCACAAGAGCCTTTAGTATGTATTCAGTCAGAAAGATCTAAATCTTCATCAGAGAAGATAGTTGGAGCTACAAAAGGACTATGACATGAGTTTGTTGTATCACCCTGGCAAAGCCAATATGGTGGTTGATGCCCTAAGCAGGATGTTTATTGGAGCGTGGCTCATGTTGAAAAGGGAAAAAAAGAACTGGCAAAGGATATCTACAGGCTAGCTCGGTTGGGGGTGCAGTTGATTGATACAGCTGAGGGCGGAGTAGTTGTGCAGAGTGGATCAGATTCCTCGTTGGTAGTTGAAGTTGTGTCAAGGCAAGATGAAGATCCCATATTGCTTAAGATGAAGGAGGCGGTTCTCAGAAATGAAGTGGGAGCTTTCTCCCAAGGGGGAGATGGTGTACTCCCTTACTAGGGTGGGCTGTGTGTACAGGATGTAGGTGATTTAAAATAGTAGATATTGGCTGAAGCACACAGTTTGAGATATTCCATCCACCCAGGTTCTACAAAAATGTACCGTGATTTATGGTATATTTACTGGTGGAATGACATGAAGAAAGACATCACATAATTTGTAGCTAAGTGCCCGAACTGTCAGCAAGTTAAGATGGAACATCAGAGACCAGGAGACATGACTCAGGATATCAGCATACCCACATGGTAGTGGGAAGAAGTAAATATGGATTTTATTATGGGTCTACCTCGGACTCGTCGGCAGCACGACTCTATTTGGGTGATAGTAGACTGGATGACTAAGCCAGCAGACTTCCTCCCAATTAAAACTATAGACTTAGCTGAGGATTACCCCAGACTTTATATTTAGGAGTTGGTCAGACTTCATGGGGTGCCCTTTTCCATTATTTCAGATAGAGGTACCCAGTTCACCTCGCATTTTTGGAAGTCATTTTAGTAGGGACTTGGCACCCAGGTCAAGCTTAGCACAACTTTTCACTCGCAGACAGATGGACAGGCTGAATGGACTATATAGACTTTAGAAGATATGCTGAGAGCATGTGTGATTGATTTCAAGAACAGTTGGGATGACCACCTACCTCTCATCGAGTTTGCATACAACAACTTCTACCACTCCAGCATCCAGATTTCCCCGTTTGAGGCATTGTATGGTAGGAGGTGTAGATCTCCTATGGGGCAGACTCAGTTCATGAGGCTATGCAGAAGGTATGACTTATCAGAGAGAGGTCAAAAACAACGCAAAGCCGTCAGAAATCTTATGCTGATATGAGAAGAAGATAATTAGAGTTTGCAATCAATGACTGGGTTTATCTAAAAATTTCACCCATGAAAGGGGTGATGAGATGTGGAAAGAAAGGAAAACTTAGTCCAAGATATATGAGACCCTACAAAATTTTGAAGCGAATTGGCAATATAGCCAGTGAGCTGCAATTTACCTTCAAAGCTATCATCTCTACACCCAGTGTTCCATGTGTCACTATCGAAGAAGTGCATCGGTGATCGAACTTCAGTGGTGCCACTAGACAGTGTGGGAGTGAAAAATAGTCTATCTTATGAAGAGGTCCCAATTCAGATCCTTGACCGTCAGGTTCGTAAGCTGAGAAACAAAGAAGTAGCTTCAGTCAAAGTTTTATGGAGGAATCAGCAGGTTGAGGGAGCTACGTGGGAAGCGGAAGTAGATATGATGGCTAGATACCAACACTTATTCCCTTCCAGCTCAGTTTCAGTCTAAGGTATCAATTTTCTCCCTAAAACTCTAATCAGTTTCATGTTTCATTCATGTGCCCCAGCTTCTTTCATCTCAATGTACATAAGTGTGACTTATAAATTCAGTTCAGTCATGTAGTTTAGTTCGGAGATAGTTATTCCGTTAGTTTTTAGCTTATATGTTCAGTATTTAAATACGATGAATGCATTTATGTATGTTTTCAAACATTCGAGGATGAATGTTCCCAAGGGAGAGATATTGTAATGCCCCAAAAACCCTAAGACCAGACTCGAGAGTTGAAATGGAGAAAACAAGACTTCCTGCACTAGGTCATAGGATGAGTCATCCAGTGACCCGACAGGACGACCATGAGTCGTTAAGTGACTCGTTATGAGGAGTTGATTTAAGTTGGAATTTTCAAGTTCTGACTACCCACGGGACTGACCACGAGTTGTGGTCAGCCACACGACTCGTTAGGTCACCCGTGGTCAAGGTTGGGCGAAGGAAGAATAGAAGTTTCACAGTGCACTTAACGGGTCCTCATCACGACTTGTCTATGACGTAACGAGTTATGGTGTCACTCCTGGTGACGCCCAGGAGGTTTTCGGCCATGAGGATGATGGGAGGTGATCACGAGTTGTGGTCACTGGTAACAAGTTGTTGAGTATCTCGTGGTGACCCATGATGAGGAATTTCCAATGTAGGCGACGGAGCAGACCACAAGTCATGGTAAGTAACCACGAATCGTCCAGTCCCTCATTGGGACTAGCGGGGTGATTTTTCTACAACAATTTTAGGGGATTTTTCATAATTTTCTAAACTCCTAGACTCCAAACTACATACTTTTAAGCACTATTTTAGACATATGAGAGGGATTGAACGGTCTTCCCCCTCATTCCCCACATTAACTCTCAAAAAAATGATCGTACTTCTTCTCTCAAGTAAGATCTTGGATTCCTCATCAGTATAGAAATTCATGCTTTCTTCTTCAGGGAATTCATAACCAGGTATGTGGGAATTAAACAAGGGAATAGTTCTTCCCTTTTTTCCCCAATATCTTCGTTATTTTTCCTTTTTCAATTTAGCCATGTGGATTCGAAATATAAAAGATTGTCAGACTTATATATTTAAAATTTTGAGTAGTATATTCCTCATGATTTCAATTTCTTATTATTCCCTATTTATAGACATTTATGAGAATTGTATCTTGTGGAATAATTTACCCCTAAGTATTAGTTTAGTACAATTTAGGATCTTGCGTGTTGGACTAGGTTCCCTGTAGCTTGATTCTAACATTCGAAACCCCCATATAATTAGTGTGCGTGGAATGTTAGTCAGATATTAACATGTCCAGTCTCAGTCAGATTATTAGACTCAGTATTTTCAAGAAATGTTAGCTGATCAGTTTGACCACAGATAATTCCTGAGGTGTCAGTGATGCCTCCTAGTTATCAGTATTAGGCTCAGTATCAGATTTTAGTGGTTCTTTAAGTGGTCATGACACTTCCAGATAAGTAGCTCTGACCAGCCTTACGACTTCAGTTTTAGATTAGAGTTTGTTCTTTAGACGATTATGACGCTTCCAGATAAGTACCTCTGACCAGTCTTAGAACACCAGTTACAGAATCCAATCCGATAAGACTCTCAGGGTACTTCCAGATAGGTATTCCTATCTTAGTCTTGGGCCCCAGTTTTGAGCTATCAACTTAGTTGTCTAGGACTATCAACTAGGAGTAGGACTTAGCACCGAGCGTACCGGAGTTCCAGCGCATCTAGGTTCCTGGAACTACGCTGCCACTGTAGGTTATATTTTATTGTCCTCATGGCCCCAGACTTGTGATCACTCAGTTCATGCCTTTATACCCTTCCAAGGTATATCGAGTCCTACGGATAGGGTGTATACATTGGACTCCACGTCTATCTCACATGGGTATATGTTGGTTATAAACTCTCCTACTAGTCAAGTCAGTTTAGTCTAAGATTAGCTCAGTTCAGAAGTTTCATACTACTCAGTTTAGATCAGTTCAGTACAGTATTTCAGATCAGTATCTTAGATTTAGGGAATGTTTTTGACCATCAGACATGGTCATTTTGACCATCGCATTATACCATAGTTTATTCAGTTTCAGCATTTTAGTTGGTCATTGCATGTCTTTACAATTCAATTATTTTATCCTTCGTGCTATGGTTTCTCCCTCCTACTCAGTACATTCCATGTACTGACGCATACCTTTTATGTTGTATCGTTTTATGATACGGCTGCAGGTTCTCAGTCTCATCACCATTAGTAGATCTTTCCTAGAAGCTTTCAGCTGCATCAGTGGTGAGTCCTCATTTTTTGAGGACGAGGATTATTTCTTTTCACTTATGCTTCTTTTAGTTAGACTTAGAGTTAGTTGGGAACTTGTTCCAGTAACTCATCAAATAGATGGCTTTCAGACACAGATATAGTTTCAGATTTCCAGTTTTGTTTCAGATGTATTAAAACTTTATGATTTAGTTCTTCTTCATAAATGTTTTATTTAATTATTGTAAAGCTTCCGCTATGTTTTTACTCAGAATGCCAGTGTTATAATAGACCATGGGTTGACATGGGGTTACCTGTGACTCCAAGTACCGTATCTCATCCAGGTTATAGATTCAGGGAAAGACAAACATGGTATCAGAGCACTAGGTTTAGAGTATCCTAGGATGTCTGAAAGCCACGTCAAGTAGAGTCCTTTTCATGGGAATGCTCCCTTTTGTTCATACTCTTTATCGTTCGTTTGAGTTCAATCCCAAAAACATTCTCCAAACTCGTGCTCTATTTCGTTTTAGTGAAATCATGCCTCCACGACGTGGTAACAGAAGAAGAGCCGGCAACACTCACCGACCTGCCCCGCCAGCTCCAACAGCCCCTCAGGACGACCTAGTGTCCTTCGCAGAGTTCAGAGCGACTATCCAGTGTCTCACACAGATAGTCACAAGTTAGGTTAACCAACAGGTGGTTTCGGTCAATACTAATGGGTCCACAACAGCTGCCTTAGTTCGGGACTTCACTCGGATGAACCCTCAACTTTTCCATGGATCTAAGGTGGGAGAGGACCCATAGGAGTTCGTGGATGAGATCAGGAATATCACCCGAATTATGGGTGTTAGCTCCTCTGAGAGTGCCGACCTAGCTGCCTACCAGCTTTTCATGACCCGAACATAGACCCGAATCATAACACGGGACTAGGAACCCCGAGAGGCCCCAAGTCGATCCATGGAATAAGCATACATCTAACTTCATCCATAATAAGCGGAAGACTAATCACAAGGCATAATGGAAACGTAAGCATAATCATGACATATCATAATAACAGAATCACTTAGACATACACGAGCTGAGCACTACAAACTGTCTAAAAGCCTTTACTACATTCGATGGGTTGATGGGACAACACCCCAACTAACCTGAACCAATACTGAAACATAATATAATGTATCATCTGTCAAACAGCCCTCGGAACATGAGGACTCACCGATAAGCTAAAGGCAAGCTCTGAGATGATCTAGATATGGGGATGAGCCTGAGAGACGGAACCTGTATCATAAGACGATACAACATAAAATTTATGCGGTCAGAACGTGGAATGTAACGAGTATGAAAGGTAAATAAAACGGACATTTAACTATGTAAAAGCTCGTAAAATAGTATACGAGTAGGACATCCTGCTCATATCATAAATATCATAACATAACATATCATAGGGCTCAAGCTTTTCAAAGCATTCGTAATACAATCGAAATCATATTCAAGAGAGGAAAGTCGTATTGAACATAACTTGAACCAACATACATAATAATAGACATACATAAATTATGAGGAACAGTGGGAGATTCTCTTAACCAACATACCCCATATGAGCACCCATGAAGCCCGACTTGTAACCTTAGTCGGGAGAGGGTCCATACTTGCCAAGGGTAGGACCATGAAAGTGTGATATCACCAATAAGAGGGCCGATTGGGCCGGGGATAATCACAAAGGAGGTCCCCACATACCTACAGTGGCACGTAGTTTATGAGATCTAGCGCAGAACCTAGGCCCCGAACCTACTCGGTGTTCGATACTAGTCCCAAAACACATATAGTGCTCATAGTATAACATGCATGAATTTATGGGCTAGTTAAAACATGATAATTATAAACTTGCTCGTAAATACGTGAACTAGCCATGAAACAAGGTCCATGAGTCGGTCTAAAACATAATTCCTGATTGATAAGTTTCATACATATGTGTAGATTATGCATATAGCTCGAGAGTCACCAATCATGATGGGTAATTGAATAAATCCACGTTTTAAACCATAAATCATGTTGGGCTTGTAAATATAAATATAAGTGCAGATCATAAATCAATTCATCATAGATCTTACATAATTAGGCTTAATTTAGTAGAAATCGAAGTCAATAATTTGATAATCCAGAATGGTTGTGAAATCTTATCTAAATCCATAAAATATAATATAAATCACAATTTAAAACAACCCATTTGCAAAACATTTTATTTTCATAAACATCGAATTAAAACCCTAATAGATTTTTGGTAGCTTTCCGTCAAGTAATAGAGAATCAGAATAGGTGTAAACGAAAAAACCCATTCGTAACCCTATATACCTGAAATTGGCTGAATCTTACTCTGCCTTGAATGCCCAAAACAAGTTTGAAATAAATTGAAGATTTCTAGCTTGAACATCCTCTAAAATCTTTTCTACTATGCATGCATGGATGGAAAATGAGAAATCTGAACTTAACCCCTTAAAAGACCATCATTCATACACCAAAATATCATAGTTTAGGATTTAGAAACTTAGAAATTACTGAAAAAGCCCTTACTAATTGGCAGAAAATTAATTGTCGGAGGTCCCAACCCAACGACTCGTCCTCACTGGTCACGACTCGTCATGTCGATCGTCAAGTGAACTGCCTTGCTTTGTCTCCTGAGCTCTTAATGGGTCACATCACGACTAGCCAGGGGTGATCACGACTTCTCATCACCAGTCATTAAGTACACTACCTTATTCCCAAACTTTGGACTCCAAACCAACCAACGACTCACCCCACGAGTCGTTAAGGCTAACAACGACACGTGAGGACTACCATCAGTACACTGCCTATTCTTCCTTCTCCCAACTATTTTTCCTTCCCCATGAGTTGCCGAATGGCTCGTTTGTTTTCGTCACAAGTCGTGAGATGACTCATCCCGAGACTGTAATATCAATTTCCACTTTTACCCTGTTTCAACTCCCATGTCCGATCTTTGAGCTCCCGGGGTTTAACTATATCTCCCCTTGGGAATGTCCTTCCTCGAATGTAGGAAACAAGCAGAAAATAGAAACATGCAATTATCATATTCAAATACTGATCATTTAAATCGAAATTTAATGAAAAAACTACTTCCGATTCATATCACAAAGCTGAACTAATCTCATGCTTCACATACACACCCATACACATGAAAGAAACTTGAACACATGAACCGAACATGAAAACTAAATAGAGTCATACTGTAAAACTGATACCTCAAGTCCGAACTGAGCTGGTAGAGAATAAGTGTGGGTATTTAGCCAGCATATCCTCTTTTCTTCCCATGTAGGTCCCTCAACATGCTGATTTCTCCATAACACCTTTACTGAAGTTACTTCCTTGTTCCTCAGCCTCCAAACCTGACGATCCAATATTTGAACTGCAACTTCCTCATAGCTGAGGCTATCCTTTACCCCAACGCTGTCCACTGATACTACTAGGGTTGGGTCTCCCAAACATTTCTTCAAAAGCGACAAATGATACATAGGATGCATGGAAGATAACTCTGAGTGTAAGTCTAAGTCATTCGCTACCTTACCAACTCTTCTGATAACCCGGTAGGGACCAATATAGCGGGGATTGAGTTTTCCTTTCTTCCCAAACCGCATGACTCCCTTCATGGGAGATACCTTCAGAAATACCCAATCGTCCACCTCGAACTCCAACTCTCTCCTCCTCACATCAGCATATGACTTTTGATGACTCTGAGCTGTTTTCAGCCTGTCCCTTATCAACTGAACCTTCACCATAGCCTCATGAACCAAATATGGCCCGATCATAGCTGCCTCACCAACCTCAAACCATCCGATCGGCGATCTACATCTCCGCCCATAAAGATCCTCGAACAGTGCCATCTGGATGGTAGAGTGATAGTTGTTATTGTAATAAAACTCGATCAGGGGTAAGTGATCATCCCAACTACCTTGGAAGTCCATCACACATGCTCTCAACATGTCCTCGAGGGTTTGGATTGTCCGCTCCACTTGACCATCGGTTTGCGGATGAAATGTTATGTTGAGCTTAACTTGAGTCCCAAGCCCTTTCTGGAAAGACCGCCAAAACTGGTAGGTAAACTGAGTACCTCGGTCTGAAATAATAGACAAGGGTACTCCATGTAGCTAAACCAACTCTTGGATATATAGCTTGGCATAATCGTCCACCCAATCTATGGTTTTCACCTGTAGGAAATGTGCAGCCTTGGTCAACCTGTCTACTACCACCCAAATAGAATCATAGTGTCGATGAGTACAACGTAGGCCTATAATGAGATCCATATTATTCTCTTCCTACTTCCAAGTAGGAATGCTGATATCCTGAAGTACTCCTCCCGTCCTTTGATGCTCAACCTTTACTTGCTAACAGTTCGGGCACCTAGCTACGAATTTTGCAATATTCTTATTCATGCCATCCCAATAATAGATTTCTCGTAAATCGCGATACATTTTGGTGGCACCTAGATGCATAGAATACGTAGATCTATGGGCCTCATGCAATATCCAGCTTCTCAAGTCATCAACATCAGGAACACATAGGCGGCCCTAGTATCGAAGCACACTATCTCCCCCTTGGGAGAAGACCTCCACCTTCTGACTTTGAATAGCTTCTTATAGCTCAAAGTCGAATCCTCATCTTGTTTAGCTTTCACATCAGTCACCAAGGATGATCCTGATCCGTTCAGGATAACAACACCGCCATCGATCGAGTCGACCAACCTAACTCCCAAACTTGTGAGTCAATGTATATCCTTCACCAACTCCTTCCTTCCTTCATACACGTGGGACACACGCTCCATGGAGAGCCTACTAAGTGTGTCTGCTACCACATTAGCCTTACCCAGATGGTAAATTACACTTATATTGTAGTCCTTGAGTAGCTCCAACCATCTCTCCCTGGGGTGCTCCAGTACTATTCGTGCGATAGAAAGACGGTACCCTCAAAGTGTGCATCGTTACCGTTAGTTGAACAAGGTCACAGTCAAGAACAGGTATCCCTTACCCAAGATTGATGAATTGTTCGATTAACTTCAAGGAGATAGTTGTTTTCCAAAGATAGATATCAGGTTAGGGTATCATCAGCTAAGAGTCAGAGAGTGTGACATACCGAAAACAGCTTTCAGAACTCGGTATGGTCACTACAAATTCGTGGTTATATCCTTTGGACTAACTAATGCCCCTGCAGCTATCATAGACCTAATAAATAGGGTTTTCAAGCAATATCTAGATATGTTCATCACTGTATTTATCAATGACATTCTGGTATACACTAGAAATGAGGAAGAACATGCTAATCACCTGAGAATAGTGCTTCAGATGCTCAGAGACCACCAGTTGTTTGCAAAATTCAGCAAATGCAAATTTTGGTGTAAGTCTGTGACTTTCCTTGGTCACATGATCTCGGGTGAGGGTATTCAAGAAGATCCTCAAAAGATAGCAGCGGCGAAAGACTAGCCAAGACCAACTTCCCCAACCGAAATTAGAAGTTTCTTGGGTCTAGCCAATTACTACCGACGTTTTGTGCAAGGTTTTGCCTCTATTGAATCTCCTCTGACTAGGTTGACTCAAAAAAAGGTGAAATTTCAGTGATCAGCATGTGAGAAGAGTTTCCAGGGGTTAAAAACTTGACTTACTACCACTCCAGTTTTGACCTTACCAGAAGGAACAGATAGGTTGTAGTGTGTTTCGATGCTTTTAGAGTTGGACTCGTTGCATTCTGATGCAGCGGGGTAAGGTGATAGCTTATGCCTCCAGACAGCTCAAGGTTCATGAGAAGAACTATTCGACTCATGACCTGGATGTCACACCCCACCTTGGGAGACATGACTAGCACCTAGTGTCATACTGGGATCTAAACTGACCTAACTTGGCTTATATATGCACTTCTGGTGCATGCCTGTTCTTCAAATTAGGAAACAACGAGCTATATCTCAATTGTTAACACAGCCTCCGGTCAACAAGGCTGCATAGCCACCTTTAAAAAGAAAATAACTAACCAACAACACGTAATAAAGGTATCCTATGTGGGCCGACGAGACCACCATGCTGTCAAGTTATGGAAAGATAAAAAAAGGTAGTCATAACTATGTATAGCCGACAAGGCTACTAACTAAAAGCTAAACTAGGCTCAACACGGCAATCATGCAAAATAAACATACATAGGCCCCACATGGCCAACAACCAAAACCAACAACTGAGAATTTGTAGCCTGCAAGTCTCTAAGAGTGGAATAATGGTCAGAACAGAGCCCCGACCTACCCATAAACTATACAATAAAAGAACAAACTTTTAAACTAACAACCCTGGAGAAAAGGAGTTGATTAGACTGCTGACTCTGGCTGATGACTACGGAGGTCCTGGACTGTGTCTATCCGCACATGCAGGCAAGTAATGCAACGCCCTAAAGATGGGCGTCAGTACGATATGCACCGAATATGTAAGGCAGTAATGAAAATGACTGAATAATATTGATAATAAACTAAAAACGATTCAATGGAAAGGATAAGAGATACAACCTGCATTTCCCTACAGCCTATTGTATAACAAACAATAAATAATGCAAGAAAGAACCTTACCTGGCCCCCATAAACTCGGAAGGTATAACCAGCATAGAATAACACGGTCAGGGCCCCCATAAGCCCTGACGAGAATACTTTAATCTATATACCTGTAACAAGGTCAGAATAAGTCAATAGGTAACTATAGCCAACCTGCCTGTCCCCAGGGTCTGCAACTGAGCCCGCTCAGCTCCTGTAGTTGCGTCTGAGTCCGTTGGACTCCTATAACTACACCCTGGGCATGCAAGGCTCGACGAGGGTCAGTGATATCGGTACGACATAAAAATAATAGTCCAACCATGGATGGACTGTAGTATGGCCCTTGGGGTTGAGTATAGTCCCTTGGGAAAACATATAGCTCCTTGGAGCAGGCGATGATACAGCTAGTAATCCTGAGGTTAGTCAACGGAAGGCTATATAAGGTAGGGTCAATCCCAATCTAAATAGAAAAGGAAAATCTCAAACTAATAGCAGCAGCTAACCGCAATATACATTCCCCAGGCTTTCTTATAAGGACATAGTTCATAGTATGATACAACAGGAAAAACTTGCCAAAGAATTCTCCTTAACATACCTTGAATCCCGACTTTCGTTTAACTGGTAGGTCTCAACCTGTAATCGCAGTTCCATTCAACTGCATCCCTTATGTTGAAAGAATAGGGCTAATTTCAACACTAAATTTGGTAAATAATGATACCTTTCGATAATAATATCAACTATAATTCAACTCAAAATAACTCGGTCGAAAACCTACAATTCCTCGAGAGTTTGAATGGAGAAATGCTTACCTAATGCCCGTGGACGTTTAAGATTCAATTTGGAGTAATTCTGAAAACTTTTACTCGGTGGATTTCTGGTATGCCAAGCGAATTTTCAAGCAATAACTCAGTAGAAATTCTTTCGGTAGGCCTATAACTTGTTACCCGAAGTTAATTTATGTTTAGACAGCATTTGATAGCACAATTTGATGAAAACCTATTGAAATATGTGTGCTCTCTCTGATTTTAGTCTTGGAATTTATTTGAAGAATGAATGAAATAAACAAGGGCTTATATATATATTCATGGGCGGTGGCAGGGGGTGGCGCCCTACGCTGCCCAATGCAGCAGGGGGGCGGCACGCTGCGCTGCTCCTTGCGCAGGCAGGCTGGCATGTCGTGCTAGCCTTTTACGCCCTGGCCTTGCCCGATACGACTAATTTTCTTGATGATATCCGCGCTCGTCCTACCTCCGGGGTTTTTCCCCCAAGCGTCAAGTTTCTATTACTCATCACAAATCCACGCGCACGCACACTAACCGCTAACATGTTAGAGGTTGTAACATCCTCCCCCTCTTTGGAACATTTGTCTTCGAATGTCATCTTTAGGCTTAAAGGAGTTAACTCTTTCAACTAATATTAAGAAAAATTTCGGCAGAGTCTCCTCTGTATTATGGACTATCTAGAAACCTAAAACACAGAAAAGTCCAACATAGGCGTCTCACAGGATGCCATAAATAGCTACTCCACTGTATGGAGATAACCAACTAAACAGTGCTAATAATATAAGCAGGTAAATAGCAACTGAACAACAACCTCACCTCACTGCATATTCTGGGTCAATCCTTGAATAAGTGAGGATACCTAGATCTCATGTCATCCTCAGCTTCCCAAGTCATCTCTTCTTTATTTATGTTCCTCCACAAAACTTTAATGGAGTCCACATCTTTAGTCCTTAACCTATGACCTTGCCAATCTAGTATAGCAACCAGAACCTCTTTGTAGGTTAACTCCTCACTAACTTGAGCTTCCTCAACTGGAACAACTCGGAACGGGTCCTTTATGCACTTTCGCAACATGGACACGTGAGAGATTGGATGAAGAGATTCTAGCTCTGGAGGCAATTCTAGCATATATGCCACTCGGCCTATCCTCCGGAGGATCTGATATGGACCAATGAACCTAGGGCTTTGCTTTCCCTTCTAAGAAAACCTCATCACGCCCTTCATCGGTGAAACTTTGATGAATACCCAATCATCGACCTCGAATTCTAAGTCTCTACGCCACACATCAAAATAGGACTTCTAGCGACTCTAGGCTGTTAACAAGTGCTCTCTAATCATTTTTACTTTCACTTTTGACTGCTGGATCATTTCAGGTCCAATTAATCCTGAATCCCCTACTTCGAACCATCCGATGGGGGTCCTACATTTTCGCCCATACAAGGCCTCATAATGCGCTATCTGAATTGCAGAGTGGTAATTGTTATTATATGAAAATTTGATAAGGGGTAAATGCTCATCCAACTTCCTCTGAAGTCTAGAACACAAGCCCGTAACTTATCCTCGAGCATCTGAATTGTGCGCTCTACCTGACCGTCCGTTTGCAGATGGAATTTTGTACTCAGGTAAACCTGTATCCTCAAGCTTTTTTGAAATGACTACCAGAATCTAGCTATAAATTATGCCCTATGTCAGAAATAATAAATGTGAGGACACTGTTGACACCCAATTTTGACCGACCTGCGCCTTAATATGCTGCTTATATATGTATATATTTATTTATTTATTTTACGCAAAATTCGACTTACTTTTGTATTTATAAAATAATTTATTATCATAATATTGTGAAAATTATGACTTATATTAATTTTAAGTTTTGATATTAAATAATTACGTCGTACATAATGTTTTCGTTTTAATACGCGCCCTTCTCTTGAAATATATATTTAATAAACTATTTGCATAATTTTACTAAATTTTACAAATTTATTTGACTAATATTTTTACTCGAATTTATAAACTATTTATGTTAATAATATTATTTTTTATAATATTTGATAACTGGATTTTATATTAAATTATTCGTAAATATAATAATTTAATTATATGATATTTACATAAGTATATTTAAATTTAGGATTTATTTATATTAATAATAATATTTATGTGATAATTTATATTACTTTATTATCTATTTATTAAATTATTTAAAAGTGTAGTATATTTATTAATTTAATTGCAGCTAAATCCAATTTCCTTCAATTTATTTAAATTATAGCCATTTTTTCCATTCAATTTCATCCAATTTATTTCAAATCTGACCACTTTTTATTCAATTTATTTCGATTTAGCCACTTTGAATCAATTTGGCTATTATTTAAATTCAATTCCTAATTAAATCTACCCAATTGACCGACCCGCTACCGTTTTTGACCCATGATCCGCCCCAAATTTATGATTTGATCCTAATCGTTAACTTATTCTGATCCTACGGCTACAAATAAATCCCACCTAATTTCCTTAAATATTCTCATTACCCCCAAACCCTATTCACTTTTCATTTTCCCTTATCTCCCTTCTGTTAACCTCAGCCGCCGCACCTCCCGCCTCTCCTCTCATTTTAGCCACCAGACCTCCGTCTTATCATCTCCATATCACCGGCCGACCAACAACCCGGAAAACTACCAACTAAGCTCCCCTCCATAACTTCCGGACCACCTCGGCAGCCACCACCAACCGGCGAAAACCTCACCACAGCCACCCCGCCTTCCTCTTCGTTTCTCCTCTCCGTCGCCCAACAACCAACCTCACCGCCTTCATCGTCCACCGCCGGAAAACTACCAACGGAAAATGACCAAAACACCATCATACCTCCATTAACACAGGGAAAACAACCGACTGTCGCTCTCCCTCTTCGTTCTTCCCCTCTCCAGAAAACACCCACCATTACAGCCACCTCCTGCCGGTCTTCCTCTCTCTTTTCACTTTCTCCGATCGCCGTCGCCGAACAACCAGAAACCAAATAGCCACCCGTCTCCCTTATTCCTCTTCTCTCCCGTCGCTCCGGTTACCTCCAGTCGACTGGATCCGGACAGATCTACGAAGATCTGTCCGTAAATTTCTCTGTTTAATTTATTTCTTATTATTTTTTATTTATGTAATAAATATATATAATTATATGTGTATAATAAATATAATATATATATATATATAATGTATATATGATAGATGTGTATATATATAAAATAATATATACAATATATATATATATATACACATATATAATATGTTGTTTCTTTTTCTTTTCTATCTCAATTCAATAATATATAATAATATATAATAGATGTGTATATATAAATATATATAGTATAATATGTATATAATTAATATATATTGTTTTCCTTTCCATTTTCATTTATGTATATTAATATATAATAATATATATAAATAATATATATGGTTCTGCTTTTTATTTCATTTATATATTAATAGGTATCTGTTAATTAATCCTGCCTGTTTGATTATGTATACTTGTTTATGAATTTTGTTCTTCTCTCACTTTAATCTGGCCAAATAATTTTAATGGAACAAGTAATCTTATTTATCACTGCACGCTTATGTATCACTGCTTATGTATCACTGCTTTGGTTAAATATTGATGAAATTATTTAATATCTAATTAAATAAGATAGATGCATGGGAAATTATGTGCATATTATGGTAAACATATAACTGTTAGTGGAGTGTCTCCCATTTAGGAAAAGTTGTAACCTGATTGTGCAACTTTAAGGACTAATTTATGATTATTTATCTTGGTAATTCAGTGATTTATTTTATCTCAAATATTTGGTGGTCATATTTAGCAGGCCAGTTATTATAATTTAACATTTTGCCTATTGTAACTGATTAATCCCAAAATGTTTGTTTGACTTTTCCAATTACTCCTTCCCGTAATTTGAGCTTGTGTCTATATATGTTAAATTTATATTGAAATTTATTTTACCTTTCTGATTAAGGAAAACCTACTCGACTAATTATGCTCCTTCCTTAATTGATTTAGTGTGTAAGTATTTATTTATGGTAAGGTTTGATTTGATTATCTTAATTAGGAAGATCTTTGCTTTTTTAATTTGGTTAATTAGGACAAATTATTTATTTACGGGAAATATTTCATATAGTTTCATCTTTGTTAATTAAGGAAAGAGGATCCCCTAATTACCTTTTATTTCTTCTTAATCCTTTATTTCTTTAGCTATATAAACGTGTGCTCTACTCTTGGAGGGATTCAGTCCTCACTTATTTTTTACAAGAGGGTTGTTAACAATAGAACATGGGGAAGGGGGGAAGTTTACCTTTTCTTGAATATTCAAACATCCTTTATTCTTATCAAGAACTTTGCTCTCATCCCTCCTCAACACAAGCACTGCTCGGAATCTTTAAGATTCTTGTGATCTTGATGTGTTGAGGGCTGAATACCAATCAAGGCAATTTGCTACATCGTTAACCCATTAATTTCTTTTCGATTTTGGCATTTTGTTGATTAGTTTGTTTATCTTTACGAAATGATATTTACCTTGTCATTCATTTTCTTTGTTTGCTCTGTTGTCGTAACACGTTGTTAATATGATTTTAGTAAGCCGGCCATAATTATGGCTGAGAATATCAGTGCATGGTTATGTGTCTGTTGTTATATTAATCTTTGAACAGGTGTTGATTTATTTGCTTTGGGATGCTATTGGAGAGTCGCCGGGACGAGAATTGACTTAAATTTTAAATTATTTATTTATTTATTTATTTATGTATTTTGTGTAATTTATTTGTTTGTTTATTTCTTCCCTAATTAATTGTAATAATTGTAATAAACGCTAATGATAGTAAAAAGGGGCATTACTTTGAGGGGGGCGGGGTTTGCATGTTTTTTATCGTTTTAGTTGCTTTGATTAGAAATCATGCCTATAGGAACTATAACATTTTGAATAGAAGCATGTTTAAATTTTAGAATCATGCATATAAGAATTATTAGATCATCCGGATTTGTTTTGTCGTCAGTTCTTAATCTGTTTGTCATTGATAACATTAGCATTTTATCTGTGTGGTGTTCTACATATCTTGCCTACAGGTTTAAGCCCAGATTATTAGCAATCCTTTGGATCAAGCATCATGATTAATAATTCACCACCAAAATGTCATTGTCTATAAATGGTCTCATTACCTGTCGCTAGAATTCCGCCCATAAGATCATTTCATATGCGGCAAAATCGTAGAGATCATATTTACATTGTCTAGACATCATGCCTATGGTGTTTTTACTTCACCACTCTTCTTGAACTATTTTGCAATTGTAATGATATATTAGTAGAAATCATATTTATGTGAAGCATGTTTAAATCAGTAGCCTTCACAATATTTGGTAAAGTGTTTGAATTAACAAATAAAGTCTGTCTGTGAAGATCCGTCATACTAGATGTCATGCTTATAGAATCACCGTTGCTCATTTTAATATAAGAAGCTCATGCAGACCCTTATCCGCTGCTTTTTATGTATTGTCTTTTGTTTGTCGCTAATCCTTTATAGCCTTAAGTATATTCTAGAATTCAAAATCCAAAGTAATCCATTGCCTCTTAGACCTTAAGGTTGGGACGGGTAGGCATTTGTTAGGGAGTTAGCCTGCTCCACTTAGATCGCTTAGGTTTAACAATATTTAAATCAATTAGGCGAGTAGGTGGGAGATGATGAAACAGACAGGCTATAGCTGACTTCTCGTATGAAGCATATATCTGTTTTACAAAGCATTTTGTTACTCCCATCTTTTTCTAATTTCATGTCATTTTTTAAGAAGTTTTTAAAGACTTTAAAATTTCTCTTATTATGTTGAAATGTTGACATACTTTCATTAAAAAAAATTGTTAAAAAACACAAATATATATATATATATATACACATATATACATGATTTTCTTAAAAGTGCATTTTTATTCAAGTTATATATATATATATATATATATATATATATATATATATATATATATATATATATATATATTATTCTTTTCATACTATCTTGATTTAGAAAAAAAAAATAGAATAGATGGGAGTAATATCGCATTGGGCCCATTTTCAGCCTTGTCAAATCCTGATCCCAACTCTTAATTTTAGCTTTATAATTTGCTAATTTAGTATTTATGTTAGTATTCTATTTAGGCTTAATAATTCACCAACTTTAATCGGTCACTTAGTTAATACCCCCATTTAATGAGTCCGGCCGGGAACCACATTTGTGGACCTCGAAAGGTGCCTAACACCTTCCTTTCGAGGTAATTTAAGCCCTTGCCCAACTCTGGTGACTTAGGAAATAAATTTATTTTAGAACGGTGCCCTAACGCACCTTAATTCGTTAGGTGGCGACTCTCTTATTTTCAGCCCTTAAGAGTGGTCACATGTTGGGTCCCGCTTTTCCGCGAGAAAAAAATGGGGCGTGATAGAATGGCGACTCTGCTGGGGACTTTAGGCTTTTACCAATACGTGTCCATTATGTGGGGTCTTATTTGAGTTTGAATTTGCTATCTGTCCAATTTAATTTACTTTACTTTCACTTATATTTGTTAATATTTATGATTGTCTTGAAGTGACTAACCGTTTTTTTTTGTTTTCATTATTGTGTATTATTTGTTTTCATATGTAATCTTTAGTTCAAAAATTATTGTATTTTTATTAACTTGCATACCGTTCATATTTTCCCCCCACTTGGGAATTTCTCACTTTCACACACGATAACGGTTGTGTGGTTTCACGGCCGTTCACCATTTTTAAAACACCTCGGGGATTGTCTTATGATTTGGTCGATCAGCGGTGCGTTGACGGTCATAAGCTTCCTCACTCTAGAGTCGTCCGCTCGAGGGAACCATGTCATACCCACTCTTTTTCCTAGATCTTGGACGTGTACACCTTTAGTAAGGTATACACATCATGCATGCATTATCCCTAAGATGTCTCGATATCTTTGGTATCTTGAGATCATTAGTTTGATTTTGCCCGAAGTCCAAAGGGATTTACAATCTAGAAAAGGACATTATCATGTTTATTTGCATTTTTTGAGAGGCAAATACGTCTAAATACATGGATTATTTGTTCCTTAGGAAGAAAAGAAAAAACTAACCTTTTTTATAATGCAGGTTGTAATGAATTAATTTCATGCTGTTTAAGCTATGATTAAGCCGAAAGAAGAAGGAGCATTTTATTTAAATTTATAGCTTCATTTCTCTTGTAAACTTTTTTCATTGTAATATTTCATTTATAAAAAAAAATTTAAGCAAAAAATTATTCATATTGGATATTTTAGCAAGAGCAAATAGAATAATGTATTATGGCATATTTGTCTCTCAAAGTCCATTAGGCCTACCTCTGGCACAAAGAGCTCACAATACATTAGGACTCACAAATTGTTTGTTACCTGTTAATTTGAGATGTAATTGTTTCTTGTTTTATTTTCCTTTGTCCGTTGATTCCTAATTTTTTATATAATTCTAAAATCATCTCATGTTTATAATCTCTCAATCTCATAATCCATATAACCCACACTTTTAAGCCTAAGGCACACAATCCCGTAACCTTGCTCAAATTTTCTTTCACAAATATTGATTTATATAGCTTCCAAAATAGCCTCTTTAGCATCCATATTTTATTCAAATTAAATCCTACTGTCTACATAGTTTATCCTTTTTCCACTAAGGTTTACATTTTCATAAAGCTCTCACAATTTCGATTCGTTTTTTATAAAAATAGTTCACTATTTTTATTTACCTTTATGTGTCGCCTTTCGTTTAAATATCAAGAATCCAATTTGTCCGGCATAAGTCGACATTGCTCATTCCACCAACTTGCTAAATTCTTTTGCAATATCACCATTTCAAATGTTAACTCTCTGACAGTTGTTAATATGATTCGTCTTAAATCGCGTGTTTTGTACCTTCATTTGCATCATGCTGTAAATTTATGTTGTGTCAAGGCTTAAATTTACTTATCTTGCTTGAAATTTTTTTTTAAAAAAAAAATTGTTATTTTTGATGTAATTATTGATACTTTTTTTTTGTATGCTGTAAAAAAAAATTGTTATTTTTGATGTAATTATTGATACTTTTTTTTTGTATGCTATCCGGATGTTTGCTTTTGATATGTTTATTTTTGTTAAAAGGTTGTCAAATATTTGAACCTCAATTCAGTAAGAATATGCAATTCTCACAAAATGTCCAACATCCCAAACAATTCTATTTTTATTTCTGACACAAACTTTGGTTTTCTCACAACACAAAGTCTCTTCTCGACAGTATCTGTCCATCCAACCCCATCTCTTACACTTTCTCAACAAATTCCTTCATTGCATACTTATCTTGGGCCTTTGCAAGACGTGGAAATATCCGAAAGGGAGATTATCACATTAAGGAGAGAGTTCAATATTCTCTCTAAATTCTGAACTATGTTGGACCTGATTCCCGTTTAAGAGGGATACGTAGGCGCCCTTATGGGGTTCTGTCTATATCTTAATAAAATTCTCTTTTTCTTTTCCTTTACCAAGAATTTTTGAAAGGACCTCAAAAATTCAATAAATCAAGTGTTTCTGCGTAACTGGGGCAGAATTTCTGATAGGATCTCAAAAATTCACAACTTTATGTCATTTGCAATGAAAGTCTACACTGGGGCAGAATTTTTGAGAGGACCTCAAAAATTCAATAGATCGAGCGCTTCTACGTAACTGGGGCAGAAATTTTGAGAAGGATCTCAAAATTTCATCAAGGCTCAATCAAGCCAAGGAGTTGATTCCCAAAAAGGACGTGACATCCAGTCTGATCATCAAGCTCATGAGATCGGATGCCACAGCTATCAAATCTGCAATCATGCTATACATCATCTGGATTTATTATCAACTGCCACGTTAAGCTCCTTGAAGTTTGTCCACGAACGGGGTTAAGCGCTGCCCTCTTAGTAAGTTACTCAAAGTTGAACGCTCTTTATTTAAAACTAAGCATTAATACTTTGATTCCTAAGGGTTAAGCACTACCCTAAACTTTCTTTTGAGGGCTAAGCACTGTCCTAGAGTTAAGTACTACCCTAAAATTTTCTTTCAAGGGCTAAGCACTGTCCTACGGGTTAAGCACTACCCTAAAATTTTCTTTCAAGGGCTAAGCACTGTCCTAGGGTTAAGCACTACCCTAAATTTTAATTTCAAGGGCTAAGCACTGTCCTAGGGTTAAGCACTACCCTAAATTTTAATTTCAAGGGCTAAGCACTGTCCTAGGGTTAAGCACTGCCCTCTGGTTTTAAAGGCTAAGCATTGTTTCCTAAATTTTGATTTGATTAAGCGCTTTCATTTCAAATCTATTTGAGCTAATCGTTAGTTAATTCATGCTTATTGACTGGTCATTTTATCCAGTTTTTTTGAAGCTTGCAGGCTACCATTGCGTTTGTTCTCATGCTATTTAATCAAGTTACTATTATGCCATTTTCAAGCTCTCATGCTCTTTTTTATTTCTTGTGCTACTTTTAACCTATTATTATCATGCTACTCTCATTCTTGTGATTTTAGATGGGTCAAGCTTTACCCGCCAAGCTTTTAAGGGTTAAGCATAGTCCTACCGTTTTACGTCGTCTGGGTAAAGCACTACCCTGCCAAAATTATTCGAGCCACGATTTGTTTCTCGAAGTCTATACGTTATGTTAGTCACCTCCGCCCATCACTATTTATTTATTGAGTTTTTCATTTTTGAGCCTATATTCGCATTTTAAGCCCGTGATATACATCTTATATGTGTTTGAGCCCGTGATTATTTATATATACATACATATAAGCCCGAATATTCAATTTATATTTGCATTTGAGTCCGGATATACATTTACATATGCATTTGAGCCCTTGATATACATTTGTATATGCATTTGAGCCCTGATATACATTTGAGCCCTTGATATATACATTTGCATATGCATTCTGAGCCCGTGATATACACTTTATATATGCATTTGAGCTCGGATATACAATTTATATTTGCATTTGAGCTCGGATATACATTTACATATGCATTTGAGCCCTTGATATACATTTATATTGCATTTGAGCCCTTGATATACATACATTTGAGCCTGTACATACATTTTATATATGCATTTAAGCCCTAGATATACATTTACATATGCATCCGAGCCCGTGGTATACATTCTGACGTATGCATCTGAGCCCCTATTTGCATTTAAGCCCGAATCTACATTTGAGCCCGGTTATACATTTACATATGCATTTGAGCCCTTGGTATAACTTCATATATGCATTTGAGCCCATGGTATATATATATTCATTTCGAGCCCGTGGTATACATTTATATTCATTTTGAGCCCGTGGTATACATTAACATATGCATTTGAGCCCAGATATATATTTTACATATGCATTTGAGCCCTTGATACACATTTATATATGCATTTGAGCCCTGATATACATTTATATATGCATTTGAGCCCTGATATACATTTGAGCCCGTGGTATATATGCATTTTGAGCCCGTTATTTGCATTTTAAGCCCGTTTATGCATTTGAGCCCGTTATTCTCATTTGAGCTCGTGATATCTATATATGCGTTTTATATACGCATTTGATCCCCTGGTATACATTTACATATGCATTCTGAGCTCGTGGTATACATGATATATGCATTCAAGCCCGTTATTTTCATTTTAAGCCTTCTTATGCATTTGAGCCCGTTATTTGCATTTGAGCCCGTGATATTCATTTATAAATGCATTTTGAGCCCGCGGTATACATTTATATATGCATTTTGAGCCCGTATTCACATATTGAGCCCGTTATATATATTATAACATGCATTTGAGTCTTTATTTGCATATTGAGCCCGTAATGCACGTGATATATGCATACAACTGAGACCGTACTTGCATTTGAGCCCGTTATTACATTTCAAGCCCATTTATGCATTTCGAGCCCGTTTATTCGCATCTTAAGCCCGTTTATGCATTCAAAGCCCGTTATTCGCATTTCGAGCCCGTTGTTGCATTCTGAGCCCCGTGACTTATTTGCATTGAGCCCAAATAAACTGGAGCTCTCGATTGAATTATTGAGGCTTTCGAATAATTTACTTTCCTTGAATTAGCATTTCTTCCACTCATCCGAAGGCGTCATAGCCTGCAGACATCATGTCATGGCCTGCAGACATCATGTCATGGCCTAAGGAATTTTACTTTCCAGTTTATCATGTCCTAAGGCGTCATAGTCTAAAGGCGTCATCTTCATGGCCTGCAGACAACATTTCATGGCCTAAGGAATTTATTTTCTGCTTATCATGCTCCTAAGGCGTCATAGTCTAAAGGCGTCATTTTTCATGGCCCGCAGACATCATTTCATGGCCTAAGGAATTTATTTTGCGTATCATGGCCCAAGACATCATGGTTTAGAGACATCATCCGTTATCTCTAAACAAACTTTTATTGTCTAAAGGGAACTTGCATCATGTTTAATTTTCGGTATCTGTTTATTTTACGAAGTATTCGATGCACATACTTTAATTATTTACGCAAACATCGAAAAAATATCAATCTACAAATGATAATGTCTTCCTACTGTCCTCTTTTGAACTGTATCCGTACTTGTTTATTTTGTAATGCACTCAAAATCATGACGATTCGTGCTACCCCATCCTTATCCAAGCCTCGTGTTGTCAACTTTTAGGGATCTCGTTCGTCCTTAAATCTAGAACTACACATGGCCTGATTCTCGTGAAACCCGAGATATGTAGGTGACTTGAAACTAAAGTCTCGGCCGCGATATCTTCAAGACTTTATTTCCTTTTATTTAGCCCCACCGAAAATTTTTCTTCGGTCGGACAAAATCGGCTACTAAGTCAACGTTCTTTGCTCAACAATTCATTCTTCATTCCCGAGAAAAGAAGGGGAAGTTGTTGACACCCAATTTTGACCGACCTGCGCCTTAATATGCTGCTTATATATGTATATATTTATTTATTTATTTTACGCAAAATTCGACTTACTTTTGTATTTATCAAATAATTTATTATCATAATATTGTGAAAATTATGACTTATATTAATTTTAAGTTTTGATATTAAATAATTACGTCGTACATAACGTTTTCATTTTAATACGCGCCCTTCTCTTGAAATATATATTTAATAAACTATTTGCATAATTTTACTAAATTTTACAGATTTATTTGACTAATATTTTTACTCGAATTTATAAACTATTTATGTTAATAATATTATTTTTTATAATATTTGATAACTGGATTTTATATTAAATTATTCGTAAATATAATAATTTAATTATATGATATTTACATAAGTATATTTAAATTTAGGATTTCTTTATATTAATAATAATGTTTATGTGATAATTTATGTTACTTTATTATCTATTTTTTAAATTATTTAAAAGTGTAGTATATTTATTAATTTAATAGCAGCTAAATCCAATTTCCTTCAATTTATTTAAATTATAGCCATTTTTTCCATTCAATTTCATCCAATTTATTTCAAATCTGACCACTTTTTATTCAATTTATTTCGATTTAGCCACTTTGAATCAATTTGGCTATTATTTGAATTCAATTCCTAATTAAATCTACCCAATTGACCGACCCGCTACCCGTTTTGACCCATGATCCGCCCCAAGTTTATGATTTGATCCTAATCGTTAACTTATTCTGATCCTACGGCTACAAATAAATCCCACCTAATTTCCTTAAATATTCCCATTACCCCCAAACCCTATACACTTTTCATTTTCCCTCATCTCCCTTCTCTTAACCTCAGCCGCCGTACCTCCCGCCTCTCCTCTCATTTTAGCCACCAGACCTCCGTCTTATCATCTCCATATCACCGGCCGACCAACAACCCGGAAAACTACCAACTAACCTCCCCTCCATAACTTCCGGACCACCTCGGCAGCTACCACCAACCGGCGAAAACCTCACCACAGCCACCCCGCCTTCCTCTTCGTTTCTCCTCTCCGTCGCCCAACAACCAACCTCACCGCCTTCATCGTCCACCGCCGGAAAACTACCAACGGAAAACGACCAAAACACCATCATACCTCCATTAACACAGGGAAAACAACTGACTGCCGCTCTCCCTCTTCGTTCTTCCCCACTCCGGAAAACACCCACCATTACAGCCACCTCCTGCCGGTCTTCCTCTCTCTTTTCACTTTCTCCGACCGCCATCGCCGAACAACCAGAAACCAAACAACCACCCGTCTCCCTTATTCCTCTTCTCTCCCGTCGCTCCGATTACCTCCAGTCGATTGGATCCGGACAGATCTACGAAGATCTGTCCGTAAATTTCTCTGTTTAATTTATTTCTTATTATTTTTTATTTATGTAATAAATATATATAATTATATGTGTATAATAAATATAATATATATACATATATAATGTATATATGATAGATGTGTATATATATAAAATAATATATACAATATATATATATATATATATATATATACACATATATAATATGTTGTTTCTTTTTCTTTTCTATCTCAATTCAATAATATATAATAATATATAATAGATGTGTATATATAAATATATATAGTATAATATGTATATAATTAATATATATTGTTTTCCTTTCCGTTTTCATTTATGTATATTAATATATAATAATATATATAAATAATATATATGGTTCTGCTTTTTATTTCATTTATATATTAATAGGTATCTGTTAATTAATCCTGCCTGTTTGATTATGTATACTTGTTTATGAATTTTGTTCTTCTCTCACTTTAATCTGGCCAAATAATTTTAATGGAACAAGTAATCTTATTTATCACTGCACGCTTATGTATCACTGCTTTGGTTAAATATTGATGAAATTATTTAATATCTAATTAAATAAGATAGATGCATGGGAAATTATGTGCATATTATGGTAAACATATAACTGTTAGTGGAGTGTCTCCCATTTAGGAAAAGTTGTAACCTGATTGTGCAACTTTAAGGACTAATTTATGATTATTTATCTTGGTAATTCAGTGATTTATTTTATCTCAAATATTTGGTGGTCATATTTAGCAGGCCAGTTATTATAATTTAACATTTTGCCTATTGTAACTGATTAATCCCAAAATGTTTGTTTGACTTTTCCAATTACTCCTTCCCGTAATTTGAGCTTGTGTCTATATATGTTAAATTTATATTGAAATTTATTTTACCTTTCTGATTAAGGAAAACCTACTCGACTAATTATGCTCCTTCCTTAATTGATTTAGTGTGTAAGTATTTATTTATGGTAAGGTTTAATTTGATTATCTTAATTAGGAAGATCTTTGCTTTTTTAATTTGGTTAATTAGGACAAATTATTTATTTACGGGAAATATTTCATATAGTTTCATCTTTGTTAATTAAGGAAAGAGGATCCCCTAATTACCTTTTATTTCTTCTTAATCCTTTATTTCTTTAGCTATATAAACGTGTGCTCTACTCTTGGAGGGATTCAGTCCTCACTTATTTTTTACAAGAGGGCTGTTAACAATAGAACATGGGGAAGGGGGGAACTTTACCTTTTCTTGAATATTCAAACATCCTTTATTCTTATCAAGAACTTTGCTCTCATCCCTCCTCAACACAAGCACTGCTCGGAATCTTTAAGATTCTTGTGATCTTGATGTGTTGAGGGCTGAATACCAATCAAGGCAATTTGCTACATCGTTAACCCATTAATTTCTTTTCGATTTTGGCATTTTGTTGATTAGTTTGTTTATCTTTACGAAATGATATTTACCTTGTCATTCATTTTCTTTGTTTGCTCTGTTGTCGTAACACGTTGTTAATATGATTTTAGTAAGCCGGCCATAATTAGGACTGAGAATATCAGTGCATGGTTATGTGTCTGTTGTTATATTAATCTTTGAACAGGTGTTGATTTATTTGCTTTGGGATGCTATTGGAGAGTCGCCGGGACGAGAATTGACTTAAATTTTAAATTATTTATTTATTTATTTATGTATTTTGTGTAATTTATTTGTTTGTTTATTTCTTCCCTAATTAATTGTAATAATTGTAATAAACGCTAATGATAGTAAAAAGGGGCATTACTTTGAGGGGGGCGGGGTTTGCATGTTTTTTATCGTTTTAGTTGCTTTGATTAGAAATCATGCCTATAGGAACTATAACATTTTGAATAGAAGCATGTTTAAATTTTAGAATCATGCATATAAGAATTATTAGATCATCCGGATTTGTTTTGTCGTCAGTTCTTAATCTGTTTGTCATTGATAACATTAGCATTTTATCTGTGTGGTGTTCTACATATCTTGCCTACAGGTTTAAGCCCAGATTATTAGCAATCCTTTGGATCAAGCATCATGATTAATAATTCACCACCAAAATGTCATTGTCTATAAATGGTCTCATTACCTGTCGCTAGAATTCCGCCCATAAGATCATTTCATATGCGGCAAAATCGTAGAGATCATATTTACATTGTCTAGACATCATGCCTATGGTGTTTTTACTTCACCACTCTTCTTGAACTATTTTGCAATTGTAATGATATATTAGTAGAAATCATATTTATGTGAAGCATGTTTAAATCAGTAGCCTTCACAATATTTGGTAAAGTGTTTGAATTAACAAATAAAGTCTGTCTGTGAAGATCCGTCATACTAGATGTCATGCTTATAGAATCACCGTTGCTCATTTTAATATAAGAAGCTCATGCAGACCCTTATCCGCTGCTTTTTATGTATTGTCTTTTGTTTGTCGCTAATCCTTAATAGCCTTAAGTATATTCTAGAATTCAAAATCCAAAGTAATCCATTGCCTCTTAGACCTTAAGGTTGGGACGGGTAGGCATTTGTTAGGGAGTTAGCCTGCTCCACTTAGATCGCTTAGGTTTAACAATATTTAAATCAATTAGGCGAGTAGGTGGGAGATGATGAAACAGACAGGCTATAGCTGACTTCTCGTATGAAGCATATATCTGTTTTACAAAGCATTTTGTTACTCCCATCTTTTTCTAATTTCATGTCATTTTTTAAGAAGTTTTTAAAGACTTTAAAATTTCTCTTATTATGTTGAAATATTGACATACTTTCATTAAAAAAAAATTGTTAAAAAACACAAATATATATATATATATATGTATACGTATATACATGATTTTCTTAAAAGTGAATTTTTATTCAAGTTATATATATATATATATATATATATATATATATATATATATATATATATATATATATATATATATATTATTCTTTTCGTACTATCTTGATTTTGAAAAAAAAAATAGAATAGATGGGAGTAATATCGCATTGGGCCCATTTTTAGCCTTGTCAAATCCTGATCCCAACTCTTAATTTTAGCTTTATAATTTGCTAATTTAGTATTTATGTTAGTATTCTATTTAGGCTTAATAATTCACCAACTTTAATCGGTCACTTAGTTAATACCCCTATTTAATGAGTCCGGCCGGGAACCACATTTGTGGACCTCGAAAGGTGCCTAACACCTTCCTTTCGAGGTAATTTAATCCCTTGCCCAACTCTGGTGACTAAGGAAATAAATTTAGTTTAGAACAGTGCCCTAACGCACCTTAATTCGTTAGGTGGCGACTCTCTTATTTTCAGCCCTTAAGAGTGGTCACATGTTGGGTCCCGCTTTTCCGCGAGGAAAAAATGGGGCGCGACAGACACCATGTAGTTGATTTATTTCTTTAATGTACAACTCAACATAATCTTCGGCGGAGAAGGTAGTCCAGACTGGCAATAAATGAGTTGACTTCGTTAATCTGTTGAAAATGACCCAAATAGAATCGATTCTACACCTGGTACGGGTTAATCTTGTCAAAAAGTCCACGTTTATTGCTTCCCATTTCCACATAGGAACCACTATCTTCTGCCTTAGTCCGCCGGTTTTTTGATGTTCGGCCTTTACCTGCTGGCAGTTAGTACACTGTGCTACAAATTCCGCTATACCCTTTTTCATTTCAGGCCACCAGTATATATCCTTTATATCATGGTACATCTTTGTTGAACATGGATGAAGAGAGTAACGTGAATAATGTACCTCTACCATGATCTGCTAGCGAAGTCCTGCTACATATGGAACATAGAGGCGACCCTTGAATCTTAAGACCCCATCTTCTGTCAATTCGAAGGTCGTTAATTTGCCTTGTTGAACCTTACTTCTAAGCTATACTAGGTTAGGATCCTCATACTGCCACTCTTTTACTTCCACAACCAGGGATTATACTGCGATATTCTGAACCTCAACCTTATTATCCTTTGAGTCTACTACCCAGACGGCTAGGCTGGCTAATCGGTGCAGCTCTCGTGCTATTTCCCACTATTCTAGCCTTAGATGTGCTAAGCTTCCGATAGATCTACAGCTAAGTGCATTTGCTGCAATGTTATATTTCCCTGGGTGATAGAAAATGTTCACGTCGTTGTCTTTTAATAATTCTAGCCAACGATGCTTCACAAATTCAATTCCTTCTGCTTGAAGATATACCGGAGGCTCTTATGATCGGTAAAAATATCCACGTGCACCCCATACAAGTACTGCCTCCATATTTTAAAGGAACGAACCACTGCAGCTAACTCCAGATCATGGGTGGAATAGTTCCTTCCATGCTTCCTGAGCTGCCTTGAAGCACAAGAGATTACCTTACCGTGTTGTATCAGAGCGCATCCTAACCCAGCGCCTGAAGTGTCAAAATATACAGCATAACCCTCTAAACCTTCTGGAAAAGCTAACACTAGTGCCGACATTAATATGTTCTCAGCTCTTGAAAACTCTGCTCATAGGCCTTGGTCTAATGAAATTTGGCTGCTTTCTGAGTCAATTTAATCAAAGGCGCTGAGTGGGTAGAAAATCCTTCCACAAACCTTCTATAATACTCGGCTAATCCCAAGAAACTGCGAACTTCTATTGGAGCTGTAGGCCTAGTCCATGTCTTTACTGCCTCAATATTCTGCGAATCAACCTGAACATCAGCCTCTGATACAATATAGCCGAAGAAAGCTATAGAATTCAGCCAAAACTCACATTTAGAAAATTTTGCATATAGTTGGCGATCTCTGAGAATTAGAAGCACCATTCGCAAATGAACCTTATGTTCTTTTTCTGAACGTGAATACATAGGGATGTCATTGATGAATACTATCACAAACAAATCTAAATATAGCCTGAAGATGTTGTTCATCAGATCCATAAAACTGCTGGGGCATTTGTCAACCCGAAGGACATAATTAGAAATTCAAAATGATCGTACCTAGTCCTGAAAGCTGTCTTCGGGATATCTTTCTCCTAAACCCACACCTTGTGGTATCCTAACCTTAATTCGATCTTGGAGAAACATTTTTCCCCTTGCAGCTGATCAAACAAGTTATCTATCCTGGGAAGTGGGTATTTACTCTTAATAGTAACTTTGTTCAGCTACCGATAATCTATACACATTCGTAGGGAGCCATATTTCTTTCTTACAAACAGAACTGGCACACCCCACGGTAACGTACTCGGCCTGATAAAGTCCTTTCTAACACGTCTTTCAACTACTCTTTCAATTCACTTAATTCAGCAGGAGCCATTCGGTACGGAGGAATGGATAAAGGCTGAGTACCTAGTAACAAGTCGATAGAGAAATTGATTTCTCGTTTTGTGGAATACCAGGAAGTTTATTTGGAAACACATCTGAAAACTTATTAACCACTGGAATGGACTGAGGAGCCGGGGATTCTGCTGGAACATCCAGAACCCTGACAATATGATAAGTACAGCCCTTTTCTACTAACTTTTTTACCCGAGGATAGGATATGGACCTACCTTTTGGTATAGCTGCATTTCCCTTCCACTCTCACACTACCTATCCTGAAAATCGGAATCAGACAGTCTTCATCCAACACTCTACGTTGGCATAACATGGCGCTAGCCAATCTATACCGATAATTACATCAAAATCAATCATTTCCAACTCCACTGAATCTGCTAAAGTCTAGCAACCAACAACCTTTACTATGCAACCCCGGTAAATCCTTTTAGCTATAATGGAATCACTGACAGGTGTAGACACCGAGAATGGTCGCTGAAGCAATTCCGTCGTTATACGAAACTTTGGACCACTAATTTAGTAACATAGGACAAAGTGGAACCTGGGTCAATCAAAACATAAACTGAGTGAGAGGAAATGTCCAACATACCTGTCATAACATCCAGTGACGACTATGATTCCTGTCGTCCCGGTAAAACATAAATGTGATTCGAACTGCTTCCTAAACTAGATGCCCCTAACCTGCCTCGGCCTCTACCGGCTGGAGCTGAGGGCGTGCGCCCTGTTGAAGGTGCTGGGCCATGTGACCTTGCTGAAGATTTGTCATGTCAGTCCCGATCACCCTTACCTCTAGCTGGACAATCCCTCATCATATTACCCTCTAGTTCACAGGTATAACAAGTAGTAGAACCATATCTACATGCCCCAAAATGATGTCAACTACAAATAACACAACATGGCACAGTGGACCTGCTCTGATCTGATCCCCTCTGCTACGAGATCTTGATGCCCGTGAGCTCTCGCCTGGTCCTGAATTCCCCCGACGATCCAATTTACCACCCTACTATTGTGAAGTTGGAGGTCTTGGTGGCCGGCCTGATATTCACGGCCTAGGTCTGCCCTGAAATTCTGCCTGCGTCTCACTAGTCCTGACCCTATGGCGTTGGTCTTGTTTGTCCTTTCTACATCCCGTTGTTGCCGCTTGATTCCCTTAATATTTTGTGCAAAAGCCTACATGCGGGCAATGTCCATGTCCTCCCATAAAGTAGTTGTAAAACAAGTTTCCACGTACTCTGGAAGCAGCCCCATAATGAACCGATGTATTCTGGCTGGTATGGTATCTACAAAATGTAGAGTGTATCTGGACAATGAATCAAATCTCATTGCATACTCTTGGACACTCATCGAACCTTGTTCCAAGTCAGAAACTAGTCCACCCAGGCCAGTCGGATTTCTCAAATCAAGTAGTGATCTAGAAAGGCCTCTGAGAAGCTAGACCAAGTCGGAGGGGGAGCGTCTTTGCCTTGTGACCTTTCCCATCTCTCGTACCACAACACTGCTATGTCCCATAATCGGAATACTGCTAACTCAACCGACTCCGCAGACGTGGCATGCATCACCTTTAAAATCCACTGTAAGTGGTCCAAAAATTCCTGAGGGTCCTCTCCCCGGTCCCTCCTAGTGAACTTCGGGGGGACTCAGGGCCAGGAATACTCGGACCCTTGAACTTCTAGGTCCTCCCGAAGATTCAACAACCACTGCTACCATAGGTTTACGCTGAGCGACCATCATCTGAGCTAACATATAAACAACGCTCCTAACCTCCTGATCAGATGGCATAGGTATAGGAACTGCTGGAGGTGGTGCCGACATGTCCGCTTCCCTGGAGGAGTCTAGCATCGCGGAGGATGCTGGGGAGACTGGGATGAAGTCTCCCTATCTCCCTCAGATCGGGCTAACTCTGACTGGGGCACCCTGGTAGTGTTGTCTCCCGCTGCAGCAGTTATCTTCCAACCCATCGTGGTCAGTTGTGCGTCCAACATTTCCTATGAAAATAAGCAGAACAATGTAAGCCTATGGATTTACCCTATACAACATAGCTCTACAGCACGACTGAAGAATAAGGAAGGGTAACTGATAATGCTCAAACCACACTTCCAATTGTAGTATGAAGCGGACGTTGTCAATAAAGAACCCAAACTTATAGGTTGGGTTCAAACCCACAGAGAATATGGAAGATCTAGATTACAGTAGATGAACTTATATGGTAATTACTTCACAATGGGGGGATTCTAATAAAAAGTAATAATAAAAATAAAGAGCAGTCAAGATTCTGTTTGTATATCAATAATTAAAGGATAACTAGGGTTTTTTTCCCCATGGGTTCATAACAGCTTTGGGTATACACTCGTGATCTTTACCAATACTTACTTACAAAACTAATAACTTAGGTTCATTCAAACGATCGACCAATCCCTATTGAATGACTATCCTCAATTACTCGACCAAGTCTCATGAGTTCTGCAAACTAACCGTCATCACTAAGTTCCAGATATAACTATCCTGCGACCAAAACTCAGGTTAATACAATGATCATCAAGATCAAGGCTCAGTTGTAATTCTCTTTTCCTAATCTCTACCTCTTCAACCAAAGCAAGTAAAGAATTCAGGCACTTTCCTAATGGTGTACACCGCTAAGAATCATTAAAGATGAAGAGAATACAATATAAGTAATTAGTATTGGTTTTAGACTCACTTTGTGTATTCCTAACAAGTTAATCTGCCATGGTTCCCACAACCCTAGCTATGGAGGTTTTAGCCTCTCATAGTTGCAAGGTTGTGATTTGTTTTCATGATTGAAGACATAAAACAATACTTACAAAGATGATTGAGAAAAACAATTCCTTCAATTAAACCACAAAATCTTGAATAACAAGTAGCAAGAAAAAGATGAATTCAAGAAAAGGTTGATCACAAGGTTGAACCAACTCAGTTCCCTCTTCCAACGATGTAAAATTGCTTACTACAACATTTTCCTACTAGAATTAAGTCTATTCATCGTCCTCTATTAAAAATAAACATAAAAAATATTTATATAGACACAAGAATCCTTTTCCTAAACTAATATGACTGCTTTCCATATATCTGTAGCCAAACTCCTCACAGGTCCACCTACGACTCGTAGGGGCTTCTCACGGATCGTGTCATCCACTCGTGGCTTGGAGTATTTGCTGAATTTTAGCTTAGTGTTGGGCCAAAGTACGATTCGTACAACCATGCTATGACTCATACATTGACACCCGTGGCTTGATCCTGATCTTTTGAACTTTTTTTGAACTTCACCATGACCGGTATGGTACGATTCGTACCTTCATCTCACAGGTCGTAGGGTGCTCCCGTACGGAGAATCAGCCTTCTGTGCAATTATTCTGGATTTCATCATGACTGGCTTACCACGACTTGTACCACCATGGTACGATCCGTGACACCTCTCATAAGTTCAGTATTCCAGGTTAAACTTTTAGCTGTTGATCAAGGCCCTCAGTACGACTCGTAGGTCCATCCTACAGATCGTATTGTGGTCTGCACTTTTTGCCCTTTTTTAACACTTTCAGCTTCCTTTTGCAATTTATTGTTCCAACACTCATTTATCCTTAAATCAAAGGAAAAGTGCCTCATATCCACATAAATACATCTAATTCCATGCTATTTTCTTAGTTTTGAGCATCAATAGTGCTGTAAATCTACAACACATCAACACCCTCAACTTAAGAATTTTGCATGTTTTCAGGCAAAGAAAAAGAAAAGCTAAACACGACGCTCAACTAGAAAAAAAACTTAAGTTACTACAGCAAAACGCAAACAAATTTGTGCACTTTATATACAAACTCTATTGACCCTTCCTCTTGAAACATCATGAGCTAATGTATTGCAAGCAACATCAAAAAATCATACTCAGGGATCAAGACATGTCATCTAGCTATCAACAAGCAATCAAGTCATCACCTATGTGTTTCACACAGACCAATGGTAAAAGCAAACATAATCCATGTACCCTCATAAAAAATGAAGTCCTCACTCTAGTATGAAATATCAAATGAAACATGGGACTAGGAAAATGAAGCACTCACTCTCTCAAAGAACTGCAAGTATTATGCATCAGAAACCATAGACTTTCCCTTATTTTCTCTGCTTTGGTTTGTTAGATGGTCAAACTAAGATCACTATAGAACTTGATATGGCTTGTAATGTAGCCTTAGGGATGGACATGATAAAGATGAAAGATCTTATGAGTGACTATCCCTTCCTTGGCACTACATTCGTTGGCTACACCATCCTCCTATTTAACCCTTCATTCTTTTTGTCTCCTTTGCTTCCTTTTTTCCCATTTTAAGAATATTTGCATGGGTGAGGCGATTTTTCACATTTTTCAACAATTTCAAGCTTTTTTTAATTTCTTTCTTTTTCAGTATTTTCAAGCTTTCAGCTTTTGACTTTTTTACCTCCCCACACCTTATTTTTCACCATTTTTTCTCTTCTTTTTCTCTTCTTCCCTTTTCTCCCATTCCCACCATTTATGCACACCTACTTTCTCCACCCTCAACTTAAGCATTTTGCTTATGTTGAGGTTCACAATATCCAAGGAAGGACCAGGGCCAAACAGGTTCAGTATAAATAAATGGGTACGCTTAGTAGGTAAATCAAAGAAATATGGTCAATTAAGGCTCAAACATGGGATCAAGGGACTCATGACACTTTGGTAGGGAAATTTAGGCAACAAGTGAGCTAACACAAAAATGTCCTATGATCATCTCCTAACTAACCATCCTCAACGTATGCAGAGACCCACCTGGCAAGTTCTAGATCTTAAACAACATACCGCAACAAATACTAAGACCTCACTCACACATGGTACATGAACTATTTTCACTTTACCTGCCTGGTTCATACATGGCTTAACAAGACTAGCACTATCAATAACTAAATGACATAAAACGATCCACAGAAATCATGCATTATCGTCACAAATGCATAGAAAATTTTTTTAAACAGGGTCAATTTTTCAAAAACAACAAAAGTAGTGCATATCCAATGGCTGAGTATTCCTAAGTTACTTTCTAATCAAACAAAAATCACTCAATGGTGTAACAATAGGGGTAGTGTTCCCCCCCAGTGACTGTAGCTATTTGAACAACCTCTGTGGAAATCAGGGCTTAATGTCACTCATCGGAAGGGTCATGGCCACTAGCAAGCTCGGGCTGAGCTGTGGTGGAGTTTCCCTCTCCTCTAAACTCTCTCATGCAGCTCAGTCATATACCCCTCATGAGCTTGCATACTCTCCATTCTATCCCTCTTGCGCTCTTTCTTCTCCTTCTTTCTCTTCGTTTTTAAACTCTCCTCACCAGCATCTTCAGCAACTCTCTTCTTGCCTTTATCACCAGCAGTAGTTGGCCCCCAGTATGTTGCCAAGTCAATATCCTCCTCAAGCTCTCCATCCAGGTCCGAAAGTGTGGGGGCTAGTATAACAATTGGTTTCCATAAAGACAACTCAACCACTTCGCTCCAAAGAGTCCCCAACTCCGCACGAAGACTGCCGGTGTCTGACTGCTACGCCATCCTTAAGTTAAATTTGCTCTCAAAACTATCCAGGCGGGCATGAAGGGCCTGACCTGCTACATCTATCTATGTTTATACCAATGGCTTTACATTCTCCATCATTGCCCGAATTTTGCACTTGGCCATGGTCAAACTCTTTGATAGCTTCTGGAGGAAATCCTGCGGTACCAAGATGTACCCTGTTGGAGTATGAGTTTGTACACTCGGTAGCGGTGCAACTGAGGTGCTGGGGGCTGACTCTGATTGACTGGCATCTATAGCCAGTGTCTCGCTCTGCTCCGGAGTACTTGGGACATTCACCTGTATGTCCCGTGCTGGCTGAGCTACTGGGATGGTTGTGGGCATTCTGGATCTTCTTATCTGGTTCATCTCATCCCAAATAAGGCCAATATCTACAATTCTTTGGCCTCCAATCAATATCTCATCACCCCACTAAACTCTTGCCTTCTTGCAAAAACTATATAAAAGGCTCCGGAATGGAATAGTAGTGCTTACTTCCACTGCCCGATCTCTTATCTCTGTAGCTATGATCCTCGGGATGTTAATAGGGTAGCGGGACATGAGGCATGCCACCAACGCTGCTCTATCAGCACTCAATGTGTTATCATTAACTGTGGGTGCTAACCGATGTCTCACCAATGTCTAGCAAGCCTTTGTGATGAAGTTCAATGAGTTCTTTGTCACCTTCTTTCCACCTATAACCCACTCAACCTCATCCTTGTTCTCAGCTATAACCTCCACTAGCCATTGCAACTGCCTCTGTCGCTCACCTCTGCTCAGACTCCTAATCTACATCATCGCCTCAACCTGGTAATCACACTCTGGATTATCCTAGTTGGTCTGAACTGAGGTCCATACAACATCCCTGCAATAGTCCGATCATATACATCAACTACTCGCCCTAGGACTAGAACACTCTCCAAGCAAGGTTGCTCCTTTATCTTTTGCCCCTCCTTTGCTTTCTCCTCCATTGTGGCCAGGTAGTTGGCGTAGAACTCCCGGACGATCTCCTCAGTGTATTGTGAAGGGGTCTTGGCCATCCACTCTAGCCCATAGAAGCTAAAAATATGATTCATCTCCTCAACTTCATTTAAGGAATTAGTGAGGATCTGAGGTTCTTCTTGGATGCTTCTTTTTGGTTTGTTCTTGGCGGTGAGAGCGATGCCTTGTCCATATATCTCTTTAGTACTCGACACTCTCCACCATATTGTTCTGTTCTCTCTGGCAAGGGTCTCTTTCTCCACTTCTTCCTCACTGCTTTCTGCATTATTCTGGGTCCCTTCTGACCCTTCCTCAGTGTTGGAGTCAGTTCCCAGCCTTTGTTGTTCCTCTCTAGCTCCCTCTTCAGACTGGGGAGCTTGAGCGGATGTGGCCGTGGTTGCTTTGGCTTGGGCCTTTGCTCTTTCCCTAGTGGTTCTTGTTCCATCTGTGTCTGAGGTGTCCACTTGATAATCCTCAAGAGAACCACTAGGTGAATCTCCCGGCTAATCTGACTCTGAGTACGTTGTTTCATCTATCAATGTCCTGCGGGCTTGTGTTTTGTCTGCCCTGCGTTTGTATGTCATATGTCTGGTGAGAAAGAGGTTATCATTCCATTTTTGAAAAAGAAAAACCAGATAGAAGAAATTTAGTATCTCATCAAGGTACGACTCGTGAGAAGCCTGATAGTGCCCCATGACTCGCAGGTACGACTTGTACCATGAAGGTACGATCCGTACCTTGAGTTGTCGGATTAAGTCCCATTTTGATCATATTCTATTTTTCACCATGACTCGTGGTACGACCCGTAGGTCAATTCCACAAGTAGTAGGGTGGGATCGATTTTTAAAGATAAGTGGTACGAGCACTTAGTACGACTTGTAGTGTCAACCGACGACCCATATTATGCTACGTACCCTTTTTCAACCCATTTTTTACAATTCTTTTTCTTAGCGTGTAAGTGTTTGTTTTTCACATTTTTCGGTACTCAAATTTCCCCCAGGTCAGGAATTTCATAAACTCCCATTTTATACCACTTAATCCTCCCCTACCCGTAACTCCATTTAGGTTTCCCAAGGCCAAAATTCAATCAATTCCCAGTAGGTTTTCGATCGAGTTGGTGTTTTTCACGTCTACCCATAGGTTTTCAAGCACACCCCGTGATTCTTATGGGTTTTGAATTCCCTTAAGTTCACTTTCAAGTGTTAAGAACTTACAATGTAAATCACTTACTTGATTGTCAATTCTTAGACGTGAAATAAACGTCTATGGCTTTGCACACTCAGTTGAAACAAGAATTTCGTGCTTAATTTCTTGGTGAGGGGTGGCTACGGGTGTTGGGAAGAAGGTTTCTCAAGTCGTAGGTCGTCGGTTTTGAGGTGTTCGCGTGGGAACAAGGTGTGTTTTGAAGTTTAAGTAGGTAAGGGCTAATTTAAAAATATTGGCCGAATCGGGTAATTTTGACCCGAGTCATAGGAGCAACCTACGACTCGTCCCTGGCCTATAATGACTTTAGCTATAGGGAACTTACCTGGTGACCTGAGAGTGCATCCTACGACTCATACCATTGAGATACAAATCATAGGATAAGTCATAGGTTAGACATTGCTTAGAATTTTCTCTGTTTTTCACCATCATTGCTACCACGAATTGTAGGACCTCACCACGAGTCGTACTGAGATCCTGTAGCAGCAGATCTTTTAGCCACCTGATTTTTTTTCCCTGCACACTAAGAACACATTAGTTCAATAACTTGGGTTGCCTCCCGAGAAGTGCTTAATTTAACGTCGCAGCACAACGCAGGTGGTCTGGTTACTCAGATTTCACCAAACCACCACTTGGGTTGCCTCCCAAAAAGCACCTGATTTAACGTCGTGCACTACCCAAGTCTCTTGACTACTCATAATTCATCAAGTGACTCATACTCATCCTCAAGTGCTGAGATCACCCTTAATTCCTTTGGTTTCTTCATGGTCCGACAGATGTTGAAAGTGACCTCTTCTTTGTTTAGCCTGAACTTCAACAGGCCAGCTTCCACATCTACTAAAGCTCTCCCAATGGCGAGGAATGCTCACCCCAGAATGATTGGGACCTCATAATCTACCTCACAATCCAAGATCACGAAGTCCGCTGGGAATATGAACTTAACAACTTTGATGAGCAGATCAACTAGGACGCCCACTAGCATCTTTACTGTTCTATCGACCATCAGTATCCACATGTTGGTTGTTGTGGGGGCTCCTAATCCTAGCTTCTTGAAGACCACCAAGGGAATTAGATTTATGCTAGCTCCCAGATCATAGAGTGCCCTTGTGAACTCGACATTACCAATGGTGCAAGGTATCGTGAAGGCACTTGGGTGTTCCTTTTTCTGAGCTAAGACCCTTGTTGCTATGGCACTGCAATGATGGACATTTTCAACTGTCTCATATATTACATATCTTTTCTTCATCACCAAGTCCATCATGAATTTTGCATATCCCGACATCTACTCTAGTGCATCAACCAATGGTATATTCACAAAAAAGTTTTTTAAGCATTGAAAGAAATTTTTGGAACTTACCATTGTCCTCCTTTTTCTTCATCCTTTGTGGGGATGGTGGCGGTGGTCTCGGGATATCCTTTTGCATTATAGTTTGCCCCTTGATCAATGTCGCATTCCTTCTCACCTTTAGGGGCGTCTTGCAACTCATCGCGTTGTGTCTCATCACCAATCTCTTCTTCCTCAATCATGCTCTCTTTCCTCCTTTCAACTTTAACAGGGAACGAGGGGTCAACTATGGTTTTACCAATCCTAGTTATCACTGCCATGCAATGAGCATCATTCTTTCAATTTTGGACAGTGTTTCTAGGAAGTGTACCCTTCTACCTAGGGTTCATTGATACCGACAGTTTCCCAAGTTGGTGTTCTATCTGCTTGGTGGCGGTGGTGTGAGATTCCACTTTCTAGCCCATGCTAGGTAAGTCACATCGAATTTATTTTAACTGATCATCCGTGGACCTCACCTTTTTCAGCATTTCAGCCATCATACTCTCCAACTTTGATTGTCTGGCCTCCCCTTCTCTTGCGTTAGGAGGCACATAGACTCCATCCCGGTTTTTGCGATACTCGTCATTCCTTCTCCATTCTCCTTCTCTCTCACAACCATGACTCCTATCTCTGAACCCGTTCCTTTTGTAGTTGTCTCTGTATTGGTTCTGACCTTGATTTCTAGAACCTTGACGCCAATTGTCTTGTCCAGACACTTGTGCATTGGCTTTGAAACCCACCACTTGGCTATGTAGGAAGTTTGCCTCTTCCTCAAAATCAGAGTGTTCTGCTCCCTGATCCCTTCCTTGAGTTCCCACTGCATTTACCTTTTTGTCTCCAGCTCCCATGATATGCTTTGTCAGCAAATCCAATGATGTGCGCATGTGAGCCAACTCCTGATCGCATTCTTCCTCCTTCGTTCATTGGTTTGCAGTCAAACCAACAACATATGTACCTGCCACTACATCAGCCTCCCTTGTATGCCAGGCCCTGTTTGTCTTTATTGGCCTGTCAAGGATAGTGGCTGCTTCCTCCTAGGTGTGACTCATCAATGCTCCACCTACCATCGTGTCTGCTATAGCCTTAGTGCTATTATTAAGAGACATTTAAAAGATTTCCAACAAACTGTCATCTAGTATTTTATGGTTCAGGCACTTAGTCAACTTCTTTTTGAACCTCAACCATGTTTCATGAAGTGCCTCCATCTTAATTTGTCGGAAGTTGTAGATCTCATCTTTTAACTGTAACATCCTAGATGGGGGAAAGAATCTCTCCAAGAAGGCTTGTTTAATCTCCCTACAATTGGTTGTGGAGTTGTTGGGCAACTCCGATAACCACAAAGTAGCTTCTCCTGATAGAGACAAAGGGGAAGAGTCGGAGTCTTATCGCATCCTGGCTTACTCGGGGTAACCTGTATGCCTTGCATACTCCTACAAAATTCATCAAGTGCAGGTTGGCGTCATCCGCTGCGTTGCCACTAAACACCCCCTTCATGTTTAGCAGTTGAATCATGGTGCTCGTAATGTCAAATTTGGCCCCAGCGGGCAGTGGTGGTGGTACAATTGCTCCAGTTGACCCAACCTCATCATATTTGGGTCATCATCATTGAAGAACTGGGCTAATCTCTGAGCTCGGTTACCCCGCCCATGTCGACCAACGTTTACCACCTCATCTCTATCATCACCAACCTACTAAAGTGGAGTTAACTGGGCTAGCTCGGCTTTCCTAGCTTCTTCAGCTAAGCGAGCTTCTCTCTGTTTAGGGTTTTCCATTCTATGTAGTGCTCGTTTGATTTCGAGATTTAGTGGAACAAGGGTGTCTCCTCTACTCCAGGTGCTTTGCATTCACCGGAGGACAGCCTGTGGGTATCAAAGAAAAACAATAAATAAACGTAATTAAGAAAATAATTACCAAAAAGTCAAATACAAACAAATAACCTAGTCTTAGTCATATTCCCCGGCAATGGCGCCGCTTTTTGATAACGCTCAAACCACATTGCCAACTGAAGTACGAAGTGGACGTTGTCAATAAAGTACCCAAACTTATAGGTTAGGGTCGAACCCACAGGCAATATGGAAGATCTAGATTACAATTGGTAAATGAACTTGTATGGTAATTACTTCACAGTGGGGGGATTCTAATAAAAAAGCAGTAATAAAAATAAACAGCAGTCAAGATTATGTTTGTAAATCAATAATTAAAGGATAACTAGGGTTTGTGTTCCCCATGGGTTTATAACATCTTTGGGTATACACTTGTAATCTTTACCAATACTTACAGAATTGATAACTTAGATTCATTCAAACGATCGACCAATCCCTATTGAATGACTATCCTCAATTGCTCGACCAAGTCTAATAAGTTTTGCAAACTAACCTTCATCACTAAGTTCCAGATATAACTATCCTGCGACCACAACTCAAGTTAATACAATGATCATCAAGATCAAGGCTCCGTTGTAGTTCTCTTTTCCTAATCTCTAACTCTTCGACCATAGCAAGTAAAGAATTCGGGCACTTTCCTAACGTTGTACACCGCTAAGAATCATTAAAGATGAAGAGAATACAATATAAGTAATTATTATTGGTTTTAGACTCACTTTGTGTATTCCTAACAAGTTAATCTGCCATGGTTCCCACAACCCTAGTTACGGAGGTTTTAGCCTCTCATAGTTGCAAGGTTGTGATTTGTGTTCATTATTGAAGACATAAAACAATATTTACAAAGACGATTGAGAAAAACATTTTCTTCAATTAAACCACAAAATATTGAATAACAAGTAGCAAGAACAAGAAGAATTCAAGAAAAGGTTTATCACAAGGTTGAAACAACTCAATTCTCTCTTCCAATGATGTAAAATTGCTTACTACAATGTTTTCCTACAAGAATTAAGTCTATTCGTCGTCCTCTTTTAAAAATAAAAAATAAAAAATATTTATATGGACACAAGAATCCTTTTCCTAAACTAATAGGACTGCTTTCCATATCTGTAGCCGACCTCATCATAGGTCGACCAACGACTCATGGTGGCTTCTCACAGATCATGACATCCAGTCGTGGCTTGGAGTATTGGATGATTTTAGCTAAGTGTTGGGCCAAGGTACGATTCGTACCAACATGCTACGACTCATACATTGACACCCGTTGCTTGATCCTAATCTTTTGAACCTTTTCTAAACTTCACCACGACCGGTATGGTACAACTCGTACCTTCATCTCACGGGTCGTAGGGTGCTCTCGTACTAAGAATCAGCCTTCTATGCAATTCTTACGGATTTCATCACGACTTTCTTACCACCCCAAAGATAGGAGTCAGTACAATATGTACTTAATATATCAGGCAATAATGAAAATGATTGAATAATACTGATAATAAAACTATAAATGATTCAATAAGGATAAGCGATACAACCTGCATTGTCCTACAACCTATTGTATAACTAATAATAAATAATGCAAGAAAGAACCTTACCTGGCCCCCATAAGCCCAAAAGGTACAACTAGCGTAGAATAACCCTCCTAGGGCCCCCATTAGGCCTGGCAAGCACACTTTAATCATATACCCCTAACAAGGTCAAAATAAGTCAACAGGTAACTACAGCCAACCTGCCTGTCCCTTGGGTTTGCAACTGAGTTTGCTCGGCTCTTGTAGCTGTGTCTGAGTCCGGTGGACACCTGTAACTACACCCCGGGCACAACAAGGCTCGACGAGGGTTAGTGATGCTGGTACTACATAAAAATAATACTCCAACCATGGATGGACTGTAGTATGGCCCTTGGGCTTCAGTATAGTCCCTTGGGACAACATATAGCTCCTTGAGCGATCCATATAGCCTAGAAGGTGATGACACAACTAGTAACATCAAGGTTGGTCAAAAGAAGGATATATAGGGTAGAGTTAGTCCCAATCTAAATAAAAAACACTAATCTCAAAATAATGGTAGAAGCTAACCACAATATACATGCCCGTGGCATTCTTACAAGGACTTAGGTCGTATTACGATACGACAGGAAAAACTTGTTGAAGGAATTCACCTTAACATACCTCAAATGCCGACTTTAATTTAACTGGTAGGTTTCAACCTGTAAGCGGCACCACTCAACTACAGCCTTTATGCTAAAAGAATATTTATGCTAAAAAATAGGGATAATTTCAATATTAAATTTGGCAAATAACGATATCTTTCAATAATAATAGCAACTATAATTCAACTCCAAATAACTTTGCCGGAATCCTACAATTCCTCGAGAGTTCAGAAGGAAGAAATGCTTACGTAATACCTGTGGCCATTTAGGATTTAATTAGGAGTAATTCTGACAACTTTTACTCGGCAGGGTTCCCGTATACCAAGCGATTCAAGAAATAACACCGTAGAAATGCTTCTCATAGGCTTAGAAATTATTACCTGAAGTTAATTTGCGTTTGGACAGTGTTTGATAGCATAATTTGATGAAAACCTATTGAAATATGTATGCTCTCTCTTATTTTAGTTGTGGGATTTCTTTGAAGAATGAATGAAATAAACAAGGGGCTTATATATATATACATGGGCTATGGTAGGGGGTGGTGCCCCGCATTGCCCAACACGCCAAGGGAGCCGGCACCCCATGCTATCTTGTGTGTTGGTAGGCTGGCATGTCGCGCTAGCCCTTTGCACCCTGGCCTTTCCTGATCTGGCTAATTCACTTGAAGATTTCCGTGCTCATCCTTCCTCCGGAATTCTTTCCCATGCATCAAGCTTCTATTACTCGTCACAAATTTACGCGCAAACACACTAACCGCTAACATCTTACGAGGTGTAACACTGAAGTTGGCAGCGATAGTGTTTGCGTTAAAAATATGGAGGGACTACCTTTACGGGGCTCACGTGGATGTATTCACCGATCTCAAGAGCCTTCAGTATGTGTTCAGTCAGAAAGATCTAAATCTTCGATAAAGAAGATGGTTGGAGCTACTGAAGGACTATGATGTGAGTATGTTGTATCACCAGGAAAAGCCAATGTAGTGACTTATGCCCTAAGAAAGATGTCTATGGGGAGCGTGGCTCATATTGAAGAGGGAAAAAAGGAACTGGCAAAGGATATCCACAAGTTAGCTTGGTTTGGGTGCAGTTGGTTGATAAAGCTGAGGGCGGAGTAGTTGTGCAGAGTGGATCAGATTCCTCATTGGTAGTTGAAGTTAAGTCAAAGCAGGATGAAGATCCCATATTGCTTCAGCTCAAGGAGGCGGTTTTCAGAAAAGAAGTGGGGGCTTTCTCCCAAGGGGGAGATGGTATACTCCATTACCAGGGTAGGCTGTGTGTACTAGATGTAGGTGATTTCAGACAGTAGATACTGGCTGAAGCACACAGTTCAAGATATTCCATCCACCTAGGTTCTACAAAAATATAACGTGATTTACAGTATATTTACTGGTGGAACAACATGAAGAGAGACATCACACGGGATATTAAGTGGTGGAATGGCATGAAGAGAGACATCGTAGAATTTGTAGCTAAGTTCCCGAACTACCACTAAGTTAAGGTGGAACATCAGAGACCGGGAGGTATGACTCAGGATATCATCATACCCACATGGATGTGGGAAGAAGTAAATATTGATTTTATTATGGGTCTACCTCGGACTCATCGGCAGCACGACTCAATCTGGGTGATGGTAGACCGGATGACTAAATCAGCACACTTTCTTCTAGTTGAAACTATAGACTTAGCTGAGGATTATGCCAGGGCTTTATATTATGGAGTTGGTCAGACTTGGGGGGGGGGTTCCCTAGTCCATTATTTTAGATAGAGGTACCCAGTTCACCTCACATTTCTGGAAGTCATTTCAGAAGGGACTTGGTACCTAGGTCAAGCTCAGCACAACTTTTCACCCACAGATAGATGGACAGGATGAATGGACTAAACAGACTTTAAAAGATATGCTGAGAGCGTGTGATCACTTTCAAGGGAAGTTAGGATGATCGCCTACCTCTCATTGAGTTTGCATACAACAACTGCTACCACTCCAGTATCCAGATGGCCCTATTTGAGGCATTATATGGTAGGAGGTGTAGATCTCCTATTTGGTTGTTTGAGGTTGGTAAAGCTACTCTAATCCAGCCAGACTCAGTTCATGAGGCTATGCAGAAGGTACAACTTATCATTGAGAGGTTGAAAATAGCGCAAAGCCATTAGAAATCTTATGCTGATGTGAGGAGAAGAGAATAAAAGTTAGCAGTGAATGACTGGGTTTATCTAAAAATTTCACCCATTAAATGGGTGATGAGATTTCTGAAGAAAGAAAAACTCAGTCTGAGATATGTGGGACCCTATGAGCTGGAATTACCTTCAGAGTTATCATCGTGCACCCAGTGTTCCATGTGTCACTATCGAAGAAGTGCATAGGTGATCCAACTTTAGTGGTGCCACTAGACAGTGTGGGAGTGAAAGATAGTCTCTCTTTCGAAGAGGTCCCAGTTCAGATCCATGACAATTAGGTTCGTAAGCTGAGAAATAAAGAAGTAGCTTTAGTCAAAGTTTTGTGGAGGAATCAGCAGGTCGAGGGAGCTATGTGGGAAGCCGAAGCAGATATGATGGATAAATACCTACACTTATTCCTTTCCAGCTTAGTTTCAGTCTAAGGTATCAATTTTCTCCCTAAAAATGTATTCAATTTCATGTTTAGTTCATGTTCCCTAGCTTCTTTCATGTCAATGTACATATTATGACTTATAAATTAAGTTCAGTCATGTAGTTCAGTTCAGAGGCAATCATTCCGTTAGTTTTCAGCTTATATGTTCAGTATTTAAATATGGTGAATGCATTTCTCTGCTTTCTGTGTGTCTTCCAACATTCGAGGCCGAATGTTCCCAAGGGGGAGATATTGTAATGCCACGAAAACCCTAAGACCAGACCTAGGAGTTGAAACGGAGAAAATAGGACTCCCTGCACCTGTTCAAAGGACGAGTCGTCTAGTGACCCATCAAGAAGACCACGAGTCGTTAAGTGACTCATGGTGAGGAGTTGATTTAAGTTTGAAATTACAAGTTCTGAGTAACCACGGGCCAGACCACAAGTCTTGGTCAGCCAAACGATTCGTTAGGTCACCCGCGATGAATGATGGTTGAAGGAAGAAGAGAAATTGTATAGTGCATTTAACGGGTCCTTACCACGGCTCGTTTGGGACACCACGACTCGTGGTGTTGCCCCTGGTGACCCCCAGATGGTTTTTGGTAGTGTGGATGATGAGAGGTGACCACGAGTCATGGTCACCGGTAACGGGACGTTGAGTAGCTTGTGGTGACCCATGATGAGGAATTTCCAATGTAGGCAACGGGGCAGACCACGAGTCATGGTCAGTAACCACGAATCGTCCAGTCCCTCTTTAGGACTGGCAAGGTGATTTTATTGCGACATTTTTTGGGGCTTTTCCATAATTTCCTTAACTCCTAGACTCTAAACTACATCCTTTTAAGTATTATTTCAGAGATATTAAAGGGATTAAACGGTCTTTCCCTCATTCCCTGCATTAAACCTCAAAAAAACGATCATACTTCTTCTCTCAAGAAAGAACTAGGGTTCCTCATCAGTGTAGAAATTCAAGCCTTCTTCTTCATGGAATTCTTAACCAGGTATCTAGGAATTCAACAAGGGAATAGTTCTTCTCTTGTGTCCCCAAAATTATCGCTATTTTCCTCTTTCAGTTTAGCCCTGTGGATTCAAAATGTAGAAGATTGTGATACTTATATCTTTAAAGTTTCTAGTAGTATATTCCTCATGATTTCAATTACTTATTATTCCCTACTTCTAGACATTTATGAGAAGGTTATCTTGTGGAATAATTTAGCCCTAAGTCTTAGTTTAATAGAATTTAGGATCTTGCGTGTTGGACTAGTTTCCCTGTAGCTTGATACTAACAAATTCAAAATCCCTATATGATTAGCGTATGTGGAATGTTAGTAATATATTTACATGTCTAGTCTCAGTAAGATTATTAGACTCAGTGTTGTCCAGAAATGTCAGCTGATCAGTTTGACCACAGATAATTCTTAAGGTGTTAGTGATGCCTCCCAGTTATTAGTATTAAACTTAGTATAAGATTTCAGTGGTTCTTTAGGTGGTCATGACACTTCCAGATAGGCAGCTCTAAGCAGCCTTAGGACCCCAGTTTCAGATTATAGTTCGGTTTTTTAGATAGTTATGACACTTCCAAATAAGCAGCTCTGACAATCTTAGAACACTAGTTATTGAATTCGGTCCGATAAGACTCTCAAGGTACTTCCAGATAGGTATTCGTGACTTAGTCATGAACCCCAGTTTCGAGCTACCAGCTTAGTAGTCAGTCTAGGACTATCCAGTGGGAGTAGGACTTAGCACCGAGCCGACCAGGGTTCCAACGCACCCAGGTTCCCAGAACTAAGTTTCCACAGTAGGTTATATTTTATTGGCCTCATGACCCCAGACCTATGATCACTCAGTTCATGTCTTTATACTGTGGCAAGGTATATTAGGTCCTACCGATAGAGTGTATACATTATACACCACGTTTAGATCAAATTATTATATGTCGGTTATAGACTCTCCCACTAGTCAGTTCAGTTCAACCTCAGATTAGCTTAGTTCAAAACAGTTTTAGACTACTCAGTTCAGATAAGTTCAGTACAGTATTTCAGATCAGTATATCAGATGTAGGGCATGTCTTTGACCATCAGACAGGGTCATTTTGACCATCTCAGTATATTACAATTTGTTCAGTTTCAGCATTTCAGTTGGTCATTGCATGTCTTTACATTTCAATTATTTTATCCTTCGTGTTATGGTTTCTCCTACTTACTTAGTACATTTAAGTACTGACGCATACCTTTTATGCTGTATCATTTTATGATACAGCTGCAGGTTCTCAATCTTAGCATCGTTAGCAGATCTAGCCCAGATGTTTTCAGCTGCATCAATGGTGAGTAGTCATTTTTCAAGTACGAGGATTATTTCTTTGTAGTTATATTTCTTGAGTTAAAGTTATCTAGGGTCTTGTCCTTGAAGCTCATAAGATTGATGGATTTCAGATACAAACATAGTTTCATATTTCTAGTTTTGTTTCAGATTTATTAAAACTTAATGATTTAGTTCTTCTTCATAAATGTTTTATTTTATTATTGTAAAGCTTCTGCTATGTTTTTACTCAAAATTCCAGTGTTATGATAGACCACGAGTTGACTTGGGGTTACTTGTGACTCCAAGTCCCGTGTCTCATCCAGGGTATATACTTGGGGTGAGACAATGGCTAACACAATGAATCGTGGTGTTGACCACGACTCAAGGTCACACCCATGGTCACCCCCAAATCTTAAAAACTCAACAAAGTCCAACCTCCAAACGAATCACTTAACGACTCGTGGTGCACCCAATGGGTCATTAGACGACTCGACTTCTGATCTGGTGCACAAAATTCTATTTTCTCCATTTAAACTCTCGGGTCTAATCTTAGGGCTTTCGGAGTATTACAATATCTCCAAGCTTATGGTGTACGCCAAGCAACTAGAGAATGATAAGAAGAAAGATAGAGAGAAGCATCAAAGTAAGAAAAAAAATTTAGCTAGTCATGAGACTACTTAGAAGAGGACTGAAAACAGTAATAGGTCCTTTCAGAAGAGGCCCTTTGGACCTACACCGTTGGCCGCTAGTGCACTAGCTCTGAGCAACAGGAATGATCAAAGGTTTCAAAATAGTCAGAGTTCACATATGCAAGGTATTCAGTTCAGGGAACCTCTCGATATCCACATTGTGGCAAGTGTGGTAGGAGCCATTTTGGTGAATGCCTCTTTAGTAGAGATGGATGCTATGGGTGTGGGTAATAGGGCTACTTTTTGAGAGATTGTCTGTCTGCACAGCAGGATAATAAGGATAACAAGGATCACTCACTCCTTTAACTGGCAGAGCTGCCCAAAAGGGCACCACTTCAATGATAGGTGAAGCTCCAAACCGTTTTTATGCTATGTATAGTCGCCAGGATTGGAGAACTCCCCAGATATTGTCACTAGTACTGTGAAAGTATTTTCCATTAATTTTCATGCTTTACTTGATCCAGGTGCTACTTTATCCTCTGTGACTTCTTATGTAGCAGTAAAGTTCGGGATTTGCACAGAATAACTCTCAAAGCATTTCAGTGTTTCAACTCCAATCAGTGAGTCGATTTTAATAAAAAGAATCTATAGGGATTTCACAGTTTCAATCCATCATAGATACACCCCATAGTTTACCTAGTAGAGTTAGACATGGTAAGGATTTTGATATTATTCTAGACATGGATTAATTATGCTCCTTTATGCCTCAGTTTATTATTAGACCCGAGTATTGGAGTTTCAGTTTCCAGGTGAACCAGTCTAAGTTTGGGAAGGTGGTCCCATTATGTCTAAGGGTTGTTTAATTTTATACCTTAAGGACATAAAGTTAATTTGCATGGGGTGTAACTCTATTGTTGAGACCCCATCCCTTCAGTCAGTTCCAGTTGTGAATGAGTTTTCAGAGGTCCTTCCAGACGATCTTCTCGGAGTCCCTCCCAATAGGAAAATAGATTTCAAAATAGATGTCATTCCTAACACTCAGCCTTTCCTAATCCTCCATATAGAATAGCTTTAACCGAGTTAAAAGAATTAAAAGACTACTTAAGATATCTTCTAGATAAAGGTTTCATTTGCCCAAGTATTTCACCTTGGGATGCTCCAGTTCTATTTCTGTGCAAGAATGATGCTACTCTTAGGATGTGTATCAATTACTGTCAGTTGAAAAAAGTACAACACCACTATCAAGATTAAATATCCCATTCCTAGAATCGACGACTTGTTCGACCAATTTTAGGGTGCCACTTGTTTCTCAAAAAATTAGACCTCATATCAGAATATCATCAGTTCGAAAACAAGGAAAGTGATATTCCTAAAATAGCTTTTAGGACCCATTGTGGTCATATCGAGTTCCTTGTTATGTCCTTTGGTTCGACAAATGCTCTGCTGCAAACAGAGTGTTTAAATAGTATTTGGACATATTCGTTACTGTGTTCATCAACGGCATTCTAGTTACACTAAAAGTGAGGAGGAACATGCTAGTCACCTCAGAACAGTCTTTCAAACACTTAAGGACCATACACTAGTAGCCCAATTTTCTAAGTGTGAATTTTTGTTGAAGCCAGCAGCTTTCCTAGGCCACATAGTCTCCAGCGAAGCTATCTAGGCCAACTCCCAGAAGATTGAGGCAGTAAAGAGTTGGCCCAGAACCACAACCGAGTGACATAAGAAGTTTCTTAGGTTTATATGCCTATTATAGAAGGGTTGTAGGATTTTCATCTATTGGTACTTTGTTCACTAAATTTACTAAGAAGAAGTTTAAATTTCGATGCTCAGAGGCTTGTGAGAAAAGCTTTTTGGAATTGAAAACTCATCTGACTATTGATCCATTATTGACCCTACCAGAGGGTATGGATGATTTTGTGGTGTATTGAGGTGGTAAGGTTGTATCTTATTCTTCCAGATAACTTAAGGTCCATGAGAAAAATTATCCTACCCATGACCTTGAGTTTCTAGCCGTAGTCTTCACATTAAAGTTTGGCGCCATTATCTCTATGGTGCTCATGTTTATATATTCGCAGACCACAAGAGTCTTCAATATGTTTTCAGCTAGAAGGAGTTGAATCTCAAATAGAAGAGGTGGTTTGAGTTGCTCAAAGATTATGACACGAGTATTCTCTACCATCCAGGTAAAGCAAACATAGTTGATGACACTCTTAGCTGGTTGTCTATGGGTAGTATAGATCATGCGAAGGAAGAAAAGAGAGAACTAGCCAAGATGTGCATAGACTGTAATGCCTAGGAATTCATCTTCTAGACTCCCAAGGGGGTAATGTGCTTATTCAAAAAGGGACCAAGTGATCTCTAGCAGTAGAAGTTAAGGAAAAGCAGGAGATAGATACCCCCTTGCTTCAGTTAAAGAAATACATATACAAGTAGAAAGTGTTGGTTTTCGCACAAGGGGGAGATGGTATATTGAGGTATCAAGGTGGGTTATGTGTTCCGGACATAGATGGTTTCAAACATAGTCATGGACGAAGCACATAGCTCTAAATCAAGATTTATAAACAACTAGGGTTAGTATTCCCCATAGGTTCATAACTACTTTGGGTAACCTAACTACTTTGGGTATACACACATGATCAACAGTATGGAAATGAAGGACTTTATGTGTATAGTTCATCTTAAGTATTTACTGGTGTTATTTTTCTTTAATGGCCAATAGGTGGGAAATTATCACTTTAATCAACAAAGATATGAGTATTTCTGAGGCCTATTTTAGAATTTTGTAGTCCATTTCCTCTTTTTAAGTCTAAGCTAGTTGTGCAGGAAGAAGATAACTTTAGATCCCTTTTCTTCAATTATTCGATTTACCCAGGTTCCGTGAAAATTTACCATGACTTCGAAGAAGTCTATTGGTGTAACGGTATAAAGAGACACATTGTAGAATTTGTGTCTAGATGTCCAAATTGTCAACAAGTTAAAGTAGAGCCCCAGAGGCCATGTGGTATGGCTCAGAATATAGTACTTTCTGAGTGGATATGGGAGATGATAAACATGGAATTTATCATCGATCTACAGCAATCACACAGACAGTATGACCCTATTGGGTGATTATAGACCGAATGACCAAGTCAGCTCATTTCTTGCTAGTTAAGACTACAAACTCAGTTGAGGAATATGCCATACTGTACATCTGTGAAATAGTTAGAATTCATGGATTTCCATTATCTATCATATCAGATAGAGGCAGTTAATTCACCACGCAGTTTTGGAAGTCATTCTAGAGAGGGTTGGGTTTAAAAATGTACCTCAGTAGAGCTTTTCATACGCAGAAAGATGGTTAGCCAGAGCATACTATTAAGACCCTATAGGATGTGCTAAGGGCTTGCGTTATTTATTTCAAAGGGAATTGGGATGACCATTTTCCTATTATAGATTTCGCATATAACAATAATTATCACTCCAATATACTGATGGCTCCCAATAAAAGGCTCTTATGGGTGGAGGTGTAGATCTCTAATTGGTTGATTCAAAGTCGGTGAAGCAAAATTGATAGGTACAAATCTAGTACAATAAGCCATGAAGAAGGTTAAGATCATTCAAAAAAGACTGAAAACTGCCCAGAGTCGCCAAAAGTCTTATACTGATGTTAGGCAGTAGATGATTTGGTTTATCTTCAGGTTTCACCCATAAAGGATATCATGAGATTTGGGAAGAAAGGGAAGCTCAGTCCTCTCTATATTTGTCCATATCGGATTTCAAGGAAAGTTGGCAAGCTAGCCTATGTGTTGGAGCTGCTAGCTGAACTAGCATTAGTCCATCCAGTCTTCAACATTTCTATGCTTAAGATGTGTGTGGGTGACCCCTCACTCATTTTCTCTACAAAGAGTGTGTAAGTGAAGCAAAACCTATCATATGAAGAAGTTTCAGTTGAGATCCTTGATCCACAGGTTCGTAAGTTGAGAAACAAAGAGGTTGCTTCTATGAAAGTCTTATGGAGGAATCAGCTAGTTGAATAAGCTACTTAGGAAGTCAAAAAAGATATGATGGCCATGTACCCTCATATTTTCCCTCCAACCTCAAAATCATCTTGAGGTAACAGCTTCCTCTCGTAGTACTCTCATCAATTTTATGTCCCATTAGTTATTGAAATTCTTACTATGTTTGCACATTCTATGATTCAGTTAAGTTCAGTTTAGTTACACTCAGTTAGATCAACTACCAGTCCTATTTTAGTCTTCATTCGAGGACGAATGATCACAAAGGAGAGATAATATAACACCCCTAAAAGTTCCAAAGATCAGATTTAGATATAAAGCAAATAACCAGTAGGAAGTGAAGTATTTCCCATAGCTTGACTCATACCACGAGTCGTGTTGTGGGACCATGAGTTATGGGAGGACTCATGGTAAGGAATCAGAGAGGTCCCATGTTCCCCGACTCAATGAGTCCAAGGATGACTCGTGGTACCAAAGGATGGGCTGTCCTGTCTGGTCGTGGTAAGACGTTCAGAAAGTGTTCAAAATTATTTTAGTGACCACATGTACGAACGACGACCTGTGGTATTAAAGGACGGAGTGTCCTACTGAGCCATAGTGTTAGGTTACACAAGTTAAAAACTGGCTTCAGTGACCATGAGTGCATACCATGAGTCATGACATGATATAATGACTCGTGGCATGACTCGTAGGGGCAGGACGATAGGTTTTTCAATTTGTTTTTTCAGGGGTAGTTTCGCAACTTCCTATTCTTTTAAATCCTAAATCAAGTCATTTTGGGTTCTATTTTAGGGGAATTAAACCGTTTCAATATGTTAACCTTCCATTCCCTCACATAATATTGATTATTCAAGAAGCATTATCTCTCAAGCTCTCATGAAAGCTAGGGCTCTTCATCTTCAACCTTTGGATTCTAAAGAAATAGTCAAGAGTTCATTAGTCCAGGTATGAAAGACTATTCTTAGTGAGGAATTTCATTCTTCCTCATGCCCTACATCCCCAGTAAGATTTTCTAGAAGTTCGGAGGTAGAGTTTTTGCCCAATTCTATACTTTGATCTTCTTTTCTACAATTTGAGATACTCATTGTTGGTTTCTCATTACATAGCATTGTATCTTTACTTTCTAGATTATTGATTATATCCTTACTATCTTGATTGTTGATTATGGTTCATGTCTTTCTAACCAGGAACCCCATTTGTATGAAAAATCATGTTTCTGAAAGCTTTGTATTATTAGATGTATGCATTCTTTTCAAAACTAAACCAAATAGCAGATTTTTAGAGAATTTTCAAAAAGGAGGTTTTCAAACAGTTAGTTCAGTTTATAGTATGATTTTCAAAAATAAAGTCTTATTTTTGGAACTCGGAGTTTTAAGCATTGAAGCTCACAAGTTTTATTTAGATTTTTGAGCATGGAAGCTCACTAATAGAGTTCAGATATTGAGCATAGAGGCTGAATAGAGTTTTAAAACATCAACTATAATTTTTGGCTAAAGTGCTTTATAAAAGATGTTTTCAGTTCATTTATATGAGCATAGTTTTGGGAGGATTATTTAGCGCCGAGATAGGTGAAGGTATTAGATAACCCATAAGCTCAAGAACTATGTAGCCAGCGTATGTTAGGATCATGTCATTGATTCGGGCATGAAAGAAAGCCCCTGGTAAGGGTTTAGTATGGATCTACAGTTCAGTTCGTCCTCTGCCTTGGCAAAGCCTTGGACAGCTCTCCTAACTAGGCTAGAGGTTGGATATCATGCGTTCATTTATTATGTATGTTGGTAAGAGAAACTCCCAACTAAAGTAATACACATATACATGTACTTTTAGAGCTTATTTTGATGCATAGTTTCAATTGCATAATTGTTTACACACTTTTATACTTGTGTTTAATGCATCATTCAAAGTTTCAAATTCAGATAGTAGTTTCTTTCAGTTCAGAGATTCTTAATTGTCTATTATTTCATTAAACCATTTTACGTACCATACATTCAATCTTACTGACGCCATTTGGCACTTATCCTCTTGTGATGTAGATTTAGGTAGATAGGATCAACAGCAAACGCGTCTCTAGGATCTTCTCAACTCATCTTTTGTGAGGCCTCCTATCTTCTGAAAAGTCACAGTCATATTTCTATTTTGTTTTAGTAGAGATTAAGGTAGCCATGGGAACTTTGTCCTAGTAATTATCTTTCAGAAGTAGAGGCTTCATAGATTAGTTAGAGAGTTGTGGTACTGATGTTACTTAATAACATTGTTCTCAATTGTACTTTTATTGATTTTGTCTTTCCTTGAATTGAGGTCATTGCAATTATTGCTTCCACATAAATTTTATTGTCTTCTCAGCTAATAGTAAGCTAGGTCAAGGGTTCACTTTGATCATTAATGTTCTAAGTTCTAGTCACGCCCAGGATGTAGACTTAGGGCGTGACATTTAGTGGCTCATTACCATCATTAGACACTACATCATATTCACATTTTCTTTTTCACTTTATGATTCCTTCTTTTTTACTTCTCTTCTTTTCTTTATCAACTTTTTTCACAACCTGAGGTGTTTTTTGTGAGCTTATTCTACTAACTTTTTCATTTACTTTCCTTTTCTTTTCTTTTTCTTTTTTCTTCTCTACTCAATATACCTAGGGAAGTGGTCAAACTACTCATTTATGTCCTTTCCTTTTCTTTTCCACCATGTCACCCCCAACATGTACTTTTTGCACATTTTTATCACATTTCACAGTGCCTAGAGGACAAGTTCAAAGAACACCAACTCGAAAATTGGTTTTGGTTTTCATTATAATTGATCTAGAAAAAGGATCATAGGCTTAAACGAGGAGACTAGGGATACATGTATCATTTGGTAGGCTTATTTAGGCAAATGCAACTTTTGAAACAAAAAACTGTCTAAGTTCATCTCTAAAACTAAAAGTCAATCGTCAGTATAAGCATGAGCAGCCAGGAAAATTCTAGAGTGTGACCACAATAAGTGAACAAATAAGATTTTTCCTCACCACACAATTGTTATGACCCGAGCGTAGACCCTGGATCAAGACACAAGACCTAGAGCCACGAATGACTCCAAGTTAATCTATGGCACAACATAGCATGATTAAGAGTATAACAAAGCGGAATAAAAAATCATGAACATAGCATAAGCAGAAAACTGAATATCATAAAATCATGAGCGTAGATGACAAGTCAATAACGCTGAACCGTCTATATATAACTGTCTGGAAAGCCTCTAACCATAAGATGAACTGATAGGTCAACACCCCCAACTAGCTCTACCAAAATTGAAAACTGAAGACAAACATAAAACATAAAGCTAACAAGTATTCTAGGAAGATGAGGACTCACCCAAAAATAGGCTAAAACTAGACTGAAGCGGGGGTGGAGCTAACGTCGAGGATGAGACTGATCGCCTGAACCTATATCATGAGATGAAATAGCATAGAGTATGCAGTCAGTGCATAGAATATACTGGGTATGTAGAGTAAATAAAACACACTCGTAAAACAGTAAAGCAAGGACATGAGTAAAGGATAAACTAAAATATGAGAATAGATCAATATGCTGAAATCATGATTATGTAATAGTTGTAGACATTAGTTATTCATCATAAACTAAAGAAGAATGACCTAATGTCTTGAAATAGAAATCATTTAGTTTGTCATGCTTGAAATCATAAGTAAAATCTCATAAAGGATTAATGGGTCAAATACGATATATAACATGGTGTCATAAGTCATGAACATGAATAACTTAAAACACGAGGAGCTATGGGAGAATTCATCATAATTGACGCCATCATGAATAAGTACATGATGCACCAACTATCTCGCTCAAGTGGGCAGAGCCGTTCTAAGCCTTGCTAGGGAAAAGAATGATAAAGGCGTGATATCACTCGTGAGCTCTATTGGGCGGGAAAACACTCTCTGGCGAGACTCCAAACATGAATATATAAGCCTACTGTGGAATGTAGTTCAGAGACCTGGGTGCACTAGAACCCTAGCCTACTCAATGCTAGATACTACTCCGAAAACATACATATTGTTCATAAACATAATCATGAAAAATACGTGGTTTTACACTGGCTAGTTAAAAACGTGAAAATCATAATCATACTTGACATATGCGAACTAGCCATGAAAATGATGCCACTGACTTAGTGATACTTGAGTAATCATACTTGACATATGTGAGCTTGGGATTCATGAGATCATGCATACTTGAGTAAAATCAACATAACGTGAAAAATCATAGATTCATGAGAGATTCAAGGAGAAAACATGTAGTAATAGTCAAAAATATAGAAACATGAGAGAATCGAATTCATAAAGGATCATGAGAATTTCATCATATTTGGGTCTAACCCTAGAATTTACCAATTTAGAACTTAAAGAATAGAGATAATGAGATTGAGCTTGAAAAGGCATGGGAGTGGAAGAATTTTGCCCATTCATAACCCTACATACTTGGGTAGATGATTCCTTAACTTGTCTTGAATGTCCAAGAGGAATTGAGAAGAGGGTGATGAAGAACCCTAGCTTGCCTTGAGAGGGGAAATTCAATCTACGGATGGTTTGAAGAGAATGAGGATTTAGCCTAGGTTAAACCCTTTAATCTGGCCTTTAGGAAGCCTAAAAAGATGTCAGTTAGTAGTTAAAAATATAAGAGTTTACCGAAATACCCCTGAACTATCAAAATAAAACTGCAACCTGATAGAACCAACAACCAATATGATGGGTTGTTTGTCCATTAGACGATCCATTAGTCCCAGTGGGGGTTCTCACTCTGCTCCAAATCCTCCTCTAAACTTGCTACATTGACTAGAAACAATGACCAGTACAATCAAACAAAGGATCATACAATCCACTTGTCGATTCTAGGTGATTTTTAGCATTTTTTAAAAGTTGTGTACCACGGCCAAACAAATGACTCATTTGTTCCTTGTACAACCCGTTCTAAGGGTCATCGAATGGCTTAGTGCTATTTTCCTGTTTGTTCCGACTGCAAGTCTTGGATCTGATCCTTGCGCTTTTTCGAGGTATTACACAATCTCCCCTTTGGGGACATTTTTCCTCGAATGTATATTAACTAGGATGAAAGGATAGGAAGGAACTACAATACCAAAATTGAAAGCTATAGACTAAAACTGATGGAGTGATTGACTGCGAACATAAGATACATGACTGAACTAAATTAATGAAACATACATGCATGCTAGAACATGAAAGAAACTGAGAGACACGAATGTGACATGAAACTAAATAGAGCAATAAGAGGCAAACTAATACCTCAAGATAGAACTTAGCCGGATGGGAAAAGGTGCGGGTGTCTAACCATTATGTCTTCTTCGGCTTCATATGTAGCTCCCTCAACTAGCTGATTCCTCCATAAAACCTTCACTGAAGCTACCTCTTTGCTCCTTAACTTATGAACCTGACGATCAAGGATCTCAACCGGAACCTCCTCATAGGTAAGACTATCCTTCACACCAATGATCTTTATCGGAACAACTAGAGTTGGATCTCTAATGCTTTTTTCAACATGGAAACACGGAAAACTAGATGCACTGAAGCTAACTCCACTAGTAACTCCAACTCATAAGCCACATTACCAATTCGCCTCCGAATCCTATAAGGGACAACATATCGGGGACTAAGCTTCCCTTTCTTGATAAACCTCATAACTCCCTTCATGGGAGACACATTCAGAAACACCCAATCATCAATGACAACCTCAAGCTCTCTCCACCTAAATCCGCATAGAATTTCTGTCGACTCTGAGCTATTTTCAGCCTTTTTCCTTCACCTCATAGACTGAATCTGGCCCTATCAATGTAGCCTCACCTACCTCAAACCAACCAATAGGTGATCTACATCTTTGCCCATAAAGAGTCTCAAACAAAGCCATCTGAATACTAGAATGGTAACTGTTATTGTAGGCAAACTCAATGAGAGGCAACTGATCATCTCAACTACCTCTAAAACAAATCATGCGAGCTCTCAGTATGTCCTCTAAGGTCTGAATGGTCCGCTCAACCTGACCATCTATCTGTAGATGAAATGTTCTATTATGCTTCACATGAGTACAAAGACTCTTCTTGAATGACCTCAAAAACTAAGAGGTAAACTAAGTACCCCTATCCGAGATGATAGACAATGGAACTCCATGCAATCGAACTAACTCCCAGATGTAAAGTCTAGCATAGTCCTTGACTGAATCTATAGTTTTAACCTGTATGAAATGTGCTAATTTGGTCAACCTATCTACAACCACCCATATAGAGTCATACTGTCGGCGAGTATGAGGCAACCCTATAATAAAGTCCATATTGATATCTTCCCACTATCAAGTAGGAATACTGATATACTGAAGCATACCTTCCAACCTTTGATGCTCAACCTTCACCTATTGAAAGTTTGGATACTTAGCCACAAATTCTGCTATGTCCTTCTTCATGTCATCTCGCCAATAGGCTTCCCGTAGGTCATGCTACATTTTGGTAGCACCTTGGTGGATGGAATATCGAGAGCCATGCACCTTTCTCAACATCTACTCCCTGAAATTATCCACATCTGGAACATATAATCGGCCTTGATATCAAAAAACACCATCTCCTCCTTGGGAGAAAACCTCCACTTTCTGATTTTGGATAGCTTCCTTCAACTTCACTAAGATAGGATCCTCATCTTGCCCTGCTTTAATTTCCATCACTAATGATGATTCCAATCCATTCTGATCAATAAAACCACCATCTGCTGAACCAGTAAGGCGTCATCAATGATGATTCCAACCCATTCTAAACAATAACACTACTATTTGTTGAATCAGTAAGACGAACCCCTAAACGAGCAAGCCTATGGACATCTACCAACTCTTTCCTCCTACAACATGATACACACTATACGTAGACAACCTAGTAAGAGAACTTGGCACTACATTGGCATTGCCTGAATGATAAAGAACACTCATGTAATAATACTTGAGAAGCTCTAGCCATCTCCTTTGCCGCAAATTTAGATCCTTCTGAGTGAACATTTGTTGAAGACTTTTGTGATTCTTGAACACATCCACATGCACCCCATACAAGTAGTACCTCCAAATCGTCAAGGAAAACAGAACCGCTACCAACTCAAGGTCATGCATTGGATAATTCTTCTCATGAGTCTTAAGCTGCTCAAGGCATAAGCGATGACCTTGCCATGCTGCATCAACACACACACAAGGCCAATCCTGGAAGCATCACAATATACCAAAAAGTCATCGCTGCCCTCAGATTGTTACAATCAGAGTTTACACCCTAGTCGTAATACGAGATAAGGAACCCCGAATAGCTCCAAGTCGACCCATGACATGATCATAGCATAACACCTAACAATATAAACAGCTAACAGAAGCATAACCGAATGGAAGATAACTGTAAGGAGTCAAGTTTTAAATTGAAAGACATAATCTAACAGAACTTTGATACATAGACAGAATCTGATTACACATGTCTAAAAGCCTCTACTAAACTGATGGGTTGCAAGGACAGGTCCCCAGCTAACTCCTAAAGACTGAAATCTGAATCATAAAAGAAATAGAAAGCATAACTCGCATCCTCTGGAGATGAGGACTCACATTAATCTGCTATGATGGGAAAGGAGCATATCTAACCACGTGGTTGAGTCTGGAAACCTGAATCTATATCATGAAATAAGATAGCACATAAAGTATGCGGTCAGTATTTGGAATGTACTAAGCATGCAGGAAACGTAAATAAACTAAAACATACTAGTATACAAGAAGGAAATAAACTGATCACATCGACATATGATTGAATTAGAATGCATCAACCCTTTCTGAGTTACATACACATATTGACATGGACTTTTATTTGGAACTCGTATTCTAAAACATCATCAAACTCATGCATAAGGGTCATGTATTGAACATATAATGAAAGCTAAAACTGAAGCTAATATCATACACTTTACTGGATATCTGCTGATAATTGAGACTGCATTATGCTATATCTGTTTTAAACTGAATTCTGCCTATTCAGAACTGAGTCGAACTGATAACATGAACTAAGGGAGTCTTTCTCATCTATGGAGAGTCCAAACTGATCTAAGGGAAATATTCTCAGCTGTGGAAAGTCCCAACTAATCTAAAGAAACACTCTCGGCTATGGAGATTCCCAACTGATCTAAGGAAAGCATTCTAGGCTATGGAGAGTCCCTGACTAACTAAGGGAAACATTCTCAGTTATGGAGAGTCCATTATTGACTAAGGGAAATATTCTCGGCTATGGAGAGTCCCTGACTGACTGAGGAAAATATTCTCAGCTATGGAGAGTCCCTGACAGTACTTGAACATGAGGAGTACTGATATGACATTATTCATCCGGTCTAAGCTACTAGAGCTAATTAGAAGCATGAGCATTTACTGATTCCATTATACTGCATTCATTTAGAATAGATTAAGGCTTCTTTCTACGAATAACAAGCCCGAAAGTCTGAAGGACAATTCTCATGCTTTATAATCATAATTCATATCATCATGGTACCAAATCGTCATTTAATCCACACATTTTACATTCACGAATATCTATAGGTTCAAATCATACTTTACACACCTCCATAACTTTCAAATTCTGAGTTCATAACATATGACGTATAACATAGAGTCATGTAGGATCCACAGATCCAATTCACACTTTAACATGTCTACATTGATTCATATATTCAAGATTTACAGAAAGCCCATATAATTAACTCATACCTTAAACATGTACAACGAGATCATGGTAGAAACATATATTTATTTCATGGAACCCACCAATAAACCTTTGGCTAAGCTTTCCCTTCTTTCCAAGTCTCATCACACCCTACATTGGCGATACTTTAAGAAATACCCAGTCATTCACATCGAATTCCAAGTCTCTGCGTCGCATATCAGAGTAAGATTTCTGATGACTCTGAGCTGCTAGTAACCGCTCTCTGATAATTCTCACCTTCTCCTCTGTCTGATGGATAATATTCGGCCCAACTAACTCAACTTCTTCTACCTAAAATAACCCAATAGGGGACCTACATTTCGCCCATATAATGCCTCATAAGGCACCATATCTATGGCAGAATGATAACTGTTATTATATGAAAATTCAATAAGAGGTAAATAGTCATCCCAACTTCCTCCAGAGTCTAGCACACCTACACGTAACATATGCTCGAGCGACTGAATGGTGTGCTCTGCCTGGCCATCTATCTGGGGATGAAAGGCTGTGCTCAGACTCACCTGTGTCCCGAAGCCCTACTGAAATGACTGCTAAAATCCTACTCTAAACTTACCCCTCTATCTTAAATGATAGATGCTGGGACATTGTGCAAAAAGACTACCTCCTTAATATACAACCCGGCGTAATCTTCGGTTGAAAATGTGGTCAGAACTGGAAGGAAATAAGCTGATTTCGTTAGACTATCAATAATAACCCAACTAGAGTCAAACTTGTGTCTAGTACAGTGTAGACCTACGACCTGAAAAGAGGTTCACAATTTGATGGGGTTAGTCAGGTATTACAGAGGTTCATGGAAGGATTTTTTACCCTGTAAGCACCTTTGACTAAATTGACTCAAAAAGCAGCTAAGTTTTAGTGGACCGAAGCCTGTGAGCTGAGTTTCCAGGAATTGAAAAACAGATTGGCATCAACACCATTGTTAGCTTTGCCTAAAGGTTCACGGTCATGTATGCCTCGTCTACAGAATCAGTTGAGCTAGCAGTATTCAGATTGCGAGATGTAGTGGTATTGTGGTATGAGAGTTGGGAGAGATCCCGAGGCAGAGATGTACCTCCACCTATGTGGCCTATCTTTTTGGAGGCTTCCATAGATCATTATTTGCTTTGAGAGGTTTGGCAGGACAGAGTAGAGTAGTTTTTTTATATAAAGCAGGGCCAAATGAGTTCAAGAGAATATGCATTGGAGTTTGACTCCTTAGCCAGGTATGTGCCCTCGTTTGTTGACACCATGCCAGCAAGGGTGCACCAGTTTATTATGGGGCTTGCGCCAGAATATATAGAATCTTGTGTTACAACTACTCTGCGATAGGATATGGACATTTCATGGATCCAGGCTTTTGCTTAGAATGTAGAAGAGCTCAGACAGCCGGTATGCTATGGAAAGGTCAGGTCAGGAGTAGCGTCGGAGGGCTAGAGTCGCATATTTTCAAGCAGATTTTCAGGGCGGGCCAAGACCCCATTTCTTATTAAAGCCACCCAGGCCCCCATTTCAGCAGCAGTAGGATAGCAGATCAGATCGTCAGAGACAGTCAGGCCCCGGCGAAAGTTCACGAGCGCCCAGCTCGCAGCAGCAGAGAGGGCCAGACAAGACAGAGTTAGCAATACCCCGATGTATTACTTGCCATAAATAGTATCTTCGGAGGTGTAGGTATGGTTCCACCGCCTGTTATACCTGGGTTCAGGAAGGGCACATGATGATAGACTGCCCAACTAGATGCCAAGGCGATCAAGACCAGAAGAATAAATCCTCAGCAGGTTTGTATGCCCCAACACCTTCTGTATGGCGCAGGCTCTCAGCTCCAGCCGGTAGAGGCCGAGGTAGATCAGGGGAATCTGGTTCAGGCAGTGGTCAGGATCACACATATGCATTACCAGTGCGACAGGAGTCCTAGTCGTCGCCAGATATCGTGACAGGTATATTAGATGTTTGTTCTCACTCAGTTTATACCTTGATAGATCTGAGCTCCATATTGTTGTAAGAAAAAGATTCGATATGTATGTTGTTATTATAGGCTCACCTCATACCCAAAACTTTTATATCGGAAACATAATGATAAGACATACCTACTTCGCATTGATTAAGCCCATAAGTTCTAATCTCATCTCAACATATATATCAAAATATATTTCTAGTTTTTAAGGGAATTCTTATGATCTTCGCATATTTTATATATGGATACCATGTTTTGATATAATCAAGTTAACAATAACGAAACCCCAATAAAAGTTTTAAGCTATCTCATGAAGGAAATTCTATAATCATGCATTTTTACAATTAGGTACATAATTCAAGATATTAAAAAATAATCCTGTAAGCATAAATAACTTTTAATCCTAATGGGTCTTAGAATTCATAGAAGACATAGAAGAAATCATCCACAAATTGAAACCCTAGATCATGCTTTTCTAGAACAAGAGATTCAGGTTTTGAATAAAAAGTTTGGGGCACAAGGATGGAAGGATATCCTTGTTGAAACTCACATACCTGATTAATAGAAATCCCACTTGAACTTGCACATTGAAGCTTTGAGAAAACCCTTGTTGAATCCTTGAGTCTTCATAGATAGGAGGAAGAAGAGTTTGAGAGTGATTTCTGATAGAGTGAGGGTTTAGGCTAGTTATCCCCTTAAAAATGTCCCGTACCATACTCAAAATGATATAGTTTAGGAGTTAGAAGCATAGGATTTTATGAAAACACCCCTGGAAAAATGCAGGAAAAATCCCCTGCCAGTCCCACGAGGCACTCCACGAGTCGTGGGGTAGGCAACGACTCATGGGCCAAGTCGCGGAGTACATTGGTTGAATTTCCTTTTTCTGCTCTTCTCTCCCCATGGGTCACATGACGAGTCATCATGTGCACGATGACTCGTCCCTCCTTTCGTGGTCTCCACTACCTCGGAACCTCACCATTAATCTCCAACATTCACCCAACGGCCAACATAATAAGTCATTGTCTACCTAACGACTCGTTGGGTCGTCCATGGTCACTGAACCAAGCTGCACCTCTTGACTGCTCCTCACGGGTGTAACCATGACTTATGGGGTCACCTAACGAGTTGTACCACGACTTGTTCTGTGGAAAAATTTCCACCTTCTGTTTGAGTTCTTTCTTTAATTCTGGAATCTGATCTTAGAATCTTTCGGAGTGTTATAATATCTCCCCTTTGGAAACATTCATCCTTGAATGTTGGCTAAACATACCGAACGGATAAGGACAAAACTAAAATCCCAATATCGATCAATTACAGCTAAAACAAATGGAGTATCTAACTTCGGGATGACCTTACATATCTGAACTAAAAATCAAAATGGTACATGCATGCTAAGGTGTGAAAAGAACTAAAAGACATGAAACTGACATGGAACTGGGTAGAACATTGAGAAGGATTCTTTCCCTCTAACAGGCACTGAGCTGATTACTTGATTCATCATTCTCAAATCGCTCTCTGATACTGAACTAGAACTCATGATACATGGTCTAGCTGAAAGTAAAGGACTCATGAACACAAAAAATTCATGACATTTGTAACTGAGCACACACATGAGTTAATCTTATTCTACTGAGCTACTAAAGAAACTTCAAACAATTGAATTCAAGCTGAACATACTGGAAAACATGCATTAACTATTGCCGCCCAAACGCATGCAAGTGCACGTGGTCGTACAAGTAATACAGTGGCTCTTTCAAGCCAGATATCCAACCCACAGAGACTATGACTTAGTCATTTTTTCCTATTTTAATATTCACAATTATTCGACGCAAGTGTGTAAATAACACAATAAATTAAGAATTTTACAAATAATAATATAGACAGTAATAATAAATGGAGCTAAGAATGTTGATTAAAACAATAGCAAGAATACTCTAAGGTTAAGGCATGGAATGCAATCATGCATAACTTATATTTTTCTTCAGCTGCCTTCTCTATTGGGTTGATGGTTGGGAAAACTTAATGTCTTTCAAACCTCTAGCCAATTGCCTAATTATGAACCTTGCAACTACACATATTAATTTGTGATGTAATAACTCATCTTAGGTCTAGTAGAATTTTTTACCTTTGTTAAATGAATATGGCGTTTCAGGTATTTTTCTATCCTGCATGCAAATCTTACCTTCAATTTATAGCAAAGATAAGAACATATTCCCCTATGCCTCATTCTACCCTAATAACTCTCCTTTCAGAGTCAAATTAAGATTATAAATTTATCTTAATGTTGGCCAAACACTAAAATACCAAAAGCAGGAATAGAAGAACAACCATTCATGATAGAAAAACATCCAGTTGAAAATAAAACAAAATTATACAATTATACAAATAGCCTTAACCTAAGAATAAGGTGATTTAGCCACTCATTCATTGATTAAACATCTCAAAATAAGTTTCTAACATAGGAACAATTGAAATTTAGAAGAAAAGAGAAGAGAAAGAACCCTAGAATTTTCATCAGCTCAACTGCCGTTTCCCACATTCTTGCCAATATTTCAGTAAATGAAAAATAAAAGTCTAAGTGTTCTATTTATACAAGTGACAAATTACACATTGACAAACTAACTCCGTGGCGCGGAGCTCATCGCGGAGAAATCACTCTGTGACACGGAGCTGTCGCGGAGGTGCACTGGAAGTGCTGAAAACCTAGAAGCCATTTCTCGATGTCAGGAAGTTGAACCCTCCAGTTTTCCTCCGTGACACAGACCAAACGTCGACATTCACTGGCATTTTTGGAATTTCTGAAATTTTAAGCTCCATGTCACGGAGATCAACACGTCATATCTCCTCCCTAAAACGGACCAAACGCAGACCTTTACTGTTTCGTGCCTCCAAAAGTTAGGAAATTTCTTCTTCTACCCTGGCATTGTGGCACGTTGTTCAACGCGAACAATCCCTAAAGTGACACGAAGTGAATTCCCAACTCTGTTTTTAAGTTCTCCAAAATTCCCATATTTCACTCCGAGTATCATCCGCCACATCACGCTGAAATTATTGTCTTTTCCACCTATAAATAGTCACATCGCATTTATTAGTCCATAAACATAATTAACTCAAAGCATGTACAAATACATCAGTATTATCCTCAACTAGGCTTGCGTATGGTTGAAAATACAACGTTTGGTCATATAAATACGCCCAAGATCACCACCCCACACTTATAACCTTGTTTGTCCTCGGACAATTCTTTAATATCCTAGCCATGATTTCAACAACATTACAATAATCAGTGGACCCAGATAACTCACACCTAGTTGTGCTAAACGCTTGAATCATGGAATACAATTCATTTAATCAAGCATGGTCTTTACTCACCATATTCATAACCAAAATCTCACAAGCCATAATGAATAACTTTTCAACCGAAAATCTAGCCAACATGTCTGAATCATAGTAGCGAGGTTATTAGCTTCACCAAGGATTCACCATCATATGTCCTCACTTCTATGCAATGTCCCTACTTTCACGAGATCAATATGATCACAATTAAGCTCATTTTATAAATGATTCGCTCACACTCCAAAGTTTATTTCAAGCAAATCTAATACACCATGAGTTTGCCTATAGTGTACTACTCAACCGAGCATAACATCACTTGTAGGATCAAAAGGGCTTTTCTGGGTTGTAATATCGACTAAAGGACTGGTAGGATTATTTTGATCATAGTGACTCTTATCCCTATGCACTTTAAGATAATTACACATTTCTCTTTTCAACACCTTACTTCTTTCTCCCTTCACTCCACCTCCTAAAAAATTAATTTTTTTTCACTTACTTATTCTTATCCAAGATGTAAGGAGTGTATACCCCTAGCTTAGACTCATCAATACACTATATATATGTATACACATGCGTATAAGCATATACATCATTTTTTTTCATGTATATATATATAGATTATGACCAACAAATTGAGTACACACATCAATTCTTCCTCCTTTTACTCTTCACTCGTTCCTTTGATCTTCTCCTTTGATATAATGTCTCAATAAAGTGCAATAGGACCTATTTGGATCAAAGTAACATTGAGGCCATTCGAACAAATAGGGTAAGGCTACTTACTGAGGCTATTCTAATAAAATAAGGCTTGAAGGCTCAAACAGGGCTCACTAGGGATGGCATCAAGGTGAGGGGCAATGAGTTGGACATATCAACTAGCTCGGTTCACAAAGAAGTGCCTTAATCATATCCGCTAAGTTTAATTCCACTTCCAGCTTTTCATACACACAAGGCAAATTCTAGATGTTAGTTAGCAAGAAATATAACTAGTTCTCACCACACATGGCACAGAGGTTCCAACTTGGTTAACTTATACCCTTTTTCCAATTTCATCCACATTGAGTGACAAGCACAATTAAGCCTACAATTTACAGTTTAGAGTTGAACATGAAGGCGTTATGTGATCCTACCATTTTCTCCTCACTATTTTCTTGTCCAAATGTATATTCCATAAAGGCTAGCATCTGCCCAAGTGAAGCACCTTAGCCCACTAGTGATGGTTTTATTTCCTAAACGTGACTAATTTCCCTTAAGATGGTCGTCATTCATCCATCATAGGGAACAATCTCTACCTATGACTCAAAAAAAATTCCTACTCGATTAAAAGGGACTATTCTCGAGAAAAGCACCGGAAACAAAATTGAGAAACCCAAGAAAGAAAAAAATGCAAAATAATTACAAACAACAACATAAGAACATAATAGATAAGCTTACTAGATATTACAGACCAAGTACAAAATCTTGCTCCTAGCTAAAAATTACATGCCACAGTGTGTATTTGTTAATAGTTAATACATGACACAGTTAGCGAATCACATAAATAGCTAAAAACAAAATGACAACTGCCCCACTTATAATGAGCATTGTCCCCAGTGCTTGCAGCATATTAAAAGTAAAAATAGAGTTAGGGTGATGTAGACTCTTTGATCGACAACCTGTTTCAACCTCCTCATCTGGTGCAAAGGGCTCCTCACCGAGGTCAGAGTCATCCACCTAATCGTCATCTGATTCAATGTCTGAGTCTTCTCGGTGCCTCTCCTCATCGGTGGGTACATCATCGTCCACCGACTCTACAAATGTTGGGCCAATCTCGCACATGGCTCTAGCAAGCTCATTCATCGGGTAGTCCTTGTCCACTTGCCAAAGATCCTCCTCTGTTGCGGGCCATCCACCCATGCGCAGCTGCAGCATTTGCAGTACAAACATCCTGGCTGCGTAGCTATCATCTCGAGTGTATCGCGCAGCTAATATGAGAATTGGCTTGTATGTGGTTCTGGCGCCTTAGTCTTTGTCACGTCCACAACGCCCTATTATACCCTTGGTTTGAAGTCTAGAGCCTCCTCTTCAATGTCCTGGCTCTCAAGATAGGCTGTGAGTAGACCGCCAAAACCATATCTGTGTCTGTAGTACAGCCTCGCCTTTTTCATGGATGATTTTATCACAACCCCAACAGTGATCTCCACATCTCGCATTAAGGCGTATAACAAGAAGACCCTATCCCTCGTGACATCAGTCATATGTACCCCTGGAATGAGGCAGCTGCAGACAATCTTCAGCCAAACTCGTGCCTCTCTGTTCATTTGTGAATAAGGCAATGTCTGGTGGTACCCTTTTTCTTTGTGGTAAATCTATTTGGCTATTGATCGTTTCCCACATAATGTGTGCCAAATTTCAGCATATGGAAGTGTCACGCCCCACCTTGGGAGGCATGACTGGCACCTGGTGCCCTACTAGTATCTGAACTGACTTAACTAGGCGTATGCACTCCTGGTGCAGGCTAACTTCCAAAATCAAGAAAAAAACAAGCTATATCTCGGCTGTAAATACAACCTCCTGTTGACAAGGCCTTATAGCCACCTGTAAAGGAAAAAAACTAACCAGAAATAAGCAATAATAGGGAATCCTATGCGGGTCGAAAAGACCACCATGATGTCTAGTTATGACTGTAAAGTAAACCTAGTGCTAAGCTAAACTATTGCCGACAAGGCCGCTAATCTGTCAGCTAAATAAGGCCCCACATGGACAACACACAAACTAAAACACATATAGTCCCCACACGGCCAATAACAGCTAACCACAGGGAAATAGAAACAATCTGCAAGCCTCTAGGAGTAATATGATGGCCGGGACAGGGCCCCGACCTACCCATGAACTTTTCATTCAAAAAGAAGTAAACCTTCTATCTACAAGCTCCGAAATAAATGAGCTAACTGCTATGGTGATACTGGCTGAAAGCTACGAGGGACCTGCTCCTCGTCTATCCATACCTGCAGGCAAGTAATGCAGCGCCCCAGAAAGGGCGTCGGTACAATATGTACTGAATATGTAAAGCGATAACTGTATATGACTTAAATAAAGAGATAAAACTGAGAATAACTTAAATGAAGGGATACAGATCTTAACCTGAGTAATAAAAATTCTTACTATATAATTTATTAATAACTAAAGCAAACAAAAATCTTACTTGGCCCCCATAAGTCAGAAGGTACAACCAGCACAGAATAACCCACTTGGGGCGCCCCATAAGCCCTGGTGAGTACACTTCAGTCTATATACCCCTATCAAGGTCGCACTGGAACAACTAATAGTTATAGAAGGCCTACCGGACCCCTGGGTTTGCAATTACGCCCGCTCGACCCCTGACTGTAGTTGTGTCTGAGTCCAGTGGACTCCTGATATCTGCACCCCGGGCACTAGGCTCGACGGTGGTTTATAGAGCCAACCACAACATATGAGGACCTGAGACCCCATCTTCTTCCCTGGCGGATGGCATACCGCTCTGTAGAGCGACGTCATCTCGCCCCTGGCGGGCGTTGACTCAACTAATAACCCTGGGGTCGGTCATTAAGGCTATACAAGCATAATTCATCCCAAACTAACATGGAATACGAACTTCAGCTAATAACAACAACTAATCATAATAGACATGCTTCTAGTACTATTACTGGGATTCAAACTGAGTTGTCATGCAAAAGAAACTAACTTGCCAAAGGAAACTTCTTTAACATACCTCGTTCGCCGATTATTGATTAATTGGCGAGTTTCGGTTCGTATTCAACTGTTCTTCTCAACTGCAATCATATTACTAGGGAAAATGACTAGTTTCAGTACTAAATTTGGAGAAAATGATAATTTTATATATAAATATTAACTATACTTTAGCTTTCCAGAACATGACCGAAAACCTATAATTTCTAGAAATTCCAGAAAGGAGAAATGCTTACTTTAAGCCTGTGATCGTATTGACACTAGTTTGGAGAAATTCCAACAATTTTAGCTCGGCGGGGTTACGATTTGCCGGGCGAATTTCGTGAAAATAACTCCATACCAATGCTCCCTGAAGCCTTAAACTTCAATACCCAAAGCTAATTTGAATTCGGGCAGCATTTCGTAGCGTAAACAGAGGAATTTAACTTTTTTTCTTCGTAATATAACTTCTCTGGCCGTAAGTCTATATAGGAAATGAAACAAAATCAAAGAGAGAGACTATTATATATTGTGGTGGTGGACAAGGGTCCATGGCACGGACCCTATCGCGCTAATACAGGGCCGTGACACGGAGCCCATCGCGGAGGAGCAGGGTCCGTGCCATGCTTCCCCTTTTGGCAGCTGGCTCGGCCTTCTCCCACACGGTCCCAACTCTGTGCTCGTTCGTCCTTTCCCCGGCCCCCTTTCTCGCGTGTATTGCACTTAAAACTCATAACCAACGTACCAATAGACCGTCTAAACATTATAAGCTTATGGGGTGTAACATCCTTCTCGCCTTAGAAACATTCATCCTCGAATGTTAACTTCAGCTTACAGGAATCTTAACTCTCTTAAGTACTTATCGTGGAAAAATTTCGGCAGAGTCTCCCCTGTAATATGGAGTATCCAAAAATCCTGAAACGCAAAAAAGACTAGTACAAGCATTTCATATAACATTATAACAACTATTTTACAATAGGCTGGAGTTAACATATATATATATATATATATATATATATATATATATATATATATATATATATATATATATATATATATAACATAAATCATGAAACAACAACTGAATCAATAACTTACCTGAACTGCATAGTCTGGACTAAGCTTAGAACAAATGAGAATATCTGAATTTCATGTCGTCCTCAGCTTCCCAAGTCATTTCCTCTCTATTCTTATTTCTCCATAGTACTTCAATAAAGGCAACATCTTTACTCCTCAACCTACAAATCTGTCGATCTGATATAGCTATTGGAACCTCTTCGTAGGCTAATTCCTCAGTGACTTGGACATCCTCAACTAGCACAACTGGGGATGGATCCCCTATGCACTTTCATAGCATCGACACATGGAAGACTGGATGACAGGATTCCAACTCCGAAGGAAAATCTACCTCGTCTGCCACTTGGCCTATTCTCTAGAGTATTCGATATGGCCCAATAAACCTAGGGCTGAGCTTACCCTTTATTCCAAACCTTATTACGCCCTTCATTGGCCAGATTTTTAGAAATACCTAGTCACCTACACTAAACTCCAGGTTTCTACGTCGTACATCAGCATAAGATTTCTGGCGACTCTGAGCTATTAGCGGACGTTCTCTGATAAGCTTTACTTTCTCTTCTAACTGGTGACTTATATCCAGCCCAGTTAACCCTGTCTGTCCAACATCGAACCAACCAACTGGGGACGTACATTTTTGCCTGTATCAGGCCTCATATGGTTCCATATAAATTGTTGAGTGATAACTATTATTTTAAGCAAACTCAATAAGGTGTAGATGTTCCTCCCAGCTGCCCCCGAAGCCTAGCACACACGCCCGTAACATATCCTCGAGCGTCTGAATTGTACGCTCTGCCTGCCCATCTATCTGTGTATGGAATGCTGTACTCAAATTAAACTGGGTTCCCAAACCTCTCTGGAAAGACTGCTAGAACCTAGCTGTGAATTGTGCTCCCCTGTCAAAAATGATAGTTATTGGGACACCATGTAATCTGACTATCTCCCTGATATAAAGCTCGGCATAGTCCTCAGCTGAAAAAGTGGTCTTGATTGGCAGAAAGTGAGCTGATTTTGTCAACCTGTCAACAATCACCCAGATAGAATCAAATTTGCATCTAGTACAGGGTAATCCTATCACAAAATCCATATTAATTGCCTCCCATTTACACATAGGCACTGCTATCTCCTATGCAGTTCGCCAGGTTTCACCTGCTAGCAATTAGGACATTGAGATACAAATTCTACTATCTCCTTTTTCATTCCCGGCCACCAGCAATTTTATTTTATATCATGACAAATCTTTGTTGAACCCGGATGAAGAGAGTAACGGGAATAATGTACCTCACCCATAATTTGATGGCGAAGTCTTGTCGCGTCTGGAACACAGAGGCGATCCCTATATCTCAAAACTCCGTCTTCGGTTACCTAGAAATCTATAACTTCCCCTCGCTGAACTTTATCTCTGAGCTAAACCAGGTTAGAGTCTTCATATTTCCGTTCTTTCACTTCCACAACTAACGACGATATTGCCGTATTCTGAATTACTGCTACCCTATCTCCTAAATCGACTATACGGACGGCTAGACTAGCTAACTGATGTAATTATCGATCCAGTTCCCGTTGTCCTGGCTCCGGGTGTACTAAACTCCCCATGGATTTACGGCTGAGGGCATCGGCTACAACATTGGCTTTCCGTAGGTGTTACAAGATACTTACATCATAGTCTTTCAACAACTCTAACCAGCGACACTACCACAAATTAAACTCTTTCTATGTGAAAATGTACTGGAGGCTTTTATGACCAGTGAAAATATCTACTTGAACGCCATACAAATAGCGCCTCCATATTTTCAAGGCATGAATCACTGCGGCCAACTCAAGATCATGTGTGGGGTAGTTCTTCTCATGCTTCCTCAGTTGTTTGGAAGCATAAGAAATCACTCTACCATGCTACATCAGAACACATCCTAACCCAATGCCTAAAGTATCGCAGTATACTACATAACCCTCTAATCTTTCTAGCAAGCCTAATATTGGTGCTGATGTCAGTCTGTTTTTCAACTCCTGAAAACTCTGTTCACATGCTTTGGTCCAGTGAAATTTAACTACTTTCTGAGTTAACTTGGTCAAAGTCGCTGTTAAGGTGGAAAATCCTTCCAGAAACCTCCTGCAATATTCGGCTAACCCCAGGAAACTACGTACCTCGGTCGGAGTGGTAGGTCTAGGCCATGTTTTTATTACTTCAATTTTCTGCAAGTCTACGTGAATGCCAGCATCTGACATAATGTGGCCCAAAAAGGCTACTGAATTTAGCCAAAATTCACATTTAGAAAACTTTGCATACAACTGGGATTTCTGAGAGTCTGGAGCACTGTTCATAGATAATCCCGGTGATCCACCTCGGAGTGAGAATATACCAAAATATCATTATTAAATACTATCACAAATAGGTCCAGATACATCCTGAAGATGTTGTTCATCAAGTCCATGAATATTGCTAGAGCATTTGTCAGCCCAAAGAACATGACTAGAAATTCAAAATGGCCATACCTGGTTCTGAAAGCGGTTTTTGGAATATCCCTCTCGCGTACCTGAACCTGATGATACCCTGACCATAAGTCAGTTTCTGAGAAATACTTTTACCCCTGCAACTGGTCAAACAAGTCGTCTATCTTGGAAAGCGGGTACTTATTCTTGATAGTTACTTTATTCAGCTACTGATAATCTATACACATACGGAGGGAGCCATCCTTCTTTTTCACAAACAAAACTGGTGCTCCCCATGGTGAAGTACTTGGCCTGATGAAGCCCTTATCTAACAGATCTTTCAACTATTCCTTCAACTCTCTGAGCTCAGCAGGAGCCGTACGGTATGGAGGAATAGATATGGGCTGAGTACCTGGTAGTAAATCAATTACAAAGTCGATTTCCCATTTTGGGGGAATGCTAGGTAGTTCATCTGGGAATACATCTGGAAATTCATTGACCACTGGAATGGACTGAAGAGTCGGATATTCTTCTTGGACATCCTGAACTCTGACAATATGATAATACATCCTTTTGCTATCAATTTTCTCTCCCAAAGGTAGGAAATAAACCTACCTTTTGGCGTGGCTACACTACATTTCCACTCTCGTACAACCTCCCCAGGAAAATGGAATCGGACAATCCTGGTCAACATTACACATTGGCATAGCATAGCGCTAGCCAATCCATACCCATGATTGCGTCGAACTCAATCATTTCTATTTCTATCAAATCTGCTAAAGTATGACGACCAAAAACCTCTACTGTGCATCCCTGGTAGTCCCTCTTGGCTATGATAGAGTCACCAACGGGTGTAGACACTAAAAAAGGTCACTGAAGTGATTCTTGCATAATACCAAACTTCCGGACTACTAATGGTGTAAAATAAGACAAGGTGGATCCTGGATCTACCAATACATAAACAGAATGAGAGCAAATGTCCAGCATACCTGTCACCACATCCGACGACGACTTTGACTCCCGTCGTCCCGGTAAGGCATAAGTACGTTCTACACCGGTACCTGAGCTATATGCCCCTGATCTGCCTAGGCCTCTACCGGCTGGAGCTAAGGGCCTACGCCCTGCTGGAGATGTTTGGTCATGTGATCCTACTGAAGATCTATCCTGTCGGTCCTGATCACTCTGACCCCTAGCTAGACAATCACTCATCTGATGACACTCCTATCCATAGGTATAACATGTTGTGGAACCATACCTGCATGCCCAGGAGTGACGTCGACTTCAAACAGCGCAAAGAAGCACGGTGAATCTACTCTGCTCCACTCCACTCTACTATTGTGAACCTGCTGATCTTGAGCTGTCGCCGGGTCCTGACTGTCCCCGACGACCAGATCCACTCCTCTGCTGCTGTTGTAGGGGTGGGGGTGTGGGTGGTCTGCTTGAAAATCATGGCCTAGGTCCACCCTAGGTCTCCACATGCATATCATTAGGTCTGGCCCTGCGGCGCTGCTCCTGATTCTCCCTCTATATTTCCCATTGCCACTGTCTGATCAATTCAATATTTTGAGAAAAGGCCTGTACACGGGAAATATCCATGTCCTCTCATAGAGTGGTCGTAATACAAGTCTCCACATATTCTGGAATCTACCCTATAATAAATTGATGCATCCTAGCAGGCATGGTATCTACAAAAGTTGGTGCATATCGGACCAAGGAGTCGAACCTCATACCGTACTCCCGGACACTCATCGACCCCTGCTCTAGATGTAAAAACTGATCAACCCGGGCCTGCCAAATTTCCTGCTGAAGATAGTGATCCAGAAAAGCCTCTAAGAAGCTTGGCCAAGTCGAAGGGGAAACATCTATCCCTCGGGACCTCTCCCAACTCTCGTACCACAATACTGCAATTTCCCATAACCGGAATACCGCTAACTCAACTGACTCTGCAGGTGTAGCATGCATCACCCTGAAAATCTGCTGCATCGGATCTAAGAAATCCTAAGGGTCCTCCGCCTGATCGTCCCCATGAACTGCGGGGGACTCAGTGCGAGAAACTCCCAGACCCTCGAACAACCAGGTCCTCCTAAGGACTCTGCGACCACGGGTACCACTGGTTGATGCTGCGCAGCCATCATCTGAGATAACATAACAACAACACTCCTAACCTCCTGATCCGATAATACCGATATAAATAATATTGGAGGCGGTGCCGTCACATTTGTTACTCCAAGAGGCTCCTAGCATGGTGGAGAGTGCTGGGGAGATTGAGATGAAGTCTCCTTGTCGCCCTCAGATCGGGCTAACTCTAACTAAGGCACCTTGCTAGTGCCTTCCCCTGCTGCAACATCAAATCTCCTACCAATCATGGTGTGTCGTGGGTCTACCATTTCTCTGTAGATAAAAGAATATGATAAGATTAGGGACTTAAACCTATACTATAAAGCTCCATAGCATGACTAGATAAGAAAAAAGAGTAACCATCCTATCATGCCTCACAGCCTCCTGCCTATTGAATGTTGTACACAACACACCCATAGACAAGACTCTACTTAGCACGGCTTGAAGACTCCCTGGGATACGACCTGCTCTGGTACCAAGTTTGTCACGCCCCACCTTGGGAGGCATGACTGGCACCTAGTGCCCTGCTAGGATCTGAACTGACTTAACTAGGCCTATGCACTCCATGTGTAGGCTTACTTCCCAAATAAAGAAAACAAAGGGCTATATCTCGGCTGTAAATACAACCTCCGACCGACAAGGCCTCATAGCCTCTTATAAAGGAAAATAGCTAACCAGAAACGGGCAATAATAGAGAACCCTATGCGGGCCGACAAGATCACCATGATGTCTAGTTATGACTGTAAAGTAAACCCAGTGCTAAGCTAAATTATGACCGATAAGTCCGCTAATCTGTCAGCTAAACAAGGCCCCACATGAGCAAGACGTAAACTAAAACACATATAGGCCCCACATGGCCAATAACAGGTAACCACAGGGAAATAGAAACAATCCCCAAGCCTTTAGGAGTAATATGATGGTCGGGACAAGGCCCCAACCTACCTATGAACTTTCCAATCAAAAAGAAGTAAACCTTCTATCTACAAGCTCCAAAAGAAAGGAGCTAAGCTATGAGGGACCATCTCCTCGTCTATTCGTACCTGCAGGCAGTAATGTAGCACCCCAGAAAGGGCGTCAGTACAATATGTACTGAATACGTAAAGCAATAACTATAAATGACTGAAATAAAGAGATAAAATTAAGAATAATTGAAATGAAAGGGTAGAGATCATACCTGAGTAATAAAACTTCTTACTATCTAATTTATTAATGGCTAAAGCAAACAAAAATCTTACCTGACCCCCATAAGTCGAAAGGTACAACCAGCACAGAATAATCCACCTGGGGCCCCCATAAGCCCTAGTGAGTATACTTCAGTCTATATTCCCCTATCAAGGTTGCACTAGATCAACTAATAGCTACATCCGGCCTACCGGCCCCCTGGGTCTGCAACTGGGCTCGCTCAGCCCCTGACTATACCTTTGTTTGAGTCCAGTGGACTCCTGATATCTGCACCCCAGGAACCAAGCTCGACGGGGGTGTATAGAGACAACCACGGTATATGAGGACCTAAGACCCCATCTTCGTCCCTGGCAGATAGCATACCGCTCCGTAGAGCGATGTCATCTCGGCCCGGGCGGGCGTTGACACAGCTAATAACCTTGGGGTTGGTCATGAAGGCTACACAGGTATAATCCATCCCAAACTAACTTGGAATATGGATTTAAGTTAATAACAACAACTAATCATAATAGACATGCTACTAGTATTCTTACTGGGATTCAAACTGAGCTGTCACGCTAAAGAAACTAACTTGCCGAAGGAAACTACCTTAACATACCTCGTTCGCCGATTACTAATTAATTGGCGAGTTTCGGTTTGTATTGAACTTTTCTTCTCAACTGCAATCATATTACTAGGGATGATGACTAGTTTCAATACTAAATTCGGAGAAAATGATAAATTTACATAGAAATATTTACTATACTTCAGCTTGCAAGAACACGACCGAAAACATATAATTTCTCAAAAGTCTAGAAGGGAGAAATGCTTACTTTAAGCCCGTGATTGTATTGGCACTAGTTTGGAGAAATTCCAACAATTTTAGCTCGGTAGGATTACGATTTGCTGGGCGAATTTCATGAAAATAACTCTGTAGCAATGCTCCCTGTAGCCTTAAACTTCAATACCAGAAGCTAATCTGAATTCGGGCAGCGTTTCATAGCATAAACAGAGGAATTTAACTTGTTTTCTTCATACTCTAACTTCTCTGGCCGTAAGTCTACATAGGAAATGAAACAAAATCAAAGAGAGAGACTTATATATATTGAGGAAATGGACATGGGTCCATGGAATGGACCATGTCGTGCAAATCCAGGGCCGTGTCAAGGAGCCCATCGCGGAGGAGCAGGGTCCGTTCCACGCTGCCTCTTTGGGCAGCTGGCCCGGCCTTCTCCCGCACAGTCCCCGACTCCATGCTCGTTCGACCTTTTCCCTGGCCCCTTTCTCGCATGTATTGCACTTAAAACATTTAACCGATGTATGAATAGGCCATCTAAATATTAGAAACTTACGGGGTGTAACAGGCGGGGTGATATTAAGCTGGTGGAGTGGATGTGGATCTATATCAGGTGTCCCCAGGATGGCATTTAAGTGATGTGCTTCAAATGGAATGAGCTGACCCCAGATCTTGATTGTGTGTCTACGAATAGTGGGGTCCCTATTCACGTAGAATTCTCAAACCATTTTTACATTACACTCCCTGTGCTCATTGTAAATGAAGTCCATGCCTAAGGTGTGTATCCTTTGCAGTATCTGGGGGAACTCCTGTGCCAAACTCTCTCGATCAATTTGCTCCTACAGGAAGTGTTTAGACTCTTTATGCTTCACGTACCATTTATTTCCTTCATCCACCACCCATCTGGTACCGAATCGCATTTTCTAGTCCCTAGGAACGGGTGGGGTTTCTGGCACAGCTGCGCCTAGACAGAGCCTTTTTTGACCTGTGGCGGAGGATGATACATGTTTTCCTTTGTCTTGTCGAGTAGACATTGTTCCTGTTCATCCCAAAACACAGAGACCAAATTAGTCAGTATTTAACATGGCTAGCCAACACTAAGTCAGGGCTTGGCTGATTACCCCAGACTTAGTTGCTAACGTGGGTTCACTAGTCATAGTTATTCGGGTACTCAAGCATCCCCTTATGTACACTACAGTGACTAGTTTCTCCCACATTGAAGCATAATCAACACTTTGACAATATTAAGCAAACACAACACTATACAACATTGTCACTTAAGGCACTTTGCACTAAGATATTAAACTTGGCAATTATCTTGTACTAATCAGACTTCGTACACTCAAATAACTCAGACCCATGATACTAGAATTTACAGGGAGTTAATGTTTCTTTACTCAGACTTCAAGCAATTAAGGACTTATAATCAGGAGTAGTTATAATCTATGAATGCCCATATTTACAAATAACATCATTTTTGCAAAATGGGCTTAGGCATAGTGTAGTATGTCAATTTAGCATGTCCAAAACTACATGTAATGCAAAATTCCCATGTCCTAGCCTCACAACGCTCTCCTAATTTAAAATGCACAACCAACCATTCATGCTTGCCTCATTACTACACCATGGTTCCTCTTCACTCACCCTATTTCGACTGTACTCAGAGGAGACCCGTGCAATTTACAACCAACTTGCAAAACGAATTGAATAACAAAGGCATGAATTTCCCACTTTCATTTTATTTTTTAACTCCCCTTTTTCATCTTCTCTCAATATGCACAACCAAACACTCATTTCAAACTAATTTAAGAACAAAGGCATGAATTTCCCACTTTCATTAATTCCCTAATTTATGATTTTCACTCCCGCTTTCATCTTCCCTAAACCCTTCAAGAACCCCACACTTACTTTCTATGCTAAATTCAAGAAACTATGTTATTATCAAGTGCAAGAATCAAATATCATCAAGTAATAGCATGATTACCCGACATAAACATTGTTTCCACCAAGTTCACATGAGTTATGTTTTCCCTCTACTTACCAACATGTTCATACTTGGAATTTACATGAGAGAAGATGAAGAAAACAAAGAATGTACCTTTGAAGTGTTGCTCTTAAGAAGAGAGGTGAAGAACTTGAAGATTTTGGTGTGGCACGCTTGAGTGGGGAGGGGAATAGGGATTTTGTTGTAGAGGAGATAAAAAATGAGGCTGAAATGCTGACTTAGGGATTAAAAAGAAAGAATTTAGGGCGGGTCGACCTGGTATTTCAATGAAACCCATTGCGAAATACACGTCAACGTGTCAGGGAGCCGGTCGCGGAGGAACAGCTCCGTGACACGCCACTGTCGCGCACCCTCACCAGATTATGATGCCAGGTTTTAATACGGCTCCGTGACACGTAGCTGAATGCGGAGATCAAGCTCTGTGAGACGGAGCTATCATGCAGGTTCATTGCTTGAGCCTAATTTTCCCTTTTTCACTTACCTTTGCACTTTTGGCCTTAATTTTTACACCTGCAATGTGTTAGTCCCCCAAATAAGCTTTTTAGCCCTATAGCATCTTGCAAATCATCCAAAAACACCAAATAAGTTAGAAAATAGTGGGTTGCCTCCCACCCAGCACTGTAGTTTTAATTGTGGCACAAACTTTTTTTTCAAAAGTAAACCCTAACTATTACATTACACTCATGGGTTGCCTCTCGTGCAATGCCTGATTTACCGTCGTGGCATGACCCAGCTCACATTTATTCCTCAAATAAGGTGATAGACATCTTCTCTCGATTAACACCCTCACCCCAGTAATGCTTACACCTTTGACCATTTACCAAAAATTTGGCACTTTTATCTTCTTTCCACAATTCAACTGCCTCGTACGGGGTCATCCTAGAAACCTCAAATGGTCCAGACCACTTAGACCTCACCTTCACTAGAAATAACTTCAACCGGGAGTTGAATAGTAACACCATCTGTCCAGTCTTGAAGATTCGAGGCACTATATGCTGGTCATGCCACCTCTTGGTCTACTCTTTGTATAGCTTAGCACTCTCATAGGCATGCCACTAAAACTCGTCCAGCTCATGAAATTGCAACAACCGCTTTTTCCCAGCTAACTCGGGATCCATGTTCAACTTCCTCACAGCCCAATATGCCTGATGTTCAAGCTCCATAGGCAAGTGACAGGCCTTCCCGTAAACTAACTGATAAGGTGAAGTCCTAATTGGTGTCTTATAGGTAGTCCTATACGCCCATAAAACATCATCTAGTTTTCTTGCCCAATCCTTTCATTGAGAATTCACAGTATTCTGTATAATCTTCTTGACTTCCCTATTCGATACTTCTACCTGCCCACTAGTATAAGGGTGTTATGCGGTAGCCACTTTATGTTGAACTCCATATTTGGCCAATAGGTTTCGGAACCAGTTGTTAAAAAAGTGCAAACCTCCATGACTTATAATAGCTAATGAGGTTCCAGACCTAGCAAAAATCTGCTTCTTCACAAACTTGGCCACTACCTTGGCATCATTGTGGGAAAAGTTGCGGATTCAACACATTTGGAAACATAATCCACCACTACCAGAATATATTGATTGCCAAATGATGGTGGAAATGGCCCCATAAAATCTATCCCCCACACGTCTAATACCTCGACTTCCAAGATGTTGAAATGGCATCTCATGTTTTCTAGTGATTGTATCCATTCTCTGGTATTGATCACAAGCCTTGAGATATGTTGCTGCATCCTTGAATGAAGTTTGCCAAAAGAAACCTGACCGGAGCACCTTATGAGCAGTGCGCTCTCCTCCATAACGACCACCATACGGTGGGGAATGACAACTTCTCAACACCTGTGCTAAATGACTCTCAAGAATGCACCATCTCATCACTTGATCTAGACCTTGCTTGAATAGATATGGTTCATCCCTCATATAGAACCGAGACTTATGCTTCATCTTCTTTCTTTTTTGAGCGGTTGCCTCTGGTGTGTACACTCCACTTACGGTCAGGTTCACTATTTCTGCATACCAAGGAAGTTCTGCCATGCTGAGTGCCAAAAGTTGCTCATCAGGGAACTCTTGTTAGATTCGCCGAACATCACTCACAAGTGACCTGTCCTCTAGCTGCGACAAATGGTCTGCTACCTTATTTTCACTACCCTTTCTGTCTCAAATTTCCAAATCAAACTCCTATAGCAATAATATCCACCGAATCAACCAGGGTTTAGCACCCTTCTTGTTAAATAAGTGTTAGATAGTCGCATGATCCGTGTGCACCACCGCTTTTGTCCCAACTAGATAGGACCTGAATTTGTCAAATACATACACAAGTTCCAACATCTCCTTCTCTGTAACAGTATAATCAGCCTAAGTACCATCCAACGTTTTGCTTTCATAGTATATGGAGTAAAAAATCTTTTCTCTCTTATACCCCAGTATTCCACCCACGGCCACATCACTAGCATCACACATCAGCTCAAACGGGCGTTCCCAATCAGGAGCAATCAAAATAGGATCTTCTACCAGCTTCTTCTTTAGCTCCTCAAGAGCACTAACACATTCTGCCTCAAACTCAAACTTTACATCTTTTTCTAGTAGTCAGCACATCGATCTTGAGATCTTTGAGAAATCCCAAATGAACCGTCTATAAAAACACCGCATGTCCTAAGAAACCTTGGACACCCTTGACAGACACTGGTGGTGGCAACTTCTCAATCACCTCTACCTTGGCACAATCAACCTCCAAGCCGCTCTGTGACACTTTTAGGCCAAGGACAATGCCTTCCTTGACTAAAAATTGACACTTCTCCCAATTCAGTACCAAGTTTGTATCTTCACCTAGCCAAGACCATGTCCAGGTTCTGCAAACATACACCAAACGAGTTACCAAAAATAGAGAAATCATCCATAAATATCTCTACATAGTCGTCAACTATGTGATGAAATATAGCCATCATGCACCATTGAAAGGTGGTTGGTGCATTCATAGCCCAAATGACATACACTTGAAGGCGTATGTCCCATATGGACAGGTAAATATGGTCTTCTCCTGATCTTCTGGGGCTATAGCTATTTGATTATTGCTAGAATAGCCATCTTGAAATCAATAATACTCCTGGCCTAGAAGTCTGTCCAACATCTAATCGATAAATGGAATGGGATAGTGATATTTCCTTGTGGCCTCATTTAATTTTCTTTAATCCATGCAAATCCTCCAATCTGTGACCGTGCGAGTAGGAACCAACTCATTCTTCTCATTAGTGATAACTATCATGCCCCCTTTTTTTGGGACACACTGAACTGGGTTGACCCACTTACTGTCAGAGATTAGATATACCACTCCTGCGTCTAGCCACTTAATTACCTCCTTCCAAACTACATCTTTCATCACTAGGTTCAACCTCCTTTGATGTTGCACAATCAGCTTGGACCCTTCCTCCATTAATATCTTGTGGATGCAGAAGGCCGGACTGATTCCACGAATGTCTGACATTTTCCATCCTATTGCTCTCTTTCTCCTTTTTAGTACCACTAATGCTTCATGAACCTATGTATTTGTTATTCCTGAAGAAATAATGACTGGAAATGTATCAGCTTCTCCCAAAAATGCATACTGAAGGTGTGGAGGCAATGCTTTAAGCTCCAGTTTTTGGGCCTCCTCAATTGATGGCTTGGGTGGAGGCTCTAAGGATCTATGTAGGGATTCGAACTCCTACTTTTGAAAGAACATTTTGGCCTCATCCAAAGCTTGCACCATTTCATAAGTTGCAACATCCCCGAACTGATCTTGTCCCACCAACGCTCTTTCCAAGTGATCATTTGGGCTAACAAACAGAAGTATGGACTCTTGGTCTATAACAATAATGGCTGATAGCTCTTTATAAATAGCAGGTAGCTTCATGGATTTGTAGACATCAAATACTTCCACCTTGTCATGGGCTCTCATAGTTAGCTGCCCTGCAGCTACATCTATTAAAGCTCGTCTGGTTGCCAAAAAGGGACGTCCCAATATAAATGGGACTTCCAAGTCTGGCTCAAAGTCAAGGATTATGAAATCCACCTAAAAAATAAGGGAGCCCACTTGTACTAGCACATCTTCCACAATTCCATCTGGCCTCACCAACAAGTGATCAGCTAGCTGCAAAATCATAGTGGTGGGTCTTGGGCTACCCAGACCCAACTTCTTGAATAAACAGAGGTAGGCATCAAATGAATGCTCACCGAAGATCACATAAACCACAGGCTCTAATGGACTATCCAATGGTGATCTGGATAGTAAAACATCCCGGATCTTTGAGCTTTGTAGGCAATCTATTCAGTATCTGAGAAGTGCACTTCTCAGTAAGTGCAACTGTGGCGTACTCCATCATCCTGCTCTTGTTCACCACAATATCTTTTATGTACTTGGCATACTTAGTAATACCATGCAAAACATCTACCAGTGGAAGATTAATGTGCACCTGCTTTAATACTTCACAAATTTTCGGAAGCATGCTTCTTCCTTATGCTTCCTCAATCTCCAAGGAAATGGGGTTGGTGGTGGTGAATTCACAGCTCCTGGGGAATTTTTACTCCCCACTTCTTTATCATTATCCTTGGCCTCCTCTATTGGTTCAGCTTTTTGTGCTGGCTTTTCTGGTACCAAATCCTTTAGTTGTTTTCACTCGTTGTGGTGACAACATATACCTGCTTAGGGTTGGTGTCTGTATCACTTGGCAACCCTCCCCGGGGTCAAGTATTCTGTGCTCCAACTAGCTGTCCCAGCTAAATATCCAAAGCCTTTGTAGCAATCTGTTGATTTTTCATGTCAGCTGTCAATTTTACTTGGTCAGCTGCCATCTGAGCTTGGTTGGCTATAATGGTCTTCATTATATCCTCAATGATGATGGATTGAGTAGGCACATTATTCGCTCTAAATTGGGGCTGGAAATTTTGGTGTGCAACTTGATTTCTCATCGGGCCCCGATTCGAACTTTGGCTTTGGTGACTGCTACCACCCCAAGAAAAATTTGGATGGTTCCTCCAGTTGGGGTTGTAATTATTGCCATAATGCTGATTATTTCTCCTTTTACGCATTCCCAACAAAATAAACTGAGTCTAGGTTGGCACCACATGTCTCAGTTGAGTGATCACTGCTACCACAAAATTCACATCACACTTGTTGGACTGCATTAACTGGAGCTTGGGCTGCCCCAAGCTCATGTTACTAAAATGAGTGTTCATCTAATTCTGTAATGCAGTTATCTGTGCAGTAATAGTTGTGAGTCCGTCTACCTCCAAGACACCTGCCACTTTCTTCACCACACCTCTAGGTGTGTCAGCATTCCATTTTGGGTTGCCTTGTGAAATCTGGTTTTGCAGTGTATACAGTTCCTCATAAGTCTTTTCCAAGTCTTGTCCACTAGCTGCAGAGTCTAACATAATTTTGTCTGAGGCTCCAAGCCTTTTACAAAAGTATGCACCAACACATCATTTGACTGGTGATGGTGAGGGCAATCTCTCAACATAGATTTGAACCTCTCCCATGCTTGGTGCAGGTTCTCACCATCTCTCTGCTTGAAGTTTAGAATTTGACTTCTAATCCTTGTTGTCTTCCTAGAAGGAAAGAACATGATCAAAAATTTCCTTGAAAAATCATCCCATCTGGTTATAGAGTTAGGTGGTTCAGCTTTCAGCCACCTGTTCTCTTCCCCCAGCAAGGAAAACAGGAAGAATGTAAGCCTCACATAATCTGATGATACTCCTGTGGGTATGTATGTATCGCTGGTCTCTAGAAAATTTTGTAGGTGCTGTTGTGGGTCTTCATGGGGGAGACTTGTAAATTGTCTGCTGGTATGTAAGAGCTGCATCATATTATGTTTTAGCTCAAATCTACCTCCTGGCTCTGGCCTGCTGATGCTAGAGGTAACATTATTTGTGTGTGGGATTGCCACTTCGCGTACTGGTCTTACTGCCATTACATAGGCAACAACTATGCCTGCCCAACTGGTGGATGCTGTTGTTGTTCGGGAATTTCTCTTTGCAACAACTGCAACTTTCATTCAAGAGCTTCTCTCCTTTGCAAATGAAACTTACTTTCAGGCTCAAAAAATGGGTCCGCCAATTCGTTATTCCTTCCCAGCTTTCAAAAATTTACTTGTACCTGCAAGTGTAGCAGTTAAGATCAAGTTGTCAACACTTGCATAAAAACTTGCTAAACTAAAACACAAAAATTACCTTAATTTTGCCAATCCCCGGCAACAACACCAAAAACTTGTTGCCGCCCAAACGCACACAAGAACACGTGGTCGTACAAGTAATACAGTGGCTCTTTCAAGCCGAATATCAAACCCACATGGACTATTTTCCTATTTTAGGATTCACAATTATTCTACGCAAGTATGTAAGTAACACAATAAATTAAGAATTTTATAAATAATAATATAGACAGTAATAATAAATGGAGCTAAGTATGTTGATTAAAACAATAGCAAGAATAGTCTAAGGTTAAGGAATGGAATGCATTAATTTATAACTTATATTTTTCTTTATCTGCCTTCTCTATCGGATTGATGGTTGGGAAAACATAAAGTCTAACTATGGTCTTTCGAACCTCTAGCCAATTGCCTAATTATGAACCTTGCAACTACACATATGAATTTGTGATGCAATAGCTCATCTTAGGTCTAGTGGAATTTGTTCCCTTTTTTAGCAGAATATGGCATTGCAGATATATTTCTATCCTACATGCGAATTTTACCTTCAATTTACATCAAAGATAAGAACATATTTCCCTATTCCTCATTCTACCCTAATAATTCTCCTTTCACAGTCAAATTAAGATTATAAATTTATCTTAATGTTGGACAAACACCAAAATACCGAAAGCAGGAATAGAAGAACAACCATTCATGATAGAACAACATTCAGCTAAAAATAAAAAAAATTATACAATCATACAAATAGCCTTAACCTTAGAATAAGGTGATTTAGCCAATCATTCGTTAATTAAACATCTCCAAAAAAATTTCTAACATAGGAACAATTGAAATTTAGAAGAAAAGAGAAGAGAAAGAACCCTAGAATTTTCTTCAGCTCAACTGCCATTTCCCATTCTTGCCAATATTTCAGTTAATGAAAAATAAAATTCTATGTGTTCTATTTATACAGGTGAAAAATTATACATTGACAAACTAGCTCTGTTGCATGGAGCTCATCTTAGAGAAATCACTCTGTGACACGGAGATGTCGCGGAGGTGCAATAGAAGTGCTGAAAACCTGGAAGCCATTTCTCCGTGTCACGGAGCTGAACGTGACAATTTTCCTCCATGACACAGACCAAATGTGGACCTTCACTGGAATTTTAAATTTCTGAAATTTTAAGCTCCATGTCACGAAGGTCAACGCGTCATATTTCATCCATGACACGGACCAAATGCGGACCCTCACTGTTTTGTGCCTTCAAAAGTTAGTAAATTTCTTCTTCTACCCAGGCACTGTGGCATGTTGTTCAATGTGAACAATTCCTAACGTGACAAGGAAGTGAATTCCCAACTCAATTTTTAAGCTCTCCAAAATTCCCATACTTCAACTCCGAGTATCATCCACCACATCACGCTGACATTATTGTCTTTTCCACCTGCAAATAGTCACATCACATTTAGTAGTCCACAAACATAATTAACTCAAAATATGCATGAATACATCAGTATTATCCTCAACTAGGCTCCCTACGGTTAAAAATATGGTGTTTGGTCGTATAAATACGCCTAAGATCATTAACACACATAACTGGTTCATAACACGAAGATGAGCCTTAAGGATTCATAAAAAAAGACTGGCATCACATCTGGAGCGGTTATCTAGAAATTCTGGAAGTCTACGCATAGGGATTGGTAGGGCGTAGCTTCAACTAAAATACAAGAAAAGTTATCTGAACCTGAAGGGATCGACATACCACAACTGCTAGGGCTGGAACTCCCCTATTAGCATTCTCAAGATCCGGCTTGCCGCACATACTTACCATCTTCCCCTTAGCTTAAAGCCGTCATTCTAAGGATCCTAAATCTTTCTTATGGTTGGGGCTAAACCACTATCTCCTAGCTTCTCTTTCACCTATGACCTTCACTGCAAGCCTTATACTCACAACTATTCACATCACACATCAATAATGTCTTCTCAACAACCATCACAGAGCTTCTTATCCAATACTGGGATTCTGGGGCTAGAAACATGCAAAGAGTAACACAAGATTCACAACATACCTATGACTACTACTAGAGACTTGCCCATATCCTGGTGTGTGCTACGACATAGGAGCCATTTTAACGTTGTCCGCCACCCACGCTAGATGATGCACCCTGCTGAAATGGACAGGCTATCGGAGCTACTAAAGAGGTGGTGGATGCTCTATTCTCACCAGGATTAGCCACTGTGCAATCTCGGTGCTTATGGCCCAACTTGCCGCACCAAAAACAAGCATCCAATCCGGCCTTGTATTATCCCAAATGGTGCTTCGCACAACTAGTACACAACTGATACGTAATCTATCTTACCCTAGGTTTGTATGGAGCACTGACTGTCAAAAGTGCTGGGGCTGATGATTTCTACTGGGAGTGAGCGGCATCCACCACTCGACCTCTGCGAGGAAAACTCTGAGTCTCCTACCCTAGCCTTCTTGGCCTCTCTCTCTTTTTCCTTCACCTGTTACGCTTCCATTTATTGAGAGAATATTACCAAACGTGGAAAATCTATATCCCTGCACAACATGGCAATCCTGCACTCATTAACCAAGGAGTCTGACACTCCATTCACGAACCTGCTCACTCGGGCCCCCTGGTCGGCTACTATCTTCGGTGTATACTTGGATAACCGAGTGAACTCCAATGCGTACTCCTTGACAATCATGTCATTTTTTCTTAAATTGATAAACTTTTCCGCCTTTGCCTCCCTCAACTCCCAAGGGAAAAACCTGTCCAGGAACACAATCATAAACTAATCCCAATATATGGGGGCTGCTCCAACTCCTCGACTATCTCTCCACTGGAAAAACCTTATATAAGAGACTCCTTTCAGATGGTAATAGGCTATGTCTGTGATCTCAGTTCTCGTCACCCCTATAATTTAGGTAATTTTCTCGATCTCTTCCCAAAACTAAAATGGGTCCACGACTACCTTTGACCCCAAGAATCCGAGTGGGTTCATTGTGAGGAAATCTCGTACAGTTGCCGCCTCTACATTCCTATTCTGGGGAACACGAGCCATCACCTACTGATTAATCTGGGCCATCATGGCCTACGCTAATACATTAAGTGTTACACCCCATAAGTTTCTACTACTTAGTTGGCCTATTTGCATGTTGATTGAGAGTTTTAGAATTCCATACGTGTGAGAAAAAGGCCTGGGGAAAGGCCGAACGAGCGCCAATTCGGACTTTCCTAAGAGGAGGCCGAACTGCGCTACCCATAGGGGCAACATGGAATGGAGGCCCCTCCTCTGCGATGGACAATGTGGCACAGAGCTGGATTGACGCGTTGGCCAGCGTGCCACGTTGCCATGGTCTAGGATCCAAGTATATAAAGGCCTCTCACCTCTTTTTCAAGTTATTTTCCTAAGTCACGACCAGAAAACAGAGAGAAGCGAAGGGTTTACATAAATTTCCTTCCGATTACGCCGTCAAATGCTACCCAAAGTCAAATTAACTTCGGGTACCAAAGTATAAAGCTGCAGGGAGCATTGCTACGGAGTTAGTTTCACGAAAATCGCCCGAAGAATCGTCGCCCTGCTGAGTCAAGTTATTGAAATTGCTCCAAACTAGTGTTAATACACTCCTAGGATTAAAGTGAGTATTTCTCCCTTCTAGACTTCTGAGAAATTATGAGTTTTCGACCGTTCATCGATAAGTCAAAGAATAGTCAGTAAGTTATATATATAGTATTGTTTTTCTCCAGAATAGTAATGAAGTTAGTTCTATTCTTTCGTGAATATGATTACAGTTGGGGAAATAGCTGAATATTAGCTGAGCTACGCCAGTTAATCAGAAAGCCGATAGTCGAGGTATTGTAAAGCCAGTTTCTTTCGGCAAGTTAGTTGTCCTAGTATATTAAAACAATATATATTCCAGTAGAGTATTTCAAAAATAGTCTAGCGTACTCAGTATGAAATTTAGTAATGCACGTTAGAAATATTATATCGTGTTTATCATGAAACTTAGTAAAACAACATAAGTCCCAGCAGATTATTTCAGAAATGTTATATCATGCTTTAGTATGAGATTCAGTACAGCATGTCAGAGATTATATTATTATTATCAAATTTAGTATGTATTATATGAAGTCATTGCTATCAGTTGAGACTTGATTGTATTGTTTTGGGCTGGATTACCTAGCTTCCATGACCTCCCCAAGGTTAATAGCTGTATCGACTCGTCCGCCAAAGGGCGAGGATACGTCGCTTTACGGAGTGGCATGTCGTCCGCTAGGGACAAAGATGGGATGCCAATTTTCCCATATTTTGCCGTGGTTGTCCTTTATACACCCCCGTCGAGCACTTGTACCTGGAGTGTTGATTTCAAGAGTCCTCCAGACTCAGGTATAGTTATAGTCAAGGGCCCAGCAGGCCCAAGCTGCATACCCAAGGGATCGACAGGTTGCTTATAGTTACTAGGTGATGTGGTATGACCTGGGTAGGGGTAAATAGATTATGATGATTGCACCTTCCGGCTTATGGGGGCCAGGTAAGGTTTATGTTGTGTTATGTTATGTCATGTTATTTTAGTTATGGTTAGATACACAGTAGGATGCCACGTTACCAGGTACGACTCCTACTCTTTTCAGAATAGTTAAGGTTAGTCCTGAACCCACTATTCCAGTCAGTTTAGGTCTGTCTTTCTTATTGCTCCAGTTACTATCAGTTTCATTATTTACTTTCAGTTATTTTCAGTTGTTTCTTTGCATACTCAGTACCAGTAGTACTGACACCCGTTATGGGGCACTGCATTACTTGACTGCAGGTACTCACAGACGAGGAGCAGACCCTCGTAGTTCCAGTCAATGATATAGAGCCTTCAGCTCCTTTCATCCGTAGCTTGAAAGACAAAGGTTTACTCTCCTTTTGATTGTGCAGAATGGGTAGGCTGGGGCCCTGTCCCGACCATCTTATTATTTTTAGAGGCTTGCAAATCATATTATATTCCCTGTGGTTAGTTGTATCGGCCGTGTGGGGCCATATATGTGTTTCAGATTGTATGTGATGGTCGTGTGGGGCCTTGTTCAGTTTTTAGTTATTGACCTTGTCGGTTACAAATCAGTTTAGCACCAGATTTCATTTTTCAGATATAACTAGACAGCATGGTGGCCTTATCGGCCCGCATAGGATCCCTTTTAGTTGGTTATTCTGGTTAGTTGTTTATGTCCTTACAGGTGGCTATAGGCCTTGTCGGTCGGAGGCTGTGTTTACAGCAGTTATAAAGCCCGTCATTTTCTTGAATCCAGAGTTAGAGCCAGCCTGGCACCAGAAGTGCTTAGACTCAGTTATTCAAGTAGTCCAGATCCTAGTAGGGCACCAGGTGCCAGTCATGCCTCACAAGGTGGGGCATGACAAACTTTGTATCAGAGCAGGTCGTATCCTAGGGAGTCTGCAAGCCGTGCTAAGTTGAGTCTTGTATATGGATGTGTTGTGCACCACATACTATAGATAGGAGGCTGCAAGGCATGATAGGATGGTTACTCTTTCTTCTTATTCAGTCATGCTATAGAGCGGTACAGTATAGGGTTGAGTCCCTAAAGCTTACTATACTCGTTCGTTACAGATAAAATGTCAGATCAGCGACATCCTATTACAGGCAGAAGATTTGATACAGCAGTAGGAGAGGGCACCAGCAGGATGCCTCAGCCTCGATTAGAATCAGCCCGATCTGAGGGCGATATAGAGGCATCATCTCGATCTTCCCAGTAGTCTCCATCACACCAGGAGCTGCTTGGGACGACACCACCTCCGGTAGTTCCTATACCTATACCATCTGACCAGGAGGTCAGGAGTGTAGTAGTCATGTTAGCACAGATGATGGATGCTCAGCGTCAGTTGATGCAATCTACAGTTGTAGAATCATTAGGAGGACCTGGTAGTTCGAGGGTCCGAGAATTCCTGGCATTAAGTCCCCCACAGTTTACAGGGATAGATCAGACAGAGAATCCCCGGGATTTCCTTAATTAGATGGAGAGGATTTTAAGAGTAATGCATGCTACACCCACAGATTCAGTTGAATTAGCGGTATTTCGGCTACGGGACGTTGCTGTACTATGGTATAAGAGTTGGCAGAGGTCCCGAGGGAGAGATGTTTCCCCTCCGACCTGGCCAAGCTTTTGAGAGGCTTTTCTTGATCATTATCTACCATGGGAGGTTCAACAAGCCAGGGTTGATCATTTTTTACACCTTGATTAGGGGGCAATGAGTGTTCGAGAATACGCCCTGCGGTTTGATTTGTTGGCCCTATATGCGCCAGCCTTTGTAGATACAATGCCATCCAGAGTACACCATTTCATTATGGGGATAAATCCAGAATATGTTGAGACTTGTATTACGGCTACTCTGTGAAAGGACTTGGATATGTTCCGAGTACAGGCATTAGCTCAAAATATTGAGGGCATCAGACAACGGCAACGGGAGATGAGGAGAACCAGTTAGGAATAGCGCCGCAGAGACATGCCAGATGATTTTTAGGAGGAGGCCTGGGGAGGACCCAGGCCGCGGTTATCAAATAGTATGCCTAGACCCCCGCCTCCATCACAACGGCAGAGGGGCGGTGCAGTCGCAGAGGGCAGTCAGAGCCCGGCGGTAGTTCGCGAGCAGTAGATTCACCATAGTAGAGGAGGGAAGAGCAGAGCAGGTATACACTACCACTTTGCCCTATTTGCAGGCGACGCCACTTTGGAGCTTGCAGATATGGCTCCACAAGATTTTATATTTGTGTCCAGGAGGGTCATCTGATGAGAGATTGTCGTACTAGGGGTCAGAGTGACCGAGATCGACAGGATAGGTCATCAGCAGGGTCAAGAGCTCCAGCATCCCTGGCAGGGCGCAGGCCCTCAGTTTCAGTAGGTAGAGGCCGAGGTAGATCAGGGGACTCCAGTTTAGGTGGAGGCCCAGACCGTACCTATGCATTACTCGGGAGATAGGATTCAGAGTCATCACCAGATATTTTGACAGGTGTGCTGACTATTTGCTCTTACCCTGCTTATGTGTTGATAGATCCGGGATCCACCTTGTCCTATGTTACAACATTAGTGGCTCGGAAGTTTAGTATTGTGCAAGAATTTCTTCGGCAACCTTTTTCAGTATCTACACCTGTTGGTGACTCTATCATAACCGGAAGGGTCTATCAGGGGTGTACAGTAGAGGTTGCCAGTCGTCAGACTACAGCAGATTCAATAGAGCTAGAGATGGTTGATTTTGACGCCATTTTGTGTATGGATTGGTAAGCTCCATGTTATGCCAATGTTGAGTGATAGACCAAGACTGTCTAATTCCACTTTCCAAGGTAGGCAGTACGGGAGTGGAAAGGTAGTACAGTTATGCCAAAAGGTAGGTTTATTTCCTATCTTCGCGTGAGAAAGTTGATAGCAAAGGGGTGTATTTACCACATTGTCAAATTTCAGGATGTTTGGGCAGAGCCTCCGACTATTCAGTCTGTTCCAGTGGTTGAGTTCCCCGATGTATTCCCAGATCAGCTCCCTGGTATTCCCCCAGAAAGGGAAATTGATTTTTCAATTGATTTATTACCAGGCACTCAACCTATATCAATTCCCCTTTATCGGATGGCTCCTGCGGAACTCAGAGAACTAAAGGAGCAGTTGAAAGATTTTCTAGAAAAGGGATTTATTAGGAAGAGTACCTCACCTTGGGGCGCGCCAGTTTTGTTTGTGAGAAAGAAGGACGGCTCCCTCCATATGTGTATAGATTATCAGCAACTGAATAAAGTTACTGTCAAGAATAAGTACCCGCTTCCCAGAATAGATGATTTATTTGATTAGTTAGAAGGAGCAAGGTATTTTTCCAAGATTGACTTAAGGTCCGGATATCATCAGGTTCGGGTTCGTGAAAGAGATATTCCAAAGACTGCCTTCAGGACCAGATACGGCCACTTTGAATTCTTAGTCATGTCCTTTGGGCTGACGAATGCTCCAGCAGTGTTTATGGACCTGATGAACAGTATTTTCATGCCATAACTGGACTTGTTCGTGATAGTGTTTATCGATGATATTCTGGTGTATTCTCGCTCAGAGGAAGACCACCAGGATCATCTGCGGACAGTGCTCCAGATTCTCAGAGAACGCCAGCTATATGCCAAGTTTTCTAAATGTGAGTTTTGGCTGAATTCAGTAGCCTTTTTGGGTCATATCGTGTCGGACGCTGGTATACAGGTCGATACACAGAAGATAGAAGCAGCAAAAACATGGTCTAGACCTACCACTCCGACCAAGGTACGTAGTTTCCTAGGATTAGCTGGGTACTACAGAAGGTTTGTGGAAGGATTTTCCACTTTAGCAGCACCTCTAACCAAACTGATGCAGAAGGCAAAAAAATTCCAGTGGACTGAGGCTTGTGAGCAGAGCTTCCAGGAATTGAAAGACAGATTGACGGAAGCACCAGTATTAGCATTACCAAAAGGAATAGAGGATTATGCAGTTTATTGTGATGCTTCAGGTGTTGGGTTAGGATATGTTTTGATGCAGCATGGTAAAGTGATTGCCTATGCTTCCAGGCAGCTGAGGAAGCATGAAAAGAACTACCCTACCCTTGACCTGGAATTAGCCGCAGTAATTCATGCCTTGAAGATATGGAGAAATTACTTGTATGGCATCCACGTGGATATTTTTACTGATCACAAAAGCTTACAGTACATCTTCACCTAAAAAGATTTGACTTTGTGGCAGCGTCGCTGGTTAGAACTGTTGAAAGACTATGATGTGAATATTTTGTATCACCCAAGGAGGGCCAATGTGGTAGAAGACGTCCTTAGCCATAAATCTATGGGTAGTTTGGCATACTTGCTGCCCGAGAAGCGGGAATTGGCCCGAGAATTGCATCATCTAGTAGGTTTAGACGTTCGCATAGCAAAAACGGGGGACAACAGAGCGGTAATCCAGAACACCGTAGTATCATCATTAGTCGTGGAAGTGAAGGAACGACAGTATGAAGACCCTAGCCTGGTTTAGCTCAGACACAAAGTTCAGCGAGTAGAGGTGACAGATTTTTTGGTAACTGAGGATGAAGTGTTAAGATATAAAAATCGCTTTTGTGTTCCAAACGTTGTAGGGCTTGGCCAGCAGATTATGGGTGAGGTACACTATGCCCATTATTCTCTCCATCCAGGTTCGACGAAAATGTGACACGATGTAAAATAAATCTACTGGTGGCTAGGAATGAAGAAGGGGATAGAATAATTTGTAGCACGATGTCCCAATTGTCAATAGGTAAAAGCTGAACATCAGAAACCAGGCAGACTGACCTAGGATATAGTTGTGCCTCTATGGAAATGGGAACCAGTTAACATGGACTTTGTAGCAGGATTACCTCGCACCAGGCGTAGATATGATTCGATCTGGGTAATTGTTGACAGGTTGACAAAATCAGCTCATTTTCTGCCAGTAAGGGCTACCTTTTCAGCTGAATATTATGCCGAGCTGTATATTAAAGAAGTAGTCAGGCTGTATGGTGTTCCATTGTCAATTATTTCCGACAAAGGGGTGCAGTTTATAGCTAGGTTTTGGAAATCGTTTCAGAGAGGCTTGGGGACGCAGGTTAACCTGAGCACAACTTTTCATCCTCAGACAGATGGGCAGGCAGAACGTACAATCTAGATGCTCGAGGACATGTTGCAAGAATGTGTTTTAGATTTTGGAGGTAGCTGGGATGAACATCTATCGCTTATTGAATTTGCCTATAATAACAGTTATCATTCAGCAATTCAGATGGCGCCTTATGAAGTGTTATAAGGGTGGAAGTGCAGATCTCCAGCTGGTTGGTTTGAGGTAGCTAAATCAGCATTAATTGGGCCAGATATCATTCATCAGTCAGAAGGGAAAGTAAAGCTTATCAGGGAATGCCTGCTGACTGCTCAGAGCCACCAGAAATCGTATGCTGATGTGCGGTGCAGAAACTTGGAATTTAATGTGAATGACTGGGTATTCTTGAAAGTTTCACCGATGAAGGGTGTAATGAGGTTTGGTAAGAAAGGCAAGCTCATCCCGAGGTTTGTTGGGCCTTATCAGATTCGCCAAAGAATATGCCAGGTGGCATATAAATTAGATCTACCTCCAGAATTAGAATTTGTCCACCCAATTTTCCACGTATCAATGCTGAGGAAGTGCATAGGAGATCCCTCCCGGATTGTCCCAATTCAAGATGTTCAAGTCACAGAAGAGTTAGCTTATGAAGAAGTTCTAGTAGTCATACTAGACCGGCAAATCCGTAGATTAAGAACTAAAGATGTTTCTTCTGTCAAGGTATTGTGGCGGAATAGGAACCGAGAGGAGATGACCTGGGAAGCAAAAGATGACATGAAAACCAGATATCCTCAGTTATTCCAGACATAGTCAGATTATGCAGCCATAGGTATGTTGTTATTATTGTTTCATATGTTATAGTATATACTTATGTATGTGGAATAGTTAACTCCAGTTTAGTGTGAAATGAATGTTATAGTACTGTGTGGAGTACTTGTATTGGACTTTTCTGTGTTTCAGGATTTGTGGATAGTCCATATTACAGGGGAGACTCTACCAAAAATTTTCCAAAATAAGTAATGGCATGTTAAGATTCTTGCAAGTAGAAGTTAACATTGGAGGACGAATGTTCTTAAGGGGGGAGGATGTTACACCCTATAAGTTTCTAGTACTTAGTTGGCCTATTCACATGTTGATTGAGAGTTTTAGAATGTCATATGTGCGAGAAAAGGGCTAGGGAAAGGCCGAACGAGCGCCAAGTTGAATTTTCGCAAGAGGAGGCCGAACCGGATGCCCATTGGGGCAACGTGGCACGGAGGCCCCTCCTCCGCGATGGCCAACGTGGAATGGAGCTGGATTGGTGCGTTGGCCAGTGTGCCACGTAGCCATGGTCCAGCCTCCAAGTATATAAAGGCCTCTCACCACTTTTTCAAGTTATTTTCCTAAGTCAGGACCAGAAAACAGAGAGAAGTGAAGGGTTTACATAAATTTCCTTCCGATTACGCCATCAAATGCTGCCCAAAGTCAAATTAACTTTGGGTACCGAAGTATAAAGCTGCAGGCAGCATTTCTACGGAGTCAGTTTCATGAAAATCGCCCGGCGAATCATGCTTAATGTGAGTATTTCTCCCTTCTAGACTTTTGAGAAATTATGAGTTTTCGACCGTTCTTCGATAAGTCAAAGAATAGTCAGTAAGTTATATATATAGTATTGTTTTTCTATAATATAGTAATGAAGTTAGTTCTATTCTTTCGTGAATATGATTACAGTTGGGGAAATAGCTGAATATTAGCTGAGCTACGCCAGTTAATCAGATAGCCGGCAGTCGAGGTATTGTAAAGCCAGTTTCTTTTGGCAAGTTAGTTGTCCTAATATAGTAAAACAGTATATATTCCAGTAGAGTATTTTAGAAACAGTATAGCGTACTCAGTATGAAATTTAGTAAAGCACGTCAGAAATATTATATCATGTTTAACATGAAACTTAGTAAAACAACATAAGTCCAGAAGATTATTTCAGAAATGTTATATCATGCTTTAGTATGAGATTCGGTATAGCATGTCAGAGATTATATTATTATTATCAAATTTAGTATGTATTATATGAAGTCATTGCTATCAGTTGAGACTTGATTGTATTGTTTTGGGCTGGATTGCCTAGCTTCCGTGACCGCCCCAGGGTTAATAGCTGTATCGACTCATCCGCCAGAGGGCGAGGATACGTCGCTCTACGGAGTGGCATGCCGTCCGCTAGGGACGAAGATGGGATGCCAATTTCCCCATATTTTGTTGTGGTTGGCCTTTATACACCCCTGTTGAGCGCTTGCTCCTGGGGTGTTGATTTCAGGAGTCCTCCGGACTCAGGTACAGTTATAATAAGGGGCCCAGCGGGCCAAAGCTGCATACCTATGGGATCGGCAGGTTGCTTATAGTTACTAGGTGATGTGGTATGACCTGGGTAGGGGTAAATAGATTGTGATGATTGTACCTTCCGGCTTATGGGGGCCAGGTAAGGTTTATGTTGTGTTATGTTATGTCATGTTATTTTAGTTATGGTTAGATAGACAGTAGGACGTCACGATAGCAGGTACGACTCCTACTCTTTTCAGAATAGTTAAGGTTAGTCCTGAACCCACTTTTCCAGTCAGTTTCAGTCTGTCTTTCGTATTGCTCCAGTTACTATCAGTTTCATTATTTACTTTCAGTTATTTTCAGTTGTTTCTTTGCATCCTCAGTACCAGTGGTACTGACGCCCGTTATGGGGCGCTGCATTACTTTCCTTTAGGTACTCACAGACGAGGGGCAGATCCCTCGTAGTTCTAGTCAGCGATGCAGAGCCTTCAGCTCCTTATATCCAGTGCTTGAAATACAGAGGTTTACTCTCCTTTTGATTGTGCAGTATGGGTAGGCTGGGGCCCTGTCCGACCATCTTATTATTCTTAGAGGCTTGCAGATTGTATTATATTCCCTATGGTTAGGTGTATCGGCCATGTGGGGCCATATATGTGTTTCAGATTGTATGTGATGGCTGTGTGGGGCCTTGTTCAATTGTTAGTTGGTGACATTGTCGGTCACAGATGAGTTTAGCGCCAGATTTCATTTTTCAGATATAACTAGACAGCATGGTGGCCTTGTCGGCCCGCATAGGATCCCTTGTAGTTGGTTGTTTTGGTTAGCTGTTTATACACTCCCATGCTTAATGTGAGTATTTCTCCCTTCTAGACTTTTGAGAAATTATGAGTTTTCGACCGTTCTTCGATAAGTCAAAGAATAGTCAGTAAGTTATATATATAGTATTGTTTTTCTATAATATAGTAATGAAGTTAGTTCTATTCTTTCGTGAATATGATTACAGTTGGGGAAATAGCTGAATATTAGCTGAGCTACGCCAGTTAATCAGATAGCCGGCAGTCGAGGTATTGTAAAGCCAGTTTCTTTTGGCAAGTTAGTTGTCCTAATATAGTAAAACAGTATATATTCCAGTAGAGTATTTTAGAAACAGTATAGCGTACTCAGTATGAAATTTAGTAAAGCACGTCAGAAATATTATATCATGTTTAACATGAAACTTAGTAAAACAACATAAGTCCAGAAGATTATTTCAGAAATGTTATATCATGCTTTAGTATGAGATTCGGTATAGCATGTCAGAGATTATATTATTATTATCAAATTTAGTATGTATTATATGAAGTCATTGCTATCAGTTGAGACTTGATTGTATTGTTTTGGGCTGGATTGCCTAGCTTCCGTGACCGCCCCAGGGTTAATAGCTGTATCGACTCATCCGCCAGAGGGCGAGGATACGTCGCTCTACGGAGTGGCATGCCGTCCGCTAGGGACGAAGATGGGATGCCAATTTCCCCATATTTTGTTGTGGTTGGCCTTTATACACCCCTGTTGAGCGCTTGCTCCTGGGGTGTTGATTTCAGGAGTCCTCCGGACTCAGGTACAGTTATAATAAGGGGCCTAGCGGGCCAAAGCTGCATACCTATGGGATCGGCAGGTTGCTTATAGTTACTAGGTGATGTGGTATGACCTGGGTAGGGGTAAATAGATTGTGATGATTGTACCTTCCGGCTTATGGGGGCCAGGTAAGGTTTATGTTGTGTTATGTTATGTCATGTTATTTTAGTTATGGTTAGATAGACAGTAGGACGTCACGATAGCAGGTACGACTCCTACTCTTTTCAGAATAGTTAAGGTTAGTCCTGAACCCACTTTTCCAGTCAGTTTCAGTCTGTCTTTCGTATTGCTCCAGTTACTATCAGTTTCATTATTTACTTTCAGTTATTTTCAGTTGTTTCTTTGCATCCTCAGTACCAGTGGTACTGACGCCCGTTATGGGGCGCTGCATTACTTTCCTTTAGGTACTCACAGACGAGGGGCAGATCCCTCGTAGTTCTAGTCAGCGATGCAGAGCCTTCAGCTCCTTATATCCAGTGCTTGAAATACAGAGGTTTACTCTCCTTTTGATTGTGCAGTATGGGTAGGCTGGGGCCCTGTCCGACCATCTTATTATTCTTAGAGGCTTGCAGATTGTATTATATTCCCTATGGTTAGGTGTATCGGCCATGTGGGGCCATATATGTGTTTCAGATTGTATGTGATGGCTGTGTGGGGCCTTGTTCAATTGTTAGTTGGTGACATTGTCGGTCACAGATGAGTTTAGCGCCAGATTTCATTTTTCAGATATAACTAGACAGCATGGTGGCCTTGTCGGCCCGCATAGGATCCCTTGTAGTTGGTTGTTTTGGTTAGCTGTTTATATCCTTACAGGTGTCTATAGGCCTTGTTGGCCGGAGGCTGTGTTTACAGCCGTTATATAGCCCATCATTCTTGAATCCAGAGTTAGAGTCAGCCTGGCACCAGAAATGCTTAGGCTCAGTTAGTCCAGTAGTCCAGATCCTAGTAGGGCACCAGGTGCCAGTCATTCTTCCCAAGGTGGGGCGTGACATTAAGTGTTGCTCGAAACTCAGCATGAGTAACATGGTCGTCCATCAGGTTCGCTGAGGCTGGTGGTGCCTGTTGGTGGCCATTACCATTTCTTCTTCCATTCACTCTTTTGGGAGGCATTATTTGCGAGCATGTAAAGCACGAGTCTGGGGAGGAACTGTTAGAGTTTCATACTCTACACACGATAAGAATCATGAAGAAAAGGGAAAATTCCTAAAATGTCTTGTGGCCTCTTCGTCATAAGTGTGGCGTGCTTCACATCCGTGAAGAAGACTCTACTTAACGCGGCTTTCAGACACCCTAGGTCACTCTAAACCTTGGCTCTGATAAATTTGTCACAACCCGAGTTTAACCCTAGTCTTAACACAGGAAAAGAAACCCCTAAAGGCTCCAAGTTGACCCATGGCATGATCATAGCATAACACTTAACAATATAAACATCTAACAGAAACATAATCGAGTGGAAGCTAACTATAAGGAGTCATCTTTAAAACTCAAAGACATAATCTAACAGAACTTTTATACATAGACTGAATCTGATTACACATGTCTGAAAGACTCTACTAAATTGAGGAGTTGCTGGGACAGGTCCCCAGCCAACTCCTAAAGATTCAAAACTGAAACCTAAAAGAAATAGAAAGAATAACTCGCGTCCTCGGGAGATGAGGACTCACCATAATCCGTTGAGATGGAAAGGAGTGTATCTAATCATGTGGTTAAGTCTAGAAACCTGAATCTATATCATGAAACAATATAGAACATAAAGTATACGGTCAGTACTTGGAATGTACTGAGCATGTTGGAAACGTAAATAAACTAAAACATACTAGTATACAAAAAGGAAATAAACTGAGCACATCGACATAGGATTGAATTAGAATGCATCAACCCTGTTTGAGTTACATACACATATCGACATGGACTTTAATTTGGAACTCATATTCTGTAACATCATCAAACTCATGCATAAGGGTCATGTGTTGAACATATAATGAAAGCTGAAACTAAAGCTAATATCATACACTGTACTGGATATCTATTGATAAATGAGACTGCATTATGCTATATCTGTTTTGAACTGAATTTTGAACTATAAGGAACTAAGAAAAACTGATAACCTGAACTAAGGGAGTCATTCTCAGATATGGAGAGTCCCAACTGATTTAAGGGAAATATTCTTGGCTATGGAGAGTCCCAACTGATCTAAGGGAAACATTCTCGGCTATGGAGAGTCCAAATTGATCTAAGGAAAACATTCTCGGCTATGGAGAGTCCCATATTAACTAAGGGAAACATCGTTGGCTATGGAGAGTCCCTGACTGGCTAAGGGAAACATTCTCGGGTATGGAGAGTCCCATATTAACTAAGGGAAACATCGTTGGCTATGGAGAGTCCCTGACTGGCTAAGGGAAACATTCTCGGGTATGGAGAGTCCCTGACTGACTAAGGGAAACATTCTCGGCTATAGAGAGTCCCTGACTGACTAAGGAAAATATTCTCAGATATGGAGAGTCCCTGACTGTACTAGAACATGAGGAGTAATGACATGACATTATTCATATTGTCTAAGCTGCTACAGCTAATCAGAAACATGAGCATTTACTAATTCCATCATACTGCATTCATTTAGAATAGATGAAGTCTACTTTCTGCTAACAACGAGCCCGAAAGTTTGAAAGACCATTCTCATGCTTTATCATCATAATTCATATCGCCATGGTACCAATTTGTCATTTAATCCACACATTACATTCACGAATATCTATGGGTTCAGATCATACTTTACACACCTCCGTAACATTCTAATTCCAAGTTCATCACATATGACGTATTACATAGAGTCATGTAGGACCTGTAGGTCCAATTCTCACTTTAACATGTATACATTGATTCATATATTCAAGATTTACGGAAAGACCATATAATTAACTCATACCTTAAACATGTATAACGAGATCATGGTAGAAGCAAATATTTATTTCATGAAACCTATTTTTAAATTTACTCCAATTCGTAAAGAAGATTTGATAAGTATGCCGTTATCATAGGTTCACCTCATACCCAAAATATGTACATCGAAAACATAATGAAAACACATACCTACTTCCCATTGATCAAGCCCATAAGTTCTAGTCAAAACATATATTCTAGTTTTTAAGGGAATTCTTATGATCTTCACATATTTTAACATGGATACAAGGTGTTGATACGATCAAGTGAAGAATAACAAAACCCCAATCAAAGTTTTAAGCTATCTCATGAAGGAAATTCTATAATCATGCATTTTCACCATTAGGTACATAATTCAAGATATTAAAAATATTCCCATAAGCATAAATAACTTTTAATCCTAATGGGTCTTAGAATTCGTAGAAGACATAGAAGAAATCATCCACAAATCGAAACCCTAGATCATGCTTTTCTAGAAAAAAAGATTCGGGTTTTGAATAAAAAGTTTGGGGCAAAGGGATAAAAGGATATCCTTGTTGAAACTCACATACCTGATTAAGAGAAAGCCCACATGAACTTGCACCTTGAAGCCTTGAGGAAACCCTTGTTGAATCCTTGAGTCTTGAGAGAGAGGAGGAAGAACAGTTTGAGAGTGAGTTTTTATAGAATGGTGGTTTAGGCTAGTTATCCCCTTAAAAACATTCCATACCATACTCAAAACGACGTAGTTTGGGAGTTAGAAGCACAGAATTTTATGGAAACACCCCTGGAAAAAAGCAAGAAAAATCCTTCTGCCAGTCCCCACGAGGCACTCCACGAGTCACGGGGAAGGCAACGACTCGTGGGACCAAGTCGTGGAGTACACTGGTTGAATTTCCTTTTTCAGCTCTTCTCTCCCCATGGGTCACATGACGAGTTGTTAGTGCACGAAGACTTGTTCCTCCTCCGATAGTCTCCACTACTTCGGGACCTCACCATTGTTCTCCAACATTCACCCAAGGGTCGGCTTAACGAGTCGTTGTCTATCTAATTACTTGTTGGGTCGTCCGTGGTCACTGAACAATGCTGCACCTTTTGACTGCTCCTCATGGGTCTGACCACGACTCGTGGGGTCACCTAACTAGTCGTACCATGAATCATTAAGTGGAAAATTTTCTACCTTCTATTTGAATTCTTTCTTTAAATATATAATATGATGTTAGAATCTTTCGGAGTATTACACAGGCAGGGTCAAAACTGGAGCTGAAGTGAGTCGAGGCTTTAACTCCTAGAGACTTCTCTATGAAGACCGGACCACTGAAATTTTACCTTCTTCTGAGTAATCTTAGTCAAAGGTGCTGCAATGGATGAAAATCCCTATACAAACCTCCTGTAGTAGCCAGTAAACTCAAAAAGCTCCTGATGTCTATAGGACTAACAGGTCTAGGCTAGTTTTTCACTGCCTCTATCTTCTGAGAGTCTACCTAAGGATGCAACTATATTCAATCAAAACTCACACTTGCTAAGCCTAGCAAACAGTTGACGATCCTTGAGGGTCTACAACACATTCCTCAAGTGAGCGCCATACTCCTCCTTGCTTCGAGAGTATATGAGAATATCATCTATAAAGACAATGATTAACATACACAAATACTACTTGAAAACCTTGTTCATCAAATCCATAACAGCTGTAGGGCAATTTGTTAGTCCAAAAGAAAACTAGAAACTAGTAGTGACTATACCAAGTCCTGAAAGCTGTCTTTGGAATGTCACTCTCCCGAACTCTAAGTTGATAATAACTGAATTTGATGTCTATCAACGAAAAGCACTTGGCACCCTGAAGCTAGTTGAACAAGTCATCAATCTTGGGAAGGGGATACTTATTCTTTATTGTGACCTTCTTCAACTGGTGATAACCAATGCACATCCTGAGAGATCCATCCTTCTTTTGAACAAAGCGAACTGGAGCATCCCACACAGACTTAATATGCCTAATGAAACCCTTATCCAAGAGATCTTTCAACTGCTCCTTCAACTCCTTTAGTACGATTGGTTCCATTCTGTAATGAGGAATGGATATGGGTTGTGTTTCAGGGAGAAGGTCAATACCAAAGTTAATTTCCTGCTTGGGAGGGACTCCAAGTAGATTATTTGGGAATACCTCATGATACTCACATACAACAAGAACTCACTAGAGAGTCGGGGTCTCGGACGTAGAATCCTTAACCCAAAATACATGATATACACATTCCTTGGAGATCATATTCCTGACCTTAAGGTATGAAACAAAGAGACTTACATGCACAACGGAACTACTCTTCCACTCTAGGACTGGTTCAGCTAAAAATCCAAATGCTACTATACAGGTTCTATAATTCACTGAAGCATAAATGAATACAACCAAACCATAGTTGAAATAAACATCAAAGTTAGTCATGTCTAACTCAACTAAATCGGTTGAGGTGACTTTCTGAAGATATATGACAGGGCACTTTATGTATTCTTTCCGTGCTAAGACTGTCTCATAATAGGAGTAGAGACTGAGAAGGGTTCTGATAGAATTTTGGGACTGACACCAAAACTAATAGGAACATAAGGAGTCATAAAACATATGTGGCTCCTAAATCTAGCAATGCATAAACGTCAAAATGGAAAACTTGTAACATACCAGTGACCACATCGGGTGAGCACTCCTACTCCTAACGGGATAAAAGTGCATGAAACCTATTCTAGCACTGTCTGCTAGCTGCACTAGAAGATGTGCCCTACTGAGATAAGCGAGTTGCTGGAGCTGCTGAAGTGGTGGTTAGGGCACGGACTCTACCATCAACCTTTCTGGCCAGAGGACAATCCCTGCCCATGTGTTCAAACTTCCCACACTCGAAGAAAACATCTGAGCCAACCAAGCACTCTCCTAGGTAGTTCTCATAATTCCTAAAAGTTGGATAAGCTCATTGCCTGGTTATGCTCCGTTGACCCCTAGAGCCTGATGCTCTACCTCTCTAATCACCTCGAGGTTTGGATAAGATGTTGGCTGATGATGGAGCTGGGGTTGATGACCTTTGGTGGGATTATAGGTGATGTCCACCACCAAATCTCTACTGAGATACTTATAGTTCCATGTCCCAAACCTCTTGGCATCTCTCTCCCTCTCCTTCATCTGCTCCTCCTTTATCTGCTAAGCATATATCATCAATTGGGAGATGTCCATATCAATAATCAATATTGCAGTCCTACATTCCTTAACCAATGAATCTGTGACCCCATTCGCAAACTTGCTTATACAAGCCCTCAGCTTGGCAACCATCTCCGAAGAATATTTGGAGAACTGGGTGAACATCAAGGCATACTCTTGAACAGTCATATCATTTTTCCTCAGATTGATGAACTCAGCTGTCTTTGTTTCCCTCAACTCTCGAGGAAAAAACCTATCTAAAAAAGTCATAACGAACTCATCCCAATCAATGGGAACTGCACCTACACCACGACCCTCTTTCCACTATTGGAACCATATATTAGCAACCTCCTTCATCTTGTAAGAGGCAAAGTCTGTACTCTCATCTCTCGAAACACCCATAATTTGTGTAATCTTCTAGATCTCCTCTATGAATTCTTATGGATCCTCGTCCACCTTAGAACCATCAAACTCAGGTGGGTTCATTCTAGTTAAGTCTCGCATTCTAGCTGCCATAGCATTCCCATTTTGATTCACATGGGCAACCGCCTGTTGGTTGACCTGGGTTGTCATAGATTAGGCCATCATTTGGAAAATAGCCCTGAACTCATCATAAGTCACTTGCCGATGCAAAGGATCAACTGGAGCTGATAGGACTAGTTGATGCCCATCTCTATTGCCATTGCCTATATCATTCCTTCTGTCGTTGACTTAGTGGGGAGGCATATTTTTGTAAATGTGCATAGCACAAGTTAGAAGGATAGAGAGTTGACCTTCATAGCACGAGATAGAATCATGAAAGAACTAAAATTTCCTAAAATGTCTTATAGCCTCTTCTTCATAAGTGTGGCACGCTTCACACAAATGAAAAAAGACTCTACTTAACGTGGCTTTCAGACACCCTAGGACACTCTAAGCCTAATCTCTGATACCAAGTTTTTCATGACCCTGAGCGTGGACCCTATATCAATACACGAGTCCTAGTACCACAAATGGCTCCAAGTTAACCCATGACACATACATAGAATGATTAAGAGCATAACTAAGCGGATTAGAAAATCATGAAAATTGAATATGCAAAAAACAAAATATCATAAAAACATGTGCACATACAACAAGTCAATAATGCTGAACTATATGTATATAATAGTTTTGAAAGCCTCTAACCATAAGACAAGCTAATGGGAGAACACCCCCAATTAGCTCTACCAATATATGAAACTAAAAGAGAAAGACATAAAACATAATGCTAACAAGTATCCTCGGAAGATGAGGATTCACTCAAAATTGGGATAAACTAGACTAAAGTTGAGGCGGAGCTAACGCTGAGACTGAGACTGATTTCCCGAACCTATATCATGAGATGATATAACAGAGTATGCGATCAGCATGTGGAATATACTTGGTATGTAGAGAAAGTAAAACACGCTCGCAAAATAGTAAAACAAGGTCATAAATAAAGGAAAACTGAAACATGAGAATAGGGAAACATAGAACTCTAGTGACTCTAAACATGAGAATACCACTTGCACCAATCCTTCTTGGGTTACCAAGAGCACTACCATATGTATTGAGTTTGACTAGTCCAAGAACCGACCTAGACCACTGAACTCTAGTGACTCTAATCTCATGTGTACATGACTCCACTCTGGCACAAAGGTCACCCCAATCTAGAGTCCAGTGAACATAAGGAAAAGTTATTCTCAAGCTTTTGTAAACATCATTGATTATACCATACTTCACCCTCAGCAAGTTAGACAGTTTGGGACCGTACTTAACAGCACACCTATTCTTCCACAGGTTCCAACATATAAAAATAGGAAGGGATTGAAGTAGAATATTATGGGGCTCACTGCAAGGCTTCTATGCCCACCAATGCATAAGAAGGGCCCTAAGAAGTCTATCATGGTTTCTGAAACCCATAGCATAGAGAAAAGAGTCCATACCACACTAGCAAAATCTCTCGAAACCATAATTTGCTGAAAATTCTTATAACCTCTAACTTGGGAAGAAACATATTCTGTAGCAGCATCCAAATAAAAAATTAGAATTCTAGTTGCTGTAGGGAGCTTATGCTCAGTACCCTCTGCAAAGTAAAGGAACATTTACAAGGTACATGCTTTTTTCAAGTTCTCCTGTCAATAAGAGTGGTCTGTTTGGATCTCCTGATCATCCCCCAAGCTAAAGAACAAGAGAAGGGTGGTGGCCTTCCAGTAAGGCTTATTAGGCCTATTTGGATGAAACTGAATCTAGGTGCTGAGGACCTGTGCAACCAAGTGCTGCAAGAGTTGCTACTATAGTCTATTTATCCACCATTGACCCTGGTATAGAAACTCTGAAACTATGGCCTTGCCCGGTCTGCCTAGCAAAATCCTGTGAGTAGCAAGTGATCCAATACTAAGCCAGTTATCCCACCAAAAATTAGAGCTTCCAAAGTAAACCTTCCATAAAATGTTTTCCTCCGCCACTTTTTGTTAGTCATGAGCTTCTTGCAAGTTTGATATTCACACGAGTCCCATTTTTTAGATACGAGATGACATTGTTGACCAGTAATGAGTAGGTAATTTACCAACTTACTAGGCTCTTCAACATGAGTTTTTACTTAGTTTTAACGTCATTTAGGTGGACTTTATGCCCTTTTTCCTTGACCTTTTTGGGTACCTAACTTGAAAGGAAAAAGCATGAAATTAAGCAAAAAGCATGAAAAAAAGGAGATGAGGACCAGCACTCCATCGGAGAGTATCGGAAAAATGTCATTTGATCGTAGTTCCACACCGTACTGATGAAGATTAATACCAATGAGTTGCGAGCCAGTACCGGTGAACAACAGGTGCTAGCACTGAAGAGTTATGGAATTCACTAATCATCGGCCAAAATCAACCGGTGGATCGCATATGAGCACCGACAAACTGCCGGTGAATCACAAGTGACACTTGTCTGCACAAGGGTAAAAATGTCCAGCTTTGTAAAAAGAGGAGAAAGAATGTACCCTATTTTTTCACATCTCAAAAAGGAATTGAACATTCCAATATTTCATATCATATTTTCATTATTCTATTAGTCTTGTATTGAAGTAGAAAGAGGTAGAGAGAGAAACAATCTTCTTCTTCTACAAGGTAGAAAGTCCATTGGAGCTCAAACTCTTGCTGAAGTTTTCTTACTCAAGTTGTGAATGGATAATGATTTTTTATTGAATGGTATGTCTTTTTCTACTTCCATGAGTAGCTAAATTTCTTGCTAGGGGTGTGTGGATGATTGGGGTTGATTTGAATTGGTATTGTGTATTTGATCTTTGATTTACTCTATTAGTATAATTTTTCCTCTGAGTTTTAATCTTAATACTTATAGTTCCAAATGTGGGTTGACTTTACTTACTTCAATTTCGCTTGAAAAAGGAATTTGAGGTATAGGTGAGGAAATACTAATGGGTAATTGGGTGTTGATCATGTGGGGTTGGGCTAATATTGCCAAAACCCATTATTATATACCTATTGAGAATCTAAGCTAGAAATAGTTAGTTGTCACCCAAGATGATGTGGTTGTTATGAAAAAAAAAACTTTGGGGTTTGAAAAAACCCGAGGTTAATGTATCTAATTGGTTAAAAAACTTAGGATTCTACCTTGACTACAACTAATTATGCTATTGAGTAATGCTAGGAGCTTTTAGTAATCTTAATTCAGTGATGCCCCCATCAATATCACACCCCAAGTCATTTTTCCTTTGGTGTTTTCTATGCTTTTCCTCTATTTTTATGATAGAATTCCTCTTTTAATTAACAAATTACATTTCTCCTAATTTTTACTTCATTGGTTTTGAAACATTGATGCGGATTACTTTAATTTAATAGACAACTCTTGTGTGATCGACTCACATTTCCTATGGGATTCGACTCCAACACCCATCGGGTATATTTATTTTGTCAACGACCGTTTACGCTCTCTTGTCCAGAGTGAATTTGGATGTTATCAAAAATGGCATCATTGATGTCCTTGTGAGGGGAGACAAATTTATACCCCCAGCTTATTTTGGTGTTCTGGAATGTAAGATGGACATCGAGGTGCTAATCATCTTGGGGAGCCCATTACTAGCAATTGGAAGAGCTTTGATTGATGTGGATCTGGGGAGCTTAAGTTCCGAGTATGCGGTGACAAGGTTACCTTCAATGTATGTTAGCTGATTAAGACCCCGGATGAGTGCTTAGTTATGGATGTGATTGATGGTTAATGGAGTAGTATGATCCTTTTCATGATGAAGTTGAATCGGAGGATGACCCTATGGAGTGTAAATCTTTAGATGGTATATGTCGTGCCACGACGTTAAATAAGGTACTTCTTTGGAGGCAACCCAAGAATTTTTATTTTGAGCATTGTGATGTTTTTGTTGTTTTTGATTTTTGTAGGAAGAATTTGAGGAATGATAAAAGAAATAGAAAAAACAAGGCAGGCACGGTGCTAGACCTGCGAAATGTTAGTGCACACATGCGAAGCGCCTCCTTATCGCAGGTAATAAACAGAATAATAGAGAAAAGAGAGGAAATAGGTGAATAGCTGATGGAACACCAATACTAATCTAAGAACCGACATGAAGCATCGGTTTAAGCTAGTACACATGGAAGTTGTGGTCTAACTGGTGATCTAACCGACAATCGTTGGTGTTACTTCACAAACCGTCGGACAATTGCCGGTTTCTTAAAATTGAACTGAAAGGACGATGGGCACCAGTGTTGAAGCTGGGGAACTGCCGGTACCTATCGACGATCGCCGGTCAAGCGCGGGTCCAGGAAAGTAAGTCTTTCAATATGTTGACTTCTCCATGGACAACCTGACCTGAATATTTAAAACATCGGTAAAACCCTCTCCAAATCCCCATAAAACCTTTCTTCCACCTTTCCATTTCCCCATTACACCTTTTTAACTTCCCCATACACTACCTTTCAACCTTTCCACTATTAAATCCACTTTTTCACCTACCAATCCATTCCATTTCTTCTCTCCTATAAATTCCACACTCCACTTTCCTCATTTCATCACTACTCATTTATCTCTTCACTACACCAAAGTAAGAAAATTTCTATTGGAACTCCAGTGTTAAGCAAACCCAAGCTTTGATCTTTCTGTACATCCTATTCTCAAATCCATTCAGTATGTGTCTCCTGCTTTGTTTTTGATTTTTGTTTGAAGATGTGAATCATTTTAGGCATGTGAAATTTGAAGTTTCCCTAATCATGTCTCCCTATTACCCCATTAGTATGCTTGCCATTACTTGTGTATTATTCATATTGTGGGTATATACGGGTGGTGATAAAATGTTCAATGGTAATGTAGGTATCCTCTATGGCAACTGCTTGATTCTTGATGTGTTTGATTCTAGTTGGGGGTGAAGTCTGAGTAGCCCCATGTGCATTTAGAATGTACAATTTGTCCGATGATAGATGGATTGAGGTCTTTCTTAAGGGTAAATTGTCACTTTAATTTGCCTTTTTGTTGTTATGTTGAGTGAGTGAACCTTGAATTTGAAAGATTTGGTGGATTTCACTTAGTTTGCGATGAACTTCACTGATCAGCGTTCATCGGCAAACCACTGTTTAGGCCAGGCGAAACGCCGAATGAAGCACAAGATTAGGGTTCAGGTCTTTAGGCCAATTTCCTAGACTTGCATCGCTCCATGGGTCAAAACCGAAAATATATCGGTTTGCCACCAGCTTGACCATATCTTCCCAGTTTTCTGTTACGGACCGGTGGCTAACCAGTGTTGCGGATCTCCACTTGCATTTCATTGGTGTCCTCCCGATGCTACAAATGCTTAACCACTAAACTCTTCTACTTGCTTTTCATCCAATTAATATAATTCCTCACCTTAGATTATGTTAGATGTCAGTTTTTATTTTTCTTGAAAAAAATACAAAAAGAAAATATATAGCACTAACATGGTTTTGTAGAGTATCAAGCAAAGGCAAGGTCATAGCCTCCTCAAAATGCAAAGGAAAAGGGAAATCAAGGGAAACCCCAGCCCCTAACGTTTGAGAGGTCATTACATTCTGCATGCTCGACATGGAGGGGCACTATGACATTTGCAAAGGGTGCTCTATCATGGTAGAAAAGTGCTTCAATCTTGCGGGGCTACCAGGTGATTTCCCTAATATCACATCATAATTCATAGACCACAAATGGCATGTCTTTTCCAACCCTCTGTCTGACTTCTACTATAGCCTAGTGCCTAAATTTTACACCTCATACCAAGCAAGGAAAGAGAGCATGCAGTACAGAGGTAAGGTTGATGAATTCTCCTGCTTTCCTTCTATCATGGTGAGGCGTGTAGAAGTGGACATAACCCCAGCGACCACCAATTCCTTATTCTGGGAGGATGAGATTGACACTACTTTTGAGTTATGCCGCTAAAAATTCTGACAAAGAGAACTAGTTCAGGTGGATATTTCCCTTCATTGCCGTAGACGCTCCTCTTTGGGCCTCTATGGGTGGTGAGATCTCCTAGCATGACCTTAACTTTAAATCCAAGCTATGGATAGATTTCATTTGTGGCCGGATTATGCCTTCAACAAATGAGCAGAGGGTAAGTTTGGAAGCGACCATCCTCATCACATGGATCATGATAGGGGTACCCATAAATTTTGTGGAAATAGTGGACGTTTAGATGAAGAGGAAAGCGTGGCAAGCTAGCACTTCAATTTCGTATGTTGTACTTATATCTCAGCCATGCCTTCAATACGGAGTGCCACTCTTCCCCGATGAAGCCCCTAGCTCCACTACCAGTGTGATTACAGTGGACGGGAAAAGGGGACGCAGATGCTCCCAAGAGTTATAGGCCTTTGAAGTCCCCAAGGAGTCCTTCTCTCATGGGTAAGAGTAGGTCCCAATGGCCCCCGATCTTAAAATGCCACATCCAGAGGCATCGGGCTATGTTTCAGGAGAAGCACCGAGTAGGGGAGCCTCACCTCCTCCCACATTGTCTCAGGCGAGTAGCCTCCACAAACTGGCAGAGATAACATACTCCCATGATACCCAGCTTCAGAAATTGGCTAAGAGTCTCGCTACTTTGATTACCAAGATGATTAAAGAGGATATGAAGTCAATATATGATAGCTTGACCAAGTTATACTCGTATGTGGATGTCGTGAAGTCTGATTTCACCTCTCTCTAGGATGAAGTAAGAGAGTGGAAAGGTCAGACATCAATGAAGGTGCCCGATATGAGCACACTTGACGCAGCTATGGCTGTCACTTCTATAGTTCGAGCCCCATCAATGACTTGTTCGAGGGCTTGGGAGATGATGAGGAGGACCTGGGAGACGAAGGCCATGGTGGGAGGCTGAAACTGAAGATGATGAGGGTAATGACGAGTGACCACTTCAGGGAGGTCCCACTCTCTTTGTTTTGTATGCATGCATTGGGGACAATGTACTATTTGAGTTGGGGGTGGGATAAGTGTTTCTTTTATTGTGGTCATTTTATTAATGATTGATGTTTCCCTTGTCGGGGTTTTGGTTTTAATATGTGATGATTGATGAGCCTTTATCAGGCTTAGTTTGTTGATAGTTGATGTTTCCCTCACCAGGCTTTTGTTTAATATTTGATTGAATGGTTGTAGAGCCTTGGTCCGGCTCAAAATGGATGAAATGAAATGAAAGATTATCCTTGAATTTTTAGTGCAAGTTTGAGTTTCACCTTTGTATATAGAAGGTAGTGAATAAACTCCAAGGGTTTTCTTAATACCACGGTTCTCTCCTGAGGAGCAATTTCTTTTCCATTCTTTTTCAATTATCGAACTGGGTGATATTTCCCAATGATAGATTGTAAGGCAACTTTCTTAAGGAAAAATGCCATGTCTTTGAGTCTTGTGAAATTGTTTTAGAAGGGTGCCACCGGAAAAAATTGTGGCATGAAAAATAAGTTTTGAAGAAATTGGGATAGGAAATGAAAAATGTAACACTCTCTTGTCATATATTGCACATCCCTTGTTTGGCTTGTTGATTCGCATGCTTAATAATCGTAAAATCATAATCTAGTTGTGGCGATGTATTGTGTGAACTCCTTATAGTGCGATGCCTTGTGTGGTGAAGCTGATTGAATGATTCCTATGCATATACGTTTGTCTAGAACTTTCCGTATGTGTGATTCAAGGCAAAATCCTAGAGGTAGTTGCATTTAGGCTTTCTATTGCTAGTCACTTCACCAAAAATGACCTACCTAAAAATCTTCCCTTGTGAGCTGATGTTGAGCCTTTGACCCTTTTTATTGGAAACCGCAGACAATGTCCCATTGTAATCCTATCTTTTGGCACCCATCCTCCCTAATTGCTTCTTTTTGTGATGAATATATGAAAAAAGGGGCTTGAAGCCCAAGAAATGGTGAGAGATAAGGAAATCAATGGAAATGAAAAAAAATCCTAAGTTTGGGGGTTTGCAAGAATGGGAGAAATGTGATGACCATTAATGGGAGGTAACCAAATTGTGATCAAAATGAATGAAATGATGGGTTGAAAAACCTAGAATCCTCAAAAGAGAAAGAATAGTGAAAGGTGTTACCCCTTGTTTAAATGAGGCTAAATGTGAAAACCATAGGAGTTATAAGGGTGGCTCTTGATTAACAAAGTTGAAGATGGAGAAAAAGGAGATATATAGGGGAGTGATCTTAAAAGTATGATGGGATGTCAAAAGTGTTCAAAAAGGGCCATTAGGGAGGTTCTAGTCACTAGACCTAAATAATTATCCTACCCTTATCCCTAGCCTTCATTATGACCCCAAGTCCTAATTGATTCTGAGTGTAGCAACTCTACATTAGTGGCTAGTCACACGAAAAGGGCAATCCTATAGGTCAAGTGTGTGCATGGAGAATTCCTTTGTCAGAGTGAGTGTTACTGTCATATTATATAATCCTTTGTGTGTGCATTTTTTTATGATAAAAAAGTGGAATTCTCTCTTCTTGTGAGTGGCATCACCTCCTTTGAGAACATACTTGCATTGGTGCAAAGATGTGATTGGGAGATTAGTGTTGTGAGCTTCTAAGGCAATCTTTGAATGTGAATTTATAATGATTTGAGATGTTATGTGTGCTTGTGGTGACAAAACATGCCCCTGTTTTGATGAAAGAAAGCATTTGTGAATCATGCATATTCATTGTGGTTATCCTTTGAAACTTTTTCATATTTTGTGGAATCTTTTCTCTCTTTCCTTGAGCTGGTGAGCATTTTTGGGGTCTCTTAGGCTTATTGGTCCTTAGTGCATAGGTTCATAGATGACATGCCATTTCACTTGCTCAAATGACAAGAATTGCATCACTTGAGTACAAGAAATGGTTAAAGTTTGGGGGTTTGATAAGTTGGTAATTTACAAACTCACTAGGCTCTTAAGCATCAGCTTTTGCTTAGTTTTCAGGTCATATAGGTGGATTTTATGCCTTTTTTCCTTGATCTTTGTATCTACCTAACTTGAATAGGAAAAGCATGAAATTGAGCAAAAAGCATGAAAAAAGGGATGAGGACCAGCGCTCCACTAGAGGGCACTGGCGAAACGCCGGTTGATCACAGTTCCACACTATGCTGATGAAGATTAATTCCAGTGAGTCGCAGATCAGCACCGATGAACCGCCCGTGCTAGCACCGAAGGGTTCTGGAATTCACTAATCATCGGCCAAAATCAATCGGCGGATGACGGATGAGCACGAGCGAACTGCCAGTGAATCGCAAGTAATGCGCAGCTGCACAGGGGTAAAAACATCCCGCTCTTAAAAAAGAAAAAAAGAGAAAGCATGTACCCTATTTTTGTGCATCTCAAAAAGGAACTGGACATTCCATTATTCCTTATCATATTTTCATTATTCTTTTAGTCTTGTTTTGAAGTAGAGAGAGATAGAGAGAGAAACATTCTTCTTCTTCCTCTACAAGGTAGAAACTCCATTGGAGCTCAACCTCTTGCTGAAATTTTCTTATTCAAGTTGTCAATGGATATTGAATTTTTATTGAATGCAATGTCTTTTTCTACTTTCATGAGTAGCTAAATTTCTTGCTAGGGGCGTGTAACTGATTGGTGTTGATTTATACTGTGTACTGTATATTTGATCTTAGATTTACTCTATTAATATAATTTTAGTATTTTCTCTGAGTTTTAATCTTAATACTCATAGTTGCAAATTTGGGTTGACTTTACTTACTTCAATTTTTTTCGAAAAAAGAATTTGAGGTATGGGTGAGGAAATACTAATGGGTAATTGGGTGTTGATCATGTGGGGTTGGGCTAGACATAGCCGAAACCCATTATCACATGCCTATTGAGAATCTAAGCTAGAAATAGTTAATTTTTACCCAAGTTGATGTGGTTGTTGTGAGAAAAATTTTGGGGTTTGAAAAATACCGAGGTTAGTGCATCTAGTTGGTTTAGAAAGTTAGGATGCTACCTTGACTACATCTAATTATACTATTGAGTAATGCTAGGAGCTTTTAGCAATCCCAATTCAATGACCCCCCAACAATTATCACACCCTAGTCGTTTCTCCTTTTGTGTTTTGTATTCTTTACCTCTGTTTTTGTGATAGAATTCCTTTTTTACCAATTTTTACTTCATTTATTTTGAAACATTGATGAAAATTACTTCAATTTAATAAACAACTCTTGTGTTATAGACTCACATTTCCTGTGAGATTCAACCCCAACACCAGTTGGGTATATTTGTTTTGTCAACGACCATTTACAATCTTTCGTCAAGAGGAGTGAATTTGGACATTATCAACTGGCTCAGTTTCAAGTTAGTGAAACAGCCCCTCCTTAGTACTCTACCTAGTTCCATGTCAATCTCATGTCTTTCTGTCCCTCTCATGTATTAGAATGCATGTATGAATTATGATTCCGATTCATTCATGTAATTAAGTTTGGAGTTGGAAACTTCATTAGCACTCAGCATTTAGTATTCAGCTCTTGGGATTGCAGTTGTTTCTCTAGCCTTTCAGCTTAGTTAGCCCACATTCGAGGAAAAATGTTTCCAAGAGGGAGATATTGTAATACCCCAGAAAGGTTCCAAAGATCCGACCCCAGAGTTAGGATGGAATTCAGTAGGGAACCAGCAAAAATGCCATAGAACGACTCATGTGATGAGTCTTCGTTTGGCCTACCGGGTCGTTAGATCGCCCGTCCTAAGGAAGTCTTATGTTGGTGAAAATTTTGCCCAGAACTAACGAGTTAAAGAATGACTCATTGGTCTGTGTAATGTGTCATTAGGAAGAGTTGTTGGAAGGGTTTCAAAAAGTGTGAAACATGAATTTTATAATCATGAGAGGAAGTAATGAGCCGTCGTAAGGAATAACGACCCATTATATGCCCTGTTGTAAGTCAGTAGTCCAGACATCCCAAGACTAATGAGTCAAGCAATGACTTTTTACATGGTGTAATGGATCATCCTGATGGGTCATTGAGTGGAGTCCAGAAAAGGTTTAAATTTGGCTCAATAGCAACAAAGGACTGTAACGACTCGTCATGAGGGGTGACGACCCGTGGTGAAGATTTGTTAGAAGAAACTTTAGAGAAATGCAAGGGGTAGCACCTGACCACGAGTCATAGGATGACTCATGGTGTGGGACAACGAACCCTCCTATCTGGTCATTGGTTGGAGAATCAGAAAACCACAAATTTGCTCCATAAGTAACGAATGGATCCAACGAGTTGTTAAGTCAAATAACAACTCATTGGGCGGGTTGATCCCACTAGAGGGCAAGTTTTTAAAGTGAATTCCCATGGATACTTTTTAAAAATCCTATGCTTCTAACTCCTAAATGATGTCATTTTGGGACTATTAATGGTCGAATTAGGATTTTCATAGACTAATACCTTATTCCTTCTCAAATCATCCGTAAGCTCTTCTTCTCCCTTCCTCTCAAAGCTCAAGAACATCTAGGGTTCTTCTCCAAGAGCATCAAGATTCAAGTGCTAGTGGAGGATTTCTTCAAGCCAGGTATGTGGGACTTCAACAACCCTAATTCTTTCATCCTTGTTTCCCAATTTAAGCTCAAAACCCTAACTACTTTGATTCCCAAGAAAAGCATGTCTTAGGATTTCCATTCCATTAATTTCTTCTGTCATGTCTTCCATGGTTTTTAAGGTCCTCATCATAAATAGCACATGATGTTCATGAGTTAAATCTTAATTGCATGATGAACTCCCGTGATTTGATGTTAGCATGATTTCCTTTCACGACCTTAACGTAGACCCAGATCGTAACACAGTACAAGGAGCCCTGAGAGACCCCAAGTCGACCCATGGCATGAGCATACATCTAATTTATTCACATAAGCGGAAGAGTTAACATAAGGCATGTTGGTAACATATCGATTCATGACATATCAAACCGGCAGAATTATTTAAACATATAAGCTGAATTCTATACTTTTTATGAAAGCCTCTACTACAACGATGGGTTGATGGGACAATGCCCCCAACTAACCCGAACATATACTGAAATATAAAGTAGCAACGTGTCTAGCAAATAACCCTCGGAACATGATGACTCACCAATACATTGAAAGCAAACTCTGAGACGATCTAAGGATGCGTGTGAGCTTGAGAGCTGAGTCCTATATCATGAAACGATACAACATAGAAAGTATGCGGTCAGTACATGGAATGTACTGAGTATGAAAGGTAAGTAAAACGGACATATAAATATTTAAAACTCATAAATGAACATAAGAGTAGAACATCGTGCTCATATCATAAATATCGTAACATAACATAAGGCTCAAGGTTTTCAAACCATTCGTAATACAACATAATCGTAATCGTAGGAGAAAAGATTAACTTAACATGACTTGAGGTGAAATACATTATCATAAACATTCATAAGTCATGAGGAACGGTGGGAGATTCTCTTAATCGACATACCCCATATGAACACACATGAAGTCCGACTTGTAAACCTAGTCGGGAGGTCGTTCATACCTTGCCAAAGGTAGAACCATGAAGGGAATGATATCACCATGAAAAGGGCCATTTGAGCCGGGGACAGTCACAAAAGAGGTCCCATCATACCTACAATGGCACGTAGTTTATGAGAGGCTTAACCTGAGCCCGGAACCTACACGGTATTCGATATTACACCCAAAACATATATAGTGCTCATAGTATAACATACATGAATTCATAGGCTAGTTAAATCATAATAATCATAAACATACTTCTACATACGTGAAATAGCCATGACATAGGGCCTGTGAGTCGGCCAAAACATAATTCATGAATCATAAAGTTCATACATACTTGTAACTCATGCATATAGCTTGAAATTCATAAAATCATGATGGATAATATATTAAATCAATACTTTAAATCATAATTCATGTTGAGCTTGTAAATATCATTATTGGAAAAGTAGATCATAAATCGATTCATCATGGGTCAAGAATAATTAGACTAAATTCCGTAGAAAACAAAATTGTTAATATTAATAAATAATTTAAATCATATAAGTTGATAAAACCCCCTTAGAATATAATAAGATTCAAAAATCACAAAGTCCATTAGTAATTATTAGATTTTTATATAAATCTACTTCAAAACCCCATAAATTTTTGATAGAATTTTCATGAAATCATAGAGAATTAGCATGAGTGAGGAAGGAAACACCCATTGATAGCCTTACATACCTGAAAACAACTGATTCTTAACCTCTCTTGAATGCCCAAGAAGGAATTGGAAGGATATGAAGAGAGAAGCCTTGAATCCCCCTATGATCACCTCTCTAAATTATTGCATGCATGAATGGGGACTTAGATTAAATTATCCCCCCTAAAAACCCACATTCCATAAGCTAAAACGACGTAGTTTAGGGTCTCATAGAGTGGAAAAGTCAAAAATTCCCTAAATAAATCTGGCCTGAAAACTGTCCAGATTGGAAAAACGGATGGAACCAACAGGTCATTGGAAGAAATGATGACCCGTTGTGTTGCTCATCATTTGCACTGCTGAGACTTGCCTCCAAAACTGAACAACGGACGGATAGGATGACTCGTCCTCTAAAATAATGGATTATTACATTGATCGTTGTCTGCCCCTTCACTAAATCTGAACCTCCTGACCATGAGCCTTACTATGACTCATGGTTGCTTCCAACAAGTCGTGGTCTTGATCCATCACATACACTTGAAATATTGGCCATCAAACAACGATCGGTAACCACGGGTCATCACTTCTCACCACGAGTCGTTAGCTGACCCGTGGTATCCCATCTGTTGAACCCAGCCTCCTCCTACGCCTGCTAACAACGACTCATTGTCTCGAATAATGAGTCATTGTGTCGTCTGTCATCTCCACTGCCACCCAGACTTTCCTCACCACGACTGCATAGAACGACCCGTGGTTTGATACCGCGAGTCATTAGGGAGCTCATTCGGTGATATTTTTCCTAGTTTCAGCAATTTTCAACTTTTAGCACCTGGGTCTACTCCTAGGCACATTTGGGGTATTACAATATCTTCCCCCTTGGGAACATTCGTCCTTGAATGTAGGAAACAAGCGGAAAATAGAAACATGCAATTATCATATGCAAATACTAATCATTTATCCCGAAAACTGACGGAATGACTACCTCCGATTCTAAATATACAGCTCGACTGAATTCGCAAATCACTTACACACCTATATACATAAAAGAAACTTGCATGTACGAATTGAATATGAAACTAAATAGAGTCATAGAAACTGATACCTCAAGTCGGAACTGAGCCAGTAAAGAACAAGTAAGGGTATTTAACCATCATATCCGCTTCGGCTTCCCACATAGCTCCCTCAACATGCTGATTTCTTCATAACACCTTTACTGAAGCTACTTCTTTGTTCCTCAGCCTCCGAACCTGATGATCCAAGATTGCAATTGGAATTTCCTCATAAATAAGTCTATCTCTCACACCAACACTTTCCACCGGGATAACTAAAGCTGGATCACCTAAGCACTTTTTCAAGAGCGATACATGAAAGATGGGATGAATTGAAGATAACTCTGATGGCAAGTCCAACTCATAAGCTACCTTACCAACTCTTCTCATAACCCAGTAGGGACCAACATAGCGAAGATTGATTTTTCCTTTCTTTCCGAACCGCATGACTCCCTTTACGGGAGACACCATCAGAAACACCCAATCGTCCACCTCGAACTCCAACTCTCTCCTCCTCACATCAGCATATGACTTGTGACGATTTTGAGCTGTTTTCAGCCTGTCCCTTATCAACTGAACCTTCACCATAGCCTCATGAACCAAATTTGGCCCTATCATAGCTTCCTTACAAACCTCAAACCACCCGATGGGCGATCTACATCTCTGCCCATAGATGGCCTCGAATGGTGCCATTTGGATACTAGAGTGTTAGTTGTTACTGTAAGAGAACTTGATCAGGGGAAAGTGATCATCCCAACTACCTTTAAAGTCCAAAACTCAAGCTCTCAACATGTCCTCGAGGGTCTAGATTGTTTGCTCTGCCTGACTATCCGTTTGTGGATGAAATGCTGTGTTGAGCTTAACCTAAGTCCTAAGCCCTTTCTGAAAAGAACGCCAAAACTGAGTACCTCGGGTCTGAGATAATAGACGAGGGCACTCCATGTAACCGCACCAAATCCCGGATATACAGTTTGGAATAATCATCCATTGAATATATGGTTTTCACCGGTAGGAAATGTGCAGCCTTGGTCAACCTGTCAACCACAACCCAAATAGAATCATAGTGTCGGTGAGTACGAGGTAGGCCTGTAATGAAATCCATATTAATATTTTCCCACTTCCAAGTGGAATGCTAATATCCTGAAGTACGCCTTCTAGCCTTTGATGTTCGACCTTAACTTGCTGACAGTTTGGGCACCTGGCTACAAATTCCGCAATATTCTTCTTCATGTTGTTCCACCAATATATTTCCCGCAAATCATGATATATCTTGGTTGAACCCGGATGGATAGAGTACCTAGATCCATGTGCCTCACGCAATATCCATCCTCTCAAATCATCAATGTCTGGAACACATAGATGACCCTGGTATCGCAACACACCATCTCCCCCTTGGGAGAAGACCTCCACCTTCTAACTTCGAATGGCTTCTTTCAACTTTTCCAAAATCGAATCCACCTCTTTTCTAGCTTTCACATCAGTCACCAAGGACGATTCAGATCTGTTTTGCACAACAACGTCATCATCGATCGAGTCGACCAATCTAACTCCCAACCTTGCAATTCGATGGAACCCTTTCACCAACTCCTTCTTTCCATCATCCATGTGGGACACACTCTCCATAGAGAGAATACTAAGTGCATCCGCTACCACATTACCCTTACCCGAGAGGTAAAGAACACTCATATCGTAGTCCTTGAGTAGCTCCAACCACCTCCTTTGCTGAAGATTGAGATCTTTCTGCATGAACACATATTGCAAGCTCTTGTGATCCAAAAATACATCCATGTGGACCCATACAAGTAATGCCACCATATCTTCAATGCGAACACAGCCGCGACCAACCTAAGATCATAGGTCGGGTAATTTTTCTCATGGATTTTCAATTGTCTTGAGGCATATGCTATCACTTTCCCATGCTGCATCAACACACACCCAAGTTTGATTCTCGAAGAATCACAATACACCACAAAACCATTGGTACCCTCGGGTAGGGTCAACACTGGTGATGAAGTGAGTTGAGTCTTCAACTCTTTGAAGCTTTTCTCACAAGCCTTCGACCATTAGAACTTTACCTTCTTCTTAGTCAACTTGGTCAAAGGTGCCGTAATTGATTAAAAACCCTCTAGGAATCTTCAGTAGTATCCTATTAGGCCCAAGAAACTCCGAATTTCTGAAGGATTCACCGGTCTAGGCCAATTCTTCACCGCTTCAATTTTCTGAGAATCTACCTTTATGCCCTCACTCGATACCACATGACCTAAAAATGGCACTATGTCCAACCAAAATTCACATGTATTGAACTTTGCATACAACTAATGATCCTTGAGGGTCTGAAGCACTACTCTTATGTGTGCGACATGCTCCTCTTCGCTCTGAAAGTATATCAGGATATCATCGATGAACATGATCACGAACATGTCTAGATATTGCTTGAATAGCCTGTTCATCAAGTCTATGAAAGATGCAGGGGCATTGGTTAGTCCAAAATACACAACAGCAAATTCGTAGTGACCATACCGAGTCTTGAAAGCAGCTTTCGGGATGTCACTCTCCCGAACCCTGAGCTGGGGATACCCGGAACTAAGATCAATCTTAGAAAAACACTTGGCGCCCTGAAGCAGGTCAAACAAATTACTGATCCTGGGTAAAGGATACCTATTCTTTACGGTGACCTTGTTCAACTATTGATAGTCAATGCACATCCGAAGCGAACCATCCTTCTTTTGGACAAATAACATTAGGGCACCCCATGGAGACTTGCTCGGTCTGATAAAGCCCTTATCTAATAGGTCCTTCAACTCCTTTAACTCGGCTGGAGCCATCCTTTAGGGAGGAATAGAGATAGGCTGCATATTGAGTAAGAGATCAATGCCAAAATCAATTTCCCTCTTAGGAGGAACACCTAGCAAATCATCGAGAGAAACCTCCAGATACTCACGCACCACCGGAACTGACTGGATAGTTGGGGTCTCGGACTCAACATCCTTAAGCCTAACTAGGTGATACATACAGCCCTTAGAAATCATTTTCATGGCCTTAAGATATGAAATAAACCGACCGGCTGGTACAACTGAATTACCCTTCCACTCCAAAACTAACTCACCCGGAAATTGGAATTCCACCGCACGAGTTATATAATTTATCGAAGCATAACATAAAAACAAAAAATCCATGCTCAAAATGATGTCAAAGTCAGTCATAGATAACTCTACTAAGTCTGCGGCGGTGACCTTATGCAACAGTGTCATGGGACAACCTCTATACACCCGCCTAGCTACAATTGATTCACAGAATGGAGAAGAGACGGAGAATAGTTTTGACAGGATTTCAGGGCTAACTACAAAATTACTAGCAATATAAGGGGTCACAAATGACAACGTAGCTCCTGGATCTAACAAGGCATAAGCCTCAATATAGAAGACTTGCAACATACCAGTGACCACATCTGGTGAAGCCTCCTACTCTTGGTGGGATACTAAAGCATAAAACCTGTTTTGGCGTTGACCGCCTACTACACTTGTTGAGGCACTATACTAAGGAGGACGTGCTACTCGGACGGCAAAAATGGCTACTGTCATACAATCTCCACCGACCACTGATCTAGTTGAGGGGAAATCCTTAAGTCTGTGTTTGGATTTGCCACACCCGAAGCAAGCATCCGAGCTAACTAAGCACCTCGTGGGGTGATTCTTGCCGCACTCTACACAAACTAGGAAAGAGCGCTCTATCTGCATGATACCCTGGCTCTCAATTATGAAGCTTTGCTCCTCCGATCTCCTCTAAATCTAGATGGTGTGCTGACGAATGATGGAGCTGGAGCGAGAGACCTGTGCTGAGACTACTGATACTGTCCACTCACTGTCCTGATCTGAGAAGCCCCATAGCTGTCTGTCCTGGCCCTCTTGGACTCCCTCTTCCTCCGGTAGACCGACTCCATCTACTGAGCATGCAACACAACGTGGGGAACGTCGATATCCCGATGTAGCATGGAGATCCTGCAATCCTTGTCCAAATAATCTGCCACCCCATGCACAAAACGACTCACCCGAGCCCTTTGGTCCGCCACCAACTCTGGAGCATACTTATATAGTCGAGTGAACTCCAATGTATACTCCTGAATGACATGTTACCCTGTTTCAAATTAACAAACTCGGCCGCCTTGTGCTCCTTCATCTTTTGAGGGAAAAGCCGATCGAAAAATGTCATGTGGAACTCTTTCCAACCTATCAGGCCTACACCCACTTCCCTAGCATCTCTCTACTTCTTGAACCATATGTGAGCCACCCCCTTAAGCTGGTAGGAGGTCAAGTCAACACACTCTCCATTGTTCATACCCATAACCTGGGTGATATTCAGAATCTCCTTAATGAAATCATCTGGGTATTCGCCCACCTTCGAATCTATGAACTCAGGAGGGCTCATCCTCAAGAAATCTCTCACCCTAGCTACCGTTGCATTCCTATTCTGAGGTTTATGTGCCACCGTCTGATTATGAACCTGGGCAACCATATCCTATGCCAGCATCTGAATCGCTGCCCTAAACTCAGCGTGGGCAGCTGGCTCTAGTGCGTGCTCCTCATGAACTGGTGGGGTTGGCTGATGCTCATCACCATTGGCACCCTCATGATCATTGTCGTTACCATTTCTTCTGACATTCACTCTGCATAGAGGAATGATTCTTCAAATGCGAGTAGCAAAAATTAGAAGGGTAAAGGACTTCCATCGCATGACATAGATCATAAATGAAGGTAAAATTTCCTAAACATCTCATAGCCTCTTTGTCATAAGTGTGGAACACTTCAAACCCATGATAAATACTCTACTTAACGCGGCTTTCAAAAACACTGGGACACTTCAAACCTATGGCTCTAATACCAAGTTTGTCACGACCTGAACAAAGACCCAGATCGTAACATGAGACAAGGAGCACCGAGAGACCCCAAGTCAACGCATGGCATGAGCATACATCTAATTCATTCACATAAGCAGAAGACTTAACATAAGGCATATCGGGAACATATCAATTCGTGACATATTAAAACAACAGAATCACTTAAACATACAGAAGCTGAATTTGATACTTTATTTGAAAGCCTCTAGTACAATGATGGGTCAACGGGACAATACCCCCAACTAACCCGAACATGTACTAAAACATAGTGTACCAACATGTCTAGAAAATAGCCCTCGGAACATGAGGACTCACCAATATGCTGATAGCAACCTCTGAGACAATATAGGAATGCGGGTGAGCCTGAGAGCTTGGTCCTGTATCATGAAACAATACAACATAGCAAGTATGCAATCAGTACATGGGAATGTACTGAGTATGCAAGGTAAGAAAAATGGACATTTAAATATTTAAAACTCATAAATGATCATAAGAGTAGGACATCGTGCTCATATTGTAAACATCGTAACATAACATAAGGCTCAAGGTTTTCAAAACATTTGTAATACAACGTAATCATAATCATAGGAGAAAAGCTTAATTTAACATGACTTGAGTCGAAATACATAAGCATAAGCATTCATAAATCATGAGGAACGGTGGGAGATTCTCTTAACCAGCATACCCCATATGAGCACACATGATGTTTGACTTGTAAACCTAGTCGGGAGGCCGTTCGTACCTTTCCAAGGGTAGAACCATGAAGGGCGTGATATCACCATGAAAAGGGACATTTGGGCCGAGGATAGTCACAAAAGAGGTCCCATCATACCTACGATGGCACGTAGTTTATGAGATCCGGGGCTTAATTTTAGCCCCGAACCTACTCGGTGTTTGATATTACTCCCAAAACATATATAGTGCTTATAGTACAACACACATGAATTCATGGGCTAGTTAAATCATGATAATCATAAACATATTTGTACATATGTGAACTAGCCATGAAATAAGGCTTGTGAGTCGGCCAAAACATAATTCATGAATCATAAAGTTCATACATACTTGTAAATCATGCTTATAGCTTGAAATTCATAAAATCATGATGGGTAATAGATTAAATCCATACTTAAAATCATAATTCATGCTGGTCTTGTAAATATCATTATTGGAAAAGTAGATAATAAATCAATTCATCATGGGTCAAGCATAATTAGGCTAAATTCCATAGAAAACAAAATCTGTAATATTAATAAATAAGTTAAATCATATAAGTTGATAAAAAACCCATAGAATATTATAGGATTCAAAAATCACAAAACCCATTAGTAATCATTAGATTATTATATAAATCTACTTCAAAACCCCATAAATTTTTGATAGAATTATCATAAAATCGTAGAGAATTGGCATGGGTGAGGAAGGAAACACCCATTCATAGCCTTACATAATTGGAAGGATATGAAGAGAGAAGCCTTGAATCCCCCTAGGATCACCTCTCTAAAATCTTGCATACATGGATGGGGACTTAGAATAAATTATCCCCCTAAAAACCCACCATCCATAAGCTAAAACGATGTAGTTTAGGGTCTCATAGCTTGGAAAAGTTTAAAATGCCCTTAATGAGTCGGGCCTGAAAACTATCCAGATTGGACCAACGGATGGAACTAATGGGTTGTAGGAAGGAACGATGACTCGTTGTATAGCTCGTCGTTTGTACTGTTGAGACTTGCCTCCAGAACTGAACAACGGACGGACAGGATGACTCGTAATACGAAATAATGGATCGTTACATCGACCATTGTCTGCCCCTTAACTAAATTTGAACCTCCTGACCATGAGCCTCACCACGACTCGTGGTTGCTTCCAACGAGTCGTGGTCTTGAACCGTCACATACACTGAAAATGTTGGCAACCAAATAACTAGCGGTAACCACGGGTCGTTACTTCTCACCATGAGTCATTAGATGACCTATGGTATCCCATCTATTGAACCCAACCTCCTCCTACACCTGCTAACAACGGCTCGCTGTCTCAAACAACGAGTCATTGTGTCGTCCATCGTCTCCAATTACACCCATACTTTCCTCACCACGATTTCATACAATGACACATGGTTTGATACCACGAGTCGTTAGGTCTCCTGTTCTATGATACTTTTCCCAGTTTCAGCAGTTTTCAACTTTTAGCTCCCGGGTCTACTCCTAGGCACTTTTAGGATATTACATTTCCTAAAGTTCGGCCCATGAATTAGTTATTTCAAAAAATATGGTCCATTTGAGATATAGGATTTTACCATGAGTTCAGTACATATGATTTACACCATGATTTGGATTTATGTTTTCATGGATTTAGTATTATTAGCATGTTTATGATATCCTAGACTCTCAGGCCTCGTGCTAGTTGAAAGTAGCCCTGACTAGACTCTCATGAATTCAGTATGATCAACATGTTTATGGTTATTTAGACTCTCAGGCCTCTTGCTAGTAGAAAGTAGCTCTGACTAGTCTTAGAACATCGGTTATGAGCCCTCAATATTAGTATGCCATGGTCCTTTAGGCTCTCAAGACTCTTTCTAGATTTATCAGTTACATGTATCTTTATGTTCAGCTGGGAGTAGTACTTAACACTGAGTGGGCTAGAATTCCAGCATACCCAGGTCTCAGAAGTACATGCCACCGTAGGATAAAGAATTCTCAATAATAGAGAATGTTTCCCTTAGCCTGAGGAATATGGGATCCTTGCTATTTCAGAGTGTCTCCCTTGCCTCAATCGGCGCATTTAGGGGTCATTGTTATTACAGATTGTCTCCCTAAGTTCACGAGTGATATCACACCAATCAGAGTTCTTACCCTTAGCAAGGTATGAACACCCTTCTAATCGGGGTTATAGGTCGGGCTCCATAAGGCTCATATTGGAGTCTATCAGTTAATAGTCTCTCCCACAATATAGTTCAGTTTTAGTTCCAGTATAGTTATTTCAATTCAGTTTTTAGTGTATGATTTTAGATTCAGTCTTCAGTACATGTACATGACCCAAAAAACTAGATTTACTTATATTTCATTAAATATTTTCAAACGAGCATATCATATAATTAATTATGTATCTCAGATAGGGTCTTTATACTTCACTTCAGTTATGTATTCAGATCAGTCTTTCTCACCATAGTAGCATGTTCCTAGCTTCAGTTATGTTTCCCATATACTCAGTACATCCAAGTACTGACCGCATACTTTATATGCTACATTATTTTATGATATAGATCCAGGTATTCAAACTCAGTCCCCTGAGTAGTCACGCTCTAGACACCATCAGCTGACCTTGGTAAGTCCTCATCTTCTAAGGATGAGAGTTGTTTTCCTTATTTTAGTTTATTTCTTGTTTTAGAAGTTGGAGTTAGCTAGGGGCTTGTCCCAGCAATTCATCAAATTAGTAGAGCCTTTCAGATAGTGTAGTATGAGTTTCAGCTTTTGTTTTAGTGTTGTATTCAGATTTTTATCCTTTCCTTTTTATTAGTTATGTTTCAGCTAAGCTTCTGCTCAATTATGTTCTATTAGTTATTGTTATGTTAGCATTATGCTATGCCATGGGTTAGCTCGGAGCCATTTGTGGTTCTTGAACCTGTGTTACGGCCGGGGTGTAGACCCGGGTCGTGATAGGATGATTAGGTGTCACATACGGAGTTTTGGGCTACTATTCAAATGCTGGCTCAGGCGATGACCAACTAGCTCAACCAGAAGGTCGTCGTACCTGCCAATACCGATGGTTCCACAACTGTTGCTAGACTTTATGATTTTACTTAAATGAATCCCCCAGCATTTCATGGGTCTAAGGTACATTAGGACCCGTAGGAGCTCATTGACGAGGTTCAGAAGGTCACCCAAATCATGGGTGTTACTTCTGTTGACAGTGCAGATTTGGCTGCTTATTAGTTGAAAGGGGTGGCTCAATTATGGTATAAGCAGTGGAAATAGGGATGGCGGAATGATGCAGGTCTAGTGGAGTGGGACGAGTTTGTGACTACGTTCGTACATAGATTCTTCCCCCGGGAGTTAAACGAAGCTAAGGCCGTTGAATTTGTGAACTTGAGGCAGATTGACATGATGGTGCAGGAGTATGCTCTAAAGTTCACTCAACTGTCAAGATATGCTCCGGAAATGGTTTTTAACCCAAGGGCTCACATGCTCGAGTTCGTGAATAGAGTCTCAGACTTGGTAATCAAGGAGTGCAGGACTGTCATTCTTGTCAACGAGATGGACATCTCCAGTCTCATTATTCATGCACCACAGATAGAGGCAAAGAAACTAAAGGAGATAGAGAGGGAGAGTAAATGGGCATGACTAGGCCAGTTTGAGTATTCCCAATAGAAGTCAGGTGGTGGTAATCGCCCATAGCGACAATAGAGACCTCCAGCACCCTCGTTAGCCAGTGTTTGTTCTTCCAGGAGCCATAAATATCAGAGGGGTGGAGCATCAGGCTCCCACTCACAAAGCCATGTTTTAGCAGCTGCACTTTTCCAGTATGTCCTAAGTGTGGTAAGAACTATCTGGGTTAGTGACGTCTAGGCAAGGAGGGTTGTTTTGGTTTTGGCCAACTGGGTCACAGGTGGAAAGCTTGCCCATCAGCAGGATAAGAGAATGCCTAGTTCACTACATCAGAAGCTCGGCCAGGTCACTCAGCTCAACAGGGTGCTACCTTAGGTACAGGTGGCAGTCAGCGCCAGAACTGCTTCTATGGCCTATCTTCCCATCAAGACCAGGAGAACTCACCTGACGTAGTCACTGGTATATTACATCTCTTTCAAATAGATGTGTATGCTTTACTAGATCTAGGATCCACACTTTCTTTCGTGACTCCTTATGTTGCTGTCAAATTTGATATTAGTCCGGAAATTCTCTTAGAGCCCTTTTCAGTCTCTACTACGGTTGGTGAATCAATTAGTGCCAGTTGAGTATACAAAAATTATCTGGTCACAATTTTTCAATAAGTCACCTCATTTAATCTAGTAGAGTTGGATATGGTTGACTTCGACCTCATTCTTGGCATGGATTGGTTACGTTCTTTCTATTCCTCAGTTTATTGTAGAACCAGGGTTTTCAGATTCTAATTTCCTAATGAACCAGTCCTAGAGTGGAAGGGTAGTACTTCAACGCCTAAGGGTCGGTTCATCTCGTACCTTAAGGCTAGGAACATGATCTCGAAGGGGTACATCTATCACTTAGTTAGGGTTAAGGATTCCTATTCTGAGACCTGACACTTCAATTAGTTCTAGTTGTAAATGAGTTCCCCAATATGTTTCCCAAAGATCTTCCCAGAGTCCCTCCTGAGCGGGAAATAGACTTCGGCTTAAACCTTCTCCCAGATACCCAACCTATCTCAATTCCTCCCTATAAAATGGCTCCAACTGAGCTTAAAGAGTTAAAGTAAAAGTTGAAAGACCTTTTAGAAAAAGGCTTCATCAGACCCAGCATCTCCCTATGGAGTGCCCCAATGCTATTAGTGTGAAAGAAAGATGGTACACTCAGAATGTGCATCAACTACAATCAGATAAACAAGGTCACAGTCAAGAACAGATATCCGCTACCCAGGATTGATAACTTGTTCAACCAACTTCAAGGAGCTAGTTGTTTTGCCAAGGTAGATCTTAGATCAAGATACCATCAGCTCGGGGTCAGAGAATCTAACATCCCAAAACAACCTTCAGAACTTAGTATGGTCATTACGAATTCATAATTATGTTTTTTGAACTAACCAATGCTCTTGCAGCTTTTATGGATCTGATGAACAGGGTATTCAAGAAGTACTTGAACATGTTCATTATTGTCTTTATAGATGATATTCTGGTTGACTCCGTAACAGAGGAGGAGCATGCAGACCATCTGAAAATAGTTTTACAAACTCTCAAGGACCGTCAGTTGTTCACTAAATTTAGCAAGTGTGAACTCTAGCTGAAATCAGTTGCATTCCTTGATCATGTGGTCTCCGGTGAGGGTATTCAGGTGGATCCTCAAAAGATAGCATCAGTCAAGGACTAGACAAGAACCACCTCTTTGTTAGATATTAGGAGTTTCTTGGGCCTAGCCGTCTATTACAGACGATTCGTGGAAGGGTTCTCCTCCATTACCTCTCCTTTGACCAAACAGGAAGAAAGGAAAGCTTAGCCCTAGATATGTTGGTCTTTATAGAATCCTAAGACGCATTGGCAATGTGGCTTATGAGGTGGATTTTCCTGCGGAGTTAGCATTGGTGCACCTATACTTACATGTGCCTTTGTTGAAGAAATGCATCGGTGATCCGACCTCAATAGTTCCTTGAGAGAGCGTTGGTGTAAAGGATAGCCTCTCTTACAAAGATGTTCTAGTTCAGATTCTAAACGATCAGGTTTGTAAGCAGAGAAACAAGGAGGTCGCTTTAGTAAAGGTTTTATGGAGGAACCAACTAGTTGAGTCGGATACATGGGAGGCCGAAGCAGATATGATGGTTAGATATCCTCACCTATTCCCTTCCAACTAAACTTCAGCATCAGGTACTAAATTCCTCCTCAATACTCTATTCACTTCCATACTCATCAACTATATTCATGTTTTTAGTGAGCACCTTAGGTGAAAGAATTCAGTTAGTATGTCTATCTCAGTTTGGAGTCAATCACTCCTTTAGTAATCAGTTTATAGTCTTCAGTTTAGGATTACAACTCTTTCTCCAGTCTTTCAACATACTTAGCCTTCATTCAAGGATGAATGTTCCCAAGGGGGTGATATTTTAACACCCTAAAAGTTTCTTAGACCATATCCCAGACTTGGAATGAATAAACCAGAAAGAAACCAGAAAATGTTTCTCAGAATGACTCATCAAACGAGTCATTGTCAAAGACAAAGATCGGTTAACCCGGTTGTTAAATTGTCTAGCAAATTCCTTTGTCAGATTCAACAAGTGGTACAACGACTAGTCGTTAGTGGTAATGAATCATTGTGTTGCCCATTCTATCAAGTCTAGAGTGTGATAAAAAATGTACTCCCAAATAATGAGCTAGATGATGTATCTTTTCGAGGTAATGACTCGTCCCACGAAGCCATTGGAAGAAATCTAGAAAATGCTAAACTTTCCCCAGTGACAACAGATGGAAACAATGACCCATAGTTTCAAATATCATTCTTTCCATCTGTTGGGGGGATGTATAGAATTTTTTTCAAAACCCTTCTACTGAAAATGAGTGGAACCAACAGCTCATTATTCCATATAACGAGTCCGTCCCTTTAATTGGTCAAGTTGAGAAACTAGATTTTCATGACCCAATACCAACGACAGGTCCCAATAAGTCGTGATCATCACCAACAACTCATTGTGTGACTTGTTGAGTAGGTTCAGGCAATTTTTCTAACCTTTTCTCAGGGGCACTTTTATAACTTCCCATTATTTTATAACCTAAGCTACGATGTTTTGGGGTATGTTATCAGGGGATTTAGGGGGTTAGTCAATCCTCCTCCCTCATTTCTCACCTAGCTCTTAAGACTAGTGCGTAAAAACTTAGACAAGGCTTCTCAGGGCAAGAGTTACGGTTCTGCTTCTTCTCCAGATTTCCAAGAGCTTCCTCAGATAATTCTTCTACAGGTATGTGGAATTTCAACAAGGGTATATTTTCGCCCTTGTGCCCAAAATTTCCAGTGAACCCTAGCTTTCTTTCAAGTTTTCCAGAAATCATGTATTAGGGTTTTTGTTCAGGTATGAATTCCCTTATTACATCAATGTTCCTAAGTGTCTTGTGATTTCTAGAATGTGATATTGATAATTTTATAAATTCAGTTATAAATGATACTTTTATGAAAGATTTCCACATGATTCAAGTTCACTTATATAAACATGTATTTTGTTTCTATATGGTTTTGAGATATTTCAGTCTTTGTGATTGTATCATGATTTCAGTATACATATGATGACAACATAATTAGTATTTCCAAATTCTTTAGGCTCTCAGAATACTATCAGATAAATTTTCTAACTTAGCTTTAAGAACACTAGTTTTCAAGCTATCTATAAATTTATCAGTAAACTTATCCATTGGGAGTAGATCTTAGCACCGAGTTGGTCTAGGGTTTAGTGCACCCAGAACCCAAAACTACATGCCACCATAGGTTATTAGCCAAATTGGGCATCAGTTTTAGTGATCACATCAGCCATTCCATTATACCCTGGCAAGGTATATTGGGTCCTATCGATGGGGCATATACATCAAACTCCAACATAGCTCCCATGGTTATATATCGGTTAATAGACTCTCCTATCATTCAGTATAGTTACAGTCTCTTTCATATTTACAAACCCTATTATTAGTACATGTACATGCATTTATACCCTGGCAAGGTATATTGGGTCATATCAATAGGGCATATACATCAAACTCCACAGTAGCTCCCATTATTATATATCGGTTAATGGCCTCTCCAATCATTCAGTACACTTTCAGTATGAGTCATATTTATAGAGCCTATTTTTAGTACATGTACACGAACTTTAAATCAGTTTTACTTGTTCTTTTGTTACGTATTTTTCAGACTACGATCTCATAGTAGTATTTACGTATCTTAGTAAGGTTCGTGGTATTTCAGTTTAGTTATGCATTTTAGCACAACTTTTTAGACTATCCGCCTGTTCTACATATTCTAGTTGAATATCTTATACAATCAGTACATTCAAAGTACTGACCGGAATTTCTTATACTATATCATTTTATGATATAGGCTCAGGCTCAGTAGCGGGGTTAGCTTCTCCTTCAGACTTATTGCAGTAGAGTTCTATTAGTGATTCCTCATCTTCTGAGGATCGGAGTTGATAACATCCATAGAAACTCATGATCAACTAAGGAAGCTTTGGAAATTCCAAGAGGAACCATGACAAGATCCCAAACAAGGAAATTTGAAGACCAACTTAAAGGGATGGAATTAGCTATTAAAAAGTGTCTTGTGATGCAAGAAGATATCAATCCTAATGAAGATATTTTCTCCAAGGCTTACATCTATTTGAAGGCCCAAATTAAATCCCAAGTTGAGATAATGGAGCCCAAAGCAGCCCATAAATCGAGAAAATACTGTAGCATTTTTTAAATTAGTTGCTAGAATTATATTTAACGTTGTTTTATTTTATGTGACTCCTAGGACTTTGTGTGTGGTAGCCTTCTATTCCATTTAATAATTGTTCTGTTCTATGTTGACTTCATAGGATAATGTGTGTGGTAGTTTTCTAGGTCCTAGGAAGTATCATTTCCATTTATGATATCTTTTGACCAACCCCTTCTTCACTACTATATAAAGGGGTCTTTGTTCATTCTTGAAGATAAGATTTTGAATATTAATATAGTTGAGAACCTTTGTGGCAGATTACTTTTGGATTTATCTTGCAACCTAACTAGTTCATAATTTATGGTAGTAAGATAATTTTCTTTCTTGATATATTTGGTTTCTTCATGGTATTCTTAGAAGGTGATTAGTACACTTACTAATTGTTGTCTAACGTTACCCACGAAGCTGCCAAGATCCGATTCTAAACTTTATTAGTTTCTCAAGTAAAGGAATTTGCTTTACCTATAGCAAATTCGTTGTTACTTGGATCTTTTGAAATCCATATCTCTTAGTTCTTATTTAGTCTTTTCAATTAGTTTCGTAGTTTTGCGTCCGCATTTGTTTTAAGCTCATACACTATTTTTAGAATTCTCAAACTTTGTATTATCAAGTTGTATCATAGTGATTCTATCAATCTTGGGAGTTTCTTGAACAAAGAGCAAAAAAAAAATTAAAAAAAACGTTATTGTAGCAATGAATAGTGACATTGATAAACACTATTGTGGCAGTGAACAGTAAATTTAAAAAAAAAATGAAAATCAAATAAATTTATTACTCTTCAGGAAATTTTCCTCATTTAATTGTTTCAAAAGAACACAAGAAGAAGGGATCCTAGATCTTTATCTTGTTCTAAGATCCTTTCCTTTTTGTTTGGGTCTTGTTTCGAATAAATCTTATTCTTCCTAGGGTTGGTTCTTCATTTTTTTGTGCCCAAAATTCCTTATTTTACCACTAAAGACTTGAAACTAGAGGGTTTAAATACAAATCCGCGAAGTCTCTTTCCAAAAGTCATTTGAGAGGAAAAAGGCAGGAGTGAGTGAGAATAATTGAGGGGAAAAGAGCCAAGTTTGAGTGATACACTATTTTCTTTAAGATGTCTAATAGAAGTGATAGTGATGGTGAAAGGAGGGCTGCTCAAGAAACGGAGATCCGAGCAATAAATGATTTTACTTTAAAAGCTATGCACCAATAATTTGAAAGATGGAACTTACAATTCCAAGAGATAAAGGATGCCATTACTGAACAAAATGAGACAATAGCTAAGCTTAGGAGGGGAAATCAACATGTTATACCACCCTAAAATAATCCTAGACCTCAGAAAAGGAGAAATGTACCCCATGCCCCCATTGTGAATCAAGAAAATCCTATTTATGATTTGGTCGATGATTTTGATGTAAAATCTAGATAGCATAGGTAGAGATTTTAGGGGACAACGAGCTAGATTAGAAGATGACAACATAAATAGCATAAAGATGAAGATGTCTTCCTTCAAGGGCACAAGAAATCCAAATCTGTACCTTGATTTTCTTCCTTTTCCTACTAATGATATTGTTAATCTTGATGGTAGGAACAAGGCTAAAATGATGAAGAAGATTCATGAACAAACAAGGCTTGCAATTGAATGGGAGAATGAACAAACTGCTTTAAGAAGAAATAAGGGGCGAAAATCTATTATTTTTAAGCTTGAAGATATAGGGTAGCTGCAATTTAGGAAGGAAAGGTTTCCTTCCAAAAGAAAATCCAAGTTACACTGAAGAGAAGATGGTCCATCTGAAATCCTTGAAAAGATTGGAGACAATGCTTACAAACTTGATCTTCCTAGTGAATATCATGTTAGTGCTACCTATAATGTGTCTGATCTTTCTTTATTTGACGCAACATTGAATTTGAGGAATAATTCTCTTGAAGAAGAAGGGATTAATAACATCCATTGCAACTCATCATCAACTAAGGAAGCTTTGGAAGTTCCAAGAGGACCCATGACAAAATCCCAAACAAGAAAATTTGAAGACCAACTTAATGGGTAGGAATTAGCTATTAAAAAGTGTCTTGTGATAGAAGAAAATCTCAAGCCCAACGAAGATATTTTCTCCAAGTCTTACATCTATTTGAAGGCCAAAATTAAATTCCAAGACGAGATGAAATAGAGCCCAAATGAACCCCAAAATGGAGAAAATACTGCAGCATTTTTTAAATTAGTTTCTAGAATTATATATAAAGTTGTTTTATTCTATGTTGACTCCTAGGACTTTGTGTATGGTATCCTTCTATCCCATTTAATAGTTGTTTTTTTCTATATTGACTTCATAGGATAATGCATGCAGTAGTTTTCTAGGTCCTAGGAAGTATCACTTCCATTTATGATATCTTTTGACCAACCCTTTCTACACTACTATATAAAGGGGTCTTTGTTCATTCATGAAGATCAGATTTTGAATATTAATATATTTGAGAGTTCTTTTGAACTTTTGTGGCAGATTACTTTTGGATTTATCTTGCAACCTAACTTGTTCATAGTTTATGTTAGTAAGGTAATTTTCTTTCTTGATATCCTTGGTTTCTTCTTTGTATTCTTAGAAGGCGATTAGTATACTTACTAATTGTTGTCTAACGTTACCCACGAAGTGGTCAAGGTCCGATTCGAAACTTGATTAGTTTCTCAAGTAAAGAAATTTGCTTTACCTATAGCCAATTCGTTGATATTTGGATTTTGTCAAATTCATATCTCTTAGTTCTTGTTTAGTCATTTCAATTAGTTTCGTAGTTTTGCTTCCGCATTTGTTTTAAGTTCATACTCTAGTTTTGGGATTCCCAACCTTTGTGTTATCAAGAGTCTTCACCTCCACTATTTGTCATTTTTAGTTTTAATTTCAGACGTTAGAGTTAGCTGGGAGTTTGTCCCAACAACTTATCAGTTTCTTTTAGAGGGCCTTCAGATAGAATATGTTAGTTTCAACTTAAGTTTCAGTATTTGAGCAAATATCAGTATTTTATCAGATGCTCTTTATTTATTCAGTATTTGGTTGTTTGATTGCAATCAGCTCCGCTTAAGATTCTTTTTTAGTAGTATAGTCATTATAGAATTATGCTATGTCACGGGTTTGCTTGGGGTCATTATAGAATTATGCTATGTCATGGGTTTGCTTGGGGTCACTTGTGGTCCCAAGTACCATGTCACATTCAGGGTGCAAACTTGGGTCGTGACATTTAGAGGAGCTATGCAAATGCTTACTTAGTTGGTTGCTGCTCATACAGATCGTCAAGGCTCAGCACCCGCTGGTTTCAATTCGCATGACTCGTCCGGAGCATTAAGGATTAGAGAGTATTTAAGGATGAACTTTCCAGTGTTTATAGGGTCTAGGATTGATGATGACTCCCACAACTTTATTGATGAGATAGGAAGGTCTTGAGGGCTATGCATGCAACAAAAATAAAAGGAGTTGAGTTTGCTTCTTACCAGCTCAAGGATGTTGTGAATGTATTATATAATTTGTGGGAGCAGGGTCGTGGTGAGAATGCAGCTGCGATAGTCTAGGTACTTTTGAGGAAGAATTCTTGAACCACTTCTTCCCTTAGGAATTGAGAGAGGATAAGGAAGAAGAGTTTGTAAACCTAAATCACATACCATGAGCGTGAAGGAGTATACTCTTCAGCTTACACAACAATCTTGGTATGCTTCAGAGATGGTGCTAAATATGAGAGCTAGAATGAGGAAGTTTGTGTTTGCGTTGGGCAAGCATGTGAAGAAGGATTGTAAGAGCTCATTGTTGATCAATGATATGGATATCTGTCACGACGCGAACATAGGCCCTATCGAGACACCGGACAAAGAACCCCGAGAGGCTCCAAGCTGACCCATGGCGTGAACATGATATCTAAAATAAACATAATCAAGCGGAAGTCTAAAATATCATAACATATGAATACATAACACATGGCTGGAACTAAATACACGTTATGTCAGAAAAGCCTCTACTACTAATGAGTTGATGGGACAAGACCCCAACTTACTCAATATAGTCTGAAACTGAAAATACTCAATACAACTGATAAAGGGCCTTCGAAAGATGAGGATTCACCAACTGAGACTGGAAGATACTAGTACTGAGAGTCTGGCTACTGGCGGGATTGAGCTTGGATATTCGAGCTAGTATCATAAAATGATAGAGCATAGAGTATGCAGTCAGTACGTGGAATGTACCGAGTATGTAAGGTAAGTAAAACCGCTAAGTAAATAAAATCAGTGATCATGCATAACATAAAACATTTCATCATAAGAGTCTGAGAGTAGGGTTTGTATGCTATTATCTGAAACCATGATCTGAACATAACTGAATATCATAACTGAATCAAATGACCCAAGGCTAAAAGATGATAATCATATGTAAGACATAACATTGGGTCAAACCTGCTGAAAACATATTATCATGAGTGATGAACATATATAAATAAAAACATAAGGAACAATGGGAGACTCATCATATAACCGACATTACCACGATAGAGCTTACGTGGTCCCGACTATCACACTCAAGTGGGAAGAGCCGTCCAAAGTCTTGCTAGAGCTAAGGATGCTACCATGATATCGATATCAAGTTGAAGGCCCTTGGAGCAGGGGAGCTTACAAGGGAGGTCCCAATAATTTGAACGTACCTACATTGTCACATAGTTTTGAGGCATAGGGTTGACTGACCCTTAGCCTACTCGGTGCTAGAAACTACTCCCAAAAACATTCATATTCTCTCTATCATTTTTTAATGAAGCTGAACCATCGTCTAGTGACAAAGTTGATTCATAACATACATGCATAAATCTAAAATGATAACATGAGGAGCCTTGGGCTCAAACCTTACCACAGGCTGAAAAATAGTGGAAGTCTAGACTCCAATTCCATCTGGTAAGCTAATAACATGAAATTTAGATAAATCATGAAATATTCTTGATCATATGGGCTTTTCTAATACTTAAACATGCTTGACATAGACTTGATCAATTGAAAACATGAGCATGGGCATGGGTAATTCAAAATCATAATTTTATCATATACACATCATGCTTGAATACATAACTCATAGATCTCAAATTTTATGAACTTTCATCGATGAGCATCACAATTTATAAAACTTGAAAACATAATTTATAATTGAAAACAGTGTAAATATTCCCATTAATCATAATTCAACATTAGAAACATGCATAGATCACACCCATGATTGATACTTAGAGAATTTACATGTTGGGTTAAAAACCCCATAGATTCATCAAGTAGAATTTCATGAATTGAAGAGGGATTGGGAATGGACGTGGATGATTACATCCATTCATAACCCTACATACCTGGAAGAATCTGATTTCACAACTCTCTTGATTTCCCAATGGAAATTTGGGGAAAGACTTGATGAATCTAGACTTGATAACCCTTAGGAGCTTCTGGACTTGCATGCATGGAAGAGAATAAGCTTAGAATGAACTTACCCCTCTTAAAACACACCTTTTCTGGGCTTAAAACGATGTAGTATAAGCCTTAGAAACTTAGAAATTACGGAAAACCCTTAATAAATTTGTAGGGAAATACACGTTGCCAGTCCCCACGAGGGACTGGACGACTCGTGCCCTACACCATAACTCATGGTCTTCCTCTTGTGATCAGCTCTATAACTTCTGTTCTGAGGATCACCATGAGGGACACCATGACTCATGGTGTATCCAATGACTCATGGTGACCAATACATTACCAACACTGTCCAAGTTCTTCAATCTACAATCAACACTTGACCACGGCTAACACAACGAATCGTGGAGTTCACCACGTCTCATGGTCACACCCTTGGTCACCCCCAAATCTCAAAAACTCAACAAAGTCCAACCTCCTCCCTACGAGTAACTTAACGACTTGTGGTACATCCAACGGGTCACTGGACGGCTCGTCCTGTGACCTGGTGTAGAAAATTATGTTTTCTCCATTTAAACCCTTGGGTCTGATCTTAGGGCTTTCGGGGTATTACAATATCTCCCCTTTGGGAACATTCATCCTCGAATGTGGGAAATCATACCGAAAAGCTGAGAAATGCAATCATACTCAAATACTGAACATATATGATGAAAACTAAGGAGTGATTGACTCCGAGCTGAACTACCTGGCTGAACTGAATTCCTGAATCATACATACATACATACATTAACATGAAAGAAACCGGGAAGCATGAACGGAGCATGAAACTAAATAGTGTATCAGGGAGGAAACTAACACCTCAAGCTGAAATTGAGTCAGGAGGAAATAAATACAGGTATTTAGTCATCATATCTGCTTCAGCTTCCCACATAGCTCCCTCAACATGCTGGTTCCTCCACAAAACCTTGACTGAGGCTACATCTTTGTTTCTTAGCTTTTGAACCTAACTTTCAAGTACTTCCACCGAAACCTCCTCATAGCTAAGGCTATCCTTCACACCTATACTCTCCACCGGGACAACCAAAGCCAGGTCACCCAAGCACTTCTTTAAGAGCGATATATGGAAGTCTAGATGAACTAAAGCCAATTCTTAGGGCAACTCCAACTCATATGCTACCTTGCCAACCCTTGTACAATTCGGCACAGACCAACATAACGGGGACTGAGATTCCCTTTCTTTCAAAATATCATCACTCCCTTCATGGGAGATACCTTCAGAAACATCCAATCATCCACTTCAAACTCCAGCTCCCTCCTCCTCACATCCTCATAGGACTTTTTGTGACTCTGAGCAATTTTCAACCTTTCTCTTATAAGCTAAACTTTCTCAAAAGCCTCATAAACCGAGTCTGGACCTATTAATGTAGCTTCACTAACCTCAAATCAACCAATAGGTGATCTACACCTTCGCCAATAAAGAGCCTCAAACGAAGCCATCTGAATGCTAGAATGGTAGTTGTTGTTATATGCAAACTCAATGAGAGGCAAATGATTGTCCTAACTACCTTTGAAATCAATCACGAACGCTCTCAACATATCCTCAAGGGTCTGAATGGTCCGCTCCACCTGACCATCTATTTGCGGGTGAAATGTTGTGCTAAGCTTGACCTGAGTACCTAGTCCCTTCTGAAATGACCTCCAAAACTGGGAGGTAGACTAATTACCTCTCTCTGACATGATGGAAAAGGGAACTCCATGCAACCGATCTAACTCCTGAATATACAACTTAGCATAATCCTCCACTGAATCGGTAGTTTGACCAGTAAGAAATGAGTTGCCTTAGTCAACCTGTCTACAACCACCCAAATAGAGTCATACTATTGACGAGTGCGAGGAAAACCTGTAATGAAGTCCATATTAATTTCCTCCCACTTCCAAGTAGGAATGCTAAAGTCTTGAAGCACACCCCCGGGTCTTTGATGCTCAACCTTCACCCATTGACAATTTGGACACTAAGCCACAAACTTTGCTATATCTTCCTTCATGCCATTCCACCAATAGACTTTCCGTAGGTCATGGTACATATTGGTGGTACCTAGATGTATAGAATATCTTGAACCATGATCCTCATGCGACATCTGCTCTATCAGGTCATCAACACTCGGTACACACAAACAACCCTTATATCGAAGCACACCATCTCCCCCTTGGGAGAAGACCTACGCTTTCTAATTCTGAATGGTTTCATTTAACTTTACCAAAATAGGATCCTCGTCTTGTCTAGATTTGACCTCGGTCACCAAGGAAGATACTGATCCATTCTGCACAATGACACCACTATCCATCGAGTCGATAGGATTAACTCCAAGTCGTGCAAGACGATGCACCTCTTTCACCAACTCATTCTTCTCCTCATCTACATGGGATACACTCTCCATAGAAAGCCTGCTAAGAACATCTTCCACCACATTATCTTTGCCCAAATGATAAAGGACACTCATATCATAATCCTTCAAAAGCTCCAACCACCTTCTCTGGTGTAGATTCAAATCCTTTTGGGCGAACATGTACTATAGGCTTTTTTGGTCCGTAAACACATCCATATGGACCCCGTAAAGATAGTGTCTCCAAATCATCAAGGCAAATACTACCGCCGCCAACTCGAGGTCGTGAGTCAGATCGTTCTTTTCATGGACTTTCAGCTGCCTGGAAACATAGGCTATAACTTTACTGTGCTGCATTAATACAAAACCAAGGCCGATCCTCGAAGCGCCATAATATACCACAAACCCATCGGTACCCTCAAGTATGGTCAACACCGGTGTTGAGGTTAGTCGAGTCTTCAACTCTTGAAAGCTCTTCCAACAGGCCTCCGACCATTGAAACTTCACTTTCTTCTAGGTCAATTTAGTCAATGGGGCTATACCAGGTGAAAACCCATCAAAAAATCTCTGATAGTAACCAGCTAAACCCAAGTAACTCCTAATATCCGGAAGGACTCACTGGTCTAGGCTAATTCTTCACTGCTTCTATCTTTTGAGAGTCCACAGGTACACCCTCACTTGACACCACATGACCCAAAATTGTCACTGAGTTCAACCAAAACTTCCATTTGTTGAATTTAGCATACAACTGGCGATCCGTCAAGGTCTGTAGCACCACCCTCAAATGCGCAGCATGCTCCTCCTCGCTCTGAGAGTATATAAGGATATCATCTATGAACACAATCATGAACATATCTAATATGGCTTTAACACCCTGTTCATCAAATCCATAAAAGTTGTAGGACCATTCATTAGTCCTAAATACATGACTACAAACTCATAGTAACCATACCGAGTACTGAAGGCTGTCATCGGAATGTCACTCTCCCGAACCCTGAGTTGATGGTATCCAGATCTGAGATGTATCTTTGAAAAGCACTTAGCACACTGAAGCTGATCAAACAAATCATCAATCCTAGGGAGAGGATATCTTTTCTTGATTGTAACTTTGTTCAATTTCCAATAATCAATGCACATATGTAAAGAACCATGGTTCCATTAGACAAGGAGAACTGGTGCACCCTACAGGGATTTGCTAGGTCTGATGAAACCTTTGTCAAGAGGTCTTTCAATTGTTCCTTCAATTCCTTTAGCTTAGCTGGAGCCATTCTATAAGGAGGAATAGATATAGGCTGTGTATCGAGAAGGAGGTCAATAGCAAAATTGATCTCCCACTCAGGAGGGGTTCCCGGTAAGTCATCTGGAAATAGTTTTAGGTATTCACACACAATAGGAACTGACTTGATAGTTGGGGTTTTGTAAGTAGCATCCTTAACCCTAACTAGATGGTACACAACACCCTTTAGAAATCATCTTTCTGGCCTTAAGGTAGGAAATGAAGCGACCTACAGGCATAACTAAACTACACTTCCACTCTATGACTGGCTCACCCAGAAATCTGAACTCTATTGCACAGGTTCTATAATTGACTGAGTCATAATATGCATGTAGCCAATCCATGCTGAAAATAACATCAAAATCGATCATGGCTAACTCTACTAAATTTGCTGACATGACTTTCTGAAGGATTGTGATAGGGCATTTCTACATACTCATCGAGCTAGAACTGAATCACCGACTGGAGTAGAAACTAAGAAGGGTTCTGATAGGATTTCGGGACTGAATTCAAAACTACTAGCAACATAGGGCGTCACAAAAGGTAAAGTAGCCCTTGGATATAACAATGCATATACATCAAGGGGGAATACTCGTAACATACCAGTGACTACATCTGGGGAGACCTCCTACTCCTGACGAGATGCTAGGGCATAGAATCTATTTTGGTGTTGACCATCACCTGCGCTAGTAGATGCCCCCTGCTGAGCTGGACGTGCTGGTAAATTTGCTAAACTGGAGGCTGGGCCTCGGCCCCTATCATGGCCCTATTTAGATGCTGGGACATCTCTAAGCATATGTTCGGGCTTCCCACACCCGAAACAAGAACCTGAACTTGGAAAACACCGACTCGTGTGTCTCCAGCCACACCTTCTACACTCTGAGATTCTAGATTCTATGGGTTTGCTACCCTGCCCTCTAGAGCCTGAGGCTCGTCCCCTTTGGTCATGCCTATATCTAGATGGCACACTCATAGCCGACGACGCTAAGTTGGGACTACTGGAGGTGCCCACTAGGTCTCTGCTAAGAGAATCCAAAGCTATCACCTAGCCCTCTTGGCATCTCTCTCCCGCTCACTCACCTGTACCGCCTCCATCTGTTGGACGTACAGAACTATCCAAGGAAAATCAATGTCCTGATGCAGCATCGTGGTTTGGCAATCCTTGACCAAATAGTTTGGCATACCATGCACGAACCGACTCACTCAGGTTCTCTAAACTGTCACCATCTCATGTGCATACTTGGACAAGCGACTGAACTCAAAGGAATACTCCTAAACTGTCGTCTTTCCTTGCTTCAGGTTCACAAACTCGGTTGCCTTAATCTCCCTCATCTCACGAGGAAAGAACCGATCCAGAAATACGGCATGAAACTCATCCCAACCAATAGGGCCTGTGCTGACTGCCCTACAATCCTTCCATTTCTTGAACCAAATATGCACAACCCCTTACAACTAATATGAGGCTAGATCGGCACACACTTCTGCGGTCACCCCCATGATGTGGGTGATCCTTAGAACCTCATCAATAAACTCATATGGATCCTCATCCAACTTTGACCCAAGAAACTCTGGAGGGTTCATTCGCAGAAAATCTCAGACTCTTACCACCGCCGCATTCCCATTTTGAGGGACATGTGCTACTTCATGTTGATTGACCTAGGCGATCAAAGCCTGAGCTAGCATCTATATAGCTGCCCTGAACGCAGCATGGGCAACCTTCTCGGTACATGATCCTCATGCGCTGATGGAGCCTGTTGGTGCCCATCCCCATTGCCATACTCATGTCCATTTCCATTCCCATTTCTACTTCCGTTGACGCGACGATGAGGCATGATTCTGCAAACGTGTATAACACGAGTTAGAAGTATAGAGAGACATTCATCTCACGAATTAGATTATGAAAGAAGGGAACATTTCCTATAACGTCTCATAACCTCTTCATCATAAGTGTAGCGCGCTTCACACCTATGAAAAAGATTCTACTTAACGTGGCTTTCAAACACCCTAGAACACTTCAAAACCTAATGCTCTTATACCATCTTTGTCAAGACCCGAACATAGGGCCGGATTGAGACACGGGACAAAGAACCCTGAGAGGCTCCAGGTCGACCTATGACATGAACATGATATCTAAAATCAACATAATCAAGTAGAAGTCCAACATTTAAAATAAAGCGAAAGTTCGAAAGTATGATAACATCTGAATACATAATACACAACTGAAACTGAATACACACTATGTCTAAAACGCCTCTACTATTGACAAGTTGATGGGACAAGACCCCAACTAACTCACTATAGTATGAAACTGAATATACTCAATACAACTAATAAATGTCCCTCGAAAGATGCACTCATCAACTGAGACTGGAAGATACTAGTTGTCATGACCCGAACATAGACCCAAATCGTAAGACGGGACAAGGAACCCCGAGAGGCCCCAAGTCGACCGATGGAATAAGCATACATCTAACTTCATTCTTTATAAGCGAAAGAATAAGAACAAGGCATAGCAGACACATAAGCATAATCATGAAATATCATAACAAACGAAATCACTTAAACATATAGAAGTTGAGTACTACACACTGTCCGAAAGCCTCTACTACATATGATGGGTTTATGGGAAGATACCCCCAACTAACTCGGACAAGTACTGAAACATAAATAGCATGAATTTCTATTGAACGGGCCTCGTAACATGAGGACTCACCAATAAGCTGAAAGTACACTCTGAGGTGATCTAGATATGAGGATGAGCCTGAGAGCCGAAACCTGTATCGTAAGACGATATAAAATAGAAAGAATGTGTTCAGTATGTGAAATGTACTGAGTATGCAAGGTAAGTAAAATGGACATTTAAGATACGTAAAAGATCATAAAATAGCATAAGAGTAGGACATCATGCTCATATCTTAAATATCATAACATAACATATCGTAAGGATTAAGGTTTTCAAAGCGTTCATAATACATTCATAATCATAATCATGATAGAAAAACCATAATAAACATTACTTGAGCCAACATACATAATCATAAACATGCATAAATCATGAGGAAAAGTGGTAGATTCTCTTAACCGACATACCCCATATGAGAACACATGAAGCCCGACTTGTAACCCTAGTTGGGAGGGTGTTCGTACCTTTGTAAGGGTAGGACCATGAAAGTGTGATATCACCATGAAAAGGGCCAATTGGGCCGGGGACAGTCACAAAGGAGGTCCCAACATACCTACGGTGACACGTAATTTATGAGATCGGGGGCAGAACCTTGGCCCCGAACTTACTCGGTGTTTGATACTACTCCCAAAATATATATCGCGCTCATAGTTTATGCATGAGTTCATAGAATAGTTAAATCATGATAATCATAAACATGCTTGTAAATATGTGGACTAGCCATGAAACAAGGCCCGTGAGTCGGCCTAAAATATAATTCATGAATCATAGGTTTCATACATACTTGTAGATTACGCATATAGCTCGAGAGTTACCAAATCATGATGGGTAATTGAATAAAATCATATTTCAAATCATAAGTCATGATGGGCTTGTAAATATTATCAATTGAAGCAAGGATCATAAATCAACTTATCATAAATCATGCTTAGATAGGCTTAATTTAATAGAATTCAAAATCAACAATTATATAATCAAAATAGTTATAAAATCTGATCAAAATTCAGAAAATATAATGTAAATCACAATTTAGAACAACCCATTTGTAAATCATTAGATTTTCATAAAAATTGAAAAACCCTAATAGATTTTTTGTAGATTTCCATAGAGTACTAGAGAATGGGCATGGGTGTGAATGAAAATACCCATTCGTAACCCTATATACCTGAAAATAGCCGAATCTTATTGTCCCTTGAATGCCCGAAAGGAATTGAAGAAGAAAACCTTGAATCATCCTTGGTCACCTCTCTATCAGTTTGCTATTCTCTTGCATGCATGAATGAAGACTTAGGATAGTTTCCCCCTATAAAACCCACCTTTCATATGCTAAAACAATGTAGTTTAGGCTTTAGGAACTTAGGAATTACGAAAAGGCCCTTACTAATTTGCAGAAAATTAACTACCAGGTGGTCTCAACGGACGACCTGACGACTCGTTGTTAGAGGCATGACTCGTCCCTCTGCTCGTCAATTACACTGTCTCATTTCCAAACATTGGACATGAAACCTGCCAACGACTCACCCCACAAATCGTTAAGGCTGACAACGAATCGTGGGGACTCCCATCAAGTACACTGCCTATCTTTCCTTTTCCTAACTATTTTTCCTTCCCCACGGCTGACCCAACAACTCGTGGGTCCTGACCACGAGTCGTGGCCTCGCCAGTGGGGTCTCAACTCTTCCAGGACATCTTTTCAAAACTCAGGCCTTCCCCATGAGTCACCTAACGACTTATGGACTGTATTCACGAGTCGTGAGATGACTTTTCCTAAGACTGCAATAACAATTTTCACCTTTTCCCCATTTCAACTCCCGGGTCTGATATTTGAGCTCCCGGGGTATAACAATATCTCCTTCTTGGGAACATTCATCCTCGAATGTTTGAAAAATACACAGGAAAGAAGAGGTATGAAATTTTCATTATCAAATACTGATCATTTATACCAAAAACTGATGGAATTGCTACTCCTGGTTTAAAATATATAGCTGAACTAAATTCGCAAATCACATCCACACCCATATACATTAAAAGAATCTTGTGTGCATGAGTTGAACATGAAAACTAAATAGAGTCATAGAGCCAAGTTGATACCTTAAGTTGAAACTAAGTCGGTAGCGAATAAGTGTGGGTATTTAGCCATCATATCCGCTTCAGCTTCCCAGGTAGCTTCTTCAACATGTTGATACCTCCATAATACTTTAACTGAAGCTACTTCCTTATTCCTTAGCCTCCAAACCTGATGATCCAATATTTCCACCGGAACTTCCTCATAGCTAAGGCTATCCTTTACATTGATGCTGTCCACCGGGACTACTACAGTTGGATCTCCCAAACATTTCTTCAAAAGCGATACATGAAACACAGGATGCACGGAAGACAACTCTGAGGGCAAGTCCAACTCATACGCTACTTTACCAACTCTTCTCATAATTCGGTAGGGACCAACATAAAGGGGACTGAGTTTTCCTTTCTTCCCAAATTGCAGGACTCCCTTCATGGGAGATACCTTCAGAAATACCCAATCATCCACCTTGAACTCCAACTCTCTCCTCCTCACATCAGCATATGACTTCTGATGAATCTGAGCGGTTTTCAGCCTGTCCCTTATGAACTGAACCTTCACCATAGCCTCATGAATTGAAATTGGCCCTATCATAGCTGCCTCACCTACCTCAAACCATATGATGGGCGATCTACACCTCCACCCATAAAGAGCCTCAAACGGTGCCATCTGAGTGCTAGAGTGATAGCTATTATTATAAGCAAACTCGATTAGGGACTAGTGATCATCCCAACTACCTTCGAACTCCATCATACATGCTCTCAACATATCCTCGAGAGTTTGGATTGTCCGTTCCGTTTGGCTATCCGTTTGCGGATGAAAAGCCATGCTGAGCTTAACTTGAGTCCCAAGCCCCTTCTAAAAAGACCATCAAAACTGGGAGGTAAACTAAGTGCCTCGGTCCAAAATAATGGACAAGGGCACTCCATGTAGCCGAACCAACTCTCAGATATACAATTTGGGATAATCATTCGCTGAGTCTGTGGTTTTCACAGACAGGAAATGTGCAGCCTTGGTCAATCTGCCTATCACCACCAAAATGGAATCATATTGTCGACGAGTATGAGGCAGGACTGTGATGAAATCCATATTAATTTCTTCCAACTTCCAAGTAGGAATGCTGATATCCTAAAGTAATCCTCCCGGCCTTTGATGCTCAACCTTTACTTGCTGATAATTCGGGCACCTGGCTACAAATTCTACAATATTCTTCTTCATGCCATCCCACCAATAGATTTCTCGTAAATCAGGATACATCTTGGTGTCGTCTGGATGGATAGAATACCTAGATCAATGGGCCTCATGCAATATCCGGCTCCTCAAATCATCAACATCTGGAACACATAGGCGACCTTGGTACCGAAGCACGCCATCTCACCCTTGGGAGAAGACCTCCACCTTCTGACTTTGAACAACTTCTTTCATCTTTACCAAAATTGGATTCTCATCTTGTCTATCTTTCACATCAATCACCAAGGAAGATTCTGACCCGTTCTTGACAATAATACCGCCATCGGTCAAGTCGACAAACCTAACTCCCAACCTTGCGAGTCGATGTACATCTTTCACCAACTCCTTCTTTCCTTCATCCACATGGGACACACTCTCCATAGAAAGCCTACTAAGTGCGTCCGTTACCAAATTAGCCTTACCCAGATGGTATAGGACACTCATATCATAGTCCTTGAGTAGCACCAACCACCTCCTTTGGCGGAGATTGAGATTCTTTAGTGTGAACACATATTGTAAGCTCTTGTGGTCCATAAACACATCCACATGGAACCCATATAAGTAATGTCGCCATTTCTTCAATGCGAATACCACCGCTGCCAACTCTAAATCATGGGTTGGGTAATTTTCTCATGGATCTTTAACTTTCTAGAGGCATATGCTATTACTTTCCCTTGCTGCATCAATACACACCCAAGTCCGATTCTTGAAGCATCGCAATACACCATAAAACCATCAGTACCCTCGGGTAGGGTCAACACTGGTGCGGTAGTGTGTCAAGTATTTAATTCTTGGAAGCTCTTCTCATAAGCCTCCGACCATTGAAACTTCACCTTTTTCTAAGTCAACTTGGTAAAGGGTGATGCAATTGATGAAAAGACCTCAAAAATCTCTCGTAGTAGCCTGCTAGGCCCAAGAAACTCCGAATATCCAAAGGATTCACCGGTATAGGCCAATTCTTCACAGCTTCAATTTTCTAAGAATCTACTTTTGAGCCCTCACTTGATACCACATGGCCCAAAAATGAAACCAAGTTCACACAAAACTCGCACTTGCTGAACTTGGCATACAACTGATGATCCTTGTGAGTCTGAAGAACTACTCTCAAATGAGTGGCATGCTCCTCCTCGCTCCGAGAGTATATAAGGATGTCTTCAATGAACACAATCACGTACATGTCCAGATATAGCTTGAACACCCTGTTCATCAGATCCATAAAAGCTGCAGGAGCATTTGTTAGTCCAAAAGACATGACTACAAACTCATAATGACTAAACTGCGTCCTGAAGGCTGTCTTCAGAATGTCACACTCTCGAACCCTGAGTTGATGATACCCGGACCTGAGGTCTATCATTGAGAAACACTTGGCACCCTGAAGCTGGACAAACAAATAGTCGATCTTGGGAAGAGAGTGCTTGTTCTTGACAGTGACCTTGTTCAATTTCCGATAGTCTATACACATCCAAAACGAACCATCCTTCTTTCGAAAAAATAACACTGGTGCACCCCACGGAGACTTGCTCAGTCTGATAATGCCCTTATCTAACAGGGCCTTCAACTAATCCTTCAACTCTTTTAGCTCAGCTGGAGTCATCTTGTAAGGAGGAATAGATATAAGCTGCGTATCGGGTAGAAGGTCAATACCAAAATCGATCTCCCACTCAAGAGGAACACCTGGAAAATCATTGAGAAAGACCTCTGGATACTCACGCACCTCCAGAACTGACTGGATAGTCGGGGTCTCAAACTCAACACCCTTAACCCTGACCAGATGGTACATGTAACCCTTAGAAATCATCTTTTGTCTTTAAGATATGAAATAAATTGACTTGCTGGTACAACCGAACTACCCTTCCACTCCAAAACTGATTCGCTTTTGAGAATGAAATTCCACCGCACGGGTTCTACAATTGACAGAAGCATAACATGCATACAACCAATCCATGCCAAGAATAATGTCAAAGTCAGTCATGGATAACTCTACAAAGTCTACGGAGGTGACTTTATGCAATATAGCAATCGCGCATCCTCTATACACCCGCCTAGCTACAACCGAATCACCGACAGGAGTAGAAATCGAAAATGGTTCTGGCAGTGTCTCAGGACTAACTCCAAAGATACTAGTAATGTAAGGGGTCACAAAAGACAAGGTAACTCCCGTATCTAGCAAAGCATAAACATCAATATGAAAAGCACGCAACATACCAGTGACCACATCCGGGGAGACCTCCTGCTCTTGACGAGGTGCTAAAGCATAAACCTTTGATGCTAATCGCCGACTGAACTGGTCAAGGTATCCTACTAAGGGGGACGTGTTGCCGGAGTGGCAGAATTGGCCTTTGGCATACGGGCTCCACCGACCTCTGATCTGGCTGAAAGGCAATCCCTGAGTCTATGTCCGGGTTTGCCACAGCCGAAATAAGCATCCGAGTCGACTAGGAACCTCCCATGATGATTCTTGCCGCACTTTGCACAAGCTGGTAAAGTGCGCTCTATCTGCATGCTACCCTTGCCTCTTGAATATGGAGCCCTGCTCCTCTGATCCCCTCAGAATCTAATGGCATACTGGCCGATGATGGTGCTGGAGAAATAGACATATGCTAAGACTATTGACGCTTTTCACCCCCTAATCTGACCTGAGAAGTCCCGTAGCTGTTGGTCCTGGACCTCTTGGCCTCTCTCTACCTCTGATATACCGACTCCATCTGCGAAGCATGCAACACAATACAGGGAAAATCTATATCCTGATGCAACATGGAGATCCTACAATCCTTATCCAAGTAGTCCGCCACCCCGTGCACAAATCGACTCACTTGAGTCCTCTGGTCTTCCACCAACTCTGGTGCATATTTAGATAATCGGGTGAATTGCAATGCGTACTCTTTAATCGACATGTCACCCTTCTTCAAGTTAAAAAACTCGGTTGTCTTTTGATCCCTCATGTACCGAGGGAAGAATCAATCCAAAAATGTTGTATGGAACTCTTCCTAACCAATATGGCCTGCACCCACTGCCCTAGCATCTATCCACTATTTGAACCATATGTTGGCCACCCCCTTAAGCAGATAGGAGGCCACATCAACACAATCTTCATTGGTCACCCCTATGACTTGGGTGATCTTTAGAATCTCCTCGATGAAATCATGCGGATCCTCATCCACCTTCGACCCAAGGAACTCCGGAGGGTTCATCCTCAAGAAGTCTCTAATATGGGCCGCCGCCGCTTTGCCATTCTGGGGGACATGCACAACAGCTTGCTGGTTGACCTGAGCGGTTAAGGCCTATGCCAATATCTGGATAGCCACCTGAAAATTAGTGTGGGCAACTGGCTCTAGTGCCTGGGGATCCTGAACAGGTGGGACCTATTGATGCCTATGATAATTGCCATCTCCGAGGCATTCACTGTTCCCATTTCTTCTTTCGTTCATTCTATTGGGAGCCATGATTTTGTAATCACGAATAGAATGAATTAGAAGTATAGAAATACTTTTCATCTCACAACATGGATCATGAGAGAAGGGAACATTTCCTAAATGTCTCGTAGCCTCTTCGTCATAAGTGTAGCGCTCTTTACACCCATGAAAAAGACTCTACTTAATGCGACTTTCACACATCCTAGGACACTTCAAACCTATTGCTCTAATACCAAGTTTGTCATGACCTGAATGTAGATCCGGATAGTAACAAGGGACAAGGAACCCCGAGAGGCTGCAAGTTAACCTATGGAATAATCATACATATAAATTCATTCATAATAAGCAGAAGACTGATCACAAGGCATAGCAGAAACGTAAACATAATCATGACATATCGTAAAAAACGGAATCACTTAGACATACACAGATGAGTACTACACACTGTCTAAAAGCCTCTACTACATACGATGGGTTGATGGGACAACACCCCTAACTATCCTGGACAAGTACTGAAGCATAAAATAGCATGAATTTCTGTCAAATGACACTTAGAACATGAGGACTCACCAATAAGCTTAAAGTACACTCTAAGGTGATCTAGATATGAGGATGAGCCTGATAGCCAGAACTTGTATCATAAGACAATAAAACATAGAAAGTATGTGATCAGTACGTCGAATGTACCGAGTATGCAATATTGAACATAACTTGATCCAATATACGTAATCATAAACATGCATACATCATGAGGAACTGTGGGAGATTCTCTTAACCGACATACCCCATATGGGCACACATGAAGCCCGACTTGTAAACCTAGTCAGGAGGGTGTCCATACCTTGCCAAGGGTAGGACCATGAAGGTGTGATATCACTATGAAAAGGGTCAATTGGGATGGGAAATAACAAAAGAGGCCCCAACATACCTACGGTGGCACGTAGTTTGTGATATCCGAGGTAGAACCTTGGCCCTGAACCTACTCGGTGTTCGATACTACTCCCAAAATATATATCATGCTCATAGTATAATATGCATGAGTTCATAGGCTAGTTAAATCATGAAAATCATAAACATGCTCGTCAATACGGGAACTAGCCATGAAACAAGGCCTGTGAGTCTGCCTAAAACATAATTCATGAATCATAGGTTTCATACATACTTGTAGATTATGTATATATCTCGAGAGTCACCAAATCATGATGGGTAATTGAATAAAGTCATATTTCAAATCATAAGTCATGCAGGGCTTGTAAATATTATCAATTGAAGCAAGGATCATAAATCAACTTATAATAAATCATGCTTAGATAGGATTAATTTAATAGAATTCGAAATGAAAAATTATATAATCAAAATAGTTATAAAATCTTATCAAAATTCAGAAAATATAATGTAAATCAAAATTTAGAACAACCCATTTGTAAATCATTAGATTTTCATAAAAATTGAATTAAAACCCATATAGATTTTTGGTAGATTTCCATAGATTACTAGAGAATGGGCATGGGTGTGAATAGAAACACCCATTCGTAACCCTACATACCTTAAAATGGACGAATCTTACTCTCCCTTGAATTCCCAAAAGGAATATAAAGGAATTGAAGAAGAAAACCTTGAATCACCCTAGGTCACCTCTCTATCACTCTTCTATTCTCTTGCATGCATGAATGAAGACTTAGGATAGTTTCCCCCTCTAAAACCCACCTTTCATAGGCTAAAACGACATAGTATAGGCTTTAGGAACATAGGAATTATGAAAGGCCCTTACTAATTCGTAGAAAATTAACTTCTAGGTGGTCCTAACAAATGACCTGACGAATCGTTGCTAGAGGCATGGCTCATCACTCTGCTCGTCAAGTACACTGTCTCATTTCCAAACATTGGACTCCAAGCCTGCAACGACTCACCCCACGAATCGTTAAGGTTGACTATGACTCATGGGGCTCCGGTCAGGTACACTAGCCATCTTTCCTTTTCCCAACTATTTTTCCTTCCCCTCGGCTGACCCAACGACATCTGGGTCCGACCATGAGTCGTGGCCTCGCCCATGGGGTCTCTACTCTTCCAGGACATCTTTTCAAAACTCAAGCCTTCCCCACGAGTCACCTGACGACTCATGGGTTGTCCTCACGAGTCGTAAGATGACTCGTCCTGAGACTGCAATAACAATTTTTACTTTTTCCCCATTTCAACTCCCGGGTCCGATCTTTGAGCTCCCAGGGTAATACAGTAGTACTGAGAGTCTAGCTACTGGTGGGACTGAGCCTAGATATCCAAGCTTGTATCATAAAATGATACAACATAGAGTATAAGGTCAGTACGTGGAATGTATCGAGTATGTAAGGTAAGAAAAACCTCTAAGTAAATAAAATCAGTGATTATGCATAACATAAAATATTTCATCATAAGATTCTTAGAGTAGGCTTGCATGCTATTATCTGAAAACATGATCTGCACATAATTGAATATCATAACTGAATCAGATGACCCAAAGTTGAAAACTGATAATCATAAGTAAAACTGAATATTGGGTCAAATCTGTTGAAAACATAATATCATGACTGATGAACAAGCAAAACTAAAAACATGAGGAACAATGGGAGACTCCTCATATAACTGACATTACCATGATAGAGCTTATGTTTTCCCGACTATCAAACCCAAGTAGGCAGAGCTGTCCAAAGCCTTGCCAGGGCTAAGGACGCTACCATGATGTCCATATCAACCTAGAGGCCCCTTAGGGGTAGGGGAAGCTCACAAGGGAGGTCCGAATAATCTAAACATACCTATGTTGGCATGTAGTTTTGGGGCAGAGGGTTGACTGACCCTTAGCCTACTCAGTGCTAGACACTACTCCCAAAAACATGCATATGTTCTCTATCATTTTTCAACGAAGTTGAAACATTGTCTAGTGATGAAGCTGACTCATAACATACGTGCATAAATCTGAAATCATAACATGGGGAGCCTTGGGCTCAAACCATACCACAAGCTGTAAAATAGTAGGAGTCTAGACTCCAATTCCATGTGGTAAGCTAATAACATGAAATTTAGATAAATCATGAAATATTCTTGATCATATGGGCTTTCCCAATACCTAAACATACTTGACATATACTTGATCAATCAAAAACATGAATATCGACAATGGTAATTCAAAATCATACTTTCATCATATACATCTCATCATGCTTGAATACATATCCCATAGATCTCAACTTTCATGAAAATTCATGGATGGACATCATAATTTATAAAACTTGAAAACATAATGTATAATTGAAAACATTGTAAAATATGCCAATTAATCATAATTCAACATTAGAAACATGCATACATCATACCCATAATTGATACTTAGAGAATCCACATGTTGGGTTAAAAACCCATGGATTCATCAACTATAATTTCATAAATTGAAGAGGTATTGGGCATGGACGGGGATGATTACACCCATTCATAACCATATATACCTGGAAGAATCTAATTTCACAACTCTCTTGATTGCCCATGCAAATTTGGTGAAAGACCTGATGAATCTAGACTTTATCACCCTCATGAGCTTCTAGACTTGCATGCATGGAAGAGAATAGGCTTAGAATGAACTTACCCCTCTTAAAACACACCTTTATGGTCTTAAAACGATGTAGTATAAGCCTTAGAAACATAGAAATTATGGAAAATCCCTTAATAAATTCACAGGGAAATACACATTGCTAGTCCCCACGAGGGACTGGACGACTCGAGCCCTACACCACGACTCCTGGTTTTCCTCTCGTGATCAACACTGCAATTTCTTTTCTGAGGGTCACCACAAGGGACACCATGATTTATGGTGTACCCAATGACTCGTGATGATGAAGTCGTTACCAACACTATCCAAATACTTCAATCTACAATCAATACTTGACCATGAATGTAATTCCCTAGAAACCCTAAGACCAGACCTGGGAATTAAAACGTAGAAAATAGGATTCCTTGCACCAGGTCACAGGATGAGTCATCCAGTGACCCATCAGGATGACCATGAGTCGTTAAGTGTCTCATGCTGAGGAGTTGATTTAATTTGGGAATTTCAAGTTTTTAGTAACCGTAGGCCTGACCACGAGTCGTTTCCAGCCACACGACTTGTTAGGTCACCCGTGGTCAAGGATGGATGAAGGAAGAAAAGAAGTTGGATACTACACTTAACGGGCCCTCAGCATGACTCATTTAGGATACCACGAGTCGTGGTGTCGCCCGTGGTGACCCCCAGGTAGTTTACGGCAGTAAGGACGATGGGAGGTGACTACAACTTGTGGTGATCAGTAATGGGTTTTTGAGTAGCTCGTGATGATCCATGATGAGGAATTCCCAGTATAGGCAGTGGGGCAGCCACGAGTCATGGTCAATAACCATGAATCATCCAGTCCCTCGTCAAGACAGGAAGGGTGATTTTTTTGCAAGATTTTTAGGGTATTTTTCATAATTTCCTAAACTTCTAGACTCTAAATTGTCTTTTTAAGTATTATTTCATAGATACTAGAGGGATTGAATGGTTTTCCCCCTTATTCCCCATGTTAACTCTCAGAGAAAACAATCACACTTCTTCTCTCAAGCAAGAACTAGGGTTCCTCATCATTTCAAAATTCAACCCTTCTTCTTCAGGGAATTCGTAACCAGGTATGCAGGAATTCAAAAAAGGAATAGTTCTTCCCTTGTGTCCCCAAAATCTTCATTATTTTCCTCTTTCAGTTTAGCCCTATGGATTCTAAATGCCAAAGATTGTCAGACTTATATCTTTAATGTTTCGAGTAGTATATTCCTCATGATTTCAACTGCTTATTATTCCCTATTTCTCGACACTTATGAGAATTGTATCTTGTGGAATAATTTATCCATAAGTCTTAGTTCAATAGAATTTAGGATCTTGCGTGTTGGACTAGTTTCCCTATAGCTTGATTCTAATAGATTCGAAATCCCCAAATGATAAGTGTATGTGGAATGTTAGTCAGATATTTACATGTCTAGTCTCAGTTAGATTATTAGACTTAGTGTTGTTCAGAAATGTCAGCTGATCAGTTTGACCACAGATAATTCCTGAGGTGTCAGTGATGCCTCCCAATTATCAGTATTAGACTCTATATTAGATTTTAGTGATTCTTTATGCAGTCATGACACTTCCAAATAAGCAGCTCTGACCATCCTTAGGACCTTAATTTCATATTACAGTTTGTTCTTTAAGTGATTATGACACTTCCAGATAAGAAGTTCTGACCAGTCTTAGAACACCAGTAACAGCATCCAGTCCGATAAGTCTCTCAGGGACTTCCAGATAGGTATTCCTAACTTAGTCTTGGGCCCCAGTTTCGAGCTATCTGCTTAGTAGTCAGTCTAGGACTATCCAATAGGAGTAGGAATTAGCACAAAGCGGACCGAGGTTCCAGCACACCCAGGTTCCTAGAACTATATTGCCACCGCAGATTATATTTTATTGGCCTCATGGCCCCAAACCTATGATCACTCAGTTCATGCCTTTATACCCCAGAAAGGTATGTTGGGTCCTACCGATGGGTGTATACATTGGACTCCACGTCTAGCTCACGTGGTTATATGTCGGTTATAGACTCTACCACAAGCTAGTTCAGTTCAGTCTCAGATTAGCTCAGTCCAGAACTGTTTCAAACTACTTAGTTTAGATCAGTTCAGTACAGTATTTCAGATCAGTATCTCAAATTTAGGGCATGTCTTTGACTATCAGACAGGGTCATTTTGACCATCTCAGTATATCATAGTTTATTCAGTTTCAACATTTCAGTTGGTTATTACGTGTCTTTATGGTTCAGTTATTTTATCCTTCATGTTATTGTTTCTCCTACTTACTCAGTACATTCAAAGTACCAATACATACCTTTTATGTTATATCATTTTATGACACAATTGTAGGTTCTCAGTCTCAGCATTGTTAGTAGATCTCACCCAGAAATATTCAGTTGCATCAGTGGTGAGTCCTCATTTTTTGAGGACGAGGATTATTTCTTTTCAATTATATTTCTTTCATATAGACTTAGAGTTAGCTGGGGGCTTGTTTCCAGCAACTCATCAGATAGATGGCTTTCAGACACAGACATAGTTTCAGATTTCCAGTTTTGTTTTAGATGTATTAAAACTTTATGATTTAGTTCTTCTTCAGAAATGTTTTATTTTATTATTGTAAAGCTTCTACATTTTTTTTACTTAGAACGCCAGTGTTATGATAGACCATGGGTTGACTTGGGGTTACTTGTGACTCCAAGTATCGTTTCTTGTCAAGGGTATAAACTTGGGATGTGACAATCTTGGTATCAAAGCACTAGGTCTAGAGTATCCTAGGATGTGTAAAAGTCGTGTCCGGTAGAATCCTTTTCATGGGTGTGAAGCGCGCCACACTTATGATGGGGAGGCTACTAGACATTATTAGGAAAACTCCCTTTTGTTCATACTCTTTATTGTGCATCTGAGTTCAATCCCAGAAACTTTCTCCTCACTCGTGCTCTATTTTGTTTTAGTAAAATCATGCCTCTACGACATAGTAATGGAAGAGTCGGCAACGCTCACCGACCTACCCCACCAGCTCCAGCAACCCCTCGGGACGACCTAGTGTTCTTCGTAGAGTTCAGAGCGGCTATCCAACCGCTCTCATAGATATTCACAATCAGATGAACCAGCAGGTGGTTTCGATAAATACTAATGGGTCTGCAGCAGCTACCCGAGTTTGGGACTTCACCCGGATGAACCCTCCAATTTTCCATGGATCTAAGGTGGGAGAGGACCCACAGGAGTTCGTGGATGAGACCAAGAATATTACCCAAATTATGGGTGTTAGCTCCTCTGAGAGTGCCGACTTGGCTAACTACCAGCTGAAATGGGTAGCCAAGATCTGGTACAAACAGTGGAATGATGGGAGACCAGCGGAAGCAGAACTGGTGGAGTGGAAGGAGTTCACTGCAACTTTCCAGACAGATTCTTCCCCCAAGAGCTTAGGGAGACTAAAGTGGCTAAATTTATGAATCTAAAACAGGGAAATCGGACAGTGGAAGAGTATACACTGGAGTTTACAAGGTTGTCTAAATATGCTGCAGAGATGGTAGCCGAGCCAAGGGCTCGTATGCTGAGTTTGTTAATAGAGTATCGAACTCATTTCTCAAGGAGTGCAGGACTTCTATGCTTATTAAGGATATGATCTCTCCAGCCTCATAGTTCATGCCTAGTAGATTGAGGCAGAAAAACTAAAAGACTTGGAGCGGGAGAACAAATGAGTAAAGAACTGGTCAGTCAGATTATGGCTACCAGAGATCTTCATCGCACGACATGGATCATGAATTAGAGGGATAGTAGAGGGATAGAAAGACTCTTCATCGCACGACATGGATCATGAAAGATGGGAACATTTCCTAAAACATTTCGTAGACTCTTCGTCATAAGTCTGTCATGCTTCACTTCCATGAAGAAGACTCTACTTAACATGGCTTTCAGAATCCCTAGGACATTTCAAACCTATTTCTCTAATACCAAGTTTGTCATAATCCGAGAGTACACCCGGATCATAGACACGGGACAAGGGACCCCGAGAGACCCCAAGTCAACCCATGGCACACACATTCACTAACTTATTCAATAAACATAAAGGAAACATAAACATAAACTCAGTGGATGAATAACTTAACATAACAACAGAATGGACATCTGAAGCTGATTACATGTCTTAAGTCTAATAAGTCTTTAATCTGGATGAGCTGATGGGATAACACCCCCAACTAGCTCAGAAATACTGTCCCAACTAGCTCAGAAATACTGAAACTAAAAATACACTCAAAATAACTGAAAGTCTAGTCCTTGGAGGATGAGAACTCACCAAGAAACCAAATGCTAACTCTGATAAGCGCCTACGAACAGGGTTGAACTTTAGAACTGGATCCTGCATCATGAAACAATGCAACATAGAAAGTATGCGATCGGTACATTGAATGTACCGAGTATGCGAGGTAAGGAGAACCGCTTGAGCATTAATAGCCTTTTTAAAACAAGTCATATATATATGATAGACTTTAAGGATAAGAAAAGAACACAAGCATTCATTATGAAATCATTCTTATTTAATACATGGTCATGCATGGATTTAGAACATCATGACTAAATCGTATGACTCAAAGCTAAATCATAACATTTATATGAAAAGCTGACCAATGAGTCAAACCTTTCTTTTCAAACATGCAAGCATAAGATAATCATCACAAGTAATGGATATGCAAACTCGAATAACATATAAGTGGGAGCCTTGTCACTTAACCGACATACCATAATAGAGCTTATGTGGGCCCGACTATTACACTCAAGTGGGCAGAGTTGTCCAAAACCTTGACAGGGCTAGGGACACTACCATGATATCGATATCAAGCTCAAAAGGGCCAATCGGGCCGGGGATAGCTCATAAGGGAGGTCCCAACAATATAATAGAATAAACCTATGTTGGCGCGTAGTTCTGGGGCATAGTGTAGTCGACCCTTAGCCCGCTCGATGCTAGACTCTTCTCCCAAAACATGCAATGCTCTACATCGTATAAATACGAAGCTCAACATCGTCTACTGACGAAGCTCAACATCGTCTACTGACGAAGCTCAACATGAAATCATGCATAAACTCAACATCATATAAAATAAAGCTCAACATTGTCTATTGACAAAGCTCATTATGAAATCATGCATACACTAGACATCATATGAATATGAAGCTCAACAATGTCATCTTGACAAAGCTTAGAATGAAATCACTGCTTAGACTCAGCATCATGTGAAATTAAGCTTAATGCCAACGTACATCTCAATTATGAATTCATGCATATGAGAAGCTTTACTATGATATACACCACAAGCTCAAGGAATAATGGGAGACTTTACTCCAAAATTAATTTGGTAAGCCTACTTAGAATTATCACTTCATCATCATCAATATAAGGGTCTTGCCCAAAACCTTATCATGCTTGAACTCACACAATTTATTTGGAAACATTATAATTTGGGAGATTTCACTCCAAAACAAAGTAATAGAGTTAATTCACAAAAATTATCATTCATACTCAACATTGGGCACTACCCAAAGCTTCATCATACATGGGTCTATTTAATCTGCTTTGCAAACATCATAAAAATCACGGGTAAGGTTGAAAACATGTTTTTCATCATCTATTCCATCCTTTTCACATTATATTAGGAAGTCCCCACACATGGCCATTTTAGTTTCAATTTTTAGAAAACAATTTTGTAAAACAGGGTAAGTTAGAATCCACCCAAGCTCAATAATCATCAATATCAGCTCAATTAATCATACCTATGAGTATAAATATAAGAACTATGCAATCAATTGAAGACCAATACTTGATCATTACAAACCAATGACAAATTGATAGGGAATGGGCATGGGTGCTGAAGGAAGCACCCACTCATAGCCTTACACACCTAGGAATGAAGAATCCTAACTCTTCCAAATTGCCCAGCTGAGATTTCCCTTGAAAACCTTGAATTTCTCCTCACTTTCTTCCCTTCAAGCTCACACCCATGCATGCATGAAGAAAATGGCCTAGATGGGTCTTTCTCAGCTTAAAACCCTCTATTACGAGCTTAAAATGACGTAGTATAGGCCCTTAGAACTTTGGAATTATGGAAAAGCCCTTACTGAAATCGCTTAAAATAACTGTCAGGGGATCCTAAGAGACGACCAGATGATTCATTACTAGGGCTCACGATCCGTTGGTTCACCCGTCAAGTACACTGCCTCGTCTTTCATGAAAACTCAACTGTCTTAGTGAAGGCACACCTAAGGGGTCGTTAGAACTGACGACGACTCGTTAGGTGCCATCCGTCAGGTCCACTGGATAAGCTTTAGTGTCCTTCTCTTGGTCCACCCCGCGACTGACATGATGACTCGTGTTGACTAACCACGAGTCGTTACATAACCCATGAGGACCTCGAGTCCTTCAACATATCAGGCCTTCCCCATGAGCCACTTGACGACTCGTTAGTCCTCCTCACAAGTCGTTAAGTGACCCGTTCATCAACTGCTGCAATATTTTTCAATTTTCTCCTGATTCACTTTCAAGTCCGATTCTTGAATTCCCGGGGTATAACAATCTAGGAGCCAAAATTTCATTCATGACTCCCTATGTAGCTGTCTAGTTTGATATTAGTACAGAGGTCCTCTCAAAACCATTCTCAGTCTCCACCCAGTTGGCGTGTCAGTTAGAGCCAGCCTGGTGTATAGGAACTGCCCAGTCTCAATCTTGAATAAGGTCATTCCTGCTGATCTTCTAGAGTTAGACATGGTTGACTTTGACCTCATTCTTTGCATGGATTGATTACACTCTGGTTATGCCTAATTCGACTGCAGAAGTATAGTCGTCAGGTTTAAGTTCCCCAATGAGCCAACTTTAGAGTGGACAGGCAGTAGTTTAGTGCCTAAGGGTCGATTTTTTTCCTACCTTAACACAAGAAATCTTAGTTCCAAATGGTGTATTTATCATCTAGTTCAGGTCACAAATTCAACCTCTGAGACCCCAACTATCTAGTCAGTTCTACTTGCCAGTGATTTCCCTGATGTGTTTCCTGAATATCTTCCCAGAGTCCTTCCTGAGCGGGAAATAGACTTCGGCATAGACCTTCTTCCAGACACTCAGCCCATCTCTATCCCTCCTTAAAAAATGGCTCCAGGAAAGCTTAAGGAGTTGAAAGAGTAGCTAAAGGACCTTCTTCATAATGGTTTTATCAGACCCAACATCTCTTCCTGGTGTGCTCCAGTACTATTTGTGCGAAAGAAAGACGGTACCTTCAGAATGTGCATCGATTATCGTCAATTAAACGACGTCACAGTCTAGAACAGGATCCCCTACCTAGGATTGATGAGTTGTTCGATCAGCTTCAGGGAGCCAGTTGTTTCTCTAAGATAAATGTAGAGTCAGGGTATCATCAACTAAGAGTCAGAGAGTGTAACATACCAAAAACAGCTTTTAGAACTCGGTATGGTCACTACGAATTTGTGGTTATGTCCTTCGAACTGACTAATGCCCCCACAGCTTTCATGGAACTAATGAATAGGGTTTTCAAGAAATATCTAGATATGTTCATCATTGTATTTACCGACGACATTCTGGTATACTCTAGAAATGAGGAAGAATATGCTAATCACCTGAGGATAGTGCATTAGATGCTCAAAGACCTCCTGTTGTTCGCAAAATTCTGCAAATGTGAATTTTTTTTGAAGTCTATGAATTTCCTTGGTCACGTGGTCTCGACTGAGGGTATTCAGGTAGATCCTCATAAGATAGCAGCAGTAAAAGACTAGCCAAGACCTACTTCCCCAATCGAAAATAGAAGTTTCTTAGGTCTAGCTAGTTACTACCGACGTTTTGTGGAAGGTTTTTCCTCTATTGCATCTCCTCTGACTAGGTTGAGTCAAAAAAAGGTGAAATTTCAATGGTCAGATGGGTGTGATAAGATTTTCGAGGAGTTAAAAACTCGACTCACTACCACTCTAGTTTTGACCTTATCAGAAGGAACAGATGGGTTTGTAGTGTATTGTGATGCTTCCAGAGTTGGACACGGTTGCGTTTTGATTCAGCGGGGTAAGGTGATAGTTTATTCCTCCAGATAGCTCAAGGTTCATGAGAAGAACTATCCAACTCATGACCTGGAGTTGGCAGCGGTAGTGTTTGCATGGAAAATATTGAGGCACTACCTTTACGGGGCTCACGTGGATGTATTCACCGATCACAAGAGCCTTTAGTATGTTTTCAGTCAGAAAGATCTAAATCTTCGTCAGAGAAGATGGTTGGAGCTACTGAAGGACGATGACATGAGTGTGTTGTATCACCCGAGAAAAGCCAATGTGGTGGATGATGCTCGAAGAAGGATGTCTGTGGGGAGCATGTCTCATGTTGAAGAGGGCAAAAAGGACTGGCAAAGGATGGATATACACAGGTTAGCTCGGTTGGGAGTGCAGTTGATTGATACAACTGAGGGCCGAGTAGTTGTGTAGAGTGGATCAGGTTCCTCATTAGTAGTTGAAGTTAAGTCAAGGAAGGATGAAGATCTCATATTGCTTAAGATGAAGGAGGCGGTTCTCAGAAAACAAGTGGGAGCTTTCTCCCAAGGGGGAGATGGTGTACTCCGTTATCAAGGTAGGTTGTGTGTACCGGATGTAGGTTATTTAAGATAGTAGATACTGGATGAAGCATACAGTTTGAGATATTCCATCCACCCAGGGGCTACAAAAATGTACCGTGATTTATAGGACATTTACTAGTGGAAAGGCATGAAGAGAGACATCATAGAATTTTTAGCTAAGTGCCCGAACTGCCAACAAGTTAAGGTGGAACATCAGAGACTGGGAGGTATGACTTAGGATATCAGCACGCCCACATGGAGGTGGGAAGAAGTAAATATGGATTTTATTATGGGTATACCTCGCACTCATCAGCAGTAGGACTCAATTTGGGTGATAGTAGATCGGATGACTAAGTCAGCGGAATTCCTCCCAGTTAAAACTACAGACTTAGCTGAGGATTATGCCAGGTTTTTTATTGGGGAGTTGGTCAGACTTCATGGGTTTCCCTTTTCCATTATTTCAGATAGAGGTACCCAGTTCATCTCACATTTATATAAGTCATTTAAGAAGGGACTTGGCACCCAGGTCAAGCTCAACACATCTTTACCCCCCGTAGACAGATGGACAGGCTGAATGGACTATACAGACTTTAGAAGATATGGTGAGAGCTTGTGTGATCGATTTCAAGGACAATTGGAATGATCATATACCTCTCATCGTGTTTTCATACAACAACAACTACCACTCGAGTATCCAGATGGCCCCATTTGAGGCATTGTATGGTAGGAGGTGTAGATCTCTTATCGGGTGGTTTGAGGTTGGTGAAGCTACTCTAATCGGGCCAGACTCAGTTCATGAGGCTATGAAAAAGGTAAAACTTATCATAGAGAGGTTGAAAACAGCGCAAAGCCGTTAGAAATCTTATGATGATGTGAGAAAAAGAGAATTAGAGTTTGCAGTGAATGACTGGGTTTATCTAAAAATTTCACCCATGAAAGGGGTGATGAGATTTGGGAAGAAAGGAAAACTCAGTTCGAGATATATGGGACCCTACAAAATTCTAAGGAGAATTTGCAATGTAGCCTATGAGCTGGAATTACCTTCAGAGTTATCATCTGCGCATCCGTGTGTTCCATGTGTCACTATTGAAGAAGTGCATCAGTGATCCAACTTCATTGGTGCCACTAGACAGTGTGGGAGTGAAAAATAGTCTCTCTTACAAAGAGGTCATAGTTTAGATCCATGACCGTCAGGTTCATAAGCTGAGATAAAAAAAAGTAGATTCAGTCATAGTTTTGTGGAGGAATCAGAAAGTTGAGGGAGCTACGTGGGAAGCCGAAGCAGATATGATCGCTAGATACCCAAACTTATTCCCTTCTAGCTCTGTTTTAATCTAAGGTATCAATTTTCTCCCTAAAACTCTATTCAGTTTCATGTTTAGTCATGTGCCCCAGCTTCTTTAATGTCAATGTACATAAGTGTGACTCATCAATACAGTTCAGTCATGTAGTTCAGTTCGGAGGCAGTCATTCTGTTAGTTTTCCGCTTATATGTTCAGTATTTAAATACTGTGAATGCATTTCTCTACTTTTCTATGTGTTTTACCAAGGGAATGATATTTTAATTCATTGAAAACTCAAAGAACAGAACCGTGAGTTCAAATGAAGAAAACAAGATTTCCCGCACCCGGTCATAGGACGAGTCGTCTAGTGACCCGTTAGGACAACCACGAGTTGTTAAGTGACTCATCGTAAGGAGTTGATTTAAGTTGGAATTTTGAACTTTTGAGTAACCATGGGATGGACCACAAGACGTGGCCAGCTACACGACTCGTTAGGTCACCCGTGGTCAAGGATGGGCAAAGGAAGAAGAGAAGTTTGACAGTGCACTTAACGGCTCCTCATCACGACTCGTCAGGGACACCACGAGTTGTGGTGTCGCTCGTGGTGACCACAAGGTGGTTTTCAGAAGTGAGGACGACGGGAGTACCACGAGTCATGGTCAACGGTAACGGGTCATTGACTAGCTCGTGGTGACCCATGATGAGGACTTTCCAATGTAGGTGACGGGAAAGACCACGAGTCGTGGTCAGTAACCATGAATCGTCTAGTCCCTCGTTGTGACTGGCAGGGTGGTTTTCTGCGAGATTTTTAGGGGCTTTTCCATAATTTCCTGAACTCATGCTTGATACCAAGTTTGTCATGATCCTAGCATAGACCCCAAACACGATACAGGATCTAGAACCACGAACAGTTCCAAGCTAACCCATGGTACATGCACAACATAGGCATAAGCATAAACTAAGTGGAAATAAATCATAAGAGGAAACATAAGCGGAATTCTAAGATATCATAAAACGTAAGACTGCAACAACATGTCTATCGAGGAACATCCATACATCATAGTCTGAAAAGCCTCTAATCATAAGATGAGTTGATGGGACAAAATCCCCAGCTAACTCTACTAAGTCTGAAAACTGAAATGAAATAAACAAACATGAATCAAAACTGATGTCCTCGGATGATGAGGACTCACCCAAGAATAAGTTAAATCTGGAGCAAGATCGAATCAAGTGGCAGGGCTGAGACTGATCATCTGAGCCTATATCATGAGATGATATAGCACAAAAGTATATAATCAGTACTTTGAATATACTGAGTATGTCAGATAAGCAAAACATGATATTAAGAATAGCATGCTATAAATCATAATCGTGAGATAGTCATAAAACACGAGTTGTCATCATAATTTGTAGTATAATGACCTAAGGTTTTGAAAGCAAAATCATAAATCTTAACATGTTTGAAAACATAAGTAAAAGCTCATAAACTGATCAATGGGTCAAATACCTTAAAACATGATATCATATATTTTGAATATGAGTAAACATGAAAAATGAGGAACAATGGGAGATTCTCATAACCGATATACTCCAAGTGAGCATCATGGAGCCCGACCTGTACCCCTGGTCATGAGGGTATTTATACCTTGCCAAGGTTAAAAACCATGAACGCATGATATCACTCATGAGCCTAGTAGTGTAAGGAAGATACTCTCAACTGGAGAGGACTCCTTAGGCTAAGGGCAAAGGAGACACTCTCAACTGGTGAGGATCCTTATCCTACAACGACACATAGTTTTGAGACCTAGATGCGCTTAACCCTAGCCTACTCAGTGTTAAATACTATTCCCAAAATTATACATAGTGCTTATATCATAATCATGAAATGTGAGTTTTACATGGACTAGTTTTAAAATATGGAGAATACATAGATTCCTTGACATACGTGAAATAGCCATGAAAACAATGTTAAAAATTATAGCCATGATATATAATTTTAAATTCATGCATACTTGAGTAAATTATCATAACTTGAAAATAAAGCTTCATGAGAGTCTTTCATAGAAATCATGTAATCATAATCATGAATCATAGGTGGAAGCATGAAAGAATCAAATTCATAAAACATTCATAAAATTTTGCATAAAAAAGGTCTAACCTAGAAATTCATAAAAATCATAATTAGAGACTTGAAGGAATTGAAATCATATAATTGAGCTTGGGATTAGGCGTGATGATAGAAGAAATTTTTCATTCATAACCTCACATACTTGGGCTTTGGTGAATTTTTGCTTAGGCTTGAGACTCAAGAGAGTTGAAAAGAAGCACCGTAGGAACTTGAGAGTCTTAAGAGGTTTGATATTCAACTTACAGTGTTTTGATAGGAATGAGAGTTTAGTCTAAGTGAAACCCTCTAATACACTCTTAAGGAAATCAAAAATGATTCAGTTTAGGAGTTAAAAGTATAGAAAATTTCAAAAATATCCCTTAGAAAGTCGCATTAAAAATCTGCCTGTTAGTGACCACAACCCAACCTACAACCCGTAGGTTCTTACAATGACCCATACTAGGCCTCGTGGTCACCTGAATCTTCCTTGTACAATTCTCTGAATAGCTTGGTATGACCACTTACTACGGACTGTACCTACATACAATGACTCGTGGTACAGTCCATTCTGAGACAGAAGTTCAGATCTTCTGTTGGTCTCAACTCCAAGTCTAGGATATAATCTTAGGGACTTTTGGGGTGTTACATTATCTTTTCCTTGGAAACATCTGTCCTCAAATGGAGATTAACAAAACTGAAAAGATAGGGAAGAAGCTGCAATCCCAAAACTGAAAGCTATAAGCTAAGTAATGTCGGAGTGACTGACTCCGAAATGAGATATATACATATACTGAACTGAATTCATGAAACATACATGTACACTAAGACATGAAAGGAACTGAGAGACATAAAACTGATATGAATCTAAATAGAGTATGAAGGAGGAAACTAGTACCTCCTGCTGGAACTGAGGGGGAAGGAAAAAGGTGAGGGTACTTGCCATCATATCTGCTTTGCTACCCAAGTAGCTCCCTTTACGAGCTGATTCCTCCAAAGGACTTTCACTGAAGCAACCTCCTTGTTCCTCAACTTCCGAACCTGATGGTCAAGAATCTCAACCAGAACCTCCTCATAGGTGAGGCTATCATTCACACTAATGCTTTCTACATGTACAATTAGAGCCAGACCATCAATGCACTTCTTCAATAATGATACATGAAAAATTGGATGTACTGATTCCAACTCCGAGGGCAACTCCAATTCATAGGCCACATTGTCAACATGTCTCAGAATCCTGTAAGGACCAATATATCAGGGACTGAGCTTTCCTTTCTTGTCAAATCTCATCACTCCATTCATGAGTGACACCTTAAGAAACACCCAATCGTCAATACTAAACTCAGGTTCCGACTATTGATTTTTGTTAATTAGTTTATCGTATTAGTTTATTTATTTATACTCGAGCTTATTAATTGATTGCATGATCATCAATCGAACATCATCTACCTTGAATTGAACTCAAAAGTGAGAATTCAAGATTGCAATAGGATTAAATAGATCAAATTCCTAATCCTGGGTATCAAGGAACGTATTCAAAAATTATGTTAGAGGTTTCATAGAAAGATTAAAGTTGATGCCCAGCTATACTATGTTTTTAATTTCGACCTTGGTATCACTATACTCCTGCAACTCAAATATTTATTAATGTAAAACATTTTATTTTATGACGGAATATCATTATGAATTGGAAATTGTCTTTCAAAGGTCTTTTCTTATGAATTGAATCATTTTCTTTATGAATGTCTCAAGTCTCATGCTATGTTAGCGGTCCACTCAGGCAAGTTAAGGCACCAAATGCCTGTCGTGCCTAGGCCTAGGATCAAGATATTATAATTTTATCTTTTTTTTTCATATTATTAATTTTTATATATTTTTTTGGATGATTGTTGTTTTTCTTCCATGTTTATATGGAGCTAAACTTCTCGGCACGAGGTTATGAATCTTTCATGATCGTTATTATTTGATTATTAATTTTAATTAATTAATTTATTGTATTTATTTATTTATTTAATTTTAAACTTAATTATTTAATTACTTGATTACGGATTGAATATCATCTATCAATATTGAGTTGAATTCCAAAGCGAGAATTCAAGATAAAGAGAGATTAGTAGGTTTGATATAAAAATTAGTAGCCGTAATTTTCTTCTGGAACAGTGGAACATATGGGTCTTTATTTCTCTCCTTATATATAATATATGAGAGTATACTTGTGTAGTGCTTTTAACATTTCAAACTCTTTGGCGTTTCAACTTTCAAGCTAGGCAGGCAAATAGTCTAGAGAGAGACCAAGCGAACCGGTCATCTGCTCCGGTTTGCTTTACTTGACCGGTCGTCACTTTAGGTCCGTCTCATCTCCCTCTTTCTCAGGTAAGCTAAGATCTTCTCTCTCTCAGATCTTCGTTTTCCGGCCTTATATATTTCTTCTTTTGTAGAATTTTAATTGTTTAAGCAATTTGACATGCTCCTATATGAGATCTGTAAAAAGTCCCAGAAGGGCTGGAATATCCTATTCGGAATGAGATTTTTATAATATGTGTACTGGTTTATTTCATTAGAAGGGTTGAATCTTGATATTTTGTAGTTAGATTCTGATTTTGGGTTTGGTAGTTGCTATCTTGTGATTAAGACTAGCAGGATCTGCATGAATTAATGATTATTAAGTTAATCTGCTCTAGATCTTCCTAGATCTACTATTTTTTCCATTACAAGATGGTAGTATATGTCGCAAATGATTCTTTTGTTTGAAATGGGATTGAATTTATGCAATTTTTCCCTCCTTGGTGGATCTCTACATACTTATTTTGTTACTATAAAATATGGCATAGCTGGAAATATACAAATACAAGAATAGTTCTTTTTGAGAACTCTTAATATGTCCTAAAAGAAAAACTTATTTAGCAGTGGAAGAAATGGATCAAAAATTAGAATGAATATGAGGATTCATACAGCTGAATGCAACTAGTTTCAATTAGTTTTGGTTTGAGAGGTATAGTTGTAATGAGCAGATACAAGTTGCTTTGCGTTTATTTGTATCTGGATATTATCTTATTGTTGCATACATTGATTTACCAATGTTTCTAACTAAACCGTAAGCTATCTGATATTAAAGTTGTACAGCTAGGGCCAATGTTCTAGTTTTGATTAATTTTGTTTTTCAGTTACATATAAAATGGCTGACGGTGAGGATATCCAGCCACTTGTTTGTGACAATGGAACTGGAATGGTGAAGGTTAGTCACTTCATCTAGGTTTTTGTTCTAAATATATAACATTCAGGATATTTTGGTTGTTCTCGGAGTACTATGTTTTTTTGTGAACAATTTGTGCTTGAAATATAGGCTGGATTTGCTGGTGATGATGCTCCGAGAGCAGTATTCCCCAGTATTGTGGGTCGTCCCCGCCATACTGGTGTCATGGTTGGGATGGGACAGAAGGATGCTTATGTGGGTGATGAAGCTCAATCAAAGAGAGGTATCTTGACCTTGAAATACCCAATTGAGCATGGTATAGTCAGCAATTGGGATGATATGGAGAAGATATGGCATCATACATTCTATAATGAGCTTCGTGTTGCTCCTGAGGAGCATCCCGTTCTTCTAACTGAGGCACCCCTCAACCCCAAGGCCAACAGGGAGAAGATGACCCAGATTATGTTTGAAACATTCAATGTTCCGGCTATGTATGTTGCTATTCAGGCTGTGCTTTCCTTGTATGCCAGCGGTCGTACCACAGGTTCATATTAGTACTTGTGCTTCACAAATTTATGCTCTTTATAGCAATAACTATCTTTTGAATTCAAATTTGTTCCTATTCTGGCAATAACTATGTTATTTAACTGTGTTAACAAACACCTTTGACAGGTATTGTGTTGGACTCTGGTGATGGTGTGAGTCACACTGTCCCCATCTATGAAGGTTATGCTTTGCCCCATGCCATTCTTCGTTTGGATCTTGCTGGCCGTGACCTGACTGATAGCCTTATGAAGATCCTCACTGAGAGAGGTTACATGTTCACCACCACTGCTGAACGGGAAATTGTCCGTGACATGAAGGAAAAACTTGCTTATGTCGCTCTTGACTATGAGCAGGAGCTTGAAACTGCTAAGAGCAGCTCCTCTGTTGAAAAGAACTATGAGTTGCCAGATGGACAGGTTATTACCATTGGTGCTGAGAGGTTCCGTTGCCCAGAAGTCCTCTTCCAGCCGTCCATGATTGGGATGGAAGCTGCAGGTATCCATGAGACTACCTATAACTCCATCATGAAGTGTGATGTCGATATTAGGAAGGACCTGTATGGAAATATTGTGCTCAGTGGTGGCTCCACCATGTTCCCTGGCATTGCTGATCGAATGAGCAAGGAAATTACTGCTTTGGCTCCTAGTAGCATGAAGATTAAGGTTGTTGCTCCACCAGAGAGAAAATACAGTGTCTGGATTGGAGGATCCATCCTTGCATCCCTCAGCACATTTCAGCAGGTACCTCCTTTCATTTATCTTTTTTCTCATGAATTCAAATTTGCTTGTTTTAAATTATGCTGGCTTAAGATGTCGAAATTCACTTGCTTGTTATGTCTTGACCAGATGTGGATTTCGAAGGGTGAGTATGATGAGTCAGGTCCATCCATTGTTCACAGGAAGTGTTTCTAAGCTGATGCTATTCTGCTTGGATGCCACTTTCCTTTTTGTTTTGCTTTTGCTTTTGCATTCCCAGGGAATTTAGATTTACTGGCATGGAGAATTTTGGAGGTGGGACAATGGTAGAAGGGAGAAATGTTATATGCCAATACATCTTATGTTAGTGCGATATGGTTTATATTTTCTCGAACATATTTGGAGGTGCTGAGTGCAATGGCCTTTTCTCTGCGGCCGCATCCCTGCTTGAACTATGTCTTGTTTAGTAGGTTGTTTTTACTTTGGAGAGTGATTGTGGTTTTTGGTTTTTAATCTTTTGCTTTCTTTTATTTGTCTTTTCCTCTATTTCTCTATTTTGTGGGCACCTCTTTTCTGTGGATCAATTATGTTAGTATTTAATCGATTGACAAACATTCTATATATTAGTGTCAATTTCCGGGTATCCTTTTATTGTTTTCTCGTTGATGTAGGAGTTCAGGGGTCCTTTTTAAAATTTTTTTTCAAACTAGGATAAAGGTAAATTTCGGGATAAAATATGAAATTATTTATTTTACGTGTGATTGAATGTTTGATTTTTATGTAAGCAACTTTTGGATTGATGGAATATTCTTATTTGTTTGGTTTTAACTTTGACACTAAATTTAAGAAAATAAAGGAAATTTTTAAATTTTTTAATGTTAAATTAAAGATATATAAAATATATTATAATATTTTTTTATTTTAATTGATTTTGAGCATATTATGTGAAAATTGAAATTAGAAAGACGAATTTTTTTTAAATGAATTAAAAAAAGTAAAATAAATAAATGAAATTGGGAAAATGGAAATTTTCGGATTAATCTTTTTAAAGAGGATTAAAAAAATAAAACAAATAAATTGAAATTGAATAAGCGTGGAAATTTTGAAAATTATTAATTTTCGGATGAAATTTCGTCCTTTAGATGGAAGTACTTATATAATTTTGACATGTTTATTATTTGGTCTGCATGTAGTTGGGACAATTGAGGGAGGAGTAATTACTCTTTAACCTGTTTTTTTTTTTCTTTTTTCAAGAGAGGTGAGAATTGTTATTTTTATTTCGGAGGAGCCAAAATTATCTCTAATGTATGAGAAATGGTTCATATATATTCTTCATCTATTTATTGGTTTAAAATTATCTTTAATTTATTTTTTTGGTTCAAGAATATCTCTTAACCTAACACCCTAAACTTGACGATTCTTTTTTATTTTAAAACAACCACATGACTTATTATGTTTGGTCATAAATATTATTTAATTTAAAAATTAAACTCATTCACTTTTTAAATACAAACTCATTAACCTATTTTAAACCCACTCACTTTCTAATTCCATCTTCTTAATTAATTTTTTTTTTCACTTCTAACATAGTTAACTTATCTCAAGTAATTTCATTACTATTATTCCACCTTCTAACATATTAACTTATCTCGATATTAATTACTAATTCTAATATAATTTATTTCATAATTAATAATTAAATAAAAAATAAAATAATATTAAATTATAATTTCAAAATTATTTATACTTATCCAACGTATAAATAACCCCAAACTCTTCTAACAGATACGATGTGACGAATGCTAAGCCAATATCAACTTCGTTGGGTTAACATTTCGTATTATCAACCTCTTCATTTCCGAAAAGTGATTTTTAAAAAATAAAGGTACATTAATTTGAAAATAGGCCAAATAAATACACATCTTTAAATTTTGTCATTATTTTTTATTTTGATACTCTATTTCAATATTATTTTATTTTAACTTTTCAACTTTATTTTTCATATTTTATTTAAATAAAAAAAATATTATTTAATATAAATTATTCAACGCATATTGATAAATACTTTTAAAAAGATATAAAATATTAAATTAAATAAAGTCACTTATTTTATTTTTTCCATATCATTCAGGCCATTTAAATTTAATCAAAATACCCACCTTCTAATTTTTAGCTCACTCAAATACAGATAAAAACAACTTAAAATTCAATACAGGTAAAATTCAACGGACTACGTTGGGTTGTTAATAATTTATTTAAAAAAAAAAAAACTGACGAACTTTAAGAAAATCAACATACTTTTGATTGTTATTTCTCGAAAAAATACGTAGAAATTATAAAAATAAAATTATTATTTTTTAAATAAAATTGACGGACGTTCGTTGATTTTCTTTTAAATGAAAACTAAGAACATTTTAAAAATTTTCTTTTAAAATATAAAACTATAATTGAAAAGTATAAATATAAATAATAAAAATATAAAAATTTATATTTTATGTTTAAATAGAATATAAAAATTAAATTAAAAATTTGAAATAAAATAAAAGTGAAATGGAGTGGTAAAATAGAAGGTAGGATGAATTAAGAAGATAGAATTAGAAAGTAGGTGAGTTTAAAATTGGTTAATGTATTTGGATTTAAAAAGTGAGTGAGTTTAATTTTTAAATTAAATAATATTTGTGATCAATCATAATAAGTCATGTGGCTGTTTTAAAATAAAAAGGAATCATCAAATTTAGGGTGTTGGTTTAAGGGGTATTCTTGAGCCAAAAAAATAGATTGAGGGTAATTTTAGACCAATAGGTGGATGAAGGGTATTTGTGAGTTATTTCTCATACATTGAGGGTATTTTTGGCCCTTCTCCTTTTTAGTTTAATTAATTTCTTTCTTCTATTATTTTTATTTTTTTAATTTACTTTACTTATATATATATATATATATATATATATATTATTTAGGAAAAAGGGTAAAAAATATCCCTCTATTTTCGTCTATTAGCTAACTTTATCCCTTGTTATATTATAGGGCCAAATATACCGTCGTCGTTAACAAAGTTTGCTAAAATATTCCTATTTTTAATGATTTTTCCACCATGACAATTTTAAAGCCACTTGGCCTGATATTTGAATGAGATGAATGCCAAGTGGCATGCCACCTCAGCGCCAGGTTTGTATTCCTTTTCTTCTTTTACTGTGGCCAGGTTTGTATTCCTTTTCTTCTTTTACTTTTTCTTTTCTCTCTCTTACTTTTCTTCTTCCAAATTCTTTTTCTTTTTTTCTTTTTGTTCTTCATCTTCTTCAGGTGCTTTGCCTACTCACTGCCAACATTCTCTTTTTTCATCTTGCTCATCCACTTTCTCTTTGTTCTCTCTTACTTATCCAAGTTTGAACATTTTCTTCAGCCGCAACACTAGCAACTCCATTGTCCACTTCACCAACCTCAGTTTCCGGAATAGATTCCTCTTCAATTACTGAATTACGTACAGAGAAGCCGTTTTCCGGCGATAGAACTATGATTTCTTCTCCGACAGCTTTAATGTAATTACGAAAACTGTACTTTGTATGGTTCGGCCGAGTGAAGAAAACGGGTCGAGTACGGGTCTGAATCCATCAAAATCGGACTCTGAAAATAGAATGGATGGTTTCAAATTAGAGAAGAAGCATAAACTCATGATCAAAGGGGTCTGAAAAATTCGACTTCCGTTGAAAAATAGAGTTTTTTTTATGGATATTATGGTGTATTCTATTTTTAGCTTTTTATTAATATCTTGGTTCGTATTTTTTGTTCAAGTAAAAAAATCGATATTTTATTTTCATCTAGTGTATTATTAATAGTGGCAGAAATGATTATCAAATATTTAATCAAATAATCTTTGTAAAACTCCATTTATTTGTACAGATATGCATATTTAATGGGCTTTATTCATGTTTCCTGCTCTCTAAAATTTTTTATTGAAGTCTTTGTTGTTCAAAATTTAAAATGAGAAATTCAAGAAAAGAAAAAAAAAGAGGAAGAAAAGTGATGGAGAAGAAGAGATTGGTGGTGAGTGGGCAACCCAGCTAAAGAAGATGAAGAATGAAAAAGAAAAAAGGAAAAAGAATTGGAAGAAGAAAAGTAAGAAAGAGAAAGAAAAAGTAAAAGAAAAAAAGAAAAAAAAATTAAAATGAAAAGAAAACAACCTGGCGCTGAGGTAGCATGCCACGTGACATCCACCTCATTCAAATATCAGGCCAGGTGGCTTTAAAATTGCCATGGTGGAAAAAATTTTAAAAATAGGGATATTTTAGCAAACTTTGTTAAGAGCGAGAGCATATTTAGGCCTATAGTATAACGAGGGATAAAATTAGCTAATAGATGAAAGTAGGGGCGATATTTTTGACCCTTTTCCCTATTATTTATATTACATTTTTCTTCTCATTTTTCAATTTACATTTCTTGTGTTTACATATAATATTTTGAATTTATATATTTATTTATCATAATTGTAATATTATTCTATTTTTTTTCTTTAAATTATACCTCCTAAATTTTAAAAAGAATGATTCATTATAGTAGTTTTGTTGTGTTGGCCTTGTCAGTCCAACTGCTATTTTCTAACTGAGTTTCAATGGCTAGTTCAGTCGAGTGAGGCACCGGGTGCTGATCATGCCTTTCTAGGTTTGGGTGTGACATAATGCATATATTTTGTCTGAAACTTTTTCGTATGGTAAGAGTTTACCTCCTCTTAAATGAGACCAGTCACCAAGAAATTGGCAATATCAGCATATCATGGTGATGGCTCACTGGATATTACTATAATTCACTCATCTGGGAAAGCATCATCATCCAACTCTCCTTGTGGTCTAGCAGCCTCCTCAAATATAAAAAAGTGGTTAGCCACCTGATTTTCAGTATGCTTTCGATCTTTGACTTCAAAATCAAAATACTGAAGTAATAGGAACCCTTGAATCAGGCTTGTGTTAGAAACCTTCTAGCCATAAGGTACTAGAGTGCATCATGGTCTGTGAAGGCGATCGCTTTAGACCCTAGCAAATATGCCCTAATTTTTCAAACGCGTAAATGATTGTGAGTAGGTCCTGCTCAATCAATGTATAATTCACTAGGGCACTATTTAAAGTTTTGTTGGCATAATATATAGATGAAGGATCTTATTGTGCCTCTGTCTAAGCACATCCCTAACAAATCCACTCGTATCACACATAATGTCAAATGAAGGAGATTGATCATGAGTGGTAATAATAGTAACTGTAGAGATTTTCTCATTCATCTCTTCAAATGCCATCAAACATTTCTCATTGAATATAAATTTAGCTTCATTTTAAGAAGTTTACACATCAAATTAGCAGTCTTCGAGAAGTTCTAAATAAACTTCGATAGAACCCAGAATGTCCCTCAAAAACCTCCAAAAACCTTTAATTGAGGTAGGCAGCAGAAGTTTAGCAATAATTTTGATTTTATCTTGGTGAACTTCAATGCCCCTTTCAGAACTTTTATGGCCCAAGACAATACCTTCACCATGAAATAACATTTTTTCCAATTTAGCACTAGGTTGGTTTTCTTACATCTGTTAAGAACTTGACCTAAGTGGTCTAGAAACTCATCGAAATAGTCACTCGCTACTGAAAATCATTCATAAAGACCTCTAGGAACTCTTTAACCATGTCTAAGAAGATGGACATTATGCATCTTCAAAAAGTGACTGAGGAATTACATAGCCCAAATGACATCCTGCTAAATTCAAATATCCCTTAAGGACATCTTGTGATAGTTTTCTCCTAATTCGCTAGTGCAATATTGATCTAGTTATAGGAAAAAAAACCATTTACGAAATAATAGTAAGATATTCTCTCTAGCCAATCAAGAATTTGATCAATAAAAGGTATAGAAAAATGATCTTTGTAAGTGATAACATTTAGCTTCCTATAGTCGATCCGTATCGACTCTCCAACCAGTCACTGTTTTTGTAGGAATAAGCTCTCTTTTTTTATTGTACACCATAGTTATGCCCCTTTTCTTCAAGACACATTAGATCGGGCTTACCTATTTGCTATCTAAGGTGGGATATACAACACCTGGATTTAGACACTTCATAATTTCTTTTTTTGACCACTTCCTACATGGTTGGATTAGTTGTCTTTAATGCTCAACACGCAGTAAGCTGTCTTCCTCAAGTTGAATCTTACGCTCACAAATACCGGCTAGAGTACCTCGGATATCTACTATAGTCCAGCGAATAACCCTTCAATAATTTCTCAAAATTGCTAGCAATATTTTTACCCATACTTTAGTCAAGAAAGTAGAAATAATTACCTGCAAAATGTTATCAGGCCCTAAGAACTCATATCTCATGTATGATGATAGTGGTTTCATCTTAAGTTGAGGTGTCTCAACAGTAGAAGGTTTCGTCGGAGGAGTGACATGATTCTCAAGATCAAGAGAAAGCTTCTTCAACTTGTAAGAGTAGAAACGCAGCTCCTCAAGAAAGTTCACTATCTCAACATAGCCCTCCATATCATTGACATCATGATAATTCACTAAAATAGCGGCAGTACCCATCCAAGCTTTCTTCTTCTAACTTTATTACAACAACATCCTCCACTACATCAACAACATCAATCATTTATATGCTTGCATGAGCTCTGACAAGGTTCACAACCTTACCAGCTTCAAAAGTCACCTCTTTATTGTTGACTTAGAATTTAATCTCATTTTTTTCAAATCCTTAAGAGCACTTCCAGAAGCAAGGAAAGGTTTGGCCCATATGATAGAGATGTCTTTGTCAACTGCACAATTTGGGATGAGAAAATCAACTGAGAGAGAATTTCCCCACTTTCACAGGAACACCATCAATAATACCAATTGGCGATTTCATAGTTCTTTCAGCCATCTGCAACCTCATGCTAGTAGGCCAAGGCATCCCTAATCCTGATTTCTTATAGATTGAAAACGACACTAGATTGATGGCAGCGCCATTATCATAGGGAGTCCTAGCAAAGTTATTTAAGCCAATGGTGCATGCAATAGAGAAAACTCATGAATCTTTCTTTTTTTGCATTGAACTTGTTGAGATTATAGAACTGACCTGGTGAGTGACACTTACCATTTCATTCTTCACTACTTTTCTCTTGGTCATCAATTACTTTAGATACTTCACAAAACTTGGCATTCCCTGAAAGGCGTCCATGAATAGAATGTTCAGAGATAACTACTTCAGAGTGTTAAAAATACTTTTTGAACTGGGCATCATTTTTCTTCTTAATCAACATCTTCGAAATTGGGGCAAAGGCTTCGAAATCGGTGTTAGAGGTTTAGGAGCCTCAACCACCTTTTCCTTCTCTCATTGCTAATTAACATCTCGAGCCTTCACATTCATCTCAATAATTTCTTCTTCAGCAACAACCAATGTCTCAAACTATGCATCATCCTTTATTATAGTAGCTTTATCTTCGAACCTTTTCACTCACTGATTGGATTAAATTACCATTCTGTGTAGTTATAACCATACTGTAAGCTAATAAACCATTACCATTACCTATCAAATTCATAGTTGTGTCACTGGGAAGTTGTCATTTGCTTTGGATCCCTGTATAGATCTCTCATTTGTAGCTCTAAATTCTAAATATATATAGTGTGAGAACACATCATCTCGACCATATTCTTCTTGGAATTGTCAGACCTTCCTTGGTTCTACGAAACCCTTTACAGCATTGATGACGTTCAAATCCACTCCTCATGAGAAGGAAGTGTAAACGATCATCGCAATATAAATACTCAACTAAAAGTCGAGATCGAATCCACAGGGAATAGCGATTGAATAACACAAAAGTTGTCTATTGACTTGAACTAAATGTCACGCCCCGCCTTGGGAGGCATGACTGGAACCTGGTGCCCTACTAGAACCTGAATTACTGAGCTGTCTGAGCCTAAGCAACTCTGCTGCAAGGTTGGCTCTAACTCTAGAATCAAGAAAACAACAGGCTATATAGCGGCTGCAAATGCAACCGCCGACCGACAAAGCCTATAGCCACCTGTGAAAAATAAACAGCTAAACAAGGCCTCACACGACCTTCACCCATAATCTAAATCACATACGGCCCCACACGGCCGATACATCTAACCACAGGGAAAAGATACAATCTACAAGCCTCTAGGAGTAATAAAATGGTCGGGATAGGGCCCCGGCCTACCCATACTGTACAAACAAAGGAAGTAAACCTCTGACACACGAGCTCCGGAAGAAGGGAGCTGATGGCTCTGTGCGGCTGACTGAAACTATGAGGGATCTACTCCTCGTCTATCTGTACCTGCAGGCAAGTAATGCAGTGCCCCGGGAAGCGCGTTAGTACAATATGTACCGAGTATGTAAAGCAACAGCTGTAAATGACTGAAAGTAAAGAGTAAAGCTGACCATAGCTGAAGTAAAGGAAACGGATTGAAGCTGATTGAAGTAGTAAAATTAGGACTATACATAACTATAATAAGAGGAGTAGGAGTCGTACCTGACTACGAGACATCCTACTGCCTAACTATCAGTAACTAGCAACATAAACATAAACCTTACCTGGCTCCCATAAGCCGGAAGGTGCAATCAACACATAAGAACCCACACGGGCCCCCATTAGCCCTAGTGAGTACACCTCAATCTATTTACCCCTATCCAAGTCATACCCCACCACCTACTAGCTATGAGCATCCTGCCGGTCCCCTAGGTATGCATCTTGGGCCCGCTGGGCCCCTGACTATAACTGTGCCTGAGTCCAGAAAACTCCTGAAATCTACACCCCGGGCGCAAGCGCTCGACGGGGGTGTGTATAGGCCAACCACGACAACATATGAGGAGCTGGTTCCCCATCTTCATCCCTTGCGGACGACATGCTACTCTGTAGAGCGACGTATCCTCGCCTCTGGCGGACGAGTCGATACAGCTATTAACCCTGGGGCGGTCACGGAAGCTATACAGGTAATTGTTCGGTGCTTCTGTGGTGACTACACGCAAGTGCACGTGGTCGAACAAGTAGTAAAATGGCTTAAGTAAGCCAAGTATCAATCCCACAGGGACTGAGCTAAGGTACTAATTAACTTAAGTGTTAATGAACTATATCTTTAAGAATGTAGACAAGAAAATAAATAATATTTTGAGAGTTGTAGGTTCCTGATTTATTCTAATCTAAGACACAATTATAAAGTGAGTCTGAACTATAGTAATGAGCATGCTGAGGTTAAAACGAACATGTAGGGAATTAATTTATCGATACAATTCAGTTAATCTTTCCTTCGGTTGCTAGTCAAGAATAATTGCCTATGGATTGGAACTTTCGTCTCCTATCCAACTTAAGAATCATGAACCTTCAATCTACATTTCTATGATAAAAGAATTTCATGTTCTAGACATACAAAACCGATTCCTTAATTGACTAATAAGACTTTCAGATATATTTCTATTCTGAATGTAAATCAATTCTCAATTTTCCAAAACTAAGAAGAGATCATATCCTACCAATTCACAACTTTCCAATTTTTTTCCTTCTCAAAATCCAAATTGGATTTTTTAGATATACATTAATATTGGCCAAACATTAATGCAGTAAGAACAAGAATTGATAGAACAACCATTGAAGAAAAGATGAAAACTAAAATGATCAACAACTACATTCCACTACAATTGTTCTTAACCTCAGCAAGAAGTGAATTTAGCCACTCATTTCTGGATTAAACATCATCAAATGAGTATAAATCATCCAAACAATTGAGATAAAAGAGAAAGAGATAGAGAAGAACCCTAGAATTTTCGTCCCCTCAACTGCCTGTAACCCACGTTCTTGCTCAACCAAGTCAGAATGTTTAAAAATAAAACTAAGTGTGCTATTTATACTATTGAGAATTTTTCCCAGAATAACAAGCAACGTGGCACGGAGTGTATCGCGGAGCACTCCCTCCGTGCCACGGGGGTATCGCGGACCCTCTCTAGAATTAGGCTCCTCAGAATTTTCACCTTGGCGTGCCACGGCCTGCAACGCGGAGCCTAGCCAACGTGCCACGGTGCTATTGCGCACCTACACTGGAAATTGATGTCCAGGTAATTGTACTCAATGTGCCACGGCTTGCAGCGTCGCATTGCCTCTGTGTCACGGAGGTAACGCGAGGCTTCACTGGAAATGGCCAAAATTAAATCACCCAAGGCAGAATGCCTCCGCGATGGTAGCGTGACACGGCTCCATCGTGGAGCCCTTATTTTTGCTGCTCTTCCTTGACCTTTTCCACTCCTTGCTTCCAAGTCCATTCCCAATTTTTACCAACATGTATCTTAGCTTCCCAAAATTCCATTTTACCTACAAAACAACAGTAATCATGTTGGTTGGTATAAATTCACATTTTAACTATAAATCACATGAGAATGCACAAATAATGATAGATAACAAAGACGAAATAAAGCATTTGAGTATCACTTGGGCATATAATTCTGCCCAAGATCACTTACCCCACACTTAAAACTTTGTTCTTCCTCAAACAATACTCTTACATCTCATGCAATTGACACCCACGCATAGCTACTTTGGCTCAACAATTCAAGCTACGGCTATACCGATTATTTAATCTAGCAAATCATCAAGAGAACATGCATGGTCTCATCAATACAATGACATACCCCACATTAAGACCTCCTAGACTCAAGAATCGACTCTTGATCTCGGCAAACTCATGCAAATCAACTGATCAAGATATCCGACATGAAATTTAATCTCTCGTCAAGCATGTGCCCTCACAACACAGGAGAATCTCCCCCCATTTGCAATCCTACGATTTCCAAAGCATTACATGTAGGGGTATATGAACACGATTTCGCTCTCTCTCCCAAAAAATTCACATGCATCATGTCATGAACCATAGGCTTGCCTCTAGTGTATTACTCCACTAATATAAGGACGCGTGATGTAAGATCACGTCAGACTTAACGGGTTGTAATGTAAGCTAAGGAATTAGTAAATATTGGGCTAACCAATAATAGCAACTAGCTTCCTTAAGCGCTTTTCAATACATCCCACCATCATTATGGGCATTGTTTCTTCCTTCATCCTCTTATTCTTGAAATTTTTCTTTATTTTTGTTCCCATTTATTTAAGCACACTCGACTTAATAACCAAGATTAGTTATACATCTTTATTTTATTTAATTTCAGCAAGTGCACCTTTGACCTTTTCTTTAACTTTCACCACTTCCGCTTTTCCTTTCTTTTCACAATTCTCACTCCTTTAAACTGTGGGAAAGTTGTTTTTCTTGAGCGCTTAAGAGTTTTGGATCAAATTCAAGGCTAATGAAAAGAAGGGATTACGCTTGGTTTGTACCTCATCAAAGAAAGAAAAAAATAGGCTAAAGGCTCAATGGGGCTAGCTAGGATGTACATTCAAGGTAGGTATGATAATGGAAAAACTTTCGGTTTAATCAAAGAAATGCCTACATCCTTTCCTACAATACACATCCTTTATTTCGTTTCGTACACACACCAGGAAAGTCCTAGACACTTCACAATAGCATGGAATAATCGAAAACTCACCTCACACTCATTGCACATGCTCAACTCAAGACATATTCACAGACTCTTCAATCAGCTAATCACAAGAATTCAATATTAAGCCTCGATCACACCGAATCGAACTCTATGGTCTAGGTATCTCAACATGTTTACACATTTGCATGCTTTCATACGAATCACCTTTGCAACTTAGTGTCATGTACAAAAGGTAACGAGAATTCCGAACCAGGAAGTAGCGACATGTTTGGGAAACAAACAAAAGAAAGAAAATAAAGAGAAACTACTCCTATCGACTACATTTCCCTTAAGACGGTCGCCATCCATCCATCATAGAGAACAGTCACTAATTACGACTTTGGTTCAATGGGACTATTCTCGGTAAAAGCACCAAAAATAAAGGTCGAGAACCCAAAATAAAAGAAATTTAACGAAAAATTTTAAAAATTTCAGTAATTTCGATAGAAAACAAAAATATTTACACAATAACCATTCAACAACAGCTCACACAACACACAACAGCTTAACATTCATTACAACACCACTTAATTAAATAACACATAACACAAAGTCACAGGGTCACATTTTTCACAGGCACAACAGCACAACACATACACATAAACAAAAACAACAACGAAACAGCTGGCACCTAACAACTCCCACCCCACACTTAAACCGAACACTGTTCCCAGTGTTCACAAAATTCAACATATCACAAAGGTGGGTGGTGAAACTCTCTGATCAATCGAAGTATTCAACTTCTTCATCAGGTGCCGTTTCCTCGTCTCCCGTATCAGAATCGCCCCCGCCGTCTTTATCAGACTCAACATCTGAGTCCTCACGGCGTGTCTCCTCATCGATGGGGACATCATCATCTACCGGCTCAACAAATGCTGGCCCCACTCTGCATAGAGCCCGAGCATTTTCGCCGAATGGGTAATCCAGCTCGAGCTGCCACAGCTCATCTTCTATTGCTGGCCTCCCGCCAATGCTCAACTGCAGCATCTGCGTACCGTACATGCGGGCCATATACAGATCATCCCGAGCATGTCGCTCGGCTAGTGTGAGAATAGGCCGGTGAGTAGTGTCGGGTGCCTTGGTTTTTGTGACATCCAAGGCATGCCTGTCAATTTCTGGGATGTAATCCAGGGCCTCCTCTTCGATATCATGGCCCCTCAAGAACGTGGTAAACAAACCACCGAACCCGTACCTGTGCCCTTGATGTAAGCGGGCTCTCTTCATGGCGGAAATGATTACCGTCCCAACATTTATCTTAAGCCCTTTCATCAGGGCATACACCAAGCACACTCGATCCCGGGTGACATCTGTCATGTGCACCCCTAGGATCAGGCGGGTGTCGCGCCCCATTTTTTCCTCGCGGAAAAGTGGGACCCAACATGTGACCACTCTTAAGGGCTGAAAATAAGAGAGTCGCCACCTAACGAATTAAGGTGCGTTGGGGCGCCGTTCTAAACTAAATTTATTTCCTAAGTCAGCAGAGTTTGGCAAGGGCTTAAATTACCTCGAAAGGAAGGTGTTAGGCACCTTTCGAGGTCCACAAATGTGGTTCCCGACCGGACTCATTAAATGAGGGTATTAACTAAGTGACAGATTAAAGTTGGTGAATTATTAAGCCTAAATAGAATACTAACATAAATACTACATTAGCAAATTATAAAGCTAAAATTAAGAGTTGGGATCAGGATTTGACAAGGCTGAAAATGGGCCTAATGCGATATTACTCCCATCTATTCTATTTTTTTTCTAAATCAAGATAGTATGAAAAGAATAATATATATATATATATATATATATATATATATATATATATATATATATATATATATAACTTGAATAAAAATGCACTTTTAAGAAAATCATGTATATATGTATATATATATATATATATATATTTGTGTTTTTTAACAATTTTTTTTTAATGAAAGTATGTCAATATTTTAACATAATAAGGGAAATTTTAAAGTCTTTAAAAACTTCTTAAAAAAAGACATGAAATTAGAAAAAGATGGGAGTAACAAAATGCTTTGTAAACCAGATATATGCTTCATACGAGAAGTCAGCTATAGCCTGTCTGTTTCATCATCTCCCACCTACCCGCCTAATTGATTTAAATATTATTAAACCTAAGCGATCTAAGTGGAGCAGGCTAACACCCTAAAAAATGCCTACCCGTCTCAACCTTAAGGTCTAAGAGGCAATGGATTACTTTGGATTTTGGATTCTAGAATATACTTAAGGCTATTAAAGATTAGCGACAAACAAAAGACAATACATAAAAAGCAGCGGATAAGGGTCTGCATGAGCTTCTTATATTAAAATGAGCAACGATGATTCTATAAGCATGACATCTAGTATGACGGATCTTCACAGACAGACTTTATTTGTTAATTCAAACACTTTACCAAATATTGTGAAGGTTACTGATTTAAACATGCTTCACATAAATATGATTTCTACTAATATATCATTACAATTGCAAAATAGTTCAAGAAGAGTGGTGAAGTAAACACACCGTAGGCATGATGTCTAGACAATGTAAATATGATCTCTACGGTTTTGCCGCATATGAAATGATCTTATGGGCGGAATTCTAGCGACAGGTAATGAGACCATTTATAGACAATGACATTTTGGTGGTGAATTATTAATCATGATGCTTGATCCAAAGGATTGCTAATAATCTGGGCTTAAACCTATAGGCAAGATATGTAGAACACCACACAGATAAAATGCTAATGTTATCAATGACAAACAGATTAAGAACTGACGACAAAACAAATCCGGATGATCTAATAATTCTTATATGCATGATTCTAAAATTTAAAGATGCTTCTATTCAAAATGTTATAGTTCCTATAGGCATGATTTCTAATCAAAGCAATTAAAACGATAAAAAACATGCAAACCCCGCCCCCCTCAAAGTAATGCCCCTTTTTACTATCATTAGCGTTTATTACAATTATTACAATTAATTAGGGAAGAAATAAACAAACAAATAAGTTACACGAAATACATAAATAAATAATTTAAAATTTAAGTCAATTCTCGTCCCAGCGATTCTCCAATAGCATCCCAAAGCAAATACATCAACACCTGTTCAAAGATTAATATAACAACAGACACATAACCATGCACTGATATTCTCAGTCCTAATTATGATCGGCCTACTAAAATCATATTAACAACGTGTTACGACAACAGAGCAAACAAAGAAAATGAATGACAAGGTAAATATCGTTTCGTAAAGATAAACAAACTAACCAACAAAATGCCAAAATCGAAAAGAAATTAATGGGTTAACGATGTAGCAAATTGCCTTGATTGGTATTCATCCCTCAACACATCAAGATCACAAGAGTCTTAAAGATTCCGAGCAGTGCTTGTGTTGAGGAGGGATGAGAGCAAAGTTCTTGATAAGAATAAAGGATGTTTGAATATTCAAGAAAAGGTAAAGTTCCCCCCTTCCCCATGTTCTATTGTTAACAGCCCTCTTGTAAAAAATAAGTGAGGACTAAATCCCTCCAAGAGTAGAGCACCCGTTTATATAGCTAAAGAAATAAAGGATTAAGAAGAAATAAAAGGTAATTTGGGGATCCTCTTTCCTTAATTAACAAAGATGAAACTATATGAAATATTTCCCGTAAATAAATAATTTGTCCTAATTAACCAAATTAAAAAAGCAAAGATCTTCCTAATTAAGATAATCAAATCAAACCTTACCATAAATAAATACTTACACACTAAATCAATTAAGGAAGGAGCATAATTAGTCGAGTAGGTTTTCCTTAATCAGAAAGGTAAAATAAATTTCAATATAAATTTAACATATATAGACACAAGCTCAAATTATGGGAAGGAGTAATTGAAAAAGTCAAACAAACATTTTGGGATTAATTAGTTACAATAGGCAAAATGTTAAATTATAATAACTGGCCTGCTAAATATGACCACTCAATATTTGAGAGAAAATAAATCACTGAATTACCAAGATAAATAATCATAAATTAGTCCTTAAAGTTGCACAATCAGGTTACAACTTTTCTTATATGGGAGACACTCCACTAACAGTTATATGTTTACCATAATATGCACATAATTTCCCATGCATCTATCTTATTTAATTAGATATTAAATAATCTCATCAATATTTAACCAAAGCAGTGATACATAAGCAGTGATACATAAGCGTGCAATGATAGATAAGATTACTTATTCCATTAAAATTATTTGGCCAGATTAAAGTGAGACAAAAACAAAATTCATAAACAAGTATACTAATCAAACAGGCAGGATTAATTAACAGATACCTATTAATATATAAATGAAATAAAAAGCAGAACCATATATATTATTTATATATATTATTATATATTAATATACATAAATGAAAACGGAAAGGAAAACAGTATATATTAATTATATACATATTATACTATATATATATTTATATATACGCATCTATTATATATTATTATATATTGTTGAATTGAGATAGAAAAGAAAAAGAAACAACATATTATATATGTATGTATGTATATATATATATTATATATTATTTTATATATATACACATCTATCATATATACATTTTATATATATATATATATATATATATATATATATATATTATATTTATTATACACATATAATTATATATATTTATTACATAAATAAAAAATAATAAGAAATAAATAAAACAGAGAAATTTATGGACAGATCTTCGTAGATCTGTCCGGATCCAGTCGACTAGAGGTAACCGGAGCGACGGGAGAGAAGAGGAATAAGGGAGACGGGTGGCTGTTTGGTTTCTGGTTGTTCGGCGATGGCGGTCGGAGAAAGTGAAAAGAGAGAGGAAGACCGGCAGGAGGTGGCTGTAACGGTGGGTGTTTTCCGGAGAGGGGAAGAACGAAGAGGGAGAGCGGCAGTCAGTTGTTTTCCCTGTGTTAATGGAGGTATGATGGTGTTTTGGTCGTTTTCCGTTGGTAGTTTTCCGGCGGTGGACGATGAAGGCGGTGAGGTTGGTTGTTGGGCAACGTAGAGGAGAAACGAAGAGGAAGACGGGGTGGCTGTGGTGAGGTTTTCGCTGGTTGGTGGTGGCTGCCGAGGTGGTCCGGAAGTTATGGAGGGGAGGTTAGTTGGTAGTTTTCTGGGTTGTTGGTCGGCCGGTGATATGGAGATGATAAGACGGAGGTCTGGTGGCTAAAATGAGAGGAGAGGCGGGAGGTGCGGCGGCTGAGGTTAGGAGAAGGGAGATGAGGGAAAATGAAAAGTGAATAGGGTTTGGGGGTAATGGGAATATTTAAGGAAATTAGGTGGGATTTATTTGTAGCCGTAGGATCAGAATAAGTTAACGATTAGGATCCAATCATAAATTTGGGGCGGATCATGGGTCAAAACGGGTAGCGGGTCGGTCAATTGGGTAGATTTAATTAGGAATTGAATTTAAATAATAGCCAAATTGATTCAAAGTGGCTAAATCGAAATAAATTGAATAGAAAGTGGTCAGATTTGAAATAAATTGGATGAAATTGAATGGAAAAATGGCTATAATTTAAATAAATTGAAGGAAATTGGATTTAGCTTCTATTAAATTAATAAATATACTACACTTTTAGATAATTTAATAAATAGATAATAAAGTAACATAAATTATCACATAAACATTATTATTAATATAAATAAATCCTAAATTTAAATATACTTATGTAAATATCATATAATTAAATTATTATATTTACGAATAATTTAATATAAAATCCAGTTATCAAATATTATAAAAAATAATATTATTAACATAAATAGTTTATAAATTCGAGTAAAAATATTAGTCAAATAAATTTGTAAAATTTAGTAAAATTATGCAAATAGTTTATTAAATATATATTTCAAGAGAAGGGCGCATATTAAAACGAAAATATTATGTACGACGTAATTATTTAATATCAAAACTTAAAATTAATATAAGTCATAATTTTCACAATATTATGATAATAAATTATTTTATAAATACAAAAGTAAGTCGAATTTTGCGTAAAATAAATAAATAAATATATACATATATAAGCAGCATATTAAGGCGCAGGTCGGTCAAAATTGGGTGTCAACAGTAGGAACACACAATTTTTAGCCAGATCCTGGCTTCCCTGTTCATCTGAGAGTAGGGCAACGTCTGATGGTAGCCCCTCTCCTTGTGCCTGCTCCACCGTGCTGTCGAACGGGCTCCACATAGAGTGCGTCTGATGTCCGCATAAGGTCGAGTTATGTTCAGCTGCCGGAGTACATGGGCGTCTGTGTCCCGCGCCCCCAATGTAGCATTCAAGTGATGGGGCTCAAATGTGACAACCTGCCCTCTTATCTTGACGGTGTGACTGCAGAGGGACGGGTTCCAGTTGGCATAGAACTCCCGAATCAGATGGAAATTGCACTCCTTAGGCTCTTCGAAGATGAAGTTCAGCCCGGCGGTGTCAATCCGGTGTATGATCCTCGGGAATTCCTGTGCCAGCGGATCCCTTGCAATTTTCTTCTCTGGGAAGTATTTGGTTTCTTTGTGTTTTGCATACCATTTCTTTCCTTCTTCAGTCACCCATCGGATTCCGTATTGTCTGCGTTGGCCTCTCGGAACCGCTGGTGCTGCTGGAACTGATGTTCCCAATCTTATTCTTTTTCTACCGGCGCCCGATGTGGACGCTCCCTTTCCTTTATCTTGTCAACCCGACATTGTTCCTGCACATATAACCATACAATCCCAATGTTATTCAAATCATAACTAGCTACAACTAAGGTTGGGTTTAATTGAATCACCCCACACTTAGTCTTTAGCCGCAATTAAAACAATTCGGCAAGACATTCATGATTTCACAATCTTTACATTCAACATTCTTAGTGCCTTCATATAATTCAATGGAATAATTACTATGTACTACTCAGAATTCGTACAATGAATAACAATATCGCCATCGATTCCATTATATCATCATAGCACTTAGCCAAATTTTTGTTCTCAACAACCTATGCAATTCACCAATTTCATTTTTCCGAAATTCCCTTGTCTACTTAGCATATTCAACATTAATCACAACATATTTCACATCACCCAACATGCACAACCCATTTTTTTTACATTTCAAACAAATTTAGTTTTCTTCCTATTCAAATTCCAACCCTAGCTACTAATTTCACAAAAAATCACTAAAACATGCAGTCATCGAGTTCATATACTCACAACGATACTATGAACATCAATCAATCATAACTTAAATGAATTGAAGCTTAATTTTCACTAAAGGCAAGTTTCAATCACTACCCATGCTCAAGAATCGAAAATTCAAGCAAAAATGAGGTTAAGTTTAAGAACATACCTTTTCTCTGATGAAATTGAAGAAAACTTGAAGAAAATCGATGCCTAGGTCCGTGTCACATTGGGGGAGGAGGGAATATGGGGTTTTGGTTGTGGAGGGTATGGAAAATAGGAAAAAAATTTAAGGGAATCAGGGTTTTAAAAGTGTTTTTCGCGTGGGTTACCCGGCGACCCGGTGTGACCCGACGCGAAATAACACTGAACGTGTCACGGAGGGTAACGCAGAGCACCCCCTCCGTGACACGGAGCCATCGCGTTAGGCTCACTTTCATGCCACTTTTTATTTTTCTCACCTTGATTTTTTTCCTTTGCGCTTCTTTGCATTTTTGCCCTCTGTTCCACCTGAAAATCATTTCACAACAAGAAATTGGTTAGAATTCATAGGTTTCCATGCAAACAATATTTTTTTTTAATTTTATTTTTTCTTTTTATCTTTTTTTTTTGTTTTATTTGTTTTTTTTTCTTCTCAACCAATTCTACTCATCTATTACAATAATTTCACGGGTTGCCTCCCGTGCAGCGCCTGGTTTACCGTCGCGGCTCGACGTCATTTACTCTCAAGCATCCTCTAGAGTGATGAACGTCTTCTCTCGAATAACGTCCTCACCCCAGTAATGCTTACAACGCTGCCCATTAACCAAGAACGTGGCACTTCAATATTCTTGCCACAACTCCACTGCCCCGTGCAGGGTCATTCTCACTACCTCAAACAACCCTGACCATTTGGACCGCAATTTCCCTGGAAACAGCCTCAATCTTGAATTGAAATGCAATACTTTCTGCCCCGACTCGAATATACGATGTACCATATGCTTATCGTGCCACCTCTTTGTTTTCTCTTTGTAGCACTTAGCACTTTCATAAGCATGCCAATGAAACTCATCAAGTTCGCTGAGTTGCATCAGCCTCTTCTTACCCGCTAGCTCTAAATCCATGTTCAATTTCCTCACGGCCTAGAAAGTTCAGTGTTCTAGCTCCACAGGCAGATGACAAGCCTTTCCATAGACCAATCTGTATGGAGAAGTCCCAATTGGTGTCTTGTAAGCATTTCTATAAGCCCACAACGCATCATCGAGTTTGCTTGACCAATCACTACGTTGTGCATTCACTGTTTTCTGGAGAATCTGCTTTACTTCTCTATTCGACACCTCCACTTGCCCACTAGTTTGGGGATGATATGCTGTTGCTGCCTTGTGGCGCACCCCATACTTAGCTAGCAAATTCTTGAAACTTGCATTTACGAAATGAGCCCCTCCATCACTAATAATGGCTCGGGGTGTCCTGAACCTGGTGAAAATGTGCTTTTTCACAAATTTTGTCACCACCTTGTTGTCATTCCTGGGGCAAGCTGTTGCTTCAATCCACTTTGATACATAATCAACGGCTACCAAGATGAAACGATTACCAAATGACGGTGGAAATGGGCCCATGAAATCAATACCCCATACATCAAAGATCTCCACTTCTAATATATGCTGCAGCGGCATCTCTTGCCTCCTACCAATTGTGCCTGTCCTTTGACATCTATCACACATTTGTATGTATGCCATAGAGTCTCTAAATAGTGTAGGCCAAAAGAAACCTGACTGTAGCACCTTGTGCACTGTCCGCTCGCCTCCGTGGTGCCCTCCATACAATGAAGAGTGACAACTCCTCAAAACTTCGACAATCTAGCTCTCCGGGATGCATATCCTCATCACCTGATCCAGTCCCTGTTTAAACAAGTACGGCTCATCCCAAATAAAATACCGACAACCATGCCTCAACTTTTTTCTCTGCTGAGCCGTAGCCTCCGGTGGATAGACTCCACTCACTAGCAAATTCACTATGTCTGCATACCAAGGGATCTCAGCTTCCCTTATTGCCAAGAGCTGCTCATCCGGGAACTCCTCTTTGATGCTGTCACCTTCCTTCACATGTGACTGACTTTCCAATCGCGATAGGTGATCTACCACTTGATTATCGCTCCTCTTTCTGTTCTTAATCTCTAGGTCAAACTCTTGCAACAACAAGATCCATCTGATCAGCCTGGGCTTTGCATCCTTCTTGTTAAATAGATATCGAATCGCTGCATGATCGGGATACACCACTACTTTAGAACCCACCAAATAGGACCTGAATTTATCAAATGCGAACACCAATGCTAGCATCTCCTTTTCTGTGACTGTATAATTAACTTGGGCAGCATCCAGTGTGTTGCTTGCATAATGAATAGAATGAAAAATTCTATTCCTCTGCTGCCCCAATACAGCTCCCACAGCCACATCGCTCGCATCACACATCAGTTCAAACAGTTGTTCCCAGTCTGGAGAAATAAGGATAGGTGCTTCTATCAATTTCTTCTTCAACTCCTCGAATTCTTTGACACAATCTTCATCAAACTCGAATTTCACCTCTTTTTCTGGCAACCTGCATATTGGTCTAGAAATTTGAGAGAAGTTCTTAATGAACCGTCTGTAGAACCCTGCATGCTCGAGAAAACTGCGAACACCCTTCACTGACAGAGGTGGTGGTAGCTTTTCAATAACTTCGATCTTAGCACGATTGACCTCCAACCCTTTGAAAGACACTTTATGGCCAAGGACGATACCCTCCTTGACTAAGAAATGACATTTCTCCTAGTTGAGTACAAGGTTGGATTCTTCACAGCGAGCTAGCACCCTGTCAAGATTCTGCAAACAAGTAGCAAATGAATTATCGAAAATAGAAAAATCATCCATAAATACCTCGACGAAATCTTCCACCATGTCGTGAAAGATCGCTATCATGCATCTCTGGAATGTGGCGGGTGCATTGCATAAACCAAATGGCATCCGCCTAAAAGCATATGTCCCATAAGGACATGTGAAAGTAGTCTTCTCCTGGTCCTACGGTGCTATGGCTATTTGGTTATAGCCAGAGTACCCATCAAGGAAACAATAATATTCTTGTCCAGCCAATCTATCCAATATCTGATCAATGAACGGGATAGGATAGTGATCTTTCCTTGTGGCTGCATTGAGCTTTCTGTAGTCCATGCAAATCCGCCAGCCTGTGACGGTGCGTGTAGGGATCAGCTCATTTTTCTCATTGGTGACCACGGTCATCCCTCCCTTCTTTGGGACACACTGAACGGGGTTCACCCATTCACTGTCCGAAATAGGATAGATCCCACCTGCATCAAGCCACTTAATTACTTCTTTCCTAACCACATCCTTCATCATCGGATTCAACCTCCGCTAAGGCTGTATAGTTGGCTTTGCTCCTGTCTCCATGAAAATTTTGTGTGTGCAAAAAGCTGGATTGATACCCCGAATATCTGACATTTGCCAGCCCATCACTTTCTTCCTTCTTTTGAGAACCACCAATGATTCCTTTACCGGTGACTCCGTCAATTCTGCGGAGATGATGACTGGCAAGGTGTCATCTTCCCCCAAAAAGACATATTTCAAATGTGGAGGCAATGTTTTCAACTCCAGTTTTGGTGCTTCCTCAATAGATGGTTTTGGCAATGGTTCCAGGGACCTCATCTAAGGCTAAAAGTCATGCTTCCTGAGATACCATTTCGGTTCATTCAACATTTGCACCATCTCATAAGTATCTCTATCTCCAAAATGATTGGAGCTCATCAACGCTCTTTCCAATGGATCTCGAGAATCAACAATCTGAAGAATTTCTTCTTGGTCTAGCACATTGATTGCTGAAAGCTCCTCATATGTGGCTGAAAGCTTCATGGCCTTATATACATCAAATACCTCCCTTTTGTCATGCGCTCGCATGGTTAGCTGCCCTGTAGCTACATCAATCAAAGCTCTCCCGTTTGCCAAGAAAGGACGTCCCAAAATAAATGGGACTTCCGCATCCGACTCAAAATCTAAGACAATAAAATCTACTGGGAAGATAAGGGAGCCCACTTGCACCAGCACGTCCTCCACAATGCCATCTGGTCTGGCCAAAGAGCGGTCCGCTAACTGCAAGATCACTGTAGTTGGTCTAGGACTGCCCAGCCCCAACTTCTTGAATACCGATGTCGGCATCAAGTTAATGCTCGCTCCCAAATCGCATAATCCGCGAGCTTGGATACTTTGCCCGATTGTGATCTGAAATGTAAAGCTCCCAGGGTCCTTGAGCTTTGTTGGCAACCTGTTCTATATCCGGGAAGTGCACTCCTCAGTAAGTGCCACCGTAGCATACTCCGTCAATCTGCTTTTGTTAGCTACGATGTCCTTGATATACTTTGGATATTTCGGCACTCCCTGGAAAACATCAACCAAAGGTAAATTAATGTGTAATGTTCGGGCTTCTGTGGTGACTACACGCAAGTGCACGTGGTCGAACAAGTAGTAAAGTGGCTTAAGTAAGCCAAGTATCGATCCCACAGGGACTGAAGTACGGTACTAATTAAATTAAGTGTTAATGAACTTTATCTTTAAGAATGCAGACAACCAAATAAATAATAATTTTAGAATTTGAGTTACTAATTTATAAGAATCTAAGGCAAAATTATAAAGTGAGTCTGAACTATAGTAATGAGCATGCTGAAGTTAAAAGGAACATGCAGGGAATTAATTTATCGATACAATTCAGTTAATCTTTCCTTTGGTTGCTAGTCAAGAATTATTGCCAATGGATTGAAACTTTCGTCTCCTATCCAACTTAAGAATCATGAACCTTCAATCTACATTTCTGTGATAAAAGAATTTCATGTTCTAGCCATACAAAACCGATTCCTTAATTGACTAATAAGATTTTCAGATGTATTTGTATTCTGAATGTAAATCAATTCTGAATTTTCCCAAACTAAGAAGAGATCATATCCTACCAATTCACAACTTTCCAATTTCTTTCCTTCTCAAAATCCAAATTGGATTTTTTAGATATACATTAACATTGGCCAAACATTAATGCAGTAAGAATAAGAATTGATAGAACAACCATTGAAGAAAAGATGAAAACTAAAATGATCAACAATTACATTCCACTACAATTGTTCTTAACCTCAGCAAGAAGTGAATTTAGCCACTCATTTGTGGATTAAACATCATCAAATGAGTATAAATCATACAAACAATTGAGATAAAAGAGAAAGAGATAGAGAAGAACCCTAAAATTTTCGTCCCCTCAACTACCTGTAACCCACGTTCTTGCTCAACCAAGTCAGAATTATTTAAAATAAAACCTAAATGTGCTATTTATACTAGTGGAAATTTTTCCCGGAATAACAAGAAATGTGGCACGGAGTGTATCGCGGAGCACTCCCTCCGTGCCACGGGGGTATCGCGGACCCTCTTTGGAGTTTGGCTCCTCAGAATTTCACCTTGGCGTGCCACATCCTACATCACGGAGCCTGGCCAACGTTCCATGGTGCTATCGCGCACCTACACTGGAAATTTATGTCTAGGTAATTGTACTCAATGTGCCACGACTTGCATCGCGTGGCATTGCCTCCGTGTCACGGAGGTAATGCGAGGCTTCACTGGAAATGGCCAAAATTTAATCATTCGAGGCAGAATGCCTCGGCGATGGCAGCGTGACATGGCTCCATCGCGGAGCCCTTATTTTTGCTGCTCTTCCTTGACCTTTTCCACTCCTTGCTTCCAAGTCCATTCCCGATTTTTACCAACATGTATCTTAGCTTCCCAAAATTCCATTTTACCTACAAAACAACACTAATCATGTTGGTTAGTATAAATTCACATTTTAACTACAAATCACATGAGAATGCACAAATAACGATAGATAACAAAGACGAAATGAAGCATTTGAGTATCACTTTGGCATATAATTCTGCCAAAGATCACTTACCCCACACTTAAAACCTTGTTAGTCCTCGAACAATACTCTCACATCTTATGCAATTGACACCCACACATAGCTACTTTGGCTCGACAATTCAAGCTACGACTATACCGATTATTTAATCTAGCAAATCATCTAGAAAACATGCATGGTCTCATCAATACAATGACATACCCCACATTAAGACCTCCTAGACTCAAGAATCGACTCTTTATCTTGGGATACTCATGAAAATCAACTGATAAAGACATCCGACACGAAATTTAATCTCTCATCAAGCAAGTGCCCTCATAACACAAGAGAATCTCCCCATTTGCAATCATACGATTTCCAAAGCATTACATGTAGGGGTATATGAACACGATTTCGCTCTCTCTCCCAAATAATTCACATGCATCATGTCATGAACCATAGGCTTGCCTCTAGTGTATTACTCCACTAATATAAGGACGCGTGATGTAAGATCACATAGGACTTAACGGGTTGTAATGTAAGCTAAGGAACTAGTAAATACTGGGCTGACCAATAATAGCAACTAGCTTCCTTAAGCGCTTTTCAATACATCCCACCATCATTATGAGCATTGTTTCTTCCTTCATCTTCTCATTCTTGAAATTTTTCTTTGTTTTTGTTCCCATTTCTTTAAGCACACTAGACTTAATAACCTAGATTGGTTATACATCTTTATTTTATTTAGTTTCAGCAAGTGCACCTTTGACCTTTTCTTTAACTTTCACCACTTCTGCTTTTCCTTTCTTTTCACAATTCTCACTCCTTTACACTGTGGGAAAATTGTTTTTCTTGAGCACTTAAGAGTTTTGGATCAAATTCAAGGCTAATGAAAAAAAGGGATTAAGCTCGGTTTGTACCTCTTCAAAGAAAGAAAAAAATAGGCTAAAGGCTCAATGGGGCTAACTAGGATGTACATTCAAGGTAGGTATGATAATGGAAAAACTTTCAGTTTAATCAAAGAAATGCCTACATCCTTTCCTACAATAACATCCTTCATTTCGTTTTGTACACATACCAAGCAAGTTCTAGACACTTCACAATAGCTTGGAATAATCGAAACCTCACCTCACACTCTTGCACATGCTCAACTCAAGACATATTCACAGACTCTTCAATCAGCTAATTACAAGAATTCACTATTAAGCCTCGATCACACCGAATCGAACTCTATGGCCTAGGTATCTCAATGTGTTTATACATTTGCATGTTTTCATATGAATCACCTTTGCAACATAATATCATGTACAACACGTAATGAGAATTCCGAACCATGAAGTAGCGACACGTTTGGGAAACAAACAAAAGAAAGAAAATAAAGAGAAACTACTCCTATCGACTACATTTCCCTTAAGACGGTCGTCATCCATCCATCATAGGGAACGGTCACTAATTACGACTTCGGTTCAATGGGACTATTGTCGGTAAAAGCACCGAAAACAAAGGCCGAGAAACCCAAAATAAAAGAAATTTAATGAAAAATTTTAACAATTTTGATAATTTCGATAGAAAATAAAAATATTTACATAACAACCATTCGACAATAGCTCACACAACACACAACAGCTTAACATTCATTACAACACCACTTAATTACAGAACACATCACAAAGAGTCACAGGGTCACATTTTTCACAGGCACAACAACACGACACATCCACATAAACAAAAACAACAACGAAACAGCTAGCACCTAACTACTCCCACCCCACACTTAAACCGAACACTGTCCCCAGTGTTCACAAAATTCAACATATCACAAAGGTGGGTGGTGAAACTCCCTGATCAATCGAAGTATTCGACTTCTTCATCAGGTGCCGTTGCCTCGTCTTCCATATCCGAATCGCCCCCGCTGTCCTCATCTGACTCAACATCTGAGTCCTCACGGCGGGTATCCTCATCAGTGGGGACATCATCATCTACAGGCTCCACAAAAGTTGGCCCCACGGGCATTCTCGCCAAAGGGTTAATCTAAGTCGAGCTGCCACAGCTCATCTTCTGTTGCTGGCCTCCCGCCTATGCGCAACTGCAACATCTGCATCCCGTACATGCGAGCCATATACTGATCATCCCGAGTATGCCGCTCGACTAGTGTGTGAACAGGCCCATGAGTAGTGTCAGGTGCCTTGGTTTTGGTAACATCCAAGGCACGCGTGTCAATCTGTGGGATGTAATCTAGGGCCTCCTCCTCGATATCATGGCCCCTCAAGAGCATGGTAAGCAAACCACCGAACTCGTACCTGTGCCCTTGATGCAAGTGGGCTCTCTTCATGGCAGAGATGATCACCGCCCCAACATTTATCTCAAGCCCTTTCATCAGGGCATACACTAAGTACACTCAATCCGGGGTGACATCTGTCATGTGCACCCCCGGGATCAGGTAGGAACACATAATATTTAGCCAGATCCTGGCTTCCCTGTTCATCTGAGAGTAGGGCAGTGTCTGATGGTAGCCCCTCTCTTTGTGCCTGCTCCATCGTGCTGTCGAACGGGCTCCACATAGAGTGCATCTGATGTCCGCATAAGGTGGAGTTATGTTCAGCTGCCGAAGTACATGGGAGTCTGTGTCCCGTGCCCCCAATATAGCATTCAAGTGATGGGGCTCAAACGTGACAACCTGCCCTCTTATCTTGACGGTGTGACTGCGGAGGGTCGGGTTCCAGTTGGCATAGAACTCCCGAATCAGATGGAGATTGCACTCCTTGGGCTCTTCGAAGATGAAGTTCAGCCCGACAATGTCAATCCGGTGTACGATCCTTGGGAATTCCTGTGCCAGCGGCTCCCTTGCTATATGCTCTTCCAGGAAGTATTTAGTTTCTTTGTGTTTAGCATACCATTTCTTCCTTTCATCAGTCACCCATCGGGTTCTGTATTGTCGGCATTGGCCTCACGGAACCGCTGGTGCTGCTGGAACTGCTATTCCCAACCTTATTCTTTTTCTGCCGGCGCCCGATGTGGATGCACCCTTTCCCTTGTCTTGTCTGCCTGACATTGATCTTGCACATATAACCATACAATCCCAATGTTATTCAAATCATAACTAGCTATGACTAAGGTTGGGTTTAATTGAATCACCCCACACTTAGTCTTTAGCCGCAATTAAAACAATTCGGCAAGACATTCATGATTTCACAATCTTTACATTCAACATTCTTAGTGCCTTCATATAATTCGATGGAATAATTACTATCTACTACTCTGACTTCGTACAACTAATAAAAATATCGCCATCGATTCCATTATATCATCATAGCACTTAGCCAAAATTTTGTTTTCAACAATCTATACAATTCACCAATTTCATTTTTCCAAAATTCCCTTGTGTACTTAGCATATTCAACATTAATCACAACATAATTCACATCACCCAACATGCACAACCCAATCTTGTTCAACATTTCAAACAATTTTAGTTTTCTTCCTATTCAACTTCAAAACCTAGCTACCAATTTCGCAAAAATTCATCAAAACATGCATTCATCGAGCTCATATACTCACAACGATACTATGAACATCAATCAACCATAACTTAAATGAATTCAAGCTTAATTTTCACTTAAGGCAAGTTTCAATCACTACCCATGCTCAAGAATTGATATTCAAGCAAAAATGAGGTAAAGTTCAAGAACATACCTGTAATCCGATAAAATTGAAGAAAACTCGAAGAAAACTTGTGCCTAGGTCCGTGTCATGTTGGGGGAGGAGGTAATTTGGGGTTTTGGTAGCGGAGGGAATGAAAAAATGAGGAAAAAATTGAGGGGATTTGGGGTTTTAAAAGTGTTTTTCGCGCGGGTTACCCGGCGACCCGGTGTGACCGGACGTGAAAAGACCCTCAACGTGTCACGGAGGGTAACGCGGAGCACACCCTCCGTGACACGGAGCCATCGCGCCCCTGTTCTGGAATTTTTAAAAATTCTGGAATAGGCTTCAACATGTCACGGAGGGTAACGCGGAGCACCTCCTCTGTGACACGGAGCCATCGCGCCCCTGTTCTGGAATTTTTAAAAATTCCAGAATAGGCTTCAACGTGTCACGGAGGGTAACGTGGAGCACCTCCTCCATGACACGGAGCCAACGCGTAGGCTCACTGTCATGCCATTTTTATTTTTCTCACCTTGATTTTTTTCCTTTTGCGCTTTTTTTTTTCATTTTTGCCCTCCGTTCCACCTGAAAATCATTTCACAACAAGAAATTGGTTAGAATTCATAGGTTTCAACGCAACACTAATTTTTTTTCTATTTATTTTTTTCTTTTTCTCTTTTTTTTTTCCAACTAATTCTACTCATATATTACAACAATTTCACGGGTTGCCTCCCGTGCAGCGCCTGGTTTGCCATCGCGGCTCGATGTCATTTACGCTCAAGCATCCTCTAGAGTGATGGACGTCTTCTCTCGAATAACGTCCTCACCCCAGTAATGCTTACAACGCTGCCCATTAACCAAGAACGTGGCACTTCGATCTTCTTGCCACAACTCCACTGCCCCGTGCGGTGTCATTCTCACTACCTCAAATGACCCTGACCATTTGGACCACAATTTCCCTAGAAACAGCCTCAATCTTGAATTTAAAAGCAACACTTTCTGCCCCGGCTTGAATTTCCGATGCACCATATGCTTGTCGTGCCACCTCTTTGTTTTCTCTTTATAGCACTTGGCACTTTCATAAGCATGCCAATGAAACTCATCAAGTTCGCTGAGTTGCATCAGCCTCTTCTTACCCGCTAGCTCTAGATCTGTTCAATTTCCTCACAGCCCAGAAAGCTCGGTGTTCTAGCTCCACCGGCAGATGACACGCCCTTCCATAGACCAATCTGTATGGAGAAGTCCCAATTGGTGTCTTGTATGCATTTCTATAAGCCCACAACGCATCGTCGAGTTTGCTTGACCAATCACTACGTTGTACATTCACTGTTTTCTGGAGAATCTGCTTCACTTCTCTGTTCGACACCTCCACTTGCCCACTAGTTTGGGGATGATATGTTGTTGCCACCTTGTGGCGCACCCCATACTTAGCTAGCAAGTTCTTGAAACTTGCATTTACAAAATGAGCCCCTCCATCACTGATAATGGCTCGAGGTGTCCCGAACCTGATGAAAATGTGCTTTTTCACAAATTTCGTTACCACCTTGTTGTCATTCCTGGAGCAAGCTGTTGCTTCAACCCACTTTGATACATAATCAACGGCCACTAAGATGTAACGATTACCAAATGACGGTGGGAATGGGCCCATGAAATCAATACCCCATACATCAAAGATCTCCACTTCTAAATACGCTGCGGTGGCATCTCTTGCCTCCTACCAATTGTGCCTGCTCTATGACATCTATCTTACATTTTTACGTATGCCATAGAGTCTCTAAACAATGTAGGCCAAAAGAAACCTGACTGTAGCACCTTGTGCGCTGTCCGCTCGCCTCCGTGGTGCCCTCCATACAATGAAGAGTGACAACTCCTCAAAACTTCTGCAATCTGGCTCTCCAGGATGCATCTTTGCATAACCTGATCCGATCCCTGCTTAAACAAGTACGGCTCATCCCAAATAAAATACTTGCAATCATGCCTCAATTTTTTTCTCTGCTGAGCCGTAGCCTCAGGTGGATAGACTCCACTCACTAGCAAATTCACTATGTCTACATACCAAGGGATCTCATCTTCCCTTATTGCCAAGAGTTGCTCATTCGGGAACTCCTCTTTGATGCTGTCACCTTCCTTTACATGCGGCCGGCTTTCCAATCGCGATAGGTGATCTGCCACTTGATTCTAGCTCCCCTTTCTATCCTTAATCTCTAGGTCAAACTCTTGCAACAACAAGATCCGTCTGATCAGCCTGGGCTTTGCATCCTTCTTTTTAAACAGATATCGAATCGCTGCATGATTGGTATACACCACTACTCTAGAACCCACCAAATAGGACCTGAATTTGTCACACGCAAATACCAATGCTAGCATCTCCTTTTCTGTGACTGTATAATTAACTTGGGCAACGTCTAGTGTTTTGCTTGCATAATGAATAGAATGAAAAATTCTATTCCTCCGCTACCCCAATACAGCTCCCACAGCCATATTGCTTGCATCACACATCAGTTCAAGTTGTTCCCAATCCGGAGAAATAAGGATAAGTGCTTCTATCAATTTCTTCTTCAACTCCTCGAATGCTTTGACACAATCTTCATCAAACTCGAACTTCACCTCTTTTTCTAGCAACCTGCATATTGGTCTAGAAATTTGAGAGAAGTTTTTAATGAACCGTCTTTAGAACCCTGCATGCCCGAGAAAACTGCGAACACCCTTCACTGACACAGGTGGTGGTAGCTTTTCAATAACTTCGATCTTAGCAAGATCGACCTCCAACCCCTTGCAAGACACTTTATGGCCAAGGATGATACCCTCCTTGACTAAGAAATGACATTTCTCCCAGTTGAGTACAAGGTTGGATTCTTCACAGCAAGCTAGCACCCTGTCAAGATTCTGCAAACAAGTAGCAAACGAATTACTGAAAATAGAAAAATCATCCAAAAATACCTCGACGAAATCTTCCACCATGTCATGAAAGATCACTATCATGCATCTATGGAATGTGGTGGGTGCATTGCATAAACCAAATGGCATCCGCCTAAAAGCATATATCCCATAAGGACATGTAGTCTTCTCCTGGTCCTCCGGTGCTATGGCTATTTGGTTATAGCCAGAGTACCCATCAAGGAAACAATAATATTCTTGTCCAGCCAATCTGTCCAATATCTGATCAATGAACGGGATAGGATAGTGATCTTTCCTTGTGGCTTCATTTAGCTTTCTGTAGTCCATGTAAATCCGCCAGCCTGTGACGGTGCATGTAGGGATCAACTCATTTTTCTCATTGGTGACCACGGTCATCCCTCCCTTTTTTGGGACACACTGAACGGGGCTGACCCATTCGCTGTCCGAAATAGGATAGACCACACCTGCATCAAGCCACTTAATTACTTCTTTCCTAACCACATCCTTCATCATCGGATTCAACCTCCGTTGAGGCTGTACAGTTGGCTTTTCTCCTTTCTCCATGAAAATTTTGTGTGTGCAAAAAGCTGGATTGATACCCCGAATATCTGACATTTGCTAGCCCATCACTTTCTTCCTTCTTTTGAGAACCACCAATGCTTCCTTTACCTGTGCCTCTGTCAATTCTGCGGAGGTGATGACTGGCAAAGTGTCATCTTCCCCCAAAAGATATATTTTAAATGGGGAGGCAATGTTTTCAACTCCAGTTTTGGTGCTTCCTCAATAGATGGTTTCGGCAATGGTTCCAGGGACCTCATTAAAGGCTGAAAGTCATGCTTCCTCAGATACCACTTTGGTTCATTCAACATTTGCACCATCTCATAAGTATCTCTATCTCCGAAATGATCGGAGCTCATCAACGCTCTTTCCAATGGATCTCTAGAATCAACAATCTGAAGAATTTCTGCTTGGTCTAGCACATTGATTGCTGAAATCTCCACATATATGACCGGAAGTTTCATGGCCTTATATACATCAATACCTCCACTTTGTCATGCGCTCGCATGGTTAGCTACCCTGCATCTACATCAATTAAAGCTCTCCCAATTGCCAAGAAAGGACGTCCCAAAATAAATGGGACTTCCGCATCCGGCTCAAAATCTAAGACAATGAAATCTACCGGGAAGATAAGGGAGCCCACTTGCACCAGCACGTCCTCCACAATGCCATCTGGTCTGGCCAAGGAATGATCCGCTAACTGCAAGATTACTGTAGTTGGTCTAGGACTGCCCAGCCCCAACTTCTTGAATACCGATGTCGGCATCAAGTTAATGCTCGCTCCCAAATCGCATAATCTGCGAGCTCGGATACTTTGCCCAATTGTGATTTGAATTGTAAAGCTCCTAGGGTCCATGAGCTTTGCTGGCAACCTGTTTTGTATCCGGGAAGTGCACTCCTCAGTAAGCGCCACCGTAGCATACGCCGTCAATTTGCTTTTATTAGCTACGATGTCCTTGATATACTTTGCATATATAGGCACTCCCTGCAAAACATCAACCAAAGGTAAATTAATGTGTACCTGTTTAAGCACCTCCATGAACTTTTTGAAACAATCTTCCTCCTTGTTTTTGTTTAATCTTTGAGGGAACGGGGGTGGTGGTCTTTCTGCTTTAGCTGCCTTCTCCTTCCCCCTATCATCATCATGTTCCCTATCTTTCTCCACTGCTCCTTACTGCTGAGGTGGTCTTTCTGGTTCCACCTCCTTGAGTTGTAAACCACTTCTTGTGGTCACTACATTAACCTGTTGTTCGGTGGTTTGTTGGGTATCTAAATCGACACGCAAGTGCACGTGGTCGAACAAGTAGTAAGTGGCTTTAGTAAGCCAAGTATTGATCCCTCAGAGACTCGGATTAAGTGAAGTTTGCTTAAGTGTACTATACTATATTTAACTTCTAAATATGCTGACAACAACGTAACCAAAAAGTGAATAATTTGTTTTATAAATTTTATACTAAAACTACTAACAATTATCTACTTTGAATTTGGACTATGAATAAGAGCATGCTGAGGTTAAAGAACATGTAATGAAACTGATTATCATCTTAAATTGGTTAATCTTTTCTTCCAGTTGCTAGCCAAGAACATTAGCCAAGAGATTAAAACTCTCGTATTTAATCTCACTTAAGAATCATAAACCATCCGTCTACATTTCTGTGATCAAATGCAATTCATGACCTAGAAATACAATTCCGGTTCCTAAATTGAATAATACGACTTTCAAGTATATTTCTATCAGGAAAACACATCAAAACTCAATTTTCCCAAATCAAGTAAAGAACAATATCCTATTAATTCACAACTTTCCAATTTCGTGCTCTCTCGAGTGAAATCGGACTTTTTAGATGTACATTAATGTAGGCCACACACCAATGCAGTAGAAACAAGAATTAATAGAACAACATGGAAGTAAAAGATGAAAAACCATATAATTAATAATCAAAATTCATCACAAGTGTTCATAACCTCAGCAAGGAAGGGAATTAGCCACTCATTTGTGGATTAATCATCCTAAAACAAGTGTTAATCATACAAACAATTGAATTAGAGAAGAAAGAAAGAGAGAAAAAACCCTGAACTTTTCGTCCCTCAACTGCTTGTAACCCACGTCCTTGCTCCACCAAGTCAGAATTATGAAAAATACACTTAAGTGTTCTATTTATACTAGTGGGAATTTTTCCCGGAATAATGAGCAACGTGTCACGGAGTGCATCGCGGAGCACTGCCTCCGTGACACGCTGTGAACGCGGACCCTCACTGGAATTGGGGGTCCGGGAATATAACACCAACGTGGGACGGCGTGCAATGCGGAGGCTAGCCACCGTGCCACGGAGCTGTCGCGAACCTCCACTGGAAATTGATGAATTTTCATCCTCCAGGCAGAATGCCTCTGCGATGGCAGCGTGACACGGCTCCATCACGGAGCCCCTTTAATTTGTGCAGTCCAATGCCTTTTCCCGTGCTCGCATCCAAGTCCAACTCCGATATCATCCAACATGCATTTTAGCTCCTCGAAATCACATTTTACCTACAAAACAATGCTAATCATGTTGGTTAGTATAAATTCACATTTTATTCCCAATTACATGAAAATGTATATACATTGCTAGATAAACAAGGCAAAAATGATACTTTTGAGTATCACTTGGGCATATAAATCTGTCCAAGATCACTTACCCCACACTTAAATCATTGTTCGTCCTCGAACAACAAACATACAAGTCATGCAATTAACATCCCAACCTTCGCTACTATGGTACGACAATGTGAGCTACGGTCATACCGATCATTCAATATTGCAAATCATCAAGAAAACATGCATGGTCTTAAAAATGAAATGACCTTCAATACATTAAGACTTCCTAGACTTTAAGAATCGACTCTCGATATCGGCAAACTCATGCAAATCAGCTAATCAAGATATCCGACACGAAAATCAGTCTTTCCTCAAGCATGTGCCCTCACAACTCAAGAGAATCTTCCCCTTTTTGCTCATGTGACACACAAACATTCAAGTAGGGGCATGTAAAAATAATTTCACTCTCTCTCCCAAACGAATTCACATGCATCATGTCATGACCCATAAGCTTACCCTTAGTGTATTACTCCACTAATATAAAGAAATGCAATGTAAGATCACGTAGGACTTTAATGGGTTGTAATGGAAGCTATGGAACTAGTATATATTGGATTAGTCAATAATAGCCACTAGCATCCTTAAGCGCCTTTGCAACACATTCCCATCAACTCACGGACAATGTTTCTCTCTTTTCTTTTTTTTTTCATCATCCCATTCTTGATGATTTACTTTAGTATGGCCCATTTCATTAAGCACATTTGACACAATAACAAAGGTTATTCATGCACCTTCATTATCGTTTATTTATAGCAAGTGCACCTTCAACCTTTTCTTTTCTTTCCTCACTCTGCTTTTCTTTTTCTTTTCACCATTCTCACTCTTTGACACTTTGGGAACATTATTTTCTCTTCTTAAGCGCTTAAGAGTTTTGTATAGACTTTACAGCTAATGAAAAGAAAGAATTAAGCTCAGTTTATACTTTTTGGACAAAAGAAAGAAATAATAGGCTAAAGGCTCAAAGGGCTGACTAGGGTATACAATCACATAAAGGGGGAGTATGACAGGAAAGAAAAAAAAATAGAAACTCTCGGTTAAAACAAAGAAATGCCTACATCCTTTCCTACAATACACCTCCTTCATTTCATTTTGTACACACACCAGGCAAGTTCTAGACACTTCACAATAGCATGAAATAACAATACCTCACTTCACACTTTATGCACATGCTCGATTCAAGATGTATTCACAGACTCTTCAATCAGCTAATTACATGAATTCAAACATTAAGCCTCAATCACACTGAATCGAACTCTAAAGCCTAGGTATCTCAACATATTTACAAGATTGCATGCTTTCATATGAATCACTTTTGCATTTTGAATATCATGCACAACACGCAACCAAAAATTCACAACCATATAGTAACTACAGGTTCCGGGATGCAATCCACCAAAGAAAAAAACTGAAAAATAACTTAAAATAACTACTCCTTCCGACTACATTTCCCTTAAGACGGTCGTCATCCATCCATCATAGGGAACAGTCACTAACTATGACGTCGGTTCAATGGGACTATTCTTGGTAAAAGAACCGAAAACAAACGCTGAGAAACCCAAAATAAAAAAATTGAAAAATTTTGCAAAACATCGATCTTTTCGATAGAAAAATATTTACAAAAATTCTAAATATGAACAAAATATTTTCACAAAATTTTTAAAAATATCAATCATTTCGATAAGCAAAAATATTTACAAAAATTTTTTTACGGACTCAGTTGGCAACATTCCACAACACACATCAATTCCACAAATATGTACAGATACAGAACAATTTAAAAATTCACAAACACAAGGAAACATAACATACAAATATACAGAGGAAAAACATACAAGCAAACCAGCCCAGCCCAGCACCTAACTACTCCCACCCCACACTTAAACCGAACACTGTCCCCAGTGTTCACAAAAATGAAATAGCATAAAATCGGGTGGTGGAACTCCCTGATCAGTCAAAGTATTCCACTTCTTCATCAGGTGCTGCTGCCTCATCTCCCATGTCCAAGTCGCCTCCGTCGTCGTCATCAGACTCCACATCGGAGTCCTCCCGACGTGTCTCCTCGTCCGTGGGGACGTCATCGTCTGTGGGCTCTACAAAGGCTGGCCCCACTCGACATAGAGCCCTGGCGTTTTCGCCAAACGGGTAATCTAGCTCGAGCTGCCATAGATCCTCCTCCGTGGCTGGTCTCCCACCGATCCTTAGCTGGAGCATTTGCATCCCATACATCCGCGCCATGTACTGGTCATCACGAGCATGTTGCTCGCCAAGTGTCAGCACTGGCCCGTGTGTGGTGTCGGGAGCCTTAGTTTTGGTCACATCCAAGGCCCGCCGCTCCAACTGCGGGATATAATCCAAAGCCTCCTCTTCGACGTCGAGGCCCCGGAGAAAGGTGGTGAGTAGTCCACCGAAACCATACCTGTGGCCCTGGTGCAATCGGGCTCTCTTCATGGTGGATATGATGACTGCCCCGACATTAATCTCCAGCCCTTTCATCAGGAAGTACACCAGGCAAACACGGTCCCGGGTCACATCAGTCATGTGTACCCCAGGGATTAGGCACGAGCAGACTATCTTAAGCCAGATTCAGGCTTCCCTGTTCATCTGAGAATACGGCAGAGTCTGGTGGTAGCCCCTTTCTTTGTGTCTGCTCCATCTAGCTGTGGATCGAGCCCCACACAGTGTGCGTCTGATGTCGGCATACGGTGGGGTAATGTTCAGTTGGCGGAGAACGTGGGCGTCTGTGTCCCGCACTCCGATGATGGCAATGAGTTGGTGGGGTTCCAGAGTGACTATTTGCCCTCTGATCTTGATGGTGTGGCTTCTGATTGACGGGTTCCAATTAGCATAGAACTCCCGGACCAGGTGCAGGTTGCATTCCTTGGGCTCCTGAAATATGAAACCAAGCCCAGCTGCCTCGATCCGGTGAACCATTCTAGGGAACTCCTGTGCTAATGGCTCTCGTGCTATATGCTCCTCGGGGAAATATTTATTCTCTTTGTGCTTGGCATACCACTTTTTCCCCTCGTCAGTCACCCATCTCGTTCCGTATTGGCGGCGCTGGCTGCGTGGAACTACTGGTGCAGCTGGGACTGCTATGCCCAGTCTGAGTCGCTTTCTTCCAGTGCCTGAAGTTGATGCACCCTTACCATTATCTTGCCTGCTTGCCATTTTACCTGTCAACACAAGTAAACAAGCTCAATGTCAAGCTAAATAGATATTAACTTCGGCTAAGGTCGGGTTACGCTAGATTTACCCCACACTTAGTCCTTAGCTACAGTTACGATACTATGGCAAGAATAACTTTATTTACACCAAACAACCAACTATACAATCATGCTTAGTGCGTTCAAACGAAAATTCGACGGTATGACTTCTGCGTACTACTCAGACTTCGTACAGCTAATCCCAATCACTACCATCGCTAGCATTTTAACCATCGCACTTAGCAAAGGAAAACAACGAAACGAAAACAATCAACAAAAATTCTATACACATGAACCTATACAACCAACCCAGTTTGAACAAATTTCAACATTTGCCCAAACTCGAGAATTCGTCGTCAATTAACATTCAAACAATTTGTACAACGATTCAACCCCTTCAACACGTACACCCCGACATAGAATTCACGAATTCAACACATTACCAACTTCGAATTCAACAACAAAGCCCTAGAATTGATTTCTTCCATCAAATTCGAATAATTCATGCAATTGACAAGTTCAAACAATCATTACAACATTCCGAACGTTTATCAATCAATGAATAACTCGAATTCATGCTTAATTTCGACTTAGGGCAATTTATCTCACCTCCCATGCTTAATTTCGAATAAAATCAACAAAAACTTGAGAGAGAATCGGAAAACATACCTTAGCGTTGAATAAGCGAAGAAAACTTGGTAATTTGTTGCCTTAAGCCGTGGCACGTTGATGGGAGAGGGGTTTTGGGACGTTTGGTCACGGAGGAAGTCAAAAATGAGGGAAAAAAGGGAGTTTTCGGGGTGTAAAAAGTAGAAAAACACGCGGGTCACCCGGCAACCCGGTGTGACCCGTCATAATTTACACGACAATGTGTCACAGAGTGCATCGCGGTGCACTGCCTCTGTGGCACGGAGCCATCGCGACAGCATACTGGAAATTTTAGAATTTCCGGATTACACCTCAACATGTCACAGAGGGTAACGCGGAGGTCCTCCTCCGTGACACGGAGCTATCGCCCCAGCTCACTGTCTTCTACATTTTATTAATTTTTCATACCTCGCCTTTCCCTTCACGATTCCGTGCATATTTTCTTCCGTTTGACCTGAAAATCATCTCACTAAATAAAATTGGTTAGAGTAATAGGTTTCACCTAACTAAAAAAAAATAAAATAAAAAAATACTAATTTAAAACGAAAAATTTTGTAATAAATCAAGAAAAAGAAAAAGTAAAATCTATTTACACTTTACAAAATGAAAGAAAATTTTTTTCACGGGTTGCCTCCCGTGCAGCGCCTGGTTTACCGTCTCGGCTCGACGTCATTTAAGCTCAATTGTCCGCTAGGGTGATGGACGATTTGTCATGATCACTATCCTCCCCCCAGTAGTGCTTACACCTGTCCGGTGGTCTTCCCATTAACTCTCGGGAATGCTTCATCTGCTTAGCATTATCATGATCAATTACATTGATCACTGAGAGTTCTTCATTCACCATCGGGAGCTTGGGTGCTTTATACACATCGAACACCTCTACCTTGTCGTGTGCTCGCATTGTAAGTTGCCCCGCAGCTACATCGATTAATGCTTTCCCGGTTGCCAAGAAGGGTCGTCCCAAAATAAATGGGACTTCCGCGTCTGGTTCAAAATCCAGAACAATAAAATCTACCGGGAAAATTAGGGAGCCAACTTGCACTAGAACATCCTCAACAATGCCATCCGGCCTAGCTAAGGATCGATCCACCAACTGCAAGATTACGGTTGTAGGTCTAGGACTCCCTAGACCCAACTTTCTGAATACCGAAGATGGCATCAGATTTATGCTCGCCCCCAAGTCACACAATCAACGAGCTCGGATGCTTTGCCCAATAGTAAGCTAGATAGTAAAACTTCCAGGGTCTTTTAGCTTTGTGGGCAGTCTATTTTGGATCCGGGAAGTGCACTCCTCAGTTAAAGCCACCGTAGCATACTCAGTCAAACGACTTTTGTTGGCCACGATGTTCTTTATGTATTTGGCATATTTCGGCACTCCCTGCAAGACATCAACAAGAGGTAAGTTAACATGTACCTGTTTAAGCACCTCCATGAATTTCTTGAAACACGCCTCCTCTTTGTGTTTCTTGAGTCGTTGAGGGAACGGGGGTGGAGGTCTTTCTGATTCAGCTTCTTTGGTATTCCCCCTTTCCGAACTTTGCTCCCCCTCAACTTCTTCCGCTCCCAAATTTTGAGGTGGTCTTTTTGGTTCCACCTCCTTCAGCTGCAAACCACTCCTTGTGGTCACTGCATTTACCTGCTTCAGATTCGGATCCGTGTCGCTCGGCAGTCCTCCTCTGGGCCTTGTATTTTGGGCACTAGCAAATTGCCCAAATTGATACTCAAGAGCCTTGGTCGCTAACTGGTTATTTTTCACTTCGGCTGCCAATTTAACATAGTCAGCCTGCAATAGCGCTTGGTTAGCGATCATGGTCTTGAACATCTCCTCAATGCTGGGTAATGGTGGTGGAGGAGGTGCATTGTTATTTCTGAATTGAGATTGGTAGTTCTGTTGCCCTCCTTGATTCCTTTGCATACCCTGACCCGAACTTTGGCCTTGATGGCTGTTGCTACCCCATGAAAAATTTGGATGATTCCTCCAATTTGAATTGTAGCCACACCATACTGCTGGTGATTTCTTTGTGCATTACCCACAAAGTTTACCGAATCAGGATTTGCTCCACAACACTCAGCTGAGTGCTCACTGCTTCCACACACTTCACACCACATTTGCTGGACTGCATTAACTGGAGCTGAAGGCTGGTCCAAAGTCATGTTACTGAAGTGGTTGTTCAATTGATTTTGCAAGGCAGCTATCTGTGCAGCGATAGCTGTAAATCCATCCACTTCAAGCACTCCTGCTGCCTTCCTTGCCCCACCTCGTGATGAATCAGCATTCCATTCTGGATTGCCCTGTGAAATCCGGTTTAGCAAGGTATACATCTCCTCATAAGTCTTTTCCAGCGCTTGCCCTCCAGCTGCTGAATCTAGCAAAATTTTGGTATGGGGTTCCAAACCCTTAATAAATGTGTGCACCAACACCTCATTGGACTGATGATGATGAGGACAGTCCCGCAACATGGATTTAAATCTCTCCCAGGCTTGATATAAATTTTCTCCCTCCCTCTGTTTGAAACTTAGAATTTGACTTCTAAGTCTTGCTGTTTTGCCAGAGGGAAAAAACCTTATCAAGAACTTTCGTGCAAGATCATCCCACGTTGAAATAGAATTTGGTGGCTCAGCTTTCAACCACCTCTTGGCTTCTCCGATTAATGAGAACGGAAATAATGTAAGCCGAACATAATCAGGTGACACTCCAGCGGGTATATAAGTGTCACTTATCTCCAAAACGTTTTGGAGATGCTGTTGTGGGTCTTCATGAGGGAGACCGGTAAATTGCCCGCTTGTGTGCAACAATTGCACCATATTTTGCTTGAGTTCAAATCTCCCTCTAGGCTCTGGTTTGCGGATACTGGATGTAACATTGTTGGCATGTGGGATTGCCACCTTGCGAATCGGCCTTGCTGCTGCTTCTTCGGGCACTAACACTGCCCTTACTACCGGTGGATTTTGTTGCTCCATAATGGTCTGTCTGAGCAACTGTAGCTTCCTTTGTAGAGCTTCTCTCCGTTTACTGTGAAATATATGTTCAGGCTCTATATAAGATCCCACCAGCTCTTTGTCTCTTGCCAGTGTTCACAACAATTAAGTCTGCAAAATACAGGCTAAGACCAAGTTGTCAACACTTAAGAAAATAAAATAAAAATACAGTAAATTGACACTTAAAACAAATTCACCAATTGCCAAGTCCCCGGCAATGGCGCCAAAAACTTGTTCGGTGGTTCGTTGGGTATCTAAACCGACACGCAAGTGCACGTGGTCGAACAAGTAGTAAGTGGCTTTAGTAAGCCAAGTATCGATCCCTCAGAGACTCGGATTAAGTGAAGTTTGCTTAAGTATACTATACTATATTTAACTTCTAAATATGCTGACAAAAACGTAACCAAAAAGTGAATAATTTGTTTTATAAATTTTATACTAAAACTACTAACAATTATCTACTTTGAATTTGGACTATGAATAAGAGCATACTGAGGTTAAAGAACATGTAATGAAACTGATTATCATCTTAAATTGGTTAATCTTTTCTTCCAGTTGCTAGCCAAGAACATTAGCCAAGAGATTAAAACTCTCGTATTTAATCTCACTTAAGAATCATAAACCATCCGTCTACATTTCTGTGATCAAATGCAATTCATGACCTAGGAATACAATTCCGGTTCCTAAATTGACTAATACGGCTTTCAAGTATATTTCTATCAGGAAAACACATCAAAACTCAATTTTTCCAAATCAAGTAAAGAACAATATCCTATTAATTCACAACTTTCCAATTTCGTGCTCTCTCGAGTGAAATCGGACTTTTTAGATGTACATTAATGTAGGCCACACACCAATGCGGTAGAAACAAGAACTAATAGAACAACATGGAAGAAAAAGATGAAACACCATGTAATTAATAATCAAAATTCATCACAAGTGTTCATAACCTCAGTAAGGAAGGGAATTAGCCACTCATTTGTAAATTAATCATCCTAAAACAAGTGTTAATCATACAAACAATTGAATTAGAGAAGAAAGAAAGAGAGAAAAAACCCTGAACTTTTCGTCCCTCAACTGCCTGTAACCCACGTCCTTGCTCCACCAAGTCTGAATTATGAAAAATACACTTAAGTGTTCTATTTATACTAGTGGGAATTTTTCCCGGAATAATGAGCAACGTGTCACGGAGTGCATCGCGGAGCATTGCCTCCGTGACACGCCGTGAACACGGACCCTCACTGGAATTGGGGGTCCGGGAATATAACACCAACGTGGCATGGCGTGCAACGCGGAGGCTAGCCACCGTACCACAGAGCTGTCGCGAACCTCCACTGGAAATTGATGAATTTTCACCCTCCAGGCAGAATGCCTCTGCGATGGCAGCGTGACACGGCTCCATCGCGGAGCCCCTTTAATTTGTGCAGTCCAATGCCTTTTCCCGTGCTCGCATCCAAGTCCAACTCCGATATCATCCAACATGCATTTTAGCTCCTCGAAATCACATTTTACCTACAAAACAATGCTAATCATGTTGGTTAGTATAAATTCATATTTTATTCCCAATTACATGAAAATGTATACACATTGCTAGATAAACAAGGCGAAAATGATACTTTTGAGTATCACTTGGGCATATAAATCTGCCCAAGATCACCTGCTTGGGATTCGGGTCAGTGTCGCTCGGTAGTCCTCCTCTTGGCTTGGTGTTTTGAGCTCCAGCTAGTTGTCCAAACTGGTACTCCAACGCCTTTGAAGCTAACTGGTTGTTTTTTATGTCTGCTGCCAATTTCACATAATCAGCCTGCATTTGAGCTTGGTTAGCTAACATTGTTTTAAACATTTCCTCAATGCTGGTGGGTGGTGGAGGAGGTGCGTTGTTGCCTCTGTATTGAGACTGATAGTTCTGCTGCCCTCCTTGATTTCTCTGCGCACCCTGAGTCGAACTCTGCCCTTGATGGCTGTTACTACCCCAAGAGAAATTCGGATGATTCCTCCAATTCGAGTTGTAGTTGTTGCCATACTGTTGGTGATTATTTCTCTGTACATTCCCAACAAAGTTCACTGAATCTGGATTTGCACCACAACACTCAGCTGAGTTTTCATTACTACCGCATACTTCACACCAAATCTGCTGCACTACATTAATTGGGTCTTGAGGTTGATTTAAGCTCATATTGCTGAAGTGGGTGTTGAGTTGATTTTGCAATGCAGCTATCTGTGCAGCGATAGCTGTAAAACCATCCACTTCAAAGACTCCTGCCGCTTTCCTTGTTCCTCCTCTAAAAGAGTCCGCATTCCACTCTGGATTTCCCTGCGAAATACGATTTAACAAAGTATACAACTCCTTATAAGTCTTTTCTAATGCTTGTCCCCCAACTGCTGAGTCTAGCAAAATTTTTGTGTGGGGTTTCAAACCCTCTATGAAAGTATGCACCAGCACATCATTGGACTGGTGATGGTGAGGACAATCCCTTAGCAATGATTTGAACCTTTCCCAAGCTTGATACAGATTCTCCCCCTCTCTTTGTTTAAAACTTAGAATCTGACTTCTAAGTCTTGCTTTTTTACCGGATGGAAAGAACTGTATCAAAATGTTTCTTGCAAGATCATCCCACGTGGTGATAGAATTAGGTGGCTCAGCTTTCAACCACCTCTTTGCTTCACCCAATAGTGAAAATGGGAACAATGTAAGCCTTACGTAATCAGATGATACTCCAGCGGGGATGTAAGTGTCACTTATCTCCAAAAAGTTTTGGAGATGTTGTGGATCCTCGTGAGGGAGACCTCTGAATTGCCCGCTGGTGTGCAGCAATTGCACCATGTTCTGTTTAAGCTCAAACCTCCCTCCTGGCTCTGGTCTGTGAATACTTGATGTAACATTGTTATCATGTGGGATTGCCACTTCGCGAACCGGCCTAGCTGCCATTTCCTCGGGCACTAACACTGCCCTCACAAGTGGTGGATTCTGTTGTTTCTCCAGAATTTCCTGTCTGAGCAACTGTAGCTTTTTCTCTAGAGCTTCCCTTTGACGATGAAATTGTCTTTCCGGCTCTATGTATGAATCCACCAGCTCTTTGTCTCTTGCCAGTGATCAATAGAATTCAATATCTGCAAAAGACAGGCTAAGATCAAGTTGTCAGCACTTATATAGAAATTGTAAACTAACACTAAGAAAATAATTTTACCAATTGCCAGTCCCCGACAACGGCGCCAAAAACTTGTTCGGTGCTTCTGTGGTGACTACACGCAAGTGCACATGGTCGAACAAGTAGTAAAATGGCTTAAGTAAGCCAAGTATCGATCCCATAGGGACTGAGCTAAGGTACTAATTAACTTAAGTGTTAATGAACTATATCTTTAAGAATGCAAACAACAAAATAAATAATATTTCGAGAGTTGTAGGTTCCTGATTTATACGAATCTAAGACACAATTATAAAGTGAGTCTGAACTATTAATGAGAATGCTGAGGTTAAAACGAACATGTAGGGAATTAATTTATCGATACAATTTAGTTAATCTTTTCTTTGGTTGCTAGTCAAGAATTATTGCCAATGGATTGGAACTTTCGTCTCCTATCCAACTTAAGAATCATGAACCTTCAATCTACATTTTTGTGATAAAAGAATTTCATGTTCTAGCCATACAAAACCGATTCCTTAATTGACTAATAAGACTTTCAGATATATTTCTATTCTGAATGTAAATCAATTCTCAATTTTCCCAAACTAAGAAGAAATCATATCCTACCAATTCACAACTTTCCAATTTCTTTCCTTCTCAAAATCAAAATTGGATTTTTTAGATATACATTAACATTGGCCAAATATTAATTCACCTTGGCGTGCCACGGCCTGCATCGCGGAGCCTGGCCAACGTGCCACGGTGCTATCGCGCACCTACACTGGAAATTGATGTCCCAGGTAATTGTACTCAACGTGCCACGGCTTGCATCGCGTGGCATTGCCTCCGTATCACGGAGGTAACGCAAGGCTTCACTGGAAATGGCCAAAATTAAATCACCCAAGGAAGAATGCCTCCGCGATGACAGCGTGACACGGCTCCATCGCGGAGCCCTTATTTTTGCTGCTCTTCCTTGACCTTTTCCACTCCTTGCTTCCAAGTCCATTCCCTATTTTTACCAACATGTATCTTAGCTTACCAAAATTCCATTTTACCTGCAAAACAACACTAATCATGTTGGTTGGTATAAATTCACATTTTAACTACAAATCACATAAGAATGCACAAATAACGATAGATAATAAAGACAAAATGAAGCATTTGAGTATCACTTGGGCATATAATTCTGCCCAAGATCAGTAATCCATCCCAAACAATGCAAATACAGGTCTCAACTGATAACAACAACTGCACACAATCACATACTCCTGACAGACTTTACTGAGAGTCATGCTGGATCACTATACTAGAGAAACTGAAAAATAAATCTATTTGTATAGCGAGAGCGTATCTGGCCTTCTAGGCCTCATGCTAATGCTACTCGCTTCTGGGATAATCTGTATGAATGTCTACAGGAACACCACGTGCACGTATTTGATCAGAGGATCCTGATAGTGATCATGATCTCTAATAATCTGGGCTGAATAGAGTAAGGTCTTAAGTAGTCTAAAAATACTCTGAAAGTCCTACTCGGACATCTGTAGCTCATGCATAACTGTGGAGTTGCAGACAGCTAACTACTTTATTCTTCTAATTAAACAACTATAGAGCTGGCTTGGTCGAACCTGCTTCTAGGCGATCGGTCCTTGGTTCTCCAGAGGGAGCTTACCGATCTCCTTAACTAGGTAAACACTATACTAGCAGAGTACTATTGACTCCTTAGGCCTTGTCTGAATCCACTCGGATCTATATTGTTGTTCTGGGCAGTTCTCAATCTCATGGGAAAATTCTATATAGACTGGTCCGTCATTGGCTACTGATGTGGGGTACCCATGCGTTTATCTAACTTGGTCGACTAGGTTGACTTGCTGGGAGTTCTACATGATAGCTATTAAATCAACTAAGACTGACAATCGCTGATAAGGCTAAAGGGATGATGGGCGATCACTCAATACACTGGAGAATCCTGGTGTCGCTAACTCTAGAATACACCTATTCGGTCTCTATTTCTGGTTCTAAGATGTGCGATAACGCCAATGACTTCTAAGGATGCTTTCCTGCTAATACAAGCGCCAACTGGTCGTCAGACTGCCTAACTGTGCCCATACTGTTTAACCAACTGATTCAGGCTACTAACTCTTACGAGCCTTTAAAGTCTAGGCCTGGCAACAAACATATAAGTCTACCATCACAATAAACTGAGAACTAAAAGAGTTTATATAGCGTTCATAACGCGAATCACATTTAACCTGCTCCCTTTAGCAAGGGGTCCTGCAGTACGATCTGTATATGTTTTCTAGAAGCTAACCAAAATTTATGTAACTGCAATCCCTATTAGCAGCTACTCGCAACATATCTAATATTTATATATGTATATCAATAACAGCTAATTACAACATATCGAATTACAATCTAATGGTAGCAACCGTCTGCAGCGTCTGAGATCGTTATTTCTATTTGAGAACATAAGTCGTAACACTGTACGACAAGGATACTTTCTGAGAGTTAAGGTTTACATACCTCGTCCGCTGTTTACCGATGAACTAGTGAGGTTCGGCTGGTATTCAACAGTTCTTCCCAACTGTAATCACATTAACGGAAGAATAGGGCTATCTTCATTACTATGCTGGAAGAAAACAATACTTTATATGTATATATACTGACTGTTCTTCAACTTATCGAAGAACGATCAAAAACTCATAATTTCTCGTGGATTTAGAAGGGAGAAATACTTACTTTGATCCTGGGACTGTATTAACACTAGTTTGGAGCAATTCCAATCACTTTGGCTCGGCGGGACGATGATTCGCCGGGAGAATTTCATGAAACTAACTCCGTAGAAATGCTCCCTGAAGCCTTATACTTCGATACCCGAAGTTAATTTGGATTTGGACAGCATTTGATGGCGTAATCGTAAGAAAATTATATATTCCCTTCATCCTCCCTCTGTTTCTGGTCGATCTATATGAGGAAATGACATAAAATTAAAGGGTGAGGCCTATATATACCTGCAACAAAATACATAGCAACGTGGAACGTTGGCAACGCGCCATTTTGGCTCCGTGCCACATTGGCTAATGCTGAGGTCCCAGCTCCATGCCACTTTGCCCCTCTGGGCAGTGCGGTTCGGCCTCCTCTTGCAAAATTCCAACTTGGCACTCGTTAGGCCTTTCCCCGGGTCCTTTCCTCTCACATATGGCATTCTAAAACTTCTCATCAACATGCGAATAGGCCCATTACATACTTGAAACTTACTGGGTGTAACATCCTCCCCCCCCTTAAGAACATTCATCCACAAATGTTAACTTCTGCTTGAAAGAACTTTAACTTGCAACTACTTATTTTTGAGAAATTTTGGCAGAGTCTCCCCTGTAATATGGACTGTCCAAAAATCCTGAAATGCAGAAGAGTCCAATATAGGTACTCCACACAATACTATGACATTCATTTCACGATAAACTGAAGTCAACTCCTCCACACATACATGTATATAATGCAACTTATGAAACAATAATATCAGCATACCTCTGGCTGCACAATCTGACTAAGTCTGAAATAACTGAGGATATCTGGCTTTCATATCATCTTATGCTTCCTAGGTCATCTCCTCTTGGTTCTTATTTCCGCCACAACATCTTGATAGAAGCAACATCTTTAATTCTCAGTCTGCGGATCTGCCAGTTTAGTATGGCTACTGGAGCTTTTTCATAAGCTAACCCCTCTGTGATTTGAACGTCTTGGACTGGAACAATCCGGAAGGGATCTCCTATACACTTCCTCAGCATTGATACGTGAAAAATTGGGCAAATGGGTTCTAATAGCCTATCCTTCAGCGAATCTAATAAGGCACAATAAACCTTGGGCTGAGCTTGCTTTTCTTACCAAATCTCGCCATACCCTTCGTCGGTGAAACCTTCAGAAATACCCAGTCACCCACAGTAAACTCTAGGTTCCTCCGCCGCACATCAGCATAAGATTTCTGGCGGCTCTGAGCAGTCTTTAGACGTTCCCTGATAAGCTTTACTTTTTCCTTTTGCCCATTTTAACATGTCCAAGTTTTGTTTTCTATCTATCTGCCTGAAGTTATCCTATAGAAGGCCTCCACTTTCATTTATGGTGGGCCTCGAGAGTCTGAGTTGTATATTCCACTTAACCACCAATTAGGGTGCAAGGAACTGTGCTTAAGTTAACATATGTCACCGTGTGTTCTAACATTTTTTTCCTAAAATTTAGTCACAGATTGCGCCCCTCTGTCGAAGTTTATCAAACACCAAGGCTCCACGCACTCCATCTACTTCTGGGGTATTTAAGTTGACATAAATCTTAATAGCAACATAACTTCATCTGGCGAGGCATGAATTGACCTCATTGGTCTTATTGTCTAACTCAAATAAGGTCAGGCTACACCTGGTGTGAGATAACCCTGTGACTGTATTCATATTACCATCTCTTATATTAAATAACTCGGTCCCTGCTATTATACCTTTTCTGGCCTGTCACTGGGGCTTTGCTTCTATGATTTAATGATATCTCCTATCCTCTCGTACCATCTTATTGCATTTTTCGTTAAATTCTGGGAGCAACGAACACATGCACCTTAGCTATGGTCAGCTATTTGAAGTTCCACCACCCTTGAAACGTGAGGTCAACATCCAAACCTTGTGACCTTGCTTGTTGTTATATCGAAGGCCCGTAACTGTCCGCTGGGCCTGATTTCCAAGCTGCACTAGATTAGAGTCTCCGTGTCGGCACTCCCTTATCTTCCCCTTAGGTGGCTTACTGCAACATTCTAGGCTACAACCTTACTATCTCTTAACTATTAGCCTGAGGCTTGGTCCTCAATATGCGATATTCTATCAACCTGGAGGTGATTCTAATTTCTCCCGAAGTCTGATATTCGTGCTTTTCCTCCTTACCTTCCTTAGACTGAGCTCTGGGTTCATGGTACCTGCCTTATACTGTCAATAAGGTTACCGGCCAGGTCTCGGCCTATACTTCTTCTGACTTGCAGTCGGACCCATTTTATTCATATAACCTCCCTGTCTTTCGATATCACAACTAAGATCATAACCATTATCTTGCAGGCATATCTTGCCGTCATTAGCATGCTACAACGGATTCAGCCTTTTTCTCTGACTTGAACTTGACAATTACTGGGAGTCTATCACTAATGGATTTCTTACGCACACTTCGAGTAAGCTACTAGTCTTACCCGCTCTTCTGACTTATTACTATGAAGGTCTAGACAACTTACATAAACATTGGGGCTCTCTACCTTTTCCAAACACTTTCTGGAGCTAACAAATCCAACCTTCTCTTACTATTTACTCCGGGCAACATTGCCTCAATTCTTACACCCTTTGCTATACTGGAAACAAAACTAGGAGGTAGGAATAACCTTTTCTTACTGCAATGAAACGGGGATATGGAACTGTATAACATTCAAAAGGATGGAGGTGGGAATTCCTGCATTTCCCTCTCTTTCTCACATTCATCAGGTAATCTATTATTAACCATCGTCTTGATCAGATCTTGTATATCCAATAGATAAGTTAACTCATATATACGATATACTACTGACTTCCTACTCTGAGGTTATAAAAATGAACTGGGGATGGTGTTGATAGATGTATCATAATGTGAGGTTCTTGGTACCTCGGGAGAGTATTAGGGAGATCAAGGGAGTCCACTCCCGTCCTTAGGCTAACTATCTCCCAACTGTGGCATCTTAATGATACCTCCTGCTACTGCTGTAGTTAGCTTGCAACTGGCTGGTGTCTGTCTTATATTAAACATTACCCTAGACAGACATAACAAGGAAAACTTAGGGACTTAACCCTATACAACTTTGCTCTATAGCACGACCTGAGAAGAAGAAAGAGTAACCATCCTATCATGCCTTGCAGCCTCCTGCCTATAGTATGTGGTGCACAACACATCCATAGACAAGACTCTACTTAGCACGGCTTGCAGACTCCCTAGGATACGACCTGCTCTGATACCAAGTTTCTCACGCTCCGCCTTGGGAGGCATGACTGGCACCTGATGCCCTACTAGAACCTGAAGTGCTGAGCTATCTGAGCCTAAGCACCTCTGGTGCAAGGTTGGCTCTAACTCTAGAATCAAGAAAACAACAAGCTATATAGCGGCTGCAAATTCAACCCCCGGCTGACAAGGCCTATAGCCACCTGTGAAACATAAACAGCTAAACAAGGCCCCACACGGCCTGCACCCATAATCTAAATCACATACGGCCCTACACGGCCGATACATCTAACCACAGGGAAAAGATACAATTTGCAAGCCTCTAGGAGTAATAAGATGGTCGGCACAAGGCCCCGGCCTACCCATACTGTACAAACAAAGGAAGTAAACCTCTGACACATGAGCTCTGGAAGAAGGTAGCTGATGGCTCTGTGCGGCTGACTGAAACTACGAGGAATCTACTCCTCATCTATCTGTACCTGCAGGCAAGTAATGCAGCGCTCCGGGAAGGGCGTCAGTACAATATGTACTGAGTATGTAAAGCAATAGCTGTAAATGACTGAAAGTAAAGAGTAAAGCTGACCATAGCTAAAGTAAAGGAAACGGATTGAATCTGACTGAAGTAGTAAAATCAGGACTATACATAACTATAATGAGAGGAGTAGGAGTCGTACCTGACTACGAGACGTCCTACTGCCTAACTATCAGTAACTAGCAACATAAACATAAACTTTACCTGGCTTCCATAAGCCGAAAGGTGCAATCAACACATAACAACCCACACGGGCCCCCCATTAGCCCTAGTGAGTACACCTCAATCTATTTACCCCTATCCACGTCATACCCCACCACCTACTAGCTATGAGCATCCTATCGGTCCCCTGGGTATGCAGCTTGGGCCCGTTGGGCCCCTGACTATAGTTGTGCCTGAGTCTGGAGGACTCCTGAAATCTACACCGCAGGCACAAGCACTCGGCGGGGGTGTGTATAGGCCAACCATGGCAAAATATGAGGAGCTGGCTCACCATCTTTGTCCCTTGCGGACGGCATGCCACTCCGTAGAGCGACGTGTCCTCGCCCTCTGGAGGATGAGTCGATAGAGCTATTAACCCTGAGGCGGTCATGGAAGCTATACAAGTAATCCATCCTAAACAATTCAAATATAGGTCTCAACTGATAACAATAACTGCACACAATCATATACTCCTGACACGCTTTACTGAGAGTCATGTTGGATTACTGTACTGGAGAAACTGACAAATGAATCTATCTGTATAGCAAGAGCGTATCTGGCCTTCTGGGCCTCATGCTAATGCTACTCGCTTCTAGGATAATCTGTATGACTGTCTACAGGCACACCATGTGCACGTATTTGATCAGAGGATCCTGACAGTGATCATGATCTCTAATAATCTGGGCTGAATAGTGTGAGGTCGGAAGTAGTCTAACAATACTCTAAATGTCCTACTCAGACATCTATAGCTCATGCATAACTGTGGAGTTGCAGACAGCTAACTACTTTATTCTTTTAATTAAACAACTATAGAGCTGGGCTTGGTCAAACTTGCTTCTAGAAGATCGGTCCCTGGTTCTCCATAGGGAGCTTACCGATCTCCTTAACTAGGTAAACATTGTACTAGCAGAGTACTATAAACTCCTGAGGCCTTGTCTTAATCCACTCAGATCTATATTATTGTTCTGCGCAATTCTCAGTCTCATGGGCAAATTCTATATAGACTGGTCTGTCACTGGCTACTGATATGGACCCCTCCTTAGGGTACCCACGGGTTTATCTAACTTTGTCGACTAGGCTGGCTTGCTGGGCATTCTACATGATAGCTGTTAAATTGACTAAGACTGACAATCGCTGATAAGGCTAAAGGGATGACGGACGTTCACTCAATTCACTGGAGAATCCTGGTCTCGCTAACTTTAGAATACACCTATTCGGTCTCTATTTCTGGTTCTGGGACGTGCGATAACGCCAATGACTTCTAAGGATTCTTTCCTGCTAATACAAGCGCCAACTGGTCGTCAGACCGCCTAACTGCGCCCATATTGTTTAACCAACTGATTCAGGCTACTAACTCTTACGAGCCTCTGAAGTCTAGGCCTGGCAACAAACATATAAGTCTACCATCACAATAAACTGAGAACTAAAAGAGTTTCTATAGCGTTCATAACGCGAATCACATTTAACCTGCTTCCTTTAGCGAGGGATCCTGCAGTACGATCTGTATATGTTTTCTAGCAGCTAACCAAAATTTATGTAACTGCAGTCCCTATTAGCAGCTACTCGCAACATATCTGATATTTGTATATGTATATCGATAATAGCTAATTACAGCATATCGAATTACAATCTAATAGTAGCAACCGTCTGAGATCGTTATTTCTATTTGAGAACATAAGTCGTAACACTGTATGACAAGGATACTTGCCGAGTGTTAAGCTTTACATATCTCATCCGCCATTTACCGATTAACTGGTGAGGTTCGCCTGGTATTTAGCTGTTCTTCCCAACTGTAATCACATTAACAGAAGAATAGGGCTATCTTCATTACTATGCTGGAAGAAAACAATACTTTATATGTATATATACTAACTATTCTTCAACTTATCAAAGAACGATCAAAAACTCGTAATTTCTCGGGGATCTAGAAGGGAGAAATACTTACTTTGATCCTGGGATTGTATTAACACTAGTTTGGAGCAATTCCAATCACTTTGGCTCGGCGGGACGATGATTTGCCGGGCGAATTTTATGAAACTAACTCTGTAGAAATGCTCCCTGTAGCCTTATACTTCGATACCCGAAGTTAATTTGAATTTGGACGGCATTTGACAGTGTAATTGGAAGAAAATTATATATTCCCTTCGTCCTCCCTCTATTTCTGGTCGATCTATATGAGGAAATGACATAAAATTAAAGGGTGAGGCCTATATATACTTGCAGCAAAATACATAGCAACGTGGAACGTTGGCCAACGCGCCGTTTTGGCTCCGTGCCATGTTGGCTAACGCGGAGGTCCCAGCTCCATGCCACTTTGCCCCTTTGGGTAGCGCGGTTCGGCCTCCTCTTGCGAAATTCCAACTCTGCACTCGTTCGGCCTTTTCCCGGGTCCGTTCCTCGCACGTATGGCATTCTAAAACTTCCCACCAACACGCGAATAGGCCAACTACATGCTAGAAACTTATTGGGTGTAACACTAAAGTTGCATCCATGCTTTGAAAATTAAAAAATACAAATCTTGTGTGGAAAATCAAGAACACAATTTGAATTAAAATCAACTATCAAGAGAACAAGACAACCAAATGGAACGAACAATTATGAGCAAGGGCTAGGGTGTGCTATTGATGGAGGTTCGATTGGATTGAGAATAACTAAAAAATTAAATTATTACTCATAAGCATAAATAACATAGATAAAGTGACACCCGCTGTTTTTCAACCATTTAGGTGCTCTTTTCCTTGAGTTTTCTCAAACCCCATGGCCTCAATTAATTCATCCACTATAGCTTAGGTAAGATTTGAGATATGTCTAGCCTCAAATCTCTAATGGGTGTATGACTATGGGTTTTGGCTATCTCTGAAGCCCAACCCCACACAATCAAGACCCAATTTCCCACCATTGCCTTCTCACCCATATTCAATTACCCTTTTTCAAAAACAAAAATGAATAAGAAGACATAACCCACATGTGCAACTATGGGTAATTCAATTATAACTTGGGAAAAAACAACAGATTTATACTAAATAAATGATTATAAGATTAATATAGCAATAGCCAATCCAATTTATCACCAATCATGCACACACTCTGATGATATCCAAATCCACTTCTCACGAGGAGGAATGTAAATGATCTTCGCAATATAAATACTCAACTAAGAGTCAGGATCGAATCCACAGGGAATAGCGATTAAATAACGCAAAAGTTGTCTATTGACTTGAACTAAAATTGCATCCATTCATTTGAAAATAAAAATAAAATGTTGGGGAAAAAAGCAAGATCACAATTTGAATTTAAAAGAAACTATCAAGAGAATAAGGCAACCAAATTGAATAAACAGTTATGTGCAAGGGTCAGGGGTGTGCTATTAATGAGGGTTCGATTGGATTGGGATTAATTAGAAAGTCAAATAATTACTCATAAGCATAAATAACCGTGGATAAAGTGACACCCGATGTTTTTCAACCACTTGGGTGTTCTTTTCCTTGAGTTTTCTCAAACCCCAAGGCCTCAATTAATTCATCCATTATATCTTAGACAAGATTTGAGCTATCCCTAGCCTCAAATCTCTAATGGGTGCATGACTATGGGTTTTGTCTATCTCTAGCCCAACCTCAAACACTCAAGACCCAATTGCCTACCATTTCTTTCACACCTATATTCAATTTCTCTTTTTCAAGAAAAAATGGAATAAGTAGACATAACCCACATTTGAAACTATGGGTAATTCAATTATAATTTGGGAGAAAACAACAGATTTATACTAAAGGAGTAATTACAAGATTAATGTAGCCATACCCAATCCAATCTATCCCTAATCATGCACACATCCTTAGAAAAATATCTAGCTACTCATAGATGAATAATATAAAAGCATATTGATAAAAAAAATTCATTAAGTTCATCATTAAGAATAAATAGCAAGCTAAAAAATTGTCTTAAATGGAGGTTTGTACCTTGAGGGAGAAGAATAAGAAAAACTATTCAATATTTCTCTCTCTAACTCTACAAATCTGGAATGGAATATTTAGTACTCTTTATTTAGAGAATGTACAGAAATAGGTTTAAAAATGCTCCTCAAATCCTGTGCTAGATGATTTTGCCCTCTTGAAGGCAGCCTCACTTGCGAGTCGCTGGTGTTCCTCCGGTTTCCATCTATGAAACGCCACTCTATCGCACTTGGGGGCAGTAACTTTAGGGTTTGGCCGGCGTTGGCACCGACGGTTCGCAGGTGTTGACCCACGTTCCACCGGTGCATCTTCCACTTTTGTCCAGTATACTCCTGCGTTTCAGCCGGCTCCCATCGGGTGGAGCGCCGGTCCCATCCGGTAGAGCTCTGGTCCTCTTCTTTAATTCCATGCTTTTGTCCAATTCCTTATCTTCTCTCTTTAAGTTGAATGTTTGCCAAAACAAAAGATAAAGAGCACAAAATCCTCCTAAATGAATTGAGATCCAAGAAAAAGCTCATGTTTAAAAGCCTAATGAGTTGGTAAATTACCAACTCATCAAAATCCTAAACTTGAACCATTACTGTCCTCAAGCAAGGAAATTCTTTACAGCTGAATTATAGGAGTAAGCATGTCCTTCTACATGAGATTATGCACAAGGGACCACTTTGACCCGACAACCTAAAGATCGCTCACCAACACAAAGGAAAAGAGGAGACTCAACCCTTTATGCAAATCCTTCAAGAAATGACCACAAACAATTGCATGATCACATTTGATTCCTTCATTCAAAAAAGGGGCATTGTTGATTATAACAAGCTTATATAGCATCTTAAGTCATTAAAAATTCACATTCAGAGTTTGCCTTCAAATTTACTACATTCTTGCCTCAATGATATCTTTTGGCACGTACAAGCATGTTCCCCAAGGAGGTGATCCTACTCACAACAAGAGAGAATCCCATTTAACTATCAAACAATCCACACTCAAGGGATTATAGAATGAAACAAATACGCTCACTTTCATAAAGAAATTCTCATGCACATAACTTGACCCATGGGCTTGCCCTTTATGTAACTCACCACCAATGTAGAGTTGCTACACTTAAAATCAATTAGGATTTGGAGGTCATAATGAAAGCTAGGGATAAAGGTGGAATGATTTTTAAGTTCTAGTAACTAGAACCTCTCTAACGCCCTTTTTGTGAATCTTATTGCATATTCCATTTTCTTTTGAGATTTCCCTCACCTTATCTCTCCTTGAACAATATTTTCACCTTATCTCTCCTTGAACAATATTTTTACTATTGAAACAAAATCCCTCCTTATCTCTCCTTAGTTACCACTCTTCATTTCTTTTGAGAAAAAGGCAACACCTTTTCACAATTCTGTTCTTTTCACCCAAACAATTCATTGATTCTTTTCATAATGTGGTGCTACCTTACATTGAATTTCAAATAATTTTTCCCATTTTTCTTTTTGCAGCCCCCAAACTTAGGCTTTTGCCTCATCTTTCTCTTTTCTATTCCCACACTTTTGGGACTTCAAGCATCACTTTTTCATTTCTTCTCACAACTAGCACTAGGGAGGATGGGCGCCAAAGAGGGATTACAAAAGGGGTAATAGGGTTGTATTGTGGTTTTCAAAGAAAAGGTTTAAAGGCTCAATATTGTATAGAAAGGATTCATGCTCAAGGAGGTCATATGGGTAAAGTAGCTATCAAAAGAAAGCCTAAAATAATCTTCTAAGTGCAACTACATCTAGGATTTTTCCTTGAGTCACACTTGGGAAAAGTTCTAGAAAATTGTTCATGCAAGAGAATTAAACTAAAACCTTACCCACAAAGCATCACCCTCCAAGGTGTTCACACCATTTTCATCACCACATCAAGAGTGATAAAACAATATATCATGTGAATCAACAAGCCAAACAAAGAATGTATAACTTATGACAAAAAAGTACTTAGCTTTCAAATTCAACATCCCCTTTCCTTCTCAAAATTCATTTTTATAGCAGCGATGCCATTTAAGCAATTTTTCTGGTGGTACCTCTCAGAAGCCATGAAATCATTGAATCAAAAAGAACTTTAAACTCGACATTTTCTCTTAAAAGATCGCCTCTCAATCCATCATTGAAAAATGCCACCCAGTTCGACAACAAAAGAAAAGAGAAGAAAATCGCTCCTTGAAAAAGAATTGTGGTATAAAGAAAAACCTTGGAGTTTATTCCCTAATTACTATAAACAAAAGACGATAATGAAAACATGGGTCAACAATATTTTATAATTTTAATCAACCCATCATTTGCACTAACAATTCAACAAAAGATGTTTCATTTAACAAACAGCCCGATTAGGGCATGCCACCATAATTAAAAACTAGAAATCATCCAGAACATTAGAAATTTGGCCCGACAAAGGTAACACAAATAGCAACAACAAGACGACAAGGGTACAACAATTCAATAATAACCACAAGATAGAAAAAGAGAGCTCAACACACCCCCAACTATAATAATACATTATCCCCAATATATGCATGAAAAACAAAAAGGGTGGTGGAAACTCCCTGCATCATCAGCCCCTTCATCTTCACCAAGGACACTCAAATATGGCTTCTCCTCCCCACCTAAGCCCTTAAACAGATCATCAATGGGGCTCCAAGCTGTGGATGGGGCACCCATGACTACATCAAGAGCACTCAAGTCTGGGTCTGCTAGTGGTGCCCGTTCCCTCAAGTCCCGCACCTCCACTCGGAGCGAAGAGACAGCTCCCTCCACCACATCTACTCGGGAGCAGAACTTGGTCAAGCTATCATAAACATTTTTCATCTCCCATTTTATAGTGCTGGCAATAAGAGCAGGGAGATTTTAGGCTAGCTTTTTGACCTGGCTCTCATGAGAAGCAATCATCTCAGCCAGCTTTTATAGTCCACTTGAGTGAGAGGATGTGGGAGGAGGTGAGGACCCCCTAAACTATGCTTCTCTAGACGCAGGCTCCGATGCCTCGTGGTGTGGCATATTAAGGTCAGGAGCAATAGGAGTTTCCTCTTTGCCATGGGAGGCAGAACCCTCAAGAGTCTCAAAAGCTTACATTCGATTTACAAGTCCAATGCCAATGTCTTGATTTCTAGTGGCAATACATCGTGGACCCATGTATATATCATCTGCTAATACACGGCCAATTAATGTTTGACTAAAAATCCTTTCCGGCATCATCTTTCTCTTCACATTGGGTGCCTCAGCATCCCTTTTTATCTCCATATTGATTACACCGGTGGCGGAGCTGGGCGACACGTCATGGAATAGAGGCATCCCTACATTGAGGAACAACTGAGAAATAAGCACTGCATAAGGCATCGACGTACCCTGCTGCCTGGACTTTCTCTACATTTGGTTGGCCACAATCTTCCGAAGTTGATGGGCACCCCTGTCATGATACAGGCGATGAGTATAGATGCCTCTAAATTCACTCTTTGGTCAATATTTGATGGCATAATCCGGCCATATACAAACTCCAGTCACATTTTTGCTTCAAACTTGAGGTCATGCCTCAAAATCTCCCCACCCATGGAGGCCCATAGTGGCTGACCACTAGCAATGATTGGAGCCATCCAACTGAAATGATTTTATTTGTCGATTACTCGATCTACATATTCAATCCCTAGATCGATCTCATCAGCTCAAAATAATGCATTGATGGTGGCTGGAGTAATATCTACCTCCATACCCCTGATTCGGACTGAGGGAAGGTAGGGAAACTCATTAATCTTCCTTTCATGCTTTATAGCCTCTTGCCATGCCTGGTTTGATGCATAAAACACAGGCACCAAGTGGTGTAGTACTCCGGAAGAGGCTAAAAAAATACGTGCCATTGACGGTGGTTGAATTGGGCAATGATATTGGGGAAGTCATTCCTATCCCCCACCAGATCAAATTTTTTCTCCATTGTGATTGGTCTACCTTCATAGATGGCATAATATGCCTTCATGTCGGGCACACAAAAGAAGATTTCCTCCCTGGTGTTGGTGGAGGATGGGTTTGCCTTCACCCTCCCTTTGCTCTTGCTTTTTTGAAGTGGAGGGAGCCTTGCCCTTGTCTGACTGCCTAGATGAAGTCATAATTCTGCAAAACCATGTTAGTGTCGCAATAAAACAACATTTCTTTTCGCATTTTTAATAATGGAAAAGAAAAATCAACAATTATCCTAATCTAAGGAACAAGATTCTAAGGATTAGATAACAAACAAGGTGAAACATTAAAAACAAATATCTATAGCACCGGTGGCTCAAGCGGTGAACCATAGGTGGCAACCCGTGAGACGCAGCTGAGCTGCAGGTTTGGGCAGTTATCTGTGCTAAATTTTTATCCCTCCAACGCTACACCGATGTTTCGCCAGTCATGATCCGTGAAGTACCGACAAACCGCGGGTGTTGGGCAGTGGCCTAAAGTCTCAAATCCCTTACCTACATTTTAGCCGGCATTTCGTTGGTTAAGATCGGTGACTTGCAGGTGACACGCCACCTATTAGTTCTGTCCCAAACCAATTAGAAAAAACTTCTCTAAAAACAATCCTTACTTACACCCTCTCCACTAAGATTCACCTACTCAAACAACAAAATAGAAAAATGACGATTTTCCTTAAGAATGATGTCACCCGATCTATCATTAGGCAAATTGTGCCCTTTTAGCACATGGGGTTACTCAGAATTCACCCCAAACTATTATATCCAACACACACTTCACCTCATATTTTTGACCAAAATGAACACGCACAACAGCAATATGCAATTAATATTCAACCCCCAACATACCCACACAATGAGAATTATTCAACAATGAAAAAACACAAAATAGGTAATGGGAAACATGAGTGTGGGAGATTTCTAATCTATCATGCTCAATTTTTAACTCACATTATCAACAATCAAGCAGAAGAGAAGGAAAAATGACACATACCAAATGAGTGATGAGAGAACAAAGAGCAAATAGACTGAAGCTTTGTGTTGACCAACAATGGTAGTTCCGCTATGAGGAGTGCTTGAGCTTAGTGAAGGTTTGAGTGAGAGGTGGTGAAATGAGAGGAATGAGAATAGGGGTTTGTTATAGGTTGAAGAGAGGGAATATGATTGGATAGTGAAAAGGTGGGTGTAAATGATGGATTTAATGGAGGGAAGTTGGGAAGGTGAAAGGGTTTAGGTTAGGTGAAAAGGGAGAGAGAGTTTGTGTTGGAATGTAAAAGGGTGTCTTGACCAATTTTATTAATTTTTTAAAGTGCTACGGGTCAGGTTAGTCAACGTGTCGGTCAAGAATCAAATTACAATTACTTACCTCCACCTGCACTAGACCTACGACCGTCGATGAGTACTGGCGTTTTGCTGGTTCAAGCGCCCGTAACTTCTTGTATGCCCAGTTCACTGCATTATAACTGCGACTGACTGAAATTTCATGGATTATCATCTGCATTCCATCCGTGAGTCGCAGCTCACCTTTTCATCTTCCAATTTCCTCCAGGAGTACTGGTTCACACCCGCGCCAGCCCAGCGTTTCACCGATGAGGCGCCGACTTCCTCCTTTTTTTATCCAACTTTTGCTTCTCTTGTGTGACAAGGAGGTGACTCACGCTTGAGTATAACTACATGCAAGTGCACGTGGTCGAACAAGTAGTAAAGTGGCTCAAGTAAGCCAAGTATCGATCCCACAGGGACTGGACTAAGGTATCAATCTAATCAAGTGTCAATAAACTTTAACTCTAAATTGCAGACAACAGTGTGAAATAGATTTTGATATTTTATTCCTAATTTTATACTAAGACTAAAATGAATATACAATTTGAGTATGAACTATAAGTATGAGCATGCTAAGGTTAAATGAACATGTAGAGAAATAAATTATCGATACAATTTGATTAATCTTTCCTCCAGTTGCTAGTCAAGAATTATTGCCTATGGATTAAAACTCTCGTATTTAACCCAACTTAAGAATCATGAAACTTCCACCTACATCTCTGTGATAAAAACAAATTCATGTTCTAGCCATACAAAACCGATTCCTTAATTGACTAATACGACTTTCAGGTATATCTCTATCCTGAAGGTAAATCAATTCTCAATTTTCCCAAACTAAGAAAAGATCATATCCTATCAATTCACAACTTTCCAATTTCTTGCTCTCTCGAGTGAAACCATACTTTTTAGATATACATTAACGTTGGCCACACATTAATGCAGTAAGAACAAGAATCAATAGAACAACCATGGAAGAAAAGATGGAAAAACCAATTGATCAATAATTAAATTTCAATACAATTGTTCTTAACCTCAACAAGAAGAGGATTTAGCCACTCATTTGTGGATTAAACATCGTTAAATGAGTGTTAATCATACAAGCAATTGAAATAAAGAAGAAGGAGATAGAGAAAAACCCTGAGATTTTCGTCCCCTTAACTGCCTGTAACCCATGTTCTTGCTCCACCAAGTCAGAATAATTAAAAATGAACCTAAGTGTTCTATTTATTCTAGTGGAAATTTTTCCCGAAATAACAAGCAACGTGTCACGGAGTGCATCGTGGAGCACTGCCTCCGTGACACACCACCAACGCGGACCCTTACTGGAATCCGGACGTCCAGGTATTAAGGCCCAACGTGGCACGTCGTGCAATGCGGGGCTAGGCCAACGTGCCACGGCCCCAACGTGCACCTTCACTGGAATTTGACAAAAATTCCGTATCCAGGCAGAACGCATCCGCGATGGCAGCGTGACACGGCTCCATCATGGAGCCCCTTTAATTCGTGCTCTCCTTGTGCTTTTTCCCTTGCTCGCTTCCGAGTCCAATTTTGATTTCTCCCAACATGCATCTTAGCTTCATACAATTATATTTTTCCTGCAAAATCACGCTAATCATGTTGGTTAGTATAAATTCACATTTTATTACATTTCACATGATAATGTATAAACATCGATTGATAAACAAGGCAAAATGACACATTTGAGTATCACTTGGGCATATAAATTTGCCCAAGATCACCTACCCTATTTTTCTTCTCCTTGTTTCTCATCCAATCATCCTACAAGAACAAAATCAACAAAACATCAAGGCATCAAAACATAAAAACACTTAAGTTGCCTCCCTAGAAGCGCCTTATTTAACGTCGTGACACGACAAATACTTCCTCAACTATCAACTTTCCGGAGGGTCATCCTCCGAATCAACCTCATCAATACAAACTTCATCTTGTGATACCTCATCATTCAAGACCTCTATCATCTTGCACTCATCCGGGGACTCAGTAGTTTGACAAACCTTGAAGGTGACTTCCTTACCTCCCACTCAAAATTTCAGCTCATCGAGCTCCACATCTACCAAAGCTCTACCCGTTGCAAGCAATGGTCTCCCCAAGATGATAGGTACTTCATCATCTATATAACAATCTAGCACGATGAAGTCCGCGGAAAGAATGAACTTGTCTACCCGAACCAAGACGTCCTCCAACACTCCCACCAGTTTCTTTATGGATCGATCTTCCATCAACAACCTCATTAAGGTGGGTTTGGGATTCCCCAACCCCAACTTCTTAAAAATAATGAGAGGAATCATATTTATGCTTTCCCCAAGATCACATACGGCCTTTTTGAACACTCATAACCCAATGGTGCAGGGGATAGTAAAGGCTTCCGAATCCTCTCTTTTGGGAGAGAGATTGCTTGTCATCATAGCACTATAGTGGTGTTTTATGTCCCCTACACCAGCATCAACGACCTTATTTTTATTCAAAAATTCTTTCATGAATTTCGCATAACCCGACATTTGGAGCAATGCATCCACCAAAGGTATATTTATGGACAATTTGCTGAACATCTCAATGAATTTTTGAAACTGATTGTCTCCCTTCTTCTTTGCTAAACTCTAAGGATAAGGAGGTGGAATCCTAGGCTCTTATCCCAAGTGGGGTAAAGCCTCTTTGCTCGTTTCCTGTTCAACAGCCTTCTCGGGGTCAACATCAACTTCTCCCTTATCCAATCCTTCTTCATCATTAACAACCTTTGGTGCTTTTGGCACCGCATCCATTACTTTATCACCACTTTCTTTTGGGTCAACAACATCTTTAGGCTTCACATTCACATCTTCCAACACTTTGCCACTTCTAGTAAAAACCGCCATATAATGGCCATCCTTCTTTGGATTAGGTATGGTGTCACTATGAAGTGTCTCCTTCATTTGGGGATTCATTTGGGAAGACAAATGATTCATTTTTTCTTTCAGGTTCTTAATCAATGCTGAGTGGGAGTTCACTGTTTGGGCGAGGTTAGACACCTCCCCTTTCAATTCCTTGACTCCACTATTGGTGGATTCCATGTTCTTCAACATCTTGAAAACATATCTTCAATCTTTGAGTTACCTATATCTCTAACTCTGGGTTTCCCTTGAGATGCTTCAGCTTTTGGAGGGGAACATATGGGTCTGAGCTTCGGTGATAATGTTCCCCATCATAATTTTGATCACGATTACCCCATTTGTCATTTCCATCAACCCAACCCTGGTTGTTGAGGTTTCTCCAAACTTGATTCTCTTGTTGTGGGGGCCAAGGGCCTTGATTTTCACCTAGGTACCGCAATCGAGAACCCCCCTTTTGATTTTCCATGAATTAACACTCTTCTTCATACCTCAGCAGTAAAGCTTCATTCTCATATCGTACAGGACTTTGAGTCCCCACAACATTAACATTCTTTAACCCGGTTCCCAAACATTCTTTGTCATCAATTCGAGTTGGGTCATCATCTTTGCTAGGGTCTCATCCCTTTCTTCATCTCTTCTATGCATCTCAGCAGTCATAATACTTGGACTAGCACCATTTGCGGGTACTTCAGTCTCCCTCATATGCCAAGCTCAATTTGTTTTGGTCATTCTATCCAAAAGAGCTCTGGCTATACCCTAGGGCTGGTCCATCAGAGATCCACCCGTCAAGTTATTAGCCACTGAATTGTTGATGGAATCTAATGAACAATAAAAGCTTTAAAGGAGCACTCCACTTGGTAGCCCGTGGTTTGGACAAAGGGCCACTTTCTTCTTGAAAATCGAATTCGAACTTCATGTAAAGGTTCACCAGAGATTCGCCTGAAGTTAGTAATATCATCTTTCAGCTGCAATATCATTGATGGAGGAAAGAATCTATTTAAGAAAGCTTCAGTCAACTCTTACCATGAAGTGATACAGCCCGGAGGAAGCTCCTCGAGCCACATGGTCGCTTCCCTAGTCAAGGAGAATGGAAAGAGCCTCAATCTGATCAACTCTTGACTTATATTTGTGATGTTGTAAGGTTGGCATATCTCAAGGAAATTTCAAATATGTCGATTTGCATCTTCACTTGGCTGACCTCTGAACAGTCCTTTCATTTGTATTAGGTGTAACATTATGCTGGTCACATAGAACACCACATTCCCTACCGTGGCTGGTAGGCGAATGACACCTGCTATATCTAGAATCATGGGGTCATCATCCTTGTGTTCCATGTTTCATATGACCATCCACTGAACCTTCTTGTAAATGTTGGCTAATATCAATCATCCTAAGAGACACCTAAAAAAAACTACAATTGTAAAAACAAAACACAATATGCTAAAATATTCAAATCAACTAGGGCCTATCTAACCATTTTCCATGGAAACGGTACCAAAATTGATGACGTTCATATCCACTCCCCACGAGGAGAAGTGTGAATAAATGTCGCAATATAAATACCCAACTAAGAGTTGGGGTCAAATCCACAGGAAATAGCGATTAAATAATGCAAAAGATGTTTACTGACTTGAACTAAAATTTCATCCATGCATTTGAAAATAAAAATAAAATGTTGGGGGGAAAAGCAAGATCACAATTTGAATTTAAAAGAAACTATCAAAAGAACAAGGCAACCAAATGGAAAAAACAATTGAGCAAAGGCCAGGGGTGTGCTATTGATGAGGGTTCGATTGGATTGGGATTAACTAGAAAGTTAAATAATAACTGATAAGCATAAATAACCGTGGATAAAGTATAATACCCCGAAAGTGCCTAGGAGTAGACCTGGGAGCTAAAAGTTGAAAACTGCTGAAACTGGGAAGATATCACAGAACGGGCCATGTAACGACTCATGGTATCTAACCACGGGTTGTGGTATGCAGTTGTGGTGAGGGAAGTCTGGGGGTAGTGGATACAAAAGATGACACAATGACTCATTGTTCAAGACAATGAGCCATTGTTAGCAGGCGTTGGAGGAAGCTGGGTTCAGCAGATGTGATACAACGAGTCGTCCAACGACTAGTTGTGAGGAGAAACAACCCGTGGTTACCAATCGTTGGTTGGTTGCCAAGATTTCCAGTGTATGTGACGGATCAAGGCCATGAATTGTTGGAAGCAACCAGGATTCATGGTGAGGCTCGTGGTAAGCAGGTTCAGATTTTTGTGAAGAGGAAGCAACAGTCGATGTAACGATCCGTTATTTCAGAGGACGAGTCATCCTGTCCGTCCACTGCTCAGTTCCAGAGGCAAGTCTCAGTAGTGCAAATGACGAGAAACACAATGGGTTGTCGTTCCTTCCAATGACCCGTTGGTTCCATCCGTTGGTCCAATCTGGACAATTTTCAGGGCAGATTCATTAAGGGCATTTTCAAATTTTCTATGCTATAAGACCCTAAACTACGTCGTTTTTAGCTTATGGAAGGTGTATTTTTAGGGGATAATTTATTCTAAGTCCCCATTCATGCATGCAAGAGTATAGAGAGGTGATGATAGGGTGATTCAAAGCTTTTCTTTTCAAATCCTTCCAATTTCCTCTTGGATAATCAAAGATTTGATGAAATCAATCTCTTCCAGGTATGTAGAGTTATAAGTGGGTGTTTCCTTCCTCACCCATGCCCAAATCTCTAGCTAAGTGTGAGAAATTCCTATGATCAAGTTATGGAATTTTTACCCAATTGCATAATTCTTCAATTTCTATACATGGGTACGATTAGATTGTTACACCCCCTAAGTTTCTAACATTTGGTCGGCCTATTCATATGTTGGTTGAGAGTTTTCGAGTGCCATACGTACGAGGAAAGGGCCCGGAGAAAGGCCGAACTAGTGCAAAGTCGAGATTTCACGAGAGGAGACCGAACCAAGTTACCCAGAGGGGAAAAGTGGCATGGAGCAGCCCTCTATGCTTTACCCAAAGTGGCACGGAGCAGAATCAGCGCGACCGGTAGAGTGCCACGTTGCCTTGTCTGCCGCCTCAAGTATATAAAGGACTCACACTTATAAGTTAGATCATTATTCACATATTCACGACTAGAATAGAGGGAAATCGAGGAAAACATTTGGAAATCATCCAAATACGCCGTTCAAATCTAAATTAACTCTGGGTAGTGAAGTATAAGGCTGCAGAGAGCATCGCTGCAGAGTTATTTTTGTAAAATACGCCCGGCAAATTCATCGTTCCACCGAGCTTAAGGTGATGGAATTGTTCCAAACTAGTGTCAATATGATCACGTGCCTAAAGTAAGTATTTCTCCCTTCTAGATTCCCACGAAATTTTGAGTTTTTGATCGTCTTTCGATAAGTTGAAGTATAGTCAGTATATATATATATATATATATATAAAAGTTATTGTTTTCTTTGAATATAGTAATAAAGTATCCCTATTCTTCTAATATGATTAGAGTTGAGAAGGACAGTTGAACACGAGCTAAAACTCGCCAGTTAATCGGTAAACAACGAACGAGGTATGTTAAGCATTTTCTTTCGGCAAGTTAGTTTCTTCAACATAGTAGTCTAGTATGAATCCTAGTAAAGCATGTCAGGACTATGTTATCATGTTTAGTTGTTGTTGTCAGTCGAGGCTCATAATTTGTATTTCTTTGGCCTGGATTACACCTGTTTAGCTTCCGTGACCACCCCAAGGTTAATAGCTGTGTCGCCGCCCGCCAGGGGAGAGGATACGTCGCTCTATGAAGCGGCATGCTGTCCGCAAGGGACGAATATGGGGATCCAAATCCTCATATGCCATGGTTGGCCTTATACATACCCCCGTCGAGCGCTTACGCTCGGGGTGTAGATATCAGGAGTCCTTCAGAATCAGACACAGCTACAGTCAGGGGCTGAGCGGGCCCAGTTGCAGACCTAGGTGATCGGCAGGACGCTTATAGCTGGTAGTTGACTCAGAATGACCTGGATAGGAGTATATAGATTGAGGTGTACTCATTAGGGCTAATGGGGGCCCAGGTGGGTTATTCTGTGCTGATTGTAGCTTTCGGCCTATGGGGGCCAGGTGAGGCTTATGTTCGCTTTAGTTACTGATAGTTAGACAGTAAGATACCTCATTTTTCAGGTATGACCCCTACCCTCCTTATTACAGCTATGTTTAGCCCTAATTTCACTACTTTAGTCATCTTCAGTCTATTTTCTTTACTTCAGTCATTGTCAGTTCTATTTCTTACTTTTAGTCATTTAAAGTTACTGCGTTACATATTCAGTACATGTGTTACTGACGCTCTCTTCTGGGGCGCTGCATTACTTTTTTGCAGGTGCAGATAGATAAGGAGCAGGTCCCTCGTAGTTCCAGCCAGCCGTACAAAGCCATCAGCTCCCTTCTTTTGAAGCTTATGTGATAGAGGTTTACTTCTTTCGTTTGTACAGTATGGGTAGGTCCCAACCATCTTATTACTCCTAGAGGCTTGCAGATTGTGTTACTTCCCTGTGGTTAGATGATATCGGCCTTGTGGGGCCTATATGTGGTTTAGATTACGTGTGTTGGCCATGTGGGGCCCTATTTAGCTATTGATTGGTGGCCTTGTCGGTCATAGTTCAATTTAACATCTGATTTTACTTTCCAGTTATAACTAGATATCATGGTGGCCTTGTTGGCCTGCATGAGACTCCCGTGATTGTTTGTCTCTGGTTAGCTGTTTATTTTCACAGGTGGCTATAGGCCTTGTTGGCCGGGGGTTGTATTTATAGCCTCTATATAGCCCGTTGTTTTCTTGATTCTAGAGTTAGAGTCAGCCTTGTAGCAGAGGTGCTTAGGCTCAGTTAGCTCAGCAGTTCAGGTCCTAGTAGGGCACTAGGTTCCAGTCATGCCTCCCAAGGTGGGGCGTGACAAACTTGGTATCAGATCAGGTCGTATCCCAAGGAGTCTGCAAGTTGTGCTAAGTAGAGTCTTGCCTACGGATGTGTTGTGCACCACATACCATAGGCAGGAGGCTGCAAGACATGATAGGATGGTTACTCTTTCTTCTTATTCAGTCGTGCTATAGAGCGGTACAGTATAGGGTTGAGTCCCTAAGCTCATTATATTCTTTTTATAGAGAAATGTCGGACCAGTGACCCCCTACGACAGGTAGGAGGCTAGATGTAGCAGCAGAAGAGGGCACCAGCAGGGTGCCTTAGTCTCGGTCAAAATCGGCCTGATCTGAGGACAATACGGAGGTATCATCTCGACCTTCCCATAAGTCTCCACCATGTCAGGAGCTGCTTGGGACGGCCGGTGTGACGGCACCACCTCCGGCAGTTTCTATACCCGTACCATCTGACCAGGAGGTCAAGAGCGTGGTGGTTATGCTAGCCTAGACGATTGCTGCTCAGCACCAGCCAGTGCCACCTATAGTTGCAGAATCCTTAGGAGGGCCTGGTAGCTCGAGGGTCCGAGAGTTCCTAGCACTAAGTCCCCCATAATTCATAAGGACAAATCGGACCGAGGACCCTCAAGACTTCTTAGACCAGATGTAGAGGATTTTTAGGATGATACATGCTACACCTACAGAGTCGGTTGAGTTGGTAGTATTCCAGCTATGGGACATCGCCGTGCTGTGGTATGAGAGTTGGGAAAGGTCTTGGGGGAGAGATGTTTCCCCTCCGACCTGGCCCAGCTTCTCAGAGGCTTTCTTGGATCATTACCTACTGCAGGAGATTCGACAAGCCCGGGTTGATCAGTTCCTACACTTGGAGCAGGGGTCAATGAGTGTTCGGGAATATGCCACGCGGTTTTATTCCTTGGCTCGTTATGCGCCAACTTTTGTGGAAACAATGCCAGCTAGGGTACACTGCTTTATTATGGGGCTGAACTCGGAATATGTTGAGACCGAATCACAGCCACACTACGAGAGGATGTGAATATCGCACGTGTGCAGGATTTTGCTTAGAATATTGAGGGTATCAGACAACGGCAATAGGAGATTAGGAGGACAAGTCAGGAGCAGCACCGCAGCGACAGACCGGGGTCAAAGCAGCAGACCTGTAGATTCTGGCATCCCAACTTGTCGCAGATGTGGTTGGGGGCACACAGGCCAGTGCTTGGCAGGTTCAGGTGCTTGTTTCGGGTGTAGGTAGCTCGGACACATGCTTTGAGATTGCCCAGCTGCGAGGCAGGATCAGGTTGGGGGCCGAGGCCCAGATTCTAGTTCAGCAGCCCCTCCCCCATGCTCAGCACATCAGGGGGCATCTACTAGCACAACTAGCGGTCAACGCCAAAATAGATTCTATGCTTTAGCTTCCCGTCAGGAGCAGGAGGCCTCCCCAGATGTGGTCACTGGTATGTTGTGAGTACTTCATATTGATGTTTATGCTTTGCTAGATCAGGGGGCTACCTTGTCTTTTGTGACACCATATGTGGCCAGTAGCTTCAGAGTCAGTCCCGATGTCTTGTCAGAACCCTTCTCAATTTCCACTATAGTAGGTGACTTAGTTATATCTAAACGGGTGTATAGAGGTTGCCCAGTCTCAGTCTTTCATAAGGTCACCTCAGCAGACTTCATAGAGTTAGCCATGACTGATTTCAATGTTATTCTCAGCATGGATTGGCTATTTGCATGCTATTCTTCAGTTAATTGTAGAACCCGGGCAGTAGAGTTCAGATTTCCAGGTGAGCTAGTCCTAGAATGGAAGGGTAGTTCAATTGTGCCTGTAGGTCAATTCATTTCCTACTTTAAGGTTAGGTAGATGATTTCTAAAGGTTGCATGTATCATCTAGTTAGGTTTAAGGATGTCAAGTCTGAAACCCTGACTATCCGGTCAGTTCCTATAGTACGTGAGTATCCTGAGGTCTTTCCTGATGATTTTCTAGGTGTTCCTCCCGAGCGGGAGATTGATTTCGGTATAGATCTTCTTCCCGACACGCAACCTATATCCATTCCTTCCTACAGAATGACTCCAGCCAATCTAAAAGAGTTGGAGGATCATTTGAAGGACCTGTTAGATAAGGGCTTTATCAGACCGAGCAAGTCTCCATGGGGTGCCCCAGTGTTATTTGTCCGGAAGAAGGATGGTTCGCTTCAGATGTGCATTGACTACCGGCAGTTCAACAAGGTCACCGTTAAGAACAAGTATCCTTTACCCAGGATCAATGATATGTTTGACCATCTTCAAGGTGCCAAGTGTTTCTCCAAGATTGATCTCAGGTCCGGGTATCACCAGCTCAGGGTTCGGGAGAGTGACATCCCGAAAACCACTTTCAAGACTCGGTATGGTCAGTACGAATTTGTTGTTATGTATTTTGGACTAACCAATGCCCCTTCAGCTTTTATGGACTTGATAAATAGGGTATTCAAGAAATATCTAGACATGTTCGTGATTGTGTTCATTGATGATATCCTTATATACTCTCGGAGCGAGGAGGAGCATGCCGCTCACTTGGAGTAGTGCTTCAGACCCCCAAGGATCATCAATTTTAGTAAAACTTCAGTAAGTGTGAATTTTGGTTGGACTCTGGGGCATTTTAAGGCCATGTGGTATCGAGTGAGGGCATAAAGGTAGATTCTCAGAAAATTGAAGCAGTGAAGAATTGGCCCAGACCGGTGAATCCTTCAGAAATTCAGAGTTTCTTGGGCCTAGCAGGATACTACCAAAGCTTCATAAAGGGTTTTTCATCAATTGCAGCACCTTTGACCAAGTTGACTCAGAAGAAGGTAAAGTTCCAACGGTTGGAGGCTTGTGAGAAAAGCTTCCAAGAGTTGAAGACTCGACTCACTTCAGAACCAGTGTTGACCCTACCCGTGGGCACCAATGGTTTTGTGGTGTATTGTGATGCTTCGAGAATCAGACTTGGGTGTGTGTTGATGCAGCATTGGAAAGTGATAGCATATGCCTCAAGACAGTTGAAAATCCATGAGAAGAATTACCCGACCCATGATCTTGAGTTGGCCGCTGTGGTGTTCGCATTGAAGATATGACGACATTACTTGTATGGGGTCCACATGGATGTATTTATGGACCTCAAGAGCTTGCAATATGTGTTCACACATAAAGATCTCGATCTTCGACAAAGGAGGTGGTTAGAGCTACTCAAGGACTACGATATGAGTGTTTTTTACCACCAGGGTAAGGCTAATGTAGTAGCGGACGCACTTAGTAGGCTATCTATGGAGAGTGTGTCCCACGTGGATGAGGGGAAGAAGGAGTTGGTGAAAGATATCCATCGACTTGCAAGGTTGGGAGTTAGATTGGTCGACTAGACCGATGGCGACGTTGTTGTGCGAAATATATCAGAATCATCCTTGGTGGCAGATGTGAAATCTAGACAAGATGAGGATCCAATGCTGGTGAAACTAAAGGAATTCGTTCAGAGTCAGAAAGTGGAGGTTTTCTCCTAAAGGGAAGATGGGGTGTTGTTGTACCAGGGCCATCTATGTGTTCCAGATATTGATAATTTGAGGGACCGGATATTGCATGAGGCACATGGATCCACATATTCTATCCATTTGGGTGCCACCAAGATGTATCATGATTTGCGGGAAATATATTGGTGGAACGACATGAAGAAGGATATTGTAGAACTCGTAGCCAAGTGCCCGAACTATCAGCAAGTGAAAGTCGAGCATCAAAGGCCGGGAGGCATACTTCAGAATATTAGCATTCCCACTTGAAAGTGGGAAGATATTAACATGGATTTCATTATAGGCCTACCTCGTACTCACTGACACTACGACTCTACTTGGGTGGTGGTAGACAGATTAACCAAGGCTGCACACTTTCTACCGGTCAAAACCACAAATTCAGTGGATGATTATGCCAAACTGTATATAGGGGAGTTGGTGCGATTACATAGAATGCCCTTATACATTATCATAGACCGAGGTACTCAGTTTACCTCTCAGTTTTGGCGGTCTTTCCAAAAAGGGCTTGGGTCTCAAGTTAAAATCAGCACAGCATTTCATCCACAAATGGATGGTCAATCGGAGCAAACAATCTAGACTCTTGATGACACGTTGATAGCTTGTGTGATGGAATTTAAAGGAAGTTGGGATGATCACTTGCCCCTGATTGAGTTCGCTTAAAATAACAGCTATTGCTCCAATATCCAAATGGCACCGCTCGAGGCTCTCTACGGGCGGAGATGTAGATCGCCCATCGTATGGTTTGAGGTTGGTGAGGCAGCTATGATAGGGCCAGATTCGACTCATGAGGCTATGGTGAAGGTTTAGTTGATAAGGGACAGGCTGAAAATCGCTCAGAGTTGTCAAAAGTCATATGCTTATGTGAGGAGGAGAGAGTTGGAGTTCGAGGTGGATGATTGGGTATTTCTGAAGGTGTCTCCCATGAAGGGAGTCATGCGGTTCGAAAGGAAAGGAAAACTCAGCCCCTGCTATGTTGGTCCCTACCGAGTTATGAGAAGAGTTGGTAAGGTAGCGTATGAGTTGGACTTTCCATCAGAGTTATCTTCACTTCATCTCATCTTTCATATATCGCTCTTAAAGAAATGCTTGGGAGACCCAGACGTAGTAGTTCCGGTGGAAAGAGTTGGTGTGAGAGATAGCCTTAGTTATGAGAAATTCCAGTTATAATCTTGAATCGTCAGGTTCATTGGCTAAGGAACAAAGAAGTAGCTTCAGTAAAGGTGTTATGGAGAAATTAGCATGTTGAGGGAGCTACATGGGAAGCCAAAGCGGCTATGATGGCTAAATACCCTCACCTATTCCCTACCGGCTCAGTTTTAGTTTGAGGTATTAGTTTTTGCCCTAATTCTCTAATTAGTTTCCATGTTCAGTTCATGTGCACAAGTTTGATTTATGTTATGATATATGTATGTGATGTTTGAATTCGGTTCAGCTATGTAGTTCTTTTCGGAGATAGTCACTCCGCCAGTTTTCGATTTAAATGATTAGTATTTGAATATGGTAATTGCATGTTTCTATTTTTTTCTTGTTTCCTACATTCGAGGACGAATGTTCCCAAGGGGGAGATATTGTAATACCCCGAAAGTTCCTAGGAGTATACCGAGAGCTAAAAGTTGAAAACTGCTAAAATTGGGAAAATATCACAAAACGAGCCATGTAACGACTCGTGGTATCTAACCACGGGTTGTTGTATGCAGTTGTGGTGTCTGGGTGGTAGTGGAGACAACGGACGACACAAGAACTCGTTGTTCGAGACAATGAGCCATTGTTAGCAGGCGTTGGAGGAGGCAGAGTTCAGAAGATGATATACAAGGGGTCGTCCAATGACTCGTTGCGAGGAGAAACGACCCATGGTTACCAGTCATTGGTCAGTTGCCAAGATTTCCAGTGTATGTGACGGATCAAGGCCACGACTCATTGGAAGCAACCACGAGTCGTGGTGAGGCTCGTGGTAAGTAGGTTCAGATTTTTGTGAAGAGGCAACAACGATCAATGTAACGATCCGTTATTTCAGAGAATGAGTTGTCCTGTCCGTCTGTTGTTCAGTTCCAGAGGCAAGTCTCAGTAGTGCAAATGACGAGCAACAAAATGGGTCGTCATTCCTTCCAACAATCCGTTGGTTCCATACGTTGGTCCAATTTGGAAAATTTTCAGGGCAGATTCATTAAGGGCATTTTCGACTTTTTTATGCTGTGAGATGGGGGATAATTTATTCTAAGTCCCCATTCATGCGTGCAAGAGTATAGAGAGGTGATCATAGGGTGATTCAAAGCTTTTCTCTTCAAATCCTTCCAATTTCCTCTTGGGTAATCAAAGATTTGATGGAATCAATCCCTTCCAGGTGTGTAGGGTTATGTGGGTGTTTCCTTCCTCACCCATGCCCAAATCTCTAGCTAAGTGAGAAATTCCTATGATCAAGTTATGGGGTTTTTATCCAATTGCATAATTCTTCAATTTCTATACATGGATATGATTAGATTATGTTTATATGGATGTATTGTGAAGCTTGGGCAGATTTTATATTTGTTTTCAATCAAAAATTGTGTTTTCTAAATTATGAAATTTAATGCCCATGGATGAAAAGTTCATGAAGAAGAGAATGATAATGAATGTATGATGATGATGAGATTTGATGATGAAAAGCATGTTTCCAAAGCTACCCATGATTATGATATTGTTTTCAAAATGAATTGAGTAGATCCAAGCATGATAAAATTTTGGGCAAAGCCTTACATCGAGTATTATGATGTAGTATCTCTAAAGTAAGCTTACCACATGGTTTTGGAGTAGATTCTCCCACTTATCTTTGAGCTTTTGGTATGTTTCAAAATAAAGCTTCTCATATGCATGAATTCATAATTGAGATGTATGTTATTATTGAGCTCCATTTTCATACGATGTTGGTTCTATGCATGATTTCATTATTGAGCTTTGTCAAATGACAATGTTGAGCTTCATTTCATATGATGTTGAGTTTATGCATGATATAATTATTGAGCTTCATCAATTGACAATGTTGAGCTTCGTTATATATGATGTAGAGCATTGTATATTCTAGGAGAAGAGTCTAGCACCAAGCGAGCTAAGGGTCGATCACCCTATGCCCCCGAACTACGCGCCAACGTAGGCTGATACTATTATATTATTGGGACCTCCCTTGTGAGCAATCCCCGGCCCTAATGGCCCATGAGCTTGATATCGATATCATGGTAGCGTCCTTAGCCCTGGCAAGGTTTTGGATGGCTCTACACACTTGAGTGTGATAGTCGGGACCACATAAGCTCTATTGTGGTATGTCGGTTAAGCGATGAGTCTCCCATTATCTATATGATTTAGATTTGCATATTCATTACTCATGATTATTATTTTAAACATGCATGTATTAAAATAAATATTTGACTCATTGTTCAGCTTTTCTATAAATGTCACGTTTCAGCTTTGAGTCATTCGAGTCAGTTATGATGTTATGAAGCTATGCATGGTCATATTATAAAAAGATTACGATTTCAGAATGAATGCATGTAGTCCTTCCTCTCAGATTTGAAAGCCTATGATATGATATGAAATGTTATAAATGATTTACTTTACTTAAGAGGTTTTACTTACCTTGCATACTCGGCATTCCACGTACTGACCGCATACTTTCTATGCTTTATCATTTCATGATATAGGACCCAGCTCCCAGGATCAGCCCCGCTCGTAGTCGATTGTCAGAGTTAGCTCCTACTTGGTTGATGAGTCCTCATCCTTCGAGGGCTAGACTTTCAGTTTTCTTATATATTTTTAGTTTCAGTATTGTTGAGTTAGTTGGGGTCTTGTCCCATCAACTCATCCAGATTAGAGGCTTTTCATACTTATGTATGTGTTAGCTTCGAATGTTTATTCTGATGTTATATTGAGTTAGACTTCCGCTAAGTTTATATCGTTGATTCTTCAATATATATATGTTGAGTTAGATGTATGCTTATGCGTTGGGTCAACTTGGGGTCTCTCAGGGTCCCTTGTCCCATGTCTATGATTCGAGCCTCCATTCGGGTCTTAACATAAAGTAACACCTGATATTTTTCAACCACTTGGGTGTTCTTTTCCTTGCGTTTTCTCAAACCCCAAGGTCTCAATTAATCCATCCACTATAGCTTAGACATCATTTTAGCTATCCCTAGCCTTAAATCTGATGGGTGCATGACTAAGGATTTTGGCTATATCTAGCCCAACCCCACACACTCAAGAGCCAATTGCCTACACATTGCATTCTCACCTATATTCAATTTCTCTCTTTTCAAGCAAAAATGGAATAAGTAGACATAACCCACATTTGCAACTATGGGTAATTCAATTATAATTTGAGAGAAAACAACATATTTATACTAAAGGAGTAATTACAAGATTAATATAGTCATACCCAAACCTATCTATCCCCAATTATGCACACACACCTAGCAAAATATCTAGTTATTCATAGATGAATAATATAAAAGCATATTGATAAACAAATTCATAAAATTCATCATTAAGAGTAAATAGCAAGCTCAAAAATTGTCTTCAATGGTGGTTTGTACCTTGAGGAAGAAGAAGAAGAAAAGCTATTCAATATTTCTCTCTCTAACTCTACAAATATGGAATGGAATATTTGATACTTTTTTAGAGAATGTACATATATAGGTTAAAAAATGCTCCTCAAATTCGTGTTGGATGATTTGGCCCTCTTAAAGGCAGCCTCACTTGTGAGTCACTAGCCTTTCACTGGTGCCCATCCACAGAACGCCGCTCTGCCGCACTTGGGGGTAGTAACTTTGGGGTCTGGCCGGCAGTTCGCAGGTGCTAACCTGCGTTCCGCCAGTGCACCTTCTACTTCTATCCAATATGCTCTTATGTTTCAGCCGGCATTTCACCGATCCCATCTGGTGGAGCATTGGTCCCATCCGGTAGAGCTCCGCTCCTCTTCTTTAATTCCATGATTTTGTCCAATTCCTTGCTTTCTCTCTTTAAGTTGAATTCCTACAAAAATAAAAGAGAAAGAGCATAAAATCCTCCCAAATGACTTAAAATCCAAGCAAAAGCTCATGTTTAAAAGCCTAATGAGTTGGTAAATTACCAACTCATCAAACTCCTAGAAAAATATCAATCTACTCATAGATGAATAATACAAAAGCATATTGACAAGAAAATTCATAAAATTCATCATTGGGAGTAAATAGCAAGCTCAAAATTGTCTTCAATGGTGATTTGTACCTTGAGGAAGAAGAAGAAGAAGAGCAGCTATTCAATATTTCTCTCTCTAACTCTACAAATCTAGAATGGAATATTTAGTACTTTTTTTTCAAAAAATGTATAGAAATAGGTTTAAAATGCTCCTCAAATACTGTTCTAGATAATTTCTCCCTCCTAAAAAAAGTCTCACTTGCGGGTCACCGGCAGTAAGCCGATGTCGATTCGCGAGCACCGCTCTCCCGCAGTTGGCGCCAGTGACTTTGGGATCTGGCCTCCGTTTGCTCTGGTGGTTTGTAGGTGCTGGCCCGCAGTCCGCCGGGTGCGCCTTCCACTTCTCATCAGTATGCTCTTGCGTTTGGCCGACATTTTTTCGGTCCCTTCCGGTGGAGCGCCGGTCCCATCCGGTAGAGCACCAATGCTCTTTTTTAGTTTCATACTTTTGTTCAATTCCTTGTCTTCTCTCTTTAAGTTGAATTCCTACAAGAACAAAAGAGAAAAATCATAAAATCCTCCCAAATACTTAAAAATCAAGAAAAAGCTCATGTTTAAAAACCTAATGAGTAAGTAAATTACCAACTCATCAAACCCTCAAACGTGAATCATTGCTTGTCCTCAAGAAAGGCAATTCCTTTCAACTAAACGCTTAGAGTAAACATATTATTGTGCATGAGATTTTGCACAAGGGACCGCTAGGACTCAGACAACCCCAAAATCGCTCACCAACTCAAAGGAAAAGAAGAGACTCAACACTATATGCAAATGCTTCAAGAGATGACCACAATCAATTGGCATGATTCACAGTTATTCCTTCATTCGAAACAAGGTACATGGTTGATAACAGCAAGCTTATATAGCATCTTAAGTCATTAAAAATTCACATTCAAAGTTTGCCTTCAAGCACATTACATTCTTGTCTCAACCACATATCGTGGCACGTGCAAGCATGTTCCCCAAGGAGGTGATGCTACTCACATCAACAGACATGTCACGCCCCGCCTTGGGAGGCATGACTGGCACCTGGTGCCCTACTAGGACCTGGACTGCTCGACTATTGAGTCTAAGCACTTCTGGTGCCAGGCTGGCTCTAATTCTAGATTTATGAAAACAACGGGCTATATAACGACTGTAAATACAACCTCCGACCGACAAGGCCTATAGCCACCTATAGGAATATAAAAGCTACCCAGCACAACTGAACATAAGGGAACCTATGCGGGCCGACAAGGTCGCCATGCTGACTAGTTATCACTGAAAAGTAGAATCAAGTGCTAAACTGATCTGTGACCGACAAGGTCACCAACTGACAACTGAACAAGGCCCCACACGACCATCACATGCAAACTAAAAACATACACACAGCCCCACACGACAGGTACAACTAACCACATGGAATATACAATCCGCAAGCCTCTAAGAATAATAAGATGGTCGGGACAGGGCCCCGGCCTACCCATACGGTACAAACAAAAAGGGAAGTAAACCTTTAGCTGTCAAGCTCCGGATGATAGGAGCTAAAGACTCTGTACGCTGGCTGGAACTATGAGGGATCTGCTCCTCGTCTATGAGTACCTGCAGGCAAGTAATGCAACGTGCCAAAATGGGCATCAATACCACTGGTACTGAGTATGCAAAGCAATAACTGAAAATAACTGAAAGCAAACAATAATATTGATAGATACTGAAGTAATAGGAGACAGGCTGAGACTGACTGAAATAGTGGAATATGAAAAGAGCGTAACTTTACTTAAAAGAGTAAGAGTCATACCTGATCACATGGCGGTCTACTTTCTACCTATTAATAACTAACACAACATAGCATACAAGAACCTTACCAGCCCCCATAAGCCATAAGGTACCAACCAGCACACAATCTATATACCCCTACACAGGTCTTACCATCCACCTAGTAACTATGAGCATCCAGCCGGCCTCCTGGGTATGCAACTTGGGCTCGCTGGGCCCCTGACTGTAGCTGTATCTGAGTCTGGAGGACTCCTGAAATCTGTAATCTGAAAACTGTAATCTGCATCCCGGGCGCAAGCACTCGACAGGGGGTGTGGTATAGTGTTGATCAACCTGCTACGGGGAATCTGCATCCCATCTTCATCCGCTGGCGGAAGGCAGCCACTCCATAGAGCGATGTATCCTCACCTTCTGGCAGGCTAGTCGACACAGCTATTAACCCTGGGGCAGTCAAGGAAGCACTAAGGGTGCCCAACACAGAACAATCATGTCTCCACAAATAGCAATAGGAACATGTAATATATATAATGGATATGATAATAATATTTATGTTCTGGTCTTCTGTTCTGAATCTCATATTGAAATGTACTAAATTTGATACTGAAATATACTAAATCTGTAATAATATTTATGCAATATTCTGCTGGTACTTATACTGTTTTATATTTCTAACATGCTTACTAAATTTCATACTGAATATAATATACGACTTCTTAAACACTCTACTAAAATTCGTACTATTTTTCTATACTAGAACTACTAGCTTGCCGAAAGAAACTAGCTTTACATACCTCAATTGCCGACTTTCTAACTAACTGGCATAACTCAGCTAGTATTCAGCTATTTCTCCCAACTGTATTCATATTCACGAAAGAATAGAATTAATTCTACTATTATTTTGGAAAAAAACCATACTTATGGATGTACCTACTGCCTATTCTTCGACTTATCGAAGAACGGCGGAAAACTCATAATTTCTCAAAAGTCTAGAAGGGAGAAATACTCACTTTAATACTGGGAGTATATTAACACTAGTTTGGAGCAATTCCACTTACCTAGGCTCGGTGAGACGATGATTGGTCAGCCGAATTTCACGAAACTAACTCCGTAGGAATGCTCCCTGCAGCTTTATACTTCGCTACCCAAAGTTAATTTGAGTTTGGGCTGCGTTTGACGGCGTAAACAGAAGGAAATTTATATTGAACCTTCGTCCTCCTTTGTTCTCTAGTTGTTCACTGGAAATAAAATGAAAATATAACTTAAAAACAAAGTGGAAGGCTTATATACTTGGGCCCGAACCCCTCCTCTTTAATTCGCATTTGTCGAATGCGATTTATAAGTCGCTTTGCCTTGCGATGCTCCGACTTGGCGCTTGTTCGGTCTCTCCCGGGGCCCTTTTCTCGCACGTATGGCATTCTAAAACTCTTAACAAACATGCTAATAGGCCAACTAAGTGTCAAGAACTTACGGGGTGTAACATCCTCCCCCCTTAAGAATATTCGTCCTCGTTTAACTTCTATTTACAGAAATTTTAACTTGTTCTACTTATTCTGGAAAAATTTCGGCAGAGTTTCCCCTGTAATATGGACTATTTTAAAAATCCTGAAATGCAGAAAAGTCCAATACAGGTACTCCATATAATACTATAGCATTCATTTCATAATAAACTGAATTCAACATCTAACTTATACACATGAATATAAAGTAACTCATAAAGCAGCAATATCAACATACTTCTGGCTGATGAAGTCTGAAATAACTGAGGGTATCTGGCTTTCATATCTTCTTCTGCTTCCCAAGTCATTTTCTCTCGGTTCCTGTTATGCCATAACACTTTGACAGAAGCAACATCTTTAGTTCTTAATCTGCGGATCTGCTGGTCTAGTATGGCTACTGGAACTTCTTCATAGGCCAACTTCTCTGTAACCTGACTATTTCTTTGATATACAACTCAGCATAATCCTCAGCGGGAAAGGTAGCCCTTACTGGCAGAAAATGAGCTGATTTTGTCAGTTTGTCAACAATCACCCAGATTGAATCATATCTACGCCTGGTGCTAGGTAATCCTGCTACAAAATCCATAGTTACTGCTTCCCATTTCCATAGAGGCACAGCTATATCATGAGTCAGTCCGCCTGGTTTTTGATGTTCAGCTTTTACCTGTTGGCAGTTGGGACACTGAGCTACGAATTCTGCTATCCCCTTCTTCATTCCTAGCCACCAGTAGATTTCTTTTATATCGTGGTACATTTTCATCGAACCTGGGTGTAGAGAATAATGGGCATAATGTACCTCGCCCATAATTTGTTGGAGAAGCCTTACAACGTCTGGAACACAAATACGATCTTTATATCACAATACCCCATCCTCGGTTGTCCGAAAATTTGTCACCTCTCCTTGTTGAACTCTGTTTCTAAGATGAACCAGGCTAGGATATTCACACTGCCGTTCCTTTACTTCCACGACTAAAGACGACACTGCAGTGTTCTAGATTACCACTCTGTTGTCCTCTGTTTCTACTACACGAACGGCTAAACTGGCTAACTGATGCAATTCCCCAGCTAATTCCCGCTGCATAGGCTATAAGTATGCCAAACTCCCATAGACTTACGGCTAAGGGCGTCTGCCACCACATTGGCCCTTCCTGGGTGATACAAAATATTCACATCATAGTCTTTCAACAGCTCTAACCAGCGACGCTGCTGCAAGTTCAGTTCTTTCTGGGTGAAGATATAATGTAGGCTCTTATGATCAGTGAAAATATCCACGTGGACGCCATACAAGTAATGTCTCCATATCTTCAAGGCGTGAATTACTACGGCTAATTCCAGGTCATGGGTAGGATAGTTCTTTTCATGTTTCCTCATTTGTCTGGAAGCATAAGCAATTATTTTACCATGCTGCATCAATACACATCCTAACCCAACACCCGAAGCGTCACAATAAACTGCATAACCTTCTGTACCTTCTGGCAATGCTAACACTGGAGTTGATGTTAACTTGTCTTTCAATTCCTGGAAGCTCTGCTCACATGCCTCAGTCCACTGAAATTTTGCTGCCTTCTGTGTCAGTTTAGTCAGAGGTGCTGCTAAGGTGGAGAATCCTTCAACAAACCTTCTGTAGTACCCTGCTAACCCCAGGAAACTGCGTACCTCGGTCAGAGTGGTAGGTCTGGGCCATGCTTTCACTGCTTCTATTTTCTGTGTATCTACCTGTATACAAACATCCGACACGATATGACCTAAAAAGGCTACTGAATTCAGCCAAAATTCACATTTGGAGAACTTGGCATACAGCTGACGGTCTTTGAGAATCTGGAGCACTGTCCGCAAATGATCCTAGTGGTCTGCCTCCGAGCGAGAATACACCAGAATATCATCAATAAACACTATCACGAACAGGTCCAGGTATGGTCTAAAAATGTTGTTCATCAGGTCCATAAACACGGCTGGAGCATTCATCAGCCCAAAGGACATTCAAAATGGTCGTATCTGGTCTTGAAGGCAGTCTTTGGAATGTCCCTTTCACGAACCCGAACCTGATGATATCCGAACCTTAAGTCAATTTTGGAGAAATATCTAGCTCCCTATAACTGATCAAACAAATCATCTATCCTGGGAAGCGGATACTTATTCTTGACAGTAACTTTATTCAGTTTCCGATAGTCTATACACATGCGGAGGGAACCATCCTTCTTTCTCACAAACAAAACTGGCGCACCCCAAGGTGAAGTACTCGGCCTGATAAAGCCCCTATCTAACAGATCCTTCAACTACTTCTTTAGTTCTCTGAGTTCAGCAGGAGCCATGCGATAAGGGGGAATTGATATGGGCTGAGTGCCCGACAATAAATCAATTGCAAAATCTATTTCCCTTTCTAGGGGAATACCAAGTAACTCATCTGGAAATACATCGGGGAATCCATTTACCACTGGAATAGACTGGAGAGTCGGAGACTCTACCCGAACATCCTGAACTCTGACAATCTGGTAAATGCACCCCTTGGCTATCAACTTTATCGCCTGAAGATAGGAAATAAACCTACCTTTTGGCATAGCTGTACTGCCCTTCCACTCTCGTGCTGCCTCCCCTGGAAAGTGGAATCAGACCATCTTGGTCCAGCATTCTACATTGGCATAGCATGGAGCTAACCAATCCATACCCATAATGGCGTCAAAATCAACCATTTCTAACTCTACCAAATCTATTGTGGTCTGACAGCTAGCAACCTCTACTGTACACCTCGATAAACCCTTCTGGCTATGCTAGAGTCACTGATGGGTGTAGATACTGAAAAGGGTTGTCGAAGCAATTCTGGTACAATACTGAACTTTCGAGCCATTAATAGGATAACATAGGACAAGGTAGATCCCGGATCGATTAATACATAAGCAGGGTGAGAGAAAATAGTCATCAAACCTGTCACAACATCTGGAGACGCCTCTGAATCCTGTCTCCCTGGTAATGCATAGGTACAGCTTGGGCCCGCATCTGAACTAGAGGCCCCTGATCTGCCTCGGCCTCTGCGTGTTGAAACTGAGGGCCTACGCCCTGCTGGGGCTGCTGGAGCTCGAGACCCTGCTGATGCCCTGTCCTGTCTATCCCGGTCACCCTGACCCTTGGCTGGACAATCTCTCATCACATGACCCTCCTCTCTACATATATAACACCCTGTTGAGCCATATCTGCAAGCTCCAGAGTGGCGTCAGCTGCAAATAGGGCAAAGTGGTGGTGTATACCTACTCTGTTATGCCCTCCTCTGCTGGGGTGAATCTACTGTTCGAGAACTTCCACCGGACTTTGACTGTCCTAGGCAACCGAATCTACCCCTCTGTTGCTGTGATGGAGGCAGGGGTCTAGGTGGCCTATCTGACAACCATGGCCTAGGCCCTCTCTGAATATCCCCCTATAACATATTTGACCTATCCCTACGGCACTGTTCCTAACTTGTTCGTCTGCTATCCTGTTGCCGCTGTCTGAGGCCCTCAATAGTTTGAGCGAAAAGCCTGTACTCGAGCAATATCCATATCTTCCCGCAAAGTAGCTGTCATACAGGCCTCAATATACTCTGGGTTCAGCCCCATAAAAAATCAGTGGACTCTGGATGGCATGGTTTCTACAAAGGCTGGAGCATATCGGGCCAAAGAATCGAACTGCAGGGCGTATTCTCGAACACTCATCGCCCCCTGCTCCAGGTGTAAAAACTGGTCCATCCAGGCCTGTCGGATCTCTTGTGGTAGATAACGGTCTAGGAAGGCCTCTGAAAAGCTGGACCAGGTCGGAGGGGCAACATCTCACCCTCGAGACCTTTCCCAACTCTCATACCACAACACAGCAATATCCCGCAGTCGGAATACCGCCAATTCGACCGACTCTGTAGATGTAACATGCATTACCCAGAAAAACCTCTACATCTGATCCAGGAAGTCGTGGGGGTCCTCTATTCGATTTGTCCCAGTAAACTATGGGGGACCTAGTGCCAGGAATTCACGGACCCTCGAACTACCAGGCCCACCGATGATTCTACCGTTGTAGGTGGCATTGACTGGCGCTGAGTAGCCATCATTTGCACTAACATAACTACTGCACTCCTGACCTCCTGGTCAGATGGTGTAGCTATAGCAACTGTCCGAGGTGGTGTCATCCCAAGTGGCTCCTGATGGGGTGGAGACTGTTGAGAAGGTCGATACGATGCCTCTGTATCACCCTCAGATCGGGCTAATTCTAAATGAGGTTGAGGCATCCTGCTGGTGCCCTCTCCTGCGGCTATGTCCAATCTTCAGCCTGCAATAGGATATTGCTGATCTGACATTTTATCTATAAACAAAGAGTATAATAAGCTTTAGGGACTCAACCCTATACTGTACAGCTCTATGGCACGACTGAATATGAAGAAAGAGTAACCACCCTATCATGCCTTTTAGCCTCCTGCCTATGGTATGTGGTGCACAACACATCTATAGAGAAGACTCTACTTAGCACGGCTTGCGGACTCCCTGGGATACGACCTCCTCGATACCAAGTTTGTCATGCCCCGCCTTGGGAGGCATGACTAGCACCTGGTGCCCTACTAGGACTTGGACTGCTGGACTACTGAGCATAAGCACTTCTGGTGCTAGGTGATCTTGGGCAAAATGCATGCCCAAGTGATACTTTATAATTTAGTTTTCGTCTTGTTTATCTACTTATTTATATACATTCTCATGTAATTTTATGTAAATGTGAATACATATACTAACTAACATGATTAGTTCTTGTTTTTGTAGGTTTAAAATGAATTTGAGGAACTAATCTATGATTTGGTGAAGTGGAGGAATGGAATCGGAAGCAAAATGCGAAAGTCGGCAAGGAGGACACGCGAAACAGCCCACCTGCGCGACAGCAACATGCCACGGCAGGCCAGGCTACGCGACAAGGGCGTGTCACGGCCCCTAACACGCTGCACAAGCAGCGTGCCACACTGCCATCGCGGCAAGGGGCTGCCTGGCGGGTGTTTTATGCAAATTCCAGATTGCTTCCGCGATTCCTCCGTGTTACAGAGGTAAATTAGCGCGTTCACCTCCGTGCCATGAAGCTATTCCATGCCGGGCATAATTTTGTACATTTCTCATTTACTATAAATAGGTCCCTTAGCTCCTAAAATCATTTTTGTCACGTAATATTTCTGAAAAACTACCAAGGAGTGAAGGGAGAAGTGGGAGAACTCACCTAGGGTTCTTAAATTTCATCTTCTCTTCTACCAATTCTTGTAAGTATGTTATTTTAATTATGTTTTCTTGTAATTATACGAACTGGAGTGGCTAGAACCCTTCCTCTATGGTTGAAGCCACAAGGTATGATTGTGACTATGTGAATTTGTTTTGGTTTTAAGTTATTGATTGTTGTTTTGTCTTACATTCTTAATCATGGTTGTTTTTATGATTGATCACCATGAAAACATACATGTTACACCTAGGTAAAATCTTGAGAAAGTAAACCTAGGCAAGAACAAAGAATGTAGGGAGCAAATTTGTATCTTACGATATAATTCGCGGTTAGGATAAGAAATTATACCTAATTTGCCTTGCTTGGTTACTAAAATGGGATGAGCTAGATACCAACTTAGAATTATCATATCACCACTCGTAGAAGTAGTTGTGAATCTAAGTTGAGTAAAATGATTAGAGGTACGAAAGTCCCTAATCAAGAGCATAAACCCCGTAAAACCACATTCCCATAATTGAATTGCCCACGAACTAGAATGTCACATCCCCGCTCAACGATGTAGTTGTGAGGCTAGTTCGTCATGTTTAGAGGCTCGAAAGACCATGAACATGCAATTGTAATTATGTGAGACGACAATTGATAATTCCATACTTAAACCATTACAAAGCATAATATCGCATGATTACCCGGCCTTAGCTCTAGTTGCTCCTTGAATGATTTTAGAGTATTTTTGTGACCAACCCTTGACTTAATTAAACTTCATCGAGAAAGTCTATATCAACACTTGTGAAAGTTAATATCACACTTGAACTTGATAATTAGCTAAATTGGTCCAGTCCTTGTAGGTTCGACATCCGGCTCTTAAAAAGGGCCACTGTATTACTTGTAAGACCACGTACACTTGCGTGTGCGCTTGGGCGCAGCCACAACAAGTTTTTGGCGCCGTTGCCGGGGACTCAACGAATTTTAGTAAATTTTTCTGTTTTTGTGTGATTTTTAATTTCCTTAAGTGTTGAGAAACTTGGTCTTAGTCTGACTTATTGCAGGTGACAAGTTGTCTTGCCGAGCTGGCTAGGAATAGAGAGCTTGTGGAACCGTTGCTTGAACTAGAACATCAAATTCATTTGTGAAGGAGAGTATCTCTTGAGAAAAAGCTAAAAATACTTCAAGAAAAGGTATAACAAAAACCACCCGCAGGACAAGCACAATTGTCACCGAAAGCAATGGCAGCCAGACTAGTTCGCAAAGTGGCAATCCCACCTGCGACGAATATGAACTCTAGTATCCGTAAACTGGAACCTGGAGGGAACTTTGAATTGAAACAGAACATGGTGCAGCTACTACATTCTATTGGTCAACTCACTGGGATGGCACATGAGGATCCGCAGCAGCACCTACAGAACTTTTTAGAGATTATTGACACTTTCGTCCCCACCGGAGTGTCCACAGACTATGTCCGACTTACCCTCTTCCCGTTTTCATTGTTGGGAGAGGAAAAAAGGTGGTTGAAAGCTGAGACACCAAACTCCATAACTTCTTGGGATATTTGGCGAAGAAGTTCTTGATCAGATTCTTTCCTTCAGGCAAGACTGCAAACTTGAGAAGTGAAATACTAAGTTTCAAGCAGAGGCCTGATGAGAATTTATATTTGGCTTGGGAAACATTCAAGTCATTATTAAGAGACTGTCCCCATCACCAGCAATCCAATGATGTGCTGGCCCATACCTTTTTAGAAAGTCTAGACCCACACACGAAAATTTTGCTAGACTCTGCATCGGGTGGGCAAGCTTTAGAGAAGACGTATGATGAGCTATACACGCTGTTGAATAGAATTGCACAGGGAAATCCAAAATGGCATAGTGAATCATCGAGAGGGGCAGGAAAGAGAGCAGGGTTGATAGAGGTAGATGGTATGAATGCCTTGGAGGTACAACTAGCTTCATTCCAGCATCAGATTATGACTCAGTTCAATAAACTGAGTATGAACCAACAGCAGGGTCACGTTAATGTAGTTCAGCAAGCTCCAAGTTGGTGTGAAATTTGTGGGAATAATGGGCACAATGCAAATCTTGTGGAGCCAATCCAGAATCAATCAATTTTGTTGGGAATGTACAGAGGAACACTCAGAATTTTGGAAACTACAACAAAAATTAGCAGAGCCACCCGAATTTTTCTTGGGGTGGAAATCAAAAGCAAAGTTATCAGTAACCTCAACAGCAGCAGTATCAGCAGAATAGGCAGAATGATGGCCAGTTGAGCAGCAACATGAGGAAATGTTGTAGAAAATCATGGAGACCCAGACTCAATTAGCAGAATTCAAGCGAGGATGGCATCAAACTTGAAGAATCAGCAATTGGCCACCCGCAATCTAGAAAAACAGATGGGTCATATAGTAGTTGCTCAAAATATGAGACCGAAGGGAGGACTACCAAGTGACACAGATCCTAACCCCCATGAGGTCAACGCCATCAGTCTGAGGAGCGGCAAACAATTAGCTGATGCTGTGCTAAAAGAGAAAAGAAATGAGGTGCAGTCGGAGTTGGTTAGACAAGGACCATCCACTGACAAGGGAGAAAATCAGAGTGTTGTGCAAAAAATGCACAATCACCATTGCATCCAACACAGGGACCACCACCACCTTTTCAGTAGAGATTCAGAAAGAGCAAGGAGGAGGAATGCTTCAAAAAGTTCTTCGAGATTTTCAAAGAACTTCACATAAATTTGCCTTTGCTTGATGTTTTGCAGGGAATGCCCAAGTATGCTAAATACTTGAAAGATGTGATGGCCAACAAAGTCTGATTGGTGGATGTCCAGACGGTAGCACTGACTGAGGATGCAGTCACAGGGTGATGAGCAAAATTCCTAAGAAGCTCAAAGACCCAGGGAGTTTTACCCTCCCCATACAAATTGGTAAAGCTGAAGTGCTACGAGCCCTATGTGATTTAGGGGAAGCAGTTAATCTAATGCCCCTATCTTTATTTAACACCCTGGGGTTGGGGAAACCGCGGCCAACAAGATTGATGTTGCAGCTGGCGGACAAGTCACGAGTGGCACCGGATGGAATCATAGAGGACCTTCTCATCAAAGTGGGTAAGTTTATTATACCTACTGATTTTATTATCTTAGATTTTCATGTTGATGACCAGGTACCCTTAATCTTGGGACGGCCATTCTTGGCCACCGGAGGAGCGGTAATTGACTTAAGAGCAGGGACCTTGAAAATGAGGGTCGAGGATGAAGAAGAACCCTTCCGAGTATACCAAGAGATTAACCCACCCACACACTACAGAAACCTTTGTATGGTTAGTGTGTTGTTAGAGGATAAGTGTGGGGTGGGTGATTCCATAGGTCCACGGCCAAAGGTAATGATAAGTGTTCAGCCTGAGTCAGATAAAGGGCTTCAGTTTGATAAGAAGTTGGAGGAAGAGAGGGACAGAGTGGAGGCTGTTTCCTTTAAAAATCAAAATAAAAGAAGATGGTTCTCGAAAGGGAACCCAGGTATGAGGATGTCCTAAAAAGGATAGTCCACGTCGTTCCGCGACGTAAAGTAAGGCGCTGCTTCGGAGGCAACCCAAGGTTACCACAGGTACAATTTGTAATTGTTGTTTGTGTTGATTTTGTTTATTGTCAACTTGTGTTGTTTTTGGTGGATATTTAAGCACAGATGAAGGGAAAATCTGAGTACCCTTGGAGGAGGAAGCTAAAAAGCATGGAAGAGGAAAAGTGTGGGGTCGAATACCCACTTGTGCAAAAATGAAGAAAAACATGTTGTTAGCTAGGCATAGAGGCCCAGGGAGTATTTCTCACCCTTTGAAATTTTAATTAGATGCTTTGGGGACATAGCATGATTCAAGTGTGGGGTGAAGGGAAATTTCAAAAATTTTATGCTTAATGATTTTGGTGAATGTAGTGCTTGATACATATTGGAAAAATTTTTGAGTTGAGCATAACTTCACCACCCGTTGGTTTTTCTTTTCGGTTCTTTTCCGATGGAGGGGTCTTTGAACCGAATAATAAATTTTTTTTTCTTTGTCTGTATATAATGTTTTTAGTCATAGTTTGAGACTATTTCCGACGATGGATGGATGATGACTGTCTTGAGGAAAATTAGTCAATAGGTTTTGGTTTTTGAACTCATAGCTAATTGATGGCTTGATGTTCTTGTTATGTGGTATACATTATTGTAAGATACAAGTGTGGTTAGTGTTGAAGCATGTAAGAAGTGTATAACTTTGTTTGAGACAGTTAGGCTCTTGAATTTGACTCAATGTTATTGAAGCTTAATTCTAAATTCTTGTGATTAGATGAGTAAGAGTCTGCTGAATGTGTCTTGAATTGAGCATGTGCTGTGAGTGTAAGTTTTTTGAATATTCCGTGCTATTGTGGAATGTCTAGAAGTTTCCTGGTGTGTATATAAAACGAAATGAAGGATTTGGACTGTAGGAGATGATTTAGGCATTTCTTTGAATGAACTTAATTTTTATCCCTCACTTTACCTACCTTGAATGTTGAATCCTAGTGAGCCCCATTGAGCCTTAAGCCTATTCTTTGATAGCTACAACATAAGCTTAATCCTTTTTCTTTCATTATCCTTGAATTTGATCCAAAACTCCTAAGCGCTTAAGGGAAAAATTCAAAAGCGTGAAGGAGTGAGAAGCATGAAAAAGAAGGAAAAGCAGCAGTTGTAAAAGTTGAGAAAGGTCAAGGGTGCACTTGTTTGAAAATACCTGAGTATTGGTAGGGAGTAAGAAATAAATGAATGAAAAAGTTGCTTAAGTACCGCTTACTAATAAGCTGAGTGTGCTTAAGGAAATGGGAACAAGAAGAGAAAATTAAACAGTGAAAAGAATGAGGAGGAAGTAAGAAAAGAGATGTCTTTAATGAAGGTTGAAGTTATTAAAAGCTCTTGGGGAAGATAGCCATTGTTATTATCCATAATATTACCTACCCGTCCCTTGGCTTACATTACAACCCATTAAGTCCTACACGATCTTACGTTCATACATCCTTAAATTAGTGGAGTAAAACACTAAGGGTAAGCTTATGGGTCACTACATGATGCATGTGAATTCCTTGAGAGAGAGAGCGTAATTCTATTCATATACCCATACATGTTGTGATTTGAAAATTTGTGAGTAAAAATGGGTAACTCTCTTGTTGTGAGGGCACATGTTTAATGAGAGATAACATTCATGTCGGATTTTCTGATCGGTTGATTTGCATGAGTTTGCTAAGATCGAGAGTCGATTCTTGAGGTTAGGAAGTCTTAACGTAGTTGTATATCATTTCATTGATTAAATCGTGCATGCTCTATTTTTAACTTGCTATCTCAAACAATCATTGTAGCCTTAGCTTGAATTCTCTTGCTAAATTAGTTATGTGTGAGTCTTCATTTACATGAGATGTAAAAGGGTTGTTCGAGGACGAACAAGGCTTTAAGTGTGGGGTAGGTGATCTTGGGCAAAATAGCATGCCTAAGTGATACTTTATAACTTAGTTTTCGTCTTGTTTATCTACTTATTTATATACATTCTCATGTAATTTTATGTAAATGTGAATATATATACTAACCAACATGATTAGTTCTTGTTTTTGTAGGTTTAAAATGAATTTAAGGAACTAATCTATGATTTGGTGAAGTGGAGGAATGGAATCGGAAGCAAAATGCGAAAGTCGGCAAGGAGGACACGCGAAACAGCCCACCTGCACGACAGCAACGTGCCATGGCAGGCCAAGCTGCACGACAAGGGCGTGTCACAGCCCCTAACGCGCTGCACAAGCAGCGTCCACGCTGCCATCGCGGCAAGGGGCTGCCTAGCGGGTGTTTTATGCAAATTCCAGATTGCTTCCGCGATTCCTCCATGTCACGGAGGTAAACTAGCGCGTTCACCTCTGTACCACGGAGCTATTCCATGCCAGGCATAATTCTCTACATTTCTCATTTACTATAAATAGGTCCCTTAGCTCCTAAAATCATTTTTGTCACGTAATATTTCTGAAAAACTACCAAGGAGTGAAGGGAGAAGTCGGAGAACTCACCTAGGGTTCTTAAATTTCATCTTATCTTCTATCAATTCTTGTAAGTATGTTACTTTAGTTATGTTTTCTTGTAATTATACGAACTTGAGTGGCTAGAACCCTTCCTCTAGGGTTGAAGCCACAAGGTATGATTGTGACTATGTGAATTTGTTTTGGTTTTAAGTTATTGATTGTTGTTTTGTCTTACATTCTTAATCATGGTTGTTTTTATGATTGATCTCCATGAAAACACACATTTACACCTAGGTAAAAGCTTGAGAAAGTAAACCTAGGCAAGAACAAAGAATGTAGGGAGCAAATTGTAAGGCTTATATACTTGGGCCCGAACCCCTCCTCTTTAAGTCACATTTGTCGAATGCGATTTATAAGTCACATTTTCTTTGCGACGCTCTGACTTGGCAATTGTCTGGTCTCTACGGGGGCCCTTTTCTCGCACGTATGGCATTCTAAAACTCTTAACCAACATGCGAATAGGCCAGCTAAGTGTCAAGAACTTACAGGGTGTAACAAGACAATCCTATTTAATTATAAAGCAATTCACAATCAAGGGATTATAGAATGAAACAAATACACTCACTCTCACAAAGAAATTCTCATGCACATAATTTGATCCATAGGCTTGTCCTTCGGGTAACTCGCCACTAATTTAGAGTTGCTACACTTAAAATCAATTAGGACTTGGAGATCATGAAGGCGTAAAGGTAGGATGAATTTTAAGTTCTAATAACTATAACCTCCCTAATGCCTTTTTTTGTGAATCTTATTGAATATTCCATTTTCTTTTGAGATCACCCTCATCTTATCTCCCCTTGAACAATATTTTCACTTTTGAAATAAGGGCCCTCCTTATCTCTCCTTAGTTACCACTTTTCATCTCATTTAAGTAACACACATCACCTTTCCACAATTCGATTCTTTTCACCCAACCAATTCATTCATTTTTTTCATAATGTGGTGCTACGTCACATTGAAGTTCACATCATTTTTCCCATTTTTTCTTTTTGCAACCCCAAACTTAGGCTCTTTCCTCATCTTTTCCTTTACTATTCCCACATTTTTGGGACTTCAAGTATCATTTTTGCATTTCTTTTCACAATTAACACTAGGGAGAATGGGTTGTCGTGCCCTATTTTTCCTCGCGAAAAGCGGATAGGACATGTGACAACTCTTTAAAAATTATTTAAAATGAAGAGTCACTACCTAACGAATTAAGGTGTGGTAGGGCACCGTATTAAACTAATTAGAGATAACTCTATTTATTAGTCTATATCACCAGAGATCGGGTAAGGGTTCAAGTTACCTCAAAAGGAAGGTGTTAGCCACCTTTCGAGGTCCACAATTGTGGGTCCCTTCCGAATTCATTATTATGTGGGCATGGCTAAATGATCAAGAATGGTCAATTAATTTTATTAAACTAACTTACTACGTGATTGGACAAAATAACCCTTATTAAAATAAATAAGTTAAATAAAAAATTAAATCATTTTCTACTTAATACAAAAACCAAGAAAAATGTATAAGACTTATTTTAGCCTAACTACTCAAGCATGAATTAATTCATAGTTAACAGGAAACCTAAGTGATAAGATAATGTGAACTTACAAAACAGGAAGATAATATTCCAAAATATTTAAAAATTACATAAGACAATTAGATCAGTTATTATATTACAAAATAAATAAATTAAACATTAAGTTAAGCCATTTACCCATTGATGTAAGCTAAATAATAATTAAACTATTTTCTAATTAGACATATAAAATTATTTTAAGGCAAATTAGCTAGTACAAGACGTAAGTGATAAAACAAATTGGTTCACAAACTCATTTATTACACACTACTAAAGGTACTTGCTAATTTTAAAAAAATAGATTTAGACCAACGAGGAGAAAGAAATTAAAAAATATTAAAATATAGCAACCAAATCATATGGTCGGGTTATGGGTCTTTTAGCGGGTTGCGGATAGTGAAATGGGTAAAATTAAATTGAAATTGAATTGGGTTAAGATTGTAGCCAAAAATTGATTAAATTGGCTATAATTGACATAAAGTAGATAGAAATGGACTAGATTTGAATTGAATTGGAGGAAAATTGAATTAGTTGCTATTAAATTAATAAAAACACTATACTTGTAATGATGTAGTAAATAGGTAATATAATAGTTTAATTTATAAAAAAATTATATAACTATTATTATTACGGAATTAAACGTAAGTAATTTATAAAACTTTAAGAGCTTGATTAATTAGAAATATTTATGCATACATATACATATTATTATGCAACATATGCATATCATATATTAAAAAATCAATGACTTAAAACTGCTGTATAATATTTTAAAAATATAACTTAAAATATATATAAATACTAAATAATTATTCCAAATCTAATTATGTATGACAACTAATACTTAAAATATTACAAAAGTAAACTAAATAATTATGTTAAACGGGTAATTTTAAAATATGTATATTTATATTAATATGCAGCTTTGACTAGGCATTGGAAGGTCAAAATTGGGTGTCAACAATTGCCCCTTCTTTGATTGAAAATGAAGGATGAATTGTCGAGCAAAGAACATTGACTTAGTAGCCAATTTTTTCCGACCGAAGTATGATCTAGATGGGGCCGGACGAAAAGAAATAAGAGCTGTGGAAATATTATGGTCGAGACTTTTGTATCAAGTCGCTTATATATCTCAGGTTTATGAGAATCAGGCCGCGTGTAGTTCTAGATTCAGGAACAAATGAGATTCCTAGAGCAAGTTGACAATATGGGATTTGAATAAGGAACAAAGGAGTACGATAAGAATAGAGAGATGAAAGAGGTAGAAGAAATTGTTACTTTCGTATCAAAATGCGGTAATAGCATAATAAGGGATAATCTGAAAGATAAAAGATTGAAAGGCGAGATGAAAGCGAAAATTGCTTCTAAGTAATATGCAATGAAAAGGATAGAGCTTAAAAGTAAATAAATAGATGAATAAATGATGGAGGCAGAGACAATTAAGAATAACGTATAATTTTGCAAAAATAAACCATAGCTTGGATAACTTTGAGAGGGTAGTGCTTAACCCAAATGATGACCAAAGAAATAGTAGAACCGTGCTTAGCCCATTAAAATTTGGAGGGTAGTGTTTAAACAATTCAAAAATCAAAAGAATGGTGAAAGTAGCACAATGATAGGTTAAGAATAGCAAATAGTGGCTTGAAGTAATACGGGAGTAGCTTGGAAGTAGCTTGAAAACTTGAGAATAGCATAAGAGTAGCAGAATAATATAGGAGTTTGAAAGTAGCATGATAGTAGTGATTCAATATCAAGAGAGTAACTTGAAATAACACAATAGTAGCCCGCAAACTTTAAAATACTGGATAAAAATGATTATTAAATAAGCATAAGATAATATTTTTCAAAAATAATGATTAGCTAGAATAAATTTTGAGAAGATAGTGCTTAACCTGGTAAAAATTTAGAAGGCAGTGCTTAGCTTTTTAAAAATTGGAGGATAGTGCTTAACCCATAGGGCAGTGCTTAGCCCTTAAAAATTGGAAGGTAGTGCTTAACCCATAGGGCAGTGCTTAGCCTTTAAAATTTAGGGTAGTGCTTAACCCATAGGAAAACGCTTAGCCTTAAAATTTAGGGTTGTGCTTAACCCATAGGACAATGCTTAGCCCTAAAAAAAACTAAGGGCAGTGCTTAACCCATAGGAAAATGCTTAGCCCTTAAAAATTATAGGGTGATGCTTAACCCATAGAACCATGCTTAGCCCTTAAAATTGAGGGTAGTGCTTACCTATAGGACAATGCTTAGCCCTTAAATTTTAGGTAGTGCTTAACCCATAGGACACAATGGTTAGCCCTAAGAAAAATTAAGTGTAGTGCTTAACCCATAGGATAATTCTTAGCCCTTAAAATTATAGGATAGAGATTAACCCATTTTAAAAGCAATAGGGCAATTCTTAGCCCTTAAAATTTGAATGGTGGTGCTCAACCCATAGAAAAATCAAAATAATAATACTTAGCTTTAAATAAAACAGTATTCATCTTCGAGTAACTTACTAAGAGGGTCATGTTTAACCCCGTTCATAATTCGCAAGGTGTTGACAAGCTTCAAGTAGTTTAGTTTTACCATTGATAACGGATACCTTTGTAAATATTGATGATATACAGAGTGATGGCAAATTTGTACCTTTCCTTCTTGTGCTCAAAGAAAAATCATAAGTTTAAAAGGAAAAAGGTTGATTTGTACCTCTATTCATCTGTTGCTATCCCAATCTCATGAACTTTGAATTTGTGATCAGGATGGATGCCACACCCTTTCAATAGATTTCCCTTTATATTAAGATGTCATTTTAATGAAATCTTTGAGTACCTCTCAAAAGTTTCTACCTCAGTTATGTAGAAAAGCTTGGTCTATGGAATTTTTGAGATTTCCTCAAAAATTCTTCCCCAATTGGTACTCAGAAAGGGGAAAGGAAATTTTATTAAGATATAGACCAAACCCCATATGGGCGCCTATGCATTCCTCTTAAAAGGGAATCAGGTCCAATGTAGTTCAGAGTATAAGTAGTAATAAAATAACTTTCAACTGGAGGAATAATCAAACCAAGAATGTCCTTCGACTTCAACATCTTAAATGAGCATCAACTTTCATTTCGGGTATATCACCTTGGCATCAATCAATGCTTGAATCTTATCTTTCAAAGTTCGACACTCTTCCGTGGTGTTCCCTTTCATCTCTGAATGATAATCACAAACCTTAGCATGATCGAGCCATTTTGCATGTGTACCCATCACTATTGCAGGAATTGGAGTGACATAGCCAGTACCTTTAATCTTTCGTACAATTGGGTTATAGGCTCACCCAAAGGAATATACTGCTTGGATGAATTTTCTTAGGATCTCGTAGGCTGGTGAGATTGTTGATTCGGTGGATCTTGATAAAGTGGTGTCCTTTGGAGTGCAAGTGGAAGAAACTGAAAATGTAGGTTGCGCATTATGGATAGGATAGGTAGTAGAGTTGTAGAAAGGTATTGAGTGAGTATATGTTGGTGCAGGAGATTGAAATGGAGGCACTTGGTAGCTCCAAGGAGTTTTTGACACTTCTATAGGCGATACGACATTCACCTCTTTCATGTTCTTGTTCTCAGTGGTCCTAACAGACTGCAAATTCTTTCTAGCTGCTTGCAATTCTCCCCAATTGATAATGGTACTATTCTTGATACCTTCCTCAATATTTTCACCTAATTTGATGATTTTGGCAAAGCTCTTTTCACTGACCAGCATCAATCTATCATATACTTGCAGGTCCAGATTCCGCATGATGATATCCTTCATTTGTACCTCCTCTATTGGAGGTCGCACTCTGGTGGCCTCGGACCTCCAACGAGTGGAATATTCCCTGAATGTCTCTGTAGGCTTTTTTTTTCAAGTTTTGAATGTAGTGTAAATCTGGTTTCATTCTAATTTTTTCATCTCTTCCTACTCCAATCAGCTTGTCACAATATATTCTTAAGTGGGCTATCGAATCACCAATGCCAGTGAACATTTCGAACTCTGGACGTTTGTAACCCACCAGTAGCTCGACATCAGTATGCATAGGTCTTCATAATTTAGGCCTTCTATCCCCTTGGCCCCTTCAATATTCTGTATTCAATTGTTCATCTTCTTGAGTTGCTCAGGCATGGTCTGTATCAACCTATCTTTCTCAGAGAGTCCAGATTCTCCTAGGTGATAAGTGAGCGGAGCAGTATCAATGTAAATGGGGTTCAAGGAATGATTTTCAAGAGCATGGGCGTAAGACATATTGGATGTAGACGTGGGAGGTAGGTGAGAAATGGTGGGTGGATGTTGTGAGGCATTTGATGAAGTTGGGTATGCATTGTGCGGATAAGGTATGTGATTCTAAGGAAGTGAGTAGACATGACTAGAATTGTTTTGAGGGTATGAGACATAATGGGATGATAGAGGAAGGCTTGAAATACATGAGGCTTTGTAGGGGCATGGATCTTGGATTATGGTTCCAATGAAGTTTTCAGTTGGACCAACAAATTGGTTGCATCACAAGCTTAGGATAATTCCCCTTGAAGTTCCAAAATCCTTTGTTCCATCCTTAGTGCCATGTCATTATACTCATTTGGATACCCCCTCTCTGAACTCTCCGCGAAATCTATTGGAGCAGTCATATTAATTCTTTCTGCTGAACTATTACTGTCATTCATTTTCCCTCTTACTTTGGTGAACCGACTAGGAGAAAAGTATACGGGCAGCTATGCACAAATCAACCTTAGGAAGGGGGAAAATCAAAATAAATAATAAACAGAAAAATAAAATCAGTAATGAAACTCGAGCATAACGTGCTGTAAATTAAAGATTAAAGGAAATAAACACATTAATACATTTCCTAATTTGGGGGCTTCTTTCGTTCTATAGGTAGGCCTAGCGCATTTTGCGAGACAAATATGCATAATGTACCATCCCCTTTGCTTCACTAAAATCCAAATATATAAATAAATTATTATTTTATTTTACCTAATGAAATGTTATAAGAAATAAATTATAAAAAGTAAAGTTATAGCCTAAATGGAAATGTTCTTCCTTCTTTGGCTTCTTCCTAGCTTATACGACGTGGATTGGTGCTTAACAACCTTCATGATAAAATGTTAATTTTACCCTTCCCACCTAAGGAGCAAATAGTCTGCTTTTTTTAGGCATATTGACCTCTCAAAAAAATACAAATAGAGATGATAATGTTCTTTCGAGATTGTAAATCTCTTTGAACTTTGGGCAAAATCAAATTTATGGCCTCAATACCCCAAGGATATTGAGACCTCCTAGGGATAATGCATGCATGACTTAGCATAAATTTCTAAGAGTTGGGTAGTTACGGACTGAAAGATTTTCTTATGCGAGAAGGCATGTGGTCACATGGTAGTAAAACTATCCATTCACCCCACGTATATGCCAACTCTCTAAATGGGTGTTTGAAAGAAATTTGGAGAATTGCAAAGCACAACTCGCGTGTATAGTGTGTGATTGTGAGAATTTTTCAAATGGGGAAAGTATGAGTGGAATGAAAAATTATAATAATTATCATGTGCACACAATAAGCAATTAAGAAAAGCAACAATTATTTAGTGAAGCAATAAAAGTAAATACATAAATAAAGAAATTTTATGAATAAATAAGTCATAAGTTATGTCACACAAATAAGTAAAGGGATAGTTGCAATAAATTAATCAGGTAATAAAAGAAGAAAAGTAATCAAACAAATAAAGAAATAGGAAAAGCTAAAAAAATGGAAGAAAATAATTTAAGAAAGGAAACAAATAAAGGGAATAAGAAAAAGTGTTAAAGATGGAAGAATATAATTATTTAAACAAGGAAAAATTTTTTTTTAATGCATATAGATTATGAAGACGTTCTTTTCGGGATTGAGAATCCCTTAAGACTCAATGACAAAATTTTACTATCAGTCTTGACACACCATGGGCATCGTGACTTCCTAGGTGTAGCATGGTGTGTATTCCTTAGTAAAGGACACGCGGTCAAGCTCAAAGAATAAGAGTGAGTTTAGACATGATTCCCTCAAGCGGACAACTTAAGAGTGGAAAAGCTCATGGTTGTTGATGCACCGCTGATCGATCAATCCACAAGACATTTTCTGACACGAGTATTTTAGTAATGAACGTCCATATGACCATGCAACGGTTCTCAAAGAAAAGAAAAAGAGGTTCCAAATGGAGAAGGATATGAGCGGAATGACAATTATATAAATAATAACATGTAGCACATAAAAGCGGTAATACAATAAAAGTTAATAATACAAATAATAATTACTATTAAAGCAAAAAACTAAACATAACAAGTTACATACATTTCAAGTAAATAAATAATGGGGAATAAGGAAAAGGAGATATACATAAAACTAAAATAAATTATAAAGAGACAAATGAATAGGCATGATAAAAAATGATTTGTTAAAGACACGGGTCCCTCAAGCGGACAACTTGAGAGTGAGGAGACTCATGACTGTCGACGTACCGTTGATCGATCAAATCACGGGGCATTCCTCGACACAGGTATTTAAAAATGAACGGCCGTAAACCACGCAACCGTTATCAAGTGTGTGAGTAAGATCATTAGAGAAACAATAATATTCAACATTTGATGAGAATAAATATATACAAAAAATAGAATGCAACAATACATAATATGGTAAACAAAGAAAAAGTTCAACTGTAGAAGGCAATCAATTATATAAGGAAGTAAATAATAAAAAGGGGGGAAAATAAAATCAAATATAGAAAGAAAATAAACAAATAAGGAAAGAGGATTCGACATTAAATGCACATGAATAATGAAATGATAAAATTTAAATATGGTAAAAGTATAATAGATATCTATTAATTAAAGAGACAAGATATGAAAAATAATTCTCATGGACCCTAAAAGAACAAACATAAGTAAAATATAAACCCCACATAGGAACGAAACCATAATGGCTAGAACCTAAAATCCTCAGCAGAGTCATCATGCTGTCGCACCCCATTTTTTCTAGCAAAAAGCGGGTCAGGACATGTGACAACTCTTTAAGGATTATTCAAAATGAAGAGTCACCACCTAACAAATTAAGTTGCGCTAGGACACTATATTAAAATAATTAGATATAGCTCTATTTATTAGTCTATGTCACCAGAGATCGGGTAAGGGTTCAAGTTACCTCGAAAGGAAGGTGTTACGCACCTTTCGAGATCCACAACTATAGGTCCCTTCCGAATTCATTATTATGTGAAGATGGCTAAATGATCAAGAATGATCAATTAATTTTATTAAACTAACTTACTACGTGATTGAAAAAAGTAACTCTTATTAAAATGAATAAGTAAATAAATAAGTAAAATATAAAATTAAATCATTTCCTACTTAATACAAAAACCAAGCAAAATGTATAAGACTTATTTCAGCCTAACTGCTCAAGCATAAATTAATTCATAGTTAATAGGAAACCTAAGTGACAAGATAATGCGAACTTACTAAAACGGGATGACAATATTCCAAAATATTTAAAAATTGCATAAGACAATTAGATCAGTTATTATATTGCAACATAAATAAATTATACATAAGTTAAGACATTCACCAATTGATGTAAACTAAATAATAATTAAGTTATTTCCTAATTAGACATATAAAATTATTTTAAGGCAAATAAGCATCTCAATATACGCTAGTACAAGACGTAAGTGATAAAACAAATTGGTTCACAAACTCATTTATTACACATCATACTAAAGGCACTTGCTAATTGTTCGCGGTCTGCTGCTCAGGTTGGTATTATATATTATAAACCGACACGCAAGTGCACGTGGTCAAACAAGTAATAAAGTGGCTAAGTAAGCCAAGTATCGATCCAAGAAGGCTCAGGGTATGTAAAGATTGCCTAAGTATACTATATTCTTATTTTACTTCTAACTATGCTAACAACAACGTAACCAACAGTTACTTGAGTTTTTGTTTCTAAACTATATATACTACAATTAATAACAACTATTTACTTGTGAATTTAGACAATGGATATGAACATGCCAAGGTTAAGAACAAGTAATGAACTTGATAATCATGATAATTTGGTTAATCTCTTCTTCATGTTGCTAGCCAAGAACATTAGCCTAGAAATTAAAACTCTCGTATTTAATTTCACTTTAGAATCATAAACCATCTGTCTACATTTCTGTGATCAAATGCAATTTATGACCTAGCACTACAATTCCGGTTCCTAAATTGACTAATACGGCTTTCAAGTAAATTTCTATCAGGAAAGCACATCAAAACCCAATTTTCCCAAATCAAGTTAAGAACAATACCCTATTAATTCACAACTTTCCAATTTCTTGCTCTTTCGAGTGAAATTGGACTTTTTAGATGTACATTAATGTTGGCCAAGCACTAATGCAGTAAGAACAAGAATTAATAGAACAACATTAAAGAAGAAGAAGAAAACCATATCATTTACAATCAAAATTCATTACACATGTTCAAAACCTCAGCAAGGAAGAGAATTAGCCACTCATTTGTGGATTGATCATCCTAAAATGAGTGTAAATCATACGTACAATTGATAGAAAGAAGAAAAGAAGAGAAGAAATCCCTTAGCTTTTTCATTCCTCAACTGCTACTAACCCACGTCCTTGCTCTCCACTTCTGAACTCAGTCTAAAAACTAAAAACTAATTAAAATAAACCTAAGTGTGCTATTTATACTAGTGGGAAATTTTTCCCGGAATAACAAGCAACGTGTCACGGAGGCCAATGCGGAGCACTGCCTCCGTGACACGGCGTGGACGCGGACCTTCACTGGAATTTCAGGGTCCGGTAAATTAACCTCAACGTGGCACGGAGGCCAACGCGGAGGCCTCTCTCCATGCCACGGAGCTGACGCGAAGGCACACTGGAATTTGCCATTTTAATTCCTGTTCAGGCAGTGTGCTACCGCGATGGTAGCGTGGCACGGCTCCATCGCGGAGCCCTTATAAAATGTGCATTCCAAGGCCTTTTCCACGCTCGCATCCAAGTCCAACTCCGACATAGTTCCAACATGCATTTTAGCTCCTAAAAATCACATTTACCTGCAAAACAAATGCTAATCATGTTGGTTAGTATAAATTCACATTTTATTACTAATTACATGATATTATATACACATTGCACAACAAACAAGGTAAAAATGATACGTTTGAGTATCACTTGGGCATATAAATCTGCCCAAGATCACTTACCCCACACTTAAATCCTTGTTCGTCCTCGAACAACATATACACAAATCATGCAAATTACATCCCAACCTTCGTCACTATGGTGCAACAATTTACGCTACGGTCATACCGATTATTCAATTTTTGCAAATCATCAAGAAAACATGTTTGGTCGTACAATACAATGACCTTTAATACATCAAGGCTTCCTAGACTTTAAGAATTGATTCTTGATATCGGCAAACTCATGCAAATCAGCTAATCAAGAAATCCGACACGAAAATCAATCTTTCATCAAGCATGTGCCCTCACAACTCGAGAGAAACTTCCCCTTTATGTTCATGCAGCACACAAACATGCAAGTAGGGGCATATAAAAATTAATTTCACTCTCTCTCCCAAAAGAATTCACATGCCTCATGTCATGACCCATAAGCTTGCCCTTAGTGTATTACTCCGCTAATATAAAGAAATGCAATATAGGATCACGTAGGACTTTAATGGGTTGTAACGGGGCTATGGATCTAGTATATATATATTGGATTAGCCAATAATAGTCGCTAGCATCCTTAAGCGCCTTTTCAACTCATTCCCATCGACTCATGGACATTGTTCCTCTCTTTTCTCTTTTTCTCCCATTCATGCTGGTTTACTTTCATACAGCCCATTTCATCAAACACACTTGACACAAAACAAAGGGTTTTCATGTACCCTCACTATCATTTAATTACAACAAGTGCCTCTTCAACATCAGTTTTTCTTTCCTCACTTTGCTATTCTTTCTCTTTTCACTCTTTACCACTTTGGGAAACATTTTCTTTTCTTTGTAAGCGCTTAAGAGCTTCTTATAGACTTGAAGGCTAATGAAAAGAAGGAATAAAGTTTAGTTCATACAATTTTGGACAAAAGAAAGAAATCAGCTAAAGGCTCAACGGACTGACTAGGGTATACAACATATAAAAAGGTAGAATTTGACAAGAAAAAAAAATGGAAACTATCGGTTAAAACAAAGAAATGCCTACATCCTTTCCAACACTACACCTCCTTCATTTCGTTTTGTATACACACCAGGCAAGTTCTAGACAATTCACAATGACATGGAATAGCAAAACCTCACTTCACACTTCATGCACATGCTCGAATCAAGATGCATTCACAGACTCTTTAATTAGTCAATTACATGAATTCAAGATTAAGCCTCAATCATACTGAACCAAATTCTATAGCCTAGGTAACTCAACGTATTTACCGAATTGCATGATTTCAAACGAATCACTTTCACATTTTGAACATCAGTTACAACACGCAACGAAATTTTAGCAACCATAAGCAACTACAGTTCATTGATGCAATCCACCAAAGAAAAACTAAAAAAAAAAAAAAAAACAACAACAAATAAAAATCCTACTCCTACCGACTACATTTCCCTTAAGACGGTCGTCATCCATCCATCATAGGAAATGGTCACTAACTATGACATCGGTTCAATGGGACTATTCTCGGTAAAAGAACCGAAAACAAACTCCGAGAAACCCAAACAAAATAAAAACCGAAAATTTTTGCAACACATCGATCATTTCAATAGAAAGATATTTACAAAAGATTGTGATAATTGCAAAATATCTTTGCAAAAATTTTGAAAAATATCGATCATGTCGATAGAGAAAAAAATATTTACAAAATTTACAAAATATTTACACTAGCAACCATAACTTTCAAAAACACACATCATTAACCACACACAAATATATACACATACATCGCAAATCAGTTCGCCATAGGGAAAGCACAAACATACATAAATATCAAGGAAAAACATACAGCAAATTAGAGCCTTGACCCAGCACCTAGCTACTCCCCACCCCACACTTAAATCGAACACTGTCCCCAGTGTTCACAAAAATACAAAGCACAAAATTTTGGGTGGTGGAACTCCCTGCTCAGTCGAAATATTCGACTTCTTCATCCGGTGTTGCGGCCTCGTCGCCCATATCTGAATCAGCTCCATCGTCGTCATCGGACTCCACATCGGAGTCCTCACGACGTGTCTCCTCATCAGTAGGGACATCGTCATCTGTCGGCTCCACGAAGGCTGGCCCCACCCGACATAAGGCTCTGGCGTTCTCGCCAAAGGGGTAGTCCAGCTCCAGCTGCCATAATTCTTCCTCGGTGGCTGGTCTCCCACCTATCCGTAGCTGCAGCATCTGCATGCCAAACATACGGGCCATGTACTGATCGTCACGAGCATGTCGCTCGCCCAAAGTCAATACTGGTCCATGTGTAGTGTCGGGGGCCTTAGTCTTTGTTACGTCGAGGGCCCTCCGCTCCAACTGCGGAATATAATCCAAGGCTTCTTCCTCAATGTCGAGGCCTCGAAGGAAGGTGGTGATGAGTCCGCCAAACCCGTATCTGTGGCCTTGGTGCAGTCTGGCTCTCTTCATGGCGGATATTATTACCGCCCCCACATTAATCTCAAGCCCTTTCATAAGGGCATACACCAAGCAGACATGGTCCTGGGTCACGTATGTCATATGAACTCCCGGGATCAAACACGAACATACAATTTTCAGCCATATTCTGGCCTCCCTGTTCATCTGCAAATAAGGCAGAGTCTGGTGGTAACCCCTCTCGTTATGTCTACTCCATAGGGCCGTGGATCGAGCCCCACACAACGTACGTCTGATGTCGGCGTACGGTGGGGTGATGTTTAGCTGGCGGAGAACGTGGGCGTCTGTTTCCCGCGCTCCAACGATGGCATTCAGCTGCTGGGGTTCCAGAGTGACAATCTGCCCTCTGATTTTCACTGTGTGGCTTCTGATGGCCGGGTTCCAATTTGCATAAAATTCTCGGACCAAGTGAAGGTTGCACTCCTTGGGCTCCTGAAAGATAAAGCTGAGCCCAGCTGCCTCGATTCTCTATACAATGCGAGAGAACTCCTGTGCGAGTGGTTCCCGTGCAATATGTTCCTCGGGGAAGTACTTGTTTTCTTTATGTTTCGCGTACCACTTCTTCCCTTCATCGGTGACCCATCTTGTTCCGTATTGGCGGCATTGGCCGCGCGGAACAGCGGGTGCAGCTGGGACTGCAGTGCCCAGTCTCATCCTTTTCCTACCTGTGCCTGAGGTAGAAGCACCCTTGCCTTTATCTTGTCTGCTAGCCATTGTACCTGTCAATTTACACAAACAAGCACAACGTTAAGCTAAAAACTTGTTGACTTCGGCTAAGGTCGGGTTACACAACATTTACCCCACACTTAGGCCTTAGCTACTTCTACAAAATTACGGCAAAGATAACTCTAAGTACACCACAGACAACATCATAACTTCATGCTTAGTGCGTTCACAACAAAATTTCGACAGCATAACGGTTAGCGTACTACTCAGACTTCATACAGCTAATCCCAATCCTACTATCGCTAACAATTCACACATCGCACAAGCAACAAAAACAACAACAAAATAAAAACAACAATAAAAACATTCTATATACAAACGAATCCAAACAATCTAACCAATTCATACATTTTATGCATTTTCCCACAAAAATTCGAGAATTCGTCGTCTTTTAACATTTACACAATATTTACCACGACTTCTCTCAAATAATAAACACACCCCGACATCTAATTTGCCGACTTATCAAGTCTCCCAAGTCAAATTCAACAACCCAAGCCCTAGAATACAATTCTATGATCAATTTCGAATTATTTACGCAATCGATAAGTTCAAACACTAAGTACAACAATCCAAACATGTATCAATCACAAATAATCCAACATTCATGTTTAATTTCTACCTAGGGTGATATATCTCACCTCACATGCCCAAATTTGACAAAAATCGCCAAAAAATTGAGATAGACGATGAAAACATACCTTTGAATTGAAGAACCGAAGAAAATTGATGTTTTTCCTTGCCTAGGAACATGGCACGGTGCTTGGGGAGGGGGAAATGGGTGTTTGGTCGCGGAGGGAAGAGGGAAATGGGGAAAATTGGGACGAAATTGGGGGTTTATTTAAAGAAAACACGCGGGTCACCCGGCAACCCGGTGTGACCCGGCACTGAATAAGGGGCAACGTGTCACGGAGGGTAACGCGGAGCCCCTCCTCCATGACACGGAGCCAACGCGTTGGCTTACTGGATTTTTGAAAAATCCGGATTTTGCCTTCAACGTGTCACGGAGGGTAACGCGGAGCCTTACCTCCGTGACACGGCGCCAACGCGCCAGTGCACTGTTTCTTCAATTAATTTGATTTTTCATACCTTGCCTCATTTTCTCGATTCCATGTATATTTCCTCCGTTATACCTGAAAATCACCTCACTAAACAAAAATTGGTTAAATTAATAGATTTCCCTAACTAAAAATAAAAAATATTAACTAAAATGAAAATCTAAACCTAATCAAGAAAAGGAAAAGAAAAATAAAACTTGGAAATAGAAAATAAAAACAAAAATAAAGATAAAAGTTAACTACACTGTGCAAAAAGGAAAAAATAAAATATTTTTCTCACGGGTTGCCTCACGTGCAGCGCCTGGTTTACCGTCGCGACTCGACGTCCTTTATGCTCACTTGTCTACTAGGGAGATGGACGATTTGTCCCGATCATGGTCATCCCCCCAGTAGTTCTCAACCTTATCCGGTGGCCTTCCTAGTAACTCTCGGGAATCACTCATTCCATTAGCATTCCCATAATCAATCACGTTGATCACCGAGAGTTCCTTATAAACAGTCGGGAGCTTAGGTACCTTGTACACATCGAACACTTCGACCTTGTCATGTGCTCGCATCGTGAGTTGACCCGCAGCTACATCAATTAATGCTCTTCCGGTTGCCAAAAAGGGTCGTCCCAAAATAAATGGGACTTCAGCATCTGGTTCAAAGTCCAGAACAATGAAATCGACCGGAAAAATGAGGGAGCCTACTTGCACTAACACATCCTCAACAATGCCATCTGGCTTAGCTAAAGACCTGTCTGCTAGCTGCAAGACTACCGTTGTAGGTCTATGACTCCCTAGACCTAACTTTCTGAATACCGAAGATGGCATCAGATTTATGCTTGCCCCCAATTCGCATAATCCACGCGCTCGGATACTTTGCCCAATCGTAAGCTGGATAGTAAAACTACCAGGGTCTTTCTGTTTTGTGGGCAACCTATTCTGAATACGGGAAGTGCATTCCTCCGTTAAAGCTACCGTGGCATACTCAGTCAAAGGACTTTTGTTAGCCATGATGTCTTTAATATATTTCGCATATTTTGGCACTCCCTGCAAGACATCAACAAGAGGTAAGTTAACATGTACCTGTTTAAGTACCTCCATGAATTTCTGGAAAAATGCCTCCTCCTTGTGTTTCTTAAGTCGTTGAGGGAACGGGGGTGGAGGCCTTTCTGGTTCAGCTTCTTTAGTCTTCCCCTTATCCGAGATTTGCTCTCCCTCAACATCTGCTGCTCCTGACTTTTGAGGCGGTCTTTCCGGTTCCACCTCCTTCAACTGTAAACCACTCCTCGTGGTCACTGCATTTACCTGCTTTGGATTAGGATCCGTGTCGCTAGGTAGTCCTCCTCTGGGTCTAGTATTTTGGGCACTAGCAAATTGCCCAAACTGATATTCAAGAACCTTGGTCGCCAACTGATTATTCTTCACTTCGGCTGCCAATTTGACATAGTCAGCCTACAATTGTGCCTGATTAGCGATCATGGTTTTGAACATCTCCTCAATAGTCGGTGATGGTGGTGGAGGAGGGGCATTGTGATTTCTGAACTGAGCTTGATAATTTTGTTGCCCTCCTTGGTTTCTGTGCATACCCTGCCCTGAACTTTGGCCTTGTTGATTGTTGCTACCCTACGAAAAATTCGGATGGTTCCTCCAATTTGAGTTGTAGCCACTACCAAACTGCTACTGATTTCTCTGTGCATTGCCCACAAAATTAACAGAATCAGGATTTGCACCACAGCATTCAACTGAATGCTCACTACTACCACACACTTCACACCACATCTGTTAAACTGCATTGACTGAAGCTGAAGGCTAGTTCAAATTGATATTGCTGAAGTGAGTGTTTAACTGATTTTGCAAAGCAGCTATATGTGCAGCGATAGCTGTGAATCCATCCACTTCAAGCACTCCCGCTGCTTTCCTTGCTCCACCTCTTGAAGAATCTGCATTCCATTCTGGATTGCCTTGTGAAATTCGGTTGAGCAAAGTGTACAGCTCCTCATAGGTCTTTTCCAGCGCTTGCCCTCCAACTGCTGAATCTAACAGAATTTTAGTGTGGGGTTCCAAACCCTCAATAAATGTGTGTACCAACACCTCATTGGACTGATGATGATGAGGACAGTCCCGCAACATGGATTTAAATCTTTCCCAGGCTTGATAGAGATTTTCTCCTTCCCTCTGTTTAAAACTTAGAATTTGACTTCTAAGTCTGGCTGTTTTACCAGAAGGGAAAAATCTGATCAAAAACTTCCGTGCAAGATCATCCCACGTTGATATAGAATTGGGTGGTTTAGCTTTTAACCACCTCTTGGCTTCACCAAGTAAGGAAAATGGAAATAAGGTGAGCCGAACATAATCAGGAGACACTCCAGCGGGTATATAAGTGTCACTTATCTCCAAAAAGTTTTGGAGATGTTGTTGTGGATCTTCATGAGGGAGACTGGTAAATTGCCCGCTTGTGTGCAAAAGTTGCACCATATTCTGCTTTAATTCAAACCTCCCTCCGGGCTCTGGTTTGCGGATGCTAGAATGTACATTATTAGCGTGTGGGATTGCCACCTCGCGAACCGGCCTTGCTGCTGCTTCATCGGGCACTAACACTGCCCGCACAACTGGTGGATTTTGTTGCTCCATCATAGACTGTTTAAGCAACTGCAGCTTCTTTCGTAGAGCTTCTCTACGTTGACTATGAAATTCACGTTCAGGCTCTAAGTAAGATTCCACCAGCTCTTTGTCCCTTGCCAGTGTTCACAGAAACAAAATCTGCAAAATACAGGCTAAGACCAAGTTGTTAACACTTAAGAAAATAAAAATAAAAATACAGTAAATTTACACTAAACACAATTTCACAAATCGCCTAGCCTCCCCGGCAACGGCGCCAAAAACTTGTTCGCGGTCTGCTGCTCAGGTTGGTATTATATATTATAAACCGACACGCAAGTGGACGTGGTCAAACAAGTAATAAAGTGGCTAAGTAAGCCAAGTATCGATCCAAGGAGGCTCAGGGTATGTAAAGATTGCCTAAGTATACTATATTCTTATTTTACTTCTAACTATGCTAACAACAACGTAACCAACAGTTACTTGAGTTTTTGTTTCTAAACTATATATACTACAATTAATAACAACTATTTACTTGTGAATTTAGACAATGGATATGAACATGCCAAGGTTAAGAACAAGTAATGAACTTGATAATCATGATAATTTGGTTAATCTCTTCTTCATGTTGCTAGCCAAGAACATTAGCCTAGAAATTAAAACTCTCGTATTTAATTTCACTTTAGAATCATAAACCATCCGTCTACATTTCTGTGATCAAATGCAATTTATGACCTAGCACTACAATTCCGGTTCCTAAATTGACTAATACGGCTTTCAAGTATATTTCTATCAGGAAAGCACATCAAAACCCAATTTTCCCAAATCAAGTTAAGAACAATACCCTATTAATTCACAACTTTCCAATTTCTTGCTCTTTCGAGTGAAATTGGACTTTTTAGATGTACATTAATGTTGGCCAAGCACTAATGCAGTAAGAACAAGAATTAATAGAACAACATTAAAGAAGAAGAAGAAAACCATATCATTTACAATCAAAATTCATTACACATGTTCAAAACCTCAGCAAGGAAGAGAATTAGCCACTCATTTGTGGATTGATCATCCTAAAATGAGTGTAAATCATACGTACAATTGATAGAAAGAAGAAAAGAAGAGAAGAAATCCCTTAGCTTTTTCGTTCCTCAACTGCTACTAACCCACGTCCTTGCTCTCCACTTCTGAACTCAGTCTAAAAACTAAAAACTAATTAAAATAAACCTAAGTGTGCTATTTATACTAGTGGGAAATTTTTCCCGGAATAACAAGCAACGTGTCACGGAGGCCAATGCGGAGCACTGCCTCCGTGACACGGCGTGGACGCGGACCTTCACTGGAATTTCAGGGTCCGGTAAATTAACCTCAACGTGGCACGGAGGCCAACGCGGAGGCCTCTCTCCATGCCACGGAGCTGATGCGAAGGCACACTGGAATTTTCCATTTTAATTCCTGTTCAGGCAGTGTGCTACCGCGATGGTAGCGTGGCACGGCTCCATCGCGGAGCCCTTATAAAATGTGCATTCCAAGGCCTTTTCCACGCTCGCATCCAAGTCCAACTCCGACATAGTTCCAACATGCATTTTAGCTCCTAAAAATCACATTTACCTGCAAAACAAATGCTAATCATGTTGGTTAGTATAAATTCGCATTTTATTACTAATTACATGATATTATATACACATTGCACAACAAACAAGGTAAAAATGATACGTTTGAGTATCACTTGGGCATATAAATCTGCCCAAGATCACTTAACACACCATGGGCATCGTGACTTCCTAGGTGTAGCATGGTGTGTATTCCTTAGTAAAGGACACGCGGTCAAGCTCTAAGAATAAGAGTGAGTTTAGACATGATTCCCTCAAGCGGACAACTTAAGAGTGGAAAAGCTCATGGTTGTTGATGCACCGCTGATCGATCAATCCACAAGACATTTTCTGACACGAGTATTTTAGTAATGAACGTCCATATGACCATGCAACGGTTCTCAAAGAAAAGAAAAAGAGGTTCCAAATGGAGAAGGATATGAGCGGAATGACAATTATATAAATAATAACATGTAGCACATAAAAGCGGTAATACAATAAAAGTTAATAATACAAATAATAATTACTATTAAAGCAAAAAACTAAACATAACAAGTTACATACATTTCAAGTAAATAAATAATGGGGAATATGGAAAAGGAGATATACATAAAACTAAAATAAATTATAAAGAGACAAATGAATAGGCATGATAAAAAATGATTTGTTAAAGACACGGGTCCCTCAAGCGGACAACTTGAGAGTGAGGAGACTCATGACTGTCGACGTACCGTTGATCGATCAAATCACGAGGCATTCCTCGACACAGGTATTTAAAAATGAACGGCCGTAAACCACGCAACCGTTATCAAGTGTGTGAGTGAGATCATTAGAGAAACAATAATATTCAACATTTGATGAGAATAAATATATACAAAAAATAGAATGCAACAATACATAATATGGTAAACAAAGAAAAAGTTCAACTGTAGAAGGCAATCAATTATATAAGGAAGTAAATAATAAAAAGGGGGGAAAATAAAATCAAATATAGAAAGAAAATAAACAAATAAGGAAAGAGGATTCGACATTAAATGCACATGAATAATGAAATGATAAAATTTAAATATGGTAAAAGTATAATAGATATCTATTAATTAAAGAGACAAGATATGAAAAATAATTCTCATGGACCCTAAAAGAACAAACATAAGTAAAATATAAACCCCACATAGGAACGAAACCATAATGGCTAGAACCTAAAATCCTCAGCAGAGTCATCATGCTGTCGCACCCCATTTTTTCTAGCAAAAAGCGGGTCAGGACATGTGACAACTCTTTAAGGATTATTCAAAATGAAGAGTCACCACCTAACAAATTAAGTTGCGCTAGGACACCATATTAAAATAATTAGATATAGCTCTATTTATTAGTCTATGTCACCAGAGATCGGGTAAGGGTTCAAGTTACCTCGAAAGGAAGGTGTTACACACCTTTCGAGATCCACAACTATAGGTCCCTTCCGAATTCATTATTATGTGAAGATGGCTAAATGATCAAGAATGATCAATTAATTTTATTAAACTAACTTACTACGTGATTGAAAAAAGTAACTCTTATTAAAATGAATAAGTAAATAAATAAGTAAAATATAAAATTAAATCATTTCCTACTTAATACAAAAACCAAGCAAAATGTATAAGACTTATTTCAGCCTAACTGCTCAAGCATAAATTAATTCATAGTTAATAGGAAACCTAAGTGACAAGATAATGCGAACTTACTAAAACGGGATGACAATATTCCAAAATATTTAAAAATTGCATAAGACAATTAGATCAGTTATTATATTGCAACATAAATAAATTATACATAAGTTAAGACATTCACCAATTGATGTAAACTAAATAATAATTAAGTTATTTCCTAATTAGACATATAAAATTATTTTAAGGCAAATAAGCATCTCAATATACGCTAGTACAAGACGTAAGTGATAAAACAAATTGGTTCACAAACTCATTTATTACACATCATACTAAAGGCACTTGCTAATTGTTCGCGGTCTGCTGCTCAGGTTGGTATTATATATTATAAATCGACACGCAAGTGCACGTGGTCAAACAAGTAATAAAGTGGCTAAGTAAGCCAAGTATCGATCCAAGAAGGCTCAGGGTATGTAAAGATTGCCTAAGTATACTATATTCTTATTTCACTTCTAACTATGCTAACAACAACGTAACCAACAGTTACTTGAGTTTTTGTTCCTAAACTATATATACTACAATTAATAACAACTATTTACTTGTGAATTTAGACAATGGATATGAACATGCCAAGGTTAAGAACAAGTAATGAACTTGATAATCATGATAATTTGGTTAATCTCTTCTTCATGTTGCTAGCCAAGAACATTAGCCTAGAAATTAAAACTCTCGTATTTAATTTCACTTTAGAATCATAAACCATCCGTCTACATTTCTGTGATCAAATGCAATTTATGACCTAGCACTACAATTCCGGTTCCTAAATTGACTAATACGGCTTTCAAGTATATTTCTATCAGGAAAGCACATCAAAACCCAATTTTCCCAAATCAAGTTAAGAACAATACCCTATTAATTCACAACTTTCCAATTTCTTGCTCTTTCGAGTGAAATTGGACTTTTTAGATGTACATTAATGTTGGCCAAGCACTAATGCAGTAAGAACAAGAATTAATAGAACAACATTAAAGAAGAAGAAGAAAACCATATCATTTACAATCAAAATTCATTACACATGTTCAAAACCTCAGCAAGGAAGAGAATTAGCCACTCATTTGTGGATTGATCATCCTAAAATGAGTGTAAATCATACGTACAATTGATAGAAAGAAGAAAAGAAGAGAAGAAATCCCTTAGCTTTTTCGTTCCTCAACTGCTACTAACCCACGTCCTTGCTCTCCACTTCTGAACTCAGTCTAAAAACTAAAAACTAATTAAAATAAACCTAAGTGTGCTATTTATACTAGTGGGAAATTTTTCCCGGAATAACAAGCAACGTGTCACGGAGGCCAATGCGGAGCACTGCCTTCCGTGACACGGCGTGGACGCGGACCTTCACTGGAATTTCAGGGTCCGGTAAATTAACCTCAACGTGGCACGGAGGCCAACGCGGAGGCCTCTCTCCATGCCAAGGAGCTGACGCGAAGGCACACTGGAATTTTCCATTTTAATTCCTGTTCAGGCAGTGTGCTACCGCGATGGTAGCGTGGCACGGCTCCATCGCGGAGCCCTTATAAAATGTGCATTCCAAGGCCTTTTCCACGCTCGCATCCAAGTCCAACTCCGACATAGTTCCAACATGCATTTTAGCTCCTAAAAATCACATTTACCTGCAAAACAAATGCTAATCATGTTGGTTAGTATAAATTCTCATTTTATTACTAATTACATGATATTATATACACATTGCACAACAAACAAGGTAAAAATGATACGTTTGAGTATCACTTGGGCATATAAATCTGCCCAAGATCACTAATTTAAAAAATTAAATTTAGACCAGAGAGGAGAAAAAAATTAAACAATATTAAAACATAGTAACCAAATTTAATTCATAATAACTAAAGATATATATAAATCTTAACTACCCAAAGAGAAAAGAAAGTTAATAAATTAAAATTTTAAATGAATTTATTTAAATTTAAAAGTTTAAAATGTTTTTTGCTTTTTACGGATGAGAACATGGTATTATAAATTATGATCTTCAACCTTGACAACAAATTGATTTGAGGTCGGTTTTAAGTTAAAAATATAATAATATATTTAAAAAGATTTAAATTTTGAAATATAAACACATAAGTATTTACATATAAATACACATAATTTCTTTGAAAATCTTAGGTTAATGGTACTTCCGGGGAACGAGTCGGCTTGGTTAAAAAATTTACAAAATTAGACCTCGTAATTCTTTTTACTTTTCCAGTAACTATACGTTAAGGGATAATATTCATTATAGTTAATGATTTATGAAACACATTTCCTATTTATTAGTTGTCAAGAGAAAATAGGCAATGATTTTGACAAAAAATAATAAAAGGATTTTGCAAGAAAATGCGAGTTGAAAGAAATAAAAAAGAAATTTAAACAAACAACACATAATTCCCCACCTCCTTTGAACATCTCCTTTTTTCACTATTCTCGGTTGTTTACAATCATTACAAATCGATAAAAATAGATAAGTAAATAAATAAAATAAATACATGAAAAAATATAAAGTATTAAAGTAACTAGCTTCCATAGCCCTCTCTTGTCTTGGCGAATCTTCGATGCATCCCGAAATAGATTAACAGAGCCTACTTTACAAGATTAAACAAGTACATGCATATATTTATAAACAGAACAACAACATATATATGTAACTAAGATACTGATACACAATTATCCCAAAGAATGACATGCAATAATTCAAACAAATGCAAATATTAAAATAGGGATTACAAATAATTGAGAATAGTAAAATGAAAGCTTCATAGTTGATGACTAAACAATTGAGAAATTTTTGTGACTTAATAACGAAACTTCACTTTGCAGAGCAAAGACAACTTAATTACTCAGCAAGTATAAGAAGAGAGACAATATTCGTCACCAGAGGGAGCGTAGGAATGTTTGGATTATATTATCAAAGGAATAGCAGTGTTTTAAATTTAAGAAGAAAGCAAAATAGTGTATCTCAAGAATCGGTAAAGTTCCCCATGTCTTCAAAGAAGGGGAAAGACATGTTTATATAGCTAGACGAATATAGTCAATTATGGAGTAAAAGGGAAGGGAGTAATTAACCGCTAGGATTTTCCTTAATTAGAAAGGCTGAATCAATTAGGCATAGAATCAATCAAAGTTTACCAAAAACAAAAAAGTCATTTAAGGTTGTAATACAATGCCCAAGGTAAAAATATCTATTTTAACATATTCAACACATAAAGATGTCATGATTTAACTTAAGAAGGCAATGAAATAATTTTTATCCAATATCATCATAAATAGCAAAACTTACCAAAAATGATTCAACCAATCAGTTAAGGAAATAAAAGAATTAATGCAGATTTTTACCAGATATAAAATTATTTAGCATAAATTAATCATAGTTTACCATATGTAGAGATGATTTTCTTAAATGTAATGAATACACTAAAATAGTGTAAAATCAGTCAATTATTCACAATTAGATCAATTAAGCAAGACTTGCCATATGGAAACAATGCAACTGCTACATGGTTGAAAAATCACTAAATAAGCATAAAATCTTGGGTTACCATATAAATACAGAAGGCTATATTCGAAAGAAAAAAGGAAAGCATTTTAGTCAATAATCATCCTGTACTGTAAGGTTTCAAAGCTATCACAAAATAAATAAAAATAATAATAATAACAATAATAAATTTCTAAAGTAAACATAATCAATATGTTAGGAGCTTTCAAACTTGCAATATGGAGTAAAGATAAATCACGCAAATAAGTAGTGCCAAGAAAAGCTTAACATTAGGTAATCATATATTAGATCCGTCACATAGTGAGAATTAGTACAGATTGCTTCAACAACAGTATCATATAAGACAAGTATGGGATTCCAATTTATATCAATGAAAATCATCACAATATTTAGAATTCTCTTTTGTTCAAATAATATAGGCATGTATTCAAGCTTAGAGAGCATAATTATAGATATTAATCATATAAGTCAGACACCAATGAATATTATGGTAAAAGTTTGAGATCAGACATGTTATAGATTTAACATATGTTATCCTAATATTCAACAAACAGTAACCAAGGTAATTTTAGGCAAAATCATCAACAGACGGAACCAATTTTAGATCTAGCTCCATGTTCGAAGACATCGTAGTGTGGTCTGGTCAGTTGTGAAGGTTCTCCGACCGACGTGGTGGTCGAAGGGCATCACTTCTTGTTGCTCGTGTGCGAGGGAAAGGAGAGAAGAGAGTAGGTTAAGAAATGCGGAGTCTCATTGACCGGAGATGAGGATGCGGCATCTGGTGGTTTCTGTCCGTTCATGGCGAGGCTTCACTAGTGGCATTCCAGAATCTGGCCGGAGAATAGGAATAAAAGGGAGAGAACAAAAAGAGTAAGTAGGATAGTCTAGTGGTGTGGCTGTTTTTGGTCATTGAGAGAGGAGGGAGGTCTGCTTTGCAGTGGTCCACCAGTCGAAGAGAGGATGGCGGCGCTGCTGGTGGTTGTTGGCGGTTTAGTGGTGAGGGAGAATGAGGGAATCGACAGGAGAACGGTGGTGGTCTGGTAAGCGAAAATGAGAGAGGAAGATTGTATGTGGCGATTCTGTTAAGGAAATATAAGAATTGAGTCAGGGATTTGGGGGTTGGATAGGTTAAAAGGAAAGTGGGTAGGAGTTAATCTTAGCTGTTGGATCATATGGATGGACGGATAGGATTAAATCTAGGCAATGGGTCGGTTATGGGTCGTTTAGCCGGTCGCGGATAGTGAAATGGGTAAAGTTAAATTAAAATTGAATTGGGTTAAGATTGTAGCCCAAAATTGATTAAATTGGCTATAATTGACATAAGATAGATAGGAAGGGGCTAGATTTTAAATGAGTTGGAGAAAAATTGAATTAGCTACTATTAAATTAATAAAAACCCTATACTTGTAAATGATTTAGTAAATAGGTAACATAATAGTTAAATTTTTAAAAAAATGATATGAATATTATTGTTACGAAATTAAATGCAAGTAATTTATAAAATAATATTTTTTAAATAAGAGCTTGATTAATTAGAAATATTTATGCATACATATACATATTATCATGCAACATATGCATATAATATATTAAAATAGCAATGACTTAAAATTAATGTAATAATATTTTAAAAATATAACTAAAAAGATATATAAATACTAAATAGTTATGCCAAAGCTAATTATGTATGATAAATAATACTTAAAATATTATGAAAGTAAACTAAATAATTATGTTAAACGGGTAATTTTAAAATATGTATATTTATATTAATATGTAGCTTTGACAAGTCATCGGAATGTCAAAATTGGGTGTCAACATGGGTGCCAAAGAGGGATTACAAAAAGTAGTAATAGGCTTGTAATGTGGTTTTTAAGAAAAAGGATTAAAGGCAGCTACATCTAGGATTCATGATCAAGGAGGTCATATGGGTAAAGTAGCTATCACAAGAAAGCCTAAAATCATCTTTCAAGTGCAGCTACATCTAGGATTTTGCCTTGAGTCACACTTGAAGCAAATTCTAGACTATCGTTCATGCAATAGAATTAAACTAAAATATTTCCCATAAAACATCACCCTCCAAGGGGCACACCATTTTCATCACCACATCAAGAGTCATAAAACAAGATAGCATGTGAATCAAGAAGCCAAACAAAGGATGTGTAACTTATGACAAAATAGTACTCAATTTTCACATTTAAATACCCCATTCTTTCTCAAAATTCATTCTTTTTAATTGCTATGCCATTTTAAAAAAATTATGGTACCTCTTAGAAGCCATTTTAATCACTGACTCAAAAAGAACTCTAAACTCGGCAATTTTTCTTAATAAACCTCTCAATTCATCATTAGAAAATGCCACCCAGTTCGACAGTAAAAGAAAAGAAAAGAAAATCACTCCTTCAGAAAGAACCGTGGCATAAAAAAATTTTTTGGAGTTTATTCACTAACTACCATAAACAAAAGGTGATAATTGAGATTTAGGTCCTGAAACCTTTAGCAATTGAACACAGACCCAATTAATGGCACTAATAATTTAAAAACAATTTTTCACTCATCACAAGCCCGACAAGGAAAGCAACCAACAACCAAGGAAACATAAAAAGAAAACAAATCTGCCCGACAAGGACAACAAAAGATCAACAACAAGCCCGACAAAAGCACAACAATTCAACAATAACCACAAGAGAGAAAGAGAGAGCTCAACCCAGCCCCAGCTATAAAAATACATTGTCCCCAATGTATGCATGAAAAACAAAGGATTGGAGGAACTCCCTGATATGGCTACTCCTCATCATCAACATTGGACTCTTCATTTGCATCATGTCCCTCATCTCCCAAAGTCTCCTCATCATCCCCTAAGCCCTCAAACATATCATCAATAGGGCCTGAGGCTGTAGGTGCAGCAGTCATGGTTGCATCAAGTACGCTCATGTCTGGATCTTTTCTTGGTGCTCGACTTCTCAACTCTTGCCCCGAAGAGATGTCACTGCACCCCAGAGCATAACTTGGTCAAGTTGTCGTACACATTCTAAATCTCCCTATTCACTGTTCGGGCGATAAGGGCTGGGAGATTTTAAGCCAGCTTTTGGAGTTGGCTCTCATGAGAATGTATCATCTCGACAAGTTTTTGAATTTCGCTTGGGCGAGAGGATGTGGGAGGAGGTGAAATCCCTCAAAATGGTGCTACCCTAGATGCATGACCCTATGTCTCAGGGTGTGGCATATTAAGGTCGGAAGCAAAGGGGTCTCTTCTATGCACTGGAGATGGAGCCTTCGGGAGCCTCAAAAGCTTGCAACCTCTTTCTCTTCACCTTGGGTGCCTCAGTATCCCTTTTTCTTTCCACATTGATTACATCGGTGGCAGAGCTAGGAGACTCATTAGGGAATAGTGGCACCCTACATCAAGGCATAGTTGAGAAATAAGCACAACATATGGCATGGACGTTCCTTGCTGCCTGGCCTTTCTCTTCATTTGGTTGGCCACGATCTTCCTGAAATTGATGGGTACCCTATCATGATACAAGTGATGAGTACAGCTACCTCTAAGTTCACTCTTTTGTCATTCTTTGATGGCATAATCTGGCCACACAAAAACTCCAGTCATAGCTTTACTTCAAACTTGAGATCATGCCTCAAAATCTCCCCACCCGTGGTGGCCAGTAAGGGCTGACCACTGGCAATGATTGGAGCTATCCAGCTGAACTTATTTTCTTTATCAACCACTCTTTCTGCATACTCAATTCCTAGATCAATCTTATTAGCCCAAAACAATGCATTAATGGCGGCTAGAGTAATATCTACATCCACAACCCTGATCCAAACTGAGGACAGGCAAGGGAACTCATCAACCTTCCCCTTATGCTTCATAGCCTCTTGTCGTACCTGGTATGATGCATAAAACTCAAGCACCAAGTTTGTGTAGTACTCTAGAAGAGGCTCAACAAATATGTTCCATTTCCTGTCAGCGAACTATGAAGTTATGTTGGGGAAATAATTCCTCGGTCCCACCAGATCAAATCTCTTCTCAGTTGTGGTTGATCTTCCTTCAAAGATAGCATAGTGTGTCTTTATGTCGGGCACACAGAAAATTATTGCCTCCCTGCTGTTGGTGGAGGGATGGGTTTGCCTTGGCCTTCCTTTTGCTCTTGCTTTTTGATGTAGAGGGTGTCTTGCCCTTGTCTGGTTTCCTGGATGAAGTCATAATTCTACAGAGCCATCTTAGTGCCGCAACAAAACAACATTTCTTTTTGTACTTTCCATAATTGAAAATAAAAGGCAACAACTATCCTAATCCAAGGAATAACATTCTAAGGATTGGATGACCAACAATTTGCAGGATCAAAATCAAGTGCTGGCGGTACCAGCGGTACAATGGAAAAACACAGGTGAAGACCCACGAGTCACCGCTAAGCCATCGGTTCTTGGCAGAACATTGGGTGAAACTGCTCCCCTTCGGTGATACACTAGTGTTTCGCTAGTGTTGACTTGCGAAGCGCAGGTGAAACACGGGTTCTAGGCAATGGCCTGAAGCCCTAAACCCAGACCCGTGTTTCAGCCAGCATTTCGCTGAGCCTGACCGGCGGTTCACTGGGGGACGCCGCTCAGTAATTTTCACCCCCAACGTAGCTAAACAGAATCCCCTCGAGTTTATGACTCACTCTCTCATTTCACATTATGATTTATTCACTCAAGCAACATAATAAAAAATAAAAATAAATAAATACCCAATCAAGAGTCGGGGTCGAATTCACAGGGATAGTGATTGAAGAACTCAAAAGTTGTCTATTGACTTGAACTAAAGTTTCATCCATGCATTGAAAATAAAAAAAATACAAATATTGGGGGGGAAAAGCGAGATCACAATTTGAATTAAAATTAACTATCAAGAGAACAAGGCAACCAAATTGAATGAACAATTATGAGCAAGGGCCAGGGATGTGCTATTGATGGGGGTTCGATTGGATTGAGATTAACAAAAAAAAAAATTATTACTCATAAGCATAAATAATCATGGATAAAGTGACACCCATTTTTTCTCAACCATTTGAGTGTGCTTTTCCTTGAGTTTTCTCAAACCCCAAGGCCTCAATTAATCATCCACTATAGCTTAGGAAGATTTGAGCTATCTCTAGCCTCAAATTTCTAATGGGTGTATGACTATGGGTTTTGGCTATTTCTAGCCCAACCTTACACAATCAAAATCCAATTGCCCACCATTGCTTTCTCACCCATATTCAATTTCCCTATTTTAAGAAAAAATAAAATAAGTAGACATAATTCATATTTGCAACTATGGGTAATAAAATTATTTTGAAGAAAATAGCAGATTTATACTAAATGAGTAATTACAAGATTAACATAGCAATACCCACTCTATCTATCCCCAATCATACATACACCCCTAGCAAAATATCTAGCTACTCATAGATTAATAATACAAAAGCATATTGATAAAAAAATTCATAAAATTCATCATTAAGAAATAACAAGATAAAAATTGTCTTCAATGGTGGTTTGTACCTTGAGGAGGAGGAAGAAGAAGAAAAGCTATTCAATATTTCTCTCTCTAACTCTACGAATCTAGAATAGAATATTCAGTACTTTTTTTGAGAATGTACAAATATAGATTAAAAATGCTCCTCAAATTCTATGCTGGATGATTTTACCCTCCTGAAAGTGAGCACACTTACGAGTCACCGGTGTTTCACCGGTGCTTCACCGGTGCCTATCCACAAGGCGCCGCTCTTTCGCAGTTGGCGCCAGTGACTTTGGGATCTAGCCAGCTGTAACACCCCAAAACATTTCTAGGCCAAACTCAGACCTTGCAACAAAAACCAGGGGAAACAAAAAAAAATTATTGTAGAACGACCAAAACAATGGATCGTGGTCAAATCCAATGGGCCATTGTATGAGTCGTTGTCAGCTCAGCAGATTCCCTTCGGGGTAAACAATGAGGCATAGCATGACCGGTTGGAAGAAACAACAAGCCATCCTATCATTTTTTGGATCCCAGTTCAGAGGTCTACCGAATTTTTTCCGGAGGCAACAAGTGGAACTAAAGGCTCGTGGTTCCTACCAATGAGCCGTTGCTACCACCCGTAACCAAGCCCCAAGCCCCAACAGTGTTGACAAAGAGTCGTTGTGTTGCTCGTTGTCTTAGGGCCTAGATTTCCCCAACAGTGACAACGAGAGGTACCAACGACTCGTTAGTTATCCTAATGAGTCGTGGTATCCTACCGTGGTCCCATTCCAATGAGCATGATGTTTGGACCCGGACCAACGGTTGGTTCCAATGGGCCTTGGTTTCGACCAGCGACCCATCCTGTGGCTTGTTGGATCCTGTCGGGTAGATTTCAAATCTTATTCCAGGGTTATTTTTGTAACTTCCCAACCTCTTTATCTTAAAACCTCGTAGTTTTGGATTCGTTTAGGAGGGAGTTAAAGGGGAAGAACAACATTTTTCTCCTCATTCCACTCCTCCCCTCAAAGTCTAAAGCGTAGAAAACAGTCAGGAAGCAGCAAGAGCAAAGCTACGACATTCGACATCTTCATCGAATTCTCCTCAGATTTTCAAGAGATTCTCTCAGGGGTTTCCATCACCAGATATGTGGTAATTCAACAAGGGAATAGTTCTTCCCTTGTGTCCCCGAAAAACTCCTCTATCTTGTCTATCAGTTATAGCCCTGTAGTTTCGAAATTTGAAAAGTTTTGAGATAGATTTCGTTGTGGATTCAAAGGGTATATTTCTCGTGATTTTGATTTCTTATTTATTCTACATTTCTAGAAATTGTGAAAGATTGCAGCTAGTAGCATAATTCAGCCCTAGTCACAGTTCAGTAGAAATTAGAAACTTGTGGGTGGAACTAGTTTTCCTTGTAGCATGGTTCCATCAGTTTTGAGATGCACATGTATTTAATTATGTTAAAATCTCACTCAGAATCATGTCAGTCTAGTCTCAGTCAGATTTTTAGCAACCTTAGTGTTGTTCAGAAACATGTCAGCTTATCAGTTTGACTATAGTTAATCCTTGAGGTGTCCCTGATACCTCCTAGTTATCAGTATGAGACTCAGTATCAAATTTTAGTGGTTCTTTAGGTGGTCATGACACTTTCAGATAAGCAGCTCTGACCAGCCTTAGGACCCCAGCTTCATACAATTTGTTCTTTAGACGGTTATGACGCTTCCAGATAAGCATCTCTGACCAGTCTTGAAACACCAGTTATAGAATCCAGTCTAATAAGACTCTCAGGGTACATCCAGATAAGTATCCCTGACTTATTCTTGAGCCCCAGTTTTGAGCTATCAGCTTAGTAGTTAGTCTAGGACTATCCAGTAGGAGTAGGACTTAGCACCAAGCGGACCGGTGTTCTAGCGCACCCAAGTTCCCAGAACTACGTTGCCACCGTAGGTTATATTTTATTAGCCTCATGGACCCAGACATGTGATCACTCAGTTCATGCCTTTATACCCTAGCAAGGTATATTGGGTCCTACCAATGGGGTGTATACATCATACTCCATGTCTATCTCACGTGGTTATATGTCGGTTATAGACTCTCCCACTAGTCAGCTCAGTTCAGTCTAAGATTAATCAGTTCAGATCAGTTCACTACAGTATTTTAGATTAGTATCTCAGATTTAGAGCATGTCTTTGACCATCAGAAAGGGTCATTTTGACCACCTCAGTATATCACAGTTATTCAGTTTTAGTATTTTCAGTTGGTCATTACATGTCTTTCCAATTTAGATATTTTATTCCTTGTGTATGGTTTCTCTCACTTACTCAGTACATTCAAAGTACTGAGGCATACCTTTTTTGTTGTATCATTTTATGATACAGCTGTAGGATCTCAGTCTCAGCCCCGTTAGAAGATCGCTTTCAGAAGTTTCCAGCTGCATCATCAGTGAGTCCTCATCTTTCGAGGACGAGGCTTATTACTTTTTAGTTATATTTTCTATAGTTAGATTTAGAGTTAGATGTCATGTCCCAGCGACTCATGAGATAGATGGCTTTCAAACACAGACAGAGTTTTTAGACTTTCAGTTTTACTTCTAGTTGTATTAAACTTATGATTTAATTCTTTCATAAAATATTTTATTTTATTATTTCAAAGCTTCCACTATGTATTTACTCAGCATGTCAGTGTTATGATAGACCATGGATTGACTTGGGGTTACTCGTGACTCCAAATACCATGTCTCGTCCAGGGTATAGACTCGGGGCATTACAAACCTAGTATCAGAGCACTAGGTTTAGAGTATCCTAGGATGTCTGAAAGTCGCATCGAGTATAGTCCTTCTCATGGATGTGAAGCGCGCCACACTTATGACGGGGAGGCTAGGAGATGTTATTAGGAAAACTCCCCTTTGATCATATTCTTTATCGTGCGTTGAAATTCCATTCCAGAAATGTGCTCCTAACTCATGATCTATTTCGTTTTAGTAAAAATAATGCCTCCACAACGTGGTAACAAAAGAAGGGCTAGTAACACTTACCGACCTACCCCACCAGCTCCAACAGCCCCTTAGGATGACTCAGTGTCCACCACAGAGTTTAGGGCGGCTATCCATCTTCTTGCACAGATAGTTACTAATCAAGTGAACCAGCAAGTGGTTCCGATCAACAACAAGGGGTCCGCAGCAACAGCCCGCATTCGGGACTTCACCCGGATGAACCCTCCAGTTTTCCACAGATCTAAGGTGGGAGAGGACCCCCAGGAATTCGTGGATGTGATTAGAAAGATCACCTGAATTACGGGTGTCAGTTCCTCGAAGAATGCCGACTTGGATGCCAACCATCTGAAAGGGGTAGCCTAGATCTAGTATGAGTAGTGGAAGTAGGGGAGACCAGCGGAAGTAGAACTGGTGGAATGGGAGGAGTTCACTACAGCCTTCTAAGATAGATTCTTTCCCCAGGAGCTTAGGTAGGAAAAGGTGGTGGAATTCATGAATCTGAAACAGGGAAATCAGATGGTGGAAGAGTACGCATTGGAGTTCACAAGGTTTTCTAAATACGCTCTAGAGATGGTAGCCGAGCCAAGAGCTCGCATGCTAAAATTTGTTAATGGGGTGTCAAAATTGGTGCTCAAGGAGTACAGGACTGCAATGCTTGTTAAGGACATCGATCTATCTAGCCTCATAGTTCATGCTCAGCAAATTAAGGCAGAAAAATTAAAGGACTTGGAGCGAGAGAACAAATGGGCAAGAACTGCCCAGTCAGATTATGGCCATCAGAGATCTGGTAGTTGTAGCCGCCCACAGCAGCAGCAGAGGGATCCAACCCCCACTTCAGCCAGTGCCCATACTTTTCATTCCCACAAGGATCGAAGAGGTAGAGCATCTGGTTCACAATCCCAGAGTCATAGCGCCAGCAACTGCTACAGCTACCCAGCTTGCCCTAAGTGTGGCAAGAACCATCCAAGAGAATGCCTTCAGGGCCGAGAGGGTTGTTTTGGTTTATGGACATATTGGTCATCGGCTCAAGGAATGCCCATCAGCAGAACGGGGAAGATCACAATCCACCGCTTCAGAAGCTCTAGTAGGCTGACCAGCTCAGTAGGCCAACACTTCATGTATGAATGGTGGCCAGCGCCAAAATCGTTTTTATGCATTGTCTTCTCATTAGGATCAGGAGAGCTCACCTAACGTGGTCACGGGTATGTTACTCCTTTTTCATCTAGACGTGTATGCCCTACTAGATCTAGGAAACACCCTCTCATTCATGACTCCCTATGTAGTCGTCGAGTTCGATATCAGTCTAGAGGTCCTCTTAGAACCATTCTCAGTCTCCGCCCCAGTTGGCGAGTCAGTTAGAGCCAGCCGGGTGTATAGGAACTGCGTAGTCTCAATCTTCAATATGGCCATTCCAGCTGATCTTGTATAGTTATACATGGTCGACTTTGACCTAATTCTTGGCATGGATTGGTTACACTCCGATTATGCCTCAGTCGACTGCAGAACTAGGGTCGTCAGGTTTCAGTTCTCTAATAAGCCAGCTTTAGAGTTGAACGGGCAGTAGTTCAGTGCCTTAAGGTTGGTTTGGCCAGAAATCTTATTTCCAAAGGGTGTATTTATGATCTAGCTCGGGTCAAAGACTCTATCTCTGAGACCCCGACTATACAGTAAGTTCCAGTTGTTAGTGAGTTCCCTGTTGTGTATCCCAAAAATCTTCCCGGAGTTCCTCCTAAGCGGAAAATAGACTTCGGTATAGACCTTCTCCCAGACACTTATCCCATCTCCATCCCTCCTTACAGAATCGCTCCAGCTGAGCTGAAGGAGTTGAAGGAGCAGCTAAAAAACCTTCTTGACAAAGGTTTTATCATACCCAACATCTCTCCCTGGGGTGCTCTAGTACTATTCATGCGAAAGAAAGACAGTACCCTCAGAATGTGCATCGATTACCGTCAGTTGAACAAGGTCACAGTCAAGAATAGGTATCCCCTACCCAGGATTGATGACTTGTTCAATCAGCTTCAGGGATCCAATTGTTCTCCAAGATAGATCTCAGATCGGGATATCATCAGCTAAGAGTCAGAGAGTGTGACATACCAAAAACAGCTTCTAGAACTCGATATGGTCATTAACAATTCATGGTTATGTCCTTCACACTGACTAATGCTCCCGCAGCTTTCATGGACCTGATAAACAGAGTCTTCAAGCAGTATCTAGATATGTTCGTCATTGTATTTATCGACGACATTCTGGTATACTCTAGAAATAAGGAAGAGTATGCTAATCATCTGAGGATAGTGCTTTAGATTCTCAGAGACCGCCAATTGTTTGCCAAGTTCAGCAAATGCAAATTATGGTTAAAGTCCGTGACTTTCCTTGGTCACGTGGTCTTGGGCAAGGGTATTCAGGTAGATCCTCAAAAGATAGCAGCGGTGAAAGACTGGCCCAGACCCACCTCCCCAACCGAAATCAGAAGTTTCTTGGGTCTATTCGGTTACTACCGACATTTTGTGGAAGGTCTTTCCTCTATAGCATATTCTCTGACTAGGCTAACTCAAAAGAAGGTGAAATTTCAGTGGTCAGATGCATGTGAGAAGAGTTTCCAACAGTTAAAAACTTGACTCACCACTGCTTCAGTGTTGACCTTACCGAAAGGAACAGATAGGCTTGTGGTACATTGTGACGCTTTCAAAGTTGGACTTAGTTGCATTCTGATGCAGCGGGGTAAGGTGATAGCGTACGCCTCCAGACAGCTCAAGATTCGTGAGAAGAACTATCCGACTCATGACTTGGAGTTGGCAGCGGTGGTGTTTGCATTAAAAATATGGAGGCATTACCTTTACGAGGCTCACGTGGATGTTTTCACCGATCACAAAAGCCTTCAGTATGTGTTCAGTCAGAAAGATCTTAATCTTCGTCAAAAAGATGGTTGGAGCTACTAAAGGACTAGGACATGAGCATGTTGTATCGCCAGGAAAAGCCAATGTGATGGTTGATGCCCTAAGCAGAGTGTCTACGGGGAGTGTGGCTCATGTTGAAGAGGGAGAAAAGGAGTTGGCAAAGGATATCCACAGGTTAGCTCAGTTGGGAGTACAGTTGGTTGATACCGCTGAGGCTAGAGTAGTGGTGCAGAATGGATCAGATTCCTCATTGGTAGTTGAAGTTAAGTCAAGGCAGTATGAAGATCCCATACTGCTTAAACTAAAGGAGGCATTTCTCAGGAAATAAGTGGAGGCTTTCTCCCAAGGGGGAGATGGTGTACTTCGTTACCAAGGTGGTTATGCATACCAGATGTGGGTGATCTGAGATAGCAGATATTGGATGAAGCACATAGTTCAAGATATTCCATCCACCTAGGTGCTACTAAGATGTACCATGATTTACGGGATATTTACTAGTGGAACGACATGAAGAGAGACATCGCAGAATTTGTAGCCAAGTGCCCAAACTACCAGCAGATCAAAGTAGAACACTAGAGACCGGGAGTATGACTCAGGATATCAGCATACCCACATGGAAGTGGGAAGAAGTAAATATGGATTTTATTATAGGTCTACCTTGGACTCATCGGCAGCATAATTCAATTTGGGTGATAGTAGACCGGATGACTAAGTTAGCACACTTCCTCCCAGTTAAAACTAGAGATTCAGCTGAGGACTATGCTAGGCTTTATATTCGGGAGTTGGTCAGACTTCCTGGGGTGCCATTGTCCATTATTAAAGATATAGGTACCCAATTCACCTCTCATTTTTGGAAATCCTTTCAGAAGGGACTTGGTACCCAGGTGTTATACCTCGGAAGCCCAAAGATCAGACTCAGGAGTTGAAATAGAGTAATATTTTAAAAATTGGCACCAGGCACTGAACGGGTCGTGAGATGACCCGTTTTGCAGCCCACAAGTCGTGATGAGACTCGTGAGGAGGCTAGGTGAGGAATTTGAAATGTGAGAAATAGGATCCCACGGCCGTGACCACGAGCCATTGTTAGTCCCCACGACACGTTAGGTCAGTCATTCGGTGGGCGAATAAGAGTAGTGAAGGAAAGGGGTAGTGTACTCGACGGAAGGACCCCACGATTCGTGGGGAGTCGTGGCCAAGCAGAGATTAATTTCATTGAGGCCAAGGCAGTGTACATCACGGATGGTGACCACAAGTCGTGGTCACCTGGGCACGAGTCGTTATATTGGCCGCTATGAGCCCCGAAGACTGGAGAAGCAGTGAATCTCATGATCTAAGCCACGAGTCGTTAGGTCCCCCGTTGGGACCATTTGACAGTTATTTTCTGTGAATTTTGTAAGGGCTTTTCCGCAATTCCTAAGATGCTAAGGTCAAAACTACATCATTTTGAATTATGAATAGTGACTTTTAAAGGGGTTAAATTCATTTTAGGCCATTTTTATATTCATGCATGCAAGAGTGATAGACTAAGGAGGTGATCAAGGCAACACTTCAAAGTTTTCTACAATTCCTTTTTGGGCATTCAAGGGAGGGCAAGAATCAGCCATTTACAGGTATGTAGGGTTATGAATGGGTGTTTTCGTTCACGCTCATGCCCAATCTCTCCTAATTCATGAAGTTTGTTCAAAAATCCTATGGGGTTTTAACTTAAATCTTGTGGAATTCTAATGATCTATCAATGAGTTATTATTTTTCTTGATTTATATCATATTTTATGAATTACGATCAGATTCTACAACTATTTTGATTATAAATTTATTAATTTTGATTTCTATTAAATTATGCCTAATTATGCATGTTCTATGATGAATCGAGTTATGGTCTTTACCTTAATTGTTGATATTCATAAAGCCATCATGATTCATGAGTTATAATATGAATTTATTCAAATTTCCATTATAAATTTATGATTTACAAAGTCTTTACATGATCTACAAGTATGCATGAATCCCATGATTTACTAATTATGTTTTTGGCCGACTCACGGGCCTTACCCTCATGGCTAGTTCACATATTTACAAGCACGTTTATAATTATCATGATTTAACTAACCCATGAATTTCATGCATATTATACTATAAGCACTATATATGTTTTGGGAGTAGTATTTAACACCGAGTAGGTTTGGGACCTAGGTTTTGCCCTGAATCTCAGAACTACGTGCCACCATAGGACATGATGGAACATCCTTTGTGACTGTATCCTTGCACTAATGGGACCTTTCATGTGTGATATCACACCCTTCATGTTTATAACCTTGGCAAGGTATAAACACCCTCCCGACTAGGGATTTACAGGTCGGGCTCCATGTGTGCTCATATAAGGTATGTCGGTTATAAGAATCTCCCACTGTTCCTCATGATTTATGCATGTTTATGATTATGCACATTGGCTCAAGTCATGTTCAAAAAAGCTTTTCTCTTATGATTATGATTACGATTGAATTATGAATGTTTTGAAAATCTTGATCCTAATGTTATCGTATGCTACTTATGTTATGAGCATGTTGTCCCACTTTTATGATCATTTATGATCTTATATGTATTTTTAAATTTCCGTTTTACTTACATTGCATACTCGGTATATTCCACGTACTGACCGCATACCCTATGTTGTATCGTTTCATGATACAAGATCCGGCTCTCAGGCTTAGCCCCGTCAGTAGTTCCATTTCAGAGTTTAGTATCTAGCCTTTTGGTGAGTCCTTATTCTCTAAGTACCATATGTTTTAGATATTGATGTCTCTTATTGCTTTCAATTTTGCCAGGTTAGTTAGGGATGTTGTCCCATCAACCCATTTGATACGATAGAGGCCTTCAGACTAATTGTAGTACTCAACTGTTATATATTTTGTACATTCCTCTTATCATGCTATGTTATGTTATGTTTATGTTTTTGTTATATTGTCATGTTAATGTCACGCCCCGCCTTGGGAGGCATGACTGACACCTGGTGCCCTACTAGGACCTGGACTGCTGGACTACTGAGCCTAAGCACTTCTGGTGCCAGGCTAGCTCTAATTTTGGATTTATGAAAACAACGGGCTATATAACGGCTGTAAATACAACCTCCGGCTGACAAGGCCTATAGCCACCTGTAGGAATATAACAGCTACCCAGAACAAATGAACATAAGGGAACCTATGTAGGCCAACAAGGCCACCATGCTGACTAGTTATCACTGAAAAGTAGAATAAAGTGCTAAACTGATCTGTGACCGACAAGGTCATCAACTGACAACTGAACAAGGCCCCACACGGCTATAACATGCAAACTTAAAACATACACACGGCCCCACACGACCGGTACAACCAACCACAGAGAATATACAATCCGCAAGCCTCTAAGAATAATAAGATGGTCGGGACAGGGCCCCAGCCTACCCATACTGTACAAACAAAAAGGGAAGTAAGCCTTTAGCTGTCAAGCTATGGATGATAGGAGCTAAAGACTCTGTACGCTGGCTAGAACTATGAGGGATCTGCTCCTCGTCTATGAGTACCTGCAAGCAAGTAATGCAGCGCCCCAAAACGGGTGTCAGTACCACTGGTACTGAGTATGCAAAGCAATAACTAAAAATAAATAAAAGCAAACAATAATACTGATAGATACTGAAGTAATAGGAGACAGGCTGAGACTGACTGAAAAGAGCGTAACTTTACTGAAGAGAGTAAGAGTAATACCTGATAACATAGCGGTCTACTTTCTATCTATTAGTAACTAACACAACATAGCATACAAGAACCTTACCAGCCCCCATAAGTCGTAAGGTACCAACCAGCACACAATCTATATACCCCTACCCAGGTCATACCATCCACCTAGTAACTATGAGCATCCTGCCGGCCCCTTGGGTATGCAAATTGGGCTCGCTGGGCCCCTAACTATAGCTGTATCTGAGTTCGGAGGACTCTTGAAATCTGAAATCTGAAATCTTTAATTTGAAATCTGAAATCTGCACCCCGGGCGCAAGCGCTCGACAGGGGGTGTGGTATAGTGTTGATCATCCTTCTATGGGGAATCTGCATCCCATCTTCGTCCGCTGGCGGACGGCATGCCACTCCGTAGAGCAAGGTATCCTCACCCTCTGGCAGGTGAGTCGACATAGCTATTAACCCTGGGGCAGTCAAGGAAGCTCTAAGGGTTCCCAACATAGAACAATCATGTCTCCAGAGATAGCAATAGGTACATGTAATATATATACTGGAATCTGATAGTAATATTTATGTTCTAGTATTCTTTTTTGAATCTCATATTGAAATGTACTGAATCTGATACAGAAATATACTGAATCTGTAATAATATTTCTGGAATATTCTGTTGGGACTTATACTATTTTACTGAATTTCATGGTAAACATTGTATTATATTTCTAACATGCTTACTAAATTTCATACTGAACATAATATACGACTTCTAAAACACTCTACTAAAATTCGTACTATTTTTCTATACTAGAACTACTAGCTTGCCGAAAGAAACTGGCTTAACATACCTCAACTGCCGACTTTCTGATTAACTGGCATAGCTCGGCTAGTATTCAACTATTTCTCCCAACTGTATTCATATTTACGAAAGAATAGAATTAATTCTACTATTATTTTGGAAAGAAACCATACTTTAAATCTATATACTGACTATCTTTCGACTTATCGAAGTACGATCGAAAACTCGTAATTTCTTGGAGGTCTAGAAGGGAGAAATACTCACTTTAGACCTGGGAGTGTATTAACACTAGTTTGGAGAAATTCCAATCACTTTGACTCGGCCGGACGATGCTTCGCTGGGCGAATTTCACGAAACTAACTCCGTAGAAATGCTCCCTGCAGCTTTATACTTCGATACCCGAAGTTAATTTGACTTTGGACCGTGTTTAACAGCGTAATCGAAAGAATATTATATAAACCCTTCGCTCCTCCTCTGTTTCTGGTCGTTCATGATCTTGGGCAGAATTATATGCCCAAGTGATGCTCAAATGCTCTATCTCATCTTGTTTATCTATCGTTAATTGTACATTCTCATATGATTTGTAGTTAAAATGTAAATTTATACTAACCGACATGATTAGTGTTGTTTTGCAGGAAAAATGTAATTTTAGGAAGCTAAGTTGCATGTTGGTGAAAATCGGGAATGGACTCGGAAGCGAGCAGTGGAAAAGGTCAAGGAAAAGCAGCAAATATAGGGGCTCCACAATGGAGCCGTGTCACGCTGCCATCGCGGAGGCAGTCTACCTCGAATGATTTATTTTGGCAAATTTCCAGTGAAGGTCCGTGTTGCCTCCGTGACACGGAGGCCAAGCCCCGCGTTACATGCCGTGGCACGTTGGAGATATTTACCTGGAACATCAAATTCCAGTAAGGGTTCACGACGGCGCCGTGTCACGGAGGCAGTGCTCCGCGATGCACTCCATGACACGTTGCTTGTTATTCTGGGAAAAATTCCCACAAGTATAAATAGCACACTTAGGTTTATTTTTAATTTTTCTTACTTAGTTGAGCAAGAACGTGGGTTACAGGCAGTTGAGGGGACGAAATTCTTAGGGTTCTTCTCTAACTCTTTCTCCTTTATTTCAATTGTTTGTATAATTTATACTCATTTGATGATGTTTAATCCACAAATGAGTGGCTAAATTCACTTCTTGCTAAGGCTAAGAACATTTGTAGTGGAATGTAATTGTTGATCATTTTGGTTTTTCATCTTTTCTTCCATGGTTGTTCTATCAATTCTTGTTCTTACTGCATTAATGTCTGGCCAATGTTAATGTATATCTAAAAAAATTCAGTTTTATCTTGTAAAGGAAAGAAATTGGAAAGTTGCGAATTGGTAGGATATGATCTCTTCTTAGTTTGGGAAAATTAATAATTGATTTACCTTCAGGATAGAAATATATGTGAAAGTCGTGTTAGTCAATTAAGGAATCAGTTTCGTATGGCTAGAACATGAAATTTTTTTATCACAGAAATGTAGGTTGAAGGTTCATGATTCTTAAGTTGGGTAGAATACGAAAGTTTCTCTCCATAGGCAATAATTCTTGACTAGCAACCGAAGGAAAGATTAACCGAATTGTATCGATAAATTACTACCCTGCATGTTCGTTTTGGCCTCAGCTTTCTCATTACTATAGTTCAGACTCACTTTGTCATTTTTTCTTAGATTAGTATAAATTAGGAAACCAACTCTCAAAATCTTCTTTAAATTGTTGTCTGCATTTTTAGAGTTAGAGTTCATTAACACTTAATTCGATTATTACCTTGGTTCAGTCCCTGTGGGATTGATACTTGGCTTACTTTAGCCATTTTACTACTTGTTCGACCACGTGCACTTGCGTGTAGTTGCAAAACCCACCGAACAAGTTTTTGGCACCGTTGCCGGGGACTGGCAATTGGTAAAATTGTTTTCTTAAGTATTAGTTTACGATTTCTATATTAGTGCTGACAACTTGATCTTAGCCTGTCTTTTGCAGATACTGATTCTGTTGAACACTAGCAAGAGACAAGGGGCTGGTGGATTCATACTTAGAGCCAGAAAGACAATTCCATCATCAAAGGAGAGAAGCTCTAGAGCGAAAGCTGTAGTTGCTTAGACAAACAATCCTGGAGCAATAACAGAATCCACCACTTGTAAGGGCAGTATTAGTGCCCGAGGAAATGGAAGCTAGGCCGGTTCGCGAAGTGGCAATCCCACATGCTAACAATGTTACATCAAGCATTCACAAACCTGAGCCAGGAGGGAGGTTTGATCTGAAACAGAATATGGTGCAATTATTGCACACCAGCGGGCAATTCACAGGTCTCCCTCACGAGGATCCACAACATCTCCAAAACTTTTTGGAGATAAGTGACATTTACATTCCCGCTGGAGTATCATCTGATTATGTAAGGCTTACATTGTTCCCATTTTCACTATTGGGAGAAGCAAAGAGGTGGTTGAAAGCTGAGCCACCTAATTCCATCACCACTTGGGATGATCTTTCAAGAAAATTTTTGATACGGTTCTTTCCATCCGGGAAAACAGCAAGACTTAGAAGTCAGATTCTAAGTTTTAAGCAAAAAGAAGGGGAGAATCTATATCAAGCTTGGGAAAGATTCAAATCCATGTTACGGGATTGTCCTCACCATCACCAGTCCAATGATGTGCTGGTGCATACATTCATAGAGGGTTTGGAACCCCACACAAAAATTTTGCTAGACTCAGCAGCTGGGGGACAAGCATTAGAAAAGACTTATGAGGAGCTATATACTTTGTTAAATTGTATTTCGCAGGAAAATCCAGAGTGGAATGCAGACTCTTCTAGAGGAGGAACAAGGAAAGCGGCAGGAGTCTTGGAAGTGGATGGTTTTACAGCTATCGGTGCACAGATAGCTGCATTGAAAAATCAACTTAACACCCACTTCAGCTATATGAGCTTGAATCAATCTCAAGTCCCAGTTAATGTAGTGAAGCAGTTTTGGTGTGAAGTATGCGGTAGTAATGAACACTCAGCTGAGTATTGTGCTGCAAATCCAGATTCAGTGAACTTTGTTGGTAATGTACAGAGAATTAATCACCAACTGTATGGCAACAACTACAACTCTAATTGGAGGAATCATCCGAATTACTCCTGGGGTAGTAACAGCCATCAAGGGCAGAGTTTGAATCAGGGTGCGCAGAGAAATCAAGGAGGGCAGCAGAACTATCAGAATCAATACAGAAGCAACAATGCCCCTCCTCCACCACCACCACCCAGCATTGAGGAAATGTTTAAAACAATGATAGCTAGCCAAGCTCAATTGCAGGCTGACTATGTGAAATTGGCAGCAGATGTAAAGAACAATCAGTTAGCTACAAAGGCATTGGAGTACCAGTTTGGGCAACTAGCTGGAGCTCAAAACACCAGGCCAAGAGGAGGACTACCGAGTGACACTGACCCGAATCCCAAGCAAGTAAATGTAGCGACCACAAGGAGTGGTTTACAACTCAAGGAGGTGGAACCAGAAAGACCATCTCAGCAGTCAGGAGCAGTGGAGAAAGAAAGGGAATAGAATGATGAGAGGGGGAAGGAGAAGGTAGCTGAAGCAGAAAGACCACCACCCCCGTTCCCTCAAAGATTAAAGAAACACAAGGAGGAAGCGTGTTTCAAAAAGTTCATGGAGGTGCTTAAACAGGTACACATTAATTTACCTCTTGTTGATGTTTTGTAGGGAGTGCCGAAGTATGCAAAGTATATCAAGGACATTGTAGCTAACAAAAGCTGATTGACGGAATATGCGCTACGGTGGCGCTTACGGAGGAGTGCACTTCCCGGATACAGAACAGGTTGCCAACAAAGATCAAGGACCCTGGGAGCTTTACAATTCAAATTACAATTGGGCAAAGTATTCGAGCTCGCGGATTATGCGATTTGGGAGCGAGCATTAACTTGATGCCGATATCGGTATTCAAGAAATTGGGGCTGGGCAGTCCTAGACCAACTACAGTGATTTTGCAGTTAGTGGATCGTTCCTTGGCCAGACCAGATGGCATTGTGGAGGACGTGCTGGTGCAAGTGGGCTCCCTTATCTTCCCGGTAGATTTTATTGTTCTGGATTTTGAGCCGGATGCGGAAGTCCCATTTATTTTGGGACGTCCTTTCTTGGCAACCGGGAGAGCTTTAATTGATGTAGCTGTAGGACAGCTAATTATGCGGGCGCATGACAAGGTGGAGGTATTTGATGTTTACAAGGCCACGAAGCTTTCGGCCATATATGAGGAGCATTCAGCAATCAACATGCTAAATCAAGAAGATATTGTGGAGATTGTTGATTCTCGAGATCCAGTGGGAAAACCACCGATTGAGGACCATCCAAAACTGGAGTTGTGGAAAGAAGATCCAAGTGCCTCGTTCTTGGTTAATGGGCAGCGGTGTAAGCATTATGAGGTGAGAAAGTTATTCGAGAGAAGACGTTCGTCACTCTAGAGGATGATTGAGCATTAATGACGTCGAGCCGTAACGGTAAACCAGGTGCTGCACGGGAGGCAACCCATGAAATTATTGTAATAGATGAGTAGAATTAGTTTTAAAAAAAAGAAAAAGAAAGAAAAAGAGAAAAAAATAAAAATAAAAACAAAAATTGCGTTCGTGTTTGAAACCTATAAATTCTAACCAATTTCTTATTGTGAGATGATTTTCAGGTGGAACGGAGGGCAAAAATGCAAAGGATCGCAAAGGAAAAAATTGAGGTGAGAAAAAACTAAAAAGTGGCAAGACATTGAGCCTGCGCGATGGCTCCGTGTCACAGAGGAGGGCCTCCACGTTACCCTCTGTGACACGTTTAAGGTATTCTGGAATTTTGAAAAATTCCAGAACACCTACGTGATGGTTCCATGTCACGGAGGGGGTGCTCCGCATTACCCTCCGTGACACGTTGAGGTGTTATTCGCGTCGGGTCACACCGGGTCGCCGGGAGACGCACGCAAAAAAACCTCTTTTTAACCGCGAAAACCCCTCATTTTCCCATTTCTCACTCCCCTCCGCGACAAAGCCCCTAAAATCCCTCCTTCCCCAACGTGACACGGACCTAGGATCGAAATTTCTTCAACTTTTCTTCGATATCATCTAATTAAAGGTATGTTCTTGAACTTAACCTCAATTTGTACCTAAATTTTAAATTTTTGAGCATGTGAGGTGAGTAAAGCTTGCCCTAAGTGTAAATTGAGCTTGAATTCATTTAAGTTATTGTTGATTGATGTTCGTAGTATCGTTGTGATTATATGAACTCGATAATTACATGTTTGATTGAATTTTTGCGAAATTGGTAGCTAGGGTTGGTATGTGAATAGGAAGAAACTAAATTGGGTAGAAAATATGAAAGAAATTGGTTTGTGCATGTTGGGTGAGGTGAATTGTGTGTGAATATAGATGAATATGCTAAATAAACAAGGGAATTTTCGAGAAAATAAAATTGGTGAATTGCATAGGTTGTTGTTGTTGAGAAAAATTTGGCTAAGTACTATGTGATGTAATGGAATCGATGGTGATATTGTGATTAGTTGTACAAAGTCTGAGTAGTACTTAGTAATTATTCCATCGACTAATCTGAATGCACGAGGCATATTGATTGATAAAAATTGGAAAAGAATGATTGTCTTGCTGAATTGTTTTCATTGTGGCTGAAGACTAAGTGTGGGGTGGCCTAACTCAACCCAACCTTAGTTGAAGTTAATTTTTGACTTGAATAACATTGGGACTGTCTGTTTTATTTGACAGGAATGATGTCAAGAAGGCAAGACAAAGGAGAGGGCGCATCTACATCAGGCGCCGGTAGAAAGAGGATTAGACTGGGAACAGCAGTTCCAGCAGCACCAGCGGTTCCGCACGGCCAACGCCGTCAATACGGAACCCGATGGGTGACGGACGAAGGGAAGAAATGGTATGCAAAACATAAGGAGACCAAATACTTCCCTGAGGAGCACATTGCAAGGGAGACACTTGCACAGGAATTCCCCAGAATCATACACCGGATTGACACTACCGGGCTTAACTTCATCTTCGAAGAGCCCAAGGAGTGCAATCTCCATTTGATTCGGGAGTTCTACACAAACTGGAACCCGACACTCCGTAGTCACACCGTCAAGATAAGGGGGTGGGTTGTCACCTTTGAGCCTCATCACCTGAATGTCATATTAGGGGCGCGGGACACAGACGCCCATGTACTCTGGCAGCTAAACATAACTCCACCCTATGCGGATTCAGACGCACTCTGTGTGGAGCCCGTTCGACAGCGCGGTGGAGCAGGCACAAGAAGAGGGGCTACCATCAGAAACTGCCTTACTCTCAAATGAACAGGGAAGCCAGGATTTGGCTTAAAATTGTGTGTTCCTGCCTGATCCCGGTGGTGCACATGACAGATGTCACTCGGGATCGTGTGTGCTTGGTTTATGCCCTAATGAAAGGGTTGGAGATTAATGTTGGGGCGGTGATCATCTCCGCCATAAAGAGGGCCCGTTGGCATCAAGGGCACAGGTACGGATTTGGTGGTTTGCTGACCACGTTCCTGAGGGGCCACGACATCGAGGAGGAGGCCCTAGACTACATCTCGCAAATGGATAGGCGTGCCTTGGACGTCACCAAAACTAAGGCACCCGACACCACTCATGGGCCAGTTCTCATACTAGCCGAGAGACATGCTCGGGATGATCAGTATATGGCCCGCATGTACGGGATGCAGATGTTGTAGTTGCGCATAGGCGGGAGGCTAGCAACAGAAGATGAGCTATGGTAGCTCAAGCTAGATTACCCCTTTGGCGAAAATGTCCGGGCTCTATGCTGAGTGGGGCCAGCTTTTATGGAGCCTGTAGATGATGATGTCCCCACTGATGAGGAGACACGCCGCGATGACTCAGATGTTGAGTCAGATGAGGACATCGGGGGTGATTCGGATATGGGAGACGAGGCAACGGCACCTGATGAAGAAGTGGAATACTTCGATTGATCAGGGAGTTTCACCACCCACCTTTGTGATATATTGAATTTTGTGAACACTAGGACAGTGTTCGGTTTAAGTGTGGGGTGGGAGTAGTTAGGTGCTGGATGTGTCGTTGTTGTTTTTGTTTTTGTTTATGTTTTGTGTTGTTGTGCCTATGAAAAATGTGACCCTGTGATTTTGTGTGTATGTTCTATATTGTAATTCAGTGTTGTAATGAATGTTAAGCTGTTGTGTTCTGTGTTGAGTTGTTGTTAGCTGGTGGTGTAAATATTTTTTGTTTTCTATTGAAATTATCGATATTTTTGAAAAAAAATTCGTTGAATTATTTTATGATTGGGTTTCTCGGCGTTTGTTTTTGATGCTTTTATCGAGAATAGCCCCATTGAACCGAAGTCGTAAACAGTGACCATTCCCTATGATGGATGGATGACGACTGTCTTTAAGGGAAATGTAGTCGATAGGAGTAGTTTTTTTTTCCTTTTCTTTTATTTTATTTCTTTTGTTTGTTTCCCAAACGTGTCGTTACTTCATGGTTCGAAATTCTTGTTACGTGTTGTACATGATATTGAGATGCAAAGATGATTCATATGAAAGCATGCAAATGTGAAACATGTTGAGATACCTAGGCCATAGAGTTCGATTCGGTGTGATCGAGGCTTAATATTGAATTCTTGTAATTAGCTGATTGAATAGTCTATGAATAAGTCTTGAGTTGAGCATGTGCAATGAGTTTGAGGTGAGGTTTCGATTCTTCCATGCTATTGTGAAGTGACTAGAACTTGCCTGGTGTGTGTGTGAAACGAAATGAAGGATGTGTAGTGTAGGAAAGGATGTAGGCATTTCTTTGATTTAACCGAAAGTTTTTCCATTATCATACCTACCTTCAATGTACATCCTAGTTAGCCCCATTGAGCCTTTAGCTTATTTTTTTTCTTTCGTTGAAGAGGTAGAAACTGAGCTTAATCCCTTCTTTTCATTAATCGTGAATTTGATCCAAAACTCTTAAGTGTTCAAGAAAAATAATTTTCCCACAATTTTAAGGAGTGAAAAGTGTGAAAAGAAAGGAAAAGCGGAATTGGTGAAAGTAAAGATAAGGTCAAAGGTGCACTTGCCAAATTTAAATAAAATGAAGATGTATAACTAATCTTTGTTATTAAGTCGAGAGTGCTTAAAGAAATGGGAACAAAAATAAAGAAAGACTTCAAGAATGGGAGGATGAAGGAAGAAACAATGCCCATAATGATGGTGGGATGTATTGAAAAGCGCTTAAGGAGGCTAGATGATATTATTGGTTATCCCAGTATTTACTAGTTCCTTAGCTTACATTACAACCCGTTAAGTCCTACGTGATCTTACATCATGCTTCCTTATATTAGTGGAGTAATACACTAGAGGCAAGCCTATGGTTCATGACATGATGCATGTGAATTCCTTGGGAGAGAGAGAGAAATCGTGTTCATATACCCCTAAGTGTAATGCTGTGGAAATCATATGATTGAAAAAGGGAAAATTCTCTTGTGTTGTGAGGGCACATGCTTGACGAGAGATTGAATTTCGTGTCAGATTTCTTGATCAGTTGATTCGCATGAGTTTGCCGAGATCGAGAGTCGATTCTTGAATCTAGGAGGTCTTAATGTGGTGAATGTCATTGTAGCAATGATACTATGCATGTTTTCTTGATGATTTGCTACATTAAATAATCGGTATAACCGTAGCTTGAATTGTCGAGCCAAAGTAGCTATATATGGGTGTCAATTGCATGAGATGTGAAAGTATTGTTCGAGGAAGAACAAGGTTTTAAGTGTGGGGTAAGTTATCTTGGGAAGAATTATATGCCCAAGTGATGCTCAAATGATCTATTTCGTCTTGTTTATCTATCATTAATTGTACATTCTCATGTGATTTGTAGTTAAAATGTGAATTTATACTAACTAACATGATTAATGTTGTTTTGCAGGAAAAATGTAATTTTAGGAAGCTAAGTTGCATGTTGGTGAAAATCAGGAATGGACTCGGAAGCGAGCAGTGGAAAAGGTCAAGGAAAAACAGCAAATATAAGGGCTCCGCGATGGAGCCGTGTCATGCTGCCATCGTGGAGGTAGTCTGCCTAGGATGATTTATTTTGGCAAATTTCCAGTGAAGGTCCGTGTTGCCTCCGTGACACGGAGGCCAAGCCCCGCGTTACATGTCGTGGCACGTTGGGGATATTTACCTGGAACATCAAATTCCAGTAAGGGTTCGCGACGGCGCCGTGTCACGGAGGCAGTGCTCCGCGATGCACTCTATGACACGTTGCTTGTTATTCCGGAAAAAATTTCCACTAGTATAAATAGCACACTTAGGTTTATTTTTAATTATTCTGACTTAGTTGAGCAAGAACGTGGGTTACAGGCAGTTGCGGGGATGAAATTCTTAGGGTTCTTCTCTAACTCTTTCTCCTTTATTTCAATTGTTTGTATGGTTTATACTCATTTGATGATGTTTAATCCACAAATGAGTGGCTAAATTCACTTCTTGCTGAGGTTAAGAACATTTGTAGTGGAATGTAATTGTTGATCATTTTGGTTTTTCATCTTTTCTTCTATGGTTGTTCTATCAATTCTTATTCTTACTGCATTAATGTCTGGCCAATGTTAATGTATATCTAAAAAATCCAGTTTTATCTTGAAAAGGAAAGAAATTGGAGAGTTGTGAATTGGTAGGATATGATCTCTTCTTAGTTTGGGAAAATTGAGAATTGATTTACCTTCAGAATAGAAATATATCTGAAAGTCGTATTAGTCAATTAAGGAATCGGTTTCGTATGGATAGAACATGAAATTCTTTTATCATAGAAATGTAGGTTGAAGGTTCATGATTCTTAAGTTGGGTAGATTACAAAAGTTTCTCTCCATAGGCAATAATTCTTGACTAGCAACCGAAGGAAAAATTAACCGAATTGTATCAATAAATTACTTCCCTGCATGTTCGTTTTGGCCTCAGCTTGCTCATTACTATAGTTCAGACTCACTTTATCATTTTATCTTAGATTAGTATAAATTAGGAAACCAACTCTCAAAATCTTCTTTAAATTGTTGTCTGCATTTTTAGAGTTAGAGTTCATTAACACTTAATTCGATTATTACCTTGGTTTAGTCCCTGTGGGATCGATACTTGGCTTACTTTAGCCATTTTACTACTTGTTCGACCACGTGCACTTGCGTGTAGTTGCGAAAGCCACCGAACAGTTCACTTTGGAAATAATATGAAAGATGACTTGAAAATGAAGTGAGAGGCCTTTATATACTTGGAGCCTTTAAGTTGCATTTGTCGAATGCGATTTATAAGTCGCATTTGTCGAATGCGATTTATAAGTCACATTTGCCTTGTGACGCTCCAACTTGGCACTTGTATGGTCTCTCCCCTGGCCCTTTTCTCGCACGTATGACATTCTAAAACTCTTAACCAACATGCGAATAGGCCAACTAAGTGTCAAGAACTTACGGGGTGTAACAGTTAATATTCCGCTTAATGATATGGAGTTAGATGAATGTTCATGCCATGGGTTGACTTGGAGTCTCTCGGGGCTCCTCATCCCATGTTACGATCCGAGTCTACGTTCGGGTTGTGACACCAGGTCAAGCTCAGCACAGCTTTTCACCCGCAGACATATGGGCAAGATGAGCGAACTATCAAGACCTTGGAAGATATGATGAGAGCGTGCATTATCGATTTTAAGGGCAGTTGGGATTACCACTTGCCTCTCATAGAGTTTGTGTAGAATAACAGCTACCACTCCAGTATCTAGATGAACCCGTTTGAGGCATTGTATGATAGAAGGTGTAGATCTCCTATCGAGTGGTTTGAGGTTGGTGAAGCTACTCTAATCGGGCCAGACTCAGTTCATGAAGCTATGCAAAAAGTACAGCTCATACGAGAAAGGTTGAAAACATCTCAGAGCCATCAAAAATCTTATGATAATGTGAGAAGAAGCAAAATAGAGTTTGCAGTGGATGACCGGGTTTATCTAAAAATTTCGCACATGAAAGGGGTGATGAGATTTGGGAAGAAGGAAAAACTCAGTCCGAGCTATGTAGGACCCTAAAGAATTCTGAAGCGAATTGGCAGTGTGGCATATGAATTAGAACTACCTCCAGAGTTAGCATCAGTGCACCCAGTCTTTCATGTATCACTATTAAAGAAGTGCATCAGTGATCCAGCCTCGGTTGTGCCATTAGACAGCGTGGGAATAAAAGATAGTCTCTCTTACGAAGAGGTCCCAATTCAGATCCTTGACTGTCAGGTTTGTAAGTTGAGAAACAAGGAAGTCGCCTCGGTGAAAGTTTTATGGAGAAACCAGCTAGGGGAGCCACATGGGAAGCAGAAGCAGACATGATGGACAAATACCATTACTTATTCCCTTCTAGTTCAGTTCCGGCATCAGGTACTAAATTCCTCCTCAATACTCTGTTCAGTTTCATACTCATCAGCTCTATTTAGATTTTCTACGTGCATTCTAGTTGCATTAGCTCTGTTAGCATAGTTAAGTCAGCTCGGAGTAAGTTACTCCTTCAGCAACCGGCATATAGCTTCAAATTGGGAATTGCAGTTCTTTTTCCCAGTTTTCAGCAGTTTTAGTCTTCATTTGAGGATGAATGATTCCAAGGGGGAGATATTGTAACAGCCTGAAACCTTTCTAGGCCAAACTCAGACCTTGCAAGAAAAACCAGGGGAAACCAGAAAGTTTTATTGCAGAATGACCCAGATAACGGATCGTGGTCAGATCCAATGGGTCGTTGTCAGCTCAGCAGATTCCCTTCGAGGGAAACAACAAGGCATAGGACGACCCCTTGGAAGAAACAACGAGTCGTCCTATCATCCGTTGGATCCCAGTAAAGAGGTCCATCGGATTTTTTCCAGAGTCAACAAGTGGAACTAACGGCTTGTGGTTCCTACCAATGAGCCATTTCTACAACCCGTAACCAAGTCTAGGCCCCAACAGTGTTGAGAATGAGTCGATGCAACAACCTTTTGGTCCTACCAATGAGTCATTTTGTTGCCTATTGTCATAGGGCCTAGATTTCCCCACCAGTGACAATGAGAGGTACCAACGACTTGTTAGTTGTCCCAACAAGTCATGGTATCCTCTCGTGGTCCTGTTATAGTGAGCATGATGTTTGGACCCAGGACAAACGGTTGGCTCCAATGGGCCGTGGTTTCAACCAACGACCCGTCCTATGGCTCGTTGGATCCTATCGGGCAGATTTTCAGATCTTATTCCAGGGTTATTTTTGTAACTTCCCAGCGTCTTTATCTTAAAATCCCATTGTTTTGGACTCATTTAGGAGGGAGGTAAAGGGGTAAAATGACAGTTTTTCCTTCGTTCCCTCCTCCCCTTAAAGTCTAAAGCGTAGAAAACAGTCAGGAAGCAGCAAGAGTAGAGCTACGACATTCGACATCTTCATCGGATTCTCCTCAAATTTTCAAGAGATTCTCTCAGGGGTTTCTATCACCAGGTATGTGGGATTTCAACAAGGGAATAGTTCTTTCCTTGTCCCCAAAAATCTCCTTTATCTTCTCTATCAGTTATAGCCCTGTAGTTTCGAAATGTGAAAAATTTTCAAACAGATTTCTTTCTGGATTCAAAGGGAATATTTCTCATGATTTTGATTTCTTATTTATTCCCCATTTCTAGAAATTGTGAATGATTGCAGCTAGTAGCATAATTCATCCCTAGTCACATTTTAGTAGAAATTAGAAACTTGGGGGTTGAACTAGTTTTCCTTGTAGCATTGTTCCATCAATTTTGGGATACACATATATTTAAATTATGTTAAAATCTCAGTTATAATCATGTCAGTCTAGTCTCAGTCAGAATTTTAACAACCTCGGTGTTATCTAGAAAAATGTCAGTTAATCAGTTTGACTATAGTTAATCCTTGAGGTGTCCCTGATACCTCCCAATTATCAATATTAGACTCAGTATCATATTTTAGTGGTTCTTTAGGCGGTCATGAAACTTTTAGATAAGCAGATCTGACCAACCTTAGGACCCCAGCTTCAGGTTACAGTTTATTCTTTAGATGGTTATGACGCTTCCAGATATGAAGCTCTGGCCAGTTTTAGAACACTAATTACAAAATCCGGTCCAATAAGACTCTTAGGGTACTTCTGGATAGGTATCCCTAACTTAGTCTTGGGCCTCAGTTTCGAGCTATCAGCTTAGTAGAAAGTCTAGGACTATCTAGTGGGAGTAGGATTTAGCACCGAGCGGTTCAGGGTTCCAGCGCACCTAGGCTCCCAGAACTACGACGCCGCCGTAGGTTATATTTTATTGGCCTCATGGACCCAGACTTGTGATCACTCAGTTCATTCCTTTATACCCTGGCAAGGTATATTGGGTCCTATCAATGGGGTGTATACATCATAGTCCACGTCTAGCTCATGTGGTTATATGTCGGTTATAGACTCTCCCACTAGTCAGCTCAGTTCAGTCTGAGATTAGTCAGTTCAGGTCGGTTCAATACATTATTTCAAATTAGTATCTCAGATTTAGAGCATGTCTTTGACCATTAGACAGAGTCATTTTGGCCACCTCGGTATATCACAGTTATTCAGTTTCAGTATTTTCAGTTGGTCATTACATGTCTTTCCAGTTCAGTTATTTTATTCCTTGTGTATGGTTTCTCTCACTTACTCAGTACATTCAAAGTACTAACGCATACCTTTTATGTTGTATCATTTATGATATAGCTACAGGATATCAGTCTCAGCCCCATTAGCAGATCACTTTCAGAAGTTTCCAGCTGCATCATCGGTGAGTCCTCATCTTTCGAGGACGAGGCTTATTATTTTTCAGTTATATTTTCTCTAGTTAGATTTAGAGTTAGATGGGGACTTGTCCCAGCAACTCATCAGATAGATGGCTTTCAAACACAGACAGAGTTTTCATACTTTCAGTTTTACTTCTAGTTGTATTAAACTTATGATGTAGTTCTTTCATAAAATGTTTTATTTTATTATTTCAAAGCTTCCTTTATGTATTTACTCAGCATGCTAGTGTTATGATAGACCATAGGTTGACTTGGGGTTACTCGTGACTCCAAGTATAGTGTCTCATCCAGGGTACAGACTCGAGGCGTGACACCAGCATTAGCATCGGCGGTTCGCAGATGCTGAGCCGCATTCCACTGATGCACCTTCCACTTCTCACTAGTATGCTCCTACGTTTGGTCAGTGTTTTTCCGGTCCCATCTAGTGGAGTGTTGGTCCTCTTCTTTAGTTTCATGCTTTGTTCAATTCCGTGTCTTCTCTCTTTAAGTTGAATGTCTACCAGAACAAAAGAGAAAAAGCATAAAATCCTCTCAAATGACTTGAAAACCAAGCAAAAGCTCATGTTTGAAAGCCTAATGAGTTGGTAAATTACCAACTCATCAAGTATATTTTCCAGTTTTAAACTATCCTGATTATGAGAAGGACCCTCTCGCCACTGTTACAAATTAGATAACTAAACTTTAGCTGGGACATAAGGATTAGAGCTCATATTCCCAAAATTATTGTTCTTGTTCATGTTACCTTGATTAGAACCACTTTGATTCTAATAATTCGACCCCTGATAACCTTACCTTTGTGTTTAAGGTCTATATTGATTCTGATAATTCAAATCCTGATAGTTCTTCGTCTGATAAATTCCTTGAGCATTATTTATATAATTGACATACTCAAACTACATTGGAGGTCCATTTTGATACTGATTATCCTAATGTGAATAGTTAGCATTTGGCATTACCTGAACTTCTTAAACTATATTCACCTTTTTCATTTCGCCTTCAATGAACCTCTTGGTCAACAAGATGATGTTTGTAGCAAGATTAAAGACAATTAATCCTTTTCTTGGTTCTGCTAAACCATATTGGCCAAATAAGGAGTTCGGTAAGAGATGCCATCACTCATATCACCTGAATGCCAGATTGTGTTTTGTCACCTTTTCCAATAGACTAGTGATTCAAGTAAAGGTTTTATTCATGAAGCAACCCCTATTAACATTATTAGTCATGGATTGGCTCAAAAGGTCCAATCCCATATAGATTTCTCTAGTAGAATATTCTCCGGAAAATCATAATTCAGTGACCTCAGCAAATACTTTTTAGATCTCTCTTATGATTTAGATAGTTGTTTCCTAGGGATTTTATTGAGTGAAAGATCTTATCTCTCAGCTCGACCTTCTTGCTCCGAGAGAACTACTTCTACAAAAACACATTCACTAGCTCACCCCAAGTATGAATGGAGTTCGGTGATAAACTATATAGCCAAGTTCTGGCTTCACCGGCGAGGGAACTTGAAGACCTCTGAGGGATTGCCTCCTCTGACATGTTATTTTGCTTATGCATTGCACATATCCCTAGGAAGTTCTTTAGATTCTGATGTAGGTCATCATTGGTGCAATTTTGAAATAACCCTTTAGCCTTTAGTGTAGTGTAGATATTGCCTTCTATCTTGAAGGTGGAAGCGTCCATATGGTTGAACAATAGAATTTGCATAATCAATTTCTTGAACAAGATCTACAAACACATCACAGGTTTGTATATTCAATATGGTTGACTCATGCTGAGGCCTAGGTTTGAATTAAAGGTATTGTGAGAGGCATCGTCATAGGCACGAGCACGAGTCGTGCCAGGCCCTACGACTTATCAGGTCAGCCATGGCCAGAGGAATCAAAAAAAGAGGGAAAATGAGGCAGTTCACCTAACGGAAGGAACCCATGAGTCATGGTCAGTCACCATGAGTCGTGGTCCATGGGTCGTGGTCAGCCGGATGGAATTTATGTGAAATTGAGGCAGTGCATGTGATGAGTGGTGACCACGAGTTGTGGACACTTATAATGATTTGTGATGTCCCACGGGATGAACCCAGATGATTAGTTAGGCAGTGCACATGACGGATGATCCCACGAGTCGTGGCCTGAAGTGATGAGTCGTTAGTCCCTCGTGGGGGAGCCTGACAGTCAGTTTTTCTGCCAATTTCCTAAGGTTATTTAAGTAATTTCCTATCTACTAGACTCTAAACTACATCGTTTTAATCATAATTCCAAATTATCTGAGGGGTTAAACGGTTTTTTTCCTCATTCTCCCCATTCAGACTCACAGAAAACAACATAAGAGTTCTCCCATAGCATTTCCAAGAAAGAACTAGGGCAGTCTATTTCTCCTCGATTTCTCAAGGAAATTATCTGGGCTTCTTCACCAGGTATGTGGGAATTCAACAAAGGAATAATTCATCCTTTGAGTCCCAAAACTCCTCCCTACTTTTCTCTATCAGTTCTAGCCCTGGAATTTACAATTGTTAAGAAATTTTAGCCATACTTCGTCTAATTCATGTTGAATGTTATTTCATGTTAGTTATAGATATTTTCCACCAATTTGTGATTGAAATGATGTTTTCTTGTGAAGTGAAACTTAGCCATATTTCTTGAATGTAGAAAATCTTGAATCTTGCAATAGTGTTTGAATATCGAAATTTTGCTTGATTTTATCAGTGTTGGGGACTCCCATGTGTTAGTAGAATTGAAACTCAATCAGATTGTTGTTAGTTTGGTTATAGACAAAAGGTTAGAATTCTCAGTGTCAGTCAGAAATGTCAACTGATCAGTTTGACCACAAAAATTTCCGAGGTGTCAGTAGTACCTCCCAATTATCAGAAGCAGATTCAGAACTCAGTTTTAGTGGTCCACTAGGCGTTCATGATACTTTATATAAGAAGCTCTTACTAGCCTTAGAGCCCCAGCTTCATATTACAGTTTGTTCTTTAGACGGTTACGATGCTTCCAGATAAGCAACTCTGACCAGTCTTAGAACCCAGTCCTAGAATCCGATCTGATAAGGCTCTAAGGGTGCTATCAGATATGTATCCTTGACTAGTCTTGGGCCCCAGTTTTGAGCTATCAGCTTAGTTTTCAGTCTAGGACTATCCAGTGGGAGTAGGATTTAGCACCGAGCGGACCAGGGTTCCAGCGCACTCAGGTACCCAAAACTACGTTACCACTGTAGGTTACAATTTTATTAGCCTCATGGACCAAACTCTTGTGATCACCCAGGTCATGCCTTTATACCCTGGCAAGGTATATTAGGTCCTACCGATGGGGTGTATACATTGGACTCCATGTCTAGCTCACATGGTTATATATCGGTTATAGACTCTCCCACTAGTCAGCTCAGTCCAGTTTCAAAACAGTTTAGATTAGTACTTCAGATTTAGAACATGTTCTTGACCATCAGACAGGGTCTTTTAGACCGTTTCAGTTATTTCAATTATTCAGTTCAGTAGTTTCAGTTGGTCATTGTATGTCTTTTATGTTCAGCACTTTTATTTCTTACGTATGGTTTCTCTCACTTACTCAGTACATTCAAAGTACTGATGCATACTTTTATGTTGTATAATTTTATGATATAGCTGCAGGATCTCAGTCGCAGCCTTGCTAGCCGACCGCTCTTAAAGAGTTCAGCGGTTCTAGTTGGCGAGTCCTCATCTGTTAAGGACGGAGATTATATCATTCAGTTACATTTTCATTTTTTTCTATTTAGACTTGGAGTTAGCTGGGGGCTTGTCCTAGAAACTCATCAGTGGTAGTTGGCTTTCAGACACAAACATGGGTTCAGACTTTCAATTTTGTTTTGATATTTTAAACTATATAATTCCGCTTTATTCTCATAAATGTTTTATACTTTACTTTAAAGCTTCTGCTATATTCATATGTTTACTCAAAATGCCAGTGTATGATAGACCTAGGGTTGACTTGGGATTACTTGTGACTCCAAGTACCGTGTTCTGTCCAGGGTATAAGCTCGGGGCATGACAAACTTGGTATCAAAACTCTAGGTTTAGAGTATCCTCGGATATCTGAAATTCGCATTCAGTAGAGTCCTCTTCATGGGTGTGAAGCACGCCATACTTATGACGAGGAGGCTACGAGATGTTATTAGGAAAACTCCCTTTATTTCATATTCCTTATCATGCGTTGAAATTCAATTCTAGAATCATTCTCCTAACTCATGCTCTATTTCATTTCAGTGAATATGCCTCCACGATGTGGTAACTGAAGAACGACCAGTAATGCTCACCGACCTGCCCCACCAGTGGTAGTTGGCTTTCAAACACAGACATGGGTTCAGACTTTCAATTTTGTTTTGATATTTTAAACTATATGATTCCTCTTTATTCTCATAAATGTTTTATACTTTACTTTAAAGCTTCCGCTATATTCATATGTTTACTCAGAATACCAGTGTATGATAGACCTGGGATTGACTTGGGGTTACTTATGACTCCAAGTACTGTGTCGCGTCCAGGGTATAATCTTGGGATGTGACAAACTTGGTATCAAAGCCCTAGGTTTAGAGTATCCTTGGATATCTGAAAGACGCATTGAGTAAAGTCCTCTTCATGGGTGTGAAGCGCGCCACACTTATGATGGGGAGGCTACGAGATTTTATTAGGAAAACTCCCTTTATTTCATACTCCTTATCATGCATTGAAATTCAATTCTAGAATAATTCTCCTAACTCATTCTCTGTTTCATTTCAGTGAATATGCCTCCGCGATGTGGTAACTGAAGAACAACCAGTAATGCTCACTGACCTGCCCCACCAGCCCCTCAGGGTGACTCAGTGTCTCCCATAGAGTTCAGGGTGGCCATTTAGTTGCTCGCTCAAACTGTTGCCAATCAGGTGAACCAACAGGTGGTTCCAATTAACAATAATGGGTCTGCAGCGGCTGCCAGAGTATGGGACTTCACTGGGATGAACCCTCTGAATTTTCACGGATCTAATGTGGGAGAGGACCCACAAGGATTTGTGGATGAGATTAAAAAGATCACCCTAATTATGGGTGTCAGTCTCTTAGAGAGTGCCGACCTGGCTGCCTACCAGCTGAAAGGGGTAGCCTAGCTCTGGTACGAACAGTGGAAGGAGGGGAGGCTAGTGGAAGTAGGACCAGTGGAATGGGAGGAGTTCACTACAGCCTTCCTGGACAGATTCTTCCCTCGGGAGCTCAGAGAGGCAAAAGGAGCGGAGTTCATGAATTTAAGACAGGGAAACTAGATAGTAGAAGAGTATGCTCTAGAGTTCACCAGGTTGTCCAAATACGCTTCAGAGGTGGTGGCCAAGCCAAGGGCTCGCATGCTGAAGTTTGTTAATAGGGTGTCGAACCTAGTCCTCAAATAGTGTAGGACAGCGACATTGATTAAAAGGATATTGATCTCTCTAGCCTTATTGTCTATGCCCAATAGATTGAGGCAGAAAAACTAAGGGACATGGAACAAAAGAACAAGCGGGCAAGGACTGGCCAATCAGATTATGGCCACCAGAGGTCTGGCGGTAGCAGCTGCCCACAACAGCAATAGCAGCAGAGGGCTCCAAGACCCAGCTCAGCCAGCGCCCCTACCTTTCGGTCCCGCCAAGATCGGAGGGGTGGAGCATCTGGCTCTCAGTCCTAGAGTTGTGGTGCTGGTAACAGGTATCCAGCTGCCCCAAATGTGGAAAGAACCACCCAGGAGAGTGTCTTCAGGCTCTAGAGGGCTGTTTTGGTTGTGGACAGCTTGGTCATCGGCTTAAGGAATGCCTGTCAGCAGGACGGGGAAGGTCACAATTCACTACCTCAGCAGCTCTAGCAGGCTGACCATCTCAGTAGGCTAATACATCAAGTATGGAGGGCAGCCAGCGCCAAAATTATTTTTGTGCATTTCTCTTCTCGTTAAGATCAGGAGAGCTCACCAGACGTGGTCACGAGTATGTTACGTCTTTTCCATCTAGATGTATATGCCCTACCAGATCCAGGGACCACACTATCTTTCGTGACTCCCTATGTAGCAATCCAATTCTATATCAGTCTAGAGGTCCTCTCAGAACCATTTTCAGTCTCCACCCCAGTTGGCGAGTTAGTTAGAGCCAATCGGGTGTATAGAAACTGCCCAGTCTCAATCTTCAATAAAGTCATTCCAGCTGACCCTGTAGAGTTATACATGGTCGACTTCGACCTCATTCTTGGCATAGATTTTTTACACTCCAGTTATGCCTCAGTCGACTGCAGAACTAGGGTTGTCAGATTTCAATTCCCTAATGAGCCAGCTCTAGAATGGAGGGGCAATAGTTCAACGCCTAAGGGTAGGTTTATATCCTACTTTAAGGCCAGGAAGCTTATTTCTAAGGGATGTATCTACCATCGAGTTTGGGTCAAAGATTCCAACTCTGAGAACCCAACTATCCAGTCAGTCCCTGTTGTCGACGAATTTCCATATGTGTTCCCCAAAGATCTTCGCGGAGTTCCTCCTAAATGGGAAATCGACTTTGGTATAGACCTTCTCCTAGATACTTAGCCCATCTCCATCCCTCATTATAGAATGGCTCTGGCTAAACTTAAGGAGTTGAAGGAGTAGCTAAAAGATCTTGTTGATAAGGGTTTATCAGACCTAACATCTCTCCCCAGGGTGCTCTAGTGCTATACGTGCGAAAGAAAGATGGTACCCTCAGAATGTGTATTGATTACCGTCAGTTAAATAATGTCACAGTCAAGAATAGGTATCCCCTACCCAGAATTGATGACCTGTTCGACCAACTTCAGGAAGCCAGTTGTTTCTCCAAAATAGATCCCAGGTCGGGGGATCATCAACTAAGAGTCTGAGAGTATGACATACCAAAAATAGCTTTCAGGACTCGGTATGGTCACTACGAGTTTGTGGTTATGTCCTACGGACTAACAAATGCCCCTGCAGCCTTTAAGGACCTGATGAACAGAGTCTTCAAGCAGTATCTGGATATGTTCATCATTGTGTTTATCGATGACATACTGGTATACTCCAGAAATGAGGAAGAGCATGTTAATCACCTGAGGATAGTGCTTCAAACACTCAGGGATTTCGCCAAGTTCAGCAAATCCGAATTCTGGCTGGAATCCTTGACTTTCCTGGGTCATGTGGTCTCGGGTGAGGGTATTCAAGTTAATCCTCAGAAGATAGCAGCAGTGAAAGACTGGCCCAAACCTACCTCTCAAACCGAAATTAGAAGTTTCTTGGGTCTAGCCGGTTATTACCGACATCTTGTGAAAGGTTTTTCTTCTATAGCATCTCCTCTAACTAGGCTGACTCAGAAGAAGGTGAAATTTCAGTGGTCAAATGCATGTGAGAAGAGTTTCCAAGAGTTAAAAACTCAACTCACTACTTCCCCAGTGTTGACCCTACTGGAAGGATAAGATGGGCTTGTAGTCTATTGCGACGCTTCCAGAGTTGGACTCGGTTGCGTTCTAATGCAGCGGGGCAAGGTGATAGCGTATGCCTCTAGATAGCTAAAAATTCATGAAAAGAATTATCCGACTCATGACTTGGAGTTGGCAGTGGTGGTGTTTGCATTGAAAATATGGAGGCACTATCTGTATGGGGATCACGTGGATATTTTCATTAATCACAAGAGCCTTCAGTATGTATTCAGTCAGAAGGACCTAAATCTTCATCAGACAAGGTGGTTAAAGCTCCTAAAGGATTATGACATGAGCGTGCTATATCACCCTGGCAAAGCCAATGTGGTGGCTGATGCCCTGAGCAGAGTATCTATGGGGAGTGTAACTCATATTGAGGAGGGCAAAAAGGAGCTGGCAAAGGATATCCACAAATTGGCTCGGTTAGGAGTACAATTAGTTGATACAATTAAGGGTGGAGTAGTTGTGTAGAGTGGTTCAGATTCCTCATTGGTTGTTGAAGTTCAGTCCAGACAGGATGAAGATCCCATCTTGCTTAAGCTTAAGGAAACGATTCTCAGAAAAGAGGTTGAGGCTTTCTCCAAAGGGGGAGATGATGTGCTCCGTTACCAGGGCAGATTGTGTATACCGGACGTCAGTGATTTGAGACAGCAGATACTGACTGAAGGACACAGCTCGAGATACTCCATCCACCCTGGTGCTACTAAAATGTACCGCAATTTTTGAGATATTTACTAGTGGAACGTCATGAAGAGAGATATCGTTGAATTTGTAGCTAAGTGCCCGAACTACCAGCAAGTCAAAGTAGAACACCAAAGACGGGGAGGTATGACTCAGGATATCAACATACCCATGTGGAAGTGGGAAGAAGTAAATATGGATTTTATTATGGGTCTACCACGAACTCGTCAGCAACATGATTCTATCTGGGTGGTAGTAGACTGGATGACTAAGTCAGCACATTTCCTCCCGATTAAAACTACAAATTCAGCTGAGGACTACGCTAGGCTTTATATCCGAGAGTTGGTCAGGCTTTATGGGGTGCCATTATCCATAATTTCAGACATAGGTACCCAGTTCACCTCGCATTTCTGGAAGTCTTTTCAAAAGGGACTTCGTATTCAGGTTAAGCTCAGCACAGCTTTTCACCCGTAGACAGATGGGCAAGTTGAGTGGACTATTTAGACCCTAGAAGATATGTTGAGAGCATGCGCAATCAATTTCAAGGGCATTTGGGATGACCACTTGCCTCTTATCGAGTTTGCATACAACAACAGCTACCACTCCAATATCCAGATGGCCCCGTTTGAGGCATTGTATGGTAGGAGGTGCAGATCTCCTATTGGGTGGTTTGAAGTTGGTGAAGCTACCATAATCGGGCTAGACTTGGTTGATGAAGCTATGCAGAAGGTACAACTCATTAGAGAAAGATTGAAAACAGTTCAGAGCCGTCAAAAATCTTATGCTGATGTGAGGAGAAGAGAATTGGAGTTTGCTGTAGATGACTAGGTCTATCTAAAAATTTCACCCATGAAAGGGGTGATGAGATTTGGGAAAAAGGGAAATCTCAGTCCAAGATATGTGGGACCCTACAGAATTCTAAGGCGAATTGGCAAGGTAGCTTATGAGCTGGAATTACCTTCAGAGTTTGCATCTGTGCACCCAGTATTCCATGTGTCACTATTGAAGAAGTGCATCGGTGATCCAACTTCAATTGTGTCATTGGACAGTGTGGGAGTGAAAGATAGTCTCTTATACGAGGAGGTCCTAGTCCAGATCCTTGACCATCGAGTTCATAAGCTGAGGAACAAGGAGGTAGCTTCGGTCAAAGTCTTGTGGAGGAATCAGTAGGTTCAGGGAGCTATGTGGGAGGCCGAAGCAGATAAGATGGCTAGATATCCCCATTTGCTCCCTTCCGACTCAATTTCAGTTTAAGGTATCAATTTCCTCCCCAAAACTACTTTTAGTTCATATGTTTTAGTTTCTTTCATGTAAATGAATAGGTGCATGGTTAGTGAATTCAGTTCAAACTTGTAATTCAGTTCAGAGGTAGTCACTCTGCTAGTTTCAGCTTTCATGATCAGTACTTGTGTATAAAGATTGTCATTATCTGTTTTTCTGTGTGTTTTGCAACATTCGAGGAAGAATTTTCCCAAGGGAGAGATATTGCAATGCCTCAGAAACTTAAATACTAGACCTGGGACTTAAATCAGAGAAAACTGGAAAAGTGACTCGTGGTGAGGCCTGGATTTGAGTTAAAGGCATTCTGGAGAGGAGTCATCGCGGGCATGACCAAGAGTTTTGGTCGGTCCCCACAACTCGTCAGGTCATCCGTGGCCAGAGGAATTAAAAAGGGAAAAAAATAAGGCAGTGCACCTAATGGAAGGACCCCACAAGTCATGGTCAGTCACCACGATTCGTGGGATGAGTCATGGTCAGCCGGATGGAATTTATGTGAAATTGAGGCAGTGCATGTGACGAGTGGTGACCACGAGTCATGGTCACTTATAACGATCCGTGATGTCCCTCGTGACGAACCCATATGATTAGTTACGAAGTGCACTTGACGGACGATCCCACGAGTAGTGGCCTGAAGTGACGAGTCGTTAGGTCCCTCGTGGGGGAGCCTGACAGTCAGTTTTCCTGTGAATTTCCTAAGGGTCTTTAAGTAATTTCCTACCTCCTAGACTCTAAAGTACATTTTAAACATAATTCTAGATTATCTGAGGGGTTAAATGGTTTCTTTCCTCATTCTCCCCATTAAGACTCACAGAAAATAGCGTAGGAGTTCTCTCATAGCATTTCCAAGCAAGAACTAGGGAAGTCTATTTCTCCTCGATTTCTCAAGTAAATTCTTCGAGCTTCTTCACCAGATATGTGGGAATTCAACAAGGGAATAAATCTTCCCTTGTGTCCCCAAATTCCGCCCTACTTTTCTCTATCAGTTCTAACCCTGGAATTTTCAATTGTTAAGAAATTTTAGCCATACTTCGTCTAATTCATGTGGAATATTATTTCATGTTAGTTATAGATATTTTCCACCAGTTTGTGACTGAAATAATGTTTATTCTTGTGAAGTGAAATTTATCTCTATTTCTTGAATGTAGAGAATCTTGAATCTTGCAAGAGTGATTGAATATCAAAATTTTGCTTGATTTTATCAGTGTTAAAGACTCCCATGTGTTAGTAACGTTGAAACTCAATCAGATTATTATCGGTTCGGTTTTAGCCAAAAGGTTAGAATTCTCAGTGTCAGTCAGAAATGTCAACTAATCAGTTTGACTATAGAAATTCCCAAGGTGTTAGTAGTACCTCCCAGTTATCAAAATCAGATTCAGAACTCAGTTTTAGTGGTCCACTAGGCAGTCATGACACTTTAAGTAAGAAGCTCTGACTAGCCTTAGGACCCCAGCTTCATATTACAGTTTGTTCTTTAGACGGTTACGACGCTTCCAAATAAGCAACTCTGACCAGTCTTAGAACCCAATCCCAGAATCTGGTCTGATAAGGCTATTAGGGTGCTATTAAATATGTATCCCTGACTAGTCTTGGGCTCCAGTTTCAAGATATCAGCTTAGTATTCAGTCTAGGACTATCTAGTGAAAGTAGGACTTAGCACCGAGTGGATCGGGGTTCCAACGCACCCAGGTACCCAAAACTACATTGCCACCGTAGGTTAGAGTTTTATTGGCCTCATGACTCCAGACTCTTGTGATCACCCAGTTCATGCCCTTATACCCTAGCAAGGTATATTGGGTCCTATCGATGGGGTGTATACATCGGACTCCAACTCTAGCTCACATGGTTATATGTCGGTTATAGACTCTCCTACTAGTCAGCTCAGTCCAGGTTCAAATCAATTCAGATCCGTACTTCAAATTTAGAACATGTTCTTGACCATCATACAGGGTCTTTTAGACTATTTCAGTTATTTCAATTATTCAGTTCAGTAGTTTCAGTTGGTCATTGCATGTCTTTTCAATTCAGCACTTTTATTTCTTACGTATGGTTTCTCTCACGTACTCAGTACATTTAAAGTACTGATGCATACTTTTATGTTGTATCATTTTATGATACAGCTGCAGGATCTCAATCGCAGCCTCACTAGCCAACCGCTCTCTGAAGACTTCAGCGGTTCTAGTTGGTGAGTCCTCATCTGTCAAGGATGGAGATTATTTCATTCAGCTACATTTTCTTTTTTTCTATTTAGACTTGGAGTTAGCTAGGGGCTTGTCCAAGAAACCCATTAGTGGTAGTTGGCTTTCAGACATAGACATGGGTTTAGACTTTCAGTTTTGTTTTGATATTTTAAACTATATGGCACGACCAGAACAGAGGCCCGGATCGTAGACACGGGACAAGGGACCCCAAGAGACCCCAAGTCGACCCATGGCATAAGCATACAACTAACTCATTCAATAAACTGAAGAAATCATGAATATAAACTCAGCGGAAATCTAAATCAACATCACATCAGAATAATATCTGAAGCTACACATACATAAGTTTGAAAGCCTCTAGTATAGATGAGTTGATGAGACAAGACCCTAACTAACTCAACAATACTAAAAATGGAAATACATAAAGGAAAATGATAGTCTGGTCCTTGAAGGATGAGGACTCACCAATCCGAAAAGATACTAACTCTGGAAAGCTATCTAAGAACGGGGCTGAAGCTGTGAGTCGGATCCTATATCATGAAATGATACAGCATATAAAGTATGTGGTTAGTACGTGGAATGTACCAAGTATGCAAGGTAAATAAAACTGCTTAAGTAAAATAAATCATTGAAAACATTTCATTACATATCATAAGCTTTCAAGTCTAAGGAGAAGGGCTACATGCACTCATTCTGAAATCGAAATCTTATCATGACATGACCATGCATAGCTTTATAATAGCATGACTTACTCGAATGAGTCAAAGTTGAAACGTGACATTTATATTAAAAGTTGAACAATGAGTAAACCTTACTTTTAGAACATGCATGCGTAAAATAATATTCATGAGTAATGAATATGCAAATCCTAATAGTATAGACAGTGGGAGACTCGTCACTTAACCGACATACCGCGATAGAGCTTACGTGGTCCCAACTATCATACTCAAGTGGATAGAGCCGTCCATAACCTTGTCAGGGTGATGGACGATACCATGATATTGATATCAAGCTCAATGGCCAATCGGGACGGGGATAGCTCACAATGGAAGTTCCAATATTATAATAGTATCAACCTACATTGGCGCGTAGTTTTGGGGCATAGGGTGATTGATCCTTAACCCGCTTGGTGCTAGACTCTTCTCCCAAAAACATGCAATGCTCTACATCGTATATAACGAAGCTCAACATCGTCTATTGACGAAGCTCAAGATGAAATCATGAATAACTCAACATCATATTAAATGAAGCTTAACATTGTCTATTGACAAAGCTCATTAGTGAAATCATGCATAGACTCGACATCATGTGAAAATGAAGCTCAACATTGTCTTTTGACAAAGCTCGATAATGACATACATCTCAATTACGAATTCATGCATATGAGAAGCTTTATTTCGAAACATACCACAATATCAAGTATAAGTGGGAGCATCTACTCCAAATCATGCGGTAAGCTATATGTAGGAGTATTTAACTCAACATCGTCTATTTTTCCTTCTCTCTCACCCCAGGCCTAACCTAACGACTCGTGGTGTCTGACCACAAGTCATTCCCTCACCCGTGGGGACCCCTTATCCTTCAATCTTCATGCTCTTTACTAGCCTTCCCCTCAAGCCACCTGACGACTCGTGGGATGGTCTCACAAGTCGTCCAACGACTCGTTCTGTGCCTACAACTCAGATTTTTCAGCTTTTCCCCATTTCAACTCCCGAGTCCGATCTTTGAGTTCTCGGGGTATAAAAATATCTCCCCCTTAAGAACATTCATTCTTGAATGTTAGAAAAACATAGGAAACTTAGAAACAAGCAATGCTCCTATGCAAATACCGATTATTTAAACCAAAAATTGACGGAATGACTACCTCCGAAAAGAACTACATAGCTGAACTGAATTCAGACATCACATACATCTATCATAACATAAATCAAACTTATTCACATGAACTGAACATGGAAACTGATTAGAGAATTAGGGCAAACACTAATACCTCAAACTGAAACTGAGCCGATAGGGAACAGGTGACGGTACTTAGCCTTTATGGCCGCTTTGGCTTTCTACGTAGCTCCCTCAATATGCTGGTCTCTCCATAACACCTTCACCGAAGCTACTTCTTTGGTCCTCAGCCTCCGAACCTGGAAATCCAAAATTGCAACTGGAATTTCCTCATAACTGAGGCTGTCTCCCACACCAACGCTTTCCACCGGGACAACTAAAGATGGATCATCCAAGCACTTTTCCAAGAGTGATACATGAAATATGGGATGAACTGAAGATAACTCCGATGGCAAGTCCAATTCATATGCCTTACCAAGTTTTCTCATAACCCGGTAGTGACCAACATAGCAGGGACTGAGTTTTCCTTTCTTTCCAAACCGCATAACTCCCTTCATGGGAGACACCTTTAGAAATACCCAATCGTCTACCTCAAACTCCAAATCTCTCCTTCTCAAATCAGTATATGACTTTTGATGACTGTGAGCGGTTTTTAGCCTATCCATTATCATCTGAACTTTCACTATGGCCTCATGAACCGAATCGGGTCCTATCATAGCTTCCTGACCAAACTCAAACCATCTGATGGGCGATCTACACCTTCGCCTGTAAAGAGCCTAAAACAGTGCCATCTGGATGCTGGAGTGGTAACTGTTATTGTAAGCGAACTCGATCAAGAGCAAGTGATCATCCTAACTACCTTTAAAATCCATCACACATGATTTCAACATCTCCTCGCGAGTCTGGATCGTCCGCACCGCCTGACCATCCGTTTGCGGATGAAATGCTATGCTGAATTTAACCTGAGTCCCAAGCCCTTTTTGGAAAGACCGCCAAAACTGAGAGGTAAACTGAGTTCCTCGATCTGAGATAATAGAAAAATGCACCCCATGTAATCGCACCAACTCCTGGATATATAGTTTGACATAATCATCCGATGAATCTGTGGTTTTGACTGGTAGGAAGTGTGCAGCCTTGGTTAACCTATCTACTACCACCCAAATAGAATCATAGTGTCGGCGAGTACGAGGTAGGCCTGTAATGAAATCAATATTAATCTCTTCCCACTTTCAAGTAGGAACGCTAATATCCTAAAGTACGCCTCCCGGCCTATGATGTTCGACTTTCACTTGCTGATAGTTTAGGCACTTGGCTACAAATTCTGCAATATCCTTCTTCATGTCGTTCCATCAAAATATTTCCTGCAAATTATGATACATCTTGGTGGACTTGGATGGAAAGAATACCTGGATCCATGTGCCTCATGCAATATTCGGTCCCTCAAATTCTCAACATCTGGAACACATAGACGACCGTGGTACCGCAGATCCCCATCTCCCCCTTAGGAAAAGACCTCCACCTTTTGACTCCGAACAACTTCCTTCAGCTTTACAAACATCGGATCCTCATCTTGCCTAGCTTTCACATCCACTACCAAGGATGATTCTGATTCGTTTTGTACAACGCCGCCACCATTGGTAGAGTCGACCAATCTAACTCCCAACCTTGCAAATCGATGGACATCTCTCACTAACTCCTTTCCCTCATCCACGTGGGACACACTATCCATAGAGAGCCTACTAAGTGCATTCGCTACTACATTAGCCTTGCCCGGGTGGTACAGGACACTCATATCGTAGTCCTTTACTAGTTCCAACCACCTCATTTGTCGAAAATTGAGATCCTTCTGCGTGAACACATACTGCAAGCTCTTTTGATTTGTGAATACATCCACATGGACCCCATACAAGTAATGCCACCATATCTTTAAGGCAAATACTACCGCAGCCAACTCAAGATCATGGGTAGGGTAATTCTTTTCATGAATTTTCAACTGACTTAAGGCATATGCTATCACTTTCCGATGCTGCATCAACACACACCGAAGTCTGATTCTCAAATCATCACAATACACCACAAAACCATCGGTACACTTGGGTAGGGTCAACATTGGTGCTGAAGTGAGTCGCTCTTAGAAGCTTTTCTCACAAGCCTCTGACCATTGAAACTTCACCGTCTTCTGAGTCAACTTGGTCAAAGGTGCTACAATAGATGAAAAGCCCTCAACAAATCTCCAATAGTAACCCGCCAATCCCAAAAAGCTCTTGATATCTGATGGGTTCAACAGTCTGGGCCAATTCATTACCGCCTCGATCTTCTGAGAATCTACCTTTATGCCCTCACTTGATACCACATGGCCTAGAAATGCCACCGAGTCCAACCAAAACTCACATTTTCTGAAATTTTCATACAACTGCCGATCCTTGAGGGTCTGAAGCACTACTCTCAAGTGAGGCGGTATGCTCCTCCTCGCTTCAAGAGTATATGAGGATATCGTCGATAAACACAATTATGAACATGTCTAGGTATGCCATGAACACCCTGTTCATTAGATCCATAAAAGTTGCACGGGCATTGGTTAGTCAGAAAGACATAACAAAAAATTCATAGTGACCATACCGAGTCTTGAAAGAGATTTTCGGGATGTCACTCTCCCGGACCCTAAGTTGGTGATACCCGGATCTGAGGTCAATCTTGGAGAAACACTTGGCACCCTGAAGCTGGTCAAATAAATCATCGATCCTAGGTAAAGGATACCTGTTCTTAACAGTGACCTTGGTTAACTGCCGATAGTCAATGCACATGCGAAGGGAACCGTCCTTCTTCCGAACAAATAACACTGGTGCACCCCATGGAGACTTACTCGGCCTAATAAAGCCCTTATCTAACAGGTCCTTCAACTGATCCTTCAACTCTCTTAGCTCGGCTGGAGCTATTCTGTAGGGAGGAATACATATAGGCTGTGTGTCAGGAAGAAAATCTATACTAAAATCAATCTCCCGCTCGGGAGAGGCACCTGGCAAATCATCAGGAAAGACCTTTAGATACTCACATACTACTGGTATGGACCAGATGGTCGGGATCTCAGACTCCACGTCCTTAACCCTAACTAGATGGTACATGCAACCCTTAGAAATCATCTTCCTAGCCTTAAGGTAGGAAATGAATCGACCTACAGGAGCAGCTGAACTACCCTTCCATTCTAAGACTAGCTCACCCGAAAATCTGAACTCTACTACCCAAGTTCTACAATTAACTGAAGCATAGCATGCAAATAGCCAATTCATGCCGAGAATGACATTGAAATCGGTCATGGCTAACCCTATCAAGTCTGTTGAGGTGACCTTATGAAGGACTGATACTGGGCAACCTCTATACACCCGTCTAGCTATGACTAAGTCACCTATTGGGGTAGAAACTGAGAAGGGCTCTGAGAAGACATCGGGACTGACTCCGAAGCTACTGGATATATATGGTGTCACAAAATATAGGGTATCCCTTGGATCTAGCAAAGCATACACATCAACATGAAAAACTCTCAACATACTGGTGACTAAATCTGGCTAGGCCTCCTGCTCCTGACGAGTGGCTAAGGCATAGAATCTGTTTTGGCGCTGACAGCCAGCTGTGCTAGTAGATGCCCACTGATGTGCTGTGCGTGGGAGAGGGGTTGCTGAACTAGAAGCTGGGCCTCGGCCCCCAACTTGATCCTACCTCGCAGTTGGACAATCTCTAAGCATGTGTCAAGCTTCCCATAACCAAAACAAGCTCCTGAACCTTCCAAACACTGGCCTGTGTGCCCTCGACCGCATCTGCAACAAGCTGGGATGCTGGAATCTACGGGTCTGCTACACTAACCCCTCGAACCTGACACTCGCCCTCTCTGATCATGTCTGGTCTTAGATGGCATACTTAATGTCGAAGATGCCGGGGCTGATGATCTCTGGTGAGTTTGTTGTCGGTGCCCACCATCGGACCTCTGCTGAGAGAATTTGTGACACTGGTCCTGGCCCTCTTAGCCTCCCTCTCCCTTGAATGTGCCGCCTCCATCTACTTGGCATACAACACCATGCGAGGAAAATCCATATCCTGGTGAAGTATAGCAATCTAGAACTCCTTATCCAAATACCCTACTATACCATGCACAAATCTGCTCACCCGCGCCCTTTGGTCAATCACTAACTCCGGGGCATATTTCGATAGGCGAGTGAACTCAAGGGAATACTCTAAAACTGTCATCCTCCCCTGCTTCAAGTTTACAAACTCAGCTACCCTAAGCTCCCTCATCTCTTGAGGGAAGAACCGATCTAAGAATGCAACCTGAAACTCCTCCCATGTGATCAGACCTGCTCCTGCGACCCTGTTGTCCTTCCATTAGCGAAACCAAATATGTGCAACCCCCTTCAAATGGTAGGAGGCCAACTCTTCACACTCAACACTACTCACCCCCATGACTTGGGTGATCTTGAAAATCTCATCAATGAAATCATGCGGGTCCTCATCTACCTTGGACCCCAAGAACTCCGACGGGTTCATCCTCAAGAAGTCTCTGACTCTGGCCGCCGCTGCGTTGCCATTTCGCATAACATGTGCAACGTCCTGCTGATTGACCTGACTGGTCAAGGCATGCGCAAGCATCTGAATAGCGACCCTTAACTCAGCATGAGCAGCTGGCTCTGGTGCCCGAGAAACTCCTGAACTGGTGGGGTTGGTTGATACCCATAACCGTTTCCATCCTCATGGAGTTCACCACCTCCATTCCTCCTTCCATTCATTCTTCGAGGATCCATGATTCTGCAATCGTGAATAGCATGAATTAGAAGGATAGTAAGACTTTTCATCACACAACATAGATCATGAAAGAAGGGAACAATTCCTAAACGTCTCGAAGCTTCTTCGTCATAAGTGTGGTGCCCTTCACACCTATGAAAAAGACTCTACTTAAGGCGGCTTTCAAATACCCTAGGACACTTCAAACCTATGTCTTTGATACCAAGTTTTTCACGACCCGAACGGAGGCCCGGATCGTAGACACGGGACAAGGGACCTCGAGAGACCCCAAGTCGACCCATGGCATAAGCATACAACTAACTACTTCAATAAACTAAAGATATCATGAATATAAACTCAGCGGAAGTCTAAATCAACATCACATCAGAATAACATCCGAAGCTACACATACATAAGTCTGAAAGCCTCTAGTCTGGACGAGTTGATGGGACAAGATCTCAACTAACTCAACAATACTAAAACTGGAAATACATAAAGAAAAATGATAGTCCAGTCCTCGAAGGATGAGGACTCACCAATCCGAACAAATACTAACTTCGGAAAGATGTCTAAGAATAGGGCTGAATCTGCGAGCCGGGTCCTGTATCATGAAACGATACAGCATAGAAAGTATGCGGTCAGTACGTGGAATGTACCGAGTATGCAAGGTAAGTAAAACTGCTTAAGTAAAATAAACCATTTAAAACATTTCATAACATATCATAAGCTTTCAAGTCTGAGGAGAAGGGCTACATGCACTCATTCCAAAATTGAAATATTATCATGACATGACCATGCATAGCTTTATAATATCATGACTAAATCGAATGACTCAAAGCTAAAACATGACATTTATATTAAAAGCTGAACAATGAGTCAAAAAAACTTACTTTTAGAACATGCATGCGTAAAATAATCTCCATGAGTAATGAATATGCATATCCGAATAGTATAGACAGTGGGAGACTCATCACTTAACCGACATACCACGATAGAGCTTACGTGGTACCAACTATCACACTCAAGTGGATAGAGCCGTCTATAACCTTGTTGTCATGACCCAAACATACACTCGGATTGTAGACACGGGACAAGGGACCCCGAGAGACCCCAAGTCGACCCATGGCTCATGCATACAACTAATCTCATTCAAATAAGTGGAATGATAATCATAAAAACATGGAGGAAATGTAATTATAGCATAAATCAGGAAATACTGGACATATACATAGTTGAGTACTACATACTTGTCTGAAAGCCTCTAATACATAAGATAGATTGATGGGATAACATCCCCAACTAACCCAACCAATACCGCAACATACATATCCTGAAAGTCTTCCAAAAGGCCCTCGGAACATGAGGACTCACCAATAAGCTAAAAGCGTAAGCTGAGATGGACTACGAATGAGGATGAGCCTGAGATCCGGACCTTGTATCATGAAATGATACAGCATAGAAAGTATGTGGTCAGTACGTGGAATGTACTGAGTATGCAAGGTAAGTAAAACGGATATTTTAAAGTAAATAAAACTCACAAATAATATAAGAGAAGGACATCATTCTTACATCAAAATCTTCGTAATAAAACTAAGGCTCAAGACTCTTAAATCATTCATAACCATTCATTTTTTTCATAATAGTAAGTAAACTTTATCAAAACATAACTTAAGCCAACAGCGTAAACATAAAAATGCATAAAACATGTGGAACAGTGGGAGGACTCGTCATAACCAACACCATATGGTAGAGCCTTTCATGATGCCCCACTATCTCGCTCAAGTGGGCAAAGTCGACCCTGGCTTGCCAGGCGAGGGTCGTGCATTAGGCGTGATATCACATTTGAGGGGATCATTATCAATCATATCATTTATAAACCCACGGTGGCACGTGGTTATGAGACACCGACGTAGTCCTTTGAACGTCGGGTTGCTCAGTGCTAGACACGGCTCCCAAAAACATGCATATAGGCTCATACATAAATCAATAAAATCATGCATTAAGATTCATTGACTAAAATATAACATTTATCATCATTGATTCCCTTTAAAACATTCTTAGCCAAGAATCATAGGCCCTTTTCATCGGCCAACATCATAAATGGATAAATCATGTAATTTACTTCATAAATCATAAATCATTCTTCAACACGTTGGCATTGCCCAATATTTCATCATATTCAATTCTTTCAAAATATTCTCATAAACATGAGTAACTTGAATTCTTTCAAAGCATGAAAAAGTTGAATATGCCCTTAATGAACCTGCCCTGAAATCTGGGCGGATGAAACCCACGAGTGGTACCAACGGGTCGTGAGAACAACCAATGACCCATCATGTCCCTCGTTGAATGGACTATTGTATGCCTTCTCTCGGAACTAAACAACGGACGGACAGGAACAACCCATCCTCTAAAGCCACAGTCCGCTACACCATCCGTTGTTTGCTCACCATAAGATCTGAACCCACTTACCCCGAGCCTCACCACGACTCGTGGTCCCTTTCAACGAGTCGTGGTCTCAACCCGTAGCCTACACTGGAAATTATTAACCAACAACAACCACAACCAACGACATGTGGCTTCTCCTAACGGGTCGTTGGGTCTCCCGTTGTTTACCCTGTCGCCCAGCTTGACCTTAACCAATATTGCAAAGGACGGCCCGTTGTATCCCACAACGGGTTGTCATACCTCTCGTTGTCTCCACTGCCACCAACCTTTCCCTAACCAACGACAGCATACAATGACTCGTGGTTTGATACCATGAGTCGTTATGGGGTCCATCCTGTGGTATTTTACCAGTTTTCTACACTTCTCAAATTAAACTCCCGGGTCTATTCTTAGCCCTTCCCGGGGTATTACAATATCTCCCCCTTGGAAATATTCATCCTCGAATGTAGGAAACAAGCAGCAAACAGAAACATACAATTTATTATAGCCATATACTGATCATTTTAATTGAATTTTTCATGGAATGACTACCTCCGGATAAAACCACATAGCTGAACTAATCTCATACTTCACACACATTCACACACATAAAAGAAACTTGTACACATGAACTGAACATGAAAACTAGATAGATTCATAGGGAAAAAATTGATACCTCAAGTCGGAACTGAGCCCGTGGAGAACAAATGTGGGTATCTAGCCATCATATCTGCTTCGGCTTCCCACATAGCTCCCTCAACATGTTGATTTCTCCATAATACTTTAATTGAAGCTACTTCTTTATTTCTCAACTTTTGAACCTGACGATCTAAGATTTCAACAGGAATTTCTTCATAACTGAGGTTGTTTTTTACCCCAATGCTGTCTACCGGGACTACCAAGGCTGGATCACCCAAACACCTTACCAACTCTTCTCACAACCCAGTAGGGACCAACATAGCAGGTACTAAGTTTCCCTTTCTTCCCAAACCGCATGACTCCCTTCATAGGAGATACCTTTAAAAATACCCAATCTTCCACCTCAAACTCCAAATCTCTTCTCCTCACATCGGCATATGATTTATGATGACTCCAAGCAATTTTCAGCCGGTCCCTTATCAACTGAACCTTCACAATCACCTCGTGAACTGAATCTGGCCCTATCATAGCTACCTCACCAACCTCAAACCATCCGATAGGAGATCTACACCTCTGCCGATAGAAGTCCTCGAACGGTGCCATTTGGATACTAGAGTAATAATTGTTATTATAGGCGAACTCGATCAAGGGAAAATGATCATCACAACTACCTTTGATATCTATAACACATGCCCTCAGCGTATCCTCGAGGGTCTGAATGGTTCTTTCTTCCTGACCGTCTGTTTACGGATGGAAGGCTGTACCGAGCTTAACTTGCATCCCAAGTCCCTTTTGAAAAGACCGCCAAAACGAAATCCATATTTATCTCCTCCCACTCCAAGTGGGAATTCTAATATCCTAAAGTACACCTCTCGGCCTTTGATACTCGACCTTCACTTGCTGACTGTTAGGACATTTGGCTACGTACTTTGCGATATCCTTCTTCATACCATCCCACCAATAGATTTCTCGCAAGTCCTGATACATCTTTGTGGATCCTGTATGGATGGAATATCTGGTACTATGTGCCTCCTTCAATATCCGAACCCTCAAATCATCAACGTCTGGAACACATAGTCGACCCTGCTATCGTAGTACACCATCTCCCCCTTGAGAGAAAACCTCCACCTTTTGACTCCGCACTACATCCTTCAGCTTCCTCAAAGTCAGACCCTCATCTTTCTTAGACTTAACATAAACCACCAAGGATGATTCTTCCCCATTCTGCACAACAATGTCTCCATCGGTCGAGTCGATCAATCTAACTCCCAGCCTTTCAAGCCGGTGAACATCTTTCACCAACTCCTTCTTCCCCTCATCCACATGGAACACACTCTCCATTGAGAGCATACTAAGTGCATCCACAACCAAATTATCCTTGCCCTGGTGGTAGAGGACACTCATGTCATAGTCCTTTAGAACCTCCAACCACCTTCTTTGCCGAAGATTTAGATCCTTCTGTGTGAACACATACTGCAAGCTCTTGTGATCTGTGCATACATTCATGTGGACCCCATACAAGTAATGCCGCCATATCCTTAATGCAAACACCACCGCGACCAACTCGAGATCATGGGTTGGGTAATTATTTTCATGAACTTTCAGCTGTCTCGAGGCATATGCTATTACCTACCCACCCTACATCAACACACATCCCATTACGACTCTCGAAGCATCACAATATACAATGAAGCCTTCAGTACCCTCGGGAAAAGTCAACACTGGTGCTGAAGTGAGTCGGGTCTTCAACTCTTGGAAGCTTTTCTCACAAGCATCCGACCATTGGAACTTCACCTTTTTCTATGTCAACCTGTTCAATGGGGATGCAATTGATGAAAAGCCCTCAACAAATCTACGGTAGTAGCCTGCTAAGCCCAAGAAAACTCTGAATTTCTAAAGGATTCACCGGTTTAGGTCGATCTTCTGGCAATCTACCCTTATGCCTTCTCTTGATACCACATGACCCAGAAACGCTACCGAGTTTAGCCAAAATTCACACTTTCTAAACTTCGCATACAGCTGACGATCCTTGAGGGTTTGCAGCACTATTCTTAAATGAGTGGCATGCTCCTCCTCACTCCGGAGTATATAAGAATGTCATCGATGAACACGATCACGAACATATCCAAATATGCCTTGAACTCCCTATTCATTAAATCCATAAAAGTTGCAGGGGCATTGGTTAGTCCGAAAGACATAACAACAAATTCGCAGTGACCATACCGAGTCCCCAAAGAAGTATTCGGAATTTCACTCTCCTGAACTCTGAGCTGGTGATACCCGGACCTGAGATCAATCTTGCAGAAGCACTTGGCACTGAAGCTGGTCAAACAAATCATCAATTCTAGGTAAGGGGTACCTGTTCTTGATGGTAATCTTGTTCAACTGTCGATAATCAATACACATGCAAAGGTAATCGTCCTTCTTTCGAACAAATAGAACTGGTGCACCCCATGGAGACTGGCTCGGTCTAATGAAGCCCTTATCCAATAGATCCTTTAACTGATCATTCGATTTCTTTAGTTCATCTTGGGCCACCCTGTAGGGAGGAATAAATATAGACTACGTATCGGGTAATAGATCAATACCGAAATTAATTTTCCTCTCCGGAGGAACACCGAGCAAATCATCAGGAAACACCTCTGGATATTCGCACACCACCAGAACTGACTGAATAGTCAGGGTCTCGGACTCCACATCCTTAACCCTAACTAGGTGGTACATGCAACCTTTAGATATCATCTTCCTGGCCTTAAGATAGGAAATAAACCAACCTGCTGGTACCGCGGAACTACCCTTCCACTCCAACACTGACTCACCCGGAAAACGAAATTCCATCGTACGAGTCCTACAATTAATCAAAGCATAACATGCAAACAACTAATTCATGCCAAGAATAATGTCAAAGTCAGTCATGGCTAACTCTACAAGGTCTACAGAGGTAACCTTATGCAACACAGTGACCGGGCATTCTCTATATACTCGTCTAGCTATGACCGAATCACCAACAGGGGTCAAAACTAAAACGGTTCTGACAAGGTCTCAGGACTAACTCCAAGGCTACTAGCAATGTAAGGAGTCAAGAAAGACAGGGTAGCTCCCGGATCTAGCAAGGTATAAACATTAATATGAAAGACACGCAACATACCAGTGACCACATCTCGCAAAGTCTCTTGCTCCTAGCACGAGGCAAGGGCATAGAATCGGTTTTGGCGATGTCCACCACCTCCACTAGTCGATGCTCCCTGTGGAGAGGAAAGGGCTGGAGCTGCTGTTGTCCTAGTGGCCTGTGCACGACCCCTATCATCACCCTGTCTAGCATATTGGCATGCTCAGCGCATGTGCCTAGATCTACCACACCCATAGCAAATATCTGAACCGAGCAGGCACTCGCCAGCATGACTCTTGCCGCACTTTCCGTAGGATGGAGAGGTATACTCTAATTGGGTGCCCCTCTGATCCCTCGACCCTGAAGCCCTGCTCCTATGATCGCTCCTAGGCCTGGATGGAACACTAACTGATGATGGTGCTAGGGCTAGTGACCTCTGCTGAAACTATGGACAATGGCCACCACCGGACCTCTAATCTGAAAACCCACGGTTGTCCGTCCGAGCCCCCTTTGCCTCCCTCTCCCTCGCGTGAGTCGCCTCCATTTGTTGGGCATACAACACTATGCGAGGAAAGTCCATATCCTGGTGGAGCATAGAAGTCTTGCAATCCTTGTCTAAATAACCAGCCACACCATGAACGAATCGGCTCACCCGCGCCCTCTGATCCATCACTAACTCTGGGGCATACTTTGACAAACGAGTGAACTCAAGCGAATACTCCAGCACCGTCATCTTTCCCTGCTTGAGGTTCACAAACTCAGCTTCTTTCAACTCCCTCATCTCCCGAGGGAAGAACCTGTCGAGAAAGGCCATGTGGAAGTCATCCCAGCTGATAGGGCCCGCTCTCGCTACCCTGTTGTCCTTCCATTGCTTGTACCAAATATGAGCGACCTCTTTTAGTTGATAAGAGGCCAAGTCCACACACTCTCCATTTGTCACCCCCATAACCTGAGTGACCTTCAAGATCCCTTCAATAAACTCGTGTGGATCCTCGTCCACCTTTGACCCCGTAAACTCAGAAGGGTTCATCATTAAGAAGACTCTAATCCGAGACGCTGCTGCATTGCTATTTTTTGGGACCTGCGCAATAGCCTGCTGGTTGACCTGAGCGGTCAAGGCCTGTGCCAACATCTGAATAGCCGCCCAAAACTCAACGTGGACAGTTGGCTCTAGTGCCTGGGGCTCCTGAGCAGGTAGGGCTTGCTGATGCCCATGGTCATTACCATCTCCGTGGCCTTCATCATTTCCATTCCTCCTTTCGTTCATTCTTCTAGGATCCATAATTCCGAAATCACAAATCGCATGAATTAGAAGGATGGAAAGGCTTTTCAACGCACGACATAAAACATGAAAGAAGGGAACATTTCCTAAACGTCTAGTAGCCTCTTCATCATAAGTGTGGCGCGCTTCATACCCATGAAAAAGACTCTACTTAACGTGGCTTTCAAACACCCTAGGACACTTCAAACCTATTACTCTGATACCAAGTTTGTCACGACCCGAACATACACCCGGATTGTTGACATAAGACAAGGGACCTCAAGAGGCCCCAAGTCGACCCATGACTCATGCATACAACTAATCTCATTCAAATAAGCGGAATGATAATCATAAAAACATAGCGGAAATGTAATTATAGCGTAACATAGGGAAATATTGGACATATACACAGATGAGCACTACATACTTATCTGAAAGCCTCTAATACATAAGATGGATTGATGGGACAACATCCCCAACTAACCCGACCAATACCAAAACATAAATATCCTGAAAGTCTGCCAAATGGCCCTCGAAACATGAGGACTCACCAATAAGCTAAAAGTGTAAGCTGAGATGGACTAAAGATGAGGATGAGCTTGAGATCCGGACCCTATATCATGAAACAATACATAATAGCAAATATGCGGTCAATACGTGGAATGTACTGAGTACGAAAGGTAAGTAAAACGGACATTTTAAAGTAAATAAAACTCATAAATAATATAAGAGAAGGACATCATGCTTACATTAAAATCTTCGTAATAAAACGAAGGCTCAAGACTCTCAAATCATTCATAATCATTCATTTTTTTCGTAATTGTAAGTAAACTTTATCAAAAAATAACTTGATCCAACAACGTAAACATAACAATGCATAAAACATGTGGAACAGTGGGAGGACTCGTCATAACCGACACCATCATGGTAGAGCCTTTCTTGATGCCCCACTATTTCGCTCAAGTGAGCAGAGCCGATCCTAGCTTCCCAGGCGAGGGTCGTGCATTAGGTGTGATATCACATTTGAGGGGATCATTATCAATACATCATATCATTTAGATATCCATGGTGGCACGTGGTTATGAGACACCGGTGTAGTTCTTTGAACGTCGGGCTGCTCGGTGCTAGACATGGCTCCCAAAAACATGCATATAGGCGCATACATAAATCAATAACATCATGCATTAAGATTCATTGGCTAAAATATAACAGTTATCATCATTGATCCGCCTTTAAAACATACTTAGCCAAGAATCATAGGCCCTTTTCATCGGCCAACATCATAAATCGATAAATCATGTAATTCGCTTCATAAATCATAAATCATTCTTCAACATGTGGGCATTTCCCAATACTTCATCATATTTAATTCTTTCAAAATATGCTCATAAACATGGGTAACTTGATTCATGTTTTTCCGTCATCAATAAATTCAAAATATTGCATATTCATCGTAAATCATAAATTCCATGAACCTTCATTAAATAGGCATTTTAGATTTTAAAATCTTGAAACATGATTTAAAGAAAATAATAATAATAAAACCTGTCCATCATTCATAATTCAATAATTAAAACTTAATTAAATCATACCCATAAAGAGAAATCACATTTTCATGCATTTGAGAAAACCCCATAGACTTGAATAGGAGGGTTCATGATTTAAATTGAAATTTGGGCATGGGTGAGGAAGAATTTCACCCATTCTAAAACTATACATACCTGGAAATGGATTGATTTCAATGTTCCTTGAATGCTCACAAAGAAATTGATGGAGTTTTGGAGAAGAAGACCTTGAATCTCCCTAAAACCTCTCTAAAGCTCTTGCATGGGAATGGGTATGCATTAGGAACTTAACCCATCTTAACACACTCAGAAGAATACACAAAACGACATAGTTTAGGGTCTCAAAGCATGAAAAAGTCGAATATGCCCTTAATGAACCTGCCCTGAAATCTGGCCGGATGGAACCCAGAGTGGTACCAACGGGTCGTGAGAACCACCAAAGAGCCATCATGTCCCTCGTTGAATGGACTGTTGTATGCCATCTCTCGAAACTAACCAACGGACAGACAGGATGACCCGTCCTCTGAAACCACGATCCGTTACACCGTCCGTTGTTTGCTCACCATAAGATCTAAACCCACTTACCACGAGCCTCACCACAACTCGTGGTCCCTTCCAATGAGTCGTGGTCTCAACCCGTCACCTACACTGGAAATTATTAACCTCCAACAACGACCACAACCAACGACCCGTGGCTTCTCCTAACGGGTCGTTGGGTCTCCCGTTTTTTACCGTCACCCAGCCTGACCCTAACCACGATTGCAAATGACTGCCCGTTGTATCCCATAACGGGTCGTCATACCTCTCGTTGTCTCCACTGCCACCAACATTTCCCTAACCAACGACAGCATGCAATGACTCGTGGTTTGATACCACGAATCGTTCTGTGGTCTGTCCTATGGTATTTGCCAGTTTTATGCACTTCTCAAATTAAACTCCCGGGTCTATTCTTAGCCCTTCCCGGGGTATTACACTTGCCAGGGCGATAGACGATACCATGATATCGATATCAAACTCAAGGGACAATCGGGCTGGGGATAGCTCACCAGGGAGGTCCCAATATTATAATAGTATCAACCTACGTTGGCACGTAGTTCTGGGGCATAGGGTGATCGACCATTAACCCGCTCGGTGCTAGACTCTTCTCCCAAAAACATGCAATGCTCTACATCGTATATAACGAAGCTCAAGATGAAATCATGCATAACTCAACATCATATGAAACGAAGCTCAACATTGTCTATTGAAAAAGCTCATTAATGAAATCATGCATAGACTCGACATCATGTGAAAATGAAGCTCAACGTTATCCTATGACAAAGCTCGATAATGGCATACATCTCAATTACGAATTCATGCATATGAGAAGCTTTATTTCGAAACATACCACAAGCTCAAGTATAAGTGGGAGCATCTACTCCAAATCATGTGGTAAGCTATATGTAGGAATATTTAACTCAACATACCACAAACTAGAAATTATGAAGTTTGGGAGACTTCACTCCAAACAAAGTGGTAAGCTTATTTCGGGGAAATCGTCATTCCCAAAGCTTTATCAAACTTAGATCTACTCAATTTATTTTGAAAACAGTATCATAATCATGGGTAGCTTTAGAAACATGTTTTTCATCGTCAAATCTCATCATCGTACTACATTCAACTTCATTCTCTTCTTTCATGAACTTCTCATCTATGGGCATTTAATTTCATAATTTAGAAAAAATAATTTGGATTAAAAAAAAATTTAAATCTGCCCAAGCTTCATAATTCATCAATATAATTAGAATTTTAATCATACCCATGTATATAGATTGAAGAATTATGCAATAGGGCACAAACCCCATACTTGATTATAGGAGATTTATCATGATTTGATAGAAATTGGGCATGGGTGTGGAATAAGACACCTACTCATAACCTTACATACCTGGGAGGGATGATTTTAACACTTCTCTAATGGCCCAAGATGAGATTCCAATAGAAACCTTCAAAACTTGCTCTAAATCCTCTCTTCAAGCTTTCAAGTTTGCATGCATGGAATGAACTAGCTTAGAATTGGTTTTCCCCTTTAAAAACCCTATAAAATGAGCCTTAAACGACGTAGCATAGGCCCCTAGAATTTAAAAATTACGAAAAAGCCCTTACTAAAATCGCTGAAAATAACTGATAGGGGGGTCCCATGGACAACCTGACGGATCATCACTGGCCCAAACGACTCGTTATGTCGCTCGTCAGGTACACTGTTAGTCAAAACTCCTGGGCTCGTAACGGATCACTTAACGGTTCGTCGGGTCGTGGTCACCAATCGTCCAGTGCTCTACCTCTATCATATCACTTTCCTTGTATATCATCTAACGACGCACATCACGACTCGTTGCTTGACATGACGAGTTGTGGCCTCCTTCCTTAGGTACACTGGTTGACCTTTTCTATTTTTCTTTCTCTCTCACCCCGCAGCTGACTTAACGACTTATGGTGTCTGACCACGAGTCATTCCCTCGCTCGTCGCCCGTGGGGACCCCTTATCCTTCAATCTTCCTGCTCTTCGTTACCCTTCCCCACGAGCCACCTGACGACTCGTGGGATGGTCTCACGAGTCGTCCAATGACTCGTTCTGTGCCTGCAACTCAGATTTTTCAGCTTTTCCCCATTTTAACTCGCGGTCCGATCTTTGGGCTTGACTTGGGGTTACTTGTGACTCCAAGTACCATGTCCCATTCAGGGTGTAAGCTCGGGGCATGACAGCTTGTGTTGCTGCTATATTCACCTAGTTCACAAGAAAGCAAACAAGATGTGATGAAATAGAAAAAGATTTAAATTGAAGTTTTCACTAATCAGTAAATTTCAAAATTTTATTGCCCCCACCAATTTGATACGCTTAAATTACACTTATTAAATGATGTAAAGTGATCGTGGTCACATATAGTAACCAAATTAGGTTGGATTTGAATTCCACGGGGAGTAGGCGTGAAAAGGTCACCATATTACATGAATACTCGAAGGCTTGTCTTAATTTCCACTCTATAAAGGTTGAAAGATTTTGATGTTAAAAAAATTGCTAGAGACTGCTGTTTTATTAGAGTTGTTTACAACAATAAGATTAAGAAAAAAAGGTTGTATCTTCGTTTATGAAATGTGATGTCTTGGGTTTTCATGCAATATACTTCTAATGAGTTGTTCTAGACACGCATATGACCTCTAAAGTATTACTGAATATTTTTCAATAGTTGAATAATATTTTTCTTAATGATTTTCCAAATACAGAAGAGTTGTAATGATGAATGATAAATTGATGTCAAGTAAAGTGAAGTTATTCCTAAGTGAATCAATTAAACAAGGATTAACGCCTCAAATTCTGGCTACTTATTTCATCCAAACCCTAATTCAATTTTCCAAGTAAAAATAGAGTAATTGATCTAGGTTAATATTTACAACCACTAACCAGTGATTAAGAACTAGAAATAAATAGAACTCGAAAACCTATAATTTATATGTTAGCACAAAAATCCCATGACCAAAACACCCATATTGGATTCACAACCATAATATAACGGTTAGCTACTCATACCACTGAAATAAAACAAAGCAATAAAGAACTTGTAAATGCTTACAATGATGAAGGAAAACGATCACAAGAAACAATATTCTCTCCTCAAAAACGGCAAAGAAAATGTGATGTTCAATGCTCTAACTCGTGCATACAAGTTCTGAAAGAGACACTATACACGAACCCTACCAAAAATATTGATATCGACTCAAACTCAGAATAAAAATCCGACAAAAATATCTATCAGCATCACTTATGGACCGTAAAACTCATGTAAGGTTTGTAGATCATCTTCAGCTCTTTGTAAATGACTTGGACCCTTTTTTCATAAATTCCACCATAAATCCATCTGTGGCCCAGGAATTTGACATGCGCTCTGTAGATGGCAGTTGTAGATGGTCGACCAGAAGACCTATACCACTAGAGGGTTTCTTCTTCTTTTCTTACAGCCTGTGGAATGGACTACGGTCTGTGGATGGTTCCATGGATCCTTTTCACAATTTCACCATACTTTATTTTACAGACCATGGATTACACATACAGTTTGTACCTTTCACCGTACTTGAGCATTCCCAAAACTCCAGCCATTGGATAGTGGCTCCTCTTCATCCACGACGAGCTATATGACCCGTAAGTGAGATTTATAGTCATATCTGGGCCTTTGAAAACATAAGTCCAAAAATTACATGTAATATAGTGTCTATAACATGTCTAGTTTTGGGTCATTTTCACTTTTTCCTTGTTTTGGCCAATTTTCCTTCGAGTACCCGCAGCGCAACATTTCAACATCAAAATAACCTAAAAATGAGCTTTAAAAAAATAAATCTTATGTAAAAGACATCAAATCTGTTGTAATTGCAAGACACATCAGGAAACAGAGGAGATCATCGAAGGACACATTGGGAAAGTAGGAAGGCAAAGATTATCAACCACCTCAAGAACTATGGTTCATCATAAAAATAATAGTCGAAAACCATGACGATCAACTATGCATCTTTTCTAGTTTTTAGTACATAAATCTTAAAGTGCTGCAACAAGGGTTAAGAACACAGTTCCTCTATCTAACCCAAAGGAGTGGGTCATTCTTCATTAGTGAACTAGTATCATTGAGTCATATACTTGGGATGCCCTATATTCTACGGGAGGAGGAAAATTAGCTATTATGAAAACTTGGTTGGAAAGGTTATGAAAAGGTACTATCTTGGCAAAAAGACTGTTAACCTTTCAGGGAAAAACTTATTCTAATTACACATGTTCTACAGACCATGCCAGTGTACTTACTCTTAGCTCTAAATCCCCCTAGAGGAATGATTAATCAACTACATAGAATTTTCTCAAAGTTTTTCTGGGGTAGCACAGTAGGAAAAAAAAAAGCATTGGGTTGCTTGGGATAGGATGTGTCTCCCTAAAGAGGAAGGGGTTAGGATTTAGATCATTATTTGAAATATCAAAAGCTCTATTTGCTAACTTGTGGTGAAACCTCATAACAGGGAGGTCATTATAGAGCTCTAATATGATCAACAAATACTGTAGCATATAGATCTGGTATATCACCAGTGTGGTGAAAAAATGATTGAAATGAGGTGGAAGTAAAACACAAAATATGGTGGCAACTAAAAGCAGAAAATTCCAAGGATTCATGTGAAGAAGTTGAAGTAAAGAAATTCATTACTGATAATCAGTGGAATGTGAAACAAGGTGAAACCTCAGAACAGCGAGGTCAATATGGAACTCTTATATGGTCAACAAATACTGTAAAAAAGCTCATCCAGTAGTAGCATATGGATCTGGTGTATCACCAGTGTGGAAAAATGATTGAAATGAGGAAGAAAGTGGAACACGAAATATGGTAGGCAACTAAAAGCAGAAAATTTCGATTTGATAATTGGACCAAACAAGGACTGTTATACTTTGTAGAGTATGGGCAAGATTCATGTGAAGAAGTTGAAGTAAAGGAATTCATTACTGATAATCAGTGGAATGTGCAGAAAAATTACAAGAGAAGATATCAGAGGAGATGATCAATCACATTATGCATAACATCAGCCCTAAACTGACCAATGCAGACAATGATGTACTATGGTGGATGAGGGGTTCAACAGGAAATTTCACTGTTAAAACTGCATGGGAGGAAATAAGGAAGAAAGAAGAGAAAACACAAAAATATAGGTACATATGGATTAAAGGAATGTCTATAAAGATGTGTTTTTTCTTTTCGAGGGCCAGTAAAAGAATAATTCCCACTGATGATAATCTGTCAACATTGGGACTCCAGAATGCCTCAAGATGCTGGTGCTGTGAGCATTACAGACAGGAGACCATGAACAGCTATTGCTAACATCTCCAATGGTTGTACCAACTTCAAAAACACTTTGCATCTTATGTGGGATTGAGCATTGGAGGAATGAATCTACAGCAAGTCATAAATATATGGTGGAATCAACCTGTACAAACAAAACTAAAACCTAGCTTCAAGATTATTCCAGGAATCATAATGTGGGAATTATGGAAAAGAAGGAACTCAAGAAGGCATGGAAAGAACATTTCTTATAATAGGATGGTGTATCAAGCACAATAGACTATATCTATAGATTGACACAGTACATATTCATGGATAAGAGGAATTACAACAGACTGGATATCTATTCTAAATGTCCTTAGTAACTACAAACCCAGAATTCATTATCGTATTGTAAGATGGGATTTTCTGGGAGAAGAAAGAATGACGTGTAACATAGATGGTGCAAGTAATAAGGAATTCCAGGGCTAAGCCCATATGGTAGAAGAAATCATAGGAGTGGTTTATGCACAAGCAGGACAAATAGGAACAGCCACTAACATAAAAGTGGAAGCAAGAGAATTCAGGAAGCAGTGAAGTATTGATATTCTCAATATCCAAAATGTGAGTACAAAAACAGACTATTTGGTATTAAAAATAAACATAATAAAGGAATCATGCAAGACACCATGAAAAATAATAGAGAGTAATGAAGAAATAAAAGAAATAATGATTTGCCTAAACATGAGCACACAACATATATACAGGAAAGGGAATGCAATTGCTGACTATTTGGCAGACATAGCATATGAAGTAGGCACTTTAACAGATTTCAAGAACTTCCAACCCAGGGGGAAGAGAATCATTAACACAGACAAATCACAACTACAAGCAATAACGATAAGTACAAGAAGAATCCAACAGAAAAGAAGAGAGTAGTAAACAGAAAAGTGAACCGCCTAATATGGATACAGCAGAGCTACATAGTAAACAAAAGTAAAGACAGTATGAAAACAATAGGAAATACATAATACAAATGGAGAGGAACTTCAAAAAGTCGAATATGACCACATCAATCCCAGAAAAATTGAATCCGAAAAAAAAAAGAAAGACAATCAGAAGGAGATAAGAGAGGTAGACAACAACTCAAAGGAATATGAGAGGAAATACCTGTTCAAAAGAAGAAATACAGATTGTAGGAGGAGCAACAGGTGACAAGCATCCAACTCTTCTAGAACCAAAAGGAGGAAGATTCATGCCCAGATGCCATGACAAAAAAGAGAAAAATCTCACAAACATATTAAACACAAAATGTATATCAGATCTATAGCCAGAGGTGAGAGTTGAGCAATAAGCAAAATAAGCAAAAGAAATTAGAAGAGATACAAGCGTGAGAAACATAAATTAAAAGCCATTGAAGGTAACACCTGAAACTAGAAGCAAGACAAACAGAGATCCAAGAGACAAGAGGCAGAGAGGAAAAGCAGAGGTAGCATCAGCAAAATCATCATTTGCTACTTGTAAATGTTCACAAGTTTCTCTATCGCCGGTGAAAACCCTAAGACAAGACGGGAGCAGAGTAAAAGCAAGGAGAAGAGAAATGAACCCGTCTGGATACTCAGAAGAACAAGAGTAACTAAATGCAGAAGGAGCTATAATTGGGCCTATTACGTCGGTGTTTATGGGCCGACCCAAATTAGATCCCCTAGATTAGATTATTAATTAATATTAGAATATATTAGACTACGTTTTATTTTTTTAGTATTGTAGAACATTATTATTATTAAATAAAAGCACAATTAATTTTTTTAAAAATGTAATAAGTGTGGTTTTATGTTTATAAAGGACTTCATTCACGGAGTAGAGTCACTGAAGAGAAAAGTTAAGGGATAGAGGTTGGATTGTTGGGAACAGTTTCTTAAGTATTACAAGCGTTGTTGTAAACCTTAAATTGCTCGAATTTAGTGGAGAATTTGATAAAATCTTACAAAGATGGATTGTGTTTTTTGCCTCCCTTGAGCAAGATGCTTTTCACGCTAAATACTTGTGTTGATTTACTTTATTTCACAATTTACCATCTCACGTAGATTGCTCAAAGAACTTGGTTCTTTGAGTACCTAGATCGCAACCAAACTAACAAGATCAATCGAGACACGCTCAATCCGATCAATACTTTCTCTGTCTCACTTCTGAGCAGAACTTCACTTCTGAGCAGAACATATTGTAACATCCTCTTAAATCTTGACTTTTAGTCATTATACATATTGTCACTACGAATTTATCAACAATATATAATAAAACGATATAACTTTATTCATGTTGAGCCTGGACTACCTATACTAGTAATAGTAATAGACAGTAAGTGATAGTATTGGAAGTAGTAGTTAGTGTTAATATTAATCTAAATAGCTTTAAAATAGTATATATAGTTATTATTTACTAGGAAACACCATCAAAATCAATTAGAGGAATGAAGGGCAATAATTTAGCTGCAACAACTTTTATGCATAACGGCCCTATGGAGTGAGTGTTCATATACAAGGGTATGAGTTCGACCAAATCACAGTTGACTATTTAAAATCTGTGGATATGACTAGTTATCTTTGAGATGCACGTGTTACCCAGCAATGCTCTTTCTCATAGAGATAATGCGACTAGTATACAACTATACAAGTTATATTTTGAGTGAGAGATAAGTGTAGCGCATCCTAGGTCAAGGCTCTTTTTTAGTGTACTGTGGCTGCTCAAGTTTCTCAATCAAATTAGCTTTTTCTTCCTCTGGCAGATCGTTGAATATGAATACTGATTTGTCTCCTATATCATCCTGAAACACAAAGTGAAGAATACCCGCAATGTGGATTAGATCTTGACACTGGGGGATCTACACTGATCAAAACATAATACTTTGCTGTCCGTTAAATCTGAAAAAAATACAATGGGTAGGGATAAAGAGCACAACTAATCAAATGGATGGGGTGTCTACCTTGATAGGTTGAGCGAACTTCCTCCCAGCAAAGACCACAAATAGTGCTAACCATGTGCTCAATAGGGTAATCTTTACTCCATCATCCATAAAACCAGTCTGTAATCCAGAAGATAGTCGTTTGATCAGTATAATATATGAAAAAAAACAATTTCAACAGGAAAATATAATTTGTCCTTAATTTTTTGGCTGGACAAATAGAATTATGAAGTGAAATTGAAAATAAAAACCAATCATGCTCTCAACTCTTAACAGTTTCAATGGTTTTGTTAAACTTTTGAAAGCCTAGTCCAACAATCTGAGTGCTGGCAAAAGGTGGGAAAAGAAGTTTCAATTGGAGCATCTCAAGATCTTCAGGTTGTTCCAGCCCATGAAGGATTGATGCTTCAATTGCTATGGTTGGAAAAGTATATTTTCAGTTTATAACTAAATAACATTGTATAGAATGAAATTTTAGGGTTAGCTGCATAGCTGCAAACATTACCAGGTGTCCCAGCAGGAGGGAAGGGATGACAAATGTCAGAATACCAGCTTCCAACTTTCCATAGCAAAGTCCTGTTTCCAAGATAATAAAAATAAACTCGGAGATCCTTAAATGAACAGAGTGATTTACAGAAAGTGGAAGTTAAATGCAGTATAACTTTGTACATATGCATTATATATTGTAACTGCTCATGATAACTTCAGCTACGGGACAATCAGTAAGTTCCTTTATTCTGAAAATCAGCATACGTTTTACTACATCTCCAAAACCTCAACTTGCAAACAAATATTTAAAAAGTTAATATTTGTATAGAAAATGCAGTATCTAAAATAAGTAACCATTTGATAATACTGTGTTGTGCTAGGTGAATTGTGAAGATAAAAATTGATGGAAAACACTCTATCTCAAGTTTGCCAATTGTTTTCTACATATATTGCTTGAGGATGCGTGAATCAAGTAAACAATTATTCAATTTGGTAAAATGCTAGCTTCACCAATAATGATACATTATTCCTCATGCACATATACAGACATCCTTGGTTTGATTGGATCTTTCAGATGATAGGGCAGAGAGCGGACAAGTATGTTGATTTCCTCAACTATTGCCCTTGTTAATAGCCTTAAGTATAAGATTTCTAATCTTATAAGTGATCATCAATTCAGCACTGAAGTCCTTTTAGTTAAACTTATCATTATTTTGTTTTTTTGTTATAGCACGTTTATTTAATTGAGGATTTTTAGAAAAGAATAACAACACAATCTATAATTGCATGCTACTGTTATTTCTATTTATTTGGTCCTCAAAATCCCTGAGTTTTTCATCATTGAATTTAAGGTTTGGATTGGATACAATCTTTGAGGATTTTTTATTTGTAACGTCAGATAATAAAGTAAATATAATAAATTGTAATTATGGTAGTTATTTAATTTTGATCTACTATGGAATAGAATTATTGTAGCCCTATTGGGATAGGGTAGCCTAGGGTAGCTATGGATTGTATTAAAAAAGCTCATATTGTGAATATTGAACAGAAGGAAGAGGAAATTTCTCCCAAAAGTTTGTTTCTTCTTCTTCGTTTCCACATGTTTATTTTTACATGGTATCAAAGCCACGAAAAGGGAGAAAAGGAAAATCTTAGAGAAACATGGAAGGAGATGGTAGTAAAACAACCAGAAATAATGGAAGAAAGATTGTAGCCGAAGAAAACAAGAATCAAAGGAAGACTATTTCACCATATCATCTCACCGTAAACAACAACTCGGGAATTATAATAACACAAATCCTATTGAAGGGAGAAAACTATGAGGAATGCACTAGATCCATAAGGATGGCCTTAAAGTAAGGAAGATTTTTTCACGTTGTTGATGGAACAATAAAAAAGCCAAGCGAGGAGTTGCCGAATCTGCAAGGCTGGTGGACTATAAACTCATTATTAATGTCGTGGATTCACAACACCATCAAACCTAACTTCACTCAACTATATCACACAAAGAGCAAACAGAGAAATTGTGGAATAGTATCCGAAATTGTTTCGCGGTTGTGAGTCCCGGAGGCAGCAATTGAAGGATGAACTGGCCGGATGTAAGCACAAGGGTATTACCGTTATTGATTATTATGGTAAGCTGACAAAACTATGGGAGGAATTACTTAATTACGAGCAGATCCCAACATGCACGTGCGTTAAGTGCAGTTACAATTTGGGAGCAACAATGGAACCAAGAGAAAGGAGGAAAAGGTATATCTTTTTCTCATGGGATTGGATGAAGCAACACATGGGGCGGTGAGGTCTAATCTAAAGGTGCACGACCCATTGTTGTCCTTGAATAGAGTCTATTCGAAGCTGGTACAGGTAGGACGGGTGAACGGAGTCGCTTATGGGAACGATACCCGGAGTGAAACCATGGCGTTCGCAGTACAAGGGGAATACACTTACCGAGATCAAGGTGAAAGAAGGAACAGTGATGTGGTTTGTTTGGTTTGTAAGAAACCCGAGCATGACACCGAAATAATCTACCAACTCGTAGGATACCTGAAATGATGGACAAACTATCTAAAGTATAAAGGAAAAATAGGGAGCTGAGGTAGAGGTTAACCACAACAACAAAGAGGAGGTCCGAGAATTGGACAAGGAAGAGGCAATTCCGGGGCTAATACCGTAGTGGATAAAGATGGGAGAGCACCGGCCACATGACCGACAAACGTAGGCCAGATAGAACCCCCCCCCCCCGAACTAATCCCCGAGGATTGGCAAATTGTGATAGGGATGTTGAAATCCCAAAATCAAATTCAAATGACAAGATGAATGGTAAGCCTGAAAATAAATTCTGGATCATTAACACCAGGGCCAATCATCTCACTAGTAATCTGGAAGGACTATGTGTCAACTGGACCTTCCGAAATGTTCGATTGGACTTCAGAATGGAAGCAACTCAGCGGCCACCAAAGAGGGTTCCGAAATACTAAATGATTCAATATGGCCAAAGGTTATCCTTCATATCCCGGATTAACATGTAATTTAATTTCTGTGGTGCACTTAATTGACCTTTGAATTGCAATATAACACTTAACAAATTCATGTGTGTTATACAGGACCACACCACGAGAAAGCTGATTGGAGTGAGCGAATGTCAAGATAGACTTTACTATTTTCGAAACATGCCACGAATTTGGCCTATGAAGGCGATAGTTGTGGATTGGTTCGATTGTTGGCACGAGTGACTGTAACATTCTTTCATACAAGTGATAGAGCTAATTTCTGCTTTAGGACTAAAGAAAAATATTGACAAATTAGATAGAGATTGTGATGTATGCCAAAGGGCAAAACAAACCAGAAGTACTTTTCCTTTAAGTGATAATATCACTGCTAAGATTTTTGAATTGATTCATTGTGATTTATCGAGACCTTCTAGGAACCCCTTCTTGTGGTGCTTCATATATTTTGATTATTGTGGATGAACGTTTTCGGGCAGTGTGGAATTATTTGTTCATTGACAAGAAAAAAGTGTCTCAAGTTTTGAAAAGCTTCTTTGCTTTGGTGAACCGATATTTTTCCAAGAAGGTGAAGATAGTTAGAAGTGATAATGGAACTGAATTCACATATATGAAAAATTATTTCTCCAAGCATGGAATTCTTTTTCGGACGTCTCGCATGGAACTCCTCAACAAATGGAAGGATCGAAAGGAAACATCATCACATTCTAAATAAGGCACATGCATTAAGGTTTCAAGGTCACCTTCCAATACTATTTTGGGAGAATGTGTTTTTACCACAGGGTACATGATTAATCAAACACCATCCTCTATGCTATATGGAAAAAACCCCTATGAAGTTTTACATGGAAAGGCACCATAGTATGAACACTTAAGAATGTTAGGATCATTGTGCTATCGCACAAAATAGGGAGAACGCGAGACAAGTTTGAAAGTCGGAGTCGTAAGTGTGTATTTATTGGATATCCCTATGGGAAAAAGGGGTGGAAGTTGTATGACACGGAGAATAAGAAATACTTTGTCTCAAAGATATAGACTTCTATGGGACTAAGTTCCCCCTCCGAATTGATTGAAAACAGGGAGTCCTCGGAAAATAGCAACTATATGGCAAGGGGGACTTGAATGCTGAAGAAAGAGAATCAGAGGAAGTTAAGACAATTGGGACTGGTCGAGTCGAGGAAAACCAGATAGAATCCTGTACGGAGGAAGAACATGTGGATGAGTTCGAAACAAGAAAGATCGAACAGACTCCCGGATAGGAGAGAACCACATTGAAGAAGTCCAGACAGGGGATATTCAGAATGAAAAAGTTCGAACAGAGGAAATCCGGACTGAATCTTGGATAGAGGATCAAGTGAGTCGTAGTAAACGTCAAAAGCAGAAGTCAGATTGCACGATTATGTTACCAAAACGGTTTGGAAACAAAGTCCATCTGATAATACACCCGCTCCGCAGTCGACTTCAAACTTCAAGTGCACCTTGTCCTTTAGCTCACTATGTGGCTTGTGATAATTTTTCTTTTTACGACACAAGAATTTACTTGTAGTTATTACCACCGATAGTGAATCGAAGAATTTCTCAAAAGCCATGAAAGACGAGCGTTGGAGGAAAGCAATGCAACAAGAGATTCGAGTGTAGGAGAATAATGAAACATGCGCGATAAAGACATTTCCTCGGATAAGAAGGAGCTTGGGTGGCGGTGGATATACAAGATCAAATATCACTCAAACGGTAAGTTGAACGATACAAGGCAAGGTTGGTTATCTTTGACAACCAACATGTGAAAGGAGTTGACTACAACGAGACGTTTGATCCAGTTGCTAAGATGGTCACGGTTCAAACATTGTTAGTTGTTTCTGCAGCACAGAATAGGGAATTGCATCAAATGGATATGCATAATGCCTTTGCATGTCGATCTCGAGAAAGAAGTGTATATGAAGTTGCCGCCAGGATTCCAGATTGACTCCTCGAGGAAGGTGTCTAGGCTCCGAAAATCTCTGTACGAGTTGAAACAAGCGCCATGGTGTTGGTTTATGAAACTTTCAAATGCTTTGACTGAGTATGGTTTTGAACAATCATACTCGAGTTATTCACTCTTTACCTTGCACCGAGATAAAGTGTGAATTAATGTAATGGTGTATGTGAATAACTTGATTATCTTCGAAAATAAGCATAGTGCCACTGAACGGTTTAATGACTATCTTCACCACCAGTGTTTTCACATGAAAGATTTAGGTACTCTGAAGTATTTTGGGGCGTTAAGGTTGCTAGGGTTCCTACCAGAATATTTCTGTGTCAACGAAAGTCTGGCTTAGATATCATCTCTAAGGTTAACCAACAGGCACACCCTTGGAATAGAATCATTAATTTACATTGGCTGGTGGCTCAGACATTCCGAAATGGGAGCGATACAGTCGATTGGTTGGTTGCATTATCTATCTCTATTTCACCCGACCAGAGTTTTCATACTGTGTGCACAAGTTAGGAGGAACATTGGGATGCGACCCTAAGGGTGGTGCATTATTTGAAGAAGACCATAAGACAAGGAATAGTAATGCGAAGGGATGGTGACCTCTAGTTGTATGGATGGTGTGACTCGGATTGGGTGGGATGCCCGTTGACCCAAAGATCACTTGTCCGGTAGTTTATTACACTTGGAAATTCACCCATGTTATGGAAGACCAAAAAGCAGCTCGTGGTCTATCAGTCTTCAATAGAAGCAGCATACCAATCATGGCTATGACCATTGGTGAATTGAAATGGTTGAAATGTATCTTGAACAATTTGGACGTGGACCATGAGTATCCGATTAATGTGCATTGTGACAGTCAAGCAGCGTTATATATTGCATGGAATTCGATGTTTCATGAATGAACCAAACATATTGAAGTAGATTATCACTATGTCCGAGATGAGCTAGCCAGTCGTTTATCACTGAGCTATGTTCCCACGAATGAACAGTTGGCTGACTTTTTTACAAAGGTGTTGGGGAAGTCGCAATATGAACATCTACTTTGGAAGTTGGGTCATTCGGGATCCTCATGCTCCAACTTAAGGGGGTAATAAAGTAATGTGGTAAATTGTAATTATGATAGTTATGTAATTGTAGTCTAATTAGGAAAAAAAAAATTGTAGTCCTATGCGGACAGGGTAGCCTAGGGCGGCTAACGTGACATTGTGAATATTGAACAACGCAAGAAAGAAGAAATTTCTCACAAAAGTTTGTTTCTTGTCCTTCATTTCTGCATCTTTACTTTAACATCAGATTCAAAGTTTTCTAGAATTTCACCATGAAAGATTTCAGCAACAAATAGAACAGCAATAGGTAAATAATAAACAAAGCCAACTGGGTTCATAACTGCATGTTTATAAAGATGTAAGGAACCTAACCTTCCTTGAACACAAGTCCTGTCAATGCTGCAAATAGTGGTCCGACAAACCAAACAGCTGTTGGATTCTCGATAACATATTTAACTAAACTCTTGTCGGCTGATTGAGCAAGGGTCGAATAGGTTGCCAATGATCCGAGAGCACCCAGCAACCATAAAGCTTGAAGAGCACGTTTAATTTCAGTCACATAAATGTGAATAAGATATAATGACAGGCCAAGTCCACACGACCCAAATGCATAAAGTAAATCAAGGTTTTTCTCAATCAAGTTGCTCATAACTGAATCATTGGGAAGCAAAGCTGTAGAAGATGCAAGAACGAACGATACAGCAGCAGTTACTAATCCTGATCTATACAAAATTACCTGCAAAGTCGATAATATTAACACATCATTGAAAGTTAGTCATCTTGATTATTGCTAGAAGAAAGATTTGGTAAAACGTTTTGCATTCATCATTTGTTTTATCTTGCAAAAATGATGCAGGCGCAACACAAAAGACAAAATTGAAAAGAATTACTGAACATGAAGGGAGAATCTTTTTCTTCATTAACATTTTCAAACAAATGCTCTTTGGCAGACCGATTTCAGTCTGTTAGATTGCTGGACAACCCTGAAATGCGGCTTTCCATACAAAGTGAGCTAATATTAGCATCCTTGCTTTAGGAACTAGTAAGCATAAGTATATTATTGAATGAGCAAAAAGTGCCAGAAATCTTCAATTGAATTTAAGCTATACCTAAACTCTGATGTCACAAAGAGAGAAAAATTGAATACGTTTCTCTTTACCTCTCGAATATCGGAGTCTTCAATTGTCCAAGGGCCATAAACGCCTTGATAAACTGTAGGTTGGGTCGTCTGGGACTGTGAGTGAGGGCCTTCTCCCAGCGCCCTGCACTTGCAGTCAAAATTGGAATTGAAAGGAGACGATGTTAGGGGTTTGCATTTTCCTGGCAGAAATTGAGTCCGCGGTTTTGTAATTGGAGGCGAGATACTAAGTGAAAGTGAAATGGACGGCGTTACTGAATTCATGCTCTGTGGTTGCTTCTGCTAGCTGTTACTGAATGAGAATGTTGGATGTTATGCATAAGACGATGAATCTCCATTTTTACCAAATAATACAGAATTTAACCCCCTATTTTAGTTTAGCTATATTTGCTCCGATCATCATTAAACTATTCATTTTTACCTCATTTAACAGAAATTTTTAAATCACATTAAATTATTTATTTTTAAAATAAAATTCATAAATCCATAATATTAACCAACAGAAATTTTCAAATCACATTAAATTATTTATTTTTAAAATAAAATTCATAAATTCATAATATTAACCAGTGCTACCCAACTTAACCAAAATGAACAGAAATTTCCGCCCACCCAAGCAAATAAACCCCATATTCTCATCTTCTCGGCCACCTGCAGAAAACTACTCATATTGTCCATCCTAGTGCAAAAAGTTAAAATTGTAATGAATATGAGAGTCGTCCATCCTACTCAAAAATTGAACTCCTCTGGAAGTTGCAAGACTTGAATCTGGCGGTTCTCTTCTTTTAAATATTTGAATTTCTTTACAAATCTCCTTAAAATGTGCTTCTGATCTATATCCACTGCTAGTAAGGGCCAGAATTTTTATATTTGCTCTCTTGATGGAGATACAACATTTTCAGAGTACCTCTCCTAAATAATTCAAATTTCAAAAAGGGTTTTCAAAATGACAAAATCTGAAAGAAATAAAAGTGCAATACGAAAAGGTTAAATCCAAAACGTATAAGTTACAGCCCTTACAATCACAACCACGACTTTTTTATCCTAATCCCTTTTATTATCATCTTCCTCACCTAATTCTTTTCCAACCACAACTATACACACCTGCATAAATCTTTTAAATTGACAAACTGGGTTTTCTTTAAATATTTAAATTTACCTTAAAATTATGAGTGGGGTTATTTATTTGTGTGGGCGGGTTAAAAAATTTTGTATATTTTGATTAAGTTCGGTCGGGATAGGCGGGTATTGTGGATTTATGGATTTTATTTTTGAAAACGGGCAATTTGATGTGATTTGGGAATTTCCGTTAAATGAGGGTTAAAAGTGAATAGTTTAATGACGACGGAGACAAATAGAGCCACATAGTATAACGGAGGGTAAAAACTGTTAAACTAAAGTAGAGGGGTAAATTGATTCTTTTCCCAATACTATATATATATATATATACACACACACACATCATATTATTATATAAGTGGGAAGCCCATAACACTTTGTTTGGATTATGGTTACTCATGGTTTATAACATACGGTACTGTATTCTATGGTATTATATTGTATTGTAATGTAAATACAATGTTTGGATAGACTGTATCTTTTGTTGTTGTTTAATAACACTTTTATTATTTGGTTTGACTGTATTATATTGTATCATAACTGGTAAGTTTACTAAAATGCCCTAAATTATTGTATATGTTAAATTTATCAATAATTACTAAAAAATAATTTAAAATATTTTTTTTCTGGTAATTTGTCACAAATAATGCCTTATAAATATATTACGTTGTTAAATTCTTGCAAATTCTAATAAAATTAATAAAAAAGAAGACATGTCAAAATAAATATACACGAATTTCAATAAAAAAGCAAGCAGACTTGTAAGAAGTTTAAGAAATCAAACCTAGAAAAAGAAAAGACTGAACCCAGAAGAATAGGATTTTTGGGTGGAGTTAAATAGTATAAGATAAAAGGGTAAAATAAGATTATGTAATATTAAGTAAGGGCATAATTGAAAAGAAAAATTAGGGAACAATGAGATTACACCAAATTGGTGGTTTAATAAAGTGAGGCTTTTCATGGTTACCTAACCATGAAATCAAACCATACCATACCATATATTTTAAGTAACTATCAAAATAAATATGGTACTCTTAGTAACGATACCATACTATACCATGAGTAACCCCACCATCCAAACAAAGGGTAAGTTGAAAGTTAAATCACCATTTTCTCCCTCTATTAAATTAAAATTTAATTAATACATAATTAAATATTAATATTTTATCATATCACATCATATTTATATATTTATTACTATATAAGTGGGAAGTCAAAAAGTGAAAAGCTAAAATAAATAAATAATAACAAATAAATACAAATAATAATAATTATAATAAATAAGTATAAATAATAAATAAATATAAATAAATAATAATAATATTTACAATTATTATTATTATTGTATTATCCTAAAAGCGGAAAGCTCTTATGTTAAAAGTTGCATTACCATTTTGCCCGTGTAGTAAATTAAAATATAATAAAATATCTAATTAAATAGTAATATTTTACCATCAAATATCTAATATATATATATATATATATATATATTCATTAAAACAATAAAAAATGAATAAAGTCATTCATTGAACCGAGTAAATGAGAAGGATTGTTTCACCTGTAAGTAACTATTGTAGGTTACACTTTTATATTTTTTAAAATAAATATAAATAATAATTATTATAATAAATAAATATAAATAATAAATAATCATAAATATAAATAATAAATAAATATAAATAATAGTAATAATATATAATAATAATAATAATAATGATAAATAATAATAATAATTAATAAGTAACTAAATAAATTATTATTATTATTATTATTATTATTATTATTATTATTGTTGTTGTTGTTGTTGTTGTTGTTGTTGTTGTTGTTGTTGTTGTTGTTGTAAATTAAAATATAATAAAATATCTAGTAAAATAATAATATTTTAATATCAAATATCTAATATATATATATATATATATATATATATATATATATTGTAGGTTATACTTTTATATTTTTTAATTATTATTTCATATACTACCCTTTCACCTCCCAATTGTTTCATCTTTTAAACTTCTACCGGTTACAATAGTATTTATAGACAATCCTCTAATGAGGATTTGTACCATTAAGCAGTCTCAATATGAAAAAAATATATGTCTTTGTGACATAATCATACTCTACACCTTTTAATAGGTAATATGAAGTTGTTGCATTCTTTCTTCTTTTTTTTTTTGGATAGTTTTTCAAATATTTATGATTTACCTTCTTGTTTGTTGTTGTTGGCATTTTAGATTTTGATGAAATCTCCATAAACTTGATAGAAGCAACCTCAAACCTGTAGATTAAACATACTCTTGGCGTGTGACTTATATTTATGTCTATCATGGTAACTTGTACTTTATGTAATTCTTGCACTTTTCTGCATAAATGTTGAAAAATATTTATTTTTATTTTATTTAGGTGATCTTGTCATGTTTTATACTTAATCGTCATCAAAGCATGATCAGTAAACTAAGGTAACCAAAAGCCAGTTCAATCATTTCGAGTTTACATTTATCACAACTCTATATTTAATTATTTAATGTGAATATACATGTGCGAAGCACGTGTCCAGAAACTAGTATGTGTGTGTGTGTGTTAGCCTAATAAAAAGTGATTTTCTATAAAATAAAGATATACCCTTTGATCTGTACCTATCTATACCATGTATATTAAAAGTGTTAAAATTAAACTGTTACAAAATATTTAAAGTACGAAATCTCATAACAAAATATTATTCACCTTTTTATCTTTTTAAAAATAAAGTTTACACTTGACAAAATAGTTATTTTTTTAATATTTAGAATGTAAAAATTAACTAAATTTTATGTATTAAATTCTTCCTCATTTGAAACATACAGAAAATATTAATATTTAAAAATTCAAAAGCGATTAAGATTTTATCTTTTAAGAAATAATTACACGTTGAATAAAATTGTACTTATAATAAAAATCAATCTTATATTTAAGACTTTTGAAAATTCAATTTAAAAAAAAAAGGTAGCCCGGTGCATAAAGCATCTCGCATTAATAGGGTCCGGAGAAGGATTGCACTCCAAAGAGTGTTACATAGACAGTATACCCTAGTGCAAGCATTAATGACAACTTCCACTAATTTTGAAGAGTTTTTATTAGTTTGGATGATCAATTACAAATAAATAAATGTGTTGGTGATATGATATCAATTTATTAGTATCAAAACAAGCTAGTAGTGACTCACAATATGATTTTAGAAGTGCTAATTATTGATAGCATCCATGACAATTCAATGTCATTAAAAAGACATGAATAAAGATTTGAAAATTCCATCAGATAAGAAATTTTAAGATAAATTCAAATGGGCTGCAATTAGTTACTAAAAAAATGTCTTGTGATGGAAAAAGATCTCAAGCCCAATGAAAATAATTTCTCCAAGTCTTACATCTATTTGAAGGCCCAAATTAAAGTCCAAGCGGAGATGGAATGGGTCCCAAATCAGCCTTCCAATGGAGAAAATACTGTAGCATTCTTTTAATTAGTTTCTAGAATTATATTTAAGAGTTGTTTTATTCTATATTAACTTCCTAGGACTTTGTGTGTGGCAACTTTTTGTGTCACTTAATGTTTTATTTTTATCTATATTGACTACATTGGTCTAAGTGTGGGCAGCGTCCAATGTCCCTAGGGAATATAATTTCTTTTAAATTAGTCTTTGACCAGCCCTTTCTAGGATTCTATATAAAGGGGGTTCTTTCTCTTCATTGTAACTAAGTTTGATTTAATATATTAGTAGCAGCCTTGTGGCTTGTGGAAACCTTTTTAGTTCTCTTTGGATTATGCCCTTTTTGTTCTACTTTAAACCGTAGCTTGGATTTCTTCAATGGTGAGATTTCTTGTTTGAGTTCCCTCCCTCATTTTCTTCTTCTACTTCTTCTTAATTGATTCTCTACTTTTTTTTACTATTAAACAAGGTTTCAAGTATCAAGTACTTGAGTTTGTTTATCTCTGTTCAAGATCAATCCTTCCCCCTTTCTAATCTTCTAACTTTTAGAGTCTTCCGCTATCTGTGACGTTATCAATTATTTAAACTAATAACTTATATTATATGTTCTATTATACTATACAACTTTGTATTACAATGTTTCTTCATAATGCTAATAGTGATATTAAATATTAATAAATTAATAGTGTTGTAATATAAATTTTATAATAATTAACATGAAATATACGTATAATGCACGCATTTAAGAGTTTATGTAAAAATGAACGATTTTTTTTTAAATTTTCAATCAAATGCAATTTCTACGATACTTTTGTTCATTAAAACAAGTATTAGAATAAACTAAAAGAAAGAACTATTGGATCAAATCAAAATCTTAAACATAATCATTTACAATTTGAAATTCATAATTTTCTTTCTAAATTCTTATATAGTTACACAAATATCTTTAAAATATTATTTATGTTATTTTAAAAGTTTATTCTTATTAATATTGGGGACGCACGCGAGGTGCGTACCCTAGAATTAGCACTATATTAAAAGTGTGAAGGTCATTAGAAATATTGATTGAACTTTTTGCTCTTCAATAAAAAATTCACAATAGACAAAATTATCATTTATTATTTTTCTTGAACAATTATTATTTAATTATTATCCTAAAATATAGAATTTAAAATTAATTAAAATTACGGCTATTAAATATTTAATTATTTTTTAATGATAAGAACTCTTAATATTTAGTATTTTAAGATTTACTAAAAATTTGTTTTCTTAATTTTTTTCTTATTTGAACTATATTAAAAATCCTAACATTTAAGACTTTAAAGTCAATTATAATTTTGTTAACTTATATCAATCTTTTATTTATTAAACTAACTAATTATCCATCATAATTTCTCTCACGGTATGAAAAAATAAATTAAGAAGTGTAATTTTACTATGCATTAATATGTTGAATTTCTTCTTCTTTTTTTTTTTTAAAAAAATTTGTATAATCGAAAAAAAAGAAAGAAAAGAAAATAGAAACACAACATACTTTAAGTTATTTCAACAATAGAGTATTCTTGTTATTCACTCTCTTTAGTTAAATGTACACTATTTCTTCTGTTTTAATTTATGTGAAGATGTTTAACTAGACACATAGATTAAGAGAGAGGAAAAAATAAACTAAAATCATCTCATAAAAAGTAAAATGAAAAGTTTGTTATTACTAAATATTTAAGGTATGAAGCCTCATAGCAAAATATCATTCACCTTTTTTTTATCTTTTTAAAGATAGAGTTCGCATTTGACAAAATAGTTATTCATTATTTTTCTAATATTCAGAATTTTAAATCAACTAAATTTTATGAATTAAAACCTTCCTTATTTGAAATATAAAAAAATATCAATATTTATAAATTTAAAAGTAATTAAGATTTTATCTTTTAAAAAATAATTATATGCCGAATAAAATTATACTTATAATGCAAATCAATCAATCAACCTTATGTTTGAAACTTTTGAAAATACAATTTTAAAAAGGGGCAGCCAGATGCACAAAGCATCCTACGTTAACAGTGATCGGATAAGGATTACACCCCAAGAGTGTGATATAAACAACCTACCTTAATGCAACTATTAGTGGTTGTTTTCACTAATTTTGATTAGTTTTTCTTAGTTTGAACGATCAATTATAAATAAATAAATGCATTTGTGATACGATTTCAATTTATTAGTGTAAAACAAGCCAATAATAACTCACGATATGATTTTGTAAGTGCTAATTGTGTCACGATCCAAACATAGGCCCGGATCGAGACGCGGGACAAGGAGCACCGAGAGCCTCCAAGTCGATCCATGGCATGAACATAACATCTAACTCATTTAAATAGTACAGAAGATCATCATGAATAACATAGCGGAAGTCTAAACATAATATCACATCTGAGTTCATACATAAGTCTCATACATAAGTCTAAAGCTGAATACAAACTATGTCCGAAAATCCTCTAATACTGACGAGTTGAGGGGACAAGACCCCAACTAACTCATTATAGTCTGAAAACTGGAAAGACGAAATACAACTGATAAGAAAGGCCCTCACAAGATGAGGACTCACCAACTGAGACTGAGAAGTGCTAACTCCGAAAGTCTGACTAGCGGCGGGATTGAGTTTGGATATCAGAGCTTGTATCATGAAACGATACAGAATAGAGTATGCGGTCAGTACGTGGAATGTACCGAGTATGCAAGGTAAGTAAAGCCGCTAAGTAAGTAAAAATCATAAATCATGCATATAATAAAACATAATCAAGAATAGATTCTGAGAGTAAGGCTTGTAATTCTATTTTATGAAATCATGATCTAAACATAATTGAACAACATAACTGAATCGTATGACCCAAAGCTGAAAACTAATAGTCATAAGTAAAACTGAACATTGGGTCAAACCTGCTGAAAACATAATATCATGACTGATGTACATGCATAACTAAAATCGTGAGGAATAATGGGAGACTCGTCATATAATCGATATATCACGGCAGAGCTTACGTGGTCCTGACTATCACACTCAAGTGGGCAGAGCTGTCCAAATCCTTGCTAGGGCTAAGGGCACTACCATAATATCGATATCAAGCTCAAGGCTCCTTGGAGGCAGGGGAAGCTCACAATGGAGGTCCCAAATAATCTGAACATACCTACGTTGGCGCGTAGTTCTGAAGCATAGGGTTGACTGACCCTTAGCCTACTCGATGCTAGATACTACTCCCAAAAATATGCATATGCTCTCCATCATTTTTCAACGAAGCTGACCATGATCTAGTGACGAAGCTGACTCATAACATGCATACATAAATCTGAATCATAACATGAGGAGCCTTGACTCAAACCATACCACAAGCTGAACATAATTGGGAGTCCAGACTCCAAAATCATGTGGTAAGCTAATTCAAGAAATCATAAAACATACTTGATCATATGGGCTTGCCTAATACTTATCATGCTTGAAATCAACTTGATTTTCTTTGAAAACATGAACATAAACATGGGTATTTCGAAATCATACTTTCTTCATAAACATCGCATCATGATTGTACACATACTTCATATATCTCAACTTTCATGGACTTTTATGGATGGGCATCATAATTTAGAAAACTTGAAAACATAATTTATAATTGAAAACATTGTAAAATCTGACCATTAATCATAATTCAACATTCAAAACATGCTTAGATCATACTCATGTTTGAAACTTAGAAATCATACATTGGGTAAAAACCCTATAAATTCATCACTTAGAACATCATGAATTGAGAGGGAATTGGGCATGGGTGTGGACTATTGCACCTATTCATAGCCTTACATACCTGAAGAAATCTGATTTTTTTACAACTTCCTTGATTGCCTAATGAAAATTGAGGAAGAACTTTGAAGAACTAAGCGTGATCACCTTCTCAACCCTCTAAACTTGCATCCATGAATTAGGATAGGCTTAGAATGACTTAACCCTTCTTAAAACATTCCATTCTGAGCTTAAAACGACATAGTTTAGGCCTTAGGGACTTAGGAATAATGGAAAAGCCCTTATTAAATTCGCAGGAAAAAATATACTATCAGACCCAATGAGGGACTGGATGGATCATTGTCAGTGACCACGACTCGTGGTCACCAGTCGTCACCTTCACTGCCAAACACATTTAACCTTTAACCAACTACTCACCATGACCCACTCAACGAATCGTGGCATTGAACACGACTCGTGGTGACTAGTCGTTAGGTACACTATCTAAATTTCTTCTTCCTTCATATCATCTTTGACCACGGGTGACTTAACAGATCGTGGGGCTGACCACGAGTCGTGGTCTCACTCGTGGTCACCCCAAACCTGAACTTTTCAACCAAGTCCCAGCCCTTCCCCACGAGTCGTGAACGGATCACTAGATGACTCGTTCTGTGATCTGGTGCTAAAATTTCTATTTTATCCATTTCAACTCCTAGGTCTGATTTTAGAGTTTTCAGTGTATTATAATATCTCCCCCTTGGGAACATTGATCCTTAAATGTGGAAAAACATACTGAAAAGCAGAGAAATGCAATCATCATACTCAAATATGAACGTACATGTTGAAAACTGACGGAGTGACTAACTCCGATTTGAACTATATGGATGAACTAAATTCCTAAATCACACATACATTCATTGACATAAAAGAACTGGAGCTGAACATGAAACTGAATAGAGTATTAAGGAGGAAACTAATACCTCAAGCTGAAACTAAGTCCAAAGGGAATAGACGCGGGTATTTAGCCATCATATCTGCTTCGGCTTCCCATGTAGCTCCCTCAACATGCTGATTCCTCCACAAAACCTTGACTGAAGCTACTTCTTTGTTTCATAGATTTCGAACCTGATGATCCAGTATTTCCACCGAAACCTCCTCATAACTAAGGTTGTCTTTCACACCGACACTGTCCACCGGAACAACCGGAGCTGGATCACCCAAACACTTATTTAAGAGCGACACATGGAAAACTAGACGAACTGAAGCTAACTCTGAGGGCAACTCCAACTCATATGCTACCTTTTCAACCTGTTTGACAATCCGGTACGGTCCAACATAACAGAGACTGAGTTTCCCTTTCTTGCCAATCCTCATTACTCCCTTCATGGGAGATACCTTTAGAAACACCCAATCATCAACTTCAAACTTAAGTTCTCTCCTCCTCACATCCGCATAGGACTTTTGGCGACTCTGAGTTGTTCTCAACCTGTCCCTTATAAGATGAACCTTCTCCATAGCCTCTTGGACTGAATTTGGACCTATCATCGCAGCTTCACCGACTTCAAACCAACTAATAGGCTATCTATATCTCCGCGCATAGAGAGCCTTAAACGGAGCCATCTGAACGCTGGAATGGTAGTTGTTATTATATGCAAACTCAATGAGAGACAAATGATCATCCCAACTACCCTTAAAGTCAATCACACACGCTCTCAACATATCCTCAAAAGAATGAATAGTCGGCTTTTGTCTGACCATCCGTTTGCAGGTGAAATATTGTACTAAGCTTGACTTGAGTACCAAGTCCCTTTTGAAATGATCTCCAAAATTGTGAGGTAAATTAAGTACCTCTATCTGATATGATGGAAAATGGAACTCCATGCAATCGAACTAACTCCTGATGTATAACTTAGCATAATCCTCCACTGAATTAGTAGTTTTGACCGGTAGAAAATGAGCTGCTTTGGTCAACCTGTCCACAACCACCCAAATGGAGTCATACCGTCGATGAGTGCGAGGCAACCGTGTGATGAAGTCCATATTGATCTCCTCCCACTTCCAAGTAGGGATACTGATGTCTTGAAGCACACCTCCCGATTGTTGATGCTCCACTTTCACCTGTTGATAATTCGGACACTCAACCACAAATTTTGCAATGTCCTTCTTCATGCTATTCCACCAATAGACTTCCCGTAGGTCACAGTACATCTTGGTGGCACCTGGATGTATAGAGTATCTGGAACCATGAGCCTCATGCAACATCCTATCGCTCAAATCATCAAATCCGGTACACACAAATGACCCTGATATCGGAGCACACCATTTTCCCCTTTGGAGAAAACCTCCACCTTTTGATTCTGAACAACTTCCTTTAATTTTAACAAGATAGGATCCTCGTCTTGCTTAACCTTAACATCGGTTACCTAGGACGATTCTGACCTATTCTGAACAATGACACCACCATCGGTCGAGTCAACCAAACGAACTCCGACCGTGCAAGCCAATGCACATCTTTCACCAGCTCCTTCCTCCCTTCATCTACATGGGACACACTCTCCATAGAAAGCCTACTAAGAGCATCTGCTACCATATTAGCCTTACCCGGATGGTAAAGTACACTCATATCATAATCCTCGAGTAGCTCCAACCACCTTCTTTGACGCAGATTTAGATCCTTCTGGGTAAACACATATTGTAGGCTTTTGTGGTCCATCAACACATCTATATGTACCCCATACAAATAGTGTCTCCAAATCTTCAGGGCAAATACTACCGCCGCCAATTAAAGATCATGAGTTGGATAATTCTTTTCATGAACCTTCAGCTTCCTGGAAGCATAAGCTATAACCTTACCATGCTGCATCAATACACAACCAAGGCCGATCCTTGAAGCATCATAATATAGCACAAACCAATTGGTACCCTTAGGTATGGTTAACACTGGTGTTGAGGTGAGTCGAGTCCTCAACTCTTGGAAGATCCTCTCACAAGCCTCCAACCATTGGAACTTCACTTTCTTTTGGGCAATCTGGTCAATGGTGCTGCAATAGATGAAAACCCCTCAACAAATCTCCGATAATACCCAGCTAAACCCAAGAAACTCCTAATATCCGAAGGATTCACCGGTCTAGGCCAATTCTTCATCGCTTCTATCTTTTGAGAGTCCACCTGTACACCCTCACTTGACATCACATGACCTAAAAATGTCACCGAGTCTAGACAAAACTCACACTTGCTGAATTTAGCATACAACTGGCGATCCTTCAAGGTCTGTAGCACCACCCTCAAGTGAGCGGCATGCTCCTCCTCGCTATGAGACTATATAAGGATATCATCTATGAACACGATCACGAACATATCCAAGTATGACTTGAACACCCCGTTCATCAAGTCCATAAAATCTACAGAAGCATTCGTTAATCTAAAAGACATAACTATAAACTCAAAGTGACCATACCGAGTCCTGAAGGCTATCTTTTGGATATCTCTCTCCCGAACCCTAAGCTGACGGTATCCGAACTTTAGGTCTATATATGAGAAGCACTTAACACCCTAAAGATGGTCAAACAAATCATCAATCCTGGGGAGAGGATACTTGTTCTTGATGGTGACCCTTTTTAATTGCCAATAATCAATGCACATACGAAGAGAACCATCTTTCTTACGGACAAATAGAATTGGTGCACCCCATGGTGATTTGCTAGATCTGATGAAACCCTTGTCTAAAAGGTCTTTCAACTGCTCCTTTAACTTCTTTAACTCATCCGGAGCCATTCTGTAAGGAGGAATAAGTATAGGTTGCGTATCGGGAAGAAGGTCAATACCAAAATCGATTTCCCTCTCGGGAGGAATTCTCGGTAGATTATTTGGGAACACTTCTGGATACTCATATACTATTAGAACTGACTGGATAGTCGGGATCTCGGATGTAGCATCCTTAACCCTAACTAGATGATACACGAAACCCTTAGAAATCATCTTTCTAGCCTTAAGGTAGGAAATGAAACGACCTACAGACACAACTGAACTACCCTTCCACTCTACGACTGGCTCACCCAAAAATTTGAACTCTACTGCATGGGTTCTACAATTGATTGAGGCATAATATGCAAATAACCAATCCATGCCGATAATAACATCAAAATCGATCATGGCTAACTTTACTAAATCTGCTAATGTGACTTTCTGAAGGACTGAGACAGGGCATTTTCTATACACCCGTCTAGCTATAACTGAATCACCAACTGGAGTAGAGACTGAGAAGGGTTTTGATGAGATTTCAGGACTGACTCCGAAACTACTAGAAACATAGGGTGTCACAAAAGAAAAAGTAGTCCCTGGATCTAAAAATGCATATACATCAAGGTGGAATACTCATAACATACCATTGACTACATCTGGGGAGACCTCCTGCTCCTGACGAGATGCTAGGGCATAAAATCTATTTTGGCGCTGTCCGCCACTCGCACTAGTAGATACTCCCTGCTAAGCTGGGCGTGCTGGTGGAGCTGCTAAACTAGAGGTTGGGCCTCGACCCCTATAATGGCCCTGTCTAGATGTTGGGCAATCTTTGAGCATATGTACGGGCTGCCCATACCCGAAACAAGCACCTAAACCTGCTAGCACTGGACCACGTGTCTCCGACCACATCTGCTACACTCCGGAGGGCTGGTCTCTACGAGTCTGCTACTCTGGCCCCTCGAGCCTGATGCTCGTCCCCTCTAATCGCGCCTGGACCTGGATGGCACACTCATAGCCAATGGCGCTGGGGCTGAAGATCTCTGGTGGGTCTGCTGTCGGTGCCCACTAGGTCTTTGTTGGTGAATCTGAAACTATTACTCTTGGCCCTCTTGGCCTCCTTCTCCTGCTCACTCATCTGTATCGTCTCCATATAATGGGCGTACAAGACTATCCGAGCAAAGTCAATATCCTAATAAAGCATCGCGGTCCGAAAATCCTTGACTAGGTAGTCGGCTACCCTATGCAAGGACTGGCTCACTCGGGCCCTCTGGTCTGACACCATCTTAGGTGCATACTTGGACAAGCATGTGAACTCCAAGACATACTCCTGAATAGTCATCTCCCTTGCTTCAGGTTCACAAACTCAGCTGCTTTGATCTCCCTCATCTCTCGAGGGAAGAGCCGATCCAAAAAAGCAACATGAAACTCATCCCAACTGATAGGGCCTGCTCTAACTGCCCTTATATCCTTCCATTGCTTGTACCAGATGTGCGCAACCCCTTTTAACTGATATGAGGATAGATCGGCGCACTCCTCCCCTAGTCACCCCCATAATATGGGTGATCTTAAGAACCTCATCAATAAACTCATGTGGATCCTCGTCCACCCTTGACCCAAGAAACTACGGAGAGTTCATCCCCAGAAAATCGTAACTCTTGCTGCCGCCGCATTCCCGTTCTAAGGGACATGTGCTACCGCCTGCTAATTTACCTGGGCGTTCAAGGACTAGGCTAATATCTGAATGACTGCCTTAAACACCGCGTGGGCAACTGGCTCGGGTATATGCTCCTCGTGGGTTGGTGGGGCCTGCTGGTGCCCATCTCTATTGCCATTCTCATTGCCATTCCTATTTCTGTTTCTCCTTCCATTAACTTTGTGGGGAGGCATGATTCTGCAAACGCGTATAGCACGGGTGAGAAGGATAAAGATACACTTCACTGCACGACACAGATCATGAAAGAAGGGAACATTTCCAAACGTCTCATAGCCTTTTCTTCATAAGTGTGGCGCAATTTCATACCCATGAAAAAGACTCCACTTAACGCGGTTTTCGGACACCCTAAGACACTTCAAAACCTAATGCTCTAATATCATATTTATCACGATTCGAACATAGGCTCCGATCGAGATATGGGACAAGGAACCCCGAGAGGCTCCAAGTTGACCCATGGCATGAACATAACATCTAACTCATTAAAATAGTACAAAAGGTCATCATGAATAACAAGTCTGAACATAATATCACATCTGAGTTCATACACAAGTCTAAAGCTGAATACAAATTATGTCCGAAAAGCCTCTAATACTGATGAGTTGATGGGACAAGACCCTAACTAACTTAGTATAGTCTGAAAGATGGAAAGACGAAATACAACTGATAAGAAGGGCCCTCACAAATGAGGACTCACCAACTGAGACTGAGAAGTGCTAACTCCGAAAGTCTGACTAGCGGCGGGACTGAGTCTAGATATCGGAGCCTGTATCATGAAACGATACAACATAGAATATGCGGTCAGTATGTGGAATGTACCAAGTATGAAAGGTAAATAAAACCGCTAAGAAAGTAAAAATCATAAATCATGCATATCATAAAACATAATCAAGAATAGATTCTGCGAGTAGGGTTTGCATGCAATTTTCTGAAATCATGATCTGAACATAACTGAACATCATAACTAAATCGAATGACCTAAAGTCGAAAACTGATAGTCATAAGTAAAACTAAACATTGGGTCGAACCTGCTGAAAACATAATATCATGACTGATGTACGTGCATAACTAAAATCATGAGGAAAAATGGGAGACTCATCATATAACCGACATTACCACGATAGAGCTTAAGTGGTCTTAACTATCACACTCAAGTGGTCAGAGCCATCCAAAGCCCTGCAAGGGATTAGGGCGCTACCATGATATTGATATCAAGCTCAAGGCCCCTTGGGTGTAGGGGAAGCTCACAATGGAGGTCCCAAATAATCTGAATATACCTAGGTTGGTACGCAGTTCTGAGGCATAGGGTTGACTGACCTTAGCCTACTCGGTGCTAGGCACTACTCCTAAAAACATGCATATACTCTCCATTGTTTTTCAACGAAGCTGACCATCGGGTAGTGACAAAGATGACTCATAACATGCATACATAAATCTGAATCATAACATGAGAAGTATTGTCTCAAACCATACCACAAGATGAACATAATTGGGAGTCTAGACTCCAAAACCATGTGGTAAGCTAATTTATGAAATCATAAAACATACTTGATCATATAGGCTTGCCCAATACTTATCATGCTTGAAATCAACTTGATTCTCTTTGAAAACATGAACATAGACATGCGTATTTCGAAATCATACTTTCTTCATAAACATCTCATCATGCTTGTACACATTCTTCATAGATCTCAACTTTCATGGATGCACATCATAATTTATAATTGAAAATGTTGTAAAATCTACCCATTAATCATAATTCAACATTCAAAACATGCTTAGATCATACCATGCTTGAAACTTAGGAAATTTACACATTGGGTAAAACCCTCATAAATTCATCACTTAAACATCATGAATTGAGAGGTAATTGGGCATGGGTGTGGACTATTACACCCATTCATAGCCATACATACCTGATGAAATCTGATTTCTTTACATCTTCCTTGATTGCCCAATGAGAATTGAGGAATAATGTTGAAGAACTAAGCTTGATCACCTTCTCAATCCTCTAAACTTGCATGCATGAACTAGGATAGGCTTAGAATTACTTAACCCTTCTTAAAACACTCCATTCTGATCTTAAAACGAAGTAGTTTAGGCCTTAGGGACTTAGGAATTACGGAAAATTCCTTATTAAATTTGCAGGGAAAAACATACTGCCAGTCCCAACGAGGGACTGGACGGGTCATTGTCAGTGACCATGATTCGTGGTCACCAGTCGTCACCTTCACTGCAAAAAACATTTAGCATTTAACCAACTGTTGACCATGACCCACTCAATGAATCGTGGCATTGACCATGACTCGTGGTGACTAGTTGTTAGGTACACTGTCCAAATTTCTTCTTTTTTCATATCATCTTTGACCACGGGTGACCTAACAAATCGTGGTATCACCCGTGGTCACCCCAAAACTGAACTTTTCAACCAAGTCCCAGCCTTTCCTCATGAGTCACTAAATGGCTCATGGGGTTCCTGACGGATCACTAGACGACTCGTCCTGTGACCTGGGACTGAAATTCCTATTTTCTTCATTTCAATTCTCGGATCTGATCTTAGGGTTTTTAGGGTATTACAATATCTCCCCCTTGGGAAAATTCATCCTTGAATGTGGAAAAACATACTGAAAAATAGAGAAATGCAATCATCATACTCAAATATTGAACGTACATGCTGAAAACTGACGGAGTGACTGACTCCGATTTGAACTACATGGTTGAACTGTATTCTTGAATCACACATACATTAATTGACATGAACAAAACTGGGGCACATGAGCTGAACATGAAACTTAATAGAGTATTAAAGTGGAAACTAATACCTCAAGCTGAGACTGAGCCTGAAGGGAATAGATGCTGGTATTTAGCCAGCATATCTGGCTCGGCGTCCCACATAGCTCCCTCAATATGCTGATTCCTTCACAAAACCTTGACTGAAGCTACTTCCTTGTTTCTTAGCATTTGAACCTGACAATCCAATATTTCCACCGGAACCTCCTCATAACTAAGCTATCTTTCACACGAACACTATCCACCGGAACAACCAGAGTTGGATCACCCAAACACTTTTTTAAGAGCAACACATAGAAAATTAGATGAACTGAAGCTAACGCTGAGGGCAACTCCAACTCATATGCTACCTTGCCAACCCGTTTCACAACCCGCTATGGGCCAACATAACAAGGAATGAGTTTCCCTTTCTTGTCAAACCTCATCACTCCCTTCATGGGAGACACCTTTAGAAACACCCAATCATCGACTTCTAACTCAAGTTCTCTCCTCCTCACATCCACATAGGACTTTTGGCGACCCTGAGCTATTTTCAACCTGTCCCTTATAAGCTGAACCTTCTCCATAGCCTTATGGACTGAATCTAGACCTATCATAGAAGCTTCATCGACTTCAAACCAACCAATAGGTGATCTACATCTCCGCCCATAGAGCGCCTCAAACGGAGCCATCTGAATGCTAGAATGGTAGTTGTTGTTATATGCAAATTCAATGAGAGGAAAATGATCATCTCAACTACCTTTGAAGTCAATCACACACGCTCTCAACATATCCTCAAGAGTTTGAATAGTCCGCTCCACCTGACCATCCATTTGCAGGTGAAATGCTATACAGAGCTTAACCTGAGTACCAAGTCCCTTTTGAAAAAGATCTCCAAAACTATGAGGTAAATTAAGTACCTCTATCTGATATGATGGACAATGGAACTCCATGCAACTAAATTAACTCCCGAATGTACAACATAGCATAATCCTCCGCTGAATTAGTAGTTTTGACTGGTAGGAAATGAGCTGCTTTGGTCAACCTATACACAACCACCCAAATGGAGTCATACTGTCGACGAGTGCGCAACCCTGTGATGAAGTCCATATTAATATCCTCACACTTCCAAGTAGGGATAATGATGTATTGAAGCACATCTCTCGGTCGTTGATGCTCCATTTTCGCCTATTGACAATTCAGACGCTTAGCCATAAATTCTGCAATGTCCTTCTTCATGCCATTCTACCAATAGACTTCCCATAGGTCAAGGTACGTCTTGGTGGCATCTGGATGTATAGAGTATCTGGAACCATGAGCCTCATGCAATATACGATCTCTCAAATCATCAACATCCGGTACACACAAATGACCCTGATATAGGAGCACACCATCTCCCCCTTTGGAGAAGACCTCCACCTTATGATTCTGAACAACTTCCTTTAATTTTACCAAGATAGGATCCTCTTGCCTAGCCTTAACATTGGTTACCAAGGATGATTCTGAACCATTCTGAACAATGACACCACCATCAATCGAGTCAACCAAATGAACTCCCAACTGTGCAAGCTGATGCACATCTTTCACCAGCTCCTTCCTCCTCTCATCTACATGGGACACACTCTCCATATAAAGCCTACTAAGAGCGCCTGCTACCACATTAGCCTTACCCAGATGGTAAAGGACACTCATATCATAATCCTTGAGTAGCTTCAACCACCTTATTTGATGCAAATTTAGATCCTTCTGGGTAAACACATATTGTAGGCTTTTATGGTCCATAAACACATATACATGGACCCCATACAAATAATGTCTCCAAATCTTCAGGACAAATACTACCGCCGCCAATTCAAGATCATGCGTCAGATAATTCTTTTCATGAACCTTCAGCTACCTGGAAGCATACACTATAACCTTACCATGCTGTATCAATACAAAACCAAGGCCGATCCTTGAAGCATCACTATATACCACAAACCCATCGGTACCCTCAGTTGGGGTAAACACTGGTGCTGAGGTGAGTCAAGTATTCGACTCTTGGAAGCTCCTCTCACAAGCCTCCGACCATTGGAACTTCACTTTCTTTTGGGTCAATCTGGTCAACGGTGTTGCAATAGATGAAAATCCCTCAACAAATCTCCGATAATACCCATATAAACCCAAGAAACTCCTGATATCCGAAGGATTCACCAGTCTGGGCCAATTCTTCACCGCTTCTATATCTTGAGAGTCCACCTGTACACCCTCACTTGACACCACATGACCCGAAAATGTCACTGAGTCTAGTCAAAACTCGCACTTGCTGAATTTAGCATACAACTGAAGATCCTTCAAGGTTTGTAGAACCACCCTTAAGTGAGCTGCATGCTCCTCCTCGCTCCGAGAGTATATAAGGATATCATCTATGAACACAATCGCGAACATATCCAAGTTTGGCTTGAACACCCTATTTATCAAGTCCATAAAAGCTGCAGTAGAATTCATTAGTCCAAAAGACATAACTACAAACTCATAGTGACCATACCGTGTCCTGAAGGCTGTCTTCGAGAATCGTTCTCTTGGACCCTGAGCGTACGGTATCAGACCTGAGGTCTATCTTTGAGAAGTACTTTGCACCCTGAATCTGGTCAAAAAAATCATTAATACTGGGGAGAGGATACCTATTCTTGATGGTGACCTTGTTCAATTTCCGTTAATCAATGAACATACGAAGAGAACTGATGTGCCATGATTTTATGGCACTTTCGACGCTTAAAACAAAGAAATTATGCACATTCCGGGTATGTTTATATAGGTATGATGTGTTTTGTATTTAATGTTGCAGGAAAATAGGTTCAGAAGTGAACTGGGCAAATTTATGTTGAAAATAACTAAAAGGGTGACTGCCAGGCACTTCACGAGTCGTTGGCAAGAGGCACGACTCGTTGCTGAAGCTGTGGGCAAAAGATGAAGTTTGAAGATGCTTGATCGGGGGCTAAAATAGCATGCCCGAGTGATGCTTTATACCTTAATGTAGTCTTGTTTATCTAAATTATTTTATACATTTTATGTAATTTTATATAAATGTGAATATATGTGCTAACCAACATGATTAGTCCTTGTTTTGTAGGTTTCAATGATTTGGAGGAACTAATTTATAAGTTGGTGAAGGAAAGGAATGGAGTCGAAAGCAAATGGCAAAAGCTGGCAAAGAGCATGCCTAGGCAAGGCTGGCCACGCTAGGCAGCGTGCCACGCTGTGCGTGTGCCGCGCCCAGTGCCGTGCCACGCCTATTCCAGGTGCACGAGAGAAGGAAGCATGCAGGCAGGCGAGCTACGCGCCAGCGCCGTGCCACGCCAGGCCAGCAGCATGCCATCGCGCCACATGAGCAGCGTGCCACGCCAGGCATCGCGACAAGGGGTTGCCTAGAGTTGATTTTTGTTGATTTCCAGTGTGCCTCCGCGTTACCTCCGTGTCACGGAGGCAGTGCTCCGTGATACACTCCGTGACACGGAGCCATTCCACGATAGGCTAAATTGTGCACGTTTCTCATTTATTATAAATAGGTCCCTTAGCTCCTAATTCCATTTTGTCACGATTTTATTCTGCAAAACTACCTAGGAGTGAAGGGAGAAGTGGGAGAACTCATCTAGGGTTTGGCAAATTCCCTTCTCATCTACCAAATTCATGTAAATATGTAGTTTAGTAGTAGTTAGTTGTAGTTTTACGAACATGAATGGCAAGAACCCTTCCTCTAGGGTTGAAGCCATGAATTATGATTGTGATTTTATGAAATTGTTTTGGAATTAAGTTATTGATTTTTGTTTTCGTCTTGCATTCTGAATTGTTGGTTGTTTTTATGATTGATCACCATTAAAACATATACGTTAGCTTGGGCAATTGCTTGAGAAAGAATTACCTAGGTCAGGACATGAGAATGTAAGGAGCATGTTTGTATCTCACGATATAATTTCATGTTAGGATAGAAATATACCTAACACCTTGCTTGGTTGATAAAACGGGGGTTATTAAAGACCAACTTAGGATTATCACATCACCACTCGAAGAAGTAGTTGTGAGGCTAAGTTGAGTTAAATGGTTAGATGCACGAAAGTCCCTAACCGTTTCCCTGTAAACCACAACATAATTAATTGCCTGCGAACTAGAAATTAGCATCCTCGCTCACAATGATGCAGTGAGGCTAGTTTGCCGTGTTTAGAGGCTCGAAAGGCCATGAACATGCAATTCTAATTATGTGAAATAATAATTGATAGTTCCATGCTTAAACCATTGCAAATTGTAGTATCGCATGATTATCTAGTTTTAACTCTATGTTGCTCCTAAAGTAAATTCAGGATATTTCGTTGAACAAAACTAGACTTAATTAAATCTCTCTCAAAAACTTCTATAACCAACACTTGAGAAAGTTAAGATCACACTTGAAATGGATAGTTAGAGGAATGGGTCCAGTCCCTGTGGGTTCGACATTCCGATTCTTAAAAAGAGCCACTATATTACTTGCACGACCCGTACACTTGCGGACGCGCGAATCAGGCACAAACAATGCTGAGATTGTGTACCTGACGAGTTGAGGGAATGACTCGTTACATCAGGTAACGAGTCGTGAGGTCATTCATGAAGACTAGGAGAGAAATTATTGCCAAAGTAACTAGTGGAGTTGACGATAGACTTAACGAGTCGTTAGTCGACTAAACGACTCATTGGCAGATCACTGGAACCAACCATAAGGTGCACCAGAATTTTGGAAGAGTTAGACAACAAGGGGCCTAAAGACTCGTGCCCAGGCACGACGAGTCGTTAGGTGACCCATGACCACAACTAGGTAAGATGCTGAGGACAACTATTTTTAGCAAGGCACGACTCATCAGAGGTCCCAATGAATCTTTACCTAGCCCGTGGTCACTGATGACCTAGTTTCCAGTTTTAGTTAGGAAAAAGTTTTCTTGGAACTATAAATACACTGTTTAGGTTTATTTTCAGGAGAAAGTCGATTATTATTATTTTTCAAGTAGGATTTTGGTGTTGTACGATTGTTCTTGAGTCAAGAAACAAGGTTTACAATTTTGTTCTTGAATTTGAGGATAAAAATCAACATTGGAATTTATTCATCAACTTTATAGTTTTATTCAATCTACTTGGTTTTCTTCTATGATAATTTGTAAGTTGCAATTATGATTTATTCAATAATTTATGATTGTGATCATACAAACATGAGTAGCTAAACCCATAACTAGGGTTGTGGGAACCAAGATGAATTAACACACATAGGTTAAATACTTAGTGATTTTTGAACGAGGTTTAATGCAAGTATTATTTTTCCCTTCGTTTTGATTGATTCTTGACGGTTGCAAACATTAACTTGCCTTATTCTTATTTACCGGACCAAGGAGGTAATGAATGGGAAAAGGGATTAACAACGGAGATTTGAGGCTATCAACCCTCATCTAATAGCTTGAACTTGTCCGGGGATAGCTAATCCGATATTAAGGTTAAGGGTAAATTAAAAGTACACCTGTATACGGACCAAGTTGCGTGGTGACAATCATCTAGATAGGGGACCAACCATTTAGGTGAACCTAACTTACCAATATTGCATGTTAAACACCGAATAGATCACTAGTGTATAAGCCTTGTGGTTATGAAATCTTGGGGAACATAATCCTAGTCAAGTCTTTAATTGAATACAAACCAAATTTGATCTAAGCATTCAGTAGTTTCGCTTTTGTTTATTATAATATTTCTTTCCCCCTTAAGAAATAAGTAACTCGATAGTAACATCTATTCGCATTAACTTAAGTTCTTTCCATATTTCCTATGGGATCGACCTCAACTTTTGTTGGGTTCTATATTTGAGAATCGACCGCTTTATATCTCAATTGCGAGGTGTAATTTGGGCGACATCAAGAACCATCTTTCTTACAGACAAAGAGAACTGGTGCACCCCATGTGGGAATTTCTAGGTCTGATGAAACCCTTGTCGAAAAGGTCTTTCAACTGCTCCTTTAATTCCTTTAAATCAGCTGGAGCCGTTCTTTAAGGAGGAATAGATATAGGCTGCGTATCGGGAAGAAGGTTAATACCAAAATCAATTTCCCTCTCGGGAGGGATCCCCAGTAGATTATCTGGGAACACTAATGGATACTCACATAATACTGAAATAGACTGGATAGTCGGGGTATCGGACGTAGCATCTTTAACCCTAACTATATGATACACGCAACCCTTAGAAATAATCTTTCTGGCCTTAAGGTAGGAAATGAAACGACCTACAGGCACAGCTGAACCATCCTTCCACTCTAGGACCGGCTCACCCGAAAATTTAAACTCTACTGCATGGGTTCTATAATTGACTGAGACATAACATGCAAATAACCAATTCATGCCGAGAATAACATCAAAATCGGTCTTGGCTAACTCTACTAAATCTGCTAAGGTGACTTTCTGAAGGACTAAGATAGGGCATTTTCTATACACCCGTCTAGCTATAATTGAATCACCAACTGGAGTAGAGACTGAGAAGGGTTCTGATAAGATTTTGGGACTGACTCCGAAACTACTAGCAACATAGGGTGTCACAAAAGAAAAAGTAGTCCCTGGATCTAAAAATACAAATACATCAAGGTGGAATACTCGTAACATATCAGTGACTACATCTAGGAAGACCTCCTGCTCCTGACGGGATGTTAGGGCATAAAATCTATTTTGGCGCTATCTGCCACCCATACTAGTGATGCTCCCTGCTGAGCTAAGCGTGCTGGTGGAGCTGCTAAACTAGAGGTCGGGCCTCGACCCCTATCATGGCCCTGTCTAGCTGCTGGGCAATCTCTGAGCATATGTCCAGGCTACCCATACCCGGAACAAGCACTTGAACCTGCTAAGCACTGGCCCACGTGTCTCCGGCCATATTTGCTACACTCCAAAGGGATAGCCTCTGCGGATCTGCTACTCTGGTCCCTCAAACCTGATGCTAGTCCCCTTTGATCGTGCCTGGTTCTGGATGGCACACTCATAGTCGAAGGTGCTGGGGCTGAAGATCTCTGGTGGGATTACTGTCGTTGCCCACTAGGTCTCTACTGGAGAATACAAAACTATCAGTCCTGGCCCTCTTGGCCTCCCTCTCCCGCTCACTCATCTGTACCGCCTTCATCTGCTGGGCATATAGGACTATCCGAGCAAAGTCAATATCTTGATGAAGTATTGCAGTCCGGCAATCCTTGACTAGGTAGTCCGCTACCCCATGCACGAACCAGCTCACTCGGGCCCTCTAGTATAACACCATCTCAGGTGCATACTTGGACAAGCGTATGAACTCTAAGGCATACTCCTGAATAGTCATCTTCCCTTGCTTCAGGTTCACAAACTCGGCTGCTTTGATCTCCCTCATCTCTCGAGGGAAGAACCGATCCAAAAAAGCGACACGAAACTTATCCCAACTGATATGGCCTGCTCCAGCTGCCCTTTTATCCTTTCATTGCTTGTACCAGATGTGCGCAACCCCTTTAAAATGATACGAGGCTAGATCAGCACACTCCTCTCCACTCACCCCAATAATCTAGGTGATCTTAAGAACCTCATCAATAAACTCGTGCGGATCCTCGTCCACCCTTGAACCAAGAAACTACGGAGATTTCATTCTCAGAAAATCATAACTCTTGTCGCCGGCGCATTCCCGTTCTGAGGGACATATGCTACCACTTGCTAATTGACCCTGGCGGTCAAGGCCTGGGCTAACATCTGAATGGCTGCCTTGAACACCGCGTGGGCAATTGGCTCGAGTATATGCTCCTCGTGCGTTGGTGGGGCCTATTGGTGCCCATCTCCATTACCATTCTCATGGCCATTCCTATTTCCGTTTCTCTTTCCATTAACTTTGTGGGGAGGCATGATTCTACAAATGCGTATAACACAAGTTAGAAGGATAGAGAGACACTTTACCGCACGACATAGATCATGAAAGAAGGGAATATTTCCTAAACATCTCGTAGCCTCTTCGTCATAAGTGTGGCGCGCTTCACATCCATGAAAAAGACTCTACTTAACGCGACTTTCAGACACCCTAGGACACTTTAAAACCTAATGCTCTGATACCATGTTTGTCACGACCCAAATATAGGCCCGCATCAAGATATGGGACAAGGAAACCTGAGAGGCTCCAAGTAGACCCATGGCATGAACATAACATCTAACTCATTCAAATAGTATGGAAGATCATCATGAATAACATAGCGGAAGTCTGAACATAATATCACATCTGAGTTCATACGTAAGTCTAAAGCTGAATACAAACTATGTCCGAAAAGCCGATAATAATAACTAGTTGATGGGACAAGACCCCAACTAACTCACTATAGTCTGAAAACTGGAAAGACGAAATACAACTGATAAGAAGGGACCTCGCAAAATGAGGACTCAACAATTGAGACTGAGAAGTGCTAACTCCGGAAGTCTAACTTGCGGCGGGACTGAGTTTGGATATCGAAACCTGTATCATGAAATAATACAGAATAGAGTATGCGGTCAGTACATGGAATGTACCGAGTATGAAAAGTAAGTAAAACCGCTAAGTAAGTAAAAATTATAAATCATGCATATCATAAAACATAATAAAGAATAGATTTTGAGAGTAGGGCTTGCATGCTATTTTCTGAAATCATGATCTGAACATAACTAAACATCATAATCGAATCAAATGACACAAAGCTGAAAACTGATAGTTATAAGTAAAACTAAACATTAGGTCACACCTACTGAAAACATAATATCATGACTGATGTACATGCATAACTGAAATCATGAGGAATAATGGGCGACTCGTCATTTAACCGACATTACTATGATAGAGCTTACGTGGTCCCGACTATCATACTCAAGTGGGAAGATCCATCCAAAGCCTTGCTAGGGCTAGGGGCGCTACCATGATATCGATATCAAGCTCAAGGCCCCTTGGAGGCAGGGAAAGCTCACAATGGAGGTCCTAAATAATCTGAACATACCTATGTTGACGCGTAGTTCTGAGGCATAGGGTTGACTGACCTTTAGCCTAATCATTGCTAGACATTACTCTAAAAAACATGCATATGCTCTCCATCATTTTTCAATGAATCTAACCATCATCTAGTGATTAAGCGGACTCATAACTTTCTTACATAAATCTGAATCATAACATGAGGAGCCTTGGCTCAAACCATACCACAAGCTGAACATAATTGGGAGTCTAGACTCCAAAACCATGTGGTAAGCTAATTCATGAAATCATAAAACATAATTGATCATACCCAATACTTATCATGCTTGAAATAAACTTGATTCTCTTTGAAAACATGAACATAGACATGGGTATTTCGAAATCATACTTTATTCGTAAACATCTCATCATGCTTGTACACATTCTTCAAAGATCTCAACTTTCATGGGTGGGCATCATAATTTAGTAAATTTGAAAACATAATTTATAATTGAAAATATTGTAAAATTTGCCCATTAATCATAATTAAACATTCAAAATATGCTTAGATCATACCCATGCTTGGAACTTTGGAAATTCACACATTAGGTAAAAATTCCATAAATTTATCACTTAGAACATCATGAATTGAGAGTGAATTGGGCATGGGTGTGAAGTATTGCACCCATTCATAGTCTTACATACCTAAAAAAATCTGATTTTTTTACAACTTCCTTGATTGCCCAATGAGAATTGAGGAAGAACTTTGAAGAACTAAGTGTGATCACCTTCGCAACCCTCTAAACATGCATCCATGAATTAGGATAGGCTTTGAATGACTTAACCCTTCTTAAAATATTCCATTCTAATCTTAAAACGATGTAGTTTAAGCTTTAGGGACTTAGAAATTATGAAAAAGCCCTTATTATATTCATAGGAAAAAATATACTGCCAGTCCCAGTGAGGGACTGGACGGATCGTTGTCAATGACCACGACTCATGGTCACCAGTCGTCACCTTCACTGCTAAAAACATTTAACCTTTAACCAATTGTTGACCATGAACCCCTCAACAAATCGTGGCATTGACCATGACTCGTGGTGACTAGTTGTTAGGTACACTCTCCAAATTTCTTCTTCCTTCATATCATCTTTGACCACGGGTGACCTAACGGATTATGGGATTGACCACGACTCGTGGTCTCACCCTTGGTCACCCCAAACCTGAACTTTTTAACCAAGTCCCAGCCTTTCCGCACGAGTCACTTAACAACTCATGGGGTTCCTGACGGATCACTGGATGACTCGTCATGTGACCTTGTGCCGAAATTCCTATTTTCTCCGTTCAACTTTCGGGTCTGATCTTAGGGTTTTTGGGGTATTAATAAATTGTTTAAACTAATAACTTATAGTATATGTTCTATTTTACTATATAACTTTGCATTACAATGTAATAAGTGGGTATTGCACCTACTTATCTTTTGCTTAAGCTTAAGATTATTGTTTGTTTATGTTAAAATATATGCATCTCGTGGTCTGATTTCTTTTGCAGGTGTTGTGAGATGAAAAGATCAAAGGGCTAATCCTAGATAAAAAGAGACCAAAAAGCAATCCAAGAAGCTAAAACACATAAAGGACAGAAAAGGAAATGAATAACAATGAAGCGTGGACCACAAACCCATCGTGTTCTAAGCTAGAAGTGCACATCTCAACCAGACTAACTGCTGTTGAAACACAAGCCGCATATCACCGAGCGTGGCATGCGAATCAGATGAGTGTTTTCAGCATTTGAAATTTCTATTAGATATTTGAATACCCGCTTTTGATGTATTTAGTACCATATTCCCTATGGGATTCGACCCCAACCTCGTTGGGTTCTATATTAACAAACAACTGCTCTATATCTTTTATAAGGTGTAATTCCGGCATATCATAATGTGTCTTCATAATGTTGATATTTATTTTAAATGTTAATATGTCTATGGTGTAGTGATAGAAATTTTGTAACAATTAACATAAAGTATACATATATTACATGCATTTAAGTGAGATCCACAGAAGGTGGAATTGGTTCCTTTTTGCGACATATGGTCTCGAAGGAAGCATTCATGGTTGATCCACATAAGGTGGAAGTAGTCCAAAATTGGCTAGACCTACGATGATGACAAAGGTTCATAGCTTTGTGGGGTTGACTAGTTACTATCGCCGGCCATTGAAGGTTTTACTGCCATTGCGTCTCGGTTGACGCGACTGATTCAAAAAGATGTGCCCTCTCAGTGGTCAGATGAATGTGAAGAGAGCTTACAAAAGATCAAGATCTTGTTGATTACAGCCCCTATCTTGGCGCCGCCAGTAGAATGTAAAGATTTCTTGGTTTATTGTGATGCCTCACGATCTAGTTTAGGTCTTATGTTAATGCAAAAAATAGGTCATTGCGTATGCTTCCAGGAAACTGAAGGTGCATAAAAAGAACTACCTTTTGCATGATTTGGAGTTGGCAGTAGTGGTGTTTGTACTGAAAATTTGAAGGCATTATCTGTATGGAGTTCATTGTGAGGTGTTCAATAACCATCACAACCTACAACATGTATTCACCTAAAGGGATCTTAACATGAGACAACAAAGATGGATGGAGCTACTCAAGGATTATGACGTCACTATCCTAAATCATCTAGGAAAAGACAATGTGATGACAAATGCATTGAGCAGGGAGGCTGTAAGTATGGGTATTTTGAATCGCTTAGACGATACCCATTTTCCAATAGAAAGAAAAGTTTAGACATTGGCTAATAACTTTATGAGACTTACACTATTGGATTCGGGTGGAGTATTGGCCAATGTGGAGGCAAGATCATCGTTTCTAGATTAGATTATGTCCAGAAAATTCAAAGATGCCAAGCTTGGCAAAATCCGTGATAATGTTTGTAAAGGAGGCCAAGGAGGCAGTGATTGATGATGAAAGGGTCCTAATAATAAGGAGGCATGTATGTATTTCCTGGGTTGGCAATTTGATCAAAATCATACTGTCAGAGGTTCACAGTTTGAGGTATTTTATACATCCTGGAGCCACCAGGATGTATCATGACTTAAGACAATACTATTGGTAGGGAAGGATGAAGAGAGATATTGTGGAGCACGTTTCCCAATGTCTAAATTGTCAGCAAGTAAAGTATGAATATCAGAGACCTGGGGGAGTCCTCTAGAGGATGCCCATTCTCGAGTAGAAGTGGGAGAGGATAGAAATGGACTTTGTGGTTGGTCTTCCAAAGACCTTGGATAATTTTGACTCAATTTGGTTCATTGTTGACATGTTTACTAAGTTTGCAGTCTATGTGACTTACAAAGTAGAGAGGCTGGCCGAGTTGTATGTTAAAGAAGTGGTTTGGTTGCTCGAAGTGCTAGTGTCGATTATCTCAAACAGAGGTACGCAGTTTACTTCTAATTTTGGGAGAACCTTGTAGGCTGAACTGGGTACTAGGCTAGATTTTAGCACTATGTTTCACCCTCAGACTGATGGTCAGTCTGAGAGGATGATTCAAGTGTTAAAGGATATGCTTAGAGCTTATGTGATAGACTTCGAGGGTAATTGGGAAAAGTTCCTACCCTTGGTGGAGTTTACATCCAACAACAGTTATCACTCAAGCATCGAAATGGCGCCATTCGAGGCTTTGTATGGAAGGAGATATAGGTTTCCTAATGGATGGTTTGATGCCATCGAGGTAAGGCCTTGGGGTACTAATTTGTCGAAAGAATCCTTTAAAAAAGCCAAGGTAACTCAAGAAAAACTCCTGGCAACTTAGAGTATACAGAAACAATATGCTAACTGAAAGGTTAGGGACATGGAGCTTATGGTGGTAGAGCAAGTCTTGCTCAAGGTTTCATCTATGAAGGGTGTGATGCAGTTTAGAAAACAGGGCAAGCTCAGCCTGAGATACATTAGTCCATTTGAAGTTTTGCAACGTGTGGGGGAGGTGGCTTATGAATTGGCCTTGTCTCCGAGTTTGTCTAGAGTTTATCCGGTGTTTCATGTATCCATGTTGAAGAAGTATCATGGGAATGGTACTTACATCATCCAATGGGATTTAGAGCTACTTGATGAAAATCTATCATATGAAGAGGAGCCAGTGGCTATATTAGTGTTACGACCCAAGCACAGACCCCAGACATTACACGAGACCTAAAACCACAAATGACTCCAAGCTAACCCATGGCACATACGTAACATAATTTAGAGCATAAACTAAGCGGAAAAAATCATATAGAATATCATAAGCGGAAGTCTAGGATACCATAAATGTAAATAGAGACTACAAATCAAACAGCTGAGTATCTATACATTATGTCTGAAAGCCTCTACACGTATGATGAGCTAATGGGACAACATCCCAACTAGCTCCACTAAGTCATATGATGAGCTAATGGGACAACATCCCAACTAGCTCCACTAAGTCTAAAAACTGAAAGACATAATAAGAGCATGAATCAAAATTGACGTCCGCAGATGATGAGGACTCTCCAAAACTGTTGAAACTGGAGCAGGATAGATCTAGCGCGGGGCTGAGACTGATCACCTGAACTTATAACATGAGATGATATATCACAAAAGTATGCGATCAGTACTTTGAATGTACTGAGTATGTAGGATAAGTAAAACATGAGAATAATGAGAACATTCTATAAATTGTAATCATGAGATAGTCATAAACTAGAGCTGTCACAAACTGAGTTTACACCCTGGATGCGACATGGTACTTAAAATCACAAGTGACCCCAAGTGAACCCATGGAAAAGTATAATTCTATTAAGACAATGAAATAATATGACGTAGAAGCATAACTGAAATGATGGAACAACTAGTTCTAAGTACAAACTAATCTGAGCAAGTGAATACATATGAAATCTGATACTAAAACATCAAACTGACTATCTTTCTGAAAGCCTCTACTAGAAGGATGAGTTGATAGGAAAAGCACCCAGCTAACTCTAATGTTTGAAACTAAAACTGAAATAACAAAGCTGAATATGAAACCTCCGGCCCTTGGAAGATGAGGACTCACCACTGTCAGATGCTGGAAATTGCGGGGAGAAACTAGTTGTGATGTTGGGGATGGGTACTTGAGTCTATATCATAAAACGATATAGCACATAGAGCATGTGATCAATACTTGAAATGTACTGAGTATGTGAGGTGTAAATAAAACATACATATATTAAGGACTCGTAAACTGAACTGAAATGACATACAACGACTCTATCTGATATCAAAAATACTACAAATAGTCTGACATATATGGAAATACTGTAAGAACTAATACACTGAATTAGAGTCATGAGCATATTCTAAAATTTGATAGACTAGACTGGACTAAGAACTCTAATTGTAATGGAGTGTGGGAGAAACTCTAACCGACATATAACCACGTGAGCTAGATGTGGAGTTTGATGTATACACCCCATCGAAAAGAGCCAACTGTACCTTACCAGGGTATAGTGGCTGAGCTATGTGATCACTATCTGGGGCCCATTTGGGATAATAACCTATGATGGCACGTAGTTATGGGAACTTGGGTACGCTAAACCCTGGTCCACTCGGTGCTAAGTACTACTCCCACTGAAAACCTATTTATATCTAGCTATGCTAATAGCTCAAAATTGATACCCTAAGACTAAGTCAGAACTACTTATCTGGAAGTGTTCTGAGAGTGTAAGGATATAAAAGAAACTATGTTCTAAGACTTATCAGAGCTGCTTTATCTGAAAGTGTTGTGACAGTCTAAAGAACAACGAACATGCTGATGAATTGATACTACCGAATATATTGAGTACTGATAATATTACTATGACTGGCACACTAGAGATGATGAAAATTACTATAAAGAACATTTGCACATTTCTACTAGAAAGTCATATATATGTGACAATTCATGCTATTTTAAAACATTACTAGTTTATAAGTACACTTCTGTGATATCCCGAAAGGTCCTAAGACTAGACCCGAGATTTTGAATGTGATCAGCAAGAAAAGTTGGAGAATTTCTTCAGTACAACTCAACCTATAAGTCGTATGTTTATGGTACGGGTCGTAGGAAGACCCATGGTACAGTTCATAGATTTCTTTCCCCGAACCACGAGTCCCCACTACGAGTCGTAGTGTGTGGATACGACTCGTGGTACAGATCGTAACAAGTACTTGGGATTTTTTGCAGATGCTGTTGTACGAGTGTTGGTATGACTTGGATAGCCTGTTATGAGTCATAGTATGATTCATGGAAATATTAGAGAATTTTGGAAGTTTTGGACTTGGTCAGTACGAAAGGATACCATGAGTTGTAGGAGGATGTATGACTCGTGACAACTGACAGAATTAATTTTCCTGCAAATTTATTAAGGGTATTTTCATAAACCCTAAGCTCCTAAGCCCTAAACTATGTCGTTTTAAGCTCTGAAAGAGGTGTTTTAAAGGGATTGAACCTATCCTAAATCATTCCCCTCCCGTGCATGGAAAATTAGGAGTTCCCCATTGAAGATCTAGCCTAGAATTCTTCAAGTTCTTCTCCAAATCTCTTGGGCTTTCAGGACAAGTACAGATTCAGTTTACCCAGGTATGTAGGGCTATGAATGAGAGTTCCTTTCACTCTTATGCTCAAAGTTCTCCTCAATTCCATGAATTCAAGTTTTAAATCAAGTTCATGATCTTATAGGGTTTTAACCCAATTTTATGAAATTTTCTATGATTTATTTATGGATCAATTCCCTTCATGTTGTAAAGTATACTTGGAGATTAACGGGCAGATTCTAAGCATGTTTTGATTACAAATTCATGATTTCAAATTTTGGAAGATTATGCCCAATTATGCAAGTTCATAAAAATGTCAAGTTTATGATTGATGATTTCAAGTATGATGAAATATCTAGCATGTATGAATGTATACAAATTACCCATGTATGAATCTATGATTTTGATCAATGAAGTCTATTTCAAGTACGCATGATTTTTAGATTTGGGAAAGCCCACACAAGACTAGTATGTTTTATGATCTAGCTAAGGCTAATATGATCAAATGATATATATATATTTTGGAGTCAAGACTCCTCAAATGTATAGATTCAAGTTATGTTCTAGAATATTACTATATGAGAATTATACATGTTTTGGAAGTAGTGTCTAGCACCGAGTAGGCTAGGGGTTTCAAGGTTCTCCGGTCTCACAAATTACGCGCCAACATAGGTATATTTTGGAGTCTCTCAATAGAGCATTTTCCCCTACCCAAGGGCACACCGTGATATCACACCTTACTTATCCTTTGCCCTGGCAAGGCTTAGGATGACCCTCCTCCAAGTGGGCAAGATATGGGATCATCATTCACTCATATATGGTGGTTGTCAGTCATGACGAGTCTCCCATTGTTCCTCATTATTTCAACTATGAATGTTTATGACTTATGATATTATGTTTTAGGCAAGTTTGACCCAATGATCAATTTATAAAATTTTACTTATGATTTAAGTTATGGCAAGCCATATGATTCTATTTTCAACTTTAGGTCATTCTTCAGATAAGAGATTTAGTTTATGACTATTCAAGTTGTCAGATATCAGCATGCAGTCCTTACTCTCATGATCTTATGATTTATGTTATGTGCACAATTTCAGTTATACTTACTCAGCCTATTTTACTTACCTTACATACTTAGTACATTTCAAGTACTGACCGCATACTCTATGCTTTATCATTTCTCTTGTTGGTGAATCCTCATCCTTCGAGGACATTCAGATTGTTGAGTTGTGTTACTTTAAGTTTTCGGACTTTTAGTGAGCTAGTTTGGGATATTTTCCCATCAGCTCTTCAATTATGTTTGAGGCATTTTTAGACAATATGTAGAATTTCATCTTTGTTAGTGTTGACTATGTATGGTTGATATGTATTTAGAATTCTGCTTATTTATATTTTCAGTTATCAGCTTTCGCTTAAAGTATGTGCTTTAGTTATCATGTTCATGCCATGTGTCGACTTGGAGCAATTCATGGACCTAGGTTCCGTGTCTCGGTCCGAATTTATGTTTGGGTCATGATAAAATTGGTATCAGAGCAAAGGTTTAGAATGTCCTAGGGTGTCTGAAAGCCGCGTTGAGTAGAATATTTTCCATGGGTATAAAGCACGCCACACTTATGGGGGAGAGGCTACAAGACGTTTTAGGAGTTTCCTTCTTTCATGATCTATGTCATGTGATACAGTACCTCTCTATCCTTCTTACTCATGCTATGCGCATTTGCAGAATCATACCTCAACACCGAAAATGGTAGAAGGAACGAAAATGGAAATGATCATGAAGATGGTAATGGAGATGGGCACCAACAAGCGCCGCCAGCACCAGCAGGTCCTTTGCCCGAGCAGGTCTCTCATGCCGAGTTTAAAGCGGCTTTTCAAATGTTGTCCCAGGCTTTGACCGCTTAGGTAAACTAGCAGGCGGTGGCCCATGTCCCTCAGAATGGGAATGCAGCGGCAGCTCGAGTTCGGGACTTCCTTAGGATGAACCTACCTGAGCTGCAGGTGTCAAGAATGGATGAGGACCCGCATGAGTTTCTTGAAGAGATATAGAAGATCACCCAGATTATGAGGGTGACCGGAGAAGAAAGCGCAGAATTAGCCTCCTATCAGCTGAAAAGCGTTGCTTAATTTGGTACCGTCAGTGGAGGAATGGTAGAGAAGTGGGTGCTATTCCCGGAGCTGAGATGAGTTCATGACTGCCTTCTTAGACAGATTCTTTCCTAGGGAGTTGAGGGAATCAAAGGCGGCGGAGTTCGTCAACTTGAGGCAGAACAATATGACTGTGCAAGAGTATGCCTTGGAGTTCACTCGGTTGTCCAAGTATGCGCCGGAGATGGTTGCGGATCAGAGAGCTAGTACAAATAGATTTGTGTATGGAGTGTTAGATTCGCTGGTCAACGAGTGTAGGACCGCAATGCTGAATATTGATCTAGACTTCTTTCGATTGGTTATATACACCCAGCGGATAGGAGCGGATTAGATGAAGGAAAAGGAGTGAGTGGCCAAGAGGGCAAGGATAGGCAGCTTTGGATTTTCCCAGCAGAGGTCTGTCCCGGTTCCAGGTCCCCGTAGTCCCGACCCGGCTGGCCCCGCTCGTGTCACGGGATGGGGGGATACGGGATATGGGATAGGACGGGACGGGTTTAATTACCGGTAGTCCCAGCCCGATTCATCCCAGTACCGGACCGTTCCCGTCCCGGTTTCGGCCAAAAAATTTAATTTGTTTTATAATTATAGCCGTTGGTGTGGGCCCCCCCAACGACTATATTCTATTTTCAGCCCCCCAGCCCCCCCCAACCCCCTTTATTTTTAAATTTTTTTTTACACCCCTTAGTTTTAAAAATTACCCTTTGGTCCTTTTCTTAGAAACTATAAATACCCCCACATTTTCATAATTTATTCACGTCTAACAAGTTAACTCTTCTCTTCTCTAATCTCTACTACACACTCATTCTCTCAAGTCTCAAATATCATCAATTATCAATTTCTCTCAAATTTCCCTGCATTCTCTAATTTAGTTTTAATTGTGTTAGTTATTTTAATTTCAAGCTTCAAGTTTCAAGTCTCAACTTTCAAGTTGCTAATTGCTACTTAGTTTTGCTACATCAATTTTTGAATTTCGAGTTTCCGATAATTGGTTATAATTATCTGTTTTTTACATAGACGTTTGGTACATTCGTTTCATAATTCATACTTACTTCTGTTATTTATTTATTTACGACTTTACGCATTTAATTTTTCTATCTTATTTATTAAAATATACTTGTGTTATATTTATTTAGTCATAATTTTAGCCGTGTTTTATTTATTTATTCATAAATTATAATATGGATTCTGAAAAAAAATTCTGAAAAAGGAAAGGGTGTTGTGGCCAAGGTTGCAGGTGCATTGGGTATTAGTACTGGTAAAAAAGTACAGGTTCTAGTTCAACTGCTAAAAAAATTGGTGGTTCTGGTTCAGTCCCTAGAGTTAGAATTAATAACGAAGATTTTACGCAATTTGATAGTACTCCTATTAATATTAATTCGGATACTCCATTAGATAATGAAGTTCTGGAATTTATTAGAGGAAGAATTAAATGAATAAGTAGAAGTAGAAGTAGAAGAATTAGATGATACACCTACTAGTCCTGTTATCGAAGCTCCAACTCAGGATACTCCTCAGTGTGAAGCTCAACTTCCCCCTTTGCATCCTACTAGGGGTAAGTATAGGGTTCAACGGGCTAAAACTTCAGCTATTTGGCAATTTATGCATCAAAATGAGGAGCGAACGAAAGTTATTTGTAATAAGTGTAAAAAGGTATTTAAGCATGAATACGGTGGAAGCAAAGGTGGAACTGGGGGGTTACATAGACATTTATTACAATGTTTTAAACTTGAATATTTGGCGGATAAAGAAGCCTCTAAAGTCTTCGGTTGTGATGTCCCTATTGGATAGGAAGGGGGTTCCAATATGGTTCATGGCCAAAATCCTTCAAACCCAAGTGGCCCTCTTACACAACGAAAATATGATAGGGATAGAGACCGTGGAAACATCGCAAAAATGGTTGCGGTCTGTGGTTTGCCTTTTAGTTTTTCCTCCCATCCCGGATTTATTATGTATATTCAACAAACATATAATCCTTCTTTTGAAGGTTCTTCGCGAAAAATGGTTAAACGTGACATTTTTGAATTTCAAGCAAAGCATGCTCATTATCTTCGTTGTTTATTTAGTTATTTTGATGGTAGATTTTCTATTACTTCTGATATGGGTCGTAGTGTCAATTCTGTTGATTATTTAACTGTTACTGCACATTGGATTGATCATAATTGGAATTTACAAAAAAGAATATTAGGTTATAAAATTTGTGAGCAGAGAAAACTACTACATATATAGCTGCTACTATACTTGAAGTTTTACAATCTTTTGGCATTTGTGATAAAATATTGAGTGTTACACTAGATAACACTTCTTCTAATACTAGTGCTATTAGTATGTTAAGAACTCGATTATGTCCAATTAATAATGTTGCTTTCCATGTTAGATGTGCTTCTCATATATTTAATTTGGCTGTATAGGATGACAGTAAATTATTTGATACTGGGTGCTCTAAAGTCGAATTAGCATGTTTTTGGATTTTTCGAATGAATAAAAGTTCTAGAATTTGTGAAATTTAAAGAACTTTGTAGAATATGTATACTTCCATATAGAAAAGTTCCAACACATGTAAAAACTAGATGGAATTCATTATACAAAATGCTATAAGTTGCATATATTTATAGAAGGCCTATCACTATGTTGTATAATGCTCATAATTCCGAACCTGATTTGAAACTTGATGATAATGACTGGAACGAAATAAATGAACTTAATCAATATTTAAATGAAGCAACAAAAACTTTTTCTGGCATGTATTTTTCAACTATTTGTGAAGTTTTAATAAATGTATGTGTTGTTACTACTAAATTTGCTGAATATAAAAACAATGAAAAGTTTGCACCGGCTATTGAGGTCATGATTCAGAAGTTTAAAAAATATTTTTTTCCTATTCCTCAAATTTATTTAACTGCTATGCTTTTTAACCCAGAATATAAAGAACGAGGTACAAGAGTCGTTCAAAAAATTTATGAAATTTGGAAATAGAAGATAATGAAACTCCAACTTCAAAAAGTTGTAAAAGTAGTATTAGAGTGCAAGCTAAAATGATGTATGAGACTTATTGCCAGTTGCATAGTGGTAATTCCGTTAATGCTCCTGGAACTTCTAGGGTCCGAGTAGATAGTACCCATGGATATGTGCAAAGTACTATTGGTCTTGATTTTTCTAACAGTTATGATTTTGATGACTATCTTTCTTAGCAAGGGAAAATGTTACAATTTCTGCTGATGGCACACCGGACATTCTGAGTTGGTGGAGAGCTCGTGGCAGCATATTTCCAAGGCTTAGCAAGATGGTTCGGGACGTGCTAGCTATTCAAGCATCATCTGTTGCTTCAGAGGCTGCTTTCAGTGCGGCAAGATATCAACTTGGAGATTATCGATATTTACTAGCAGAAGACAGCTTGGAGGTATCTATAACTTTCAGAGATTGGATCAATGCAGAGCGGAGAAATCACAGGCAATCGAAGTTAACTTCCCAAACTAGAAGCTTTTTTGGATCCAACAATTAATAGTGATGATGACATGGAAGCGCAAGACCGACAATAATCTATGCCGGTGCCGGAAAATATTTCAGCTCAGCAAATAGAATAATTAGAAAGAGATTTCATAAAGATGTACAAATATTAGTATTATATTCGCTTAATCCAAACATAACCCTTTCTAGAATGTGGCTGCGTAGATTAGGTGCTCTACTAATATTTGTAAATTGTAATACAAATTTTTATGATATTGTTTTAATTTTTATATGAATAGATTTAAAGGCTTTTAGCCTTAATTTTTAATTTCATTATCTGTTGTATTATATCTTAATTATTTACAAACACATCTATAAGTTATAGATACAAATAAATATTCAATAATTACTTCATATTTCAAAAATCAAAATTCAAATTTCAAATTTCAAAAATTAAAATTTCAAACTTTAAGTCTTTAAATCTTTAAGAGTTAAGACTTAAGACTTTAAGTCTTTAAGTCTATAATAAAATTTATAAATTATTTTAGCCTTAAAATATTAAATTTTTAATTTCAGTTTATAATTTTTAATTTTTAAATTAATAACTAAATGTTTACTTCATATTTCAATTTTCAAACTTTAAGTTTTTTACTTTAAGTTTAAAACTTTAAGTCTTTAATAAACTTTAGACTTTAAAATTTGGAGTTTAGACTTTAATTAAATGTTTAGCCTTAAATTTGTATTTCAATTTTCAAATTTTAAATTTTAAATTTCATGTTCAACTTTGAACTTTGAAGTTCTTTCTTATTTATAAATTTTAACTTCTGAGTTCTAAGTTTCTAAGTTTTAAATTCTAAGTTCTAACTTCTAACTATTAAGCATTAGCCGTAAAATTGAAATTCTTATTTATAAATATAAGACTTTAAGACTATAAAATTTTTAAAAATATTTAAATTTTAATATTAAAAAAGTTAAAAAAAATTATTTTTGTCCCGTTTGTCCCATTTATCTCGTTCATTCCGTCCCGTCCCAACCCGTTAATATAGTGGGATGGAACGGGACTATAGGTCCATCCCGGTTCATCCTGGCCCGGCTCCGCATCCCGTTTCCCCTCGTCCCGTCCCGTCCTGGTCCGTCCCATCCCGTCCTGGTCCGTCCCATCCCGTTCGTCTCGTCCCGGCAAAATGACCAGACCTAGGTCCGGTGGTAGATGTCATTAGCAGGCCCACCAGAGATCATCAGCCCCAGCACCGTCATCAGCCAGTGTGTCATCCAGATCTAGGTGTGGTCAGAGGGGAAAGACATCAGGCTCTTGAGGACAAGGGAGTAGGTCGGGGGAGCCCAGTATGCCAGTTTGTCGCAAGTGTGGCAGGAAGCACCCTGGGGAGTGCCTAGAGAGATCAGGTGCATGTTTCAGGTGTGGTAAGCTCGGACATCTGCTAAGAGACTATCCTTCAACCAAACAGGGCCATATTAGAGGCCATAACGCAACCACCAGTTCAGCAGCTCCATCAGCATATTCAGCTCAGCAGGGTGCGTCCACTAGGCAAGTGGTGGTTAGCATTAGAACAAATTTTATTCCCTCTCATCTCGTTAGGAGTAGGAAGTCTCTCCAGATGTGGTCGCTAGTATGTTGCGAGAATTTCATCTTGAAGTACACGTATTGTTAGATCCAGGGGATACTTTATCTTTTGTGATGCCTTATGTTGCTATTAGTTTCATAGTCAGTCCCGAAATCCTATCAGAATCCTTCTCAGTCTCTACTCCAGTCGGTGACTCAGTTATAGCTTGATGGGCATAGAGAAATTGCCCTATCCCAATCCTTCAGAAAGTGACCTCAACCGATTTAGTAGAGTTAGACATGACTGATTTCGATGTTATCTTTTGTATGGATTGGTTGCATGCATGTTATGCCTCAGTGAATTGTAGAACCCATACGGTAGAATTCTGGTTTCCAAGTGAGCCAGTCCTAGAATGGAAGGGTAGTTCAACTATGCCTGTAGGTTGCTTTATTTCCTACCTTAAGGCCAGAAAGATGATTTCTAAGGGCTGCGTGTACCATCTAATTAGGGTTAAGAATACTACATGTGAGACCTGACTCTTCAGTCTGTCCTTGTTATATGTGAATATCCAGAGGTTTTCCCAGATAATCTACCAGGAGTCCCTCTCGAGCAGGAGATTGACTATGGTATTGACCTTTTTCCCGATACATAGCCTATATCTATTCCTCCACAAAAAATTGCTCCAGCTGAGCTTAAGGAGTTGAGGGAACACTTGAAGGATCTTTTGGATAAGGGCTTCATCAGGCCTAACAAGTCCCCGTGGGGTGCACCAGTTCTATTTGTTCAAAAGAAGACTAGAGTCCTTGAGCGTGATTTGTTGGATGTCACTTGGAGACTCTAGTTTCACTTCTTCAACCTTGGCATCTTGTGTTATTGTAGTGTTGGTTGGTTAGCACACCTCTATGACTTCTTCAACAATCACCTTAACTCCTTCTTCATCATCATTTTGAGCTTCATCCTATGAGTCAAGTTGAGTTATGCCCCATTGTTAACTTCTTCTTGTTATGCTCCTCAATGTCTCTCCGCTTCTTCTTTTAGATATTTACAGCTTTCTTCTTGAGGAGTTGATGATTCCATCGGTATGGAGGGATTGACATTCTTTTCCGCATTGGTCTCCCGCTCCAAAAAGGCTTGGAGCGTGGCTTCTATGTGCCCATATGTATTTCTCCTTCCTTCATTTTCCATGGCTTCATTCCTTTCAAGCTTGGGAGTACAACTTCTATCATAACTATTATAGCGAGAAATGAACCTATTTTGGCATCCATCCCAATATCTCCCATGTCTACCATATAATGTGCATCCATACCTATTATAGGAAGGAGAAGGTGCACTCATCTCCTTTCTAGGGACATATTTGTAATCTTGCCAATAGTGTGGTCCTCCACAATAGGGACATGGGTCATAATACTAAGGGTTGCAACGAACAAACCTCCTTTCATTCCATGATGCCATCATACAACTACAAACAACAAAAACAAAAACAAAAATAAAAGCAAAACAAGATATAAAGAAAAAATGCAAAACTAGTTCGAATTAATAAATAACTAATGTCTTATCACAACTCAATTCCCTGGCAACGATGCCATTTTTGATAATGTCCAAAATATACTCTTCGTTACAAAAGAGCATAAACAGTCGTTGTATCAAAATAATATCCCGACGGATGTCGGGGTCGAATCCCACAGAGAATTGAGTCGATCATTCAAGAGTTATAAACTAATTCAAACTAGAACGCATAATTGTTCAACATTTGAAAAGTAAAATTAGGGGGAAATTAGAGGGAAATAACTATCTAGTTATAAACTAAGACTAATTGGGGGGAATTCCACTTGAAGCAATCATAAGTGATATAGCTAGGGGCCATTCTATAGATGAGATCTCAACTAAATTGGGAATTTCTTCAATGCCTTATACCCATAATTAGCATAAATAGCAGTGGGTAATTCACATTCTCTTGTTTTTCAACCATAAGAATGTTTATGCCTTGAGTTCTTTAAAACCCCAAAGCCAATTCAAGTAATCAACCACACAAGCTTGAGGAAGGACTAGCTATTTCGAGCCTTGACCTTTAATGGAGTAAAAATGTGGGTCTTAACTATCTCTAGCATAATTCCGCACGCAAATACTCCAATTCCTTACTATTATCTTCTCACCCAATTCTCACATTTCTCTCTCAAGCAAAAGCAAGAAAAGTAAAGCACAATTTATGTTTTCAAATCATCAATTTTAGCAATTATAACTTGGGAGAAGATAATATATCTAAAATTTCAATAGGAATCCAAAAGCAATTTATCAAAACCCAATCAAATTAATAAATCCACCATGAATTTACCTCTAGCTAGCAAATTAATAAAGCATATTTAAAGATAGAGAGAAGATACCAAGAGGATTCCCCTCACATTCATCACATTAGCTTCACAAATTTGCTTCACAAGCTCTTACAACAATGGTGGAATTCCCCTAATTTGGGTTAAAGAAAAAGAAGAAGAAAAGTACTATCTAACTCTACAATTTTATGGTGAAAAGATTTCACAAAAATTCTATGAAAAAAGATAAAGTCTAGATGATTGAATTGTTAAATTCCCCTCCTCTTTGTGGTGTACAATGGGGGTTATAAAATATATGTACTTTTGTGTGCACAACCTTCCAAAAGTGCCCTTGGATGCTTCTAGGAGCTTTGAGAACCTTTCTGGATGTTTGGCCCTTCTATTAGTGAAATTAGGTCACTTACCCTTCAAACTGTGAACGACCGATGCTAACCTGCGAACAGCTGGTCCAACCTGCGAGCAGCCGATGCCAACCTGCGAGTAGCCGGTGCCCACTTGCGAGCATTCGGTGCCAACCCGCGAGCAACCGGTGCCCACCTGCGAACAACCGATGCCAACCTGTGAACAGTCGGTGACAAACTATAAATCACCAGCGAATAACTAGTGCCAACCCGCGAAGAGCCAGTTGGTTAGCCAGTCTGGGCAGTAACTTCTGCATTTTGCCATTTTGGAACCGCGTTTAGCTGATTCAAAACATGTTCTTACACCTCTTCTTGAGCTCGTCTTTCATTATCTTTGGCTCCTCTCCTTCATATGCTAACTCATCAAATTCCATATCAAACTTCATGTGTTTTGCTCGATTTCATGCGTTCTCCACTCACATGAAGTACCTACAAAGAATCAAAGAGAAAGAGCATAAAATCCACATAAAAGACTCGAAAACTAGGCAAAAACTCATGCTTAGGAGCCTAATGAGTTGGTAAATTTCCAACTCATCAATGATGCAATGATGCACTTGGCACGTTATGTTAGGATGATGAATAAAAAGATTTTAACATATGAATGTTGAGTGGTTCGTGCTCGAGGGGAGTATCCAAGCAAGAAATAAAAATATTTGAATGGCTCGTGTCTGAGGGGAACATCTAGATGAGCATATGAGTGGGAGCGGGTGCCACGCTGGTATAGTACATAGATTTCTAGAGTCCTCTATAGGTCATGACTGGTTGGGCATAAGTAAGACCCACTAGCATGTGTATACATGATTTCATGTGGGTGAGTGTTAAGGGGAGATGACGGAGGCGTGTGGTCGTCATTTTACCTTGGTTGTGCCATTTACTTATTGTTTGGAGATGTCATTTATGTTCATGAGATAGATGTGAAATGTGCTAAGAGGATGTGCTAACTTATTCTGGATATGTTGCGAATTGATAATAATGAACGTGGCATTAATGCTAAGTACGATTTGTTACTACGTGTTTTATGGAGTAGTTGTCGCTGGAAATAACTAAGGATTATAATTCTTACTTACAATTGTGCTGGTTGTTGATCTTGTCGTTAATGGGTTCATGGTGTTATGTAAAATGTAATTGCTGATCTTATTAAACTATGTGATGGATGAGCTGAGAAGGGAGCAGCTTGTCGAGTCACTACCTAAGCAGTGCCGCTGCAGCGGGACCATTTCTACTGCGGCGAGCAAGGAATTGCTGCAGCGAGAGGCCTAATCCAGTGTGTAGGCCGGCTGATTCCTTAGTAGAACTAGTATTCATAAAATGACTTGTAATTCTTCTTAAAGTTGAGAACCCTCTTTATATCTCTATTGTTGTGCTTAGATGTTATTATGTAAGGTCGACCGATGATGCCTACCAGTACTGTGTCATGTACTGACCCTACCCCTACATTCTTTTCTGAGTGTGGAATTTGAGTTCAGCAGTTCTTACGCCCTCACCTGTGAGCCAACAACCTTTGTCAATCAAGAAGGAGAGTAGATGAGGATGCAGACCACTCCTTTTTAGCAGATATCCTTCTTTCGAACACTTGAATATTTTATTTCATTTTCGGTTTTAGTTTTCTTATCTTGTAATAAATTATACATCTGGTGCAATGACAATCAGGTTCTGGGAAATTGTTATTTTGATTTTCGTACTTGCAGTGTACCGATTTGAAATTGTTCTTTTCGTAATAGTTGTTTGTTTTTTCGAAAATGCTTAGATTGTGGGAATAGTATTGGGATTTATTGGTTCGCCCACCGAAGGGTTAGTGTGGGTGTCAATCACATCCATTTGGGTCGTGACAAAGTTGGCATTATAGCTCTAGGTTCGTTGATCCCATTGCACTAAGACGAGTCTAGTAGAGTCTCGCGATTCAGTGTGTAAATGTCCGTAACTTATCTTCGAGAGGCTGTAGGACCTTAGGAAAACTCTCTTCTTCTTTCCTTTCGTGCGATTACTTGATTCCAATTGGTATCTAACACCTTTTCTTCTTTGCTTCTCAATTGGTGAGAACACGTGCAAACGGTGATAGAGACGCAGTACCTAAGCCAACAGTGGCAGCCCCAGTTCACGATAGAGGAAGGGGCAGAGGTCGTGGAAGGAGACCCACTGTGGCTAGAGGAGGGGCCCGTGCTTCTGCTCCAATCCGGTAGAGGTCGGTATCTCCTGTACCACTAGTAGTAGGAACAAGTGGTAGTTGAGGTCGAGGTCCCGATGCAGGGAGAAGCTCCTGCCACGCCAATGTCCTAAAAGGTCCTAGATCAGGTCCTCAACCTTCTAAGCAGCCTTGTAGGCACCGAGGCAGCGCCAAAAACTCCAGCGGGACAGTAGTCAAGAATTCAGTATGCAGCTATTGTGGCCCCGTAGATTGATGACATATTGAAGGCAGTGATGTTTTCGATGTCGGTGGCAGGTCCGATAATGATAGCGGAAGAGCACGACTTATTTTGGAGGTTCACCAAGATGAAGCCTCCCACCTTTTATGGCATGGAGGCATAGGATGACTATGAATTCATCATTGATTGCCACAAAAGTGTCTATAAGATGGGAGCGGTGGAGAAGTATGGTGTTGAGTTCGTCACCTTCCAGCTGATGGGTGATGCAAAGCTCTGGTGGAGGGCTTTCATGGAGTGTAGACCAGAAGGGTCACCACCATTGTCATGGACCCAATTTTACTCCACGTTCCTAAAGAAATATGTTTCATGTACTCTGAGGGATAAGAGGCGGGATGAGTTCACTACCATTGAGCAAGGGAGCTTATCAGTTGCTGCATACGAGGCCTGTTTTCACTCCTTGTCCAGATATGCTCTACCCTTATTTCCCATAGAAGAGGAGAGGATTAGGTGGTTTGTTAAAGCCTGAATGTGGGTCTCCAGGTATCAGCTCTGTAGATGGTCTCTTTGGGTAAGACTTTCCAGGAAGTGGTAGAGTACGTAAAGTCGGTTGAAGGGGTGAGGTAGGAGGGTTATGCTAGAAATGCAGAGAAGAAGGCTTGGAGGGTTGGCTCTTTCGGTGGTTCTTATGAGAAGGCTCCAGTACCACGGGGTTTTTCCGGGCGCCCTATCCAGTCTGCCATGCAGGTGTCGGTTGGAGGTCCAACAGGGACAGCTCCACAACCGTCAGGTGTAGTTGGGGGTACTTAGATGGTTCAATCTGATTTTGGGGCTCATCCTATTTCTACTGTTCCAGCTCAAAGACTGGTCATTGAGAAGGTCTGCCATGATTGTGGTGAGTATGACCAAATCCACAGATGGTGCCCCAGGTTCGGGCAGGGCGGATAGATTATTCCTCACCCAGCTCCTCAAGCTCCGGCCCCTGTCGAAAGAGGAGGTAGTACTTTTAGTTCAGATTGCCTACAGCTGGGATAAGGTGGTTAGCTGGCTACTAGAGGTGGCGTTCAGCAGGGCATAGGACGTGCTCAGGTAGGTAGAGGTGGCACCCAGACAGGTAGAAGGGTGACACAACCCAACAGGGGTGGTTCTCAAGCTGATAACCAGGCTCATTTCTATGCTTTTCCTGGTAGACCGGAGGCAGAGGCTTTAGACACCATTATCACAAGTGAGATTTTTGTGGCTGATAGAATGGCTATTGCATTATTTGATTCGGGCTCTACATTTTCATATGTGTCTACTTATTTTGCTTTGCTTCGTGATCTTGTGTATGATGTGCTTAATAGTCCTATCTGTGTGTCCACTCCTATTGGGGATTCTGTGTTAGTGGATAGGGTTGTTCGTGACTGCGTTGTTGAATTCCTGGGATTTGACACCCTAGCGGACTTAGTGATCTTAGACACTGTTGGTTTTAATATAATCTTTGGAATGAGTTGGTTGTCCCCTTACCACGCCATTCTGGATTGCTATGCTAAGACTGTCACTATATCAGGTCTAGGGTCATCTAGGTTGGAGTTGAAAGGGAATTATAGCCCTACTCCTAAGAATCTTATCTCTTATATTTGTGACCGTAAGTTGATAGAGCAGGGTTGTTCAGCGTACTTAGCGCAATGTTCAGGATACTAGCTCAGAGGGCCCTTCCATAGAGTCGGTTCTGATTCTTTGAGAGTTCTTAGAGGTGTTCCCTGCAGATTTTCCCGGCATGCCACCGGATCGTGACATAGATTTTTATATAGACTTGAAACCAGGAGCCCGACCCATTTCTATTCCTCCATGCCGAATGGCACTTGCCTAACTGAGAGAGCTTAAGGATCAGTTGCAGGAGTTGCTCAGTAAAGGATTTATTAGACCGAGTGTATCACCGTGGGGTGCCCGGGTTCTGTTTATAAAGAAAAAGAATGGTAGTATGCAGATGTGCATTGATTACTGCCAGTTGAACAAGATAACTATTCGGAATAAGTACCCTCTTCCTCGGATAGATGACCCGTTTGACCAGTTACAGGGAGTGGCTGTATTTTTAAATATTGATTTGAGGTCAAGGTATCACCAGCTGAAAATTCGGGCTAAAGATATTCCCAAGACAGCCTTCAGACCAGGTATGGGCATTATGAGTTTCTGGTCATGTCACTCAGACTCACTAATGATATGGCCGCGTTCATGATCCTGATGAATGGTATTTTCAAACCCTACTTGGATTCCTTTGTTATTGTGTTTATTTATGATATCTCGGTGTATTCTAAGACCAAGCAGGAGCATGAAAATCATTTTAGGATAGTGCTCGTATTGCTGAAAGAGAAGCAGTTGTATGCTAAATTCACCAAGTGCAAGTTTTGGTTGGAATCAGTGTCCTTTCTGAGGCATGTGGTTTCCAAGGAGAGAATCTAAGTTGATCCACAAAAGGTGGAGGCGGTCAAGAACTAGGCAAGTCCAACTAACATAATAGAAATACGAAGTTTTGTGGGCTTGGCCAGTTACTACCATCGGTTCGTGAAGGGATTCGCCTCCATCACTTCAACATTGACCAAGTTGACACAAAAGAATGTGCCCTTCCAGTGGTCAGAGGAATATGAAACGAGCTTTCATAAACTCAAGACTCTACTAACCATAACACCTATTTTAGTGTTACTCGTGGAAGGTAAACATTTTGTTGTGTATTGTGATGCCTCACGGTCTGGATTTGGTGTTGTGTTGATGCAGGAAGGACAGGTTATTGCGTATGCCTCGAGACAGCTGAAGGTGCATGAAAAGAACTACCCTGCGCACGATCTGGAGCTAGCAGCGCTGGTGTTTGCACTGAAAATTTGGAGGCACTATTTGTATAGAGCTCGGAGTGAGGTGTTCACGGATCATCATAGCTTATAGTATGTATTCTCCCAGAAAGATCTCAATTTGAGGCAGAGGACATGGATGGAGTTGCTCAAGGATTACAACATCACCATTTTGTACCGCCCAGAGAAGGCCAATGTGGTGGTAGATGCATTGAGCATAAAGGCAGTGAGCATGGGCAGCCTGGCTTACTTGGAGACTACTTAATGGTCGATGGCCAGGGAAGTCCAGACCTTGGAAAACAACTTAGTGATATTGTTGCTGACGGAAACTGGTGGAGTGTTGACCAACCTGGAAGCCAAATTCTTGTTGTTAGAGAAAATCAAAACCAAACAATTTGAAGATGGAAAATTGGGTAAAATCTGGGATAAAGTCCTGCGAGGAGAGGCCAAGGAAGCAGTGTTAGATGATGAAGGGGTCTTGAGAATAAAAGGGCGGGTGTGTGTTCCCTGAGTTTGTGAGCTAATAAAAACTCTCTTGTTAGAAGCTCACAACTCGAGGTACTCCATTCACCCCGAGTCAGGTAGATGTACCATGATCTAAAACAACATTATTGATGGGTTAGGATGAAGTCAGACATTGTGGACTATGGGGCTCAGTGTTTAAATTTTCAATAGATGAAGTACGAGCACCCAAAATCCTAGAGGAGTTCTTCAGCGAATGCCCATCCTCGAGTGCAAATGGGAGAGGATAGCTATGGACTTTATGGTTGGTCTTCCCAATACTTTGGGGAAGTTTGACTCAATTTGGGTCATAGAGGACAGGTTGACCAAGTCTGCTCATTTCTTGTCGGTCTAGGTGACTTACAATGCGGAGAAACTAGCCAAGATGTATGTGAAGGAGGTTCAATTACATGGGCTGCCTATTTCCATTGTGTTAGATAGGGGCGCTCAGTTCACTTCCCACTTTTGGATGGCTCTACAGGCTGAGTTGGGTACAAGGTTGGACTTGAGTACAAATTTCCATCCTCAGACTGACGGACAATCAGAGCACACTATTCAAGTGCTGGAGGACATGCTCCGAGAGTGCATGATAGACTTTGGGTGTCATTTGGACAAGTTCTTACCCTTAGCAGAGTTTTCTTATAACAATAGCTACCACTCGAGCATTGGTTTGGCACCTTCTGAAACCTTGTATAGGAGGACGTGCAGGTCTTCAATCAGGTGGTTTGACGCGTTTGAGGTGAGAACTTGGGGAACGGATTTGTTAAAGGAGTCTTTGTAAAAGGTTCGAATCATTCAGGACCGTTTGGTGGCTGCTCAGAGTACGCAGTAGCAGTATGCAGACAAGAAAGTCAGGGACATGGAGTTCATGGAAGAGGAGCAAGTATTGCTCTGACCTATGGGAGAAGTGGCTTATGACTGGCATTGCCGCCATGTTTGTCTAGAGTGCATCCGAAGTTTCATGTATCCATGCTGAAAAAGTACCATGGGGATAGAACTTATATCATCAACCGGTACTCTATGCTTCTGGACGAGAATCTGTCATATGAGGAGGAACCTGTAGCAATATTGTCCAGAGAGGTTCGAAATCTGAGGTCCAAGGAGATTTCGATAGTAAAAGTCTAGTGGAAGGATCATCCGGTGGAAGAAGCCACTTAGGAGACCGACGCTGATATGGGGGTCAAGTACCCCTAGTTGTTCATAGAATCTGGTAGGTATCCTTCTTACTTTTGTATAGACCATACGGGGATGAACGATATTTTAATTGGTATCTGATGTAACGATTCAGACGTCATTACGGGATGGTTAAGGGCATAGAACATAGAAAATTGGTTAAGAATGAGATAGGGAGGTTGTGAAATAAACTAAGTGTTCGGTCGTTTGTTGGGTATAAAACTACACGCAAGTGCACGTGGTCGAACAAGTAGTAAAGTGGCTTAAGTAAGCCAAGTATCGATCCCACAGGGACTGGGATGAAGTGCAATCTGCTCAAGTGTACTATATTTTGATTCTAAAAATGCAGACAACAGTGTAACCAAGAGTTTAATATTTTGACTTATAATTTTTATGCTAAATCTAAAACAATTATCTAATTTGAGTCTGAACTATGAATGAGAGCATGCTGAGGTTAAACGAACATGTAATGAAATTAATTATCGACGTAATTTGGCTAGTCTTTTCCTCCGGTTGCTAGCCAAGAACATTTGCCAAGAGATTAAAACTCTCGTATTTAACCTCACTTAAGAATCATGAACCATCCACCTACATTTCTGTGATTAAATGCAATTCATGTTCTAGCCATACAAACCCGGTTCCTAAATTGACTAATATGACTTTCAGGTATATTTCTATCCTGAAAGTAAATCAATTCCCAATTTTCCCAAACCAAGAAAATATCATATCCTATTAATTAACAACTTTCCAATTTCTTGCTCTCTCGAGTGAAATCAGACTTTTTGGATATACATTAACATAGGCCACACATTAATGCAGTAAGAACAAGAATTAATAGAACAACCATGGAAGAAAAGATGAAAAACCAAAGAATCAATGATCACATTTCATTACAAGTGTTCATAATCTCAGCGAGAAGATGAATTAGCCACTCATTTGTGGATTAAACATCGTTAAATGAGTGTTAAACATACAAGCAATTGAATACAAGGAGAAGGAAAGAGAGAAAAACCCTGATAATTTCGTCCCCTCAACTGCCTGTAACTCACGTTCTTGCTCCACCAAGTCAGAATGTTGAAAAATGAACCTAAGTGTTCTATTTATACTAGTGGGAATTTTTCCCGGAATAACAAGCAACGTGTCACGGAGCGCATCGCGGAGCACTGCCTCCGTGACACACTACCGACGCGGACCTTCACTGGAACTGGGGGGTCCAGGAAATAAGGCCCAACGTGGCACGGCGTGCAACGCGGAGCCATGCTACCGTGCCACGGACCTATCGCGTACCCTCTCTGGAAATTGGGCGAAAATTCCCTATCCAGGCAGAAGGCCTTCGCTGTGGCAGCGTGACACGGCTCCATCGCGGAGCCCCTTTATTTTATGCTTTCCAATGACTTGTTCCTTGCTTGCATCCGAGTCCAACCCCGATATCTTCCAACATGCATTTAAGCTTCCCAAAATTATATTTTACCTGCAAAACAATGCTAATCATGTTGGTTAGTATAAATTCACATTTTATTACCAATTACATTTGAATGTATACAAATTGATAGATAAACAAGGCTAAAATTCCATATTTGAGTATCATTTGGGCATATAAATTTGCCCAAGATCACTAAGTATAGAACTGTGCATTTTTGGATAGTTACTAGTCCGGGGGACCGCTACAGCGGTAGGATTCCCGCTGTAGTGAGACCGCGATATTGGTCGGAGTCCCTCCGTGGCAAAATGAGGGAGTAATAGCTGGGACAGCCGCAGTGACCCTATGACCGCTATAGAGGGTCCGATGCAGCGAAAGTGTGACCACTGCAGCAGAAAACAAGAGTCAGGAAGTGGGTTTTAAGTGGAAATTATGGGGTTTTACCCCATCATTCTCAAAAACTAGATCAGAAGGGCTAAGGGACAGAAATTTTCTCCAGAGTAGTGAACTACTCTCTGAAGGTAAGGATCTCAATTCTCCTACCTCTACTTCGATTAGTGTTGATCCTAGATTGCTTGAGGACCTTTAATGGTGGAAATTATATAAAGAGAAACCCTAAGTTGATGAATTAGGGCTAAAATTGTAGGGAAGTAATGAGAGAGTTGATTGCTGAAAATTTGAGTAATGTTTACTTCCTAGGGTTCCTGTTATTAATGCTGATGGGTTAGACAAGGTGGGGACTTTGAACTAGGTGGAAGGGAAGGGTTTTCGATTAAATTTCCCTAAAAAGAGAAGGATTTGATCGAATTAGGCCCTATCTTGAGGAGTATTTAACCAATAATTATATTTGTGTAGATTTCGAACAATCTGAAGTATTGATGAAGGGCAAAGCTCCTACAGAGTAGCGAAGCCGATAATTTCGAGTAATCGAGGTAGGTTACGATTTATAGGGGTAGATCTATATAATGGCATGTATAGTGTGCAATTTTGATATTTGATTAATCTTCGGACATTTACGTGATATGTGAGTCTATTGTTGTTAATTTATCTTTTAAACATGACTATGATGTGATATTGAATTGTGATGACTTGTTTATAAGATTGTGTATATGATAATGGAATTAATTGTGCTGAATGTTAAGTAAAGCGATTATACTCCGTTAATGAGAGAAGTGTTGGTTGATAATCGCTTATTGGAGAATTAGATTGTAACTGTTTGTATGACGCAATGATGCACTTGGCATGTTATGTGAGGATGATAAATGAAAAGATTTTAACATATGAATGAGTGGCTCATGCCCAGGGGGAGTATCCAGGTGAGCAATAAAAATATTTGAATGGATCGTGTCCGAGGGGAGCATATGGACGAGCATATGAATGGGAGCGGGTGCGAGGACGACACAGTACATGGATTTCTAGAGTCCCCTGTAGGTCATGACTGGTTGGGCATAAGTAAGACCCACTAGCATGTGTATACACGATTTCATGTGGATGAGTGTTAAGGGGAGATGGCGGAGGCGTGTGTCTATCATGTTACCCTTGGTTGTGTTATTTACCTATTATTTGGGGATGTCATTTATGTTCATGAGATGGATGTGAAATGTGATAACTTATTATGGATATGTCGCAAATTGATAACAATGAACGTGATGTTAATGCTAAGTACGATTTGTTACTAAGTGTTTTGTGGAGCACTTTGTCACTAGTAGTAACTAAGGATTGTAATTCTTACTTGCATTTGTGCTGGTTGTTGATTTGGTCGTTAATGGATTCATGGTGTTATGTAAAATGTAATTGTTGATTTTATTGAACTACGTGATGGGTGAGCTGAGAAGGAAGCAGCCTATCGAGCCACTGCCTAAGCAGTGCCGCTGCTGTGCGACCATTTTCGCTGCGGCGGGCAAGCGACCGCTACAGCGAGAGGCCTAATCCAGTGAGCAGACCGGCTGATTTCTGAGTAGAACTAGTATTCATAAAATGACTTGTAATTCTGTTTAAAGTTGAGGACCCTCTTTATTGTCTATTGTTGTGCTTAGATGTTATTATGTAAGGTTGGTCGGTAATGCCTACCAGTACTGTGTCATGTACTGACCCTACTCCTACATTCTTTTATGAGTACAGAGTTCGAGCTTGACAGTTATTCACGCTCTCACCTGTGAGCCAGCAACATTTGTGAATCAAGAAGGTGAGTAGATGAGGACGGAGACCACTCCTTTTTAGCAGATGTCCTTCTTTCGGACACTCAAATATTTTATTCTAGTTTTTGTTTTAGTTTTCTTAGTTTGTAATAAATTAAACGTAGGGTGCAATGACAATTAGGTTCTGAAAAATTATTATTTTGATTTTCGTACTCATAGTGTACCAATTTGAAATTGTTCTTTTCGTAACAATTGTTTCATTTTTTCAAAAATGTTTAGATTGTGGGAATAGTATCGGGATTCGTTGGTTCGCCCATTGGAGGGTTAGTGTGAGTGCTAATCATGGCCATTTGGGTCGTGACATATTTCCTACAGTATCTGATTATAAAATTATAATTAGTTAAATGTGAGTGCTATGTCTGTAGGAAATAATATTGATTAGATTATTTCCTATTAGAATGAATTTAATTGTGGTGTTGTTTTATTAAATAATTTAAATTTTAAATATATAGAATATGTTGTAGGAATATTTTCTATTAGAATGACTCGTATGATTTTTTGCATATATATCGAATAATTGCCAATAAAATAATTATATAGTGTTCTCTATGGATTGTAGGAAATAATCTAATCAATATTATTTTCTGCAGTATTTGATTTAAATTCAAATATATCACACAATAATTTAAGTAATTTAAATTATAAATATATTGTATATGTCACATCAAGCCATTATATTAGAATGACTCTAATTATAGCGTAATCTCCCCTATATTGTATACTAGGAACCGTTCGTATTATATAGAACGAATCCTCCTAAATATATATAATAATTCATAGTAATCTTTCCATTAGAATGACTATAATTATGACATGAGACAGAAAATAATATTGATTAGATTATTTCCTATTAGAATAACTTTAATTATGGTGTGATTTAATTTAATTTAATAATCAAAGTTATTTTTTGCAGTATCTAATTATAAAATTATAATTCGTCAAAGTGAGTGTTATGTCTACAGATATAACAATTATTAGATTATTTCCTATTAAAATGACTCTAATTATGGTGTGGTTTTATTAAATAACTTAAATTTTAATTATATAGAGTATGTTGTAGGAATATTTTCTATTAGAATGACTCTAATTATGATGTGATTTTTTTCATATATATCGAATAATTACCAATCAAATAATTATATACTTTCATATATGGATTATAGGAAATAATCTAATCAATACTATTTCCTGCAGTATTTGATTTAAATTCAACTACATCATGTAATAATTTAAATAATTTAAATTATAAATATATAGAATATGTCGCAGCATGCCATTCTATTAGAATGACTCTAATTATGGCGTAATTCCCCCACCTCCCTATATTGTATACTATGATTGTTCGTATTATGTTGAATGAATCCTCGTAAATATATATAATAATTCATAGTAATCTTTTCTATTAGAAAAACTATAATTATGGCATGAGGCAGGAAATAATATTGATTAGATTATTTCCTATTGGAATGACAATAATTGTGATGTGTTGTTATGTATCTAATTATAGAAAATATTCTAGTAAAAATTATTTTATACAGTATCTGATTATAAATTTATAATTAATTAAATATAAGTGATATGTTTGCAGGAAATAATATTGATTAGATTATTTCCTATTAGAATTAATCTAGTTATTGGGTGACTTAATTAAATAATTTAAATGACTCTAATCATGACATGACTGTTTTTTATATATATACTAAATAATTTTCAATCAAATAATAATATACTGGTATATTATAAAATATAGAAAATAATCTAATCAATATTATTTTCTATAATATTTGATTCAAAGTTCAAATACATCAAGCAATAATTTAAATTATAAATATAGAGTTACTCTAATTATGGCGTGATTTCCCCCCTATATTGTATACTATGAACCATTTATATTATGTTGAACGAATTCTTCTAAATCTATATAATAATTCATAATTATATTTACTATTAGAATGACTATAATTATGGCATGAGGCGGGAAATAATGTTGATTAGATTATTTCATATTAGAATGACTTTAATTATGATGTGTTGTTATGTATCTAGTTATAGAAAATATTCTAATTCAAAATTATTTTCTGCACAATCTAATTATAAAATTATAATTAGTTAAATGTGAGTGCTATGTCTGTAGAAAATAATATTGATTAGATTATTTTCTATTAGAATGACTCTAATTATCGTTTGGTTTAATTAAATAATTTTAATTATAAATATATAGAATACGTCGCAGAAATATTATTCTATTAGAATGACTCTTATTATGGCGTGACTTTTTTTCATATATATTGAATAATTACCAATCAAATAATCATATACAATATATAGATTATAAGAAATAATTTAATCAATATTAATTTCTGCATTATTTGATTTAAATTCAAATACATCATGCAATAATTTAAATGATTTAAATTATAAATATATAAAATATGTGGTAGGAAGCCATTCTATTAGATTGACTCTAATTATGACATGATTTCCCCCCTATATTATATATTTTGAACCGTTCATATTATGTTGAACGAATCCTCCTAAATATATATAATAATTTTCATAATTTTTTTCTATTAGAATGACTATAATTATGGCATGACTGCAAGAAATAATATTGATTAGATTATTTCCTCTTAGAATGACTCTAATTGTGATGTGCTGCTATGTCTCTAATTATAGAAAATATTCTAATCAAAACTATTTTTTGGAGTATCTGATTATAAAATTATAATTAGTTAAATGTGAGCGCTATGTCTGTAGAAAATAATATTGATTAGATTATTTCCTATTAGAATAACTTAATTTATGGTGTGATTTAATTAAATAATTTAATAAGCAAAGTTATTTTTTGCAGTATCTGATTATAAAATTATAATTAGTTAATTATGAGTGCTATGTATAGATTAGGTGTGGTTTTATTAAATAATTTAAATTTTAAATATATTGAATATGTTATCGGAATTTTCTATTAGAATGACTCCAATAATGGCGTGACTTTTTCGTATATATATCATATAATCTGAAACATTTTGTTGTTGTAAAAGAGCTAAATGACTAGTTCTCAATATGCGACTTGACTTATTATCAAGATAAAGTATCCTCCTTTTAATAATATATATATATATATATATATATATATATATATATATATATATATATATATATATATATATTATTACTGCTAATGCTATATTGATGGGTAATTGTAGGTAGTAGTGGTGAGTAAAGTGGCTGGAAATATATAATTATGGAGGATCGCTGTGGGAAGAGAATATTAAAAGCGAAATGCAAACCATGTTCATTTCATATATAATTTAAATCACAAAAATATAGAATTTATTGTAGGAATATTTTTTAAAATGTAACTCTAATTATGGTGTAATTTTTTTATCATATTATATAACAAATTTAATAATATTAATATTATTTATTAAAATATTTATAATATTTATTTATTTCATATTGTAATATTTAAAAATAATCTAATTATAACATGATATATTTCATATATATCATATTATTGCCAATCAAATGATTTTTTTTCCATATACATCATATTAATACCATAATTATATAATTCAAATGATAAATATATAGAATATAAAATAACTCTAATTATAGAGATGCTTTTTTTTTACCATATCTCTGTTTACCCAAAAAAATATTAATATTATTTATTAGAATATTTTGTTGATTTATATTTTTTTATATTATAATTAGATGAAATATTTTTTTGTTGTAAAAGTGCCAAGTGGCTAATTCTCAATTCGCCACTTGGCTTAACCTCAAGTTTTACTACCCTTCTTTTAATAATATGTAGATATAGATTTATAATATTTATTTATTTCATATTGTAATATTTTGAAATAATCTAATTATAACATGATGTATTCCATATATATCATATTACTGACAATGAAATAATTTTTTCCATATATATCATATTAACACCATAGTTATATAATTTAAATGATAAATATATAGAATAAATAACTCTAATTATAACTATGATTATTTTTTTACCATATCTATGTGTACAATAAAAAATATTAATATTATTTATTAGAATTTTTATTAGATTTATATTTTTTCGATATTATAATAAGAAAAAATAAATTTTTTGTTGTAATAGTGTCAAGTGGCTAGTTCTCAATTTGTCACTTGGCTTAACCTCAAGCTTCACTACTCTTCTTTTGATAATATATAGATATAGATATAGATTTATAATATTTATTTATTTCATATTGTAATATTTTGAAATAACCTAATTATGGCATGATGTATTCTATATATATCTTATTACTGCCAAATAAATAATTTATTTCTATACATATTACCGCCATAATTATATAATTTAAATGATAAATATATAGAATATAAAATAACTCTAATTATGGATATGATTTATTTTTTACCATATCTCTGTTTACAATAAAAGAATATTAATAATATTTATTGGAATATTTAGTAGATTTATATTTTTTTCATATTATAATAAGATGAAATATTTTTTTGTTGTAAAAGTGCTAATTCTCAATTCACCACTTGGCTTAACCTCAACCTTCACTACCCTCTTTTTAATAATATATAAATTTAGTTGAGTGATTTTGTAAGAGAAGCACTCTAAATTGTGTGATGTTATTAATACCAAAAAAAGTTTAACAACTTTGCAATATAGATTTCTAAAATTTAATGATTTTTTGAGATATTATGAAAAAATATATGGACACTATTCATGGAGGAAGGAAGATGGATGGAGAATTAAATATATAACAAAGTTAAAGTAAAAATGAAGAAACAATAAATAAATTCAATGGAGAAAGAGAAGAAAAATCAAGAGTAATGAAACATTCTAGTGCCTTTGTATTTTTTTTTTATGAAAGAATATCAACTTTTAAGTTTTAACATGTGATTTTTTTGAAGCATTTATAGGTTAGATGTAAAATTTCAAATTGCTCTTGGTCGAACTAGCTCATGGCTCTTCTATATAATAGAAATTTGTGTGGATGACAACGTATGACACTCTAAATTTTACTCTTGAAGAAGAAATGTGTGCAGATCTGAAGATCTTTATAATGGACAAAGATGTATAATGAATATATATTTGTTCTAATTTCTTAAAAGATGGGATCCATGTCTACATGGTGTATTTTGTCGTTTATGCCACGACCTCCACAGTATTTTCAGTCAGTATTATAGTATCAGTATTTTCAGATCAGACAGTATTTTCAGTTGCAGATTTTTTTAAAAGGGGCACATGCATATTTTTCTTTCAGAACCCTATCATAACTTTTTATGCATTATGGCCAATGATTTTACATGCTCAGTTTCTCTACTCAGTATCCTATATTTCTTATGTTTTTGCCATCTGATGTGCAGTAAGATTTCATCTACTAACGCCCCTCTTTGTCGGGGGCACTGCATTATTTTATAATGCAGCCTCATGTTAGACCCTCTCAGAGAGCAGTTCAATAGGCCCAGCTCAGTTCAACTTTTGGTGAGCCCCGCTATCTCTCGGGGCATATACGTCTTGGTGCAATCTATTTTTTGATAAAAGTCAAGCTGGGGACTTTGTCTCGACCAATCTAGATACTTCAGTTATTAGAGATTTCATAGACAGTCAATTGATGTGTTCCTTGTTTAAAACTCTGATTTTGACCAATGGGTCCTTTTTGTATGAAAACAGCTTTTATGAAAATCCTCTCGATATTATGCTTTATTTCAGTATTCAAAATGTACTCAATATGTTATTTAGGTTTAGATGTTGGCCCACATTTTAATGTCAGTTATAGCGATATGCTGGGATCAGAAATGGCGTCGGGTGTCGGTCTCGTCTAGGCCCTAGGCTGGAGCATGACACTTTCCTTCTTTCTAATTCTTGACTATCTTTCCTATGCCAATTAAGAGCCAAGTAACTCACAAACATGTATCTTCATCAATCAAACCAAGAGAGAAATCAGTCCACATACCCAAATAAAATTTAAATGTATTTTAAGGACTTGCATATGTAAAGAATTCACTTTCTCTCACAGAAAAAAATCATATGCCTCCCAAGGTTATACCATAGGCTTAACCATAGTGTAAGATTCAATTAATCTAAGCATGTAAAATTTAAGATCATGTAAAATTTCAATCTTTCATAGGTTGTAATGTAAGCCAAGGGACGGATAGAATATATTTAGAAAAATAGTGGCTCAATCCCCCTAAGTAGTTTAATATACTACATTATTTACTTTCAAGCTCACTCTTCTCATAATCCAATTAAATTGCTCATTATACACATGTCCTAGAAGACTCTCTTTTATTTTTAACCTCTCTCGTATAAATAGTTTCACTAGCTAAGAACAAAGTAGTATTTCTTTTCTCCTTTTTTTTGCTTCTTTCTTTCTTTCTTTATTTTTTTCTTCATTTTTTTAATCTTTTTTTTTCTTGTCGTTCAACTAATGAGTTTTTTTCACTCTATTTAGTTCCATTCAAAAGATATCTATAGTTGCGACTTATTTCTTTCTAACGTTTATTCTTGTAAATCAGTGCTTTCAGAGGTAAAGGTTAAAAATATATCAATTAAGAACAAAAGGATATAGACTTGTAAGTGGTGCCAAAGAAAAGGCTTATAGACTCAAAACACCTGAATAAGAATATTATTAATACTGGCGGGCAAAAAAGGCTAAAAAACTAATAAAAAATGCCTATATCATCTCCAAAATTTAACATGACTTAATTATTATGCTTTGACTATACATATGGCAAGTTATAGATGTCGCGTCCCATATTTCTCGCAAAAAGCGGGATATAACATGTGACAACTCTTAAGGGTTATTTAAAGAGAAGAGTCACCACCTAACGATTTGAGGTGCGTTAGGGCACCGTTCTATGCTATGAGTCTATTTAGATTAGACTATGTCACCAGGTTCGGGTAAGGGCTTAAATTACCTCGAAAGGAAGGTGTTAAGCACCTTTTGAGGTCCACAAATATGGTTCCCGATCGAATTCATTAATACATGGGGATTTAACTAGTGTGCAAATAATAATTAATTTTAACCTATGTTATTTAAATTTAAACTAGATTGATAATAATAAATAAATAAATAAATAAATAAATAAATAAAATTTGCAGACAAGCGAGAAGAAAAAAATTGGGACAGAAAGCATTTAAAGACTGTTTTAACATTATTATTAAAAACAGTTGCTACATTTAATTAAGAAAGTTAATCAAAAAATACAGCATGTTACAAATATAATAATTTACAGTAAGGAACATTGACAAATAAATACAAAATTTAATAAACAAATAACCGAAGTTTGAAACTAAGGGGTTGAACCTTGTAGAGGCGCCTACGTATCCCCGAGGGGAATCAGGCCAGACGTAGTTGTACGATTAAAGGAGGAGTTATTTTAACCTAATGGGATCACCCCCGTGCAACTTAAATAATACTTTGCAACAATTTCAATTGCTCGTATTATTTAGCAAGCACGAACTATCATTTCCCGTCTACGCACTTAATTAATTAATTGTTAATCCTATAGCGCTTCTAGGTGAGGAAAGCTACCATTCTAGTATTTGTCTATCCGTCCTAACTTTATGTCCAAGAGGCATTGGACAATTATTTGGGTTTCAGGTCTAAAGTATACTTAGGGTTGTTAAATGTGATTACGTCAAGCAAGAAGATATTAATCAAAACAAACAACAAATAAAGATTTCAAGTAAGCCTCAATTTTATAAGCATGATTTTCTAAATATAAGAAAATCCTATGAGTGTGTTTTCTAAATACGTTATATAAGCATGATTCTTAATGCCAAACTATCGATCGAATTCTTATAGGCATGGTTTCTACTATGCTTTCAATCGAGCCATTGAAATTCCTATAGGCATGATTTCTAATCAAACAATTAAGACGATAAAAAAATACAATCCCTGCCACCATAAACCCTCTTTCACTATTATCAGTTTTTATTTACATTATTACACATCAACAAAAATAAAATGACTAAAATGAACAAATATATCACAACGTAAAAAAAAATAAAAAATAAAAAATAAAACTAAAATGACTAAACTACAACCCCTTCGATCCCGACAAACTCTTCGTTCCAATTCGAGGGAAACCTGTAAACAAGATGTAATGCCCCGTAAACTCAAAATCTAATTCCAGGACTTAAATCAGGAAATTTGAAAAAGCTGTAGAAAAGCTTCAGGATGACCCACCTAACGAGTCATTAAGTGACCTCACGACTCGTTAGGTGAGCCGTGAGAAGGAGGTCTTAATAATTCAAAGAGGAGAGGCAGTATACGCAACAAGGGACTTCACGAGTCATGGTCACTAACCATGACCCGTTAGGTCATTCGTGGTCAGGCCTGAGTTAGGAATATATTTTGTTGACCAGTGTACTTGACGGGTGGGGGCAACGGGTTGTGGTCCCCAGTAATGACTCGTTATGTCCCCCGTTACTAGCTTTATTGAGTTTTTAGCCAGTGTACCTGACGGGAGTGACCACGAGTCGTGGTCAGCCACCACGACTCGTTAGGTCGCCCGTTAAGGGCGCTTGATAGTTTTCCCCAGCGAAAGTTTTAGGGCTAATTTGTAATTTACTACTCTCCCAAGCTTTAAAATACGTCGTTTTAGTAATAATATTAGACATTTTAGTGGGGAAAAATAGTTCATTCCTCATTCCCCACTCTCAGTTCTCAGAAACATCGAAAGTTCTCCTCTCATGAACCCTCCAAGCAAGACTAGGGCTTCTCATCTCTTGCAGCAGTTCAAGCTTCTTTTCCGAAAGGATTTTAGTCAAGTATGTGGGAATTCAACAAGGGAATTTTCCTTCCCTTGTGTCTCCCAAAATCCTCCCATAATTTTCCTATTAGTTTAGCCTTGTGATTTTCAAATATAAAAAAGATTTCCATGTTGGTTTTTGTTAATTTCAGTCGGGTTATTATTTATGTTTATTATTCATATGATCTTCATCAGTTCTTAGGTAAGTTGTTGATGTTCTTGCCAAGTGATTTACAACCCTAAATTCTCGAGTAAAGATCGTTTGCATATTAAATTCCGTCTATTTTGCAAAGTACGTTTTGGGCTGAATATCCTAGTAAATCTTATTATATATATATATATGTGAGCAATTACTCCATTGAGGAGAATGGTTTTATCCTTGTTGGATAAGATCCCTTTAAATTCTTGAAATTTTGTCATATTATGAAATTCCCGTGTTGTTGGAATGAGTCGTGTTCTCTATTAGCTGCTTAGTAGTTTCGTTCAGTTAGAACGTAGAACCTCTTCAGCACTATTCAGAAAGTGTCAACTGATCAGTTTGACTTTAGTCTTTTCCCGAGGTGTCAATGATGCCTCCCAGTTATCAGAATCAGACTCAGAATCTAGTTTATTGGTTCATTAGGCGGTCTTGACTTTTATATATATATATATATATGACCAGCCCCAGGACTCTAGTTCAGTTTACAGTTGTTCTTAGATGGTTACGACGCTTCCAGATAAGCAACTCTGACCAGTCTAGAACTCAGTTTCAGAATCTGGTCCGCTAAGGCTCTCAGGGTACTTTCAGTTATATGCCCCTGACTAGCCTTGGACCCCAGTTTCGAGCTATCAGCCTAGTAGTTCAGTCTAGGTTTTCCAGTGGGAGTAGGACTTAGCACCGAGCGGGCCAGGGTTACAGTGCACCCAGGTTCCTAGAACTATGTTGCCAGCGTAGGTTATAGTTTACTTGGCCTGATTGGCCCCAGACTTTTGTGATCATCCAGTTCATGCCTTTATACCCTGGCAAGGTATATTGGGTCCTACCGGTGGGGTGTATACATCGGACTCCACGTCTAGCTCACGTAGTTATATGTCGGTTAGAGACTCTCCCACTAGTTAGTTCAGTTCAGTCTCAGTTTTGACAGTTCAATGTGGTCTCTCCGACTCAGTATTTCAAACTTAGGGCATGTTTATGACCATCAACCAGGGTCATTATTGACCATATTAACTATATTCTAGTTGTATCAATTTTCAGTATTTTCAGTTGGTCATTTCATGCCATTTCAGTTTGTTATTATTTCTTTCATACTATTTATATCTCTCACTTACTCAGTACATTCAAAGTACTGACACATACTTTTATGCTGTATCATTTCATGATACAGCCGTAGGTTCTTAGACCCAGTACCGTTAGTCGATTTCTTTTGGATCTCTCTATCAGCAGCATCAGTGTGAGTCCTCATATTTTGAGGGAGTTATTTTATTCATTTCAGTTTTCTTTGTTATTTTCAGTTAGATTTAGAGTTATCTGGGGGCTTGTCCCAGCAACTCCTCAGTTAGATGGCTTTCAGACCAGACTTGATTTTAGACTTTCAGATATTTAAAATCTCTATGTTCAGTCTTTAATTTTTCATTATTATGTATTATTTCAAATTTCAGTTGTGCATGTTTACTCAAAATACCAGTGTATGATAGACCGAGGGTTGACTTGGGGTCACTTGCCACTTCAAGTATCGTGTTACGTCTAGGATGTAGGCTCAGGTCGTGACACCAGCTATACGACAAAGTTTGTACATACACATTTTTATTGCAAATCCCAAAAACACAATCAGTTAATTAAACATTATTATAAAAAAAATTTATTCGAACATGTTATGTTATACAGACACATATTAAGACATAAAAACATAACATGATATATAGAAAATTCATATAATCTGATGCAAGCAACAAGTCCACATAGTACAATATCGAGATTAAAATAGATAAGTGAACTAACCGGTTAAAGGAATAAGACAACAACAAGCGGTTTCAAAAGGGCTTTTCCAATAATTGGAACCCAAACTCAACACGTCAAGATCATAAGGATCTCGTGGATCCCGAGCAGTGCTCGTGTTGAGGCGGGACAGAAGAATTAAGAACTTAGAAGGCATGAAGCAGTATGTTAAAAGTAATGTAATATTGTCTGTCTATTACCCTGTTCGAATGCCCTCAAAAGAAAAGTGAAGGCTTCCTTTATAGCTAAATCAGACGGCAGATTAAAGGAAAATGATGAAAAGGGAGCATCAATGAAAGGAATATTTTTTCCTTAATTAACAAAGTCAATAAGAATTAATAAGAGCTAATTGAATTTACCATAACAATCATGTAATAAATATAATAATAATAAATCAACCCAAGAGAAAGAAAAGAAATCAATCACACGGATTCTCTTAAACACGATCAGTCAAAAATATTTGTCACAAATACCCATTCCTTATCAAGGGAAACTTCTCCTTAATTAACATGAGTAAATCAATGTTTACCATAATTGTTAAAAAAAAGGACTGTTCCAAACCGATTAAGAAAAGAAAATCAATCACAATTTTCCAAAAATAAATAAGTACTAAAGCTCTCCCAATCAGTTAAGGAGAGGGTATCACCTAAGTGTAACAATTTAACACAAATAAATGTATTCGGACTGTTTCAATTAATTAAAGAAAGACTAGGGAAGGAAATATTTGAAATAATCGATTAGGGAAATCTATTTCTTTAAAAAAATGTAGATGAATCAATTAAGTGTAGAACTTATTAAACCTCCAAACACGGAAGCTATCACGCAAATTTGAAAATTAACGAAACAGTCGTGAAATCTTAAGTTACCATAATCATAAAAAGAATTGTCATAACCATGAAAGGGAGAGGAAAATGGGTTGATCCTATTTGCTATACCTTATGCGATAATATAAATTTATTGAGAATAATATTGATTCTTGACAAGAATATAATGCACAGTTGATAAATGCTTGCTGCCATGGAAACGAAGACTATTGTCGAAAAAGCAAACAACAGATTGCATCATCTTCTACTTACGAGACGAAATACCAACAAGTGTATCTATAATGTACCCTATCATACAATATTCGCGACTAGGGCTTCGATGGGATGATAAAACAAGAGTAGCAGGTAAGATGAGCATAATAAATTGCCACAAACCTTTTTTTTAAAATCAAGATACACACAATTAAGCAGTCATTTACAACACTTCATAATAACATATGTAATTTGGACCAATCCATCAGCGAAGGGAATAATTTTGATTGGATCAGATCGGAACAAATAAAGAGAACAAAGTGCAATATTGACCGAAATCTACCAAACAGGGATTATATACATATATGTACATACCAACTAAGCAATAATTTAACAGAAATATTAGGCCAGAGTAGGGAATGACAAAAAATAAGATCGTATAAACATTTATGGATTTAGGGTATTTCAAAGGCAAACAAAAATAACAAACTAAACATTTCTAGACAAACAATTACCAGCATGCATAACTAATTTTCAAATCTAATAGGCATCAGTAAAGGTAATACGAAAAAGAAACATCAACATTAAAATAAATCAAACAGGGCAGATTCACAATTTTGCGATGGCAGAAGAACTTATACGAGCTCGCCGAAACAGTGATGAGGTTTGGCTGGAGAAAGGAAGAACGAAGAGGGAGATCGGGTCAGGGTTTTGTCAGAGATGGGAGGGAGAGAGGAAATGGGTGGTTTCAGCTGGTGTTGTGGTGGCTGGTGGTGATTATGGTGGTCTATGGTTTTTGGTTTCGACGGTGGTTTTGGAAGTTCATCGGAGATGGGCTGCTGGTCGAGGTGGTTGCCGGGAAATGGTGTGCGTCTGGAGGAGAAGAAAGGGAGAGAGGAGGGTGCACCGATGATTGTTGGAGAGTGATGGAGAGGAAGGAACAGGAGGCTGGCAACCAGAGTTGGCCGGAAAAAAAGATATAGGGAAGAGAGTAAGAGAAAGGGTGGAGGAGGTGGAGAAGAGAGGAGTGTCGCTGCTTGCTCATTTCACCGGAGAAATACGGCAGCAGCAATGTGATGCCGACCGGAGGGAAAGAGACGAAGGGGAAGGGAGAGGGTGAATCGCGTCCGATATGGTAAGGGAAAATGAGAGGGAGTCATTAGGGTTTGGGGTATTTAGGCTATTAAAGGAAAATAAGTTAGGATTTATCTCAGCCGTTGGATTAAATTAGATAAATGACTGAGATCAAAAGTTAGTCAATGGGTCGGGTAGCGAGTAGGTTAAATTGGGTTTAAATGTGGCCAGATTTGGTAAAATTTGGCTAAAATTGACAAAATTTAGGCAGAAGTGGCTAGATTTTAGATAAATTAGCTGAAATTGAAATCTAGCTGCTATTAAATTAATAAAATACTATTCTTATAAATGATTTGGTAAATAGGTAACATAATAGTTTAAATTAAGAAAAAATTATTAAAACATTATTATCAATATAAATAAATTATAAAATTGAGTAGACTCATGTAAATAAAAACATAGCTGCTATATAATTAATAAAATACTATTTTTTGTAAATAATTCATTGAATAGGAAATATAATTAATTCATCAAAAAATTATACAAACTTTATTATCAACATAAATAATTTATAAATTCAAGTAATATTATTATGCAAATAATTTATAAATCTTAGTAAAACTATGTAAATATTATCATGTAAATAGTTTATAAGAATTAAGTAAAAACATATATTCTAAAATAAGAGCTTGTTTTATTAAAGGTATGTATATTAACACGAAATACTATATATGGCTTAATTACGTAACATAAAAAATTAATAAATTAAATTAAATGTAAATTATATATATGTATGTACATATATATATATATATATATATATATATATATATATATATATATATATATATATATATATATATATATATATATATATATATATATATATATGTAATCTGAAATGATTTTGCAAGAATTATAATAATTAATTATTTTTAAAAATATGAATGCAAGCTGAACAATTACGTAAAAGGGTAAATAAAATATACATATATAAGCAACGTATGAAGGGCGTAGGGAGGTAAAAATTGGGTGTCAACAACTGTCCCTTCTTTGCTCGGGATTGAAGGATGAATTGGTGAGCAAAGAATGTTGACCTAGTGGTCAATTTTGTCCAACAGAGGAACGATCTCGATGGGGTTGAACGAAAAGGGATTAGGAATTGTGAAATGTTGTGGCCGAGACTTCGTTATCAAGTTGCCTACGTATCTCGGGTTTACGAGAATCAGGCCGCGTGTAGTTCTAGATTTAGGGACGAACAAAATCCCTAAAAGAAATTGATAACACCAGGCATGGATAAGGATGAGAGTAGCACGATTCGACAAGATTTAGAATGCATTGAAAAATAAATAGGTGGGAATATGGCTCAAAAAATAGGGATAATTCAAGAAAATAGTCGGAAAAGCGTTATCACATAACTCGTTCTACCTCGACATTCGCATAAGCAAAAAGATTAAAGCATATGCATCAAATACTCCGTAAAATAAACTGGTACAAAAATTAAACATGATGCAAGTTCCCTTTAGACGATGAGAGTTTGCTTCAAGACAAAGGATGATATCTCTAAGCCATGATGTTGTCAGGACCCTAGAGTACACCCAGATCATAGACACGGGACAAGGGACCCCGAGAGACCCCAAGTCAACCTATGGCATAATTATTCCTATCTCATTCAATAAATATGAAGGAAACATAAATATAACTCAGCGAAAGTCTAACTTAGCATAACAACATAATAAACATCTGGAGCTGAATACATGTCTAAGTCTGATAAGCCTCTAATCTGGACGAGCTGATAGGACAACACCCCCAACTAGCTCAGAAATACTGAAACTGAAAGTACACTCAAAATAACTGAAAGTCTAGTCCTCGGAGGATGAGGACTCACCAAGCAAGCAAATGCTAACTCTGATAAGAGGCTATGAACGGGGCTGAACCTGAGAACCCATCCTGCATCATGAAACGATGCAGCATAGAAAGTAAGTCAGTATGTCGAATGTACCGAGTATGCAAGGTAAGTAAAACCGCTTGAAAAATAATAGCCTTTTAAAACAAGTCATACTTATATGATAGACTTTAAAGATAAGAAACAATCACAAGCATTCATTGTGAAATCATTCTTATTTAATACATGGTCATGCATGGTTTTAGAGCATCATGACTAAATCGAATGACTCAAAGCTAATTCATAACATTTATATCAAAAGCTGAAAAATGAGTCAAACCTTGCTTTTCAAACATGCATGCATAAGGTAATCATCATGAGTAATGGGAATGCAAACTCGAATGATATAGATAGTGGGAGACTCGCCACTTAACCGACACACCATGATAGAGCTTACGTGGTACCGACTATTACACTCAAGTAGGCAGAGCCGTCCAAAACCTTATCAAGGCTAGGGACGCTACCATGATATCGATATCAAGCTCAAAGGGCCAATCGGGCCGAGGATAGATCACAAGGGAGGTCCCAATAATATAATAGAATCAACCTATGTTGGAGCGTAGTTCTGGGGCATAGGGTAGTAGACCTTTAGCCCGCTCGGTGCTAGACTCTTCTCCTAAACCATGCAATGCTCTACATCGTATAAATATGACGCTCAACATCGTCTAGTGACGAACCTCAATATGAAATCATGAATAATCTCAACATCATATAAAACGAAGCTCAACATTGTCTATTGACAAAGCTCATTATGAAATCATGCATACACTGGACATATATAAATATGAAGCTCAACAATGTCGTCTCGACAAAGCTTAGAATGAAATGATGCTTAGACTCAACATCATGTGAAATGAAGATTAATGCCAACATACATCTCAATTAAGAGTTCGTGCATATGAGAAGCTTTACTTCAATACATACCACAAGCTCAAAGAATAATGGGAGACTTCACTCCAAAATCATGTGGTAAGCCTACTTAGAAATATCACTTCATCATCATCAACATGAGGGTCTTTCCCTAAACCTTATCATGCTTGAACTCATACAATTTATTTGAAAACATTGTGATTTGGGAGATTTCACTCCAAAACAAAGTAATAATGTCAATTCACGAAAATTATCATTCATACTCAACATCAGGCACTACCCAAAGCTTCGTCATACATGGGTCTATTTAATCTAATTGAAAACATCATCAAAATCATGGGTAAGATTGGAAACATGCTTTTCATCATCTACTCCATCACCATCACCTTCTATCATGAACTACCCAAACATGGACGTTTTAGATTCAATTTTAAAAAAATAATTTTTGTAAAAGAAATTAAGATATAATCCGTCCAAGCTTAGTAAATCACCAATATCAACTCAATTTAGTCATATCCATGAGTAGAATTGTAAGAATCATGCAATTGAATAAAAACCCATACTTGATCATCACAAACTAATCACAAATTGATAGGGAATGGGCATGGGTGTGGAAGAAAGCACCCACTCATAGCCTTACACACCTGGAAAAGAATAATCCTAACTCTTCCTAATTGCCTAGCTGAGATTTCCCTTGAAAACCTTGAATTTCTCCTCACTTTCTTCCCTTCAAGCTCTCACCCTTGCATGCATGAAGAAAATGGCCTAGATGGGTCTTTCCCAGCTTAAAACCCTCTATTACGAGCTTAAGACGACATGGTATAGGCCCTTAGAACATAGGAATTACGGAAAAACCCTTACAGAAAACGCTGAAAATAACTGTCAGGGGGTCCTAACGGATGACCTGACGACTCGTTACTGGGGCTCACGATCCGTTGGTTCACCCGTCAAGTGCACTGCCTCATCATTCATGAAAACTCCACTGGCTTGGTAACGGGCCACGTAACGGGTCATTAGGACTGACGACGAGTCGTTGGGTGCCATCCGTCAAGTACACTGGATAAGCTTCATTGTCCTTCTCTAAGAGCACCCCACGACTGACATGACGACTCGTGGTGACTGACCACGAGTCGTTACATCGCCCGTGAGGATCTCGAGTCCTTCAACATCTCAGGCCTTCCCCACGAGCCACTTGACAACTTGTTAGGCCTCCTCACGAGTCGTTAAGTGACCTGTTCTGCAACTGCTGCAACATTTTCTAGTTTTTCTCCTGATTCACTTCTGGGTCCGATTCTTGAATTCCCAGGGTATAAAAATATCTCCCCCTTGAGAACATTCGTCATCGAATGTTATAACCAAGTAGAAAACCAAAAAACAACAATCACTATATATATATATAGATGCTAATCATTGACATTCAAGCCGACAACTGACAGAACGACTACCCCCGAAGAGAAGCACATAGCTAGTTAGAGTTTAGACATCACATACACATATCATATCATAAAACAAACTTATTCGCATGAATAGAACATGAAAAACTGAATAGAGGTTTAGGGAAAAAATTTGATACCTCAAACTGAAGCTGAGCTGATAGGAAACAAGTGTGAGTATCTAGCAATCATGTTCACTTCAGCCTCCCACGTAGCTCCTTCAACATGTTGATTCCTCCTTAAAACCTTAACTGAAGCTACCTCTTTGTTCCTCAGCCTTCGAACTTGTCGATCCAAGATTCCAACCAAAATTTCTTCATAACTGAGGCTGTCTTTCACCTAAACACTTTTTCAACAGCGATACATGGAACACGGGATGAACTGGAGCCAGTTCCAAAGGCAAGTCCAACTCATACACCACCATACCAACTCTTCTCACAATCCTATACGGACCAACATAGCGGGGACTGAGTTTATCTTTCTTTTCGAACAGCATGACTTCCTTCATGGGAGATACCTTTAGAAACACCCAATCGTCAACATCAAGCTCCAATTCTCTTCTTCTCACATCAGCATATGATTTCTGATGACTCTGAGCGGTTTTCAACCGGTACCTTATCAATTGAACCTTCACCATCGCCTCATGAACCGAATTTGATCCTACCGCAGCTGCCTCACTAACCTCAAACCATCCGATGGGAGATCTGCACCTTCGCCCGTAGAGAGCCTCGAACGGTGCCATTTGGATACTAGAGTGGTAACTGTTATTATAAGCAAACTCGATCAAAGGTAAATGATCATCCCAACTACCTTTGAAATCCATAACACATGCCCTCAACATATCCTCAAGAGTCTGAATGGTTCATTCCGCTTGGACTTCCATCTGAGGGTGAAAAGCTGTGCTCTGCTTAACCTGAGTCCCAAGCCCTTTTTGAAAAGAACGCCAAAATTGAGAAGTAAACTGAGTGCCTCAATCTGAAATAATAGACAAGGGCACTCCATGAAGCCGAACCAACTCCCGAATATACAACTTAGCATAATCATTTGCTGAATCCGTGGTCTTGACCGGTAGAAAGTATGCAGTCTTGGTCAACCTATCCACCACAATCCAAATGGAGTCGTATTGCCGGCAAGTACGAGGTAGACTTATAATGAAGTCCATATTGATTTCTTCCCACTTCCAAGTGGGGATGGCAATATCCTGAAGTACACCTCCATGTCTTTAATGCTCGACTTTTATTTGTTGACAGTTTGGACATTTTGCTACAAATTCTGCAATATCCCTTTTCATACCATCCCATCAATAGATTTCTCGCAAATCCCGATACATTTTTGTGGATCCTAGATGAATAGAATATCTGGTACCATGTGCCTTATGCAATATCCAAACTCTCAAATTATCAACTTCCGGAACACATATACGACCCTGGTATCGTAGCACACCATCTCCCCCTTGGGAGAAAACCTCTACTTTCTGACTCCGCACTGTCTCCTTCAGTTTCCTCAATATTGGATCCTCATCTTGCCCGGATTTAACATCAATTACCAAGGACAATTCCGACCCGTTATGCACAACAACACCTCCATCGGTCGAATCGATCAATCTAACTCCCAGTCTCGCAAGCCGGTGAACATCTCTCACTAATTCCTTCTTCCCCTCATCCACATGGGACACACTCTCCATTGAGAGCCTACTAAGCGCATCCTCAACCACATTAGCCTTGCCGGGGTGGTAAAGGACACTCACGTCGTAGTCCTTAAGTAACTGCAACCACCTCCTTTGCCGAAGATTTAGATCTTTCTGTGTGAACACATACTGCAAACTCTTGTGGTCCGTAAATACATCCATGTGGACCCCATACAAGTAATGCCACCATATATTTAATGCGAACACCACTGCGGCCAATTCAAGATCATGGATCAGATAATTCTTTTCATGCACTTTTAGTTGTCAAGAGGCATAAGCTATCACTCTCCCCCACTGCATCAACACACACCCAAGCCCAACTCTAAAAGAATCAGAATACACCACGAAACCATCGTTACCCTCGAGTAGGGTCAACACTGGTGCCGAGGTAAGTCGAGCCTTCAACTCTTGGAAGCTTTTCTCATAAGCCTCCGACCACTGAAACTTCACCTTCTTCTGATTCAACTTAGTCAAAGGCACTGCAATGGTTGAGAAACCCTCCACAAACCTCCGATAGTAACCCGCTAGGCCCAAGAAGCTTCGAATATCCGAAGGATTCACCGGTCTGGGCCAATTCTTCACCGTCTTGATTTTCTGCGAGTCTACTTTTATGCCTTAGCTAGACACCACATAGCCCAAGAATGCCACAGAGTCCAAAAAAACTCACACTTGCCGAACTTTGCATACAAATGGCGGTCCTTTAGGGTCTGGAGCACTACTCTCAAGTGAGCGGCATGTTCCTCCTCGCTCCGAGAGTATACCAAAATGTCATCAATGAAAACGATCACAAACATATCCATATATGGCTTGAACACCCTGTTCATCAGGTCCATAAAAGCTGCAGGAGCATTCTTTAGTCCAAAAGACATAACTACAAACTCGTAATGACCATACTGTGCTCTGAATGCCATCTTTGGGATATCACCCTCCCGAACTCTGAGCTGATGATACCTAGACCTGAGATCTATCTTCGAGAAATACTTCGCACCTTGAAGCTGATCGAACAAATCGTCGATCCTGGGTAAGGGATACCTATTCTTGACAGTGACTTTGTTCAACTGTCGATAATCAATGCACATACGAAGGGAACCATCTTTCTTCTGAACAAATTGTACTGGTAAACCCCATGAGGACTGGATCGGTCTAATGAAACCCTTATCTAGAAAATCCTTTAACTGATCCTTCAACTCTTTTAGCTCGGCTGGAGCCATCCTGTAGGGTGGAATACATATAGGCTGCGTCTCGGGAAGGAGGTCAATACCGAAATCAATCTCCAGGGAGGAATACTTGGCAAACCATCAGGAAAGACCTCTGGGTACTCACGTACTACTGGAACTGATTGGATAGTTGGGGTTTCGGACTCCACATCCTTAACCCTAACTAGATGATACATACAACTCTTACAAATCATCTTCCTGGCCTTGAGGTGGGAAACAAATTGACCTAAAGGCACAGCTGAACTATCGTTCCATTCTAAGACTGGCTCACCCGGGAATCTGAACTCTACTGACCGGTTCCTGCAATTAATGGAAGCATAACAAGCATTCAACCAATCCATGACGAGAATAATATCGAAATCGGTCATGGCTAACTCTATCAGATCTGCTGAGGTGACCTTATGGAGAACCAAGACCGGGCAATTTCTATACACTCGTCTAGCTATAAATGAGTCACCTACTGGAGTAGACACTGAGAAGGATTCTGACAAGACATCGGGGTTGACTCCGAAGCTACTGGCTACATAAGGTGTCACAAAGGACAAGGTGGCCCCTGGATCTAACTGTGCATAAACATCAACATGGAAGACTCGCAACATACCAGTAACCACATCTGGGGAGACCTCCTACTCCTGACGGGATACTAGGGCATAGAATCTGTTCTGGCGCTGACCACCAGCTGCACTGGTAGATGCCCCCTAATGTGCTGAGTGAAGGGGTGGGGCTGCTGAGCTAGAAGTTGGGCCACAGCCCCCAACCCGATCCTATCTCACTGCTGGACAATCCCTAAGCATGTGTCCGGGTTTCCCACACCCAAAACACGCACCCGAACCTGCTAAGCACTGGCCTGTATGCCCTCGGCCACATCTGTGACAAGCTGGAATACCTGAATCTGCGGGCCTGTTGCCCTGGCCCCTCGAGCCTGATACTCGCCCTCTATGATCACGCCTAGGCCGAGATGGCACACTCAAGGATTATGAAGCTGGCACAGATGATCTCTGGTGAGTCTGCTGACGGTGCCCATTGCCGGAGCTCTGCTGGGAGAATCTGTGGTCCTCAGTCTTGGCCCTCTTGGCCTCTCTCTCTCTCTCGAATGTGCCGCCTCCATCTGCTGGGCGTACAACACCATCCGAGGAAAGTCCATATCCTGATGGAGCATAGCAATCCTGCATTCCTTATCCAAGTAACCTGCTATCTCATGCACAAACCTTCTCACTCGCGTCCTCTGATCAGCCACTAACTCAGGAGCATACTTCGATAGGCGGGTGAACTCAAGGGAATACTCTAGTAATGTCACCCTCCCTTGCTTTAGATTTACGAACTCAGTTGCCTTTAGCTCCCTCATCTCCCGAGGGAAGAACCGATCAAGGAATGCAACATGGAACTCTTCCCAAGTGACCGGACCTGCTCCAGCAACTCTGTTGCCCTTCCATTAACGGAACTATTTATGCGCAACCCCCTTCAGCTGATAGGAGGCCAATTCTACGCACTTAACATTGCTCACCCCCATAACTTGGGTGATCTTGATGATCTCATCAATGAAGTCATATGGGTCCTCACCTACCTTGGACCACAAGTACTCTGACAGGTTAATCCTCAAGAAGTCCTTGACTCGAGCGGCCGCTGCATTGACATTCTGCGGAACATGCGCAACGGCCTGCTGATTGACCTGAGCGGTCAAGGCCTGTGTAAGTATCTAGATAGCGGCCCGGAACTCAGCATGGGCGGCTGGCTCTGGTGCCTAAGGCTCCTGAACTAGTGGGACCTGCTGATGCCCACGACCCATGCCATCCCCGTGGCCTTCACCATCTCCATTTCTCCTTCCATTCATCCTTTGACGAGCCATGAATCTGCAATCGCGAATAGTACGAATTATAGGGGTAGAAAGACTCTTCATCGCACGACATGGATCATGAAAGATGGGAACATTTTCTAGAACGTTTCGTAGCCTCTTCCTAATAAGTGTGGTGCGCTTCACACCCGTGAAAAAGACTCTACTTAACGCGGCTTTCAGACTCCCTAGGACACTACAAACCTATTTCTATGATACTAAGTTTGTCACGACCCGAGAGTACACCCGGATCGTAGACACGGGACAAGGGACCTCGAGAGACCCCAAGTCAATCCATGGCATAAGCATTCACTATCTTATTCAATAAACTTGAAGGAAACATAAATATAACTCAGTGGAATTCTAACTTAGCGTAACAATAGAATAAACATTTGGAGTTGAATACATGTCTAAGCCTAATAAGCCTCTAATCTGGACGAGCTGATGGGACAACACCCCCTACTAGCTCAGAAATACTGAAACTGAAAGTACGCTCAAAATAACTGAAAGTCTAGTCCTCGGAGGATGAGGACTCACAAAGCAAGCAAATGCTAACTCTTATAAGCGGCTATGAACGGGGCTGAACGTGAGAATCCGATCCTGCATCATGAAATGATGCAACACAGAAAGTATGCGGTCAGTACATGGAATGTACCGAGTATGCAAGGTAAGTAAAACCGCTTGAACAATAATAGCCTTTAAAAGAAGTCATACATATATGATAGCCTTTAAGGATAAGAAACAATCACAAGCATTCATTATGAAATCATTCTTATTTCATACATGGTCATGCATGGTTTTAGAAAATCATGACTAAATCGAATGACTCAAAGCTAATTCATAACATTTATATCAAAAGCTGAACAATGAGTTAAACCTTGCTTTTGAAACATGCATGCATAAGGTAATCATCATGGGTAGTAGGTATGCAAACTCGAATGATATAGACAGTGGGAGACTCGTCACTTAACCAACATACCACAATAGAGCTTACGTGGTCCTAACTATTACACTCAAGTGGCAGAGCCGTCCAAAACCTTGTCAGGGCTAGGGACGCTACCATGATATCGATATCAAGCTCGAAGTGCCAATCGGGCCGGGGATAGCTCACAAGGGAGGTCCCAATAATATAATAGAATCAACCTATGTTGGCGCATAGTTCTGGGGCATAGGGTAGTAGACCCTTAGCCCGCTCGGTGCTAAACTCTTCTCCCAAAACATGCAATGCTCTATATCGTATAAATATGAAGCTCAACATGAAATCATGCATAAACTCAACATCGTATGAAACGAAGCTCAACATTGTCTATTGACAAATCTCATTATGAAATCATGCATACACTAGACATTATATAAATATGAAACTCAATAATGTCGTCTCGACAAAGCTTAAAATGAATCATGCTTAGACTAAACATCATGTGAAATGAAGCTTAATGCCAACATACATCTCTATTAAGAGTTCGTGCATATGAGAAGTTTTACTTCAATACATTCCACAAGCTCAAAGAATAATGGAAGACTTTACTCCAAAATCATGTGGTAAGCCTACTTAGAAATATCACTTCATCATCATCAACATGAGGGTCTTGCCCAAAACCTTATCATGCGTGAACTCATATAATTTATTTGAAAACATTGTGATTTGGGAGATTTCAGTCCAAAACGAAGTAATAACATCGATTCACAAAAATTATCATTCGTACTCAACATTGGGCACTACCCAAAGCTTCGTCATACATAGGTCTATTTAATCTTCTTGAAAACATCATCATAATCATGGGTAAGATTGGAAACTTGCTTTTCATCATCTACTCCATCACCATCACATTCTATCATGAACTACCCACACATGGACATTTTAGATTCAATTTAAAAAAAATAATTTTTGTAAAAGAAATTAAGATAGAATCCGTCCAAGCTCAGTAAATCACCAATATCAACTCAATTTAGTCATACCCATGAGTAGAAATGTAAGAATCATGCAATTGAATGAAAATCCATACTTGATCATCACAAACTAATTACAAATAGATAGGGAATGGGCATGAGTGTGGAAGAAAGCACCCACTCATAGCCTTACATACCTGGGAATGAAGAATCCTAGCTCTTCCTAGTTGCCCAACTAAGATTTGCCGTGAAAACTTTGAATTTCTCGTCACTTTCTTCCCTTCAAGCTCTCACCCTTGCATGCATGAAGAAAATGGCCTAGATGGGTCTTTCTTAGCTTAAACCCTCTATTATGATCTTAAAACGACGTGGTATAGGCCCTTAGAACTTTGAAATTACAAAAAAGACCTTATAGAAAATGCTGAAAATAACTGTCAGGGGTTCCTAACGGACGACCTGACGACTCGTTACTGGGGCTCACGATCTGTTGGTTCACCCATCAAGTGCACTGCCTCATCATTCATGAAAACTCCACTGGCTTGGTAACGGCCCACCTAACGGGTCATTAGGATTGACGATGAGTCATTGGGTGTCATCTGTCAAGTACACTGGATAAGCTTCATTGTCCTTCTCTAAGAGCACCCCACGACTGACATGATGACTCGTGGTGACTGACCACGAGTCGTTACATCTCCCCTGAGGATCTTGAGTCCTTCAACATCTCAGGACTTCCCCACGCGCCACCTGAAGACTCGTTTGGCCTCCTCACGAGTCATTAAGTGACCTATTATGCAACTGCTGCAACATTTTCCAGTGTTTCTCCTGATTCACTTCCTGGTTCGATTCTTGAACTCCCAAGGTATAACAGATGTCTTGGGCTATGATATGCAAAATAAATTTCCTAGGCCATGAAATGATGTTTGCCGGTCATGAAAAAATGACGCCTTTAGACTATGATGCCTTAAGGGCATGATAAGCAGAAAAATAAATTTCCTAGGCCATGAAATTATGTCTGCAGGCCATGAAAATGATGCCTTTAGACTACGATGCCTTGGGAGCATGATAAACGGAAAGTAAATCCTTAGGCCATGACATGATGTCCGCAGGCCATAAAACAATGTATTTAGACCATGATGCCTTCGAATGAGCAGAAGAATGATAATTCATAGAAGGTAATTTATTTGAGGGCCTAAATAAATCACTTGATAGCTCTGGTTTATTCGGGCTCATTGTGGATAAATCGTAGGGCTCGAAATACAATAACGGGCTCCAATGCAAGTACGGGCTCAAATGTATATGAAAATGCACGTATGGGCTCAAATGTATGTAACGGCTTGAAATGTAAATAACGGACGTGACATGCAAATACGGGCTCAACTGTATATCATGGGCTCAAAATGTATATAAAGGGCTTATCATGTATATCAAGGGCTCAATATGAGAATATCACCTATATCACAGGCTCAACATTCAAATGAGGGCTCAAATGCATATATGATGTAAATCACGAGCTCAATATGCGAATACTGGCTCAAATGTATATATCATGTATATCACAGCTCAATATGCAAATACGGGGTCAGATGTATATCATGTATATCACGGGCTCAATATGCAAATACGGGCTTAGATGTATATCATGAAAATGCAAATACAGGCTCAATATGCGAATACGGACTCAGATGTATATCATGAAAATGCAAATATGGGATCAAATGTAAATACAGGCATAAATTCATATCATGTATATTTTGGTTCGACTATGCAAATATGGGCTCAAATGCATATTATTATGAAAATGCAAATACGGGCTCAAATGTAAATACAGGCATAATACATATCATGGGCTCAACTATGCAAATAAGGGATCAAATGTATATATGATGTATATAAAAGCTTAAAATGCAAATACGGGCTCAGATGCATACGACAGGCTCAACATGTAAATACGGGCTCAAAATATGCAATACAAGTTCAAATGTATATTTCATATATATCATGGGCTCGAGAATGCATGTACGGGCTCAAATGTATATTGAAAATGCAAATACGGGCTCAAATGCATATGACGGGTTTTAATGTATATTGAAAATGCAAATACGGGCTCTTGATGAGGAAATAGAAAGATATAAATAAGGGCTTAAAGGGTAGAATGACTTATCTCTGTGTCACTTTTGCAACAAGATGTCCTCCATTGCTGCATTTTTGTTATTTCTGCACTCAAATAGAAATTATTAGTTTATAAAGGGGGGTTGATCTGTACGTTTGTCCTGTAACTCCCTCATTTCTCTATTGCTAAACTCCGTACAGGTATACGCTCGGGCACAAGGTTTGAATAAAAATGTATTTTGAAAATAATTTATCAAAAATAAAGTAAAAGTTTAAATATGTAAGAAAAATCTAGTTAAATCATAGGCCATGACATATTTTAAAACTATACAATGTTCTTTTGGAAAATCGGACCCTTGTTTTGACTTAGCCTTGACGAAATTTTGAGATCCTTCTAAAATTTTTCGCCCCAATGTAGAACACAATGTAGATTCCTTTTGCAAATGACGTTGCAAATTTTTGAGGTCCCCTCAAAAATTTTGCCCCAGTTTACAACTCGTTAACCATATTACCATAGAAACTTGGTTGAAACATCGAGATCCTTTCATCAATAGGGGAGAAGAGGATTTTATTAAGATATAGACTGAGTCCCATAGAGACGCCTACGTATTCCTCTTAAACGAGAATCAGGTCCAACGTAGTTCAGGTTGCAAAGCAGAGCAAAACTAAATTCCCATTCTAAATGTGGTATCACTTAACAACGTCTGAGTTGATAGGCTTGGGCTAGATTTCACCATCCATCTATGATAAGATAAGCGCTCCCCTGTCAGCACTCTGTGGACCATGTAAGGACCTTGCTAATTAATCAAGAATTTGCCTTTAGCCGAGTCTTGGTGTGGAAAAATCTGCTTCAAAACCAACTGCCCGAGCGTGAAAAGTCTTGGTCGAACTATCTTGTTAAAGGCCTTAGTCATTATGTTCTGATAAAGTTGACCATGACAGACCGCGTTTATCCTTCTCCCATCAATGAGTGCTAGTTGCTCAAATCTGCTTTGCACCCATTCTACATCACTCAGTTTTCTTCTTGAATGATCCTCAAGGAAGGAATTTCTACCTCAGTTGGTATCATTACCTCATTACCATATACCAGCATATAAGGCGTAGCTCTAGTAGACGTTCAGAGTGTGGTATGATATCCCAATAAAACAAAGGGCAGTTCTCATGTCAGTGTCTATAGTTATCAATAATCTTGCGCAAAATCCTCTTGTATCGCAGCCTCTACGACTTCATTCATCTACGACCTATATGCAGTAGAATTGCGGTGCTTGATTTTGAAACTTTCACACGTCGTTCTTATCAAGTCACTATTCAGATTAACACCATTGTCGGTAATAATAGACTCGGGCACCCCAAATCGGTAAATAAGATGGTTGCGAACGAAATTTGTCACCACTTTCTTTGTGACAGACTTGTGAGAAGTAGCTTCAACCAATTTGGTGAAATAGTCGATTACAACCAAGATGAAGCTATGCCCATTAGATTCTGTAGGCTCGATGGGACCAATTACATCTATTCCCTAAGCTGTGAACGGCCAAGGCGAGCTTGTCGCATGAAGCTCATTGGGAGGAGCTCGAATCACATCTACGTGGGTTTGACATCGATGACACCTTTTCACGTACTTGATACAATCTATATCTATAGTCAACTAGAAGTAACCGCCTCTTAAAATCTTTCGCCAACACGAAACTATTCATGTGAGATCCACAAGTTCCAGCGTGGATCTCCTCAATCAGATTTGTCGCCTCCTTGGCATCCACACATCTTAGCAATCCCAAATCAGGGGTCCTATACAGGATTTCTTCGTTTAGGAAAAATCGGTTGGCTAGCCTTCGAACCGTGCATTTTTGGACACTTGTAGCATGCTCAGGATAACCGCGATTCTTCAGATTACCTTTGATGTCAGCATACCACAGTTCACCATCTGGTTCTTCCTCAACATGAAAATAATAAGAAGGTTGCTTATGTATGTGAATGGGAATGGGATCAATGTAGTTCTTATCAGGTTGCTAGATCATCGAAGACAATGTAGCCAAAGCGTCTACAAATTCATTCTATACTCGGGGAACATGCCGGAACTCAATTTTGAAAAACCTCTTACACAGTTCTTTCACGCAATGCAAATGGGTCAAGATCTTTGGATTTTTCGTGGCCCATTCTCCTCTCCCTTGATGCATCAACAAATTAGAGTCTCCAATTACCAATATAGACTGCACATTCATGTCAACTACCAGTCGAATACCCAAGATACAATATTCATACTCATCTATGTTGTTAGTACAAGGAAATCGAAGCTTAGCTGATACAGGGTAATGCTGCCCAGTCTCTGATACCAACACAGCTCCAATGCCTACTCCTTTGAAATTGGCTGCTCCATCGAAGAATAACCTCCAACCATCATATTCTTCGGCAATATCTTCTCCTATGAATGCTACCTCCTAGTTTGAAAAGTATGTCTTCAGAGGTTCATACTCATTGTCCACAGGATTTTCCGCTAGATGATCTGCAAGGGCCTACCCTTTTACCGCTTTCTGAGTGACATCGACAATGTCGAACTCACTCAACAATATCTGCCATTTAGACAACTTCCCTCTCAACATGGGCTTTTGGAAGATATACTTCAGCGGATCCATTCTGGAGATCAGGTAGGTTGTGTAAGCGGACAAATAATGCCTCAATTTCTGAGCAACCCAAGTCAAAGCACAACACGTTCTCTCAAGAAATGTATATCTAGCTTCATACGGTGTGAACTTCTTGCTCAAATAGTATATTGCTTGCTCTTTTCTCCCCATCTCATCATGTTTCCCCAAAACACAACCAAAGGCATTTTCTAGCATGGACAAAATACAAAAGCAGAGGTCTTCCCTATTTTGGTGGTACTAAAACTGGAGGCTTTGATAGATAATCCTTGATTCTATCAGAAGCTTGTTGACATTCAGGAGTCTACTCTATAGCATCATCTTTTTTCAGCAATTTGAAGATAGGCTCGCAAATAACCGTTGACTAAGCAATGAAACGACTGATGTAGTTGAGTCGTCCCAAAAAGCTCATGACTTCCTTCTTACTCCTTGGTAGAGGTAGCTCTTAAATGGCTTTAATCTTAGTTAGATCTAGCTCGATACCCGACGACCGATGATAAATTCCAATAGTTTTTCTACTGAAACACCAAATGCACACTTTGCCAGGTTCAACTTCAGATTATATTTCCGCAACCTGTTGAAAAACTTTTTGAGGTCGGCTAAATAATCTGAGATTTTCTTTGACTTGATGATGACATCATCCATATAAACCTCAATCTCCTTATGGATTATGTTGTGGAAGATAGTGGTCATGGACCTCATGTAGGTAGGTCCAACATTTTCAACCCGAATGGAATCACCTTATAGCAATATATGCCCCATGGTGAAAGGAAGGCAGTTTTCTCAGCATCCTCATCATGCATTCCGATCTGATGATATCCAGCGAAACAATCCACGAACGACTGTGTCTCATGCTTGGCACAGTTATCAATAAGGATGTGGATATTTGGCAATAGAAAATCATCCTTAGGGCTAGCTTGTTGAGGTCCTCATAATCCACACAAACTCTGACCTTTCCGTCCTTCTTTGGCATTGGCACGATATTGGCTAACTAGGTAGGATACTCCACTACTTTAAGGATTCCAGCGTCGATCTTCTTAGCCACTTCCTCTTTGATTTTCAGACTCATGTCAGGCTTGTACTTCCTCGGCTTTTGCTTAACAGGAGGATATGCTAGATCAGTACGCAACCTATGCGCTACTATGGAATGGCTGAGTCCGGTCATATTGGCATAGGACTAGGCGAAGACGTCCTTATATTCTTCCAAAAACTCTATGTACTTCCCAATATCATCTTTCGGAAAATGAGTGCTGACTTAGGTCTCTTTAGGCATCTCTGCATCTTCCACGGTTACCACATCGGTCTCTGCCAGATTTGCTTTTGGCTTGTCTTCAAACTCTTCTACTTCCCTGACAATTTTAGACGGTACCTCATCTTCTTTGGCTTCTACTGAGTTGCCTAAGTTTTGTCATATAGTTTCATTACAAGCCATGGCTTAGATTCAACACGTTCAATACTAGAAATGCCAGATGCCCGGTGAGCTCTGGATGGAGTGGCTGTCCAGTTGGAGAATCCTCTTTGAGTTACAGCTTCCTGTGGTGGGGCCCCTCCTTCCTCCTCATTAATAATGGCATGACATCCGCTTTCACTTGGCTCCTCCAAGAACAAATTCCTCAAACTGAACAACACAGCGTCTTCTTCGGCCTGGTTAATATTAAAAAAACCGTCAGAAACGAAGGTTTGCTGAAGCGAAGGCAGTGGGTTGGGTAACAAGAAACTTCATCTCCCCAAAGGATACTTCCAATTGTTCAACTCCTCGGCAGTGGGTTGGTACCCCAATCCAAAAGTGGTTTTTTGTGTCGTCACATGCAAAGGTTCCACCATCCCTTGCAATCTGACCCTAAGGCCTTTGCCTGTCTCAAATCCTAACCACAGCAGCATATTCAGAATTTTGTTGCTCCACCATTTTCCTTCCTATATGACACCAACAAGTTCTAGGGTGTGAAAACTCTTCCTCTAGACCTTCTTTACCTTCAATTATGGGAATAACTGGAGCAACATAGATAGGACGACTTTCATCCCCGTGGACCATGACCTATTGGTGATCCCACTTGAACTTCAAGTATTGGTGCAGAGTTGAAGGAACCGCCCCTGTGGAATGTATCCATAGATGCCCCAATAGCAGATTGTACGAGGCTGGGATGTCCATGACTTAGAATGTTATGGTAAATGTGGCAGGGCCAACCAGTACATCTAGATCAATATCTCCCACAGTGTCCCTTTGTGAACCATCAAAAACTTTGACATTCATCTTCCATAACTTGATTCGGGCAAGTTCAACTTCTAGCCTGGTTAAAGCATGCAGAGGGAAAATGTTTAAATCGGAACCCGAGTCAATCAACACCTTGGTGGTGAATTTGTCTACGTGCTGCACCGTGATATGCAACGCTTTATTATGAACCACACCTTCCACAGGCAATTCATCTTCGTGGAATGAGATATTTTGAGCTTTAAATACTTGACCCACCATGTAGGCCAATTTACTATTGGATATACTCGCAGGAACATATGCCTCACCTAACACCTTCATCAAAGCTTTTTGGTGTTGATCAGAGCTTAGCAAAAGGGACAAAATGGAAATCTGAGCTGGGGTTTTACTCAACTGCTCTATCACGGAGTATTCCTTTGCATGCACCTTCTTCAAAATACCATTATTTTCAACCTCCTTACTGGTTGTTTTCCTTTGTCAGCTCCTTGAGCCATAGTGTTGGGAGTGTATACCCGTCCAGACTGAGTCACCCCTTGTGCCGCATCTGCCTCCAACACTTTTGCTCCTTGTGGGGCATTTTCCTCGTAGCTCCAAGGCACCATTTTGTATGAAGTTAGAGCAGCTCTCATCACTGTAAATGGAGGCCTTAGTGTAGCTACCTCGACCTTAAATAGAGGACGTCTTTGCACCGTTTATGGATGAGTCCGAAGAAGAACTTGCTTTATGCTCGATTATCCTAATAGTATTCGATAAATCTTCATCCTCACCACAATAAATCATATTCACTTGGTGGTTTGGCAGAGGATCGCTTGTTACGTTCGGTGCCGGGTCTTTGAGGTGAATGAACTTTGTATCAATTAGTTTATGTATCTTGTCCTTCAGCGATCTACAGGATTCTGTAGTATGTCCCCTCATGCCTGAATACATGCATACTTTGTTGTGGTCATCATTTAGCATTGGTATCAACCGGGAGGGCAGGAATAGGTTCAATGTAACCCTCTTCTTTTAGCCTCACATACAGTTGATCGATCGGTTATGCTAAAGGGGTATAAGTTTTTGTTGGCCTCCTTTCAAATTAGGCCCTAGGCCTTTGGCTTGATGAGGAAGAAGGTCAAGGGTGAGAAGGTTGGGGATAAGAAGGTTGTGTGCTATAGATAGCATAAGTGGGAGCTTGGTAATGTGAAGGAGGGGTTTGAAAATGGGTCAGAAGAGGAGTTTGATATGGTGCTTGTTAAGAATGGGGAGTTTGGTATGGTGATGGAGCTTGGTATGGTGATGATGAAGCTTAATATGGTGGGGGTGGTTTTTGGTAATGCGGGGGTGGAGTCTGAGGTCTGTAAACATAATTCTTCGGTCCTTGGGCCATCATAATAGTACCAACTTCTTTCTTCATGCTGTTTTCTGAAGTAGCCCTAGACTGCAAGGCTTTGTTAGCAACTTGCAATGCATTCAAGTTGATAATGGTACCATCCTTGATACCGTCTTCAATCTTTTCGCCCAACTTGATGATCTCTGCAAAACTTGTCTCACTAACCAACATCAATCTGTCATAAACCTGCGGATCCAGAGTCCGCATGAAAATATCTTTCATCTGCACCTCCTCAATTGGGGGTCCCACTCTGGTGGACGAGTCGCAAATTCCCTAAAAGTTTCAGTGGGCTTCCTCTTCAAGTTTTGGATGTAATGCAAATCAGGTGCATTTTCTGTATTGAACCCAAAACGCTCCACAAAGGTTGCTGCCATTTCTGCCTAGGTAAACCACTTCTTCGGATTTTTCTCCACATACCAGCTAAGAGCATCCCGGTAAAACTTTGCATGAATAATTTCATCCTTATCTTCTCATTTCGTCCCACTCCTACCAGCTTATCGCAATATAATCTCAGGTGGGCCCTTGGATCACTGGTCCCAGTAAATAGTTCAAAATTGGGAGGTTTGTACCCCTCCAGTAGCTCGACATCCGGATGTATGCACAGGTCTTCATAATATAGACCCGTTATTCCCTTGGTGCCTTCAACATGTCTTCATCTTTTTCAACTCTTCTGCGAAAGTCTAAATCAGCCTATCATTCTCTGAAGGCTCAGATTCCTCCGGTGGTGAGTCACTGGTGCTGTCACCACATAGATCGAGTTGGTATGGGTGCGGGCATATGTTGCATTTACATCAGCCGGAGAAGGTATTTCTTGGGCTGGTGATGGATAGTGGGAGGTAATGGGAGCTGGTGGATTTGGATATGTGTATGGCAGATATTGGTAATATTGGGATGGGGTATCTTGTGGTGGAGCTGTGGGTTGTGATGACATAGGGAGGCTGGCCGGTGCTTTTGAAGTTGAGGCGTCAGCTTGAGCCCCGAATAACACTTTCTGGTTGTTTAAACTGCGAACTTGTGCTAATTCTTCTTGAAGCTCAAAGATTTTCTGCTCGAGCCTCATAATCACCTCGTTGTAACCTAGAGGGTAGACTCCTTTAGAATTTTCCCTTTCATCCCTAGATGTACCGTTTCCACTCTTATCTGTGGTGCTGTTGTGCTCATCCATCTTGTTCTTCCCTCTGTTGTTGCGACTAGGAATGGGAGGAGGAGAAGGAGGAGCCCCTTTGGACCTTGTATAGTAGGCCAGATTTGCACAGATCAACCTTTGGGAAAGGGAAAAAAATAAGACAAACAACAAACAAAGCCAAAGTTAGTAAAAGAGGTTAGAAATCATGCTGCTTAAAGTAAATTCAAACAAATAATTAACACATTGACACATTTCCTAGTTTTGGAGCCTCTTTTATACCAGAGGTAGGCCTAACGAGTTTTTGAGAGAAACATGCTATTAAGTATTGTCATTTTGCTCCCAAAAAATAAACCCCAAAATGAAACTTTATTAAGATGAAATTGTTGTGAATACAAGAAAATGACTAAAGAAAAATAGCATAAAACTAAATCTTGAAAACTTCTTCATCGGGGTCTGCTTTCTTTGGGTCTTCCGACACTTTGTCAAAATGATGGCGATTAGACAGGAGATAGGCCAATGCTCGATCTTTCCCCATAGCTTCCCCATTCAGGAATTCTTCCCCATGTTTTCTGAATTCATCGCCCAGCTCTTGTATCCTTTCTTCTAAACCCCTGGCACGATTTATCCAATGTTCCAGTTCTTTACCCAGTTCAGCTATTTCTTTGGCGTTGTCTTCATGCAATTGACGGTGGACGGTCTCAGAATCTTGAACCTTTCTTTTGTGATGCCGGTAGAGAGTCTGTTCTTGGGCTTCCTTATCCTCCACATGCTTGCATCGTTTAACACTTGACATTGCAGTACGATCCCAGTCATCATGTAGCCACTCGATGTACCCAATTACGTAGCCAGCTTGATATCGATCTGCCTCTATTCTCTTCTCATCGAGGTAGATCTTTTTGTTCTACGCCTTTGCAATGTCCAAAGTGTGTGGAACAAAATTCTCCTTGCAGTCCACTTGGTATGCATCCATGTCGGCAACCCTGGGTATCATTTTCATCCTTCCAGCCAAACGCATTGTCCGCATGGGAGAGTATGGTTGAAGACCTCGAGTCCTATCAAGACCAAATAATACCGAGACTTGGTATATACCACAAAGTTAGATCTTGAAAACTAATCAAACATCCATTGCACAGAGTCTTCTTTCAAATTACTCAACATTTGACCCCATTTTCTCACCTCATTAGGCCTTTTTATCGGCTTAATATCCATAGTGACCCTGTAGTGATGAGTGGCAATGTGATCATTTTCTGTAGGTTGAGTCATGGTTGGATTGCTATGCACATTTTGGAGATGTTCAATAAGCCAAAGTTGAAGCAACAAATTACATCCTTCAAAATGCTTGAACCTATTTTTGCATTTTCCCAAGGCTCAATAGATGTTGGCCACAATCATTGGGACAATTGTAAAAGGTCCTTTGTCAACACCTTTGCGCAAGGAGTGAGCGACTAAAATGAGGTGGATATCGATGTCTTCCTCGGCCCTTCGTGGGAAGACCACCATCCCCAGAAAATAAACAATAAATGCAAATACTCTCTTGTTGATCCACAAACTTGGATCGGGACTCTCTATTTCGTAGATCTCGCGAGATGAATTGTGACCAAACCTATTGAGCAAATAAGTTTCCGGCATCCTTCCCTTCATTACATAGGACACCATGTTGCTACCTTGCAACCCCAATTTGTCACGCACATCTTCCAAGGTGACATGTTTTGATATGATCATTTCAGCCTTTTCCCATTTCCTGTTTCTCCATAATAGGCTCACGTTTTCTACATACCCTCCAATTTCTTCCAATAATGGAGTCATTTCAATGTCACCAAATCTGAAAACAACCCTTTTCTCATCCCAAAATGTGGTGGCCGCTTCGATAAGTTCTCGACATAGAGTAACTTGCATGAGAGAAGGAAAGTGCCCCAACACCTTCCTTACCTCATTTTGGTCGTATTCTCCTAAATCAACCCACCATAATTTCATTCCCACGGGCATGCACCAAACCATGCTTAAGAGGCTCATTGTACCTGCATTACAAAGAAGATTAAACTAACCTACCCACCCAGGAGCAAAATGACATTACTTAAACATATTCTCTTTCAAAATGCACATAATTTATGGATCGTCTTCCTCGGGATTTTAAAGTCCCTTAAGACTCAGGAAAAGTTTTCCCTATTAATCTTGACGTGCCATGGACGTCGCAATTTTCTTAGTCTAGTATGGTGTGTATACCTTACTAAAGGCATACACGGTCAAGATCTAAGGGAACGAGTGGGTTTGACACGGTTCCCTCAAATGGACAACTCGATGAGGAAGCTTATGACCGTCGACGCGCCACTGATCGACCAAATCATAAGGCATTCCTCGAGGGGTGTTTTAATAATGAACGACCGTGAAACCATGCAACCTCAAGTGTGTGATAGTGAGAGGTTCCCAAGTGGGGGGATAGTATGAGCGGCATGACAATGAATAAAACACGTAGAAAATTGAACAAGTAAATATTTATTACAAATTACGAGCGGTAAGTAAATACTACACGGTGAAATGAAAAGCAAAAGAAACAAATTGTTAGTAACTTCATGTTTAAAAAATAGATAAAGAATAAACTAATATAGAGACAAATAAGCAAAAGGATTTTTTTAAAACTCAAATAAAGCCCCACAAAAAATGAACACGTTGTGCTTAAAGCCTAAAATTCAGCAGAGTTGCCATGCTGTCGCATCCCATTTTTCTCGCGAAAAGCAGGATGCAACATGTGACAACTCTTAATATTTATTTAAAGAGAAGAGTCGCCACCTAACGATTTGAGGTGCGTTTGGGTACTGTTCTATGCTATGAGTCTATTTAGATTAGCCTATATCCCAGGTTCGGGCAAGGGCTTAAATTACCTCGAAGGAAGGTGTTAAACACCATTCGAGGTCCACAAACGTGATTCCTGGCGGGATTCATAAATACGTGGGAGATTTAACTAGTGAGCAAATAATAATTGATTTTAACCTATGTTATTTAAACTTAAACTAGATTGATAATAAATAAATAAATAAAATTTGCAGACATGCGAGAAGAAAGAAATTGGAACAGAAAGCATTTAAAGACTGTTTTAACATTATTATTAAAAACAGTTGCTACATTTAATTAAGAAAGTTAATCGAAAATACAACATGTTAAAAATATAATAATTTACAGTAAGGAACATTGACAAATAAATACAGAATTTAACAAATAAATAACCAAAGTTTGAAACTAAGGGGCCGAACCTCATAGAGGCGCCTATGTATCTCCGAGGGGAGTCAGGCCAGATGTAGTTCTACGATTAAAGAAGGGGTTATTTTAACCTAATGGGATCACCCCGTGCAACTTAAATAATACTTCGCAACAATTTGAATTACTCGTATTATTTAGCAAGCACGAACTATCATTTCCCATCTAAGCACCTAATTAATTAATTGTTAATCCTATAACGCTTCTAGGTGATGAAAACTAACGTTCTATTATTTGCCTATCCGTCCTAACTTAATGTCCAAGAGGCATTGGACAATTATTTGGGTTTCAAGTCTAAAGTATACTTAGGGTTGTTAAATGTGATTACGTCAAGCAAGAAGATATTAATCAAAACAAACAACAAATAAAGATTTCAAGTAAGCCTCAATTTTATAAGCATGATTTTCTAGATATAAGAAAATCTTATGAGCGTGTTTTCTAAATACGTGTAAACAGATCATATGGGCATGAAAATAATTAGACTTAAATGTGAAGCACCACAAATATAGATATGTTAAGATCTGAAAGTAATATCTTAAATATGTTCCAACCTAAATCAAATTGAAGTCCTATAGGCATGGTAGCTAAACATCAATATTAGACAAACTAATGTTATTAATTATAAATTGGTGAACAAGTTCGCTTGATAAACAGATGTAGAATTCCTATAGACATGATCTCTACAAGCAAAAGAGATTCAAACAAATTCAAATGTAGTAAATGACAGCAGACATTCCTTCAAAAATTAGCGAGATTCTTTTAGCATACTTCTGATTTATAGATCGACAATTATCATGTAGATACCTATGAACATATTTTATAATATCAACTGACTGTGCTAAAATATGTTATATAAGCATGATTCTTAATGCCAAACTATTGATAGAATTACTATAAGCATGGTTTCTACTATGATTTCAATCGAGCCGTTGCAATTCCTATAGGCATGATTTCTAATCGAATAATTAAGACGATAAAAACATACCATCCCCTCACCCATATACCCTCTTTCACTATTATCAGTTTTCATTTACATTATTACACATCAACGAAAATAAAATGACTAAAATGAATAAATACATCACAATGTAAAAAAAATAAAGTAAAAAACTAAAAGGACTAAACTACCCCCTTCTGATCCCGACAAACTCTTCGTTCCAATTCAAGAGCAACCTGTAAACAAGCTATACGACAAAGTTTGTACATATACATTTTTATTGCAAATCCCAAAAACAAAATCAATTAATTAAACATTTTTATAAAAAAAATTTTATTCGAACTTGTTATGTTATACAGACACATATTAAGACATAAAAACATAACAAGATATATACAAAATTCATATAATTTGATGCAAGCAACAAGTCCACATACTACAATATCGAGATTAAAATAGTGAAGTGAACCAACCGGTTAAAGGAATAAACAACAATAAGCGATTTCGAAAGGGCTTCTCCAATAATTGAAACCCGAACTCAACACGTCAAGATCACAAGGATCTCATGAATCCCGAGCAGTGCTTGTGTTGAGGCGGAGCAGAAGAATTAAGAATTTAGAAGGGATGAAGTAGTATGTTAAAACTAACATAATATTCTTTGTCTATTACCCTATTCGAATGCCCTCAAAAGAAAAGAGAAGGCTGCCTTTACAGCTAAATTAGACGGCAGATTAAAGGAAAGAGATGAAATGGGAGCATCAATCAAAGGAATAGTTAAGAAAGCTAATCAGAATTAATAAAAGCTAATTGAATTTACCATAACAATCATGTAATAAATAATAATAATAATAAATCAGCCCAAGAGAAAGAAAAGAAAATCAATCACACGGATTCCCTTAAACACAATCAATCAAACATATTTGTCATAAATACCCACTCCTTATCAAGGGAAACTTCTCCTTAATTAATATGAGTAAATTAATGTTTACCATAACTGTTAAAAAAAGACTGTTCCAAACCGATTAAGAAAAGAAAATCAATCATAATTTTTCAAAAATAGATAAGCACTAAATCTCTCCCAATCAGTTAAGGAGAGGGTACCACCTAAGTGTAATAATTTAACACAAATAAATGTATTCAGACTATTTCAATTAATTAAACAAAGACTAGGGAAGGAAATATTTGAAATAATCAATTAGGGAAATCTATTTCTTTAAAAAAAACATACATGAATAAATTAGGTGTAGAACTTATTAAACCTCACCAAACACGAAAGTTATCACGCAAATTTGAAAATTAATGAAAAAGTCATGAAATCTTAAGTTACCATAATCATAAAAAGAATTTTCATAACCATGATAGGGAGAGGAAAAAGGGTTGATCCTATTTGCTATACCTTATGTGATAATATAAATTTACTAAGAATAATATTGATTCTTGACAAGAATATAATGCACAGTTGATAAATGCTTGCTGCCATGGAAACGAAGACTGTCGTCACAAAAGCAAACAACAAATTGCATCATCTTCTACTTATGTGAAGAAATACCAACAAATGTATCTATAATGTACCCTATCATACAACATTCACGACTAGGGCTTCGATGGGATGATAAAACAAAAGTAGCAGGTAAGATGAGCATAATAAATTGCCACAAACCTTTTTTTCAAAATCAAGATACACACAATTAGCAGCCATTTACGACACATCATAATAACATATGTAATTTGGACCAGTCCATCAACAAAGGGAATAATTTTAATTGGATCATATCAGAACAAACAAAGAGAAAAAAGTGCAATACTGACTGAAATCTACCAAATAGGGATTACATACATACATGTACATACCAACTAAGCAATAATTTCACAAAAATATTAGGCCAGATTAGGGAATGACAAAAAATAAGATCGTATAAACATTTAGGGATTTAGCGTATTTCAAAAGAAAGCACAAATAACAAACTGAACATTTCTAGACAAACAATTACTAGCAGGCATAACTAATTTTCAAATCTAATAGGCACCGGTAAAGGTAATGCGGAAAAGAACCGTCAACATTAAAATAAATCAAACACGGGCAGATTCACAGTTTTGCGATGGCAGAAGAACTTGTACGAGTTTGCCGAAATAGGGATGAGGTTTAGACGGAGACGGGAAGAATGAAGAGGGAGATCGGGTCGGGGTTTTGTCAGAGATGGGAGGGAGAGAGGAAATGGGTGGTTTCAGCTGGTGCTGTGGTGGCTGGTGGTGATTATGGTGGTCTATGGTTGTTGGTTTCAACGGTGGTTCTAGAAGTTCAACGGATATTGGTTGCTCGTCGAGGTGGTTACCGGAAAATGGCATGCGGCGGGAGGAGAAGAAAGGGAGAGAGGAGGTTGCGTCGGTGACTGTTGGAGAGTGATAGAGAGGAGGGAACAGGCAGCTGGCAGCCGGAGTTGGTTGGAAAAAAGGAGATAGGGAAGAGAGTAAGAGAAAGGGTGGAGGAGGTGGAGAAGAGGGGAGCTCCACTGCTCGCTCATTTCGCCGGAGAAATGTGGCAGCAGTGACGTGATGCCGGCCGGAGGGAAAGAGACGAACGGGAAGGGAGAGGGTGAATCGCGACCGATATGGTAAGGGGAAAATGAGAGGGAGTCATTAGGGTTTGGGGTATTTAGGCTATTAAAGGAAAATAAGTTAGGGTTTATCTCAATCGTTGGATTAAATTAGATAAACGACTGAGATCAAAAGTTAGTCAATGGGTCGGGTAGCGGGTAGGTTAAATTGGATTGGGATATAATTGGGTTTAAATATGGCCATATTTGGTAAAGTTAGGCTAAAATTGACAAAATTTAGGCAGAAAGTGGCTAGATTTTAGATAAATTAGCTGAAATCGAAATCTAGCTGCTATTAAATTAATAAAATACTATTCTTTTAAATGATTTAGTAAATAGGTAACATAATAGCTTAAATTAAGAAAAAAATTATATAAACATTATTATCAATATAAATAATTATAAAATTGAGTAGACTCATGTAAATGAAGAAAATAGCTGCTAATTAATAAAATACTATATTTTGTAAATAATTCATTGAATAGGAAATATAATTAATTCATCAAACAATTATATAAACTTTATTATCAACATAAATAATTTATAAATTCACGTAATATTATTACGCAAATAATTTATAAAACTTAGTAAAATTATGTAAATATTATCATGTAAATAGTTTATAAGAATTAAGTAAAAACATATATTCTAAAATAAGATCTTGTTTTATTAAAGGTATGTATATTAGCACAAAATACTATATATGGCTTAGTTACGTAATATAAAAAATTAATAAATTAAATTAAATGCAAATTATATATATATATATATATATATATATATATATATATATATATATATATATATGTATAAATATAAAATCTGAAATGATTTTGCAAGAATTATGATAATTAATTATTTTAAAAATATGAATGCAAGCCTAACAATTACGTAAAAGGGTAAATAAAATATACATATATAAGCAACATATGACAGGCGTAGGGAGGTCAAAATTAGGTGTCAATAATAGACTACCAAGATACGACATATATTATCATCTAAACCTCACTTCACACAATACACATGATCTACTCCAGAAAGTTTAGACATGACTCTCAAGTTAAAACAATATGGCACAGTTAGTAAGTATACTTCAAGCATAGGAGATATTCATAAAAGTAAAAAATCGAGCCTCAAACATCCAAAGAAGATCATAAAAATTCTCAAAGCGTCTAAAGAAAGTACACAATAGACATGCTTAGCCATAAACCCGAACATAGACATGCTTAGCCATAAACCCGAACATAAAAGATGTCACATAGTTCAAGATAGTTCTTTATTTTCTTTACTTGCTTGTTCATCCTAAAGACTAATTCCCTTAAGAAAGTTTTCACATTATCCATCATCGAAAAAGTCTAAACTAAAAGAAAAAAGTCTACCTAAAACTTAAAAAGAAAATTGGCATCCTCAAGAAAGAATCGAGGTTTAAAGAGAACCCGGGACTAAGCCAATATAAAAAAAGACCAACCACAATTATATAATTACAATGGCCTAACTTCTGATCATTTAACAAAATAGATCAATGCACATATCAGTTATAATAATTAAGTACAGGAAAAACTGTCATGCCCCGAGTCTATACCCTGTACGAGACACGCTACTTGAAGTCACAAGTAACCTCAAGTCAACCCATGGTCTATTATAACACTGGCATTCTGAGTAGAAACGTAGCGGAAGCTTTAAAATAATAAAATAAAAGATTTATGAAGAAGAACTAAATCATAAAATTTTTAAAACAACTGAAATAAAGCTAAAAATCTGAAACTCTGTCTGTGTTTGAAAGCCATCTATCTGATAAGTTGCTGGGACAAGCCCCCAGCTAACACTAAATCTAACTGAAAAGAAATAATCCTCGTCTGCAAAAGATGAGGACTCACCACTGATGTAGCTGAAAACTTCTGGGTGAGATATGCTAACTGTGTTGAGAGCGAGAACCTGCAGCTACATCATAAAATGATACAACATAAAAGGTATGCGTCAGTACTTTGAATGTACTGAGTAAGTAGGAGAAACCATAACACGGAGAATACAATGACTCAACTGTAAAGATATGCTATGACCAACTGAAATGCTAAAAAACTAAATAAACTGTGATATACTGAGATGGTCAAAATGACGCTGTCTGATGGTTGAAGACGTGCCATAAATCCGAGATACTATCTAAAATACTATACTGAACTGATCTGAACTGAGTAGTCTGAAACTATTCTGAACTGAGCTAATTTAAGACTGAACAGAACTGACTAGTGGGAGAGTCTATAACCGATATATAACCACGTGAGCTAGACGTGGAGTCCGATGTATACACCCCATTGGTAGGACCTAATATACCTTGCAAGGTTATAGAGGCATGAACTTGGTGATCACAAGTTTGGGGCCATGAGGCCAATAAAATATAACCTATGGTGACAACGTAGTTCTGGGAACCTGGGTGCACCGGAACCCGGTCCGCTCGGTGCTAAGTCCTACTCCCACTAGATAGTCCTAGATTGACTGCTAAACTAATAGCACGAAACTGGGGCCCAAGAATAAGTCAGGAATACCTATCTGAAAGTATCCTGAGAGTCTTATCGGACCGAATTTTGTAACTGGTGTTCTAAGACTGGTCAGAGCTGCTTATCTGGAAGCGTCGTAACTGTCTAAAGAACAAACTGTAATTTGAAACTGGGGTCCTAAGGCTGGTCAGAGCTTCTTATCTGGAAGTGTTATGACCGCCTAAAGAACCACTAAAATCCGATTTTGAGTCTAATACTGATAACTGGGAGGCACCATTGACACCTCAGGAATTAACTGTAGTCAAACTGATTAGCTGACATTTCTGGACAACACTGAATCTAATAATCTGACTGAGACTGGACATGTAAATATATGACTAAAGTTTCCACATAAACTAATAATATGGGGATTTCAAATCTATTAGAATCAAGCTATAGGGAAATTAGTCCAACACACAAGATCCTAAATTCTACTGAACTAAGACTTTGGGCTAAATTATCCCCCAAGATACAATTCTCATAAATGTATAGAAATAGGGAATAATAAGCAGTTTAAATCATGAGAAATATACCACTTGAAATCTTAACAAAATTAATCTGACAATCTTTCTACATTTCAAATCCATAGGGTTGAACTGATAGAGAAAATTAGAAAAGATTTTTGGGGACACAAGGAAAGAACTATTCCTTTGTTGAATTCCCACATACCTGATGAAGAAATCTGAAGAAAATCCATTGATATTCTGCGGAAAAGTTCACTTCCCTAGTTTCTGCTTGAGAGGAATGACTTGAGTTTTACGAACGTTCTTCTGAGAGTCTAACTGATGAATGAGGGATGAAAACCATTCAACCCCTCTAAATTCATCAAAAATATGCTTAAAACGATGTAGTATAGGCCTTAGGATCATAGGAATTATGGAAAAGCCCTTAATAAACTCGCAGGGAAAAGCTGACTACCAGTCCCCATGAGGGACTTGATGAGTCGTGCGCAGTGACCATAACTCGTGGTCACAATCCGTCGAGTACACTTCTTAACTTCACTTGGGGCTCATCACGGGGGACACCACGACTCGTGGTGTACCCGACGAGTTGTGGTGACCCATCCGTTAGGTACACTACCCATTTTTTCCAACTTTCGTCCAACCCTTGGCCACAACTCACATGACGGCCATGACTCATGGTCACACCTGTGGTCACTCAAATTCCCAAATTTTCAACCAAGTCGAACCCTTCCACACGAGTCACTCCACGACTCGTGGCCTACCCTCGGGTCACAAGACGACTCGTTCTGTGACCTGATGCGGAAAATCCTATTTTCTCCATTTTAACTCCCCGGTCTGGTCTTAGGATTTCTGGGGGCATTAAAATATCTCCCCCTTAGGAACATTTGTCCTCGAATGTTGGAAAACACACATAAAAGAAAAGAAATACAATCACCGTATTTAAATACTGAATATATATGGTGAAAACTAACAGAATGACTGCCTCCGAACTGAACTACATGACTGAACTGAATTTATGAGTCACACTTATGTACATTGACATGAAAGAAGCTGGGGCACATGAGCCAAACATGAAACTGAATAGAGTTTTTGGGAGAAAATTGATACCTTAAACTGAAACTGAGCTGAAAGGGAATAAATGTGGGTATCTAGCCATAATATCTGCTTCGGCTTCCCACGTAGCTCTCTCAACATGCTGATTCCTCCACAAAACTTTGACTAAAGCTTCTTCTTTGTTCCTCAGCTTACGAACCTGAAAGTCAAGGATCTGAATCGGGATCTCTTTGTAAGAGAGACTATCTTTCACTTCCACACTGTCTAGTGGCACCACTGAAGTTGGATCACCGATGCACTTCTTCAATAGTGATACATGGAAGACTGGGTGCACATATGATAACTCTGAAGGTAATTCCATCTCATAGGATACATTGACAATTCGCCTCAGAATTCTATAGGGTCTTATGTATTTCGGACTGAGTTTTCCTTTCTTGCCAAATCTCATCACTCCTTTCATGGATGAAATTTTTGAATAAACCTAGTCATCCACTGCAAACTCTAATTCTCTTCTCCTCAAATCAGCATAAGATTTCTGACGGTTCTGCACTGTTTTCAACCTCTCTCTGATAAGTTGTACCTTCTGCATAGCCTCATGAACTAAGTCTGGCCGATTAGAGTAGCTTCACTAGCCTCAAACCACCCGATAGGAGATTTAATCCTCCTACCATACAATTCCTCAAACAGGGCCATCTAGATATTGGAGTGGTAGCTGTTGTTGTATGCAAACTTGATGAGAGGTAGGTGACCATCCAACTGCCCTTGAAATCGATCACACACGCTCTCAGCATATCTTCTAAAGTCTGTATAGTCCGTTCCACCTGTCCATCTGTTTGTGGGTAAAACGTTGTGCTGAGCTTGACCTGGGTACCAAGTCCCTTCTGAAATGACTTCCAGAAATGCGAGGTAAACTAGGTACCTCTATCTGAAATAATGGACAAGGGCACCCTATGAAGTCTGAACAACTCCTGAATATAAAGCCTGGCATAATCCTTAGCTGAGTCTGTAGTTTTAACTGGGAGGAAGTGTGCTGACTTAGTCATCTGGTCTACTATCACCCAGATTGAGTCGTGCTGCCGACGAGTCTGAGGTAGACCCGTAATAAAATCCATATTTACTTCTTCCCACTTCCATGTAGGTATGCTGATATCCTGAGTCATACCTCCCGATCTCTAATGTTCCACCTTAACTTGCTGGCAATTCGGGCACTTAGCTACAAATTCTACGATGTCTCTCTTCATGCCGTTCCACCAGTAAATATCCCATAAATGACAGTACATTTTTGTAGCACCTGGGTGGATGGAATATCTTGAACTGTGTGCTTCAACCAGTATCTACTGTCTCAAATCACCTATATCTGGTACACACAGCCTACCTTGGTAACGGAGTACACCATCTCCCCCTTGGGAGAAAGCATCCACTTCTTTCTGAGAACCGCCGCCTCCTTCAGCTTAAGAAATATGGGATCTTCATCCTACCTTGACTTAACTTCAACTACCAATGAGGAATCTGACCCACTCTGCACCACTACTCCACCCTTAGCTGTATCGACGAACTGCACTCCCAATCGAGCAAACCTGTGAATATCCTTTGCCAGTTCCTTTTTGCCCTCTTCAACATGATCCACGCTCCCCATAGACATCCTGCTTAGGGCATTAGCCACCACATTGGCTTTTCCCAGGTGATATAGCACACTCATGTCATAGTCCTTCAGTAGCTCCAACCATCTTCTCTGACAAAGATTTAGATCTTTCTGACTGAACACATACTGGAGGCTCTTGTGATCGGTGAATACATCCACCTGAGCCCCGTAAAGGTAGTGCCTACATATTTTCAACGCAAACAGCACCGTTGCTAACTCCAGGTCATGAGTCGAATAGTTCTTTTCTTGCACCTTGAGCTGTCTGGATGCGTAAGCTATCACCTTACCCCGCTGCATCAGAACACAACCAAGTCCAACTCTGGAAGTGTCACAATACACATTGAACCCATCTGTTCCTTCAGGCAAGGTTAACACTAGAGCAGTAGTGAGTCAAGTTTTTAACTCCTGAAAACTCTTCTCACACGCATCTGACCACTGAAATTTCACCTTTTTCTGAGTCAACCTAGTCAGAGGAGATACAATAGAGGAAAAACCTTCCACAAAAAGTTAGTATTAACCGGATAGACTCAAGAAACTTCTGATTTTGATTGGGGAAGTAGGTCTTGGCTCGTTTTTCACCTCTGCTATCTTTTGAGGATCTACCTGAATACCCTCACGCGAGACCACGTGACCAAGGAAGTCACAGACTTCAACCAGAATTCGCATTTGCTGAATTTTGCAAACAACTATCGGTCTCTAAGCATCTGAAGCGCTATCCTTAGGTGATTAGCATGTTCTTCCTCATTTCTGGAGTATACCAGAATGTCATCAATGAACACAATGACGAACATGTCTAGATACTACTTGAAGACTCTATTCATCAGGTCCATGAAAGCTGCAGGGGCATTAGTGAGTCCAAAGGACATAATCACAATCTCGTAGTGACCATACCGAGTTCTGAAAACTATTTTCGGTATATCACATTCTCTGAATCATAGATGATGATACCCCAACCTTAGATCTATCTTGGAGAAACAACTGGCTCCCTAAAGCTGATCGAAAAAGTTGTCAATCCTGGGTAGGGGATACCTATTCTTGATTGTGACCTTGTTCAACTGACGGTAATCGATGCACATTCTGAGGGTACTGTCTTTCTTTCGCATGAATAGTACTGGAGCAACCCAGGGAGAGATGCCGGGTCTGATAAAACCTTTATCAAGAAGGTCCTTTAGCTGCTCCTTCAACTCCTTAAGCTCAGCTGGAGCCATTCTGTAAGGAGGGATGGAGATGGGATAAGTGTCTGGAGGAAGGTCTATGCCGAAGTCTATTTCCCGCTCAGGACGGACTCCAGGAAGATTTTCGGGAAACACGTCAAGGAACTCACTGACAACTGGAATTGACTGGATAGTTGGGATCTCAGAATTGGAACCTTTGACCCGAATTAGATGATAAATACACCCTTTGGAAATAAGCTTTGTAGCCTTAAGGTAGGAAATAAGCCGACCCATAGGCACTGAACTACTGCCCGTCCACTCTAAAGCTGGCTCATTAGGGAACTTAAACCTGACGACTCTAGTTCTGCAGTTGACTAAGGCATAATCAGAGTGTAACCAATCCATGCCAAGAATGAGGTCAAAGTCAACCATGTATAACTTTACAAGATTAGCTGGAATGACCTTATTCAAGATTGAGACTAGGCAGTTTTTATACACCCGGCTGGCTCTAACTAACTCGCCGATTAGGGTGGAGACTGAGAATGATTCTAAGAGGACTTCTGGAATGATATCAAACTGGACAACTACATAGGTAGTCATGAATGAAAGTCTGGCTCCTCGATCTAGTAGAGCATATACGTCTAGATGAAAAATTCATAACATACCCATGACCTCGTCAGGTGAGCTCTCCTAATCCTGACGAGAGGACAAAGCATAAAAACAGTTTTGGCATCGAACGACATTCGTACCTGAAGTGTTGGCCTGCTAAGATGGTCAACTTATTGGAGCTGATGAAGGCGGTGGATTGTGATCTCCCTCGTCCTGCTGACGGGCATTCCTTGAGTCGATGACCAAGATGTCCACACCCAAAACAACCCTCTCGAGCTGGATTGTTCTTGCTACACTTAGGGAAAGTTGGGTTGCTGTCATTATAACTCTAGGACTGTGAGCCAGATACTCTACCCTTCCGATCCTTGCGGGATCGAAAAGTCGGGGCACTGGCTGAAGTGGGCGCTCGAGCCTTCTGTTGCTGTTGCTGCTGTGGGCGGATACTATCGCCAGATCTCTGGTGGCCATAATCTAACTAGCCAGTTCTTATCCGTTTATTCTCCTACTCCAAGTCTTTTAGTTTTTCTGCCTCAATCTGCTGGGCATGAACTATGAGGCTGGAGAGGATCGATATCCTTAATAAGCATTGCAGTCTTGCACTCCTTGAGGATCAAGTTCGATACTCCATTAACAAACTTTAGCATATGATCCCTTGGCTTAGCTACCATCTCTGGAGCATATTTAGAAAATCTTATAAACTCCAGTGCATACTCTTCCACCGTCCGATTTCCCTTTTTCAGATTCATAAATTCAGCCACTTTAGCCTCCCTGAGCTCCTGGGGGAAGAATCTGTCTAGGAAGGCTGTAGTGAACTCCTTCCATTCCACCGGTTCTTCTCCCACTGGTCTCCCCTCCTTTCACTGTTCATTCCAGATCTGCGCTACCCCTTTCAGCTGGTAGGTAGCCCGATCGACACTTTCAAAGGAACTAACACCCACAATTCCGGTGATCATTCTAATCTCATCCACGAACTCATGTGGGTCCTCTCCCACCTTCGATGCATGGAAAGCTAGAGGGTTCATCCGGGTGAAGTCCCAAACTCGGGAAGCTACTGTGGACCCATTAGTATTTACCGAAACCACCTGTTGGTTCACCTGATTTGTGACTATTTGTGTGAGAAGCTGGATAGCCGCTCTGAACTCTATGGAGGACACTGGGTCATCCTGAGGGGCTGCTGCAACTGGTGGGGCAGGTCAGTGAGCGTTGTCGGACCTTCTTCCGTTACCACATAGCGGAGGCATAATTTCACTAAAATGAAACAGAGCACGAGTTAGGAGAATGTTTCAAGAATTGAATTTCAATGCACGATAAAGGGTATGAAAAAAAGGGAGTTTTCCTAATAACCTCTCATAGCCTCCCCGTCATAAGTGCGACACTTTTCACACCCATAAAAGGACTCTACTCGACACGACTTTTAGACATCCTAGGATACTCTAAACCTAGTACTCTGATACCAAATTTGTCATGCCTCGAGTCTACACCCTGGATGCTACATGGTACTTGGAGTTACAAGTAACCCCAAGTCAACCCATGGTCTCTCATGACACCGGCATTCTGAGTAGAAACATAGCGGAAGCTTTAAATAATAAAATAAAATATTTATGAAGAAGAACTAAATCATAAAATTTTAAAACAACTTAAACAAAGCTAAAAAATCTGAAACTCTGTCTGTGTCTGAAAGTCATGTAGCTGATGAGTTGTTTGGACAAGCACCTAACTAACTCTAAATCTAACTGAAGGAAATATAACTGAAAAGAAATAATCCTCGTCAGCGAAAGATGAGGACTCACTACTGATACAACTGAAAACTTTTGGGTGAGATATGCTAACAGTGCTAAGACTAAGAACCTGCAGTTGTATTATAAAATGATACAACATAAAAGGTATGCGTCAGTACTTTGAATGTACTGAGTAAGTAGGAGAAACCATAACATGGAGAATACAATGACTGAACTATAAAGATATGCAATGACCAACTGAAATGCTGAAACTGAATAAACTGTGATATATTGAGATGGTCAAAATGACCCTGTCTGATGGTCAAAGACATGCCCTAAATCTGAGATACTAATTTGAAATACTGTATTGAACTGATCTAAACTGAGTAGTCTGAAACTATTCATAACTGAGCTAATCTAAGACTAAACTAAACTGAATAGTGGGAGAGTTTATAACCGACATATAACCACGTGAGCTAGATGTGGAGTTAGATGTATACACCCCATTGATAGGACCCAATATACCTTGCCATGGTATAGAGGCATGAACTGGGCGATCACATGTTTGGGGCCATGAGGAAAATAAAAAATAACCTACGGTGGAAATGTAGTTCTAGGAACCTGGGTGCACTGTATCCCGGTCCACTCGGTGCTAAATCCTACTCCCACTGGATAGTCCTAGATTGACTACCAAGCTAATAGCTTGAAACTGAAGCCCAAGAATAAGTCAGGAATACCTATCTGAAAGTATCTTGAGAGTCTTATCGGACTGAATTTTAGGTGTTCTAAGACTGGTCAGAGCTTCTTATCTAGAAGCGTTGTAACCGTCTAAAGAACAAACTGTAATATGAAACTGGGGTCCTAAGGATGGTCAAAGCTGCTTATCTGGAAGTGTTATGACCGCCTAAAGGACCACTAAAATCCGATACTGAGTCTAATACTGATAACTGGGAGGCACCATTGACACCTCAGGAATTAATTGTAGTCAAATTGATCAACTGACATTTCTGGGGATGGTTAGAGCTGCTTATCTGGAAGTTTTATGACCGCCTAAAGGACCGCTGACTAAATGTTCCACATAAACTAATAATATGGGGATTTCAAATCTGTTAGAATCAAGCTACATGGAAATTAGTCCAACACGCAAGATCCTAAATTCTACTAAACTGAGAGTTAGGGCTAAATTATTCCCCAAGATACAATTGTCATAAATGTCTAGAAATAGGGAATAATAAGTAGTTAAAATCATGAGAAATATACCACTTGAAATCTTAAAAAAATTAATCCGACAATCTTTCTACATTTCAAATCCGTAGGGTTGAATTGATAGAGAAAATTAGAAAAGATTTTTGGGGACACAAGGGAAGAACTATTCCCTTGTTGAATTCCCACATACCTGATGAAGAAATCCAATGAAAATCCCTTGAGAATCTCTGGAGAAGTTAACTGCCCTAGTTTCTGCTTGAGAGGAATGACCTGAGTTCTACGAACATTCTTCTGAGAGTCTAAGTGATGAATGAGGGATGAAAACCGTTCAACCCCTCTATATTCATCAAATATATGCTTACAATGACGTAGTATAGGCCTTACGATTATAGGAATTACAGAAAAAGCCCTTAATAAACTAGCAGGGAAAAGATGACTGCCAGTCCCTACGAGGGACTTGACGAGTCGCCCAGTGACCACGACTCGTGGTCACAATACATCAAGTATACTGCCTAACTTCACTTGGGGTTCACCACGGGTGACACCACTACTCATGGTGTACCCGACAAGTTGTGGTGACCCATCCGTTAGGTACACTGCCTTTTTTTTGAACTTACATCCAACCCTTGGACATGACTCACATGAAGACTCATGATGTTGACCATGACTCGTGGTCACACCTATGGTCATCAAATTCCCAAATTTTCTACCATGTCCGAACCCTTCCCCACGAATCACTCCACGACTCGTAGCCTACCGCACGGGTCACAGGATGACTTGTTCTGCGACATGGTGTAGAAAATCTTATTTTCTCCGTTTTAACTCCCGAGTCTGGTCTTAGGGTTTCCGGGGCATTACACAAACTCAATTTTGACACCCTACCTCACACTTAAGAATGAGAACTGCTCTTAGTTGCACAATATCGCCAAAAGAATATGATAAGAACAAACATTGAATGGGTGTCAGGAACTTTCTCATATCAAATACACACACACACACACACACACACACACACACACACACACACACACACACATATATCGGCTTTGGAATGAAACTCATCATAAATGAATGCAATTAAAGAGTAAGAACTCCTAAACTGCCACCCCAAACTTAAGGGACCACCACATTGCCATTAGATAATAGGTTGCTTCTCAGACTTCACAAAATCCTTTAAAAAGTTCATTCGGGCAGTTGATAAAAAATTTGGAGTGCCCAATTTTGTTTCAAGCTTTTGAACTTCTAGGCTTATGGTTTGCCTCCCAAACTTTGTGAGAATTGCTACCTCAAATGGTCAACCAGCATTCAAACAACAACTCAAAATAAACACAACTCCCCATCATATCACATGAAACTTTAGAATAAAAACAAAATTAAATCATAAAACTTTTGCCACTTTATAAAGGCTAGCTGAGAGTAGGGTCATGACTGAGTAGGGAAGAGAAAGAACCGATGAGAACATACCTGATTTGAAATAATAGAGAAACGAGGAGGAAGAAATGAGAAAGAGAATAAGAGCAGCTGCGCAAAAGAATCTCACATTTTTTTGGATCAGGTGTTTGAATAAAGTAGGGGAGGTTGCATATTTTTTTGACTTAAGAAAAACTTGTATAGGCTCATTTTCTGGTTGTGCGATACGAGAACCATGGAGGAGAAAAAAATAGTTTTGGTATAGGAGGCTCACGATGCCCCTAAGTTATTCTTTTGCCAATTTTGGTCCCTCGCCTGGCTCATCAAGATCCTCATGAGGTGAGGCCTATAGACAAGCCAAGGTGAGGGCTATTTTTTTGAGTTCGCTCAAATATCTGCCCGTTATGATGTTCCTTTACACCTCAAGCTCCTTCTTCACACTAAATCTACCCCGCACAACTCAAAAATACCTCAAATGACACAAAATTAATAAACAAAAAATAATAAACAAGTTTGAAAAAAGTAAGAAAAATGGATTGCCTCTCATTGAGCGCCTTATTTAACACGTGGCATGACAAGAACCAACATCAATATTTTTTTTCTTGTCTCGAGCTTATGAATTGAATCCCCAGTTTTGATTCATGCTTATGACTATGATCATATAGGAGTAGTAAAAAACTTGAAAGTCCTAGACTCAATAGCATATTTCACACTTTATGGTCTTCCAACTGGGAGTATCATTTTTCCTAGAAGACATTACAAATTTTAGAATACAAGGTTCATCTACCTCTTTCCTTAACTCTCATTCATGCTCGTAAGGATCTATTCTCATTTCACCATCCTAACGCAATGTAGAGAAGTGTTTAAAATGAGGTCTAATGCACTCGCATTAAAAATTATAGGTTATTCAACATCCTTTTTGATGATCCAAACTAGTGTCAACTAAAATTGTTATCTTCTATGTCCTAGGTTGACTCTAATACCATTTCTTCGATATCGACATCATCGAATTTTAGTAGGTTAGGTGGTTTGTATTCCACTCTAAACTCCTACATTATCACCTCAAGTTCTTCCTCTAATTCACCCTCTTCTTCGCTACTATCTATGATAACAGTTTATTGAGCATTTAAAGTTTCAACCAGTTAATTCAGTTGAGCTTCCAAGTTGCGAATAGTTGCCTCTTGCCTTTGTATCTAAAACTCTTTCTAATCATCTTTCTTTTCATTTTAACACATCTCCGGTCTCTTTCAAGTCACCATCCCTTGGATATTTGTTAATAGTAACTTCACATAAAAAGTAGAACCATCATAATAAGGGGTTGGGGGAGTACAAAACTATAAGAATAAGCATAAAAGTGATCATCTTGACCACCACACACAACACATACATTCTATGCATAAGATTGAGTTGGTGATATAACTCGCTCTCGAGAATATTTTAATAATTTTGTCTGAATGATCAAAAGTAGAATTACCAACACCTAAACTCCCTTAATTACAAGATTCCATGTTTCTCAAATCAACAAGTAACTAAAAGAAAATAAAGCAAAATCAAAAAAAGTTCAAACTTGAAATCTAGCAATATTTACAACTATAACTAAACTGCTAGCTCTTTGGCATCGACGCCAAAATTTGATCATGCCAAAAAATAGTCCAAAAAATTTAAGCATTTGTTGCAAATACAATTCGATCTAAAAGTCTGAAGTCGAATCCCACTAAAAACTAACATTATCTAAAATTATTCAATATCATTAAGAAGATAGGTTCGACCGATTTTAAGATTTCAAAGATTAAGATTTTTATTTAACTAACTTACTAACAAATATTAAAGCAATAAAATTATCAACTAAAGAGGATGAAGTTGGAAACATGATCAAGGAGGCCTAGAGTTGATTTCTCCAATTATTGAAATTCTTTTCACTATATTATTTATAATCTAACCAATTTATTCTCTACAGATTGTGATAACTCTACTTATCATATTTTTCTCTCAAGAAATTACGATAATTTTCTAGATATATTCTCTCAAACCACTCTAGCTAACTATTTCCAACAGCTTATTGTGATCACATCAAAGTTTTGTTATCTCTAAATTTGCTTTTATACCTATAATATTGATCTCCCATATACCTAAGGAGTGAAGTTATTCAATAATAACCTAAATATACATTCTTTATCAACATAATAAATAGGCACAGTCAATTAATGACCATTCAATCAGTTGAAATAAACACGTAGTTGAACAAATAGAGAAATTCAAAAGGCTGAATTATATTAAAACGCAACAAGAAATCATCCAATAAAAGTTCCATCAAAACCCTAGATAAGTAATTTATCTACTTATAATATATTTTAAGAACATAGCATAAAATTTCATACTAAACAAGTAAATGAAGGAAAGAAAGTGAAACTCGAAATCAAATTTCCGTTGTTTTGACTCTTTGCTTGTTCTTTCCTCCAAAATAATATGTTCCCTCTTCAAAATATGTTTTATGGTGTATTTATATGACCAAGGTAGGATGGAGGTTCGTCCAATGCAATCCAAAATAAAATTAAAAAAATTAGCTGGGCTCGTGAACTTCCGTGCTTCATGCAAGCACAAACGAGCTCCCTAAACTTTTATTTTTTTTTACGTGAAGCAATCCTCATTTATGGCCTTCACTTCACTGCATTGTACATGATCAAAATCCTTGGCTTGTCAAGGATCCTTGCAAGGTGATCCTGGAAGACAAGCTCCACTTCTGCATTTCTTTATTTTCTTGACTCGACTTGCACCAAATCATTCCTTTTTAGTCCATTTTCATCCAATACATTTCCTACACACATAAAATCATATTATGCTCAAAAAACCCAAGATAACATGTAAACCAAACAAATTTGATCTAGATGTGAGGCGATAATGTGCTAGAAACATAGACTTCTTAGCCGAATATTAGAGAGCAAAGCCATCAGAAAAACACCATCTCTACCATGAAACAATTAAGATCCAATTTTTAAACTTTATTGTTGTATCTCCAAAACTAGTAGACTAGTTTGTTCGTGGTTTGAGTGAATCGAAAGGCCCTGTTCGGGTTGCATTCGGGTTCTAGCAAGACGATGGTAGTAGTTATAGGTCTCGTTGGTGGTAGTTGAACAACCTTTTCTTTCTTGCTATATAATCTTCTGTTTCTACAGTAAAGGTATATCTTTTCTCTCTACTGTTTCATTAATGTCTATTTGTCCAATTTGTTTCTTGCTTAATATTTTTCAAGGTTGCTTGTTAAATTTTGTTAAGATCACATGTTTAAGTTTGAATCTAGATGTTTGAGAGATTAAACAATTCTAGTGCTAATTATTTCAATGAAAAAGTTTAACCAGCATACGTAAAGGAAAATTAATATTATGATGGGTCAAGTTGTTTTTTCGTCTGTCCTAAGATATTTCCTGTGAATTTGTGCCTAATCCATTCCTTTATTACTTGAATAAATATCAATGAAGTTATTTTAATCCATAAGATTGTTGATTGGTTGTTTTCAATTATTCAAATTCATGCACTTTTTGTAGTGTTTTACGTGAGACAAATGCCCAACTTCCAAATGATACTTAAGCTTATAATCTTCAAATCACTAAGATGCATGTATCATACTTATTTAAGTATTAAATTTTAATGGCTCCCTATTTTCCTATTTACTTCACTTGTTGCTTTTAGATATTTCTTTGCATGATAATTACTGATCAAGAGAAATCGACGTAAGAAGCTCGATCAATGAATATGAGCGAGTGGAGTCAATGTTCTATACTACAAATTTGGGAAGGCGTGATCGACATCTGGTGTGTTACTTGACCGTGCTAGCCACTCAAACTCATACAATCTGGATAGAAATTGCGGCGACAAGGCATCCATGATAACACTGCTATAGAATAAAATAATTAAAAATGACAAAATTATGATATAGAATGTCTGAATAGTTGGCAACTCAAAACACATATATACAAGGTAAACAGAGAAACATGGTGCTTCAGCTAATAAACAACAAGTCGACAAGTACATAATCTATATCTTACCTAAATAGAAGGTCGACAAGGCCATAATCTATATCATATCTAGACATAAGGAAGAAAATTCCATAAACAACACACTGACAACTCATATTATTAGCTTACAAGCCTGTAAGAGTATCTGACTATCATATAGTTAGGACAGGGCCCTGAGCTAACCATAAGCTATATACATAGTCAAAGCACAATTGGACCTCTAACTCGTCAACTCTAGGAAGAATGGACATTACCAAAACTATTGAACTTAACAACTCCTGCTAAAAAGGTCTATCTAGATCTCAGTTTAGATTTGCAAGCACAAATTTAGTGCCCCCCAGGAAATAAGGACGTCAGTACGAAAGAATGTACATATATGTAAGGAAGAAAATATTATCTAAATAAGCTACAAATAGTGAATGAGAGTAGGATATAGTATAAAACCTATGAACTATAATCTGAAAGACTCGTTAAACTTCTTATCTTCTTTATTCTTTTTAGAATATAATACATGCCCTAACATACACTTTATAACACATGTTGTATAATAACTCTTTGTGCCTTGGCAGGCCCAGCCCACACACTTACACATACTGAATCATCATAGTGTCTCGACGAGCACTATGTATATATAATATCTGTCACAAAAAGGCAATAGCGTCTCAATGCGTCTAGTATATATAATGTTATTCATAAAATGGTAATAGCGCCTCAGCGCACCCAACACATGCAACACATTCGTAATAAGCATAATCAATAAGGTTTAACTTCTATAATGACACTCGACTTATTAATAGACATTCCAATTTTCCTCTTACGCCTTAACTCAATAACAAAATATGAATAAAGATTTGACTCGCTAAGATTTTCTCCTATACTTTTCAAAGGTAGATTTTAGATTATAATAAAAAGGAAACCTGACACAAGAATAACTTCCATTTTATTTTTAAAAAGTTAGGTTCTTATGAGAGACTTAACTCTCCATAACGTAATACTTGGTTATTTTAAAACTCATTTTGCTACCAAAATAGATTTCTTACAACACAATGCTTAAATTCCTTTTTTCGAAAACTTATAGTTCTATTTCTAGATTCATGCTAAAAAGGAATAGAGAAGCCTTAACATACCTCATTTTCTTTGACAACCACTGCTAGCACGAATAGGCCTTTTCTTTGTTAGATTAATCTATAACATAAATGAGTAATGAAGCTAATATTAGCCTCCAATCACGATAGAACTTCACAAAATTACAGCTAAATACATTTCAGGTAGCATGTACAAATACATTCTAGGTAGCATATATATATATATATATATTGGCGTATTTTAATTGGTGTGCCGCCACACCCTTATCATCCATTATAATACAAGTATACACACACCATTCCTACTATCGCAATCCTCAAGAAATGCAGAAAAATAACAGTTAGATGCTTTTCGAGTAGAATGTATGTATTGACGTCAATAACATGGTACACAACACATACACACCAACATTGCCGCCCCAATAATAAGAAATATGCAAAATAGCCCCTATACAATAGCCATACACTGAAATCAAAACTCTTAATCACCATCTCGTTGGTTCGTAACAATAATATTGCAACATTTATCCACCCAAACATCCACAGAGAAAAGGGTAGAATGCTTACCATACTTAGTAGAGAATGTTAAATCTTTTTCGCTTGTAGTACTTCAAGAGATTAAAACTTTCTTCTAGCTACACCAAAGAGGAAAGAAAATTACCAATCTTTTGCCATGGAAATTGGGGTATCCAACTTGGGGGAGAGGGGAGGCCTCGCTTAATCCTTAAGATTAATCAACATGATTTACTTCTTTTCCATAGAATAATTTAACAAGTTTACTTACCTTAAACTTAGAGGAAAGATAAAGGATTTCAAGAACCCTATAAAGAGTATTAGGGGGACTTTTTGGAGCTAAGGAGAGAGGATAGAGAGCTTTGAAATTTCCAAAATTTTTTCTATGTTTAAATGAATGAAAATTGGATAACTTTGCCACTTTAAAGGGGTCCCTAGACCGCTCCATATTATTGAACCACTTGGACCAGATCTAATCTACAAGTTTGGGCCTACTTGAGTCATCTTTTGGATTGTCTTTGTGCTTCAGTTTAGGTCACAGTTTGGTCAAGTAGGTGATGCAACTATGTAACACCTCATATAATTAGTCATCATAAGATTTGAACCATTCTCAAGGTGTTAAGGAAGTTGGAGTTGGTGAGAAATTGAAGGGGGAAACAAGTACAAAGAAAAGAGTGAAGAATATGCAAAGTTCATGAGTGAGGATCAACTTTAAATGATCATATCTTACATTAAATAAAGTGTTTTGGGGTGTCCTACATATACACATTAAATCCCTATGACTCTAGTTTTACCGCATCTAATCATTCATCTGAAGTTCAGAGTAAAAAGTTATAGGTATTTTACTGAGGCACCGTCAAGTGGTGACGGATTTTTAGATCGACCTCTTTTAGAAATGTGAGTTGGGGCCCACTTTTCCTAATTTTGGTACCCGTACTCGACCTTAATAGCCCAAAAGTTCTCCAAAATCCTCCTCAGCTTGGGAAAACATCTCCCACGTTATATTACCATCAAAGCCACAAAAATTTCAAGATGTTGGCACCAAACTCGCTCCCTCTTATTTAGCAAAGTCAAAATAACTCTTGCGTCTCAACACTTGAGATTTTAGGCATTCCTTCTTCCTTCAATCTTGACGTGAGAATGGATTACTGCTTCATGAAGATCATTGTGAGGCCAATTAACAAGGTTTGCAAGGCTAGTCTATCTGTGAGAGTATCTCATTTCAATCTCCACATTATTTCCATGAAATCCCATAAAAAAACCCTCTTCCTTGAATGTTAGTGTAAGGTCTAGAATGCATATGTATGACAAATAATTTCAATGTTTCATGAGTCCGTACGTGTGCTTATTGATCATCCTTAACTGTATATGCTTGAGAACGAATAAGATTATTCCTTTAGCCCCATGTAAATTCACAAGAGAAGAAAAAAATCATAATTTTTGTTCGTGAAAGCCCCAGGCGGGGTGCACTTCCCATAGCGCCGGCCTATGAAAGATTATCCATCTGAAGTTCACGCCCAGGCTCTGCACACCTCCCATCATGACCCCTTTCTGAAAAATTTTGTCTGAAGTTTAGACCTAGGCACAACGTGCCCCCTATACCTCCCATCTTTCAAACTTTCTGCTTCTAGAGTTTAGGCTCGAGCATTGGGCACCTCCTAAAGAGCCAGGATAGTTTCACCCCGAAACACTCCCAAATCTGTTTCAATTTTCTGAACCTTCTTTATTAGCTCATTTTGGGGACTTCTATCACATTTATCCTATAAAACGTCTTATATCATACATAAAATCCATGTGTCCTCTTATGAGAAGTGTCAATCTTTCATGATATGAGTTTTTCTTTAAAGATGAGAAGTTTAATGATTTTTATGAACTATGACTGTAGTAATGATGATTTATGAACTCTCAAAGTCTTATGATAATAATGGACTATGTTTATGATGTGATGATATGTATGATGTAAGCTTCATTGCTTAAATACAATTTCAAATAATTCATGCTATGTAATATAAGGGGGGTAGTTCAATTAACCGAGAAGGCTTCATGCCTGAAACTATGTATGTTGATGTAGGATGATGGATCATTTCTGTTGGTTCAGGCGACTCTTATATGCCCCTGGTATGGGCTATTATGGATCCTTGCTAGAAAACTATGTTATGTATTTCTCATACCCCGACAAGATATGAGATGACTTAGCTGATCGGATAGAGATTAGACTGCATGCTTATATGGTGGTTTATGTCGGTTAATTTAAGAAAGTCCCATAATGAACTTAATGAATGATGATGAAGACATGATTTTTGTAAAAAGGAGTTTCTACTTATTGATTTGCATAACCTTAACTCATTTCATGCTATACCTATATCTTGGTTATTCTCTCATATGTTTCAGCTATGTTATGTTTCATTCAGCCACTTTACATACAGTGTCATCCTATATACTTAAAACCCTTGGGCTTGGGGCACCGCTTTGTTTTGTAAAACAGATCCAGGTACGTGTATCAACGGTCGAGCTGCTCGCTAGGATCCTACATCATTCAGCCATTGTTGATCCCCTTGTTTGAGTCTAGACTTTATTCAGATTTTTATATGTTGAGTTGAAGGTTGATCTTGGGCAGATTTATATGCCCAAGTGATACTCAAACGTATCATTTTCGCCTTGTTTGTTGTGCAATGTGTATATATTCTCATGTAGTTGGTAATAAAATGTGAATTTATACTAACCAACATGATTAGCATTTGTTTTGCAGGTAAATATGATTTTTAGGAGCTAAAATGCATGTTGGAACTATATCGGAGTTGGACTTGGATGCGAGCGTGGAAAGACATTGGAATGCACAAATTATAGGGGCTCCGCGATGGAGCCGTGCCACGCTACCATCGTGGAGGTACACTGCCTGGAGAGGAAATTAAATGGCAAATTCCAGTGAGGCCTCGCGACAGCTCCGTGGCACGTAGATACGCCTCCGCGTTGGCCTCCGTGCCACGTTGAGGCTATTTTACCGGACCCTGGATTTCCAGTAAAGGTCCGCGTCCACACCGTGTCACGGAGGCAGTGCTCCGTGTTGACCTCCGTGACACGTTGCTTGTTATTCCGAGAAAAATTTCCCTCTAGTATAAATAGCACACTTAGGTTTATTTTAATCAGTTCAGACTTGGTGGAGCAAGGACGTGGGTTAGAAGCAGTTGAGGGACGAAAAAGCTAAGGGATTTCTTCTCTTCCTTTCTTCTTTCAATCAATTGTATGTATGATTTACACTTGTTTTAGGATGATCAATCCACAAATGAGTGGCTAATTCTCTTCCTTGCTAAGGTTTTGAACATGTGTAGTGAATTTTGATTGTAAATGATATGGTTTTCTTCTTCTTCTTTCATGTTGTTCTATTAATTCTTGTTCTTACTGCATTAGTGCTTGGCCGACATTAATGTACATCTAAAAAGTCCAATTTCACTCGAGAGAGCAAGAAATTGGAAAGTTGTGAATTAATAGGGTATTGTTCTTAACTTGATTTGGGAAAATTGGGTTTTGATGTGCTTTCCTGATAGAAATATACTTGAAAGCCGTATTAGTCAATTTAGGAACCGGAATTGTATTGCTAGGTCGTAAATTGCATTTGATCACAGAAATGTAGACGAATGGTTTATGATTCTTAAGTGAAATTAAATACGAGAGTTTTAATTTCTAGGCTACTGTTCTTGGCTAGCAACATGAAGAAGAGATTAACCGAATTATTATTATAATCGAATTCATTACTTGTTCTTAACCTTGGCATGCTCATATCCATAGTTTAAATTCACAGTAAATAATTGTTAATAGTTTTAGTATATATTTTATAAACAAAAACTCATTTAACTGTTGGTTACGTTGTTGTTAGCATAATTAGAAGTAAGATAAGAATATAGTATACTTAGGCAAATTTTACATATCTTGAGCCTCCTTGGATCGATACTTGGCTTACTTAGCCACTTTATTACTTGTTTGACCACGTGCACTTGCGTGTCGGTTTATAATATATAATACCAACCGAAACAGCCGAACAAGTTTTTGGCGCCGTTGCCGGGGAGGCTAGGCAATTGGTGAAATTGTGATAAGTGTAAATTTACTGTATTGTTATTTTATTTTCTTAAGTGTTGACAACTTGGTCTTAGTATTTGTTTTAATTCTTTGTTCATTTTAATTTTTCTCTCTTTCGGATACCCTCATTGACATGACATTTTGGAATATAAATGGTGGATACGCATATTTCGGCGAATCTTGCATGAATTGCGGATGACCCCACTTGTGGCAAAACTGTAACACGTGCAATATATGTGGGTGTCAATTTGGCCATTGGGGTGATTGTCCAAAGGCATATTCCCCTCCCCCAAGCCCCTACTATGATCCTTTTGTTGTTTTTGCTGAATATAGGCATGTTGAAAATGAGGACTTGGGACGCCAAGTTTAAATAGAGGACATGATGAAACAACTCCTGGAGCAATCAGAAGCAATGAAGGAGTCGGTGGCAGAATTGATAATTCAGCAAAAGGAGAATGCAGAGGCTGTAAGCAGGATGAGCGTCAAACTCACAGAGATGTGTGCTGAGGCTGAAGCTTGTGATAATTTGCAGGTGACAGTTTTAGCCGATATTCAAGAGGAACTACAAGAGGAATACAAGGGTGAATTTTTGGATGAAGCCCAACAATTAGAATCTCTTGAGTGTCCCCGTGATCGGTTCATACCTATAGAAAATCCATTCATGGAAGAAGAGAAAGAATATCTCCCATTTGACCTTAATGGAGAAATAGATGTCGATGTTGAAAAGGTGTACACAAGTAAGGAAGTCAAGCACAATGCAATTTCAGAGTTGAGGTTGATTAGACCACACTCGAAGCATTTTTCGACATTAAGTTTGGTTGACAACACAGAAATAGAGTCTTCCATGATTATAGAGAAATGTCTAGAGGAGGACCAAGCCCCGTATATTCTGAAATTTGCTAACTCGAAGCAACGAAATGACTTCACTTACTCAAGGGCCAATAAGTTCAAAAGAAAACATCTACTGCTTGGTCCTTACAATTTTTCACCACCACCCCAGGAGCATAAGAGGAAATTAGAGAAGAAATTAGGGGTGAAATTCATATCCTCAAGGCGGAGGAAAAAACGGTGAAACTTGGTACGTCGAGCCGCGACGGTAAACCAGGCGCTGCACGGGAGGCAACCGTGAAAAGAAAAATATTCTATTTTTCTTCTTTTAGTAGAGTGTAATTAATTTATATTTTTATTTTTTTATTTTTATTTTTCTTGATTTCGTACAAAGTTTTCGTTTTAGTTAGTATTTTTTTCATTTTAGTTAGGGAAATCTATTAATCTAACCAATTTCATTTAGTGAAGTGATTTTCAGGTCAAACGGAGAAAAATATGCATGGAATTGGGAAGAATAAGGCAAGGTATGAAAAAATAATTTAATGAAAGAAACAGTGCACTGGGGCGTTGGCTCCGTGTCACGGAGGAAGGGCTCCGCGTTACCCTTCGTGACACGTTGAAGGCAAAATCCGAATTTTTAAAATTTCCAGAGAGCCATCGCGTTGGCTCCGTGTCACGGAGGAGGGGCTCCGCGTTATCCTCCGTGACACGTTGCTTTATATTTGGTGCCGGGTCACACCGGGTTGCCGGGTGACCCGCGTGTTTTTCTTTAAATTAACCCCAATTTTGCCCAATTTTTCCCCATTTCTTCTACTCTCCGCGACCAAAACACCCAATTCCCCCTCCCCAACCAACGTGCCACGCTATTGGGCAAGGAATACGTCAAGTTTCTTCGGTTCTTCAATTCAAGGTATGTTGTCCTCGTTTCTCTCAAATTTTTGGCGATTTTAGTCAAATTTGGGCATGTGAGGTGAGATATATCACCCCAAGTAGCAATTTAACATGATGTTGAGTTATTTGTGATTGATATATGTTCGGATTGTTGTAATTAGCGGTTTGAACTTGTCGATTACGTGAATAATTCGGATTTGAGTGAAAAATTGCATTCTAGGGCTTGGGTTATTGCATTTGACTTGGGCAACTTGATAATTTGATGAATTCGATGCCGGGGTGTGGTTGTAAATTGAGATAAGTCGAGGTAAATATTGTGTGAATGTTATAGGTAGACAAATTCTCGAATTGTTGGGGAAAATGCGAAAATTGTGTAAATTGGTTTGATTATTTGGATTCGATTGTATATGGAATGTTTTTGCCCTTGTTTTTATTTGTTGTTTTTGTTGCTAAGTGCGATGATTGAATTGTTAGCGATAGTAGGATTGGGATTAGCTGTATGAAGTCTGAGTAGTACACTAACCGTTATGCTGTCGAAATTTTTTTGTGAACGCACTAAGCATAAAGTGTATACTTGTTGTCTTTGGTGTAAATAGAGTTATCCTTGCCGTAGTTTTGTAAAAGTAGCTAAGGCCTAAGTGTGGGGTAAACGTTGTGTAACCCGACCTTAGCCTAAGTTAACATCTTTATAGCTTAACTTTGTGCTTGTTAATTTATATTGACAGGTACAATGGCTAGTAGACAGGATAAGGGCAAGGGTGCTTCTACCTCAGGCACCGGCAGAAAAAGAATGAGATTGGGCACCGCAGTCCCAGCTGCACCAGCTATTCCGCGCGGCCAACGCCGCCAATACAGAACAAGGTGGGTAACCGAGGAAGGAAAGAAATGGTATGCTAAGCATAAGGAGAGCAAGTACTTCCCGGAGGAACATATTGCACGGGAACCACTAGCACAGGAGTTCCCCTGTATTGTGCAAAGGATTGAAGCAGCTGGGCTCAACTTTATCTTTCAGGAGCCCAAGGAGTGCAACATTCATTTGGTCTGAGAGTTCTACGCAAATTGGAACCCGGCCATCAGAAGCCACACAATAAAAATCAGAGGGCAGATTGTCACTCTGGAACCCCAGCAATTTAATGCCATCGTTGGAGCGCGGGACACAGACGCCCATGTTCTCCGCCAGCTAAACATCACCCCACCATACACCGACATCAGACGTACGTTGTGTGGGGCTCGATCCACAGCCCGATGGAGTAGACATAAGGAGAGGGGTTACCACCAGACTCTGCCTTATTCGCAGATGAACAGGGAGGCCAGGATATGGCTGAAGATTGTATGTTCTTGCTTAATCCCGGGAGTTCACATGACGGATGTGACTCGGGACCATGTCTGCTTGGTGTATGCCCTTATGAAAGGGCTTGAGATTAATGTTGGGGCGGTCATTATATCCGCCATGAAGAGAGCCAGACTACACCAGGGTCACAGATACGGGTTTGGCGGACTCATCACCACCTTCCTCCGAGGCCTCGATGTCGAGGAAGAGGCCTTGGACTACATCCCGCAGTTGGAGCGGAGGGCCCTCGATGTGACAAAGACTAAGGCCCCCGACACCACACACGGGCCAGTGCTGACTTTGGGCGAGCGACATGCTCGTGACGATCAGTACATGGCACGTATGTTCGGCATGCAGATGCTTCAGCTACGGATTGGTGGGAGACCAGCCACCGAGGAAGAATTATGGCAGCTGGAGCTGGATTACCCATTTGGCGAGAATGCCAGAGCCTTATACCGAGTGGGACCAGCCTTCATGGAGCCGACTGATGACGATGTCCCTACTGATGAAGAGACACGTCGTGAGGACTCCGATGTGGAGTCCGATGACGACGATGGAGCTGACTCAGATATGGGCGACGAGGCAGCAGCACCGGATGAAGAAGTCGAATATTTCGATTGAGCAGGGAGTTCCACCACCCGAATTTATGTGCTTTGTATTTTTTATGAACACTGGGGACAGTGTTCGATTTAAGTGTGGGGTGGGGAGTAGCTAGGTGCTGGGACTTGGGCTCTAATTTGCTGTATGCTTTTTCCTTGGTTTGTATGTATGTTTGTGCTTTCCCTGTTATGAACTGATTTGTGTTGTATCTGTACATATTCTTGTGGTTACTGATGTGTGTTATGCAAAGTTGTGGTTGCCAAGGTAACTATGTTGTGAATGCTGTAAATAGTTTGTAAATATTTCTTTCTTATCGAAATGATCGATATTTTTCAAAATTTTTGCGAAAATATTTTGCACTTATCAAAATCTTTTGTAAATATTTTTCTATCGAAATGATCGATGTGTTGCAAAATTTTTTGTTTTTTATTTTTTTGGGTTTCTCGGAGTTTGTTTTCAGTTCTTTTACCGAGAATAGTCCCATTGAACCGATGTCATAGTTAGTGACCGTTCCCTATGATGGATGGATGACGACCGTCTTAAGGGAAATGTAGTCGGTAGGAGTAGGATTTTAATTTGTTTTTAGTTTTCTTTGGTGGATTGCATCAATGACCTGTAGTTGCTTTATGGTTGAAAAATTTCGTTGCGTGTTGTAACTGATGTTCAAAATGTGAAAGTGATTCATTCGAAAGCATGCAATTTGGTAAATATGTTGAGTTACCTAGGCTATAGAATTTGATTCAGTATGATTGAGGCTTAATTTTGAATTCATGTGATTGCCTAATTAGAGAGTCTGTGAATGCATCTTGATTCGAGCATGTGCATGAAGTGTGAAGTGAGGCATTGCTATTCCATGCTATTGTGAAGTGTCTAGAACTTGCCTGGTGTGTATACAAAATGAAATGAAAGAAGTGTAGTGTTGGAAAGGATGTAGGCATTTCTTTGTTTAACCGAGAGTTTCCAATTTATTTTCTGGTCATACTCTACCTTTTTATGTGATTGTATACCCTAGTCAGCCCTCTGAGCCTTTAGCCGATTTCTTTCTTTCTTTTGTCCAAAATTGTATAAACCAAGCTTTATTCCTTCTTTTCATTAGCTGTAAAAGTCTATACAAAACTCTTAAGCGCTTACAAAGAAAAGAAAATGTTCCCAAGGTGTCAAGGAGTGAGAAGAGTGAAAAGAAAAAGAAGAGCAGAGTGAGGAAAGAAAAGATGATGTTGAAGAGGCACTTGTTATAATTAAATGATATTGAGGGTACATGAAAACCCTTTGTTTTGTGTCAAGTGTGTTTGATGAAATGGGCAGTATGAAAGTAAACCAGCATGAATGGGAGAAAAAGAGAAAAGAGAGGAACAATGTCCATGAGTCTATGGGAATGTGTTGAAAAGGCGCTTAAGGATGCTAGCGACTATTATTGGCTAATCCAATATATATACTAGATCCATAGCCCCGTTACAACCCATTAAAGTCCTACGTGATCCTATATTGCATTTCTTTATATTAGTGGAGTAATACACTAAGGGCAAGCCTATGGGTCACGACATGATGCATGTGAATTCTTTTGGGAGAGAGAGTGAAATTAATTTTTATATGCCCCTACTTGAATGTTTGCGTGTTGCATGAACAAAAAGGGGAAGATTCTCTTGAGTTGTGAGGGCACATGCTTGATGAAAGATTGATTTTCGTGTCGGATTTCTTGATTAGCTGATTTGCATGAGTTTGCCGATATCAAGAATCAATTCTTAAAGTCTAGGAAGTCTTGATGTATTAAAGGTCATTGTATTGTAAGACCAAGCATGTTTTCGTGATGATTTGCAAAAATTGAATAATCGGTATGACCGTAGCGTAAATGGTCGCACCATAGTGACGAAGGTTGGGATGTAATTTGCATGAGTTGTGTATGTGTTGTTCGAGGACGAACAAGGATTTAAGTGTGGGGTAAGTGATCTTGGGCAGATTTATATACCCAAGTGATACTCAAACGTATCATTTTCATCTTGTTTGTTGTGCAATGTGTATATATTCTCATGTAGTTGGTAATAAAATGTGAATTTATACTAACCAACATGATTAGCATTTGTTTTACAGGTAAATATGATTTTTAGGAGCTAAAATGCATGTTGGAACTATATCGGAGTTGGACTTGGATGCGAGCGTGGAAAAGACATTGGAATGCACAAATTATAGGGGCTCCGCGATGGAGCCGTGCCACGCTACCATCGTAGAGGCACACTGCCTGGAGAGGAAATTAAATGGAAAATTCCAGTGAGGCCTCGCGACAGCTCCGTGGCACGGAGATAGGCCTCCGCGTTGGCCTCCGTGCCACGTTGAGGCTATTTTACCGGACCCTGGATTTCCAGTAAAGGTCCGCGTCCACGCCGTGTCACGGAGGCAGTGCTCCGCGTTGACCTCCGTGACACGTTGCTTGTTATTCCTGGAAAAATTTCCCTCTAGTATAAATAGCACACTTAGGTTTATTTTAATCAGTTTAGACTTGGTGGAGCAAGGACGTGGGTTAGCAGCAGTTGAGGGACGAAAAAGCTAAGGGATTTCTTCTCTTCCTTTCTTCTTTCAATCAATTGTATGTATGATTTACACTTGTTTTAGGATGATCAATCCACAAATGAGTGGCTAATTCTCTTCCTTGCTAAGGTTTTGAACATGTGTAGTGAAGTTTGATTGTAAATGATATGGTTTTCTTCTTCTTCTTTCATGTTGTTCTATTAATTCTTGTTCTTACTGCATTAGTGCTTGGCCGACATTAATGTACATCTAAAAAGTCCAATTTCACTCGAGAGAGCAAGAAATTGGAAAGTTGTGAATTAATACGGTATTGTTCTTAACTTGATTTGGGAAAATTGGGTTTTGATGTGCTTTCCTGATAGAAATATACTTGAAAGCCGTATTAGTCAATTTAGGAACCGAAATTGTATTGCTAGGTCGTAAATTGCATTTGATCACAGAAATGTAGACGAATGGTTTATGATTCTTAAGTGAAATTAAATACGAGAGTTTTAATTTCTAGGCTACTGTTCTTGGCTAGCAACATGAAGAAGAGATTAACCAAATTATTATTATAATCGAATTCATTACTTGTTCTTAACCTTGGCATGCTCATATCCATAGTTTAAATTCACAGTAAATAATTGTTAATAGTTTTAGTATATATTTTATAAACAAAAACTCATTTAACTGTTGGTTACGTTGTTGTTAGCATAATTAAAAGTAAGATAAGAATATAGTATGCTTAGGCAAATTTTACATATCCTGAGCCTCCTTGGATCGATACTTGGCTTACTTAGCCACTTTATTACTTGTTTGACCACGTGCACTTCCGTGTCAGTTTATAATATATAATACCAACCGAAACAACCAAACAAAGGTATGCGGAGTGCCTTGTGCCGATAAAATGGTTGTTCTTTTATGGTTATAGGCTTCATAGATTCCTAGTTATGATAATTTAACTCGGAAAGTTCTTCTATGAATTGAGTATTCTTACTTTTGAATCTTAAGTCCTTTGATGTTCTGCTGATGATTAGATGTATGCTCATGATGTTCACCGTGTTTTGCAGTTTGCTCGTCTAATAATGGCTTTGAGTTCTTTCCACGCTTAGGCCCAAGGTTGGGGTGTGAAAAATATGATATCAAAGCAGTAGGTTCAAGTGTCTTAGGGAGTCTATGAAGCCGTGCCTAGTATAGTCTGACTCATAAGTGTTAAGCACACCATACTTATAATTTAGAAGCAGAAGGCATATAATAATGTTACCCTTCTTCCTATAGTATATCATTCTTGTCATGACCCGAGCCAAGACCCTGGACATGACACCAGACCTAGAACCATAAATGGCTCAATGCTAATCCATGATACAAGCATGGAATAAACATAAGCTAACAAACTGAGAAGAAGCTGTACTGAAATATCTGCCATAATTGAATAAGTCTGAAAAGATAATAAATTCTTTAAACTAAAGCAATATCAGAACCATAAAGCTGAATATTTGACTATCTTGTCAGAAAGCCTCTAACACTAATGAGATGAAGGGATAAGTTCCCAACTAGATCTATATAAAACTGAAAACTGAAATAATAGATAAAGTATGAAATAAGCTCTCGTTCTGAGATGATGAGGACTCACCAAATCTAAGATGATCAGGGATTGAAATGTATCTAGTTGCGGGGCTGAGACTGAGTTCCTACACATATATCATATGATGATATAGCATAAAACATGTAGTTAGTACTTTGAATGTACTGAGTGTGTGAAATAAGTAAAACATGAGGGTATGGAAATCATGCGGAAAATCATACTCATGCTATAGTAATAAAATGTCGAAATTTATCATAAACTGAAGTAAAATGACCCAAAGTTCAAATCATAGATATGGAACTGAACATGTCTGAAATAATACCATAAGTTTATATATTGAAACTACTGGCCTTGTACAAATACTATAGGGAACATGCCTAGTAAAATTCGTGACTGTGAATGTAGGAGATTCTCCTAATCGACATACTCCAAGTTAGCATCATGGAGCCCAACCTATAATATTGGTAGGGAGGGTATCAATACCTTGTGAAGTGTAAGGACCATGAAGGTGTGAATTAACTCATGAGCCCATTCAGACAAGGGAGACACTCTCAACTGGCTAGGACCCCTTTAACCTACGGTGGCACGTAGTTATGGGACTTTGGTTATCTGAACCCATATATGCTCGGTGTTAAATACTACTCTCAAAAACATGCATAATTTCTCATAATTATATCTAAAATATGATAGAATTTTCATAGACTAGTTAAAAACCATGCTGAATTCTAAATTTCTGAAGTACTAAACTAGTCATGAAAAACTATGCTGATTCTGCAGCCATGAAAATTTAGTTTTGAAAATAATTTGAAATTATACTTATTTTGAGTAAATAATTATAAATTGAGTATAGAGATATGTAGGAGTTTTTCAAATAATTCAACCCAAACGTATTTGCAAAATACATATAGGAATCATGAAAGAACATATCGCATAAGAATCTAGAGTTTTTGCATAAAAGGGCTCTAGCCCTAGAAATAATGGAATTGAAGCTTGAAATTTGGGAATAAGGGTAAAAGAAAATTGTTATTAATAATCCCAACGAAAGCATGAGTTGAAGATTGAAATTTGGGTATAAGGGTAAAAGAAAACCGTTATTGATAATCCCACATACTTGGAATGAACAGTTTCTGCCTACTGCTTGAGAACCCGGGAGATTGAGAAGAGAACCCTAAATGTTCTTGAGAGCATACTGATTCTTGCAGTTCTTCGACATTAGGAGAGGAATAAGAGGTATCTGTCACGACCTGAATGAAGGCCTGGATTGAGATACAGGACAAGAAACCCCAAGAGGCTCCAAGTCGACCCATGGCATGAACAAGACATATAAAGCTCAACATAAAAATGCGGAAATTTAACATATAAAATAGTAGAAATCTGAGAATACAATAACATCTAAATATCTAAATACGTACATTGATCTGAAGTCGAAAACATACAATGTCCGATAAGCCTCTACATACTGATGAGTGGATGGGAGAAGGCCCCAACTAACTCACTAAAAACTGAAACTGAAAATACTGAATACAACTGACTGATAAAAAGGGTCCTCAAAGGATGAGGACTCACCAACTCTGATGAGAGATGCTAACTCTGAGGATCCAGTTAATGGCGGGACTGAACCTAAATGTCTGAGCCTGTATCATGAAATGATACAACATAGAATATGCAGTCAGTACATAGAATATACAAAGTATGCAAGCTATGTAAAACCGCTAAGTAAGTAAAAATAAAAAATCATGCATATCATAAAACATTATGTCATAAGATTCTGAGAGTAGGGCTTGCATGCTGTTATATGAAAATATGATTTAACATAACTGAATATCATAACTGAATTGAATGACCCAAAGTTGAAACTGGTAATCATAAGTAAAACTGAACATTGGGTCAAACCTGCTGAAAACATACCATCATGAATGATAGACATGCATAAATAAATCATGAGGAACAATGGGAGACGCATCATATAACCAACATTACCACGATAGATCTTACGTGGTCCCGATTATTACACTCAAGTGGGCAGAATCGTCCAAAGCCTTGCTAGGGCTAAGGGTGCTACCACGATATAGATATCAAGCTAAAGGCCCCTTGGGGGTAGGGAAAGCTCACAAGAGAGGTCCTAAATAATCTGAACATACCTACGTTGGCACAGAGTTTTGAGGCACAGGGTTGATTGAACCCTTAGCCTACTCAGTGCTAAACACTACTCCCAAAAATATGCATATGCTCTCATCATTTTTCAACGAAGCTGAACCACCGTCCTGCGATGATGCTGAATCATAACATAATATACATAATCTAAAAACATACATGAGGAGCCTTGGCTCAAACCATACCACAAGCTAAAAAGTGGGAGTCAAGACTCTAAAATCATGTGGTAAGCTAATAACGTGAAATTGAAGTAAATCATGAACATACTTGATCATATGGTCTTTCCAAAACTTAAAAATATTTTAGATAGTCAAAATCATGGATATAAAAATTGGTAATTCGAAATCATACTTTCATCATACTTGAAAACATATATCATAATCTCAACCTTTCATGAACTTTTCATAATTGAGCATTATAATTTTTAAAACTTTGAAAACATGAATTGTAAATGAAAACATTATAAAACATGCCCATGAATCATAATTCAACATTTGAAACATGAATATAGTATACCCATGATAGATACTTAGAGAATTCACAAGTTGGGTTAAAACCCCATAGATTCATCAACTTAATATTTTCATGAATTTGAGAAGGAATTGGGAATGGGAGGTGATGAATATACCTATTCATAACCCTACATACCTGGTTACTCTTGATTTCAAACCCTTCTTGAATTCCCAAAGGAATTGGGGAAGAACTTGATGAATTTGTAAGCTTGATTACCCTTAGGAACTTCTAGGCTTGCATGCATAGAGAGGGATAGGTTTAGAATGAGTTCAACCCTTTTAAAACACACCTATCTGAGCTTAAAATGATGTAATTTAGGTCTTAGGATCTTAGGAATTACGGGAAATCCCTTACAAAATTCGTAGGAAAATTACACTGCCAGTACCAATAAGGGACTGGACGACTCATTACCTGAGGGGATGTCTCGACGTCTGCATTCGTCACCATCACTGGACAACACCACCCTGCCAGTCACCACGAGGGACACCATGACTCGTGATGTACCTAACGACTCGTGGTGGCCAGTCGTTGGGAATACTGCCCATAATTTAACCTCTATGTCCGCTCTTGACCACGACGAGCTCCACGACTCCTTGCCCTGACCATGAGTCATGGCTTGTCTCCATGTCAACCCCAAATCACAATCCCAACCAACTTCCCCCTCTACTCCGCGAGTCACGTAATGACTCGTGGTGTACTTCACGGGTCACTAGACGACTCATCCTATGACCTGATGTAGAAATTTATATTTTCTCCACTTCAACCCTCAGGTCTAATCTTAGGGCTTTCAGAGTATTACAATATATCCCCCTTAGGAACCTCCATTCTTGAATGTGAATAAACATACTGAAAAGCTGAGAAATGCAATTGTCATACCAAATACTGAACATCTAAAACTGAAAACTAACGGAGTGACTGACACCGAACTGAATTACACGATTGAACTAAATTCATGAATCACACATACATGCATTGACATAAAAGAAACTAGGGAACATGGAAATAACATGAAATTGAGTAGAGTACTAAGGAGAAAACTAATACCAAGAGCTGAAATTGAGCCAGAAGGAAATAGATGTAGGTATTTAGCCATTATATATGCCTCGGCTTCCCACACCCGAAACAAGCACCTGTACCAGCTAAGCACTAACCGGTGTGCCACTGCCACACCTATCACAAGCTAGAATACTGGGCTTCACAAATCTGCTCCCCAGACCTCGGGAGCCTAATGCTCGTCCCCTCTAGTCACACCTAGATCTAGATGCCACACTCGTTGCTAATGGCGCTGGGGTTGATGATCTCTGGTGGGACTGTTGTCGGTGCTCGCCACCAGGTCTCTGCTGGGAAATCCAAAACTATCAGTCCTGGCCCTCTTGGCCTCTCTCTCTGACTTGCTCTCCTATACCGCCTCTATCTATAGGGTGTACAGAACTATCTGTGAGAAGTCAATGTCTTGATGGAGCTGTCCGGTAATCTTTGACCAAATAGTTTGCTATCCCATGCACGAATTGGCTCACTCGATTCCTCCGGTCTGCCACCATCTCAGGTGCATATTTGGATAGACAGGTGAACTCTAAGGCATACTCCTGGACCGTCATGTTGTTTTGCCTCAAGTTCACAAATTTATCTACTTTGATCTCCCTCATCTCTCGGGGAAAGAATCGATCCAAAAATGCAGTATGGAACTCATCCCAAACAATAGGGCCCGCGCCAACTACCCTACCATCCTTCCACTATCTGAACCAGATATATGTAACCCCTTTCAGCAGATAAGAGGCTAAGTCTGCCTGCTACTCCCCTGTCACTCCCATGATCTGGGTGATTTTTTGAATCTTATCAATAAACTCGTGTGGATCCTCGTGCACCTTTGATCCGAGAAACTCTGGAGGGTTCATCCTAAGAAAGTCTCTGACTCTTGCCCCTGCTGCATTCCCATTCTGAGGGACATACACTATCGCCTGTTGGTTGACTTGGGCGGCCAATGCCTATGCCAACATTTGGATGGCAGCCCTAAACATTGCATGGGCTACCTGCACGGGCACATGATCCTCGGGGCCTGGTGGGGCCTGTTGGTGCCCATCTCCACTGCCATTCTCATGGCTATTTCCATTTCCGTTCCTTCTTTCATTAACTCGTTGAGGAGGCATAATTATGCAATTGCGTATAGCATGAGTTAGAAGGATAGAGTGATTTTTCATCGCACGACATAGATCATGAAAGAAGGGAAGTTTCCTAAAATGTTTTGTAGCCTCTTCGTCATAACTGTGGCATGCTTCACACCTATGAAAAACACTCTACTTAACGCCGCTTACAGACACCCTAGGACACTTCAAAATCTAATGCTCTGATACCAAGTTTTACACGACCCGAATGAAGGCTTAGATTGAGACATGGGACAAGTAACCCCGAGAGGCACCAAGTCGACCCATTGAATGAACATGACATCTAAAGCTCAACTTAAAAATGCGGAATTTTAACATATAAAATAACAGATATCTGAGAATACAATAACAACTGAATATCTGGATATATACACTGATCTGAAGCCGAAAACATACTATGTCTGATAAGCCTCCACATACAGAGGAGTTTATAGGACAAGACCCCAACTAACTCACTAAAGACTGAAACTAAAAATACTGAATACAACTGATAAAAAGGATCCTCGAAGGATGAGGACTCACCAAATCTGATGAAAGATGCTGAATTTGAGGATGACTGAAGTTGAATGTCCGAGCTTGTATCATGAAATGATACAACATAGAGTATGTGGTTAGTATGTGGAATGTACCGAGTACGCAAGGTATGTAAAACTGCTAAGTACGTAAAAATCAAAAATCATGCATATCATAAAATATTGCGTCATAAGATTCTAAGAGTAGGGCTTACATGTTATTATGAAAACATGATTTAAACATAACTGAAATCATAACTGAATCGACTGACCCAAATCTGAAACTGATAATCATAAGTAAAACTGAATATTGGGTCAAACCTGCTGAAAGCATAACATCATGACTGATGGATATGCATAACTGAAATCATGAGAAATAATAGGAGACTCATCATATAACCGACATTACCATGATAGAGCCTACGTGGTCCCAACTATTACATTCAAGCGGGTAGAGCCTTCCAAAGCCTTGTTAGGGCTAAGGGCGCTACCATGATATCGATATCAAGCTGAAGGCACCTTGGGGGAAGGGAAAGCTCACAAGGGAGGTCCTAAATAATCTGAACATGCCTATGTTGGCACGCAGTTCTGAGGCACAGGGTTGACTGAACCCTTAGCCTACTCGGTGATAGAAACTACTCCCAAAAACATAGATATGCTCTCTATCATTTTTCAATGAAGCTGAATCATCATCTTGGGACGAAGCTAAATCATAATATAATATTCATAATCTAAAAACATACATGAGGAGCCTTGGCTTAAACCATACCACAAGCTGAAAAGTGGGAGTCTAGACTCCAAAACTATGTGGTAAGCTAACAACATGAAATTGAAGTAAATCATGAACATACTTGATCATATGTGCTTGAAAAAACATAAACATCCTTTAGATAGACAAAATCATGGATATAAATATGGGTAATTCGAAATTATACTTTCATCATATACATCTCATCATACTTGAAAACATATATCATAATCTCAACCTTTCATGAACTTCCCATAATTGGGCATTATAATTTGTAAAACTTTGAAACATGAATTGTAATTGGAAATTTATAAAAAATGCCCATGAATCATAATTCAACATTAGAAACATGAATAGATATACCCATGATAGATACTCAGGGAATTCGCAAGTTGTGGTTAAAACCCATAGATTCATCAACTTAGAATTTTTGTAAATTTGAGAAGGAATTGGGTATAGGAGTGGATGAATACACCCATTCATAACCCTACATACATGGGTACTTCTTGACACCCTTCTTGAATGACCAAGGGAATCGGGGAAGAACTTGATGAATTTGCAAGCTTTATCACCCTTAGGAACTTCTAGGCTTGCATGCATGGAGAGGGATAGATTTAGAATGTGTTAAAACCTCTTAAAACACACCTATCTGAGATTAAAAAGATGTAGTTTAGCTCTTAGGAGCTTAGAAATTATGGAAAAGCCCTTACTAAATTTGCGGGAAAATTACACTACTAGTCCCAATGAGGGACTGGGCGACTCATTACATGAGGAGATGACTCGTCGTCTACATTCGTCACCAACACTGGACAACGCCACCCTTACAGTCACCACGAGGGACACCACGACTCATGATGTACCTAAAAACTCATGGTGACCAGTCATTAGGATCACTGCCCACAATTTAACCTCGATACCGGCTCCTGACCACGACCAGCTCCACGACTTGTTGCCCTGACCACGAGTCATGGCTTTCTCATGGTCAACCCCCAAATCACAATCCCATACAACTTCCCCCTCCACTCCACGAGTCACTTAACGACTTGTGGAGTATTTCACGGGTCACTGGATGACTCGTCCTGTGACCTGGTGCCAAAATTCCTATTTTTTCCATTTCAACCCCCGGATCTGATCTTAGGACTTTCGGGGTATTACCCCCTTATGAACATTGATTCTTGAATGTGAATAAACATACTGAAAAGATGAGAAATGCAACTATCATAACAAATACTTAACATCTAAAGATAAAAACTAACGTAGTGATTTACTCCGGATTGAATTACATGATTGAACTGAATTCATGAATCACACATACATGCATTGACATAAAAGAAACCGGGGCACAAGAATTGAACATGAAACTAAATAGAGTACTATGGAGGACACTTATAACTCGAGTTGAAACTGAATCGGAAGGGAATAGATGCGGTATTTAGCCATCATATCTTCCTCGACTTCCCAAACCTGAAACAAGCACCTATACTTGCTAAGCACAAACCAATGTGCCTCCTGCCACACCTGTCACAAGCTGCAATACTGGGCTCTAAAGATCTGCTCCCCTGACCTCGGGAGCCTGATCTCGTCTTCTCTGGTCGCATCCAGATCCGAATGGCACACTCGTTGCTAATGGCGCTGGGGTTGATGATCTCTGGTGGGACTGATGACAGTGCCCACCACTAGGTCTCTACTGGGAGAATCCAAAGCTATCAGTCCTGGCCCTCTTGGCCTCTCTCTCTCTCTCGCTCGTCTGTATCGCCTCTATTTGTTGGGTGTACAGAACTATCCATGAGAAGTTAATGTCCCGATGGAGCTGTCCGGCACTCTTTGACCAAATAGTTTGCTATCCCATGCATGAACCGGCTCACTCGAGCCCTCTGGTCTGCCACCATCTTAGGTGCATATTTCTATAGGCGAGTGAACTCTAAGGTATACTCCTGGACTGTCATGTTGTTTTGCCTCAAGTTCACAAATTTAGTTGCTTTGATCTCCCTCATCTCTCGGGGAAAGAACTGGTCCAAAAATATGGTATGGAACTCATCCCAACCAATAGGGCCCACTCCAACTACCCCACCATCCTTCCACTATCTGAACCAGATATGTGCAACCCCTTTCAACTGATAAGAGGCTAAGTCTGCGCACTCCTCCCCTGTCATTCCCATGATCTGGGTGATTTTCCGAATCTCATCAATAAACTCGTGTGGATCCTCATCCACTTTCGATCTAAGAAACTCTGGAGGGTTCATCCTAAGAAAGTCCCTGACTCTTGCCGCTGCCACATTCCCATTCTGGGGGACATGCGCTACCACCTGTTGGTTCATTTGGGTGGTCAATGCTTGTGCCAACATCTGGATGGAAGCCCTAAACTCTGCATGGGCCACCTGCTTGAGCACATAATCCTCGGGGGCTGGTGGAACCTGTTAGTGCCCATCTCCGTTGCCATTGTCATAGCCATTTCCATTTTCGTTCCTTCTTCCGTTAACTCGGTGATGAGGAAAGATTCTGCAAATACGTATAGCATGAGTTATAAGGATAGAGAGACATTTCATCGCACGACATAGATCATGAAAGAAGGGAAGTTTCCTAAAATGTTTCGTAGCCTCTTCGTCATAAGTGCGGCGTGCTTCACACCCATGAAAAAGACTCTACTTAACGTGACTCTCAGACACCCTAGGACACTTCAAAATCTAATGCTCTAATACCAAGTTTGTCACGACCCGAACGGAGGCCCGGATTGAGACATGGGACAAGGAACCCCGAGAGGCTCCAAGCCGACCCATGGCATGAACATGACATCTAAAGCTTAACATAAAAATGTGGAATTTTAACATATAATATAGCGGAAGTCTGAGAATACAATAACATCTGAATATCTAAATATGTACATTGATCTGAAGCCGAAAACATACTTTGTCTGATAAGCCTCTACATACTAATGAGTTGATGGGATAAGACCCCAACTAATTCACTAAAGACTAAAACTGAAAAATACTGAATACAATGATAAAAAGGGTCCTCGAAGGATGAGGACTCACCAACTCTAATGAGAGATGCTAAATCTGAGGATCCGGCTAATGGCAGGACTGAACCTGAATGTCCGAGCCTGTATCATGAAATTATACTACATAGAGTATGCGGTTAATACGTGAAATGTACCGAGTGTGCAAGGTATGTAAAACCGCTAAGTAAGTAAAAATAAAAAATCATGCATATCATAAAACATTATGTCATAAGATTCTGAGAGTAGGGCTTGCATGCTATTATATGAAAATATGATTTAACATAACTGAATATCATAACTGAATTGAATGACCCAAAGTTGAAACTGGTAATCATAAGTAAAACTGAACATTGGGTCAAACCTGCTGAAAACATACCATCATGACTGATAGACATGCATAAATAAATCATGAGGAACAATGGGAGACGCATCATATAACCGACATTACCACGATAGATCTTACGTGGTCCCGATAATTACACTCAAGTGGGCAGAATCGTCCAAAGCCTTGCTAGGGCTAAGGGTGCTACCACAATATAGATATCAAGATGAAGGCCCCTTGGGGGTAGGGAAAGCTCACAAGAGAGGTCCTAAATAATTTGAACATACCTACGTTGGCACAGAGTTTTGAGGCACAGGGTTGATTGAACCCTTAGCCTACTCAGTGCTAAACACTACTCCCAAAAATATGCATATGCTCTCATCATTTTTCAACGAAGCTGAACCACCGTCCTGCGATGATGCTGAATCATAACATAATATACATAATCTAAAAACATACATGAGGAGCCTTGGCTCAAACAATACCACAAGCTGAAAAGTGGGAATCTAGACTCCAAAACCATGTGGTAAGCTAATAACATAACATTGAAGTAAATCATGAACATACTTGACAATATGGGCTTGCCCAAACTTAAACATACTTTAGATAGTGAAAATCATTGATATAAACATGGGTAATTCAAAATCATACTTTCATCATATATATCTCATCATACTTGAAAACATATATCATAATCTCAACCTTTAATGAACTTTCCATAATTGGGCATTATAATTTGTAAGACTTTGAAAACATGAATTGTAATTGAAAATATTATAAAACATGCCCATGAATCATAATTCACCATTAGAAACATGAATAGAGTATACCCATGATAGATACTTAGAGAATTCACAAGTTGGGTTAAAACCCCATAGATTCATCAAGAATTTCCATGAATTTGAGAAGAAATTGGGCATGGGAGTGGATGAATACACCCATTTATAACCCCAAATACCTGGGTACTTCTGATTTCACACCCTTCTTGAATGCCCAAAGGAATTGGGGAAGAACTTGATCAATATCCAAGCTTGATTACCCTTAGGAACTTCTAGGCTTGCATGGATGGAGAGGGATAGGTTTAGAATGAGTTAAACCCTCTTAAAACACACCTATTTGAGCTTAAAATGGCGTATTTTAGGTCTTACAAGCTTAGGAATTATGGAAATTCCCTAACTAAATTCGCAGGAAAATTACGCTGCTAGTCCCAACGAGGGGCTAGACATCTCATTACCTGATGGGATGACTCATCATCTATATTCGTCGCCAGCACTGGACAACACCACCTTCCAGTCACCATGAGGGACACCACAACTCGTGATTTACCTAATGACTTATGGTGACCAGTCGTTGGGAATGCTGCCTACAATTTAACCTCCATGCCGGCTCCTGACCATGACCAGCTCCAGGACTTGTTGCCCTGACCACGAGTCGTGGCTTGTGTTGTGGTCAATCTTCAAACCACAATCCTAGACAACTTCCCACTCCACTCCACGAGTTACTTAGAGACTCGTGGAGTACTTCATAGGTAACTGGATGACTCATCCTATGACCTTGTGCAGAAATTCCTGTTTTCTCTATTTCAATCCTCGATTATGATCTTAGGGATTTTGGGGTATTACATTATCCCACTAAGTACCCCCTTAATTTTCCTCAAATAGAACCTAAAATGACCTAGTTTAGGAGTTCGGAGCGTAGGAAATTATGAAAATAAACTTGGAAAAACATATTGAAAAATTGGCATCTAATGCTAACGAGTCATGACAGGATTTTTGTATCTCACTATGATTCGTGATATCCACTCATGGTCAGTGAAGTCAACTTGACCAGTTTCAGAACTTTACACTACGACTAGACAGAACAATCCATCCTTTGACACCACGAGTTGTGGTGTCCACTCGTGATCATTGGAGCAAATTTAAACACTTTTTGAAGACATTCAACAACTCTTTAGGATTGTTCGTGGTTTGATCCAATGTGTCATCTTTTAGCTCGTTATGTCTGGGCCCCTAACTGCCTTAGGTTACAATGACTCATGATATGATCTCATTCTATGGGAAAATTCAATTTTCCTCTAGTTTCTAATTCAAGTCTAGGGTTTGATCTTAGGGATATTTAGGGTTTTACAGTGTTGTAGATTGAACTCTAATTGAATATTCTAACATTTGCTTCATTGCGTTTCTTACAGAAAATGCCTTCTATGAGGAAGAAAACCTCAAACCATTGGGCTAAAGCTACCAATGGGGAGAACTCCAGTGAACCTCAGGGAGTTTAGACGAGGTCTCAAAGTCGTCCAGCAGGCCAGACCACTCGTACTTCTCCACCACTTATAGAGGGTCCTATGGGGAGCCTTATAGCGTATATGCCACCCCACGTACGATGGATGTGGAAATGAGAGGAGCCATCTGGATGCTAACTCAATTGGTTGCAGCACAGTCTCAGCGTCAGGATGCATCATTGCAGAGTATGGGATCTTATCAGGGTTTGACTACTTTGAGGATTAAAGAGTTCCTCAGGATGAATCCACCAGTCTTTACGGGGTCCAAGCCAGAGGAGGATCCCCAAAATTTTATTGATGAGGTGTAGAGGATCTTATGAGTCACGCATGCTAGTGAGATAGAGGCTATGGAATTTTCATCCTATCAACTGAAGGATGTAGCTATCACTTGGTACGAACAATGGAAATTATCCCAAGGGGAAAATGCAGTCCCTGTAGTGTGGGACAATTTCATGGATGCAATCATTGATCACTTCCTACTGATAGAGCTGAGGGAAGCCAGAGCAAAGGAGTTTACATCTCTCAGAGAAGGCTCTTGAAGACATTCAAATCCACTCCTCACGAGGAAGAGTGTAAATGATTGTCCCAATATAAATACCCAACTAAGAGTCGGGGTGTCAAATCCATAGGGAATAGAAATTGGATGACACAAAAAGTTGTCCAGTGAATTGAACTAAATTGCATCCATGCATAAAAAGTGAAAAAATAAATGTTGGGGGAAAACAAGATCATAATTTGAATTAAAATCAACTACCGATTAAAGCAAAGCCGCCAATTTGAATGAACAAATTTGAGCAAGGGACAGGGGTGTGCTATTTATGAGGCTTCGATTGGATTGGAATTAACTAGAAAATTGAATTATTACTCATCAACATAAATAGCCATGGATGAGGTGGCACCCGATATTTTTCAACCACTTAGGTGCCTTTTGCCTCAGGTTTCTCAAACCCCAAGGTCCCAAACAATTCACCCACTATGACATGGGTCAAATTTGAGCTATTTGTAGCCTCAAATCTCCAATGGGTGGATGACTATCTCTTGCCCAACCCCACACAATCAAGACCCAATTACCCACCATTGCTTTCTCACCCATATTTAATTTTCCATTTTCAAGAAAAATGGAATAAGTAGACATAACCCAAATTTGCAACTATGGGTAATTCAATTATAAATTGGGAGAAAATAATATATTTATACTAATGAGTAATTATAAGATCAATCTAGCAATACCCAATCCAATTTCACCCCAATCATGCACACACCCCTAGCAATGGATTTAGCCACTCATATATGATAAGTATCAGATTATATTAACAAATAAACTCATAACATTCATCATCAAGAGTTAATATCGAGCTCAAAATTTCTTTCAATGGTGGTTTGTACCTTAAAGAAGAAGAAGAAGAAAAACTATTCAACATTTCTATCTCTAACTCTACAAATATGGAATGGATGAATGCAGTACTTTCTAGGAAATATAAAGAAATAGGTTAAAAATTCTCCTCAAATCCTGTGCTGGACGATTTTGCCCTTCTAAAGATGACCTCACTTGCGAGTCACCAGCGTTCTGCCGATACCCATCAAAGGGACGTCGCTCTGTCGCATTTGGGGCTAGTGACTTTGTGATCTGGCTGGCATTGGCACTAGCTGTTCGCAGGTGCTGTCCCATATTCCGCTGGTGCACCTTCCACTTCACACCAGTGTCCTCTTGTGTTTGGCCGACGTTTCGTCGGTCTTATCTGGTGGAACGCAGGTTCCCTTCTTCAGACCTCATTCTTTTGTTCAATTTCTTGCTTTCTCATTTTAAATTGAATGCCTGCAAAAATAAATAGAAAGAGCATAAAAACCTCCTAAATGACTTGAAAATCAAGCTAAAGAGCATAAAATCCTCCTATATGACTTGTAAATCAAGCAAAAGCTCATGTTTAAAAGCCTAATGAGTTGGTAATTTACCAACTCATCAGCTTTGTGAGTGTGAGAAAGTATAGTCTTAAGTTCACGGAATTGTCATGGTATGCTCCAAAGATGATTTCAACTATATGGGCAAGGATGCACCGTTATGTATATAGGCAGGGAACTCACTTGGCCTGTGATTGTGCCTCAGCCTTGGTAAACAAGGAGATGGATATTTCCAGGTTAATGTCTTATGCTCAACAGATGGAGTACTTGAAGAAGAGGATTAAAGAAGACAGAGAAAGCAATCAGAATGAGAGGGCCAGGTCAGCTGGCTATAATGATCGTAACACTGACAGTAACTTTTTTAATGAGAGATCATCGGATAGGGCACGATCTACCACCAGTGCCCCGCCTCCCAGATACAGGAATGATAGGCGAGGCCAACATGGAAAAAGCCAAAACTTAAAAGCACTAGGCTCTCAATTACAGGGTAGTGTGGCATAGAGTAATTCACAACAACTTCCTTATAATAGATTTGATAAGAGGCACCCCGGAGAGCGTCGCATGAGTAAATATGTATTTATGGGCACTATGTTGAAGGCCATTTTCAGAGAGATTGTCCATCAGCTTGATAGGGCAACGATATTGATGCAACTTTATCCCAAAATGTAGCAGCCCGCCAAACAACTCCTCCATGGGATTCTCAGGCCCCAACAGAGCGAGGTAATTATAACAAAGGCGGGGAACAGAATCAGTTATATGCTTTATCGGGTTGACAGGACCTAGAGGCATTTCCAAACATTGCTACAGATATATTAAAGGTTTTCATTTACAATGTTTATGTACTAATGGATCATGTATCCATATTGTTTTATGTGACCCTTTATGTTACCAAGAAGTCTAGGCTAGAACCTGAACAATTACGTGAACCATTCTTTGTTTCCACTCTAGCCAGCGAGTCAATTATTGCCAAATGAGTCTATCGAGGTTGTATGCTTATGTTGGGTTACAGAGCCACAATAGCCAACCTAGTTGAACTAGAGATGGTCGATGTCTATGTCATTATGGGGATGGATTGGTTGTCATTTTGTTATGCTACCCTTAATTGTAGAACTAAAGTGGTTACGTTCCATTTTACTAATGAACCGGTCTTAGAATGGAAGAGTAATGATGTTATGCCAAAAGGTAAGTTCATTTCCTATCTTAAAGCTAGAAAGCTAATTTCCAAGGGATGCTTGTATCATCTGGTTCATCTGAGAGACACCGATATTGATGCGCAGTATTTTTAGTCTATACCTATAGTTAAGGAATATCTAGAGGCATCTCTAGATGAACTTCCGGGGATTCCCCCTGTCACGATCCGAACATAGGACCATATCGAGACATGGGACACAGAACCCTAAGAGGTTCCAAGTTGAACCATGGCATGAACATAACATCTAACTCATTTAAATAATATGGAAGATCATCATGAATAACATAGCAGAAGTCTAAACAGAACATAACATCTGAATACATACATAAGTCTAAAGCTGAATACAAACTATGTTCGAAAAGCATCTAATGTTGACGAGTTGATGGAACAAGACCCCAACTAACTCACTATAGCCTAGAAACTAAAAGAACTTAATATATCTGAATAGAAAAGGCCCTCGAAAGATGAGGACTCACCAACTCTGGAAGTACTAATGCTAAGAATTTGGCTAGCGGCGGGACTAAGTCTGGATATCGGAGCCTGTGTAATGAAAAGATACAACATAGAGTATACGGTCAGTAAGTAGAATATACCAAGTATGCAAGGTAACTAAAATCACTAAGTATGTAAAATCATTAAACATGCATAATATAAAAACATAATCAAGATAAGATTTTGGAGTAGGGCTTGCATGTTATTTTCTGAAATCATGATCTAAACATAACTGAATCGAATGTCCCAAATCTTAAACTGATAATCATAAGTAAAACTGAACATTGGATCAAACCTGTTGAAAACATAATGTCATGACTGATGAACATGCAAAACTGAAATCATGAGGAACAATGGGAGACTCATTATATAACCAACATTACCACGATAGAGCTTACATGGTCCCGACTATCACACTCAAAGTAGGTAGAGCCATCCAAAGCTTTACCAGGGCTAAGAAAGCTACCATGATATCGATATCAAGATAAAGGTCCCTTGGGGGTAGGGGAAGCTCACAAGGGAGGTCCCAAATAATCTGAGGAGCATATGCTCTCCATCGTTTTTCAACGAAGTTGAATCATTGTCTAGTGAAGAAGATGACTCATAACATACATACATAAATCTAAAATCATAACATGAGGAGCCTTGGCTCAAACCATACCACAAGCTGAAAATAGTAGGAGTCTAGACTCCAAAACCATGTGCTAAGCTAATTCATGACATTATAAAACATACTTGATCATATGGGCTTGCCCAATACTTACAGATGCTTGAAATCAACTTGATTCTCTTGAAAATATGATCATAGACATGGGTAACTTGAAACATGCTTTTCTCATATACATCTCATCATAATTGAACATACATATCATAATCTCAACTTGCCATGAACTTCCATGAATGGGCAATATAAATTGTAAAACTGGAAAATATAAATTTGTAATTAAAAACCTTGTAACACTTTCCCATGAATCATAATTCAACATTTGGAACATGCTTAGATCATACTCATGATAGAACTTAGAGAATTCATATATTTGGGTTAAAACCCCATAGATTCATCAATAAGGATTTCATGAAATAGAGAGGGATTGGGCATGGGTGTGGACAATTACACCCATTCATAACCTTACATACTTGAAGGAATCTAATTCACCACTTCCTTGATTGCCCAAATGAAAATAGAGGAAGAACTTTGAAGAGACTAGGCTTGATCACCTCTCAAACCTGTAAGCTTGCACGCATAAATTAGGATAGACTTAGAATGACTTAACCCTTCTTAAAACACTCTATTCTGAGCTTAAAATGACTCAATCAAGGCCTTAGAAACTTAGGAATTATGGAAAAGCCCTTATTAAATTCGCAGGACAAAACACACTGCCAGTCCCCATGAGGGACTAGACAACTTGTGCCCTAGACCATGACTCATTGTCTGCCAGTCGTTGCATGTACTGCTGGAACTTCTCATCTTTCAAGCACCCCTTTGCCATGGTTGACTCAACGACTCGTGGTGTTGACCACGAGTCGTGGTCACACCCGTCGTTGCCAAAATTCCCAAATTTCCAACCAAGTCCCAACCTTTCCCCATGAGTCACTTAATGACTCGTGGTGTTCATGATGGGTCATGGGACGACTCGTCCTGTGACCTAGTGCAGAAATTTCTATTTTCTCTGTTTCAACTCCCGGGTCTGATCTTATAGTTTTTGGGGTATTGTAATATCTCCCCATTGGGAACATTCATCCTCGAATCTAGAAAAACATGCTGAAAAGCAGAGAAATGCAATCATCATACTCAAATACTGAACATACATGCTGAAAACTGACGGAGTGACTGACTCCGATTTGAACTACAAGACTAAAATGAATTCCTGAATCACACATACATTCATTAACATGAAAGAAACTGGGGCACATGAGCTGAACATGAAATTGAATAGAGTATTAGAGAGAAAAGTGATACATCAAGTTGAAACTGAGCTTGAAGGGAATAGATGCAGGTATTTAGCCATCATATCTGCTTTGGCTTCCCTCATAGCTCCCTTAACATGTTGATTCCTCCATAAAACCTTGACTGAAGCTACATATTTGTTTCTTAGCTTTCGAACCTGATAATCCAGTATCTCCATCGGAACCTCCTCATAACTAAGGCTGTCCTTCACACCGACACTGTCCACCGAAACAACCAGAGCTGATCACCCAAACACTTCTTTAAGAGAGATACATGGAAAACTGGATGAACTAAAGCTAATTCTGAGGGCAACTCCAACTCATATGCTACCTTGCCAACCCGTTTCGTAATCTGATATGGCCTAACATAACGGGAGTGAGTTTTCCTTTCTTTCTGAACCTCATCACTCCCTTCATAAGGGACACCTTTAGAAACACCCAATCATTGATTTCAAACTCAAGATCCCTCCTCCTCACATCCGCATAGGACTTTTGGCGACGAGCTATTTTCAACTTGTCCCTTATAAACTGAACTTTATCCGTAGTCTCATGGACTAAATCTAGACCTATCACCATAGCTTCACCGACATCAAACCAGGCAATAGGAAATCTACATCTCTGCCCATAGAGACCCTCAACGGAGCCATCTGAATGCTGGAATGGTAGTTATTGTTATGTGCAAACTCAATGAGAGGTAAATGATCATTCCAACTACCCTTGAAGTCAATCACACATGCTTTCAAAATGTCCTCGAGAGTCTGAATATTCCATCGGCCTGACCATCTATTTGTGAGTGAAATACTGTGCTAAGCTTGACCTGAGTACCAAGTCCCTTTTGAAAAAATCTCCAAAATATGGAGGTAAAATGAGTACCTCTATCCGATATGATGGACAAGGGCACTCCATGAAACTGAACTAGCTCTCGAATGTACATCTTAGAATAATCATCCGTTGAATCAGTAGTTTTGACCGGTAAGAAATGAGCTGCCTTAGTTAACCTGTTCAAAACCACCCAAATAGAGTCATACTGTCGACGAGTGCGAGGCAACCCTGTGATGAAGTCCATATTGATATTCTCCCATTTCCAAGTAGGAATACTGATGTCTTGAAGTATACGTCCTGGTCTCTGGTGCTTAACCTTCACTTGCTGGCAATTCGGACACTTAGCACAAACTCCGCTATGTCCTACGTGCCATTCCACCAATAGAATTCCTGTAGGTCACGGTACATCTTAGTGGCACCTGTATGTATGGAATATATAGAACCATGAGCCTCGTGCAACATACCATCTCTCGAATCATCAACATCCAAAACACACAAACGACCCTAATATCGAAGAACACCATCTCCTCCTTTAGAGAAGACCTCTATCTTCAGATTCTGAATGGCTTCCTTCAAGTTCACCAAAATAGGATCCTCGTCTTTCTTAACCATAACATCAGTCACCAAGGATGATTCTGACCCGTTCTGCACAATAACACTGCCATCAGTCGAGTCAACCAAATGAACTCCTAACCGTGCAAGTCGATGCACATCCTTCACCAGCTCCTTCCTCCCCTCATCTACATGGGACACACTTGTCGCCCCCCACCTTGGGAGGCATGACTGGCACCTGGTGCCCTACTAGGACCTGGACTATTGGACTAACTGAGCGTAAGCACTTCTAGTGCCAGGCTGACTCTAACTTTGGATTCAAGAAAATGACAGGCTATATAACGGCTGTAAACACAGCCTCCAGCCGACAAGGCCTATAGCCACCTGTAAGGATATAAATAGCTAACCAGAACAAACAACTACAAGGGATCCTATGCGAGCCGACAAGGCCACCATGTTGTCTAGTTATTTCTGAGAAATGAAATCGAGCACTAAATTGATCTGTGATCGATAAGGCCACCAACTAACAACTGAATAAGGCCCCACACGGCCATCACATACAATCTAACTACAAGGAATATGATACAATCTGCAAGCCTCTAAGAATAATAAGATGGTCAGGACAGGGCCCCGGCCTACCCATACTGTACAATCAAAAGGAGAGTAAACCTCTATTTTTCAGGCTCCGGATGAAAGGAGTTGAAGGCTCAATATCGCTGACTGGAACTACGAGGGATCTGGTCCTCTTCTATGTGTACCTGCGGGCAAGTAATGTAGCACCCCAGAATAGGCATCAGTACCACTGGTACTGAGTATGCAAAGCAATAACTGAAAATAACTGAAAGCAAACAATAATACTGATAGATACTGAAGTAATAGGAGACGGGCTGAGACTGACTGAAAAGAGCGCAACTTTACTGAAGAGAGTAAGTGTCATACCTAATAACATGGCGGTCTACTTTCTATCTATTAATAACTAACACAACATAGCATACAAGAACCTTACCATCCCTCATAAGCCGTAAGGTACCAACTAGCACACAATCTATATACCCCTACACAGGTCATACCATCCACCTAGTAACTATGAGCATCCTGCCGGCCCCTTAGGTATGCAACTTGGGCTCGCTGGGACCCTGACTATAGCTGTATCTGAGTCCGGAGGACTCCTGAAATCTGAAATCTATAATTTGAAATCTGAAATCTGCACCCCGGGCGCAAGCGCTCGACAGTGGGTGTGGTATAGTGCTGATCAGCCTGCTATGGGGAATCTGCATCCTATCTTCGTCCGCTAGCGGACGGTATGCCACTCCATAGAGCGACGTATCCTCACCCTTTGGCAGGCGGATCGACACAACTATTAACCCTAGGGAGGTCAACAAAGCTCTAAGGGTGCCCAACATAGAACAATCATGTCTCCACAAATAGCAATAACCGCATGTAATATATATATACTGAATTTGATAATAATATTTATATTCTGGTATTCTGTTCTAAATTTCATACTGAAATATACTGAATCTGATACAGAAATATGCTGAATCTGATACTGAAATATACTGAATCTAATACTGAGTCTGAAATAATATTTATGGAATATTCTGCTGGGAATTATACTGTTTTACTGAGTTTCATGCTGAACACTGTATAATAATTCTAACATGCTTACGGAACTCATACTGAATATAATATACAGCTTCTTAAACATTCTATTGGAATTTGCACTATTTTGCTGTACTGGAACTACTAGCTTGCCAAAAGAAACTGGCTTTACATACCTCAACTGCTGACTTTCTGATTAACTGGCGTAGCTCGGCTAGTATTCAACTATTTCTCCCAACTGTATTCATATTCACAAAAGAATAGAATTAATTCTACTATTATTTTGGAAAGAAACCATATTATGGCTATACCTAATGCCTATTCTTCGACTTATCGAAGAACGGCTGAAAACTCGCTATTTCTTGGGGGTCTAGAAGGGAGAAATACTCACTTTAATGCTGGGAGTATATTAACACTAGTTTGGAGCAATTCCACTTACCTTAGCTCGATGTGACGATGATTCGCCGGCCGAATTTCGTTAAAGTAACTCTGCAGGAATGCTCCCGACAGCTTTATACTTCGCTACCCGAAGTTAATTCGAGTTTGGACTGCGTTTGACGGCGTAATCGGAAGAATATTTATGTTGAACCCTCATTCTCCTCTGTTTTCTGGTTGTTTTTGCTTGAAATAAAATGAAAGTGACTTAAAAATGAAGTGGGGGGCCTTTATATACTTGGGGCCTTTAAGTCGCATTTGTTGAATGCGATTTATAAGTCGCATTTTCCTTGTGACGCTCCAACTTGGCGCTTGTACGGTCTCTCCCCAGGCCCTTTTCTCGCACATATGGCATTCTAAAACTCTTAACCAACATACAAATAGGCCAACTAAGTATCAAATACTTAGGGGTGTAACATCCTTCCCCCCTTAAGAACATTCGTCCTCAAATGTTAACTTCCCGTTTGTAGAATTTTTAACTTGCTCTACTTATTTTGGAAAACTTTCGGCAGAGTTTCCCCTGTAATATGGACTATCTCAAAAATCCTAAAACGCAGAAAAGTCCAATACAGGTACTCCATATAATACTATAGCATCCATTACACAATAAACTAAAGTCAACTATCTCACGTACACATGAATATACTGTAACTCGTAAAACAATAATAATAACATGCCTCTGGCTGACTAAGTCTGGAATAACTGAGGATATCTGACTTTTGTATTTTCTTATACTTCCCAAGTCATTTCCTCTCGGTTCCTGTTACACCATAACACTTTGGCAGAAGCAACATCTTTAGTTCTTAGTCTGCGGATCTGTCGGTCTAGTATGGCTACTGGAACTTCTTCATAGACCAACTCCTCTGTAACCTGAACATCTTGGACTGGGAAAATTCTGGAGGGATCTCCTATGCACTTTCTCTGCATAGATACATGGAAAACTGGATGGACAGATTCTAACTCTGGAGGTAAGTCTAACTCATATGGCTCTTGGCCTATTCTTCGGCGAATCTGATAAGGCCCAACAAACTTCGGGCTTAGCTTGCCTTTCTTGCCAAATCTCATTACACCCTTCATCGGCGAAACTTTCAGAAACACCCAATCACCCACATTAAATTCCAAGTTCCTATGCCGTCAGCATAAGATTTCTGGCGACTCTGAGCAGTCAGTAAACATTCTCTGATAAGCTTTACTTTTTCCTCTAACTAATGAATGATATCTGGCCCAATCAATGCTGATTCTCCTACCTCAAACCAACCAACTGGAGATCTACACTTTCGCCCATATAATCCCTTGTAAGGCGCCATCTGAATAGCTGAATGGTAACTGTTATTATAGGCGAACTCAATGAGTGGTAAATGTTCATCCCAACTACCTCCGAAATCCAACACACATGCTCACAACATATCCTCGAGCATTTGAATGGTACGTTCTGCCTGCCTATCTGTTTGAGGATGAAAAGCTGTGCTCAGGTTAACCTGCATCCCCAAGCCTCTCTAAAATGATTGCCAGAATTTAGCTGTAAACTGCGCCCCTCTGTTCGAGATAATGGACACTAGAACACCATGCAACCTGACTATTTCTCTGATATATAGCTTAGCATAATCGTCGCCGGAAAAGGTAGCCCTTACTGGCAGAAAATGAGCTGATTTTGTCAGTCTGTCAACAATCACCCAAATCGAATCGCATCTACGCCTAGTGCGGGGTAATCCTGCTACAAAATCCATATTCACGGCTTTCCATTTCCATGGAGGCACAGCTATATCCTGAGTCCGTCCGCCTGGTTTCTGATGTTCAGCTTTTACCTGCTGGTAGTTGGGACACTGAGCTACAAATTCTGCTATCCCCTTCTTCATTCCTGGCCACCGGTAGATTTCTTTTATATCGTGGTACATTTTCGTCGAACCTAGGTGGAGAGAATAGCGGGCATAATGTACCTCGCCCATAATCTGCTGGTGAAGCTCTGCAACATCTGGAACATAAAGGCGATCTTTATATCGCAATAACCCATCCTCGGTTATTTGAAAATCTATCACCTCTCCTTGCTGAACTCTATTTTCACACTGCCGTTCCTTTACTTCCACGACTAAAGACGACACTATAGTGTTCTGGATTACCGCTCTATTGTCCTCTGTTTCTGCTACACGAATGGATAAATTGGCTAACTAATGCAATTCCCAGGCTAATACTCGCTGCTCAGGCTGTAAGTGTGTAAGACTTCCCATAGATTTACGACTAAGGGCATCTGCCACCACATTAAATCTCCATGGGTGATACAGAATATTCACATCATAGTCTTTCAACAGCTCTAACGAGCGATACTGCCGCAAATTCAACCCTTTCTGGGTGAAGATATACTGTAGGCTCTTATGATCAGTGAAAATATTGTTCGGTGCGTTTGTTGGGGTTATATATTATAAACCGACACGCAAGTGCACGTGGTCAAACAAGTAATAAAGTGGCTAAGTAAGCCAAGTATCGATCCAAGGAGGCTCAGGGTATGTAAAATTTGCCTAAGTATACTATATTCTTATCTTACTTCTAACTATGCTAACAACAACGTAACCAACAGTTAATTGAGTTTTTGTTTATAAAATATATACTAAAACTATTAACAATTATTTACTATGAATTTAAACTATGGATATGAGCATGCCAAGGTTAAGAACAAGTAATGAATTCGATTGTAATAATAATTCGGTTAATCTCTTCTTCATGTTGCTAGCCAAGAACAGTAGCCTAGAAATTAAAACTCTCGTATTTAATTTCACTTAAGAATCATAAACCATTCGTCTACATTTCTGTGATCAAATGCAATTTACGACCTAGCAATACAATTCCGGTTCCTAAATTGACTAATACGGCTTTCAAGTATATTTCTATCAGGAAAGCACATCAAAACCCAATTTTTCCAAATCAAGTTAAGAACAATACCCTATTAATTCACAACTTTCCAATTTCTTGCTCTCTGGAGTGAAATTGGACTTTTTAGATGTACATTAATGTTGGCCAAGCACTAATGCAGTAAGAACAAGAATTAATAGAACAACAAGAAAGAAGAAGAAGAAAACCATATCATTTACAATCAAAATTCACTACCCATGTTCAAAACCTTAGCAAGGAAGAGAATTAGCCACTCATTTGTGGATTGATCGTCCTAAAACAAGTGTAAATCATACATACAATTGATTGAAAGAAGAAAGGAAGAGAAGAAATCTCTTAGCTTTTTTGTTCCTCAACTGCTGCTAACCCACGTCCTTGCTCCACCAAGTCTGAACTAATTAAAATAAACCTAAGTGTGCTATTTATACTAGAGGGAAATTTTTCCCGGAATAACAAGCAACGTGTCACGGAGGTCAACGCGGAGCACTGCTTCCGTGACACGGCGTGGACGCGGACCTTCACTGGAAATCCAGGGTCCGGTAAATTAGCCTCAACGTGGCACGGAGGCCAACGCGGAGGCCTATCTCCGTGCCACGGAGCTGTCGCGAGGCCTCACTGGAATTTGCCATTTAATTTCCTCTCCAAGCAGTGTGCCTCCGCGATGGTAGCGTGGCACGGCTCCATCGCGGAGCCCCTATACTTTGCGCATTCCAATGTCTTTTCCACGCTCGTATCCAAGTCCAACTCCGATATAGTTCCAACATGCATTTTAGCTCCTAAAAATCATATTTTCCTGCAAAACAAATGCTAATCATGTTGGTTAGTATAAATTCACATTTTATTACCAATTACATGAGAATATATACATATTGCACCCAAACAAGGCGAAAATAATACGTTTGAGTATCACTTGGGCATATAAATCTGCCCAAGATCACTTACCCCACACTTAAATCCTTGTTCATCCTCGAACAACACATACACAACTCATGCAAATTACATCACAACCTTCGTCACTATGGTGCGACCATTTACGTTACGGTCATACCGATTATTCAATTTTTGCAAATCATCACGAAAACATGCTTGGTCTTACAATACAATGACCTTTAATACATCAAGACTTCCTAGACTTTAAGAATTGATTCTTGATATCGGCAAACTCATGCAAATCAGCTAATCAGAAATCTGACACGAAAATCAATCTTTCATCAAGCATGTGCCCTCACAACTCAAGAGAATCTTCCCCTTTATGTTCATGCAACACACAATCATTCAAGTAGGGGCATATAAAAATTAATTTCACTCTCTCTCCCAAAAGAATTCACATGCATCATGTCATGACCCATAGGCTTACCCTTAGTGCATTACTCCACTAATATAAAGAAATGCAATGTAGGATCACGTAGGACTTTAATGGGTTGTAACGGGGCTATGGATCTAGTATATATATTGGATTAGACAATAATAGTCGCTAGCATCCTTAAGCGCCTTTTCAACACATTCCCATCGGCTCATGGACATTGTTCCTCTCTTTTCTCTTTTTCTCCCATTCATGCTGGTTTACTTTCGTACTGCCCATTTCATCAAACACACTTGACACAAAACAAAGGGTTTTCATGTACCCTCAATATCATTTAATTACAACAAGTGCCTCTTCAACATCATCTTTTCTTTCTTCACTTTGCTTTTCTTTTTCTTTTCACTCTTTAACACTTTGGGAAACATTTTCTTTTCTTTGTAAGCGCTTAAGAGCTTCATATAAACTTTAAGGCTAATGAAAAGAAGGAATAAAGCTTAGTTTATACAATTTTGGACAAAAGAAAGAAAGAAATCGGCTAAAGGCTCAACGGGCTGACTAGGGTATACAACATATAAAAAAGGTAGAATTTGACAAGAAAAAAATGGAAACTATCAGTTAAAAACAAAGAAATGCCTACATCCTTTCCAACACTACACCTCCTTCATTTCGTTTTGTAAACACACCAGGCAAGTTCTAGACGATTCACAATGGCATGGAATAACAATACCTCACTTCACACTTCATGCACATGCTCGAATCAAGATGCATTCACAGACTCTCTAATTAGCCAACCACATGAATTCAAAATTAAGCCTCAATCATACTGAATCAAATTCTATAGCCTAGGTAACTCAACATATTTACCAAATTGCATGCTTTCGAACGAATCATTTTCACGTTTTGAACATCAGTTACACACGCAACGAAATTTTTGCAACCATAAAGCAACTACAGTTCATTGATGCAATCCACCAAAGAAAAATTAAAAACAAATTAAAATCCTACTCCTACCGACTACATTTCCCTTAAGACGGTCGTCATCCATCCATCATAGGGAACGGTCACTAACTATGACATTCAGTTCAATGGGACTATTCTCGGTAAAAGAACCGAAAACAAACTCCGAGAAACCCAAAAAAATAAAAACCGAAAATTTTTGCAACACATCGATCATTTCGATAGAAAGAAAATATTTACAAGTGCAAAATATTCTCGAAAATTTTTGAAAAAAATATCGATCATCTCGATAGAAAAAATAAAAAAATATTTACAAAATATTTACACTGGCAACCATAACTTTTCATACCGCACATCATTAACCACACAAACAAATATATACACATATACCACAAATCAGTTCATAACAGGGAAAGCACAAACATTCATACAAACCAAGGAAAAACATACAGCAAATTAGAGCCCAAGTCCCAGCACCTAGCTACTCCCCACCCCATACTTGAATCGAACACTGTCCCCAGTGTTCACAAAAATTACAAAACAAAATTTCGGGTGGTGGAACTCCCTAATCAGTTGAAATATTCGACTTCTTCATCCGGTGCTGCTGCCTCGTCGCCCATATCTGAGTCAGCTCCATCGTCGTCATCGGACTCCACATCGGAGTCCTCACGACGTGTCTCCTCATCAGTAGGGACATCGTCATCTGTCGGCTCCACGAAGGCTGGTCCCACTCGGCATAAGGCTCTGGCATTCTCGCCAAATGGGTAATCCAGCTCCAGCTGCCATAATTATTCCTCGGTGGCTGGTCTCCCACCAATCCGTAGCTGCAGCATCTGCATGCCGAACATACGTGCCATGTACTGATCGTCACGAGCATGTCGCTCGCCCAAAGTCAGCACTGGCCCGTGTGTGGTGTCGGGGGCCTTAGTTTTTGTCACATCGAGGGCCCTCCGCTCCAACTGCGGAATATAGTCCAAAGCCTCTTCCTCAATGTCGAGGCCTCGGAGGAAGGTGGTGATGAGTCCGCCAAACCCGTATCTGTGGCCCTGGTGCAGTATGGCTCTCTTCATGGCGGATATAATGACCGCCCCAACATTAATCTCAAGCCCTTTCATAAGGGCATACACTAAGCAGACACGGTCCCGGGTCACATCCGTCATGTGAACTCCCGAGATCAAGCACAAACACACAATCTTCAGCCATATTCTGGCCTCCCTGTTCATTTGCGAATAAGGCAGAGTCTGGTGGTAACCCCTCTCCTTATGTCTACTCCATCGGGCTGTGGATCGAGCCCCACACAACGTACGTCTGATGTCGGTGTACGGTGGGGTGATGTTTAGCTGGCGGAGAACGTGGGCGTCTGTGTCCCGCACTCCAACGATGGCATTAAATTGGTGGGGTTCCAGTGTGACAATCTGCCCTCTGATTTTTATTGTGTGGCTTCTAATGGCCGGGTTCCAGTTTGCATAGAATTCCCGGACCAAATGTAGGTTGCACTCCTTGGGCTCCTGAAAGATAAAGCTGAGCCCAGCTGCTTCAATCCTTTGCACAATACGGGGGAACTCCTGTGCTAGTGGTTCCCGTGCAATATGTTCCTCCGGGAAGTACTTGCTCTCCTTATGCTTAGCATACCATTTCTTTCCTTCCTCGGTTACCCACCTTGTTCCGTATTGGCGGCGTTGGCCGCGCGGAACAGCTAGTGCAGCTGGGACTGCGGTGCCCAATCTTATTCTTTTTCTGCCGGTGCCTGAGGTAGAAGCACCCTTGCCCTTATCCTGTCTGCTAGCCATTGTACCTATCAATATAAATTAACAAGCACAAAGTTAAGCTATAAACATGTTAACTTCAGCTAAGGTCGGGTTAACAACGTTTACCCCACACTTAGGCCTTAGCTACTTTTACACAACTACGGCAAGGATAACTCTACTTACACCAAAGACAACAACTATACAATTTATGCTTAGTGCGTTCACAAAAATTTCGACAGCATAACGCTTAGCGTACTACTCAGACTTCATACAGCTAATTCCAATCCTACTATCGCTAAAAATTCAACCATCACACTTAGCAACAGAAACAACAAATAAAAAAACAAAGACAAAACATTCTATATACAAACGAATCCAAATAATCAAACCAATTTACACAATTTTCGCATTTTCCCCAACAATTCGAGAATTTGTCTTCCTATAACATTCACACAATATTTACCTCGACTTATCTCAATTTACAACCACACCCCGACATCGAATTCATCAAATTATCAAGTTGCCCAAGTCAAATTCAATAACCCAAGCCCTAGAATATAATTCTACAATCAAATTCGAATTATCTACATAATCGATAAGTTCAAACGCTAATTAGAACAATCCGAACATATATCCATCACAAATAACTCAACATCATGTTAAATTGCTACTTAGGGTGATATATCTCACCTCGCATGCCCAAAGACAACTAAAATCGCCAAAAATTTGAGAGAAACGAGGAAAACATACCTTTGAATTGAAGAACCGAAGAAACTTGACGTATTCCTTGCCTAATAGCGTGGCACATTTGTTGGGGAGGGGGATTTGGGTGTTTTGGTCGCGGAGAGTAGAAGAAATGGGGAAAAATTGGGCAAAATCGGGGTTAATTTAAAGAAAAACACGCGGGTCACCCGACAACCCGGTGTGACCCGGCACCAAATAGAAGGCAACGTGTCATGGAGGGTAACGCGGAGCCCCTCCTCCGTGACACGGAGCCAACGCGATGGCCCTCTGGAAATTTTAAAAATCCGGATTTTGCCTTCAACGTGTCACGGAGGGTAACGCGGAGCCCTCCCTCCGTGACACAGAGCCAACGCCCCAGTGCACTGTTTCTTCAATAAAATTATTTTTTCATACCTTGCCTTATTTTTCCCGCTTCCATGCATATTTTTCTCCGTTTGACCTGAAAATCACTTTACTAAACGAAATTGGTTAGATTAATAGATTTCCCTAACTAAAATGAAAAAATATTAACTAAAACAAGAATCTAAACCTAATCAAGAAAAGAAAAAAATAAAAATAAAAATTATTTACACTAAAAAAAAGAAAGAAAGAAAATATTTTTCACGGGTTGCCTCCCGTGCAGCGCCTGGTTTACCGTCGCGGCTCGACGTACCAAGTTTCACCGCTTTTTCCTCCACCTTGAGGATATGAATCTCACCCCTAATTTCTTCTCTAATTTCCTCATATGCTCCAGGGGTGGTGGTGAAAAATTGTAAGGACCAAACAGTAGGTGTTGCCTTTTTACTTTATTGGCCCTCAAGTAAGCGAAGTCATTTTGTCTCTCTGCGTTGGCAAATTTCAAAATATATGGTGCTTGGCCCTCCTCTAGACATTTCTCTATAAGCTTGGAAGACTCTCTTTCTATGTTGTCAACCAAATCTAACGTCGAAAAATGCGTAGAGTGTGGTCCAATACACCTCAACTTTGAAATTGCATTTTGCTTGACCTCCTTACTTGCATACTCCTTCTCAACATCGACATCTATTTCTCCATTAAGGTCAAATGGGAGATATTCTTTCTCTTCTTCCATGAATGGATTTTCTATAGGTATGAGCCGCTCACGGGGACACTCAAGAGATTCTAATTGTTGGGCTTCATCCAAAAATTCACCCTTGTATTCCTCTTGTAGTTCCTCTTGAATATCGGCTAAAACTGTCACCTGCAAATTATCACAAGCTTCAGCCTCAGCACACATCTCCGTGAGTTTGACGCTCATCCTGCTTACAGCCTCTACATTCTCCTTTTGCTGAAGTATCAATTCTGCCACCGACTCCTTCATTGCTTCTGATTGCTCCAGGAGTTGTTTCATCATGTCCTCTATTTGAACTTGGCGTCCCAAGTCCTCATTTTCAACATGCCTATATTCAGCAAAAACAACAGAATGATCATAGCGGGGGCTTGGGGGAGCGGAATATGCCTTTGGACAGTCACCCCAATGGCCATATTGACACCCACATATATTGCACGTGTTACAGTTTTGAAACAAGTGGGGTCCTCCGCAATTCATGCAAGATTCGCCGAAATATGCGTATCCACCATTTATTTTCCAAGATGTCATGTCAATGTGGGTATTCGAAACAGAGAAAAATTAAAATGAACAAAGAATTAAAACAAATACTAAGACCAAGTTGTCAACACTCAAGAAAATAAAACAAGAATACAGTAAATTTACACTAAACACAATTTCACAAATTTGCCTAGCTTCCCCGGCAACGGCGCCAAGAACTTGTTAGGTGCGTTTGTTGGGGTTATATATTATAAACCGACACGCAAGTGCACGTGGTCAAACAAGTAATAAAGTGGCTAAGTAAGCCAAGTATCGATCCAAGGAGGCTCAGGGTATGTAAAATTTGCCTAAGTATACTATATTCTTATCTTACTTCTAACTATGCTAACAACAACGTAACCAACAGTTAATTGAGTTTTTGTTTATAAAATATATACTAAAACTATTAACAATTATTTACTATGAATTTAAACTATGGATATGAGCATGCCAAGGTTAAGAACAAGTAATGAATTCGATTGTAATAATAATTCGGTTAATCTCTTCTTCATGTTGCTAGCCAAGAACAGTAGCCTAGAAATTAAAACTCTCGTATTTAATTTCACTTAAGAATCATAAACCATTCATCTACATTTCTGTGATCAAATGCAATTTACGACCTAGCAATACAATTCCGGTTCCTAAATTGACTAATACGGCTTTCAAGTATATTTCTATCAGGAAAGCACATCAAAACCCAATTTTCCCAAATCAAGTTAAGAACAATACCCTATTAATTCACAACTTTCCAATTTCTTGCTCTCTGGAGTGAAATTGGACTTTTTAGATGTACATTAATGTTGGCCAGGCACTAATGCAGTAAGAACAAGAATTAATAGAACAACAAGAAAGAAGAAGAAGAAAACCATATCATTTACAATCAAAATTCACTACCCATGTTCAAAACCTTTGCAAGGAAGAGAATTAGCCACTCATTTGTGGATTGATCATCCTAAAACAAGTGTAAATCATACATACAATTGATTGAAAGAAGAAAGGAAGAGAAGAAATCTCTTAGCTTTTTTGTTCCTCAACTGCTGCTAACCCACGTCCTTGCTCCACCAAGTCTGAACTAATTAAAATAAACCTAAGTGTGCTATTTATACTAGAGGGAAATTTTTCCCGGAATAACAAGCAACGAGTCGCGGAGGTCAACGTGGAGCACTGCCTCCATGACACGGCGTGGACGCGGACCTTCACTGAAAATCCAGGGTCCGGTAAATTAGCCTCAACGTGGCACGGAGGCCTATCTCCGTGCCACGGAGCTGTCGCGAGGCCTCACTGGAATTTGCCATTTAATTTACTCTCCAGGCAGTGTGCCTCCGCGATGGTAGCGTGGCACGGCTCCATCGCGGAGCCCCTATACTTTTCGCATTCCAATGTCTTTTCCACACTCGTATCCAAGTCCAACTCCGATATAGTTCCAACATGCATTTTAGCTCCTAAAAATCATATTTTCCTGCAAAACAAATGCTAATCTTGTTGGTTAGTATAAATTCACATTTTATTACCAATTACATGAGAATATATACATATTGCACCCAAACAAGGCGAAAATAATACGTTTGAGTATTACTTGGGCATATAAATCTGCCCAAGATCAAATATCTACGTGGATGCCATACAAGTAATGTCTCCATATCTTTAAGGCGTGAATCACTGCGGCCAATTCCAGGTCATGGGTAGGATAGTTATTTTCGTGTTTCCTCAGCTGTCTGGAAGCATAAGCAATTACTTTACCATGCTGCATCAACACACATCCTAACCTAACACACGGAGCGTCACAATAAACTGCATCACCTTTTGTACCTTCTAGCAATGCTAACACGGGAGCTTACATTAACCTGTCTTTCAATTCTTGGAAGCTCTACTCACATGCCTCAGTCCACTGAAATTTTGCTGCCTTCTACGTTAGTTTAGTCAGAGATGCTGCTAAGGCAGAAAATCCTTCAACAAACCTCCTGTAGTACCCTGCTAACACCAGGAAACTGCATACCTCGGTGGGAGTGGTAGGTCTGGGCCATGTTTTCACTACTTCTATTTTCTGTGAATCTACTTGTATACCAGCATCCGACACGATATGACCCAAAAAGGCTACTGAATTCAGCCAAAATTCAGATTTAGAGAATTTGGCATACAGCTGACGGTCTTTGAGAATCTGGAGCACTGTCCATAAATGATCCTGGTGGTCTGCCTCTGAGCGAGAATACACCAGAATATCATCAATAAACACTATCACGAACAGGTCCAGGTATGGTCTAAAAATGTTGTTCATCAGGTCCATAAACACGGCTGGAGCATTCGTCAGCCCAAAGGACATGACTAAGAATTCAAAATGGTCGTATCTGGTCCTGAAGGCAGTCTTTGGAATGTCCCTTTCATGAACCCAAACCTGTGATATCCGGACCTTAAGTCAATTTTGGAGAAATATCTAGCTCCCTGTAACTGATCAAACAAATCATCTATCCTGGGAAGCAGATACTTATTCTTGACAGAAACTTTATTCAGTTGCCGATAGTCTATACACATGCGGAGGGAACCATCCTCTTTCTCACAAATTGAACTAGCACACACCAAGGTGAAGTACTCGGCCTGATAATGCCCTTGTCTAACAAATCCTTCAACTGCTCCTTTAGTTCTCTGAGTTCAGCAGGAGCCATGTGATAAGGGGGAATTGATATGGGCTAACTGTCCGACAATAAATCAATTGCAAAGTCTATTTCCCTTTTTGGGGGAATACCAGGTAGCTCATCTGGGAATACATCGGGGAATTCATTAACTGTTACACCCCGTAGAATTCCCGGCACTTAGATGACCTATTCGCACGTTGGTTAAGTATATTTGAAGGCCATACGTGCTAGGGAAAGGTCCGGGAAAAGATCGGACGAGAAACCCGTCGAAACCATCGTGGGAGGAGCCAAGGCAGAGCCCCTCCGCGATGGCAGCGTGTCACGGAGGTGAGGCCTCCGCGATGGCTCCGTGACATGTTGCCCAGGTTCATCCCCAAGTATATAAGCCCCCACTTCGGTTTAAAATCATATTACACTTATAAATTTCCAGAGAAACGAAGTGAAGCCGAGGAAGATGAAGAAAATTAAATATTTTCGTCCGATTACGCTGCCAAATGCTGCCCAAACTCAAATTAGTTCCAGATACCCGAGTATTTAGCAGCAGAGAGCATTTCTACGGAATTAGTTTCGCAAAATACGGCCGACGAATCGGCGAGCCACCGAACTAAAGTAAGTAGAATTGCTCTAAATTAATGTCTATGTGTTCCTAGCTGAGAAGTGAATACTTCTCCCTTCTGGGCCGCTGAAAAATAGCGAGTTTTCGACCGTCTTTCGATAAGCCTAAGTTTAGGCTATAAACTATATCGAAAGTAACGTCGTTCTTTACAATAAAGCTGTACTTAGTATTAATTGACGTATTTATGAATGCAGTTGGGAGAAAATAGTTGAAGTACCGGCCGAGCCTCGTTCGACGGACGAATAATTCAAAGAGAAGGTATGTAAAGTTAGTTTCCTTCGGCAAGTTAAGTAATATCAGTGTAGTGTAACAAATTACGGACCAGTAGAATGTTCAGAAGTCAAATGTTGCGTTATTATGAATGTTGGTACGATGTGAGAAACATTGGGTTGTAATGTGTATGAAACCTATCAGTATGATATAGATTCTAACGCAAGCGTTAGAGATTGCCCAGTATATTCAGTGTGTGATGTAATATGCCATGTTAAGATATTGTTGTGTTCAGCTGAAACCCCGCGGAGTAGTACAGTATCCGAAAAGCACTTTAGAAATAGAATAGCAGGCTAAAATGAAGTTCAGAAAGCATGTCAGGAATAGTAAATCAGGTTACTATAGAAAATCAGTATACAACATAGTTCAGCAGAAAGACTATATTCGTACATATATATATAGTACTTCCAGCCTCAACATGCATCAAGTGTGTATATATTTCTATCACTAGTCCAGCATATAGTGTATACAGAAACTTAGCAAACAGCAGAGTTTTCAGCAGAAACATTATCTTATATAACATTTGCCCAGTACAGCCCGGCAGGAGACTATATTCATATTTATACATCTTTACTTGCCTCAGCACGTATTAAATACGTACAGATTACTATCAGTAGCCTAGCATGTAATATATATGATACTTTATCCCTATCAGCATGTGAGATACCCAGACAATATTACCAGTTGAGACCGTTGTGTTGTTTGGGGTTGGATTACCTAGCATCCATGACCGCCCAGGGTTAATAGCCGTATCGACTCGTCCGCCAGAGGAAGAGGATACGTCACTCTACGGAGTGGCATGCCGTCCCGCCAGGGGACGAAGATGGGATGCCAGTTTTTCCCCATACTTGTGCCTTGATCGGCCCTTACACACCCCAGTCGAGCGGATACGCCCGAGTGCAGATTCAGGAGTCCTCCGGACTCAGATGCAGTTATAGTCAGGGGCTCAGCAAGCCCAAGTGCACACCCAGGGGACCGGCGGGATGCTTACAGCCACTATAGGAGATGGGATGACCGGGGTAGGGGTATAGATTCTGTGTTGATTGTACCTCCCGGCTTATGGGGGCCGGGTAAGGTTGTGTATGCTATGTTATGTTATGTATGTTGTGCTATGTTATATTAGACATGAGTAGATTAGTAGTAGAATGATACGTCTCCAGAAATGACACCTACTCCCTCCAGCATGATTAAGAACAGGTACGATCTACACCATCAGATAGTTAATCTAGTTCCTCTTATTCCAGTTTCGACAGTTATGTTATTGATTTCAGATATCCCTTCAGTTCTTACAGATTCAGTTATCTCCTGTTATTCAGAATTTTTAGTTATATTACTTGTATTCAGCTGTATTCAGTTTGCTTTACATACTCAGTACCAGCGGTACTGACGCCCAGTGGGGCGCTGCATTACTTGCCTGCAGGTACCCATAGACGCGCAGGCGATACCACGTGATCCCCATCAGCGGTCGAATATTCAGCTCCTGTCATCCGGAGACTGAATTTCTAGAGGTGTAGTTCAGTTCCTTTTGTTGTACAATACGGGTAGGTCGGGGCCCTGTCCCGATCATTTCTATTATTCTTCTTAGAGGCCTATAGTCTGTATGTATTCCCTGTGGTCAGATGAGCCGGTCGTGTGAGGCCGTGCAGTTGTATAGTTGCCTTTACTCCTTTCTTTCTTTTGTAATGGCCGTGTGGGGCCATAGTTTGCCAGTAGTGGTGACCTTGCCGGTCACGTAGCTTTTCAGTATGTTATGTTTGAGTTACAGATAACTAGACAGCATGGTGGCCTTGTCGGCCCGCATAGGTTCCCCTGAATTAACATGTTTCTGGTCAGCTGTAATACAGGTACAGAAGGCTATAGGCCAATGGGCCGGGGGCTGTATTTACAGCCGTTATATAGCCCTTTGTTTCCAGAAATGTGAGTTAGAGCCAGCCAGGCGCCAGATGCGCCCAGGCTTAACAAGTTTAGCAGGTCAGGTCCTAGTAGGGCACCAGGTGCCAGTCATACCCCCCAAGGTGGGGTGTGACAAACTTGGTATCAGAGCAGGTCGTATCCCAGGGAGTCTGCAAGCCGTGCTAAGTAGAGTCCTGTCCATGGATGTGTTGTGCACCACATACTATGGGTAGGAGGCTGCAAGGCATGATAGGATGGTTGTCTTTTATTCTGATTCAGTCATGCTATAGAGCGGTACAGTATAGGGTTGATTCCCTAAAATCTTACCATATTCTTTGGTTACAGATAATGTCAGACCAGCGCCATCCTATTATAGGTCGGAACTTAGACATTGCAGCAGGAGAAGGCACCAGCAGGATGCCTCCCCCTCATTTGGAGACAGCCCGATCAGAGGGCACTACAAAGGCATCATCCCAGCCTCCTCAGCAGTCCCCACCACGTCAGAAGCCACTTGGGGAGACATTACCTTCAGCAGCCCCTATATTGACTCCTTCTGATCAGGAGGTTAGGAGTGCTGTAGTTCTGTTAGCACAGATGATGGCTGCTCAGCGTCAGCCAATGCCATCTACAGTTGCAGAATCATCAGGAGGGCCCGGTAGTTCGAGGGTCCGAGAGTTTTTAGCCCTGAATCCCCCACAGTTCACAGGCACGGACCGAACAGAGGACCCCCAGGATTTTCTGGATCAGATGCAGAGAATCTTCAGGGTTATGCACGCCACGTCCACCGAGTCAGTCGAGTTGGCCGCATTCCGGTTACGGGATATTGCGGTGTTCTGGTATGAAAGCTGGGAGAGGTCCCGAGGGAGAGATGTTTCCCCTCCCACCTGGTCCATCTTTTCAGGAGCCTTTCTGGATCATTATTTGCCGCGGGAGATTCGACAAGCCCGGGTAGACCAGTTCCTACATCTAGAATAGGGGGCCATGAGTGTTCGGGAATATTCTTTGCAGTTTGATTCCTTAGACCGATATGCACCAGCCTTTATTGATACTATGGCATCCAGAGTGCATCGCTTCATTACGGCATTGAATCCAGAATATGTTGAGATTTGCACTACAGCCACACTGCGAGAGGACATGGATATTGCTCGCATTCAGGAATTTGCTCAGAATATTGAGGGCATCAGACAGCGGCAACGAGAGGTCAGAAGGGTTAATCAGGAACAGCGTCGCCGGGACAGGCCAGTTGAATTACCGGGAGGGGCCCGGGGAGGACCCAAGCCCCGATTGTCAGACAGGCCGCCCAGGCCCCCGCCTCCGTCACAGTCACAGGGGGGTAGATTCAGCCGCAGGGGGCAGTCAGGGACTGGTAGAGGCTCGCAGATGGCAGATTCACTATCACAGAGGAGGGCAGAGCAGAGTAGGTATACCCTACCACTTTGCCCTATATGCAATCGACGCCATTCTGGAGCATGCAGATATGGCTCTACCGCATGTTATATTTGTGGCCAAGAAGGCCATTTGATGAAATATTGCTGAGCCAGAGGTCGAGAGGACCGCGATAGACAGGATAGGACATCAGCAGGGTCACGAGTCACAACATCCTCGACTGGGCGCAGGCCCTCAGTTTCAGCAGGCAGGGGTCGGGGCAGATCAGGGGTCTCCAGTACAGGTGCGGGTCCAAGCCGCACATATGCTTTACCAGGGAGACAAGATTCAGAAGCATCGCCTGATGTCGTGACAGGTATGCTAACTATCTGCTCGCACCCTACTTATGTGCTAATTGACCGAGGGTCTACTTTGTCCTATATTACTCCATTTGTGGCACGGAAGTTTAGTATTGTACCAGAATCATTACAGCAGCCCTTTCTAGTATCTACGCCCGTTGGTGACTCTATCACAGCTAGACGAATCTACCGCGGGTGTACAGTAGAGATTGTTGACCGTCAGACCACAGTAGATCTGGTCGAGTTAGAAATGATAGACTTCGATGCCATAATGGGTATGGACTGGTTAGTGCCATGCTTTGCCAATGTTGAATGTTGGACCAAAACGGTCCGATTCCACTTCCCGGGGGAAGCAGTACGGGAGTGGAAGGGCAGCACCGTGACGCCAAAAGGTAGGTTTATTTCATACCTTCAGGCGAGAAAGTTGATATCTAAGGGGTGTATTTACCATCTTGTCAGAGTTCAGGATGTCCAAGCAGAATCTCTGACACTCCAGTCTGTCCCAGTGGTAAATGAATTCCCAGATGTATTTCCTGATGAGTTACCTGGTATTCCCCCAGAAAGGGAAATAGACTTTGCTATTGACTTGCTACCAGGCACTCAGCCAATATCAATACCTCCTTATCGTATGGCTCCTGCAGAACTCAGAGAATTACAGGAGCAGTTGAAAGACTTGTTAGATAAAGGTTTTATCAGGCCGAGTACTTCCCCATGGGGTGCGCCAGTCTTGTTTGTGAGAAAGAAAGATGGCTCGCTCTGAATGTGCATAGATTATCGGCAGCTAAACAAAGTTACAGTAAAGAACAAGTATCCGCTCCCCAGAATTGATGACTTATTTGATCAGTTGCAGGGAGCCAGATACTTTTCTAAGATTGACTTCCAGTCCGGATACCACCAGGTCCGAGTACGTGAAAGAGATATTCCTAAGACAGCATTCAGGACCCGATATGAGAATTTTGAATTTCTGGTTGTGTCCTTCGGGCTAACGAACGCCCCAGCAGTTTTTATGGACCTGATGAACAGTATTTTCAGACCGTTCTTGGACTTGTTCGTGATAGTATTCATTGATGACATTCTGGTGTATTCTCACTCTAAAGCAGATCACCAGACTCATTTGCGGACAGTGCTCCAGATTCTCAGGGACCGCCAGTTGTATGCTAAGTTTTCGAAGTGTGAATTCTGGCTTAACTTAGTGGCCTTTTTAGGGCATATTGTCTCAGACACCGATATACAGGTAGATAAGCAGAAGATAGAAGCAATTAAGTCATGGCCTAGGCCTACCACCCCGACTGAAGTTCGTAGCTTTCTGGGGTTAGCAGGGTATTATCAGAGATTCGTTGAGGGATTCTCAACCATTGTAGCACCTTTAACTAAATTGACACAGAAAGCAGCAAAGTTTCAGTGGATGGAGGCATGCGAGCAGAGTTTCCAGGAATTGAAAGACAGGTTAACCTCAGCCCCAGTATTAGCATTGCTGGAAGGCACAGAAGGTTATTCAATTTATTGCGACGCATCAGGTGTCGGATTGGGTTGTGTGTTGATGCAACATGGTAGAGTAATTGCATATGCCTCCAGACAACTGAGAAAACACGAAAAGAATTACCCTACCCATGACCTGGAATTGGCCGCAGTAATTCATGCCTTGAAGATGTGGAGGCATTATCTGTACGGCGTCCATGTTGACATTTATACAGATCATAAGAGCTTACAGTACATTTTCACCCAGAGGGAGTTGAATCTGCGGCAATGCCACTGGTTAGAGTTGTTGAAAGACTATGATGTGAATATTCTATACCACCCCGGAAAAGCTAATGTTGTAGCAGATGCCCTGAGCCGTAAGTCGATGGGGAGTTTGGCGTATTTACGGCCTGAGAAATGGAAGTTAATCAAGGAAATTCATCAGTTAGCTGATCTAGCCGTTCGAGTAATAGAAACAAAAAATAATGAAGCAGTAATTCAGAATTCTGCAGTGTCATCGTTAGTTACAGAGGTAAAAGAACGGCAGTATGAGGATCCCGATTTAGTCCAGCTCAGAGATAGAGTTCAGAAAGGTAAGGAGCAAGATTTTGAGATAACCGAGGATGATGTGCTACATTGTAAGGGCCGCCTTTGTGTCCCGAATGTCGCAGGACTTCGTGGGCAGATCATGCATGAGGTACACTACGCTCAGTATTCCCTTCACCCAGGGGCGACGAAAATGTACCACGACATCAGAGACATCTATTGGTGGCCAAGTATGAAAACTGAGATAGCTGAATTTGTATCTAGATGTGCTAATTGTCAGCAGGTGAAAGCAGAGCACCAGAAACCGGGTGGTTTGACTCAAGAGATAATGATACCTATGTGGAAATGGGAAGTGATAAACATGGATTTTGTAACGGGATTACCCCGTACTAGACGCAGAAATGATTCCATTTGGGTAATAGTTGACAGGCTGACAAAATCAGCTCATTTCCTGCCAGTAAGGGCTACCTTCTCAGCTGAGGATTATGCCGAATTATATATCAGAGAAATAGTTAGATTGCATGGGGTGCCGGTATCTATCATTTCAGACAGGGGGGCACAGTTTACAGCTAGGTTCTGGCAGTCGTTTCAGAAAGGTCTGGGGACGCAGATTAATTTGAGCACAGCATTTCATCCTCAGACAGACGGGCAGGCTGAACGTACGATTCAGACGCTCGAAGATATGCTGCGAGCGTGTGTGTTAGATTTTGGGGGTAGCTGGGATGAACATCTCTCGTTAATTGAATTTGCTTATAATAACAGCTACCATTCAGTTATTCAGATGGCGCCTTTCGAGGCATTGTACGAACGAAAATATAGATCACCGGTGGGCTGGTTTGAGATAGGAGAATCAACATTAGTTGGCCCAGACATTGTTCGGCAGTCCGAGGAAAAGATAAAGCTTATCCGAGAACGTTTACTGACTGCTCAGAGCCGCCAGAAGTCATACGCAGATAGGCGGCGCAGAGATGTAGAATTTTCGGTAAACGATTGGGTATATCTAAAAGTGTCCCCGATGAAAGGGGTAATGAGGTTTGGCAAGAAGGGCAAGCTTAGCCCAAGATTCATTGGGCCGTATCAGATTCGGCGAAGAATAGGCCGCGTGGCATACGAGTTGAACTTGCCTCCAGAGTTAGCGTCGGTTCACCCAGTATTCCATGTTTCTATGTTAAGGAAGTTCGTAGGGGACCCTTCTACAGTAGTTCCAGTTCAAAATGTCCAGGTCACAGAAGAGTTAGCATATGAAGAGGTTCCCGTAGCTATTTTAGACAGACAGGTTCGCAGGCTAAGAACTAAAGATGTTGCATATGTCAAAGTATTGTGGCGTAACAGAAATCGGGAGGAAATGATGTGGGAGGCTGAAGAAGATATGAAAAGCAGATACCCTCACCTATTTCAGGCCTAGTCAGACGACAGGTATGTCCGTATCATTATTTATACAGTACCTTATGGTTGTATGTTGTAAATGATAAAGAAAGAAGTGATATTTAGTTGTTCAGTGGATCTTAGAATATTATATGCAGTGCCTGTGTTGGACTTTTCTGCATTTCAGGTTTTTGCGATAGTCCATATTACAGAGGAAACTCTGCCGAAATTTTTCTAGAAAGTAAAGTAAGCAGTCCTTTAGATAACAGTGTACATTCGAGGATGAATGTTATTAAGGGGGGGAGAATGTTACACCCCGTAGAATTCCCGGCACTTAGATGACCTATTCGCACGTTGGTTAAGTATATTTGAAGGCCATACGTGCTAGGGAAAGGTCCGGGAAAAGATCGGACGAGAAACCCGTCGAAACCATCACGGGAGGAGCCGAGGCAGAGCCCCTCCGCGATGGCAGCGCGTCACGGAGGTGAGGCCTCTGCGATGGCTCCGTGACACGTTGCCCAAGTTCAGCCCCAAGTATATAAGCCCCCACTTCGGTTTAAAATCATATTACACTTATAAATTTCTAGAGAAACGAAGTGAAGCCGAGGAAGACGAAGAAAATTAAATATTTTCGTCCGATTACGCTGCCAAACGCTGCCCAAACTCAAATTAATCTCAGATACCTGAGTATTTAGCAGCAGAGAGCATTTCTACGGAATTAGTTTCGCGAAATACAGCCGACGAATCGGCGAGCCACCGAACTAAAGTAAGTAGAATTGCTCTAAATTAATGTCTATGTGTTCCTAGCTGAGAAGTGAATACTTCTCCCTTCTGGGCCGCTGAAAATAGCGAGTTTTCGACCGTCTTTCGATAAGCCTAAGTTTAGGCTATAAACTATATCGAAAGTAACGTCGTTCTTTACAATAAAGCTGTACTTAGTATTTATTCACGTATTTATGAATGCAGTTGGGAGAAAATAGTTGAAGTACCGGCCGAGCCTCGTTCGACGGACGAATACTTCAAAGAGAAGGTATGTAAAGTTAGTTTCCTTCGGCAAGTTAAGTAATATCAGTGTAGTGTAACAAATTACGGACTAGTAGAATGTTCAGAAGTCAAATGTTGCGTTATTATGAATGTTGGTACGATGTGAGAAACATTGGGTTGTAATGTGTATGAAACCTATCAGTATGATATAGATTCTAACGCAAGCGTTAGAGATTGCCCAGTATATTCAGTGTGTGATGTAATATGCCATGTTAAGATATTGTTGTGTTCAGCTGAAACCCCGCGGAGTAGTACAGTATCCGTAAAGCACTTCAGAAATAGAATAGCAGGCTAAAATGAAGTTCAGAAAGCATGTCAGGAATAGTAAATCAGGTTACTATAGAAAATCAGTATACAACATAGTTCAGCAGAAAGACTATATTTGTACATATATATATAGTACTTCCAGCCTCAGCATGTATCAAGTGTGTACATATTTCTATCACTAGTCCAGCATATAGTGTATACAGAAACTTAGCAAACAACAGAGTTTTCAGCAGAAACATTATCTTATATAGCATTTGCCCAGTACAGCCCGACAGGAGACTATATTTATATTTATACATCTTGACTTGCCTCAGCACGTATTAAATATGTACAGATTACTATCAGTAGCCCAGCATGTAATATATATGATACTTTATCCCTATTAGCCTCAGCATGTGAGATACCCAGACAGTATTACCAATTGAGACCGTTGTATTGTTTGGGGTTGGATTACCTAGCATCCATGACCGCCCAGGGTTAATAGCTGTATCGACTCATCCGCCAGAGGACGAGGATACGTCACTCTACGGAGTGGCATGCCGTCCTGCCAGGGGACGAAGATGGGATGCTAGTTTTTCCCCACACTTGTGCCTTGATCGGCCCTTACACACCCCAGTCGAGCGGATACGCCCAGGTGCAGATTCAGGAGTCCTCCGGACTCAGATGCAGTTATAGTCAGGGGCTCAGCAAGCCCAAGTGCATACCCAGGGGACCGGCGGGATGCTTACAGCCACTATAGGAGATGGGATGACCGGGGTAGGGGTATAGACTCTGTGTTGATTGTACCTCCCGGCTTATGGGGGTCGGGTAAGGTTGTGTATGCCATGTTATGTTATGTATGTTGTGTTATGTTATATTAGACATGAGTAGATTAGTAGTAGAATGATACGTCTCCAGAAATGACACCTACTCCCTCCAGCATGATTAAGAACAGGTATGATCTACACCATCAGATAGTTAATCTAGTTCTTCTTATTCCAGTTTCGACAGTTATGTTATTGATTTCAGATATCCCTTCAGTTCTTACAAATTCAGTTATCTCCTGCTATTCAAAATTTTTAGTTATATTACTTGTATTCAGCTGTATTCAGTTTGCTTTACATACTCAGTACCAGCGGTACTGACGCCCAGTGGGGCGCTGCATTACTTGCCTGCAGGTACCCATAGACGCGCAGGCGATACCACGTGATTCCCATCAGCGGTCGAATATTCAGCTCCTGTCATCCGGAGACTGAATTTCTAGAGGTGTAGTTTAGTTCCTTTTGTTGTACAGTACGGGTAGGTCGGGGCCCTGTCCCGATCATTTCTATTATTCTTCTTAGAGGCTTGCAGTCTGTATGTATTCCCTGTGGTCAGATGAGCCGGTCGTGTGAGGCCGTGCAGTTGTATAGTTGCCTTTACTCCTTTCTTTCTTTTGTAATGGCCGTGTGGGGCCATAGTTTGCCAGTAGTGGTGACCTTGCCGGTCACGTAGCTTTTCAGTATGTTATGTTTGAGTTACAGATAACTAGACAGCATGGTGGCCTTGTCGGCCCGCATAGGTTCCCCTGAATTAACATGTTTCTGGTCAGCTGTAATACAGGTACAGAAGGCTATAGGCCAATGGGCCGGGGGCTGTATTTACAGCCGTTATATAGCCCTTTGTTTCCAGAAATGTGAGTTAGAGCCAGCCAGGCGCCAGATGCGCCGAGGCTTAACAAGTTCAGCAGGTCAGGTCCTAGTAGGGCACCAGGTGCCAGTCATACCCCCCAAGGTAGGGTGTGACATTAACCACTGAAACAGACTGGAAAGTCGGAGGCTCTATCCGAACATCCTGAACTCTTACAATGTGGTAAATGCACCCCTTGGCTATCAACTTTCTTGCCCGAAGATAGGAAATAAACCTACCGTTTGGCATAGCTTTACTGCCTTCCACTCTCGTACTACCTCCCTTGGAAAGTGGAATCGAACCATCTTGGTCCAACATTCTACATTGGCATAGCATGGAGCTAACCGATCCATACCCATAATGGTGTCAAAATCAACCATTTCTAACTCTACCAAATCTGTTGTGGTCTGACGGTTAGTAACCTCTACTATACACCCTCGATAAACCCTTCTGGCTATAATAGAGTCACTGACGGGTGTAGATACTGAAAAGGGTTGCTGAAGCAATTCTGATATAATACTGAACTTTCGAGCCACTAATGGGGTAACATAGGACAAGGTAGATCCCAGGTCGATTAATACATAAGCAGGGTGAGAGCAAATAGTCATCATACCTGTCACAACATCTGGAGACGCCTCTGAATCCTGTCTCCCTAGTAATGCATAGGTACGGCTTGGGCCCTCACTTGAACTAGAGGCCCCTGATCTGCCTCGGCCTCTGCCTGCTGAAACTGAGCGTCTGCGCCCTACCGGGGCTGCTGGAGCTCACGACCATGCTGATGCCCTGTCCTATCTATCCCAGTCACCCTGACCCCTAGCTGGACAATCTCTCATCACATGACCCTTATGTCTGCATATATAACACCCTGTAGAGCCATATCTGCAAGCTCCATAATGGCGTCGGCTGCAAATAGGGCAAAGTGGTGGTGTATACCTACTCTATTCTGCCCTCCTCTGCTGGGGTGAATCTACTGTTCGAGAACTTCCGTCGGACTCTGACTGTCCTCGATGACTGAATCTACCCCTCTACTGCTGTGATGGAGGCGGGGGTCTAGGTGGCCTATCTGACAACCGTGGCCTAGGCCCTCTCCGAATCTCCCCCTGTAACTCATCTGACCTGTTCCTGTGGCGCTGTTCCTGACTTGTTCGTCTGCTATCTTGTTGCCGCTGTCTGAGGCCCTCAATATCTGATCAAAATCCTTCACTCAAACAATATCCATATCTTCCCACAAAGTAGCTGTCATACAGGCCTCAATATACTCTGGGTTCAGCCCCATAATAAACTGGTGGACTTTGGATGGCATGGTGTCTACAAAGTTTGTCATGCCCCACCTTGGGAGGCATGACTGGCACCTGGTGTCCTACTAGGACCTGGACTACTAGATTTACTGAGCATAAGCACTTCTGGTGTTAGGCTGGCTCTAACTCTGGATTTAAGAAAACGACGGGCTATATAATGGCTGTAAACACAACCTCCGGCCGACAAGGCCTATAGCCACCTGTAAGGATATAAACAGCTAACTAGAACAACCAACTACAAGGGATCCTATGCGGGCCGACAAGGCCACCATGTTTTTTAGTTATATCCGAGAAATGAAATCGAGCACTAAACTGATTTGTGACCGAGAAGGCCACCAACTAACAACTAAATAAGGCCCCACACGACCATCATATACAATCTGACCACAGGGAATATGATACAAGCTGCAAGCCTCTAAGAATAATAAGATGGTCGGGACAGGGCCCCGACCTACCCTTACTGTACAATCAAAAGGAGAGTAAACCTCTTTCTTTCAAGCTCCGGATGAAAGGAGCTGAAGGCTCAGTATTGCTGACTGGAACTACGAGGGATCTACTCCTCGTCTATGTGTACTTGTAGGCAAGTAATGCAGCGCCCCAAAATGGGCATCAGTACCATTGGTACTGAGTATGCAAAGCAATAACTAAAAATAACTGAAAGCAAACAATAATACTGATACATACTGAAGTAATAGGAGACGGGCTGAGATTGACTGAAAAGAGCGTAACTTTACTGAAGAGAGTAAGAGTCATACCTGATAACATGGCGGTCTACTTTCTATCTATTAATAACTAACACAACATAGCATACAAGAACCTTACCAGCCCCCATAAGCCATAAGGTACCAACCAGCGCACAATCTATATAGCCCTACCTAGGTCATACCATCTACCTAGTAACTATGAGCATCCTGCCGGCCCCCTCGGTATGCAACTTGGGCTCGCTGGGCCCCTGACTATAGCTGTATCTAAGTTCGGAGGACACCTGAAATCTAAAATCTGAAATCTGTAATCTAAAATCTGAAATCTGCACCCCGGGCGCAAGCGCTCGATAGGGGGTGTGGTATAGTGCTTATCAGCCTGCTATAGATAATCTGCATCCCATCTTCGTCTGCTGGCGGATGACATGCCACTCCGTAGAGTGACATATCCTCACTCTTTGGCGGGTGAGTCGACACAGCTATTAACCCTAGGGTGGTCAAGGAAGCTCTAAGGGTGCCCAACACAGAACAATCATGTCTCCACATATAGCAATAACCGCATGTAATATATATATACTGAATCTGATAATAATATTTATATTATGGTATTCTGTTTTGAATTTCATACTGAAATATACTGAATTTGATACTGAAATATGCTGAATCTGATACTAAAATATACTGAATCTAATACTGATATATACTGAGTCAGAAATAATATTTATGGAATATTCTACTAGGAATTATACTGTTTTATTGAGTTTCATGTTGAACACTGTATGATAATTCTAACATGCTTACTGAACTCATACTGAATATAATATATGGCTTCTGAAACATTCTACTGGAATTTGTACTATTTTGCTGTACTGGAACTACTAGCTTGCCTAAAGAAATTGGCTTTACATACCTCAACTGCCGACTTTCTGATTAACTAATGTAGCTCGGCTAGTATTCAGCTAGTTCTCCCAACTGTATTCATATTCACGAAAGAATAGAATTAATTCTACTATTATTTTGGAAAGAAACAATATTATGGCTATACCTACTGCCTATTCTTCGATTTATCGAAGAACGGCCGAAAACTTGCTATTTCTCGGGGGTCTAGAAGGGAGAAATACTCACTTTAATGCTGGGAGTATATTAACACTAGTTTGGAGCAATTCCACTTACCTTAGCTCGGCGTCTTGATGATTCACCGACCGAATTTCACGAAACTAATTCCACAGAAATGCTCCCGACAGCTTTATACTTTGCTACCCGAAGTTAATTCGAGTTTGGACTGCGTTTGATGGCGTAATCGGACGAATATTTATGTTGAACCCTCGTTCTCCTCTGTTTTCTGGTTGTTTCTGCTGGAAATAAAATGAAAAGTGACTTAAAAACGAAGTGGGAGGCCTTTATATACTTGGGCCTTTAATTCGCATTTGTCGAATGCAATTTATAAGTCGCATTTTCCTTGCGACGCTCCGACTTGGCGCTTGTCCAGTCTCTCCCCGGGTCCTTTTCTCGCACGTATGGAATTCTAAAACTCTTAACCAACATGCGAATAGGCCAACTAAGTGTCAAGAACTTACGGGGTGTAACAACACTCTCCATAGAAAGCCTATTAAGAGCATCTGCTACCCCATTAGCCTTTCCCGGATGGTAAAGGACACTCATATCATAATCTTTGAGTAGCTCCAACCACCTTCTTTGATACAAATTTAGTTCCTTTTGTGTAAACACATATTGCAGGCTTTTGTTGTCCGTAAACACATCTACATGGACTCCGTACGAATAGTGTCTCCAAATTTTCAAGGAAAATACTACTGCCACCAATTTGAGATCATGAGTCGGATAGTTCCTTTCATGGGCTTTCAGCTGCCTAGAAGCATAGGCTATAACTTTACCGTGTTGCATGAGTACACAACCAAAGCCGATTATTGAAGCGTCACAATACACCACAAACCCATCGGTACCCTCAAGTAGGGTTAACACCGGTGCTGAGGCTAGTCGAGTCTTCAACTTTTTGAAGCTCTTCTCACAAGCCTTCGACCATTGAAACTTCATTTTTTTCTAGGTAAACTTAGTCAACAGGGTTGCAATGGATGAAAAACCCTCAATAAATCTCCAATAATAACTAGCTAAACCCAAGAAACTCTTAATATTCGAAGGACTCACTAGTCTAGGACAATTCTTCACTGCCTCTATCTGTTGATAGTCCACCTGTACACTCTCACTTGACACCACATGACCCAAAAATGCCACTGAGTCAACCAAAACTCATATTTACTGAATTTAGCATACAACTGCGATCCATAAGAGTTTGTAGCACCACCCTCAAATGAGCAGCATGCTTTTCCTTGCTCCAAGAGTATATGAGGATATCATCTATGACACAATCACAAACATATCCAAATACGGATTGAACACCCTATTCATCAAATCAAGCTGCATGAGCCTTCGTTAGTCCAAAAGACATAACTACAAACTCATAGTGATCATACCGAGTCCTGAAGGCTGTCTTCGGGATGTCACTCTCCCGAACCCTGAGCTGATGGTATCCGGATCTGAGGTCTATCTTTGAAAAGCATTTAGCACCCTGAAGCTGGTCAAACAAATCATCAATCCTGGGAAGAGGATACCTATTCTTGATTGTGACCTTGTTCTATTGTCAATAATCAATGCACATACCAAGAGAACCATCCTTCTTGCGGACAAAGAGAATTGGTACACCCCATGGGGATTTGCTAGGTCTGATGAAACCTTGTCTAAAAGGTCATTCAACTGCTCCTTCAACTCCTTTAGCTCAGCTGGAGCTATTCTGTAAAGGGGAATAGATATAGGCTGTGTATCGGGAAGAAGGTCAATACAAAAATCAATCTCCCACTCGGGAGGAATTCCCAGTAAATCATCTGGAAACACCTGTGGATACTCACACACTACGGGAACTAACTAGATAATTGGGGTTTCGAATGTAGAATCCTTAACCCTAACTAGATGGTACACACAGCCTTTAGAAATTATCTTTCTGGCCTTAAGGTAGGAAATGAAATGAACTACAGGCACAATTGAACTACCATTCCACTCTAGGATGGGCTTACCTTGAAATATGAACTTTACTGCAGGGGTTCTACAATTTATTGAGGCATAGCATGCAAATAACCAATCCATGCCGAGGATAACATCAAAACCGGTCATGGCTAACTCTACTAAATTTGCTGAGATGACTTTTTGAAGTACTGTGACAGGGCAATTTCTATACACCTATCTAGCTATAATTGAATCACCAACTGGAGTAGAGACTGAGAAGGGTTCTGACAAGTTTTCAGGATAGACTCCAAAGCTACTTGCAACGTAGGGCTTCACAAAAGATAAAGTAGCCCATGGATGTAACAATGCATATACATCAAGGTGGAATACTTGTAACATACCAGTGACTACATCTGTGGAGACCTCCTACTCTTGACGGGATACTAGGGCATAAAATCTATTTTGATGATGTCCAACACCCTTACTGGTAGATGCCCCCTGCTGATCTGCGCATGTTGGTGGAGCTACTGAACTGGAAGCTGGGCCTCGGCTCCTATCATGGCCTTGTCTAGTTGCTAGGCAATCTTTGAGCATATGTCCGGGCTTCCCGTACCTGAAACAAGCACCTGAACTTGCTAAACACTAACCCACGTGTCTCTGGCCATATCTGCTACACTCTAGAGGGCTGGTCTCTATGGGCCTGCTGCTCTGGCCTCTCGAGCCTGATGGACGTCCCTTCTGATCGCGCTTGAACCTGGATGGCACACTCATAGCCGAAGGCGCTGGGCTGAACATCTCTGATGGGACTGTTGACTGTGCCCACTAGGTCTCTGGTGGGAGAATTCAAAGCCATCGGTCTCCTCCCTCTCTCGCTCGCTCATCTGCACTGCCTCTATCTGCTGGGCGTATGGGACTATCCGACCAAAGTCAATATCCGGATGAAGCATCACGGTCCGACAATCCTTGACTAGGTAGTCTGCTACCCCATGCACGAACTGGCTCACTGGGCCCTTTGATCTAACACCATCTCAGGTGCATAGTTGGACAAGCATGTGAACTCTAAGGCATACTCCTGAACCATCATCTTTCATTGCTTTAGGTTCGCAAACTCAGCTTCTTTGATCTCTCTCAACTCCCGAGGGAAGAACTGATCTAGAAAAGCGACATGAAACTCATCCCAACTAATAGGGTGTGCTCCAACTTCCTTACTATCCTTCCGTTGCTTAAACCAAATGTGCAGGACGCCTTTCAACTGATATGAGGCTAGATCGGCACACTCCTCACCGGTCACCCCCATAATCTGGGTGATCAGCAGAACCTCATCGATAAACTCATGTGGATCCTCGTCCACCTTTAACCCAAGGAACTACGAAGGGCTCATCTTCAGAAAGTCTCTAACTCTTTCCACCACTGCATTACCATTCTGAGGGACATGCGCTACCACGTACTGATTGACCTGGGCGGTCAAGGCCTAAGCTAACATCTGAATGGTTGCCCTGAAGTCTATGTGGGCAACCAACTTGGCCACGTGCTCCTCACGGGCTGATGGGGCCTGTTGGTGCCCGTCTCCATTGCCATTCTCATGGCCATTTTCATTTCCATTCCCATTTCCATTTCACCTTCCATTAACTCTGCGGGGAGGCATGATTCTGCAAACGCGTATAGCATGAACTAGAAGGATAGAGAGACCTTTCTTCACACGACATAGATCATGAAAGAAGGGAACATTTCCTAAATGTCTCATAGCCTCTTCGTCATAAGTGTGGCGCGCTTCACACCCATAAAAAAGACTCTACTTAACGCGACTTTCAGACACCCTAGGATACTCCAAAACCTAATGCTCTGAAAGTTTGTCACTACCCGAACATAGGCCTGAATCGAGACATGGGACAAAGAACCCCGAGAGGCTCCAAGTCAACCCAAGGCATGAGCATAACATCTAACTCATTCAAATAATATGGAAGATCATCATGAATAACATAGAAGAAGTCTAAATAGAACATAACATCTGAATACATACATATGTCTAAAGTTGAATCCAAACTATGTTTGAAAAGCCTCTAATACTAATGAGTTGATAGGACAAGAACCCAACTAACTCACTATAATTTGGAAACTAAAAATACTGAACATATCTGAATAGAAAAAGGCCCTCGAAAGATGAGGACTCACCAACTCTGATCGGGAAGTACTAATGCTGAGAATCTGGCTAGCGGTGGGACTGAGTCTAGATATCGGAGCCTGTATTATGAAATGATACAACATAGAGTATGCAGTCAGTATGCGGGAATGTACCGAGTATGCAAGGTAAGTAAAACCGCTAAGTAAGTACGATCATTAAACATGCATGATATAAAACATTATCAAGATAAGATTTTGAGAGTAGGGCTTGCATGCTATTTTCTAAAATCATGATCTGAACATAACTGAACGTCATAACTGAATTGAATGACCCAAAGCTGTAAACTGATAATCACAAGTAAAACTGAAGATTGGTTCAAACCTGCTAAAAACATAATATCATGACTGATGAACATGCATAACTAAAATCATGAGGAACAATGGGAGACTCGTCATATAACTGACATTACTATGATAGAGCTTACGTGGTCCCGACTATCATAGTCAAGTGGGTAGAGCCGTCCAAAGCTTTGCTAGGGCTAAGGATGCTACCATGATATCGATATCAAGCTGAAGGCCCCTTGGGGGCAGGGAAAGCTCAAAACAGAGGTCTCAAATAATCTGAAGATACCTATGTTGGCGCATAGTTCTGAGGCTAGGGTTGATTGACCCTTAGCCTACTCTGTGCTAGACACTACTCCCAAAAACATGCATATGCTCTCCATCATTTTTCAACGAAGATGAACCATCGTCTAGTGACAAAGCTGACTCATAACATACATACATACATAACACTGAAATCATAACATGAGGAGCCTTGTCTAAAACCATACCATAAGCTTAAAATAGTGGGAGTCTAGAGTCCAAAACCATGTGGTAAGCTAATTCATGACATAATAAAACATACTTGATCATATGGGCTTGCCCAATACTTACACATACTTGAAATCAACTTGATTCTCTTGAAAACATGATCATAAATATGGGTAACTTGAAAATATACTTTTATCATATACATCTCATTAGAATTGAACATACATATCATAATCTCAACTTGCCATGAACTTCCATGAATGGGCAATATAAATTGTAAAAATTGAAAATATAAATTTGTAATTGAAAACTTTGTAACACTTGCCCATGAATCATAATTCAACATTTGGAACATGCTTAGATCATACCCATGATAGAACTTAGAGAATTCACATATTTGGCTTTTTATTCAACGGTGCTGCAATGCATGAAAATCCCTCAACAAACCTTCTATAGTAGCCAGCTAAACCCCAGAAACCTTCACTTGACACCACATGGCCCAAAAATGCTACTAAGTTCAGCCAAAACTCACACTTGCTGAATTTAGCAAACAGTTGGCGATCCATAATAGTCTGTAGCACAATCCTCAAATGGGCGGCATGCTCCGCCGAGCTCCGAGAATATATGAGAATTTCATCTATTAACACAATCACGAACATGTCCAAATATGGCTTGAACACCTTGTTCATCAAAGCCATAAAAGTTGCAGGAGCATTTATTAGTCCGAAAAACATAAGTATAAACTCATAGTGACTATACTGAGTCTTGAAGGCTATCTTCGAGATGTCCTTCTCCCTAACTCTGAGCTGGTGATAGCCGGACCTAAGATCTATTTTGGTGAAGAACTTAGCACCCAAAAGTTGGTCAAACAAATTATCAATTCTTGGGAGAGGATACAGTTCTTGATTGTAACCTTGTACAACTGCCGGTGGGCAATTGTCATGACCTAAACATAGGCTTGGATCGAGACAGGGGACAAGGAGCCGTGAGACTCCACATCGACCCTTGGCATTAACATACATCTAACTCAATCAAGTTAAGAAGAAGACTTAACATAATAAACATGGTGGAAATTCAAGCATAACATAACAATCAGAATATACAACCCAAGTCTAAAGCTAAATACAATATATTGTCTGAAAAGCCTCTAATTCTGATGAGTTGATAGGACAAGACCCCAACTAACTCTCTAAGTCTGGAAACTGAAAGTACAAGATGGCTGATAATCTGTAGTCCTCTAGAGATGAGGACTCACCACTGAAGCTGAAAGCTAACTTCGGAGAACTGGCTAGTGACAGAGCTGAGTCTGAAAATCGGAGCGTGTGTCATAAAACGATACAACATAGAGTATGCGGTCAGTACGTGAAATGTACTGAGTATGCAAGGTAGGTAAAACAAACATTTTAAATACATAAAAATTCATAAGAGTAGGACAACATGATCATAACATAAGGCTCAAGGTTTTCAAAACATTCATAAATCATTTATAATCATGCTCATGGGAAAAATGATTTATTAAACATGACTTGAGCCAAGTATATAATCATAACCATACATAAATCATGAGGAACAGTGAGAGATTCTTATAACCGGCATACCCCATATGAGCACACATAGAGCCCGACCTGTAAACCCCTAGTCGGGAGGGTGTTCGTACCTTGCCTAGGGTAGAACTATGAAAGAGGTGTGATATCACAACAAGAAGGACCATTTGGGCAAGGGGATGGTAACATGGAGGTCCCATCATGGCTACGTTGGCGCATGGTTCTGAGACTTGGGGCATGCTTGGATCCCGGGTCTACTCGGTGTTAAATACTACTCCCAAAACATATATAGTGCTCATAGGATAATGTATATGATATTCACAGGCTAGTTAAAATCATGATAATAATAAACATGCTTGAAATATGTGAACTAGCCATGAAAGTAAGGCCCATGAGTCGGCCATAATCATAAATCATAAATCATGAGGTTCATGCATACTTGCAAAATATGTATACTTGATATTCATCAATTCATGATTAGAATTTGAGAGAAATCATATCATAAGTCATAAATCATAATGGGTTAATGAACAACAACGTCAAAGTAGAATCATAACTTTAATTTCCATAAAACATGCATATTTGGGCATAGTTTTGTAGAGATTTAAATCCATAAGTTTATAATTGAAATAGTTGTAAAATCTTCCCATGATTCATAGAATATAAATTGATACATGAAGGAGATTAACCCAAAGATAGATCATAAGGATTTCATAAGAATTGGGATAAAACCCATAAAATTATCAATAGAATTTCATGAATTAGAGAGAGATTGGGCATGGATGTGAACAAATTCACCCATTCATAGCCCTACATACCTGAGATGGACTGATTTCACCACTCCCTTGATTGGCCAACGAAGAATTGAGGAAAAACTTGAAGGAATTAAGCTTTGTCACCTCCTTATCTCTCTAAGATTGCATGCATGAGTAGGAATAGTCTAGAATGAACTTGCCCCTCTTAATACTCAATGTTCATAGCTTAATATAACATAGTTTAGGCCTTTGGATCATAGGAATTATGGATAAGCCCTTACTAAATTCGCAAAAAATAACTAACTGCCAGCAGTCCCCATGAGGGACTGGATGAGTCATTGTCAAAGGGCACGACTCGTGGCCACCAATCATCAAGTACACTACAAAACTTTCCTTAGGGATCATCATGGGACACTGCACGAGTCGTTACTGGTGACCACGACTCGTGGTCACCACTCGTGGTCTTCACTGCCCAAATTTCATCAACTCTTAGCTAATCCTAACCACGGCTGACTCAACGAGTCGTGGCATTTGACCACGATTCATGGTCATGCCCGTGGTGACCCCAAATTACAGATTTCCAAACTCAAGTCCAGCACCTCACCACGAATCACTTCATGACTCGTGGTCTACCCCACGGGTCACAAAATGACTCATTTTGTGACCTGGTGCAGAATTCCCAATTTTCTCTGTTCCAACTCACAAGTATGATCTTAGGGTTTCCAGGGCATTACAATATCTCCCTCTTGGGAACATTCGTCCTCGAATGTTGGAAATCATATAGAAAAGCAGAGAAATGCAACCACTATACTCAAATACTGATTATATTAGCTGAAAACTGATGGGATGACTAACTCCGATTCAAACAACATGGTTGAACTGAATTCATGAACCATATATACATACATAGACATGAAAGAAACTGGGGCACCTGAACTGAACATGAAACTGAATAGAGTTTTAGGGCGAAAACTAATACCTTCAGCTAGAATTGAGACAGTAGGGAATAAATGTGGGTATCTAGCCATCATATTTGCTTCGGCTTCTCATGTAGCTCCCTCAACATGCTGATTCCTCCATAGAACTTTAACTGAAGCTATATCCTTGCTTCTTAGCTTTCGAACCTGACAATCTAGTATTTCCACCAGAACCTCCTCATAACTAAGGCTGTCTTTCACACCTACACTCTCCACTGGAAAAACTAGGGTTGGATCCCCCAAACACTTCTTTAAGAGCGATTCATGAAAAAAAGGATGAACAGAAGCTAATTCTAAGGGCAACTCCAATTCATATGCCACCTTGCCAACCCTCTTCACAATTCGGTACGGGCCAACATAATGGGGACTAAGGTTTCCTTTCTTCCTGAACCTCATCACTCCCTTCATGGTAGACACCTTTAGAAATGTCTAATCAGCAACTTCGAACTCAAGCTCCCTCCTTCTCACATCAGCATAGGACTTTTGGCGACTTTGAGCTGTTTTCGACCTATCCTGTATGAGCTGAACTTTCACCATGGCCTCGTGGATCGAATCTGGTCCTATCATCGCTGCTTCATCGAATTCAAACCAACCAATAACGATCTACATCTATGCCCATAGAGAGCCTCAAATGGAGTCATTTGAATGTTGGAATTGTAGCTGTTGTTATAGACCAACTCAATAAGAGGTAAATGCTCATTCCAACTACCTTTGAAGTCAATCAAACATGCTCTCAACATGTCCTCGAGAGTCTAAATAGTCCGCTCCGCCTGACCATCAGTTTGCGGATGAAATGATATACTGAGCTTGACTTGAGTACCAAGTCTTATTTGAAATGATATCCAAAAGTGAGAGGTAAACTGAGTACCTCTGTCTGATATGATAGACAAGGGCACTCCATGCAACCGAACTAGCTTTCAAATGTACAATTTGGCATAATCCTCCGCTGAATCGGTGGTTTTGACCGGTAGAAATGAGCAAGTTTGGTCAACCTGTCCATGATCACCAAAATGGAGTCATACTATTGACGAGTGCGAGGTAATCCTGTGATGAAGTCCATATTGATATTCTCCCACTTCCAAGTAGGAATGCTGATGTCCTAAAGTACACCCCTGTTCTCTGATGCTCTACTTTCACTTGCTGACAGTTTGGACACCTAGCCACAAATTCAGCGATGTCCCTCTTCATACCATTCCACCAATAGACTTCCTATAGGTCACGGTACATCTTGGTGGCACCTAGATGTATTGAATATCTAGAATCGTGAGCCTCATGCAACATCCGACTTCTCAAATCATCAACGTCCGGGAGACACAAGTGACCTTGATATCGAAGCACACCATCTCCCCCTTTGGAGAAGACCTCTACCTTCTGATTCTGAACAGATTCTTTTAACTTTACCAAAATGGGGTCCTCTTCTTGTCTTTCTTTCACATCAGACACCAAGGATGACTCTGACCCATTCTGAACTATAACACCACCATCGGCCGAGTCAACTAAACGAACTCCTATCTGTGCAAGTCGATGCACATCCTTTACTAGCTCCTGCTTTCCCTCAACTATATGGGACACACTCTCCATAGAGAGTCTACTAAGTGTGTCTTCCACCACATTGGACTTACCTGGATAGTAAAGGACACTCATATCGGAATCCTTGAGTAGCTCCAACCACCTCCTTTGGCTAGATTTAGGTCCTTCTGGGTAAACACATATTGTAGACTCTTGTGGTCCATAAGCACATCTACATGGACCCAATACAAATAGTGTCTCCAAATCTTCAATGCAAATACCACCGCCGGTAATTCAAGATCATGGATCGGGTAATTCCTTTCATAAACCTTCAGCTTCCTAGAAGCATATGCTATAACTTTACCATGTTGCAACAATACACAACCAAAGCCGATCCTAAAAGCATCTTAATACACAAAAAACCCATCAGTACCCTCAGGTAGGGTTTACACCGGTGCTGAGGTAAGTCAAGTCTTCAACTCCTGAAACCTCCTTCCACAAAAATTTGACCATTGGAATTTTAGTTTCTTTTGGGTCAATTTGGTTAATGGCGCTGCAATTGATGAATAACACTCAAGAAACCTCCGACAATAGCCAGCTAAACCCAAGAAGCTCCTGACATTTAAAGGATTCGCCGGTCTAGGACAATTCTTCACTGGTCTTTTGAGAGTCCACCTGAACACCCTCACTAGACACCACATGGCCCAAAAATGCCACTGAGTTCAACCAAAACTCACACTTGTTAAATTTGGCATATAGTTGGTGAACCTTGAGATTCTGTAGTACCACCTTCAAATAAGCGGCATGATCCTCCTCGCTCCGAGAGTATATCAGGATGTCATCAATAAATACGATCACGAACATATCCAAGTATGGCTTGACCATCCTTTTCATCAAGTACATAAAAGCTGTAGGAGCATTTGTTAGTCCAAAAGACATCATTACAAACTTGTAATGACCATACCGCGTCCTGAAGGCTGTCTTCGGGATGTCACTCTCCCGAACTCTGAGCTGATGGTACCCGGATCTATGATCTATCTTTGAAAACCACTTAGCACCCTGAAGCTGGTCAAACAAATCATCAATCCTGGGAAGAGGATACCTGTTCTTGATGGTTGTTCAGTGTGTTATATGGGTATATAAAACAACACGCAAGTGCACGTGGTCGAACAAGTAGTAAGTGGCTTTAGTAAGCCAAGTATCGATCCCACAGAGACTTGGGTTAAGTGCAATTTGCTCAAGTATACTATATTTTACCTCTAAATATGCTGACAACAACGTAACCAAAAAGTTGATAGTTTGTTTGATAAATTTTATACTAAAACTAAGAACAATTATCAACATTAAATCTGAACTATGGATAAGAGCATGCTAAGGTTAACCGAACATGTAATGAAACTGATTATCAACATAAATTTGTTAATCTTTTCTTCCTGTTGCTAGCCAAGAACATTTGCCAAGAGATTAAAACTCTCGTATTTAATCTCACTTAAGAATCATGAATCATCTGTCTACATTTCTGTGATCAAATGCAATTCATGTTCTAGCCATACAATTCCGGTTCCTAAATTGACTAATACGACTTTTAGGTATATTTTTATCCTGAAAGCACATCAAAACTCAATTTTCCCAAACCAAGTAAAGAACAATATCCTATTAATTCACAACTTTCCAATTTCGTGCTCTCTCGAGTGAAATCGGACTTTTTAGATGTACATTAATGTAGGCCACACACCAATGCAGTAGAAACAAGAATTAATAGAACAACATAGAAGAAGAAGATGAAAAACCATACAATTCAATAATCAAAATTCATCACCATTGTTCATAACCTCAACAAGGAAGAGAATTAGCCACTCATTTGTGGATTAATCATCCTAAAACAAGTGTTAATCATACAAACAATTGATTGAAAGAAGAAAGAAAGAGAGAAAAACCCTTAGCTTTTTCGTCCCTCAACTGCCTGTAACCCACGTCCTTGCTCCACCAAGTCTGAATTAATTAAAAAATAAGCCTGAGTGTTCTATTTATACTAGTGGGAATTTTTCCCGGAATAACAAGCAACGTGTCACGGAGGCCAACGCGGAGCACTGCCTCCGTGAGACGGCGTGGACGTGGACCCTCACTGGAAATCTGGGGTCCGGGAATATAGCCTCAACGTGGCACGACATGCAACGCGGAGGCTTGCCTCCGTGCCACGGAGCTGTCGCGAGGCTCCACTAGAATTTGATAATTAAATCACCCTCCAGGCAGTGTGCCTCCGCGATGGTAGCGTGGCATGGCTCCATCGCGGAGCCCCTTTACATTGTGCAGTCCAATGTCTTTTCCGTGCTCGCATCCAAGTCCAACTCCGATATTGTTCCAACATGCATTTTAGCTCCTCAAAATCATGTTTTACCTACAAAACAATGCTAATCATGTTGGTTAGTATAAATTCACATTTTATTACCAATTACATGAAAATGTATACACATTGCACAATAAACAAGATGAAAATGATACGTTTGAGTATCACTTGGGCATATAAATCTGCCCAAGATCACTTACCCCACACTTAAATCCTTGTTCGTCCTCGAACAACATATACACAATTCAAGCAAATTACATCCCAACCTTCGCCACTATGGTGCGACAATTTAAGCTACGGTCATACCGATCATTCAATATTGTAAATCATCAAGAAAACATGCATGGTCTTAACAATGCAACGACCTTTAATACATCAAGACTTCCTAGACTTTAAGAATCGACCCTCGATATCGGCAAACTCATGCAAATCAGTTAATCAAGATATCCGACACGAAAATCAATCTTTCATCAAGCATGTGCCCTCACAACTCAAGAGAATCTTCCCCTTTTTGTTCATGTGACACACAAACATTCAAGTAGGGGCATGTAGAAATTAATTTCACTCTCTCTCCCAAAAGAATTCACATGCATCATGTCATGACCCATAGGCTTGCCCTTAGTGTATTACTCCACTAATATAAAGAAATGCAATGTAAGATCACGTAGGACTTTAATGGGTTGTAATGGAAGCTATGGAACTAGTACATATTGGATTAGCCAATAATAGCCACTAGCCTCATTAAGCGCCTTTTCAACACCTTCCCCTCAACTCATGACATTGTTTCTCTCTTTTCCTTTTTTTTTCATCATCCCATTCATGCTGATTTACTTTCGTATGGCCCATTTCACCAAACACACTTGACACAACAACAAAGGTTTTTCATGCACCTTCATTATCATTTCATTAAAACAAGTGCCTCTTCAACCTTTTCTTTTCTTTCCTCACTCTGCTTTTCTTTTTCTTTCCACTATTCTCACTCTTTGACACTTTGGGAAAATTTTTCTTTTCTTAAGCGCTTAAGAGTTTTGTATAGACTTTACGGCTAATGAAAAGAAAGAATTAAGCTCAGTTTATACAATTTTTGGACAAAAGAAAGAAATTATCGGCTAAAGGCTCAACGGGCTGACTAGGGTATACAATCACATAAAAAGGTAGTGTATGACAAGAAAAAAATAGAAACTCTCGGTTAAGACAAAGAAATGCCTACATCCTTTCCAACACTACACCTCCTTCATTTCGTTTTGTACACACACCAGGCAAGTTCTAGACACTTCACAATAGCATGGAATAACAACACCTCACTTCACACTTCATGCACATGCTCGTTTCAAGATGCATTAACAGACTCTTTAATTAGCCAATTTCATGAATTCAAAAATTAAGCCTCAATCACACCGAATCGAATTCTACAACCAAGGTAACTCAACATATTTACACAATTGCATGCTTTCAAACGAATCACTTTTACATTTTGAATATCAGTTACAACACACAACCATAATTTCACAACCATATAGTAACTACAGGTTCCGTGATGCAATCCACCAAAGAAAAAAACTAAGAATAAATTAAAATCACTACTCCTACCGACTACATTTCCCTTAAGACGGTCGTCATCCATCCATCATAGGGAACGGTCACTAACTATGACATCGGTTCAATGGGACTATTCTTGGTAAAAGAACCGAAAACAAACTCCGAGAAACCCAAAAATAAAAATCGAAATTTTTTTGCAAAACATCGATCATTTCGATGGAAGAATATTTACAAAATATTTTAATATGTACAAAATATTTTCGCAAAAATTTTAAAAATATCGATCATTTCGATAGAGAAAAAAAACATAAGAAAATATTTACAAAAATATTTTTTTTTCTATAGACTTAGCTGGCAAACCACAACATTTCACACAACACACATCATCAATTACCACAATTATGTACTTATACAGACCAATTTGCACACAGGGAAACATAAACATAAATACAAAACAGAGGAAGAACATACAGCAAATCAGCCCAGCCCCCAGCACCTAACTACTTCCCACCCCACACTTAAATCGAACACTGTCCCCAGTGTTCACAAAAATTAAAAATCAAGAAATTGGGTGGTGAAACTCCCTGATCAGTCGAAATATTCGACTTCTTCATCCGGTGCTACTGCCTCATCGCCCATGTCCGAGTCACCTCCATCGTCGTCATCGGACTCCACATCGGAGTCCTCCCGACGTGTCTCCTCGTCCATGGGGATATCATCGTCAGTGGGCTCAACGAAGGCTGGCCCCACTCGGCACAAAGCTCTGGCGTTTTCACCAAATGGGTAATCCAGCTCCAGCTGCCATAACTCATCCTCCGTGGCTGGTCTCCCACCTATCCGAAGCTGAAGCATTTGCATACCAAACATTCGTGCCATGTACTGATCGTCACGAGCATGTCGCTCGCCAAGTGTCAGCATTTGCCCGTGTGTGGTGTCGGAGGCCTTAGTTTTGGTCACATCAAGGGCCCTCTGCTCCAACTGCGGGATGTAGTCCAAAGCCTCTTCCTCGACATCGAGGCCCCGGAGAAAGGTGGTGATAAGTCCTCCGAACCCATACCTGTGGCCCTGGTGTAGTCGGGATCTCTTCATGGCGGATATGATGACCGCCCCAACATTAATCTCTAGCCCTTTCATCAGGGCATACACCAGGCACACACGGTCCCGGGTCACATTAGTCATGTGCACCCCCGGGATCAGGCACGAACAAACTATTTTCAGCCAAATTCTTGCCTCCCTATTCATTTGAGAATACGGCAGAGTCTGGTGGTAACCCCTCTCCTTATATCTGCTCCATCTGGCTGTAGATCGAGCCCCACACAAAGTGCGTCTAATATCGGCATATGGTGGGGTGATATTCAGCTGGCGAAGAACGTGGGCGTCTGTGTCCCGCGCTCCAATGATGGCATTTAATTGCTGGGGTTCCAGAGTGACAATATGCCCTCTGATCTTTATTGTGTGGCTTCTGATTGCCGGGTTCCAATTTGTATAGAACTCCCGGACTAGATGTAAGTTGCACTCCTTGGGCTCCTGAAATATGAAGCTGAGCCCAGCTGCCTCGATCCTCTGCACAATACGGGGGAACTCCTGTGCTAGTGGTTCCCGTGCAATATGCTCCTCAGGGAAGTATTTATTTTCCTTGTGTTTAGCGTACCACTTCTTCCCTTCATCGGTTACCCACCTCATTCCGTACTGGCGGCGTTGGCCGCGTGGAACAGCTGGTGCAGCTAGGACTGCTGTGCCCAGTCTAAGTCATTTTCTCCCGGTGCCTGAAGTAGATGCACCTTTACCCTTATCCTGCCTACTTGCCATTGTACCTGTCAATACAAATAAACAAGCACCATGTCAAGCTAAATGCATATTAGCTTCGGCTAAGGTCGGGTTAAACTAAGTTTACCCCACACTTAGTCCTTAGCTACGGTTACGATACTACGACAAGGATCACTTTATTTACACCAAAAACAAACAACTATACAATTTATGCTTAGTGCGTTCACAAAAAAATTTCGACAGTATAACTTTAGCGTACTACTCAGACTTCATACAACTAATCCCAATCCTACCATCGCTATCAATTCAACCTTCGCACTTAGCAACGAAAACAACAAAACAAAAAAAAAACAACAACCAAAATTCTATATACACATGAATCTATGTAACCAACCAATTCGAACACTTTTCACATTTTTCCCAAAAACCCGAGAATTCGTCGTCTATTACATTCACACAATATTTACAATGACTTATTCTCAATGTACTAGCACACCCCGGCATATAATTCACACATTTACAAAGTTACCCAATTCGATTTCAACAACCCAAGCCCTAGAATTGAATTTCACAATCGAATTCAAATCATTCACGCAATCGACAAGTTCAAACGCGTATTACAACATCTCGAACATTTATCAATCAAAGAATAATTCAATTTCATGCTAAATTTCGACTTAGGGTGATATATCTCACCTCCCACGCTCAAATTCGACTAAAATCGACAAAAACTTGATAGAGAATAGGAAAACATACCTTTAAGTTGAATAATTGAAGAAACTCGACAATTTCTTTGCTTACTACCGTGGCACGTTGGTTGGGAGAGGGAAATATGGGTGTTTGGTCGCGGAGAAGAGAGAAAATGAGGAAAAGGGGCCTAAAATCGGGGTTTAAAATAAAGGGAATACGTGGGTCACCCGGCAACCCGGTGTAACCCGTCACAAAATATAGGGCAACGTGTCACGGAGGGTAACGCGGAACCCCTCCTCCGTGACACGGAGCTATCGCAATGGTCCTCTGGAATTTTTTAAAAAAATCCAGATTTAACCTCAACGTGTCACGGAGGGTAACGCGGAGCCCCTCCTCCGTGACACGGAGCCATCGCCCCAGTGCACTGTCTCTTCATTTTATTCATTTTTTCATACCTTGCCTTTTCCTTCCCGATTCCATGCACATTTTTCTCCGGTTGACCTGAAAATCACCTTACTAAACAAAATTGGTTAGATTAACAGATTTCCCTAACTAAAATGAAAAATACTAACTAAAATGAAAAATTTATACTAAATCAAGAAAAAGAAAAATTAAAATAAAAACTATTTACACTTTACTAAACAAAAGAAAAAAATATTTTTCACGGGTTGCCTCCCGTGCAACGCCTGGTTTACCGTCGCGGCTCGACGTCCTTTATGCTCAATTATCCACTAGGGTGATGGACGATTTTTCACGATCATTGTCCTCCCCCCAGTAGTGCTTACATCTCTGCCCATTTACCAAGAACGTAGCACTCCGATCTTCTTGCCACAGTTCTACAGCCCCGTGAGGGGTCACTCTTACCACTTCAAATGGTCCCGACCATTTAGACCTTAGCTTACCAGGAAACAACTTCAACCTCGAATTAAAGAGCAAAACTTTCTGTCCCGGCTCGAAAATGCGATGCACCACATGCTTATCATGCCATCTTTTGGTTCTTTCCTTGTAGTACTTAGCACTCTCATAGGCATGCCAGCGGAACTCATCAAGTTCACTGAGCTGCATTAGTCTCTTTTTGCCCGCCAGCTCTGAGTCCATATTTAGTTTTCTGACAGCCCAGAAAGCTCAGTGCTCTAATTCCACCAGGAGATGAAATGCTTTGCCGTAGACCAATCGGTATGGTGAAGTTCCAATCGGTGTCTTATAAGCAGTTCGGTAAGCCCACAACGCATCGTCGAGTTTGCTTGACCAATCATTCCGTTGTGTATTCACCGTTTTCTGAAGAATCTGCTTCACCTCCCTATTTGACACCTCTACTTGCCCACTAGTTTGGGGGTGGTATGTTGTTGCCACTTTATGGCGCACCCCATACTTGGCTAGTAATTTCTTGAAACTTGCATTGACAAAATGAGCCCCTCCATCACTGATAATTGCTCGGGGTGTCCTGAACCTTGTGAGGATGTGTTTTTTCACAAACTTCGTTACTACCTTGTTGTCATTTCTGGGGCAAGCTATTGCTTCCACCCATTTTGACACATAATCTACAGCCACCATGATGTAACGATTCCCAAATGACGGTGGGAATGGACCCATGAAGTCAATGCCCCATACATCAAAGGGCTCAACTTCCAGTATATTCTGTAAAGGCATCTCTTGTCTTCTGCCAATTGATCCTGTACGCTGACATCTATCACACATTTTGACATACGCCATAGAGTCTCTGAACAGTGTTGGCCAAAAGAAACCTGACTGTAGAACCTTGTGCGCTGTTCTTTCGCCTCCGTGATGCCCTCCATACAATGAAGAATGGCAGCCCCTCAACACTTCTGCTATCTGACTCTCTGGGATGCATCTTCTCATCACCTGATCTGGTCCCTGTTTGAACAAATATGGCTCATCCCATACATAATGCCGGCTGTCATGCCTCAATTTCCTTCTTTGTTGGTCTGTTGTTTCAGGTGGGTAGACTCCACTCACTAGCAAGTTGACTATGTCTGTATACCAGGGAACTTCAGCTTCTCCCACCGCCAAGAGTTGCTCATCTGGGAATTCTTCATTTATGTTATCACTTTCCATCACATGCGACCGACTTTCCAGTCGTGATAGGTGATCTGCTACTTGGTTCTCGCTTCCCTTTCTGTCTCTGATCTCAAGGTCGAACTCCTGCAACAATAAGATCCATCTAATCAATCTGGGCTTAGCATCCTTCTTGTTGAATAGGTACCGAATAGATGCATGATCGGTGTACACCACAACTTTCGAACCCACCAAATAAGACCTGAATTTGTCAAATGCAAACACCAAGGCTAGCATCTCTTTCTCTGTGACTGTGTAATTGCTCTGGGCCGTATTCAGTGTTTTGCTTGCATAATAAATAGAATGGAAAATTCTATTTTTTCTTTGTCCCAATATGGCTCCCACAGCCACATCACTGGCATCACACATCAGCTCAAATGGTTGTTCCCAATCAGGAGAAGTAAGTATAGGTGCTTCTATCAATTTCTACTTCAACTTTTCAAATGCTGTAACACACTCATCATTCAACTCAAACTTTACCTCCTTTTCTAGCAGTCTGCATAGTGGTCTAGAAATGTTGGAAAAGTTTTTGATGAATCGTCTGTAGAATCCTGCATGCCCCAGAAAACTGCGCACACCTTTCACTAACACTGGTGGTGGCAATTTTTCAATAACCTCGATCTTAGCATGATCGACTTCCAACCCCTTTTTAGATACTTTGTGGCCAAGGACAATCCCCTGCTTCACCAAGAAGTGGCATTTCTCCCAGATTAATACAAGGTTGGATTCTTCACATCGAGCCAACACCCTGTCAAGATTCTGCAAACAAGTAGCAAATGAATTATCGAAAACAGAAAAATCATCCATAAATACCTCAACAAAATCCTCAACCATGTCATGGAAAATAGCCATCATGCATCTCTGAAATGTGGCGGGTGCATTGCATAACCCAAACGGCATCCGCCTGAAAGCATATGTCCCATAAGGACAGGTGAAAGTAGTCTTCTCTTGATCCTCCAGAGCTATGGCTATTTGGTTATAACCAGAGTACCCATCAAGGAAGCAATAATACTCCTGTCCTGCCAACCTATCAAGTATTTGATCAATGAAAGGGATGGGGTAATGATCTTTCCTCGTGGCTTCGTTTAGCTTTCTGTAGTCCATACAAATCCACCAGCCTGTGACGGTTCGAGTAGGGATCAACTCATTTTTCTCGTTGGGGACTATGGTCATCCCCCCTTTCTTAGGAACACATTGAACGGGGCTGACCCACTCACTGTCTGAAATTGGGTAGACCACACCTGCATCAAGCCACTTGATTATTTCTTTCCTTACCACATCCTTCATTGCTGGATTAAGTCTCCGTTGCGGCTGAACAGTTGGTTTGGCTCCTTGATCCATGAATATCCTGTGTGTGCAGAAAGCTGGATTAATACCCTGAATGTCAGACATTTGCCAACCCATTGCTTTCTTCCTCTTTCTGAGGACACCCAATGCTGCCTTTTCCTGTGCCTCCGTCAAGTCTGCAGAGATGATAACTGGTAACGTCTCCCCCTCCGCCAAAAAGATATATTTTAGGTGGGGAGGCAATTCTTTCAGCTCCAGCTTCGGTGCCTCCTCAACGGATGGTTTCGGCAAAGGCTCTAGAGATCTCATCAATGACTGGAATTCCTGTCTCCTCGGATGATTAGGTGCCCCATTCAACAATTGGACCATTCCACACGCCTCTCTATCCCCAAAATGATCAGAATGCGTTAACGCTCTTTCCAATGGGTCTTGAGATTCAACAACCTGCCTAATTTCTCCATGTTCAACCACACTAATTTCCGAAAGCTCCTCATTTATAGCTGGCAGCTTCATGGCTTTTAGCACATCAAATACCTCTACCTTGTCATGTGCTCGCATTGTAAGTTGACCCGCAGCCACGTCGATTAATGCTTTCCCGGTTGCCAAGAAGGGTCGTCCCAAAATAAATGGGACTTCAGCGTCTAGTTCAAAATACAGAACAATAAAATCAACCGGAAAAATGTGGGATCCCACTTGCACAAGCACATCCTCAACAATGCCATCCGGCCTAGATAAGGATCTGTCTGCTAGCTGCAAGATTACGGTTGTAGGTCTAGGACTCCCCAGACCTAACTTTCTGAATACCGAAGATGGCATCAGATTTATGCTCGCCCCCAAGTCGCACAATCCACGAGCTCGGATACTCTATCCAATTGTAAGTTGGATAGTAAAACTTCCAGGGTCTTTTAGCTTCGTAGGCAGTCTATTTTGGATTCGGGAAGTGCATTCCTCCGTCAAAGCTACCGTGGCATACTCAGTCTTACGAATTTTGTTGGCCACGATGTCTTTAATATATTTAGCATATTTTGGCACTCCCTGCAAGACATCAACAAGAGGTAAATTAACATGTACCTGTTTAAGCACCTCCATAAATTTCTTGAAACACGCCTCCTCTTTGTGTTTCTTGAGTCGTTGAGGGAACGGGGGTGGAGGTCTTTCTGATTCTTCTTCTTTAGTCGTCCCCCTATCCGAACTTTGTTCTTCCTCAACATCTGCTGCTCCTGACTTTTGAGGTGATCTCTCCGGTTCCACCTCCTTTAGCTGCAAACCACTCCGTGTGGTCACCGCATTTACCTGCTTCGGATTAGGATCCGTGTCGCTAGGCAATCCTCCTCTGGGCCTTGTGTTTTGGGCACTAGCAAATTGCCCAAATTGATACTCAAGAGCCTTGGTCGCTAATTGATTATTCTTCACTTCGGCTGCCAATTTAACATAGTCAGCCTACAATTGCGCCTGATTAGCGATCATGGTCTTGAACATTTCCTCAATGGTAGGTGATGGTGGTGGAGGAGGGGCATTGTGATTCCTGAATTGAGATTGGTAGTTCTGTTGCCCTCCTTGATTCCTATGCATACCCTGACCCGAACTTTGGCCTTGTTGGTTGTTGCTACCCCACGAAAAATTTGGATGGTTCCTCCAATTTGAGTTGTAGCCACTACCAAACTGCTGCTGATTTCTTTGTGCATTACCCACAAAGTTAACCGAATCTGGGTTTGCTCCACAGCACTCAGCTGAGTGCTTACTGCTTCCACACACTTCACACAATATTTGCTGGACCGCATTGACTGAAGCTGAAGGCTAGTTCAAATTCATGTTGCTAAAGTGGTTGTTCAACTGATTCTGCAAGGCAGCTATCTGTGCAGCGATAGCTGTAAATCCATCCACTTCAAGCACTCCTGCTGCTTTCTTTGCTCCACCTCGAGATGAGTCAGCATTCCATTCTGGATTGCCCTGTGAAATCCGGTTGAGCAAAGTGTACAGCTCCTCATAAGTCTTTTCCACCGCTTGCCCTCCAGCTGCTGAGTCTAACAAAATTTTAGTATGGGGTTCCAAACCCTCAATAAATGTGTGTACCAACACCTCATTGGACTGATGATGATGAGGACAGTCCCGCAACATGGATTTAAATCTTTCCCAGGCTTGATATAAATTTTCTCCCTCCCTCTGTTTGAAACTTAGAATTTGACTTCTAAGTCTGGCTGTTTTACCAGAGGGAAAAAATCTTATCAAGAACTTTCGTGCAAGATCATCCCACGTTGATATAGAATTTGGTGGTTCATCTTTTAACCACCTCTTGGCTTCACCAAGTAAGGAAAACGGAAATAGTGTGAGCCGAACATAATCAGGTGACACTCCAGCGGGTATATAAGTGTCACTTATCTCCAAAAAGTTCTAGAGATGTTGTTGTGGGTCTTCATGAGGGAGACCGGTAAATTGCCCGCTAGTGTGCAATAGTTGCACCATATTCTGCTTTAGTTCAAATCTCCCTCCAGGCTCTGGTTTGTGGATACTTGAATGTACATTATTGGCATGTGGGATTGCCACCTCGTGAACCGGCCTTGCTGCTGCTTCGTCGGGCACTAACACTGCCCTCACAACTGGTGGATTTTGTTGCTCCATAATAGAATGTCTGAGCAACTGCAGCTTCTTTTGTAGAGCTTCTCTGCGTTTACTATGAAATTCACGTTCAGGCTCTATATAAGATTCCACCAGCTCGTTGTCCTTTGCTAGTGTTCACAGAAATCAAGTCTGCAAAATACAGGCTAAGACCAAGTTGTCAACACTCAAGAAAATAAAACAAAAATACAGTAAATTTACACTTAACACAATTTCACCAATTGCCTCGTCTCCCCGGCAACAGCGCCAAAAACTTGTCCGGTGGTTTGCTATATGGGTTAAAAACCGACACGCAAGTGCACGTGGTCAAACAAGTAATAAAGTAGCTAAGTAAGCCAAGTATCGAACCAAGGAGACTCTGGATAATTAAAAATTGCTCAAGTATACTATATTCTATCTTACTTCTATATATGCTGACAACAACGTAACCAAAACTTAAATAATTTTTGTTTATAAATTATATACTAAAACTATTAACAAATATCTACTTTGAATTGAAACTATGGATATGAGCATGCCAAGGTTAAGAACAAGTAATGAACTTGATTATAATCATAATTCGGTTATTCTTCTCTTCTAGTTGCTAGCCAAGAACATTAGCCTAGAGATTAAAACTCTCGTATTTAATCTCACTTAAGAATCATAAACCATCCGTCTACATTTCTGTGATCAAATGCAATTTATGACCTCGCAATACGATTCCGGTTCCTAAATTGACTAATACGGCTTTCAAGTATATTTCTATCAGGAAAGCACATCAAAACCCAATTTTCCCAAATCAAGTTAAGAACAATACCCTATTAATTCACAACTTTCCAATTTCGTGCTCTCTCGAGTGAAATCGGACTTTTTAGATGTACATTAATGTCGGCCACACACTAATGCAGTAGAAACAAGAATTAATAGAACAACATAGAAGAAGAAGATGAAAAACCATACAATTCAATAATCAAAATTCATCACCATTGTTCATAACCTCAGCAAGGAAGAGATTTAGCCACTCATTTGTGGATTAATCATCCTAAAACAAGTGTTAATCATACAAACAATTGATTGAAAGAAGAAAGAAAGAGAGAAAAACCCTTAGCTTTTTCGTCCCTCAACTGCCTGTAACCCACGTCCTTGCTCCACCAAGTCTGAATTAATTAAAAATAAGCCTAAGTGTTCTATTTATACTAGTGGGAATTTTTCCCGGAATAACAAGCAACGTGTCACGGAGGCCAACGCGGAGCACTGCCTCCGTGACACGGCGTGGACGCGGACCCTCATTGGAAATCTGGGGTCCGGGAATATAGCCTCAACGTGGCACGACATGCAACGCGGAGGCTTGCCTCCGTGCCACGGAGCTGTCGTGAGGCTCCACTGGAATTTGATAATTAAATCACCCTCCAGGCAGTGTGCCTCCGCGATGGTAGCGTGGCACGGCTCCATCACGGAGCCCCTTTACATTGTGCAGTCCAATGTCTTTTCCGTGCTCGCATCCAAGTCCAACTCCGATATTGTTCTAACATGCATTTTAGCTCCTCAAAATCATGTTTTACGTACAAAACAATGCTAATCATGCTGGTTAGTATAAATTCACATTTTATTACCAATTACATGAAAATGTATACACATTGCACAATAAACAAGACAAAAATGATACGTTTGAGTATCACTTGGGCATATAAATCTGCCCAAGATCACAAGCAATTGAGTTAAAGAAGAAAGAAAGAGAGAAAAAACCCTGAACTTTTCGTCCCTCAACTGCCTGTAACCCACGTCCTTGCTCCACCAAGTTTGCATTCTGAAAAATGAACTTAAGTGCTCTATTTATACTACTGGGAATTTTTCCTGGAATAATGAGCAACGTGTCACGGAGTGCATCACGGAGCACTGCCTCCGTGACACGCCATGAACGCGGACCCTCACTGGAACTGGGGGTACGGGAATTCAAGCTCAACGTGGCACGGCATGCATCACGGAGCACTGGCTCCGTGCCACGGAGCAAACGCGGACCTCCACTGGAAATTAGGTGAATTTTCCCCATCCAGGCAGAATGCCTCCGCAATGGCAGCGTGACACGGCCTCATCGCGGAGCCCCTTTAATTCATGCTGTCCAATGCCTTTTCCCTTGCTCGCATCCAAGTCCAACTCCGATATCATCCAACATGCATTTTATCTTCCCGAAATCACATTTTAACTGCAAAACAATGCTAATGATGTTGGTTAGTATAAATTCACATTTTATGACCTATTACATGAAAATGTATGCACATTGATAGATAAACAAGGCGAAAATGGTACTTTTGAGTATCACTTGGGCTTATAAATCTGCCCAAGATCACTTACCCCACACTTAAATCCTTGTTCGTCCTCGAACAACAAACATACAATTCATGCAATTTACATCCCAACCTCGCTACTATGGTTCGACAATTTAAGCTACGGTCATACCGATTATTCAATACAGCAAATCCTCAAGAAAACATGCATGGTCTTAACAATGCAATGACCTTCAATACTTTAAGACCTCCTAGACTTTAAGAATCAACTCTCGATATCGGCAAACTCATGCAAATCAGCTGATCAAGATATCCGACACGAAAATTAATCTTTCATCAAGCATGTGCCCTCGCAACTCAAGAGAATCTTCCCCTTTTTTCTCATATGACTCATAAACATTCAAGCAGGGGCATGTACACACGATTTCACTCTCTCTCCCAAAAGAATTCACATGCATCATGTCGTGACCCATAAGCTTGCCCTTAGTGTACTACTCCACTAATATAAAGAAATGCAATGCAAGATCACGTAGGACTTTAATAGGTTGTAATGGAAGCTATGGAACTAGTAAATATTGGATTAGCCAATAATAGCCACTAGCATCCTTAAGCGCCTTTTCAACACATCCCATCACTCATGGACATTGTTTCTCTTTTTTTTTTTTTTCGTCATCCCATTCTTGATGATTTTCTTTAGTATGTCCCATTTCATTAAGCACACTTGACACAACAACAAAGATTATTCATGCACCTTCATTATCGTTTATTTATAACAAGTGCACCTTCAACCTTTTCTTTTCTTCCCTCACTTTGCTTTTCTTTTTCTTTTCACCTTTCTCACTCTTTGACACTTTGGGAAAATGATTTTCTCTTCTTAAGCGCTTAAGAGTTTTGTATAGACTTTATGGCTGATGAAAAGAAGGAATTAAGCTCGGTTTACACTTTTTGGACAAAAGAGAGAAATAATCGGCTAAAGGCTCAAAGGGCTGATTAGGGTATACAATCACAGAAAAAAAGGGGGGTATGACAAGGAAAAAAATAGAAACTCTCGGTTAAAACAAAGAAATGCCTAAATCCTCTCCTACAATACACCTCCTTCATTTCGTTTTGTACACATACCAGGCAAGTTCTAGACACTTCACAATAGCATGTAATATCAACATCTCACTTCACACTTTATGCACATGCTCGATTCAAGATGTATTCACAGACTCTTCAATCAGCAAATTACAGGAATTCAAACATTAAGCCTCAATCACGCTGAATCGAACTCTACAGCCTAGGTATCTCAACATATTTACAAAATTGCATGCTTTCATATGAATCAACTTTGCATTTTGAATATCATGTACACCACGCAACCAAAATTTCACAACCATATAGTAACTACAGGTTCTGGGATGAAATCCACCAAAGAGAAAAAAACTGAAAATTACTCGAAAAAAACTACTCCTAACGACTACATTTCCCTTAAGACGGTCGTCATCCATCCATCATAGGGAACGGTCACTACTATGACTTCGGTTCAATGGGACCATTCTCGGTAAAAGAACCGAAAACAAACGTCGAGAAACCCAAAATAAAAAAATACGAAAATATCAATCATTTCGATAAAAAAAGAAAAAAAAATAATTTATGTACACAATATTTTAGAATTTTTTTTTTAAAATATCGATCATTTCGATAAACAAAAATATTTACAGAATAAGCTGGCAACATTCAACAACACACAACAATTTCACAAATATTTACAAATACAGGATAATTCTTAAACACTTCACAAATCACAGGGACAAACAACATACACAATAACAGAGGAGATCATACAAGCAAAACAGCCCAGCCCAGCACCTAACTACTCCCACCCCATACTTAGTCCGAACACTGTCCCCAGTGTTTACAAAAATTAAATAGCACAAAATCGGGTGGTGGAACTCCCTAATCAATCAAAGTATTCCACTTCTTCGTCGGGTGTTGCTGCCTCATCTCCCATGTCCGAGTCACCTCCGTCGTCATCATCGGACTCCACATCAGAGTCCTCCTGATGCGTCTCCTCGTCCGTGGGGACGTCATCATCTATGGGCTCTACAAAGGCTGGCCCTACTTGGCATAGATCCTTGGCGTTTTCGCCAAACGGGTAGTCTAGCTCGAGCTGCCATAGCTCCTCCTCCATCGCTGGCCTCCCACCTATCCTTAGCTGGAGCATCTGCATCCCATACATTCGCGCCATGTACTGGTCATCATGAGCGTGTCGCTCGCCAAGTGTCAGCACTGGCCCGTGGGTGGTGTCGGGAGCCTTAGTTTTGGTAACATCTAAGGTCCGCTGCTCCAATTGCGGGATATAATCGAGGGCCTCCTCCTCAACATCGAGGCCCCTGAGAAAGGTGGTGAGTAGTCCGCCGAAACCATACCTGTGTCCCTGGTGCAATCGGGCTCTCTTCATGGCGGATATAATAACCGCCCCGACATTGATCTCCAGCCCTTTCATCAGGGCGTACACCAGGCAAACATGGTCCCGAGTTACATCAGTCATATGCACCCCCGGGATGAGGCATGAGCAGATGATCTTCAGCCAGATTCGGGCTTCCCTGTTCATCTGTGAATAGGGCAGAGTCTGGTGGTAGCCCCTTTCTTTGTGCCTGCTCTATCTAGCTGTAGATCGGGCCCCACACAATGTGCGTCTGATGTCAGCATACGGTGGGGTAATATTCAGCTGTCGGAGGACGTGGGCGTCTGTGTCCCGCGCTCCTATGATGGCATTGAGTTGGTGGGGTTCCAGAGTGACTATCTGCCCTCTGATTTTGATGGTGTGGCTTCTGATTGACGGGTTCTAATTGGCATAGAACTCCCGAACCAAGTGCAGATTGCATTCCTTGGGCTCTTCAAAGATGAACTTTAGCCCAGCTGCCTCAATCCGGTGAACCATCCTGGGGAACTCCTGTGCCAATGGCTCCCGTGCTATATGCTCCTCGGGGAAATATTTGTTCTCTTTGTGCTTTGCGTACCACTTTTTCCCCTCGTCCATCACCCATCTTGTTCCATATTGGCGGTGCTGGCCGCGTGGAACTGCTGGTGCAGCTGGGACTGCTGTGCCCAGTCTGAGTCGCTTCCTTCCGGTGCCTGAAGTTGATGCACCTTTCCCTTTCTCTTGCTGGCTTGCCATTTTACCTGTCAACCCAAGTAAACAAGCTCAACGTTAAGCTAAATAAATATTAACTTCGGCTAAGGTCGGGTTATGCTAAGTTACCCCACACTTAGTCCTTAGCTATAGTTACAACAATACGGAAAGAATAACTTTATTTACTCAAAACAACCAACTATACAATCATGCTTAGTGCGTTCAAAAGAAAATTCGACGGTATAACTTTTGCGTACTACTCAGACTTCGTACAGCTAATCACAATCATTACCCTCGCTAACATTTTAAATATCGCACTTAGCCAAGAAAAACAAAGAAACAAAAATAACAACAAAATTTATATACATGAACCTATCCAACCAACCAAATTCGAACAAATTTCAACATTTCCCCCAAACCCGAGAATCCGTCGACTATTAACATCCTAACAATTTGTACATCGACTCATCTCATTCAACACGTACACCCCGGCATAAAATTCACGATTTCAACACATTTCCAACTTCAAATTCAACAACAAGCCCTAGAATTTCTTATATCAATCAAATTCGAATAATTTATGCAATCGACAAGTTCAAACAATCATAACAACATTCCGAACATTTATCAATCAACAAATAACTCGAATTCATGCTTAATTTCGACTTAGGGCAATTTAGCACACCTCCCATGCTTAATTCCGAAGAAAATCGACAAAAACTTGAGAGGGAGTCGGAAAACATACCTTGAAGTTGAAGAATCGAAGAAAACTCGATAATTTGTTACCTTAAGCCGTGGCACGTTGATGGGGGAGGGGTTTTGGGATGTTTGGTCACAGAGGAATTAGAAAATGAGGGGAAAAGGGGAGGTTTTGGGGTTTAAAGGGTAGAAAAATACGCGGGTCACCCGGCAACCCAGTGTGACCCATCGCGATATACACGGCAACGTGTCACGGAGTGCATCGCGGTGCACTGCCTTCGTGACACGGAGCCATCGCGATAGCATTCTGGAAATTTTTAAAATTTCCGGGTTATACCTCAACTTGTCACGGAGGGTAACGCGGAGGTCCTCCTCCGTGACACGGAGCTATCGCCCCAGCTCACTGTTTTCTACTTTTTATTAATTTTTCTTACCTCGACTTTTCCTTCACGATTCCGTGCACCTTTTCCTCCGTTTGACCTGAAAATCATCTCACTAAACAAAATTGGTTAGAATTATAGGTTTCACCTAACTAAAATTAAAAACAATAACTAAAACGAAAAATTTTGTAGGAAATTAAGAAAAAGAAAAAAATTTATTTACACTTTACAAAATGAAAGAAAAATTTTTTCACGGGTTGCCTCCCGTGCAGCACCTGGTTTACCGTCGCGGCTCGACGTCGTTTAAGCTCAATTGTTCACTAGGGTGATGGACGATTTCTCTCGATCACCGTCCTCCCCCCAGTAGTGCTTACACCTATCTGGTGGTCTTCCCATTAACTCTCGGGAATCCTTCATCTGCGTTTCATTACCATGATCAATCACATTGATCACCGAGAGTTCTTCATGCACCATCGGGAGCTTGGGTGCTTTGTACACATCGAACACCTCTACCTTGTCATTTGCTCGCATTGTAAGTTGGCCCGCAGCTACGTCAATTAATGCTTTCCCGGTTTCCAAGAAGGGACGTCCCAAAATAAATGGGACTTCCGCGTCTGGTTCAAAATCCAGCACGACAAAATCTACCGGGAAAATTAGGGAGCCAACTTGCACCAGAACGTCCTCAACAATGCCATCCGGCCTAGCTAAGGATCAATCCGCCAACTGCAAGATTACCGTTGTGGGTCTAGGACTCCCTAGACCCAACTTTCTGAATACCGAAGATGGCATCAAATTTATGCTCGCCCCCAGGTCACACAATCCACGAGCTCGGATGCTCTGCCCAATAGTAAGCTGGATAGTAAAACTTCCAGGGTCTTTTAGCTTTGTGGGCAGTCTGTTTTGGATCCGGGAAGTGCACTCCTCCGTTAAAGCCACCGTAGCATACTCAGTCAACCGACTTTTGTTGGCCACGATGTCCTTTATGTACTTGGCATATTTAGGCACTCCCTGCAAGACATCAACAAGAGGTAAATTAACATGTACCTGTTTAAGGGCCTCCATGAATTTCTTGAAACACTCCTCCTCTTTGTGTTTCTTGAGTCGTTGAGGGAACGGGGGTGGAGGTCTTTCTGATTCAGCTTCTTTGGTCTTCCCCCTTTCTGAACTTTGCTCCCCCTCAACTTCTGCTGCTCCCGAGTGTTGAGGTGGTCTTTCTGGTTCCACCTCCTTCAGCTGCAAACCACTCCTTATGGTCACTGCATTTACCTGCTTGGGATTCGGATTCGTGTCGCTTGGCAGTACTCCTCTAGGCCTTGTATTTTGGGCACTATCAAATTGCCCAAATTGATACTCAAGAGCCTTGGTAGCTAACTGATTGTTTTTCACTTCGGCTGCCAATTTCACATAGTCAGCCTGCAATTGAGCTTCGTTAGCTATCATGGTCTTGAACATCTCCTCAATGCTGGGTGATGGTGGTGGAGGAGGTGCATTGTTGTTTCTGAATTGAGCTTGGTAGTTCTGTTGCCCTCCTTGATTCCTTTGCACACCCTGACCCGAACTTTGGCCTTGATGGTTGTTGCTACCCCATGAGAAATTAGGATGATTCCTCCAATTTGAATTGTAGCTACTACCATACTGCTGGTGGTTCCTTTGTGCATTACCCACAAAGTTTACCGAGTCAAGATTGGCTCCATAGCACTCAGCTGAGTGCTCACTGCTTCCACACACTTCACACCACAATTGCTGAACTGTATTAACTGGAGCTTGAGGCTGGTTCAAAGTCATGTTGCTGAAATGGTTGTTCAATTGATTTTGCAATGCAGCTATCTGTGCAGCGATAGCTGTAAACCCATCCACTTCAAGCACTCCTACTTCTTTCCTTGTCCCACCTCGTGATGAATTAACATTCCATTCTGGATTGCCCTGTGAAAACCAGTTCAACAAGGTATACAACTCCTCATAAGTCTTTTCCAGCGCTTGCCCTCCAGCTGCTGAGTCTAGCAATATTTTGGTGTGGGGTTCCAAACCCTCAATAAATGTGTGCACCAACACCTCATTGGACTGATGATGATGAGGACAGTCCCGCAACATGGATTTAAATCTCTCCCGGGCTTGATATAAATTTTCTCCCTCCCTCTGTTTGAAACTTAGAATTTGACTTCTAAGTCTTACTGTTTTACCAGAGGGAAAAAACCTTATCAAGAACTTTCGTGCAAGATCATCCCACGTTGAGATAGAATTTGGTGGCTCAGCTTTCAACCACCTCTTGGCTTCTACAAGTAATGAGAACGGAAATAATGTAAGTCGAACATAGTCTGGTGACACTCCAGCGGGTATGTAAGTGTCACTTATCTCCAATAAATTTTGGAGATGATGTTGTGGGTCTTCATGAGGGAGACCAGTAAATTGCCCGCTTGTGTGCAACAACTGCACCATATTTTGTTTCAGTTCAAATCTCCCTCCAGGCTCTGGTTTGCGGATACTTGATGTAATATTATTGGCATGTGGGATTGCCACCTCCCGAACCGGCCGTGCTGCTGCTTCTTCAGGCACTAACACTGCCCTTCAACCGGTGGATTCTGTTGTTGCTCCATGATCGTCTGCCTGAGCAACTACAGCTTTCTTTGTAGAGCTTCTCTTCTCTTACTGTGAAATATTCTTTCAGGCTCTATATAAGATTCCACCAGCTCTTTGTCTCTTGCCAGTGTTCACAGCAATTAAGTATGCAAAATACAGGCTAAGACCAAGTTGTCAACACTTAAGAAAAAAAAAATACAGTAAATTAACACTTAAAACAAATTCACCAATTGCCAAGTCCCCGGCAACGGCACCAAAAACTTGTTCGGTGTGTTATATGGGTATATAAAACAACACGCAAGTGCACGTGGTCGAACAAGTAGTAAGTAGCTTTAGTAAGCCAAGTATCGATCCCACAGAGACTTGGGTTAAGTGCAATTTGCTCAAGTATACTATATTTTACCTCTAAATATGCTGACAACAACGTAACCAAAAAGTTGATAGTTTGTTTGATAAATTTTGTACTACAACTAAGAACAATTATCTACTTTGAATCTGAACTATGGATAAGAGCATGATAAGGTTATCCGAACATGTAATGAAACTGATTATCATCATAAATTTGTTGATCTTTTCTTCCTGTTGCTAGCCAAGAACATTTGCCAAGAGATTAAAACTCTCGTATTTAATCTCACTTAAGAATCATGAACCATCCGTCTACATTTCTGTGATCAAATGCAATTCATGTTCTAACCATACAATTCCGGTTCCTAAATTGACTAATACGACTTTCAGGTATATTTCTATCCTGAAAGAACATCAAAACTCAATTTTCCCAAAACAATTAAGAACAATATCCTATTAATTCACAACTTTTCAATTTCGTGCTCTCTCGAGTGAAATCAGACTTTTTAGATGTACATTAATGTAGGCCACACACCAATGCAGTAAGAACAAGAATTAATAGAACAACATGGAAGAAAAGATGAAAAACCAGATAATTAATAATCAAATTTCATCACAATTGTTCATAACCTCAGCAAGGAAAGGAATTAGCCACTCATTTGTGAATTAATCATCATAAAACGAGTGTTAATCATACAAGCAATTGAGTTAAAGAAGAAAGAAAGAGAGAAAAAACCCTAAACTTTTCGTCCCTCAACTGCCTGTAACCCACGTCCTTGCTCCACCAAGTCTGCATTCTGAAAAATGAACTTAAGTGTTCTATTTATACTGCTGGGAATTTTTCCCGGAATAATGAGCAACGTGTCACAGAGTGCATCGCGGAGCACTGCCTCTGTGACACGCCATGAACGCGGACCCTCACTGGAACTGGGGGTCCGAGAATTCAAGCTCAACGTGGCACGACGTGCATCGTGGAGCACTGGCTCCGTGCCACGGAGCAAACGAGGACCTCCACTGGAAATTAGGTGAATTTTTCCCATCCAGGCAGAATGCCTCCGCGATGGCAGCGTGACACGGCTCCATTGTGGAGCCCCTTTAATTCATGTTGTCCAATGCCTTTTCCCTTGCTCGCATCCAAGTCCAACTCTGATATCATCCAACATGCATTTTAGCTTTCCGAAATCACATTTTAACTGTAAAACAATGCTAATCATGTTGGTTAGTATAAATTCACATTTTATTACCTATTAAATTAAAATGTATACACATTGATAGATAAACAAGGCGAAAATGGTACTTTTGAGTATCACTTGGGCATATAAATCTGCCCAAGATCAATTGTGACCTTGTTCAATTGCCGATGATCAATACACATACGAAGAGAACCATCTTTCTTTCAGACAAAGAGAACTGGTGCACCCAATGGGGATTTGCTCGGTCTGATGAATCCCTTATCTAAAAGGTCTGTCAAATGCTCCTTTAATTCGGATGGAGCCATTTTTTAAGGAGGAATAGATATAGGCTACGTATCAAGAAGAAGGTCAATACCAAAGCCATTTTTTAAGGAGGAATAGATATAGGCTACGTATCAAGAAGAAGGTCAATACCAAAATCAATCTCCCGCTCAGAAGGAATTCCCGGTAGGTCTTCTGGGAAATCTTATGGATACTCACACACTACTGTAACTAACTGGATAGTCGGGGTCTTGTACATGACATCCTTAACCCTAACTAAATGGTAAATGCAATCCTTGGAGATCATCTTTATGTCCTTAAGATAGGAGATGAAATGACCTACAGGCACAACTAAACTACCCTTCCATTCTATGACTGGCTCACTCAGAAATCTGAACTTTACTGCCCGGGTTCTACAATTAACTGAGGCATAACATGCAAATAGCAAATCCATGCTGAGGATAACATCAAAATCGATCATGGCTAACTCTACTAAATCTGCTGAGGTGACTTTCTGAAGGACTGTGACCAGGAAACTTCTATACACCCATCAAACTACAACTGAATCACCTACTAGAGTAGAGACTTAGAAGGGTTCTGACAAGATTTCGAGACTATCTCCGAAACTATGAGCCACATAAGGTGTGATAAAAGACAAGGTAGCCCCTGGATCTAACAAAGCATATACATTTAGTTGGAAAACTCGCAACATACCACTTACTACATCTGGGGAGACCTCCTGCTCCTGGTGGGATGATAAGGCATAAAATATATTTTGTCACCTTCCGCCACCTGTGCTAGTAGAAGCCCCTGCTGAGCGGGGGGAGCTGGTGGAGCTGCTAAACTAGAAGCTAGAGTATGGGCTCCACTATTCCCTGATCTAGCCGAAGGGAAATCTTTGAGCCTGTGTCTGGGTTTTCCATACCCGAAACAAGCATTTGAACCAACTAGACACCTCCCTGGGTGGTTCTTGCTGCACTTCATACAGCATTGCGGTCCAACAATCCCTAACCAAGGAGTCTGCTATCCCGTGTACAAACCTGCTCATACGGGCTCTTTGATTCTCCACTAACTCAGGCGCATATCTGGACAGCGTGTGAACTCCAAGAAATACTCCTGAACCATCATCTTTCCCTGCTTGAGATTCAAAAACTCGGCCGCTCTCATCTCCCTCATCTACCAAGGGAAAAATCAATCAAGAAATGCGGAGTGGAACTTGTCCCAACTGATAAGGTCTGCTCCGAATGCCCTACCCTCCTTCCACTGTTTGAACCAAATGTGTGCGACCCCCTTCAACTGATATGAGGCCAAGTCGGCACACTCCTATCCAGTCACCTCCAAAATTTGGGTGATCTTTAGAATCTCTTCACTAAAATCATGTGGATCCTCATCCACCTTCGATCCAAGGAACTCGGGAGGGTTCATCATCAGAAAGTCTCTAAACCTCGCTGCTGCAGCATTCCCGTTCTTCGGGACATGTGCTACTAGCTTGCTGGTTGACTTGGGCGGTCAAGGGCTGTGCTAGCATCTGAATGGCTACCCCAAATTCAGCATGGACAACCAGCTCTGGTGCATGGTGCTCAGGGGCTGGTGGGGCTTGTTGGTGCCCGTCTCTGTTGCCATCCCCTTGGCCATTTCCATCTCCATTTCTTCTGCTATTTACTCTGTGGGGAGGCATGATTCTGCAATCGTGAATAGCACGAGTTAGAAAGATAGAGATAAATTTCACCGTATGACATAGATCATAAAAGAAGGGAACATTTCCTAAACGTTTCGTAGTTTTTTCGTCATAAGTGTGGCGTGCTTCACACCCATGAAAAAGACTCTACTTAATCGCAGCTTTTAGATACCCTAGGATATTTCAAACCTATTACTCTGATACTAAGTTTGTCATGACTCGAACATAGGCCCAGATCAAGACACGGGACAAGGAGCCCCGTGAAACTCCAAGTCAACCCTTGGAATGAACATACATCTAACTCAATCAAGTAAAGTGGAAGACTTAACATAATAAACATGGCAAAAATTCCAACATAACATAACAATCTGAATATACAACCCACGTCTAAAGTTGAATACAATCTATTGTATGAAAAGCCTCTAATTCTAATGAGTTGATGGGACAAAACCCCAACTAACTCTCTAAGTCTGGAAACTGAAAGTACAAGATGATGGATAATGAGTAGTCTTTGAGAGATAAGCATGCTTGAGATATGTGAACTAGCCATGAAAGTAAGGCTCGTGTGTCGGCCATAATCATAAATTAGTATGTGGAATATACTGAGTATGCAAGATAGGTAAAACAAACATTTTAAATACATAAAAATTGATAAGAGTAGGACAACATGATCATAACATAAATATCATAATGCAACATAAGGCTCAAGGTTTTCAAAACATTCGTAAATCATTTATAATCATGCTCATGGGAGAAAAGATTTATTAAACAAGACTTGAACCAAGTATATAATCATAACCATACATAAATCATGAGGAACAATGGGAGATTCTTATAACCGACATACCCCATATGAGCACACATGGAGCCCGACCTGTAAACCCATAGTCCGGAGGGTGTTCATACTTTTCCAAGGTAGAACCATGAAAGAGGTGTGATATCACAACAAGAAGGACCATTTGGGCAAGGGGACAGTAACATGGAGGTCCCATCGGGGCTATGTTGCCGCCCGTAGTTCTGAGACTTGGGGCATGCTTGGACCCCGGGTCTACTCGGTGTTAAATACTACTCCCAAAATGTATATAGTGCTCATAGGATAATATACATGAGATTTATAGGCTAGTTAAAATCATGATAATCATAAGCATTCTTGAAATATGTGAACTAGCCATGAAAGTAAGGCCCGTGTGTCGGCCATAATCATAAATCATAAATCATGAGGTTCATGCATATTTGTAAAACATGTATATACTTGATATTCATAAATTCATGATGATCATTTGAGAAAAATCATATCATAAGTCATAAATCATGATGGGTTAATGAACATCAACATCAAAGTAGAATCATAGCTTGAACTTCCATAAAACATGCATAATTGGGCATAATTGAAATAGTTTTATAATCTTCCCATGATTCATAGAATATAAATTGATACATGAAGGAGATTAACCCATAGATAGATCATAAGGATTACATAAGAATTAGGATAAAATCCCATAAAATTATCAATAGAATTTCATGAATTAGAGAGAGATTGGGCATGGGTGTGAACAAATTCACCCATTCATAACCCTACATATTTGAGATGGACTAATTTCACCACTCCCTTGATTTCCCAATGAAGAATTGAGAAAAAACTTGAATGAATTAAGCTTGATCACCTTCTTAGCTCTCTAAGTTTTCATGCATGAGTAGGAATTTTCTAGGATGAACTTGATCCTCTTAATACTCACTGTTCATAGCTTAAAACGACGTAGTTTAGGCCATAGGATCATCAAAATTACAGATAAGACATTACTAAATTCGTAGAAAATAATTGACTGCCAGTCCCTATGAGGGACTGGACGAGTCGTCTTCCAAGGCCACGACTTGTGGCCACCAATCATTAAGTACACTGCCAACGTTTCCCCAGGGCTCATGATGGGACACTGCACGAGTTGTTACCGGTGACCATGACTTGTGGTCTTCACTGCCCAAAAATCATTAACACTTAGCCAATCTTGACCACAACTGACTCAACAAGTTGTGGGGTCTGACCATGACTCGTGGTCATGCCTGTGGTGACCCCAAATTACAAATTTCCAAACTCAAGTCCTGCACCTCACCACGAGCCACTTCACAACTCGTGGTCTACCTCGGGTCGTTCTGTGACCTAGTGTAGAATTCTTAGTTTTCTCTGTTTCAACTCATGGGTCTGATCTTAGGGTTTTCGGGGCATTACATCAATGAACATACGAGAACCATCCTTCTTCTGAACAAAGAGAACTGGTGCAACTCACGGGGATTTGCTAGATCTGATGAAACCCTTGTCTAGTAGATCCTTCAACTGTTCTTTCAACTCCTTTAGCTCAGCTAGAGCCATTCCGTAAGGAGGAATAGATATTGATCATGGGCAGATTTATATGCCCAAGTGATACTCAAACGTATCATTTTTACCTTGTTTGTTGTGCAATGTGTATATAATATCATGTAATTAGTAATAAAATGTGAATTTATACTAACCAACATGATTAACATTTGTTTTGCAGGTAAATGTGATTTTTAGGAGCTACAATGCATGTTGGAACTATATCGGAGTTGGACTGGGATGCGAGCGTGGAAAAGACCTTGGAATGCACATTTTATAGGGGCTCCGCGATGGAGTCGTGCCACGCTACCATCGCGGTAGCACACTGCCTGAACAGGAATTAAAATGGCAAATTCCAGTGTGCCTTCGCGTCATCTCCGTGGCACGGAGAGAGGCCTCCGCGATGGCCTCCGTGCCACGTTGAGGTTAATTTACCGGACCCTGAAAATTCCAGAGAAGGTCCGCGTCCACGCCGTGTCACGGAGGCAGTGCTCCGCGTTGGCCTCCGTGACACGTTGCTTGTTATTCTGAGAAAAAATTCCCACTAGTATAAATAGCACACTTAGGTTTATTTTAATAAGTTTTTAGTTTTTAGACTGAGTTCAGAAGTGGAGAGCAAGGACGTGGGTTAGTAGCAGTTGAAGAACGAAAAAGCTAGGGGATTTCTTCTCTTTTTTTCATCTTTCTATCAATTGTACGTATGATTTACACTCATTTTAGGATGATCAATCCATAAATGAGTGGCTAATTCTCTTCCTTGCTGAGGTTTTGAACATGTGTAATGAATTTTGATTATAATTGATATGGTTTTCTTCTTCTTCTTTAATGTTGTTCTATTAATTCTTGTTCTTACTGCATTAGTGATTGGCCAACAGTAATGTACATCTAAAAATTCCAATTTCACTCGAAAGAGCAAGAAATTGGAAAGTTGTGAATTAATAGGGTATTGTTCTTAACTTGATTTGGGAAAATTGGGTTTTGATGTGCTTTCCTGATAGAAATATACTTGAAAGCCGTATTAGTCAATTTAGGAACCGGAATTGTAGTGCTAGGTCATAAATTGCATTTGATCACAGAAATGTAGACGGATGGTTTATGATTCTAAAGTGAAATTAAATACGAGAGTTTTAATTTCTAGGCTAATGTTCTTGGCTAGCAACATGAAGAAGAGATTAACCAAATTATCATGATTATCAAGTTCATTACTTGTTCTTAACCTTGGCATGTTCATATCCATTGTCTAAATTCACAAGTAAATAGTTGTTATTAATTGTAGTATATATAGTTTAGAAACGAAAACTCAAGTAACTATTGGTTACATTGTTGTTAGCATAATTAGAAGTGAAATAGGAATATAGTAAACTAGGCAATTTTACGTATCTTGAGCCTCCTTGGATCGATACTTGGCTACTTAGCCACTTTATTACTTGTTTGACCACGTGCACTTGCGTGTCGGTTTATAATATATAATACCAACCTGAGCAGAACACCGAACAAGTTTTTGGCGCCGTTGCCAGGGAGGCTAGGCGATTTGTAAAATTGTGTTTAGTGTAAATTACTGTATTTGTATTTTTATTTTCTTAAGTGTTAACAACTTGGTCTTAGCCTGTATTTTGCAGATTTTGTTTCTGTGAACACTGGCAAGGGACAAAGAGCTGGTGGAATCTTACTTAGAGCCTGAACATGAATTTCATAGTCAACATAAAGAAGCTCTACGAAAGAAGCTGCAGTTGCTTAAACAGTCTATGATGGAGCAACAAAATCCACCAGTTGTGCGGGCAGTGTTAGTGCCCGATGAAGCAGCAGCAAGGCCGGTTCGCGAGGTGGCAATCCCACACGCTAATAATGTACATTCTAGCATCCGCAAACCAGAGCCTGGAGGGAGGTTTGAATTAAAGCAGAATATGGTGCAACTTTTACACACAAGCAGGCAATTTACCGGTCTCCCTCATGAAGATCCACAACAACATGTCCAAAACTTTTTGGAGATAAGTGACACTTATATACCCGCTGAAGTGTCACCTGATTATGTTCGGCTCACCTTATTTCCATTTTCCTTACTTGGTGAAGCCAAGAGGTGGTTAAAAGCTGAACCACCCAATTCTATATCAACGTGGGATGATCTTGCACGGAAGTTTCTTATCAGATTTTTCCCTTCTGGTAAAACAGCCAGGTTTAGGAGTCAAATCCTAAGTTTTAAACAGAGGGAAGGAGAAAATCTATATCAAGCCTGGGAAAGATTTAAATCCATGTTGCGGGACTGTCCTCATCATCATCAGTCCAATGAGGTGTTGGTACACACATTTATTGAGGGTTTGGAACCCCACACTAAAATTCTGTTAGATTCAGCAGCTGGAGGGCAAGCGCTGGAAAAGACCTATGAGGAGCTGTACACTTTGCTCAACCGAATTTCACAAGGCAATCCAGAATGGAATGCAGATTCTTCAAGAGGTGGAGCAAGGAAAGCAACGGGAGTGCTTGAAGTGGATGGATTCACAGCTATCGCTGCACAGATAGCTGCTTTGCAAAATCAGTTAAACACTCACTTCAGCAATATCAATTTGAACCATCCTTCAGCTTCAGTCAATGCAGTTCAACAAATGTGGTGTGAAGTGTGTGGTAGTAGTGAGCATTCAGCTGAATGTTGTGGTGCAAATCCTGATTCTGTTAATTTTGTGAGCAATGCACAGAGAAATCAGCAGCAGTTTGGTAGTGGCTACAACTCAAATTGGAGGAACCATCCGAATTTTTCGTGGGGTAGCAACAATCAACAAGGCCAAAGTTCAGGGCAGGGTATGCACAGAAACCAAGGAGGGCAACAAAATTATCAAGCTCAGTTCAGAAATCACAATGCCCCTCCTCCACCACCGACTATTGAGGAGATGTTCAAAACCATGATCGCTAATCAGGCACAATTGCAAGCTGACTATGTTAAATTGGCAGCCGAAGTGAAGAATAATCAGTTGGCGACCAAGGCTCTTGAATATCAGTTTTTGCAATTTGCTAGTGCCCAAAATACTAGACCCAGAGGAGGACTACCTAGCGACACGGATCCTAATCCGAAGCAGGTAAATGCAGTGACCACGAGGAGTGGTTTACAGTTGAAGGAGGTGGAACCGGAAAGACCGCCTCAAAAGTCAGGAGCAGCAGATGTTGAGGGAGAGCAAATCTTAGATTAGGGGAAGACTAAAGAAGCTGAACCAGAAAGGCCTCCACCCCCGTTCCCTCAACGACTTAAGAAACACAAGGAGGAGGCGTGTTTCCAGAAATTCATGGAGGTACTTAAACAGGTACATGTTAACTTACCTCTTGTTGATGTCTTGTAGGGAGTGCCAAAATATGCGAAATATATTAAAGACATCGTGGCTAACAAAAGTCGTTTGACTGAGTATGCCACAGTAGCTTTAACGGAGGAATGCACTTCCCGTATTCAGAATAGGTTGCCCACAAAACTGAAAGACCCTGGAAGTTTTACTATCCAGCTTACGATTGGGCAAAGTATCCGAGCTCGTGGATTATGCGACTTGGGGGCAAGCATAAATCTGATGCCATCTTCGGTATTCAGAAAGTTAGGTCTAGGGAGTCCTAGACCTACAACGGTAATCTTGCAGCTAGCAGACAGGTCTTTAGCTAAGCCGGATGGCATTGTTGAGGATGTGTTAGTGCAAGTAGGCTCCCTCATTTTTCCGGTCGATTTCATTATTCTGGACTTTGAACCAGATGCTGAAGTCCCATTTATTTTGGGACGACCCTTTTTGGCAACCGGAAAAGCATTAATTGATGTAGCTGCGGGTCAACTCACGATGCGAGCACATGACAAGGTCGAAGTGTTCGATGTGTACAAGGTACCTAAGCTCCCGACTGTGTATAAGGAACTCTCGGTGATCAACGTGATTGATCATGGGAATGCTAATGGAATGAGTGATTCCCGAGAGTTACTAGGAAGGCCACCGGATAAGGTTGAGAACTACTGGGGGGATGACCATGATCGGGACAAATCGTCCATCTCCCTAGTAGACAAGTGAGCGTAAAGGACGTCGAGCCGCGACGGTAAACCAGGCGCTGCACGGGAGGCAACCCGTGAGAAAAATATTTTATTTTTTTTCCTTTTTGCACAGTGTAGTTAACTTTTATCTTTATTTTTGTTTTTATTTTCTATTTCCAAGTTTTATTTTTCTTTTCCTTTTCTTGATTAGGTTTAGATTTTCATTTTAGTTAATATTTTTTTATTTTTAGTTAGGGAAATCTATTAATTTAACCAATTTTTGTTTAGTGAGGTGATTTTCACGTATAACGGAGGAAATATACATGGAATCGAGAAAATGAGGCAAGGTATGAAAAATCAAATTAGTTGAAGAAATAGTGCACTGGCGCGTTGGCGCCGTGTCACGGAGGCAGTGCTCCGCGTTGGCCTCCGTGACACGTTGAAGGCAAAATCCGGATTTTTCAAATTGGCTCCGTGTCACGGAGAAGGGGCTCCGCGTTACCCTCCGTGACACGTTGCCCCTTATTCAGTGCCGGGTCACACCGGGTTGCCGGGTGACCCGCGTGTTTTCTTTAAATAAACCCCCGATTTCGCCCCATTTTTCCCCATTTCCCTCTTCCCTCCACGACCAAACACCCATTTACCCTTCCCCAAGCACCGTGCCACGTTCCTAGGCAAGGAAAAACATCAATTTTCTTCGATTCTTCAATTCAAAGGTATGTTTTCATCGTCTATCTCAATATTTTGGCGATTTTTGTCAAATTTGGGCATGTGAGGTGAGATATATCACCCTAGGTAGAAATTAAACATGAATGTTGGATTATTTGTGATTGATACATGTTTGGATTGTTGTATTTGTCGTTTGAACTTATCGATTGCGTAAATAATTCGAAATTGATCATAGAATAGTATTCTAGGGCTTGGGTTGTTGAATTTGACTTGGGCGACTTGATAAGTCGGCAAATTAGATGTCGGGGTGTGTTTATTATTTGAGAGAAGTCGTGGTAAATATTGTGTAAATGTTAAAAGACGACGAATTCTCGAATTTTTGTGGGAAAATGCATAAAATGTGTGAATTGGTTAGATTGTTTGGATTCGTTTGTATATAGAATGTTTTATTGTTGTTTTTATTTTGTTGTTGTTTTTGTTGCTTGTGCGATGTGTGAATTGTTAGCGATAGTAGGATTGGGTTTAGCTGTATGAAGTCTGAGTAGTACGCTAACCGTTATGTTGTCGAAATTTTGTTGTGAACGCACTAAGCATGAAGTTATGATGTTGTCTGTGGTGTACTTAGAGTTATCTTTGCCGTAATTTTGTAGAAGTAGCTAAGGCCTAAGTGTGGGGTAAATGTTGTGTAACCCGACCTTAGCCGAAGTTAACAAGTTTTTAGCTTAACGTTGAGCTTGTTTGTGTAAATTGACAGGTACAATGGCTAGCAGACAAGATAAAGGTAAGGGTGCTTCTACCTCAGGCACAGGTAGGAAAAGGATGAGACTGGGCACTGCAGTCCCAGCTGCACCTGCGTTCTGCGCGGCCAACGCCGCCAATACGGAACAAGATGGGTCACCGATGAAGGGAAGAAGTGGTACGCGAAACATAAAGAAAACAAGTACTTCCCCGAGGAACATATTGCATGGGAACCACTCGCACAGGAGTTCCCTCGCATTGTACAGAGAATCGAGGTAGCTGGGCTCAGCTTTATCTTTCAGGAGCCCAAGGAGTGCAACCTTCACTTGGTCCGGGAATTTTATGCAAATTGGAACCCGGCCATCAGAAGCCACACAGTGAAAATCAGAGGGCAGATTGTCACTCTGGAACCCCAACAGCTGAATGCCATCGTTGGAGCGCGGGACACAGACGCCTAGGTTCTCCGCCAGCTAAACATCACCCCACCGTACGCCGACATCAGACGTACGTTGTGTGGGGCTCGATCCACAGCCCGATGGAGTAGACATAAAGAGAGGGGTTACCACCAGACTCTGCCTTATTCGCAGATGAACAGGGAGGCCAGAATCTGGCTGAAGATTGTATGTTCGTGCTTGATCCCGGGAGTCCATATGACAGATGTGACCCGGGACCATGTCTGCTTGGTGTATGCCCTTATGAAAGGGCTTGAGATTAATGTGGGGGCGGTCATAATATCCGCCATGAAGAGAGCCAGACTGCACCAGGGCCACAGATACGGGTTTGGCGGACTCATCACCACCTTCCTCCGAGGCCTCGACATTGAGGAAGAAGCCTTGGACTATATTCCGCAGTTGGAGCGGAGGGCCCTCGACCTGACAAAGACTAAGGCCCCTGACACTACACACGGACCTGTATTGACTTTGGGCGAGCGACATGCTCGTGACGATCAGTACATGGCCCGTATGTTTGGCATGCAGATGCTGCAGCTACGGATTGGTGGGAGACCAGCCACCGAGGAGGAATTATGGCAGTTGGAGCTGGACTACCCCTTTGGCGAGAACGCCAGAGCCTTATGTCGGGTAGGGCCAGCCTTTGTGGAGCCTACAGATGACGATGTCCTACTGATGAGGAGACACGTCGTGAGGACTCCGATGTGGAGTCCGATGACGACGATGGAGCTGATTCAGATATGGGCGACGAGGCCGCAGCACCGGATGAAGAAGTCGAATATTTTGACTGAGCAGGGAGTTCCACCACCCAAAATTTTGTGTTTTGTAATTTTTGTGAACACTGGGGACAGTGTTAGATTTAAGTGTGGGGTGGGGAGTAGCTAGGTGTTGGGTCAAGGCTCTAATTTGCTGTATGTTTTTCCTTGATATTTATGTATGTTTGTGCTTTCCCTATGGCGAACTGATTTGCGATGTATGTGTATATATTTGTGTGTGGTTGATGATGTGTGTTTTTGAAAAGTATGGTTGCCATTGTAAATATTTTGTAAATATTTTTTTTCTCTATCGACATGATCGATATTTTTCAAAATTTTTGCGAAGATATTTTGCCATTATCAAAATCTTTTGTAAATATCTTTCTATCGAAATGATCGATGTGTTGCAAAATTTTTTTGATTTTTATTTTTTTGGGTTTCTCGGAGTTTGTTTTTGGTTCTTTTACCGAGAGTAGTCCCATTGAACCGATGTCATAGTTAGTGACCGTTCCCTATGATGGATGGATGACGACCGTCTTAAGGGAAATGTAGTCGGTAGTAGTAGGACTTTTATTTGTTTTTAAATTTTTTTCTTTGGTGGATTGCATCAATGAACTGTAGTTGCTTATGGTTGCTAAAATTTCGTTGCGTGTTGTAACTGATGTTCAAAATGTGAAAATGATTCGTTTGAAAGCATGCAATTCTGTAAATACGTAGAGTTACCTGGGCTATAGAATTTGGTTCAGTATGATTGAGGCTTAATCTTGAATTCATGTAATTGACTAATTAAAGAGTCTGTGAATGCATCTTGATTCGAGCATGTGCATGAAGTGTGAAGTGAGGTATTGCTATTCCATGTCATTGTTAATTGTCTAGAACTTGCCTGGTGTGTATACAAAACGAAATGAAGGAGGTGTAGTGTTGGAAAGGATGTAGGGATTTCTTTGTTTTAACCGATAGTTTCCAATTTTTTTTTCTTGTCAAATTCTACCTTTTTTATGTTGTATACCCTAGTCAGCCCGTTGAGCCTTTAGCCGATTTCTTTCTTTTGTCCAAAAATTGTATGAACTAAGATTTATTCCTTCTTTTCATTAGCCTTAAAGTCTATAAGAAGCTCTTAAGCGCTTACAAAGAAAAGAAAATGTTTCCCAAAGTGTTAAAGAGTGAAAAGAAAAAGAAAAGCAAAGTGAGGAAAGAAAAGATGATGTTGAAGAGGCACTTGTTGTAATTAATTGATAGTGAGGGTACTTGAAAACCCTTTGTTTTGTGTCAAGTGTGTCTGAGGAAATGGGCTGTATGAAAGTAAACCAGCATGAATGGGAGAAAAAGAGAAAAGAGAGGAACAATGTCCATGAGTCGATGGGAATGAGTTGAAAAGGCGCTTAAGGATGCTAGCGACTATTATTGGCTAATCCAATATATATATACTAGATCCATATCCCCGTTACAACCCATTAAAGTCCTACGTGATCCTATATTGCATTTCTTTATATTAGTGGAGTAATACACTAAGGGCAAGCTTATGGGTCATGACATGAGGCATGTGAATTCTTTTGGGAGAGAGAGTGAAATTAATTTTTATATGCCCCTACTTGCATGTTTGTGTGCTGCATGAACATAAAGGGGAAGTTTCTCTCGAGTTGTGAGGGCACATGCTTGATGAAAGATTGATTTTCGTGTCGGATTTCTTGATTAGCTGATTTGCATGAGTTTGCCGATATCAAGAATCAATTCTTAAAGTCTAGGAAGCCTTGATGTATTAAAGGTCATTGTATTGTACGACCAAGCATGTTTTCTTGATGATTTGCAAAAATTGAATAATCGGTATGACCGTAGCGTAAATTGTTGCACCATAGTGACGAAGGTTGGGATGTAATTTGCATGATTTGTGTATATGTTGTTCGAGGACGAACAAGGATTTAAGTGTGGGGTAAGTGATCTTGGGCAGATTTATATGCCCAAGTGATACTCAAACGTATCATTTTTACCTTGTTTGTTGTGCAATGTGTATATAATATCATGTAATTAGTAATAAAATGCGAATTTATAGTAACCAACATGATTAGCATTTGTTTTGCAGGTAAATGTGATTTTTAGGAGCTAAAATGCATGTTGGAACTATGTCGGAGTTGGACTGGGATGCGAGCGTGGAAAAGACCTTGGAATGCACATTTTATAGGGGCTCCGCGATGGAGCCGTGCCACGCCACCATCGCGGTAGCACACTGCCTGAACAGGAATTAAAATGGCAAATTCCAGTGTGCCTTCGCGTCAGCTCCGTGGCACGGAGAGAGGCCTCCGCGATGGCCTCCGTGACACGTTGAGGTTAATTTACCGGACCCTGGAAATTCCAGTGAAGGTCCGCGTCCACGCCGTGTCACGGAGGCAGTGCTCCGCGTTGGCCTCCGTGACACGTTGCTTGTTATTCTGGGAAACATTTCCCACTAGTATAAATAGCACACTTAGGTTTATTTTAATTAGTTTTTAGTTTTTAGACTGAGTTCAGAAGTGGAGAGCAAGGACGTGGGTTAGTAGCAATTGAAGAACGAAAAAGCTAAGGGATTTCTTCTATTCTTTTCATCTTTCTATCAATTGTACGTATGATGTACACTCATTTTAGGATGATCAATCCACAAATGAGTGGCTAATTCTCTTCCTTGCTGAGGTTTTGAACATGTGTAATGAATTTTGATTATAATTGATATGGTTTTCTTCTTCTTCTTTAATGTTGTTCTATTAATTCTTGTTCTTATTGCATTAGTGATTGGCCAACATTAATGTACATCTAAAAAGTCCAATTTCACTCGAAAGAGCAAGAAATTGGAAAGTTGTGAATTAATAGGGTATTGTTCTTAACTTGATTTGGGAAAATTGGATTTTGATGTGCTTTCCTGATAGAAATATACTTGAAAGCCGTATTAGTCAATTTAGGAACCAAAATTGTAGTGCTAGGTCATAAATTGCATTTGATCACAGAAATGTAGACGGATGGTTTATTATTCTAAAGTGAAATTAAATACGAGAGTTTTAATTTCTAGGCTAATGTTCTTGGCTAGCAACATGAAGAAGAGATTAACCAAATTATCATGATTATCAAGTTCATTACTTGTTCTTAACCTTGGCATGTTCATATCCATTGTCTAAATTCACAAGTAAATAGTTGTTATTAATTGTAGTATATATAGTTTAGAAACAAAAACTCAAGTAACTATTGGTTACATTGTTGTTAGCATAATTAGAAGTGAAATAGGAATATAGTAAACTAGGCAATTTTAGTATCTTGAGCCTCCTTGGATCGATACTTGGCTACTTAGCCACTTTATTACTTGTTTGACCACGTGCACTTGCGTGTCGGTTTATAATATATAATACCAACCTGAGCAGAACACCGAACATATATAGGTTGCATATTAGGAAGAATGTCAATACCAAAGTCAATCTCCCACTCAGGAGGGACTCCGGGTTTAGTTCATCTGGGAACACCTCCAATTACTCACACACTATAGGAACTGTATGGAGAGTCGGGGTCTCGGATATAGCATCCTTAACCCGAAGTAGATGGTAAACACAATCCCTAGAAATCATCTTTCTAGCCTTAAGGTAGGAAATAAAGCAACCTACAAGCACATCTAAACTACCCCACTCTAGGATTGACTCACCCAAAAACCAGAACTCTACGCACGAGTTCTACAATTCACTGAGGCATAACATGCATGTAGCCAATCCATGCCAAAGATAACATCAAAATCTATCATGTCTAACTCTATTAAATCTGCTGAGGTGACTTTTTAAAGGACTATGATAGGGCAATTTCTGTATACCTGTCGAGCTACAATTGAGTCACTGATTGGAGTAGAGACTGAGAAGGGTTCTGATAGGGTTTCGGGACTGACTCCGAAACTACTAGCAACATAGGGTGTCACAAATGAAAAGGTAGCCCCATGGTCTAGCAATGCATAAATATCAAGATAATATACTCATAACATACTAGTGACCATATCTAGGGAGACCTCCTGCTCCTGGCGAGACGAGAGGGCCTAAAACCTGTTCTGATGCTAACCAACACCTGCACTAGTGGATGCACCCTGCTGAGCTGAGCGTGCTGGTGGAACTGCTGAACTGGTGACTGGGTCTCGACCTCTACCATGTCCCTGTTTACCGCTGGATAATCTCTGAGCATATGCCAAGGCTTCCCATACCCGAAACATGCACCTGAACCTGCTAAGCACTCCCCAGGGTGCTTTCTACCACACTTGCTGCAAACTAGAAGACTAGTCTCTCCTGACTTGCTCCCCTGACCTCTAAAGACTGATTTCCTTCTCCTCAGTTCGCGCCGAGATCTGGATGGTACACTAGCTGACGACGGCACTGGAGCTAATGTTCTCTGACGAGATTGCTGACGATGCCTGCCACTAGGCCTCTGCTAGGGAAACTCAATACTGCTTGTCCTGGCCCTCTTGGCCTCTGTCTCCTTATCCTTCATCTGATCCGCCTCCATCTGTTGGGTGTATATGACCAATCGAGAGAAGTCCAAGTCACTGTTTAGCATCCCCTCCTACACTCCTTGACCAGTGAGTCGGACACCCATACACAAATTTATTCATTCGGGTCCTCTAGTCTGCCACTATCTCTGACACATATTTGGACAGCCGGATAAACTCCAAGTCATACTCTTGAACCATCATATCATTTTGCTTCAAATTGACGAACTCCACCGCCTTCGCCTCCCTCAACTCCCTAGGGAAGAATCTGTCAGAAAGTTGTCATGAACTCATCCCAGCTCACGGAAACTGCGCCTACTGCTCTACCGTCCCTCCACTGACGGTACCAAATACAAATAAACCCCTTCAGCTAATAGGAGGCTAAGTTTGCGGTCTCTTCTCCTGTAACCCCCAAAATCTGGGTGATCTTCTATATCTCCTCCAAGAACTCGTGTGGATCCTCTTCCACTCTCGACCCAAGGAACTCAAGGAGATTCATCCGAAGGAAATCCCAAACTGGGGCTGCCACTGTGCTCCCATTCTGAGAAACATGGGCCACTGCCTGCTGGTTGTCCTGAGCGGTCAGATCCTGGACCAACATCTGAAAATAAACCTTAAATTCAGCATGAGAGACCTACTCAGGCGCATGATCCGCTAGGGCTGGTGGGGCTTGCTGGTGGCCATCTCTATTACCATTCTCATGGTCATTTCCATTTTCATTCCTTCTTCTGTTAACTCGGTGGGGAGGCATGATTCTCCAAACACGTATAGCACGAGTTAGAAGGATAGAGAGATACTTCATCGCACGATGTAGATCATGAAATAAGGGAAATTTCCTAAAATGCTTCATAGCCTTTTTGTCATAAGTGTGGCGCGCTACACATTCATGAAAAAAGACTCTACTTAGCGTGACTTTTAGACACCCTAGGATACACTGAACCCTTGCTCTGATACCAAGTTTGTCATGACCCAAACCAGGCCCAGATCTAGACATGAAACCCAGAACCATAAATGGCTCCAAGTCAACCCATGAAATGAACATGAAAGCTATAGCTCAACATACACCAAGCGAAAATCTATATTCTGAAATAGCAGAAGTCTGAGTCGTAAAACATTTAAACAACGAAAATCTCAAAACACTGAATCTAAAGCTGGATATACAAACTATATCTAAAAAGCCTCTAACATACTGAAGAGATGATGGGACAACACCCCAAACTAGCTCACTACAAGTATAAAACTGAAAATGACAATAGCTCAACTATCTAATGGTCCTCGAAGGATGAGGACTCACCAACAAGTTGTCTGGGATGAACTCTAGAAACTGGCTAACGGCGAGACTGAATCTGAACATCTGAACCTGTATCATGAAACAATACAATATAGAGTATGCGGTCAGTACTTTGAATGTACTGAGTATGCAAGGTAAGTAAAATAGTCTAAGCAAGTAAAACTGAGATCATGCATGTCTTAAATCATAACATCATAAGATTCTATGAGAAAAGGTTGTATGCTGATATTTGAAAAATATGAATAGACGTAACTGAAATAAGTACATATGGCTTGCCATATCTGAAATCATAGTTAAAAACTCATAAATTGATCCTTGGACCAAACTTGCTAAAAACATGATATAATATTCTATAGAATATGCATTATTGAAATCATGAGGAACAATAGGAGACTCGTCTTAACCGATAACCACCATGTATGAGCACATGATGATCCCACGTCTTGCCCACATGGAGGAGAGCCATCCAAAGCCTTGCCAGGGCGAAGGATTAAGTAAGTATGATATCACAATGTGCCCTTAGGACGGGGAAATGCTCTCTAAAGAGGCCCCAAAGTATACCTACGTTGGCGTATAGTTCATGAGACTGGGAAACCTTGGAACCCCTAGCCTACTCGGTGCTTGATACTACTCCCAAAACATATATATTGCTCATATAGTCATAGATCAAAACATAACTTGAATCATAACATATGGGAAGTCTCGACTCCAAAACTTGAGATAACTGAACTTATTAGCGTTGGCTAAATCATGAAATCTTGCTTAACTTGAGTGGATGTGCCTAAATCATAACATCATGCTTGCATGAAATAGACTGTTCGGTGGTTTTGCTTTGGGTATAAAGCTACATGCAAGTGCACGTGGTCGAACAAGTAGTAAAGTGGCTCAAGTAAGCCAAGTATTGATCCCACAGGGACTGGGATAAGGTAACAATCTGCTCAAGTGTACTATATTTTAATTCTAATAATGAAGACAACAGTGTAACCAAGAGTTAGATATTTTCGGGTTCTAATTTTATGCTAAGTCTAAAACAAATATCTAAGGTGAGTCTGAACTATGAATGTGAGCATACTGAGGTTAATTGAACATGTAAGGAAATAAATTATCGATATAAATTGGTTAACTTTTCCTCCGGTTGCTAGTCAAGAACTAATGCAAATGGATTAAAACTCTCGTATTTAACCCAACTTAAGAATCATGAACCGCCCACCTACATTTCTGTGATTAAACGAAATTCATGTTCTAGCCATACAAAACCCGGTTCCCAAATTGACTAATACGACTTTCAGGTATATTTCTATCCTGAAGGTAAATCAATTCTCAATTTTCCCAAACTAAGAAAAGATCATATCCTATTAATTCACAACTTTCCAATTTCTTGCTCTCTCGAGTGAAACCAGACTTTTTAGATGTACATTAACGTAGGCCACACATTAATGCAGTAAGAACAAGAATCAATAGAACAACCATGGAAGAAAAGATGAAAAACCAATTTAATCAACAATCACATTTCAATACAATTATTCTTAACCTCAGCAAGAAGAGGAATTAGCCACTCATTTGTGGATTGAACATCGTTAAATGAGTGTTAAGTATACAAACAATTGAATTCAAGGAGAAGGAAAGAGAGAAAAACCCTGATAATTTCGTCCCCTCAACTGCCTGTAACCCACGTTCTTGCTCCACCAAGTCAGAATATTGAAAAATGAACCTAAGTGTTCTATTTATACTAGTGGGAATTTTTCCCGGAATAACAAGCAACGTGTCACGGAGTGCATCGCGGAGCACTACCTCCGTGACACGCCACCGATGCGGACCCTCACTGGAAATTGGGGGTCTAGGTAATAAGGCCCAACGTGGCACGACGTGCAACGCGGAGCTGGGCCACCGTGCCATGGACCCAACGCGAACCCTTACTGGAATTAGGCCGAAAATTCCCTATCCAGGTATAAGGCCTCCGCGATGGCAACGTGACACGACTCCATCGCGGAGCCTCTTTATTTTGTGCCTTCCAATGCCTTATCCTTTGCTCACATCCGAGTCCAACCCCGATCTATTCCAACATGCATTTTAGCTTCCCAAAATTACATTTTACTTGCAAAACAATGCTAATCATGTTAGTTAGTATAAATTCACATTTTATTACCAATCACATGAGAATGTATAAACATTGATAGATAAACAAGGCTAAAATGACACATTTGAGTATCACTTGGGCATATAAATTTGCCCAATATCACTTACCCCACACTTAAATCCTTGTTTGTCCTCGAACAACAATCTTACACCTCATGCAATTTACACCCAAACCTCGCTACTTTGGTTCGACAATTTAGGCTACGGTCATACCGATTATTCAATACAGCAAATCATCAAGAAAGCACGCATGGTCCAATCAATGCAATGACCTTTAATACATCAAGACCTCCTAGACTTAAGAATCGACTCTCAATATTGGCAAACTCATGTAAATCAGCTGATCAAGACGTCCGACACAAAAATTAATCTCTCATCAAGCATGTGCCTTCACAACACAAGAGAATTTTCCCCTTTTTGATCATATGAACTCACAAAATTTCAAGCAGGGGCATATAAACACAATTTCGCTCTCTCTCCCAAAAGAATTCACATGCATCATGTCACGACCCATAAGCTTGCCTTTAGTGTATTACTCCACTAATATAAAGAAGTGTGATGTAAGATCACGTAGGACTTTAACGGGTTGTAATGCAAGCTACGAAACTAGTAAATATTGGCTAGCCAATAATAGCCACTAGCATCCTTAAGCGCCTTTTCCATACATCCCATCAAACTCATGGGCAGTGTTTCTTTCTTCATCCTCCCATTCTTGAAGTTTTTCTTTAGTTTGGCCCATCTTATTAAGCACACTTGACACAACAACAATGATTATTCGTACACCTTCATTATAGTTTATTTATAACAAGTGCACCTTCAACCTTTTCTTTCCCTTTATCACTCTGCTTTTCTTTTCTTTTCACCATTCTCACTCTTTGACACTGGGAAAATTATTTTCTCTTCTTAAGCGCTTAAGAGTTTTGGATCGACTTTACGACTAATGAAAAGAAGGGATTAAGCTTGGTTTACACTTTTTGACAAAAGAAAAAAATAATAGGCTAAAGGCTCAATGGGCTGACTAGGGTATACAATCAAGGTGAGTACGATAATGAAAAATAGAAACTTTCGGTTAAAGACAAAGAAATGCCTACATCCTTTCCTACAATACACCTCCTTCATTTCATTTTGTACACACACCAGGCAAGTTCTAGACACTTCACAATAGCATGGAATAACAAAACCTCACTTCACACTTATTGCACATGCTCAATTCAAGACGTATTCACAGACTCTTCAATAAGCTAATTACACGAATTCAAACATTAAGCCTTAATCACACTGAATCGACTCTATGGCCTAGGTATCTCAACATATTTACAAAGTTGCATGCTTTCATACGAATCACCTTTGCATTTCAAATATCATGTACAACACGCAACCAAAATTCCACAACCATAAAGTAACTACAGGTTTTGGGATGCAACCCACAAAAGAAAAACAACTAAAAACATATAAATGAAAAAGAATCTACTCCTAACGACTACATTTCCCTTAAGACGGTCGTCATTCATCCATCATAGGGAATGGTCACTAACTAGGACTTCGGTTCAATGGGACCATTCTCGGTAAAAGAACCGAAAACAAACGCCGAGAAACCCAAGAATTGAATTTTTTTTTAAAAATATCGATCATTTTGATAAACAAAAATATGTACAATATCAGCTTAGCAACATTCAGCAACACACAACAGTTTCACATATAATTACAATACAGGACAACAACTTAACAATCACAAATCACAGGGTCAGAAAATTTTGTTCACAGGCACAACAACAGATTAGAACATACATAACAGCACAACCAGCACCTAACTACTCCCACCCCACACTTATCTCGAACACTGTCCCCAGTGTTCACAAAAATTAAAATAGCACAAAAATTGGGTGGTGGAACTCCCTGATCAATCAAAATACTCCACTTCTTCATCAGGTGCTACTGCTTCATCTCCCATGTCTGAATCACCCCCATCGTCATCATCGGACTCTATATCGGAGTCCTCCCGACGTGTCTCCTTATCTGTGGGGACATCATCATCCATGGGCTCCACAAAAGCTGGCCCCACGAGGCATAGAGCCCTGGCATTTTCGCCAAAAGGGTAGTCTAGCTCGAGCTGCCATAGCTTCTCCTCTGTTGCCGGCCTCCCGCCTATCCTCAGCTGGAGCATCTGCATCCCGTACATGCGAGCCATCTACTGATCGTCCCGAGCATGTCTCTCGGCAAGTGTAAGAATAGGCCCGTGGGTGGTGTCGAGTGCCTTAGTTTTAGTGACATCTAAGGCCCGCCGCTCCATCTGTGGGATGTAGTCAAGGGCCTCTTCCTCAACATCTAGGCCCCACAGGAATGTGGTGAGTAGTCCACCAAATTCGTATCTGTGCCCCTGATACAACCGGGCTCTCTTCATGGCAGAGATAATCACCACCCCCACGTTGATCTCCAGCCCTTTCATCAGGGCGTACACCAGGCATACACGATCCCGGGTTACATCTGTCAAGTGTACCCCCAGGATTAGGCAGGAACAGACGATCTTAAGCCATATCCTGGCTTCCCTGTTCATCTGTGAATAGGGCAAAGTCTGATGGTAGCCCCTCTCCTTGTGTCTGCTTCATCTAGCCGTCGATCTGGTTCCATACAAAGTGCGTCTGATATCCGCATATGGTGGAGTGATGTTCAGCTGTCGAAGCACGTGGGCGTCTGTGTCCCGCGCCCCTAGGATAGCATTGAGGTGGTGGGGCTCAAAGGTGACTATTTGCCCTCTGATTTTGATGGTGTGACTTCTGAGAGTCGGGTTCCAATTGGCATAGAATTCCCGAATCAAGTGCAAGTTGCATTCCTTGGGCTCTTCAAAGATGAAATTGAGCCCAGCTGCCTCGATCCTGTGGACAATCCTAGGGAACTCCTATGCCAACGGTTCCCGTGCTATGTGTTCCTTGGGGAAGTACTTGCTCTCCTTGTGCTTTGCATACCACTTCTTCCCCTCTTCTGTCACCCACCTGGTTCCGTATTGGCGGTGTTGGCCGCGTGGAACCGCTGGTGCTGCTGGGACTGCTGTGCCCAGTCTGATTCTCTTTCTTCCAGCGCCAGATGTTGATGCACCTTTCCCCTTTTTTTGCCTGCTTGCCATTGTTCCTGTCAACCCAAACAAACAAGTTCAATGTTAAGCCAATGAAAATTTGCTTTGACTAAGGTTGGGTGAAGCTAGGCTACCCCACACTTAGTCCTTAGCTAAAGTTACAACATTACGGCAAGATCATACCTATTTACACAAACAAACAACCAAATATAACAAACATGCTTAGTGCATTTGAATAATTCGACGGTATATATTCTATGTACTACTCAGACTTCGTACAGCTGACCACAATCATTACCATCGATGACATTTTATCCCATCGCACTTAGTAAGGAGAAGCAAAGAAACAAAAACAACAAGAATTTATCTACATGAACTTATACAACTCACCCACTTCTTGCAAATTTCACTATTCCCCTAACCCAAGAATCCGTCAGTCTTTTAACATAATAACAATTAGCACATCGACTCATCTCACTCAACATGTACAACCCAACATGAATTTCACGAGTTCACTACATTTTTCCACTTCAAATTCAAAAGCAAGCCCTAGCTATGATTGTATCAAAAATTCGATTAAATTATGCAATTAACGAGTTCAAGCTATCACAATGATACTCCGAACATCCATCAACAATAATTCAATGGAATTTACGCTTAATTTCTACTTAGAGCAAGTTTAGCTCATATCACATGTTCAATATCAAAGAAAATTGATGAGAAATGAGATGGAATTGAAGAACATACCTTGAATTCGAAGAATTAAAGAAAACTCAATGAAATCCTTGGACTATTCCGTGTCACGTTGAAGGGGGAGGGGTTTTAGGGGGATTAGTCGCAGAGGGTGTGAGAAACAAGGAAAATTGAGGGTGATTCAGGGTTTAAAAGTGGGGAATTCGCACGGGTCACCCGGAGACCCGGGGTGACCCGTCGCGATATACACAGCAACGTGTCACGGAGTGCATCGCGGTGCACTGCCTCCGTGACACGGATCTAACGCGAGGGTGTTCTGGAATTCTTTTAAAATTTTGGATTTGCACCTCAACGTGTCATGGAGGGTCACACGGAGGCCCTCCTCTATGACACGGAGCTATCGCCCTAGCTCACTGTTTTGCCACTTTTTCTTGATTTTCATACCTCGAATTTTCCTTTGCGATTCCTTGCATATTTTACCTCCGTTCGACCTGAAATTCATTTTACTACAAGAAATTGGTTAGAATTATAAGTTTCACTCAAAATAAAAATAAAAACAAAAATGAAAACTAAAAATTTTGTTGTTAATCAAGAAAATAAAAAAAAAGAAAAATCTATTCACAATTTACAAAGAAAAATTTCACGGGTTGCCTCCCGTGCAGCGCCTAGTTTACCATCGCGGCTCAACGTCATTTAGCTCAGTTGTCCTCTAGGGTGATGGACGTTTTCTCTCAACCACCATCCTCCCCCCAGTAGTGCTTACATCGTTCCGGTAGTTTTCCCAATAACTCTCGTGAATCCTTTATCCATGCATCATCAACTCAATCAATCACATTGATCACCGAGAGTTCCTCGTACACAGTCGGGAGTTTGGTGGACTTTTACACATCAAAAACTTCCACCTTGTCTTGTGCTCGCATGGTTAGCTGCCCTGTAGCTACGTCAATCAGTGCTTTCCCGGTCGCTACGAAAGGACGTCCCAAACTAAATGGGACTTCCGCGTCTGGTTCAAAATCCAACACGACGAAATCTACCAGGAAGATCAGGGAGCCAACTTGCACCAGAACGTCCTCCACAATGCCATCAGGTCTGGCTAAGGACCGATCTACTAATTGCAAGATCACTATTATGGGTCTAGGACTTCCTAGACCCATCTTTTTGAATACCGATGACGGCATCAAATTAATGCTCACTCCCAAATCACATAATCCACGAGCTCGAATACTCTACCCAATAGTAATCTGTATAGTAAAGCTCCTAGGATCTTTGAGCTTTGTGGGCAGTCGGTTTTGTATCCGGGAAGTGCACTCCTTCGTGAGAGACACCGTAGCATACTCAGTCAACCGACTTTTGTTTATCACAATGTCGTTTATATACTTAGCATACTTCGGCACTCCCTGCAAAACATCAACAAGAGGTAAGTTAATATGTACCTGTTTCAGCACCTCCATGAATTTCTTGAAACACGCCTCCTCCTTGTGTTTCTTTAATCGTTGAGGGAACGGGGGTGGTGGTCTTTCTGAGTCAGCTTCCTTTGTCTTCCCCCTCTCATCACTTTGCTCCCTCTCAACTTCTGCTGCTCCCGATTGTTGAGGTGGTCTTTCTGGTTCCACCTCTTTCAGCTACAAACCACTCCTTGTGGTCACCGCATTCACCTGCTTGGGGTTGGGATCTGTGTCACTCGGAAGTCCTCCTCTAGGCCTGGTGTTTTGGGCTCCAGCAAATTGCCCAAATTGATATTCAAGTGCCTTAGTAGCTAACTGGTTGTTTTTCACCTCGACTGCCAATTTCACATAGTCAGCCTGCAATTGAGCATGGTTAGCTATCATCGTCTTGAACATCTCCTCAATGTTGGGTGATGGTGGTGGAGGAGGTGCATTGTTGTTTCTAAGTTGTGCTTGATAATTCTGCTGCCCTCCTTGGTTCCTTTACATACCCTAACTCGAACTTTGCCCCTGATGGTTGTTGCTACCCCAGGAGAAATTAGGATGATTCCTCCAATTGGAATTGTAGCTGTTGCCATACTGTTGGTGGTTGTTCCTTTGTACATTTCCCACAAAGTTCACCGAGTCAGGATTTGCTCCACAACACTCAGCTGAGTGCTCACTGCTCCCGCACACTTCACACCAAATCTGCTGCACTGCATTCACTGGGGCTTGAGGCTGGTTCATTGTCATGTTATTGAAGTGGGTGTTGAGTTGATTCTGTAAGGTAGCTATCTGTGCAGCAATAGTTGTAAAACCATCCACTTCTCGAACTCCTGCTGCTTTCCTTGTCCCTCCTCTTGATGAATCAGCATTCCACTCCGGATTGCCTTGCAAAATACGGTTTAACAAGGTATACAGCTCCTCATAAGTTTTCTCCAGCGCTTGTCCCCCAGCTGCTGAGTCTAGCAATATTTTTGTATGGGTTCCAAACCCTCTATAAAAGTTTGCACCAGCACATCATTGGATTGATGATGATGAGGACAATCCCGCAACATGGACTTGAATCTCTCCCAAGCCTGATATAGATTCTCTCCCTCTCTCTGTTTGAAACTTAGAATTTGACTTCTAAGTCTTGTTGTTTTACCGGAGTGAAAAAATCGTATCAAGAATTTCCTTGCAAAATCATCCCACGTAGAAATAGAATTAGGTGGCTCAGCTTTCAACCACCTCTTGGCTTCTCCCTATAGTGAAAATGGGAACAATGTAAGCCTGACATAATCTGATGACACTCCAGCGGGGATGTAAGTGTCACTTATCTCCAAAACATTTTGGAGATGCTGCTGTGGACCTTCATGAGGGACACCTGTAAACTGCCCGCTAGTGTGCAGCAATTGCACCATGTTTTGTTTTAGCTCGAACCTCCCTCCTGGCTCAGGTTTGCGGATGCTAGATGTGACATTATTAGCATATGGGATTGCCACCTCGCGAACCGGCCGAGCTGCTACTTCTTCGGGCACTAACATTTCCCGTACTACTGGTGGATTCTGTTGTTGCTCCATGAGTGTTTGTCTGAGCAACTGCAGCTTCCTTTCTAGAGCTTCTCTCCGCTGACGATGAAATAATCTTTCTGGCGCTAAATACGAGTCCACCAGCTCCTTGTCTCTTGCTAGTGTTCAACAGAGATTAAATTTGCAAATACAGGCTAAGACCAAGTTGTCAACACTAAGAAAATAAAAATATAGTAAATTAACACTTAAGACAAATTCACCAATTGCCAGTCCCCGGCAACGGCGCCAAAAACTTGTTCGGTGGTTTTGCTTTGGGTATAAAGCTACACGCAAGTGCACGTGGTCGAACAAGTAGTAAAGTGGCTCAACTAAGCCAAGTATCGATCCCACAGGGACTAGGCTAAGGTAACAATCTGCTCAAGTATACTATATTTTAATTCTAACAATGAAGACAACAGTGTAACCAAGAGTTAGATATTTTCAGGTTCTAATTTTTATGCTAAGTCTAAAACAAATATCTAATGTGAGTCTGAACTATGAATGTGAGCATACTGAGATTAATTGAACATGTAAGGAAATAAATTATCGATATAAATTGGTTAACTTTTCCTCCGGTTGCTAGTCAAGAACTAATGCCAATGGATTAAAACTCTCGTATTTAGCCCAACTTAAGAATCATGAACTGCCCACCTACATTTCTGTGATTAAACGAAATTCATGTTCTAGCCATACAAAACCCGGTTCCCAAATTGACTAATATGACTTTCAGGTATATTTCTATCCTGAAGGTAAATCAATTCTCAATTTTCCCAAACTAAGAAAAGATCATATCCTATTAGTTCACAACTTTCCAATTTCTTGCTCTCTCGAGTGAAACCAGACTTTTTAGATGTACATTAACGTAGGCCACACATTAATGCAGTAAGAACAAGAATCAATAGAACAACCATGGAAGAAAAGATGAAAAACCCATTTAATCAACAATCACATTTCAATACAATTATTCTTAACCTCAGCAAGAAGAGGAATTAGCCACTCATTTATGGATTGAACATCGTTAAATGAGTGTTAAGCATACAAGCAATTGAATTCAAGGAGAAGGAAAGAGAGAAAAACCCTGATAATTTCGTCCCCTCAACTGCCTGTAACCCACGTTCTTGCTCCACCAAGTTAGAATATTGAAAAATGGACCTAAGAGTGCTATTTATACTAGTGGAAATTTTTCCCGGAATAACAAGCAATGTGTCACGGAGTGCATCGCGGAGCACTGCCTCCGTGACACGCCACCGACGCGGACCCTCACTGGAAATTGGGGGTCCAGGTAATAAGGCCCAACGTGGCATGGCGTGCAACGCGGAGCTGGGCCACCGTGCCACGGACCCAACGCGAACCCTTACTGGAATTAGGCCGAAAATTCCCTATCCAGGCAGAAGGCCTCCGCGATGGCAGCGTGACACGGCTCCATCGCGGAGCCTCTTTATTTTGTGCCTTCCAATGCCTTATCCTTTGCTCACATCCGAGTCCAACCCCAATCTATTCCAACATGCATTTTAGCTTCCCAAAATTACATTTTACCTTCAAAACAATGCTAATCATGTTGGTTAGTATAAATTCACATTTTATTACCAATCACATGAGAATGTATAAACATTGATAGATAAACAAGGCTAAAATGACACATTTGAGTATCACTTGGGCATATAAATTTTCCCAAAATCATAGACATCATAAGAAAAAGCATAAATATATTCATGGGTAATTTGTAAACATTCGTACATGCTAGATATTTCATCATACTTGGAAACATAAATCATAAACTAAACTTTTCATGAAACTTGCATAATTGGGCATCATGTTCTTAAAAATTGAAGTCATGAATTGTAATAAAAATAGGTATAAAACTTTCCCATGAATCTTAAAACATCATTTAAAACATGAACGGAATTGACCAAAGAATTAAACATAGAGAATTTCATAAATTGGGTTAATACTGCATAGGATCATACACTTGAATTCATAAACTTGAGATGACATTTAGGAATGAGAGTGAAGGGAATCTCTCATTCATGACCCTATATACCTGGGTAAACTAATTCAACACTCTTCCTTGAAAGCCCAATAGATTTGGGGAAGAACTTGAAGAATTCTAGATTTGATCTCCTTCGGGATTCTCTAATCTTGCATGTATGGGGAGGAAATAGGTTAGAATAAGCTAAAACCTCTTAAAATCCTCCTAAACGAAGCTTAAAATGACGTAGTTTAGGTCTTAGGAGCCTAGGAATTATGAAAATGCCCTTATTCAATTCGTAGAAAAATTGCTCACTGCAAAAGCAATGACTCACACCACGAGTCATACCTTGATACCATGACTCATGGGTTCCTTGTTACCACTGCTTCATCCCTGAGTTTTTGGAGTTTTCCATGGGTCGGACAACAACTCGTACCACCATCTCACGAGTCATTGGACCTATCTATTACCATAATTGGGAAAATTTTTCTGTTCCTTCCTACGAGGTTGAGTAACAACTCGTTGTTTCTCACAATGAGTCGTACCTTGACCCGTACCTTCCAACCCTGTCACCACTAATCCAACAAAATGAGTCTTTACCATCATCCGTGGTGTCACGCCCGCCTTGGGAGGAATGACTGGCACCTGGTGCCCTACTAGGACCTGGATTGCTGGACTATTGAGCCTAAGCACTTCTGATGCTAGGCTGGCTCTAATTCTGGATTTATGAAAACAACGGGCTATATAACGGCTGTAAATACAGCCTTCGGCCGACTAGGCCTATAGCCACCTGTAGGAATATAATAGCTAACCAGAACAACTGAGCATAAGGGAACCTATGCGGGCCGACAAGGCCACCATGCTGACTAGTTATCACTGAAAAGTATAATCAAGTGCTGTACTGATCTGTGACCGACAAGGTCACCAACTGACAACTGAACAAGGCCCCACACGACCATCACATGCAAACTGAAACATACATACGGTCCCACAAAATTAGTACAACTAACCATAGGGACTATACAATCCACAAGCCTCTAAGAAAAAGATAGTCGGGATAGGGCCCCGGCCTACCCATATTGTACAAACAAAAAGGGAAGTAAACCTTTAGCTGTCAAGCTCCGGATGACAGGAGCTGAAGACTTTGTACGCTGACTGGAACTACGAGGGATCTCCTCCTCGTCTATGAGTACCTGCAGGCAAGTAATGCAGTGCCCCAAAACGGGCGTTTGTACCACTGGTACTGAGTATACAAGCAATAAATGAAAATAACTGAAAGCAAACAATAATACTGATAGATACTGAAGTAATAGGAGACGGGATGAGACTGACCGAAAAGAGCATAACTTTACTGAAGAGAGTAAGAGTCATACCTGATAACATGACAGTCTACTTTCTATCTATTAATAACTAACATAACATAGCATACAAGAACCTTACCAGCCCCCATAAGCCGTAAGATACCAACCAGCACACAATCTATATACCCCTACCCAGGTCATACCATCCACCTAGTAACTATGAGCATCTAGCTGACCCCCTAGGTATGCAACTTGGGCTCACTGGGCCCCTGACTATAGCTATATCTGAGTTCGGAGGACTCCTGAAATCTGAAATCTGAAATTTAAAATCTGTAATCTGAAAACTATAATCTGCACCGCGGGCGCAAGCGCTCGACAGGGGGTGTGGTATAGTGTTGATCAGCCTTCTATGGGGAATCTACATCCCATCTTCGTCCGCTGGCGGACGGCATGCCACTCTGTAGAGTAACGTATCCTCACCCTCTGGCGGGCGAGTCGACACAGCTATTAACCCTGGGGCGGTCAAGGAAGCTCTAAGGGTTCCAAAACACAGAACAATCACGTCTCCACAGATAGCAATAACCGCATGTAATATATATACACTAAATCTGATAATAATATTTATATTCTGGTATTCTATTCTGAATCTCATACTGAAATATACTGAATCTGATACTGAAATATGCTGAATCTGATACTGAAATATACAAAATCTGATACTGAGATATACTGAGTCTGGAATAATATTTCTGGAATATTCTGCTATGAATTATACTGTTTTACTGAGTTTCATGATGAACACTGTATAATAATTCTAACATGCTTACTGAACTCATACTTAATATAGTATACGACTTCTGAAATATTCTACTAGTATTCGGCTAGTATTCGGCTATTTCTCCCAACTGTATTCATATTCATTAAAGGATAGAATTAATTCTACTATTTTTTTGGAAAGAAACCATACATATGGATATACCTACTGCCTATTCTTCGACTTATCGGAGAACGACCGAAAACTCGTAATTTCTCAGAAGTCTAGAAGGGAGAAATACTCAATTTAATGCTGGGAGTATATTAACACTAGTTTTGAGCAATTTCACTTACCTTGGCTCGATGAGACGATGATTCGTCGGTCGAATTTCACGAAACTAACTTCGTAGGAATGCCCCCTACAGCTTTATACTTTGCTAACCAAAGTTAATTTGAGTTTGGACTATGTTTGACGGCGTAAACGGAAGGAAATTTATGTTGAACCTTCGTCCCTCCCCTGTTTCTGTTCGTTCTCTGGAAATGAAGAATGAAAATGACCAGAAAAAAACTGAAGTGGGGCTTTATATACTTGGACCTGAACCCCCTTTAAGTCGCATTTGTCGAATGCGATTTTATAAGTCGCATTTGTCGAATGCGATTTATAAGTCGCATTTGCCTTGCGACGCTCTGACTTGGCGCTTGTCTGGTCTCTCCCCGGGCCCTTTTCTCGAATGTATGGCATTCTAAAACTCTTAACCAACATGCGAATAGGCCAACTAAGTGTCATGAACTTACGGGGTGTAACACGTGGTTCCTCTAACGAATCATGTCACGACTCGTACCTTCTATCCTAACAATTTAGAACCAAACAATGACTCCAATCCACGAACAATTACTAGGACCCATGAGTCGTTACTGGACTCATCACTATCAATTTTTCCTTAGCAGAATGCTAACCATGAGCGATCCTATGACCTGTTACTTCTTCCCACGACTCATACCATGAGTCATTTTGAGGTGATTCTTCCCATTTTTCTGCTGATCATATTCCAAATCCCGAGTCTAGCCTTAGGCCCTTCTGGGGTATTACCGTCACTCTAAGAAAGAGTGTGGCTTACTAAAAGCTGAATTAAAGCAATCCTACTACGTTGCCCGACCAACCGTCTTGGTACCTGAGGCTACATTATTAAACAATGCAGCGCCCCTGATAGGAAGGACATTAGTACATGGAATCATACTCTATGTAAGATAGCGACAAATGAAATATAAAGTTCAAAGGAGTAGAGAAACTATGAAAAATCATGATTTACATGTAAAACTGTAGGGTTTTGAAAGAAAAAACTTGCAATTTGCAATTAAAATATGTAACTCATACTGTAACCTAAAAATATTAAGGGAATTCATGGCGTAACCAACATAGTGCACTATGTAAACATGGCATCCGATCCCTATGGATCGACAAGCTAAGCCACCACCTACCTTACATGGTAGAAGGCCTGAAACTGACTTGCTAGAAAAGTCCTAATATAATCTACTGTAGGGGAATAAACTGGGAATGTGCTTATACTCGACATGTTCCATAGCCACGTAGGAAAATATGGTTTCGGGAAACATTGTCTTAGTTCCTTCTCAGTTAACCACTCACCCCCGATTGAACTTGTAATACTAAAAATATCCCTCGGGCTCATAGTCTTACTCTTTTTATAAAAAGTCTGCTTTGAAAACCGGGCCTTATCTGAAGGCTATAAATCAAATATCATGAATTATCTAAAGGCTCAAAAATGTAGTGCATTCTTTAAATTAAAAACTCAAAATCATAGAACATGTTATTAATTAAAATTCATAATCATGAAAAAATTTCATATGCCTTAACTCAAGTAAAAAAAATCATATGTGGCCCTTGATAAAATCAAGGATGTAAATCTCATAGTGAAATCTCAAGATATTTATCAAATTCATATCTTGGCACATAAGGGAAAACTCATAATTTTAATAGTACTATTGTATGAAATTAGCTCATGTGATGAAATTAAGTTGCTCATAAAGATATATGAACTTCAAGAGGTAAAACATGAAGATCTTTAATCTTGATAACGCTCAAACTCACAATCCTGATAAAGCATGAAACAGACGTTGTCAATAAAGAATCCAACAATGGTTGGGGTCGATCCCACAGGGAATATGGTCAAGATATAGAATAACGCAGGTAGTTAAGCTTTTAGGTATGTTATCTACAAAAGGGGGTTTATAAAATAAATTATAAGGCAAGATTAAGAATTGGTTGTTGTTTACCAAGATTTGCAATTAACTAGGGTAAGTGTTCCCCATGGGTTCATAACTACTTCAAGTTTTCACTTATGATCTATCCCAATGCTTACTTGTAGAACTGATAACTAAGGTTCATCCAAATGACTGATTTGTCCTTATTGGATGACTATCCTCAATCAGCAGGTTAGGACTCATGAGCTATTTCAATTCAACCGTTATCAATTTGTTCCAAATTAACTATACTGTGACCGCAACTTAAGTCATACAATGACCCATAAAGATCAAGGATTTATTGTTATTCTCTTTTTCTAACATCTAATTCTCTAGGTTCAAACAAGTAAAGAATTCAGGCAAGTCTTAATGTTGCCCTTCGTTAAGAAACATTTACGATGAAGAGAATACAATACAAGTGTTTAGTAATGGTTTAATTCACTTTGTGTAATCCTAGTTCGTTAATTCACCATGGTTCCCACAACCCTAGTTGTAGAGGTATTAGTCTCTCATGATTATAAGATCGTTATTAGCATTCATAGACAAACACATAATTGAAACTTACAAAGATGATCGAAAAGAAAACCTGCTTGATTATTGCAAGAATAGATGTTGAATAATTCAAGAACAAGGAAGAGAGGGAAACTACCAAAAATTGTTGCCGCCTTCACATGTGACCCATAAAAGGATTGTACCAGTCATACCTTAACTCGTACATTGGATGGCTTCTGCTAAATGTGGCTAAGTGTTGACTTCTAGTCGACTTGTACCAAGAATCTATGAGTCGTAATCTTCCCATGGCTTAAACTTGAACTTGTTGGCATCCTCTGTTAACTTCCACGGATGGCTTGGTATGATTCGTATCTCAGTTCCACAATCCATGACTCCTTCTCGTAACTTGAGTTTTGCCAGTCTTATCTTTTTCTGGGCTTTTCCACGATTCCTTGGTACGGGTCTTAGGTAGGTCTCACGACTCGTGGTTGCTACCGGTACTAGGATACTTGGCCTGTGCAAAACCTTCTGAAATTTTCTGCGACTGCTATGGTACGGCTTGTACCATGAATCGTAAGTTGCCTTTGCCTCATGCTTTGGTACTGCACCTTTCCACGAATCTCAGTACGGCTCGTACCAGGATGGTACGACTTGTATCAGGATGGTACGGCTTGTATTGAGGTCTATACTGCATTTTTCTCCATACTTTGCACAATTCATCTCCAACATCTATTTTCCCTGAAAACAAAGTAAAAGCACCTCATATCCATATAAACAAACCTAAGTCCATGCTATTTTCCCAGTTTTAAGTGTCTAAAGTGTTGTAAACTCACAGCACATCAACACCCTAAACTTAAGACTTTTTCATGTCCTCAGGCAAAGAAAACAAAAACTAAAATTGATGCTTAACTAGAAAGTAAACCTCAAATACCTACAGCCAACACAACAAAATTTGCACTATGAACCATAATTAGCTTTTGACCCTTTTTCTATTCAAACTAAGTCAGCTATACATATATGTAATCATAATCAATGACATATAGGGATCAAGATATGGCATCCAACTATCAGCAGAGAATTGGGCTATCACCAATTCTATTCACACAATTAATAGGTAAAATGCAACACAAACCAGGTACCCTCACAGTAAAAGAAGTCCTCAACACTCACAGGTATATAATATAATGAACTTAAGACTCAACAAATGGGACTCTCACTCTTCCAAAGAAGTTTCAAATATTGCACATTGGATGCCATAGGATTGCCCTTATTTTCTCTACTTTGGCTCTTCAGACAGTTAAGTTATGATCACTATAGAACTTTGTTCTGCTTGTAATGTAGGCTTCTAGCTGGGTATGGTAAATATGGAATTAAGTGACCAAACCCTCCATGGCACAATATATTTGTGGCTCCACTTACATCTTTTTACCCCATTTTAACTTTTCAACTTTTTCTTCCCTTTTCTCCATTTGCATGCAATATGTGGGTGTGGTGTGTTTTTCTCATCTTTTTCATTCCTTTTTGTCTTGTATTTTTGTCACGACCCAAATGTAGACTCGGATCATAGACACGGGACAAGGAGCCCTAAGAGACCCCAAGTCAACCTATGGCATGAGCATACATCTAATTCTATCACATAAGCGAAAGACTTAACATAAGAAAACGCAAACATGTCATAAATATAGAGAAAGGACAACACATAATCCATACATGATGGCAGAATACAACTGGTAGTCTGAAAAGCCTCTAATCATGATAGATGGTTGATGGGACAACTCCCCAACTAACCTACTATACTGAAACTGAAAGAGAAACAATAGAGTCTGAACATATATCCCTTGGAATATGAAGACTCACCAAATAAGCTAATAGCGGACTCTGAGGAGCTACTGAGGAGGGTGAGCCTGAGAGCTGCGTCCTGTATCATGAAATGATACAACATAGAAAGTATGCGGTCAGTACATGGAATATACTAAGTATGCAAGGTAAGTAAAACGGACATTTAAAACATATAAGACTCATAAATGATCATAAGAGTAGGACATCATGGTCATATTATAGACATCATAACATAACGTAGGGCTCAAGGTTTTCAAAACATTCATAATGTAATAGTACTCAAAATCATAAGAGGAAAGCTTTATTGAACATAACTTGAGTCAATATACATAATCACAAACATGCATAAATCATGAGGAACGGTGGGAGATTCTCTTAACCGACATACCCTATATGAGCACACATGAAGCCCGACTTGTAACCCTAGTCGAGAGGGTGTTCGTACATTACAAAGGGTAGAACCATGAAAGTGTGATATCACCATGAAAAGGACCATTTGCGGTCGGGGATAGTCATGAATGGGGTCTCAACATACCTACGATGGCACGTATTTTATGAGATCTAGGGCAGAACCTAGGCCCCAAACCTACTCGGTGTTCAATACTACTCCCAAAACATATATAATGCTCATAGTATAACATGCATAAATTCATGGGCTAGTTAAATCATGATAATCATAAGCATGCTTGTACATACGTGATCTAGCCATGACATAAGGCCTGTGAGTCGGCCAAAAACATAATTCATGATTCGTAAGGTTCATACATACATGTAGATCATGCATATAGCTTGAAATTCATAAAATCATAATGGGTAATATAATAAATTCATGATTTAAATCATAATTCATGCTGGGGTTATAAATATCATCAATGGGTAGGTAGATCATAAATTGATTCATCACGGGGTATGCATAATTAGGCTTAAATACATAGAACTTCCAAATCAATAACATTATAATTAATTTAAATCAAAAAAGCTGATTAAAACCCATAAATTATGATAAGATTTTAAAATCACAAAACTCATAATCAAATCATTACATTTTAATTAAATTAAATTCAAAACCCTATAAGTTTTTGTCGAAATCTTTGTAAAAATCATAGAGGAGGGGCATGGGTGTGGATGAAATCACCCATTGATAGCCTTACATACTTGGGAATATCTGATTCTTAGCTTCCCTTGATTGACCAAGAATGAAATTGAATGAATTGAAGAGAAGAGCCTAGAATCTCCTTTAATTACCTCTCAATATTCTTGCGTGCATGAATGAAGACTTAGAATGGATCATTCTCCTAAAAGCCCACCATTCATAAGCTAAAACGACGTAGTTTAGGGTCTTCTAACTTGAAAAAGTCGAGAATGCCCTTAATGAATTTGCCCTGAAAACTGGCCAGGTTGAACTAACGGATGGTTTGCACTGCTGAAGCTTACTTCTGAAACTGACCAATGGACAGACAGGATGACTCGTCCTCCACAACGATGATTCGTTACATCGTCCGTTGCTTGCTCACCAAAAATCTGAACCTGCTTACCACGGGCCTCACCATGACTCATGGTTTCTTCCAATGAGTTGTGGTCTCGATCCGTCATCTACACTGGAATTTCTTGCACCAAAGCAATGACCGGTAACAACAACTCATTACAACCCACAATGAGTCACTGGAAGGCCCGTTGTACTCCACCTGTTGAACCCAACCTCTTTCAACGCCTGCTAATAACGGCTCGTTGTTTCCAACAACGAGTCATTATGTCATTCGTTGTCTCCTCTACCACCCAGCCTTCCCGAACCAACAAATGCATATAAGGACCCGTGGTTTGATACCATGAGTCGTTAAGTCACCCGTTCTGTGATATTTTCCCCAATTTCTGCAGTTTTGAGTTTTTAGCTCCCAGGTCTACTCCTAGGCACTTTCGGGGTGTTACAATGTCTTCCCCTTGGGAACATTCACCCTCGAATGTAGGAAACATACAGAAAACAGAAAAATGCAATTATCATATTCAAATACTGATCGTTTAAACTGAAACCTCACGGAATGACTACCTCCGATTCATATCACATAGCTGAACTGATCTTAGAAATTACATACATCTACCATAACATAAAACAAACTTGCACACATGAACTGGACATGGAAACTAATTAGGGAATTAGGGCAAAAATTGATACCTCAAACTAAAATTTGAGCCAGTAGAGAATAAATGCGGGTATCTAGCCATCATATTCGCTTCGGCCTCCCATATAGCTCCTTCAACATGTTGATTTCTCAAAAGAACTTTAACTGAAGCTACTTCTTTGTTCCTTAATCTCCGAACATGACATTCTAGTATTTCCATAGGCACTTCTTCATAGCTGAGGCTAGCTTTTACAACGACGCTTTCCACCGGGACTACTAGAGCTAGATCTCCCAAGCACTTCTTCAAAAGCAACACATGAAATACGGGATGCACAGAAGATAATTGTGCGGGCAGGTCCAACTCATGCGCTACCTTACCAACTCTTCTCATAATTCGGTAGGGACCAACATAGCGGGGACTGAGTTTTACTTTCTTCCAAACCGCATGGCTCCTTCATGGGAGATACCTTTAGAAATACCCAATTGTCTTCCTCAAACTCCAAATCTCTTCTTCTCACATCCGTATATGGATTTTGATGACTCTGAGCGATTTTCAACCGGTCCCTTATCAACTGAACCTTTACCATAGCCTCATGAATCGATTCAGGCCCTATCATAGCTGCCTCACCAACCTCAAACCATCCAATGGGCGATCTACACCTTCGCCAATAAAGAGCCTCGAACGGTGCCATCTGGATACTAGAGTGTTAGCTGTTATTATAAGCAAACTCAATCAAAGGCAAATGATCATCCCAGCTACCTTTGAAATCCATCACACATGCTCTCAACATGTCCTCGAGAGTCTAGATTGTTTGTTCGGCTTGGCCATCTGTCTGCGGATGAAAGGCTGTGCTGAGCTTAACATGAGTCCCAAGCCCCTTCTGAGAAGACCGCCAAAATTGAGAGGTAAACTGAGTACCTCGGTCTGAGATAATAGACAAGGGCACTCCATGCAAACGCACCAACTCCCGGATATACAGTTTTGCATAATCATCCGCTGAATTTGTGGTTTTGACCGATAGGAAATGTGTAGCCTTGGTCAACCTATCAACTACCACCCAAATAAAATTGTAGTGTCGGGGAGTACAAGGTAGGCCTGTAATGAAATCCATATTAATCTGTTCCCACTTCCAAGTGGGAATGCTAATATCTTGAAGTACACCTCCTGGCATTTGATGCTTGACTTTCACTTGCTGACAGTTTGGGCACTTGGCTACAAATTTTGCAATATCCTTCTTCATGCCGTTCCACCAATATATTTCCCGCAAATCATGATACATCTTCGTGGCACCCGGATGGATATAGTACCTGGATCTATGTGCCTCATGCAATATTCATCAAATCACCTATGTCTGGAACACACAGAAGACCCTAGTACCACAACACACCATCTCCCCCTTGGGAGAAAACCTCCACCTTCTGACTCCAGACGACTTCTTTCAGCTTTACTAGCATCAAATCCTCATCTAGTCTAGCCTTCACATCAGTCACCAAGGACGATTCAGATCTATTTTGCACAACAACAACGCCATCGGTCGAGTCGACCAACCTAACTCCCAACCTTGCAAGTCGATGGACATCTTTCACCAACTCTTTCTTTCCCTCATCCACATGGGACACACTCTACATAGAGAGCCTACTAAGTGCGTCTGCTACCATATTAGCCTTCCTCGGGTGGTAAAGAACACTCATATCATAGTCCTTAAGTAGCTCCAACCACCTCCTTTGTCAAAGATTGAGATCTTTCTACATAAATACATATTTCAAGCTCTTGTGGTCCATAAATACATCCACGTAGACCCGATACAAGTAATGTTTCCATATCTTCAATGCAAACACCACCGCGACCAACTCAAGATCATGGGTCGGGTAATTCTTCTCATGGATTTTCAACTGTCTTGAGGCATATGCTATCACCTTCCCATGCTTCATCAACACACACCCTAGTCCGATTCTCGGAGCATCACAATATACTACAAAACCATCGGTACCCTCGGGTAGGGTCAACACTGGTGCTGAAGTGAGTCGAGTCTTCAACTCTTGGAAGCTTTTCTCACAAGCCTCCGGCCATTGGAACTTTAACTTTATCTGGGTCAACCTAGTCAATGGTGCTGCAATTGATGAAAAACCCTCTATGAATCTTCGATAGTAGCCTGCTACGCCCAAGAAACTATAAATTTTTGAAGGACTCACCGGTCTGGGCCAATTCTTTACCGCTTCAATCTTCAGAGAATCTACCTTTATGCCCTCACTCGATACCACATGGCCTAAGAATGACACGGAGTCCAACCAAAATTCACACTTTCTGAACTTTGCATATAACTGATGATCCCTGAGGGTCTGAAGAACTAATTTCGAGTGAGCCAGATGCTCTTCCTCGCTCCTAAAATATATAAGAATATCATCAATGAACACGATCACCAACATGTCTAGATATTGCTTGAATACCTTGTTCATAAAGTCCATAAAGGCTGCAGGGGCATTAGTTAGTCCAAAAGACATAACAACAACTACGTAGTCACCATAACGAGTCCTGAAAGCAGTTTTTGGGATGTCACTCTCCCGAACCCTGAGCTGGTGATACCCGGACCTGAGATCAATCTTGGAGAAACACTTGGCACCCTGAAGCTGGTCAAACAAATCATCGATCTTGGGTAAAGGATACATGTTCTTAATGGTGACCTTGTTCAACTGCCGATAGTCGATGCACATCCGAAGCGAACCATCCTTCTTTCGGACGAATAACATTAGTGCATCCCATGAGACTTCCTCGGCCTGATAAAGCCCTTATATAACAAGTCCTTCAACTGATCCTTCAACTCCTTTAGCTCGGCTAGAGCCATGCTATAAGGTGGAATAGAAGTAGGCTGCGTATCGGGTAAGATATCAATGCCGAAATCAATTTTCCTCTCAGGAGGAACACCTAGAAAATCATCATGAAAGATCTCTAGATACTCACACACCACCAGAACTAACTAGATATTCGAGGTCTCGGACTCAACATCCTTAACCCTAACTAGGTGATACATGCATCCCTTAGAAATCATTTTCCTGGCTTTAAGATATGAAATAAACCGACCGGCTGGTACAGTTGAATTACCCTTCCACTCTAAAACTGAATCACTCGAAAATCGAAATTCTACTGCACGAGTCCTATAATTAATCGTATCATAGAATGCAAACAACCAATCCATTCCCAAAATGATGTCAAAGTCAGTCATAGACAACTCTACTAAGTCTGCAGAGGTAACCTTATGCAACATTGTAATGGGGCAACCTCTATACACCCGTCTAGCTACCACTGAATCACCGACTGGAGTAGAAATTGAGAATGGTTCTAACAGGATTTCAGGGCTAACTCCAAACCTATTAGCAATATATGGAGTCACAAAAGACAAAGTAGCTCATAGATCTAACAAGGAATAAGCATTAATATGGAAGACTTGCTACATACCAGTGATCACATCTGGTGAAGCCTCCTACTCCTGGCGGGGTACTAAAGCATAAAACCTATTTTGGCACTAACAGCCTACTGAACTAGTAGAGGCACCCTGCTTAGGGGGCGTGCTACACGAGCGATAGAACTGGCTTCTATCGCACGAGTCCTATCGACCCTTGATCTGGCAAAGCGGAAATCCCTAAGTCTGTGCCTGGGTTTTCCACACCCGAAACACGCATCTAAGCCAACTAAGCACCTCTGGGGATGATTCTTGCCGCACTTCGCATATGCTGGAAAAGTGCGATCCACCTGCATGCTACCCTAATCCCTCGAGCTTGAAGCCCTTCTCCTATGATCTCCTTTGAACCTAGATGGCATGCTGGCTAATGATGGAGTTTGAGTGATAGACCTGTGCTGGGACTGCTGACTTTTTTGAGAGAGGGGAACCCTTACTTAAAAACAGAGAGTGGACGAGCAAAAAAGCAAGGCAAGGGATGAAGAAGAAGGGCTGCCCATCCCCTTACCTAACCTAAGAAACCCCATAGCTGTTTGTCCTGGCCCTCTTAGCCACCCTCTGCCTCTGGTAGATCGACTGTATCTGCTGTGCATCCAATACAATATTGAGGAAGTCAATATCTCGATGAAGCATGGCGATCCTGCAATCCTTGTCCAAGTAGTCCGCCACCCCATGCACGAAATGACTCACTCAAGCTCTTTGATCTGCCACCAAATCCAGAGCATACTTGGATAATCGAGTGAAATCTAATGAGTACTCCTAAATGGACATGTTTCCTTGCTTCAAATTAACAAACTCGGCCGCTTTGAGCTCTCTCATCTCCCGAGGGAAGAATTGATCCAAAAATTCCGTGTGGAACTCTTCCCAACCTATCGGGCCTGCACCCCCTACCCTGGCATCTCTCCACTGCTTGAACCATAAGTGAGCCACCCCCTTTAGCTGATAGGAGGTCAAGTCAACACATTCCCCATTGTTCATCCCCATAACCTGAGTGATCTTCATAATCTTCTGTATGAAATCATATGGATCCTCGTCCACTTTCGTCCTTGTGAACTCAGGAAGGCTCATCCTCAAGAAATCCCTCACCCTAGCTGCCGCTGCATTCCAATTCTGAGGGAAATGCGCCACCGTCTGATTTTGAACCTGGGCAGTCATGGCCTATGCCAGCATCTGAATCGCTGCCCTAAACTCAGTGTGGGAAGCTGGCTCTGGTGCGTACTCCTCGTGAGTGAGTGCGGTTGGCTGATCTTCATGATCGTGGACATCATCATGATCATTGCCGTTACCATTTCTTCTGGCTTTCACTCTACGTGGAGGCATGATTCTGCAAACACGAATAGCACGAATTAGAAGGGTAAAGGACTTTCATCACACGACATAGAATCACTTAGGACTCAACAAATGGGACTCTTACTCTCCCAAAGAAGTTTCAAATATTGCACATCGAATACCATAGGATTGTTGTTATTTTCTCTACTTCGGCTCTTCGGATAGTTAAGCTATGATCACTGTAGAACATTTTTCTTCTTGTAATGTAGGCTTCTAGCTGGGTATGGTAAATATGGAATTAAGTGACTAAACCCTCCATGGCACATACTTGTGGCTCCACTTACATTTTTTTACCCCATTTTTAACTTTTCAACTTTTTCTTCACTTTTCTCCATTTGCATGCAATATGTGGGTGTGGTGTGTTTTTCTCATCTTTTTCATTCCTTTTTCTCTTGTATTTTTGTCATGACCCGAACGTACACCCGGATCGTAAACATGAGACAAGGAGCCCCTAGAGACCCCAGGTCAACCCATGGCATGAGAATACATCTAATTCTATCACATAAGCAGAAGACATAACATAAGAAAACGTAAACATGTCATAAATACAGAGAAAGGACAACACATAATCAATACATGATGGTTGAATTCAACTGGTAGTATGAAAAGCCTCTAATCATGATAGACGGGTTGATGGGAAAACTCCCCAACTAACCTATGATACTGAAACTGAAAAAGAAACAATAGATTCTAAACATATGGCCCTCGAAATATGAGGACTCACCAAATAAGCTGATCGCAGACTCTGAGGAGCTACTAAGAAGGGTGAGCCTGAGAGTCGAGTCCTGTATCATGAAATGATACAGCATAGAAAGTATGCGGTCAGTACGTGGAATGTACTGAGTATGTAAGGTAAGTAAAACGTACATTTAGAACATATAAAACTCATAAATGATCATAAGAGTAGGACATCATGCTCATATTATAGACATCATAACATAACGTAGGGTTTAAGGATTTCAAAACATTCGTAATGCAATCGTACTCATAATCATAAGAGGAAAGCTTTATTGAACATAACTTGAGCCAGTATACATAATCAGAACATGCATAAATCATGAGGAACAGTGGGAGATTCTCTTAACCGACATATCCCATATGAGCACACATGAAGCTCGACTTGTAACCCTAGTCTAGAGGATGTTCGTACCTTGCCAAGGGTAGAACCATGAAAATGTCATATCACCATGAAAAAGACCATTTGGGGCCGGGGAAAGTCATGAAAGGGGTCTCAACATACCTACGATGGCACGTAGTTTATGAGATCTAGGGCAGAACCAAGGCCCCAAACCTACTCGGTGTTCGATACTACTACCAAAACATATATAGTGCTCATAGTATAACATGCATAAATTCATGGGCTAGTTAAATCATGATAATCATAAACATGCTTGTATATACGTGATCTAGCCATGACATAAGGCCCGTGAGTCGGCCAAAAACATAATTCATGATTCATAAGGTTCATACATACTTGTAGATCATGAATATAGATTGAATTTCATAAAATCATAGTGAGTAACATAATAAATTCATGATTTAAATCATAATTCATGCTGGGGTTATAAATATCATCAATGGGTAAGTAGATCATAAATTGATTCATCATGGGGTATGCATAATTAGGCTTAAATACATAGAACTTCCAAATCAATAACATTATAATTAATTTAAATCACAAAAGATGATTAAAACCCATATATTATGATAAGATTTTAAAATCACAAAACCCATAATCAAATCATTAGATTTTAATTAAATCAAATTCAAAACCCTATGAGTTTTTGTTGAAATCTTTGTAAAAATCATAGATGAGGGGCATGGGTGTGGAAGAAATCACCCATTGATAACCTTACATACCTAGGAATATCTAATTCTTGACTTCCCTTGATTGCCCAAGAATGAAATTGAAAGAATTGAAGAGAAGAGCCTAGAATCTCCCTTAATTACCTCTCGATATTCTTGCATGCATGAATGAAGACTTAGAATGGATCATTAACCCACCATTCATAAGCTAAAATGATGTAGTTTAGGGTCTTCTAACGTGAAAAAGTCGAGAATGCCCTTAATGAATTTTCCCTGAAAACTGGTCGGGCTGAACTAACGGACGAAACCAATGGGTCATTAGAGCTAACGACGACCCGTTCTATCGCTCGTGGTTTGCACTGCTGAAGCTAACTTCTGGAACTGACCAATGTATGGACAACACGACTCGTCCTCCAAAATAATGATCCGTTACATCGTCCGTTGCTTTCTCACCAAAAATCTGAACCTGCTTACCACAGGCCTCACCACGACTCGTGGTTTCTTCCAACGAGTCGTGGTCTCGATCCGTCATCTACACTGGAATTTGTTGCACCAAAGCAACGACCAATAACAACGACTCGTTACAACCCACAACGAGTCGTTGGAAGGCCTGTTGTATGCCACCTGCTAAACCCAACCTCTTCCAACGCCTGCTGACAACGATTCGTTGTTTCCAATAATGAGTCGTTGTGTCGTCCATTCTCTACTCTGCCACCCAACCTTCCCTAACCAACGACTTCATATAACAACCCGTGGTTTGATACCACGAGTCGTTAAGTCACGCGTTCTGTGATATTTTCCCTAATTTCTGTAGTTTTCACTTTTTAGCTCTCGAGTCAACACCTAGGCACTTTCGGGGTATTACAATTTTCTTTTCTTTTCATTTTTATTTTTCAGCTCTTTTTTCTTTCTTTTCTTGTTAGACCACACCTCATCTTTAACCTTTTTCCTTTCTTTTTCACTGCCCCACAATTTATGCACCTCTACTATAAGCCACCCTCAACTTAGGCATTTTGCCTGAGGTGAGGTTCACAATGTCCAAGGAGGGACCAGGGCCAAAACAGGTTCATTATAAACAATGGGTAAGGTTAAAGGTTAATTAAAGAAAAATGGTTAATATGAGGCTCAAACTCGGGATCAAGGGATTTTCATTATTTGGTAGGGTAATTTAAGCTAAAGTGGTTAAAATTAATAGCAACCTATGATTATCTCCTAACCAACTATTCTAATGCCTATGCAATGAACAACCAGACAATTTCTAGATCCTCTTTGCAGTATTGAACTAGGTATACATCTTCACTCACTCTTTGTACCTGTTTGTATTGAATCTACTGATCCAGTTCATGCACGGCTAAGCCACAACTACTCATGCTCATAATTTAAATGCCATACAAAGATCCACAGAAGTCATACAATTCTAGTTAACTACATAGCTAACATCAAAAATTTTTAAGCAGGAATAATTTTTCAAAAACATCAAACTAGTGCATTTATTGGATGCAAAGTAAATCTAAGCTACTTCTAATTAAATGAAAACAACCTAAACATATCAGTTTTACTAGATATCATGCCCGAGGGAAAAGACACATGGAAAGAAAAACCCTTGGACGAATAAAAAATTCCCAAAAATACAAGTACATCCCCCTTTTGAAAAACATGTTTCATCCCTGAAGCATAAAATTTGTAAGAACAATGGAAAGGGACATATCTGCGGCTACTCAAACTTCACTTTCCATGGGTTGTCTCCCATGCAGTGCTTGATTTAATATCACGACTCGACGTAACTTTCTTGATCATTCAGGCGTCATCAAGGTACACCGGCTCAATCCCTCTTATCTCTTCAGTGTCTTCCATATACATCTTTATCCTTTGCCCATTCACCTTGAATCTCTTGCCATCTTTATTATCAATCTCCACTGCACCATATGGGGACACGTTCGCCACTCTATATGGTCCCATCCACCTAGATTTCAATTTACGAGGATGCAGACGGAGCCTTGAATTAAACAGTAAGACAAAATCACCAATGTTGAACTCCTTTTTTGTAATCTTCCTGTCATGGTAGATCTTAATTCTTTCTTTACAAATTGTCACACTCTTATAAGCTCAAAATCGGAATTCATCTAATCATTGAGTTGATCTAGTCTCAAATTGGCTGCTTCATTCCAGTCTAAATTCAGCATTTTCAGTGCCCATAATGCCTTATGCTCTAACTCTACTAGCAGATGACATGACTTTCCATAGACTAGTTGATATGGAGATGAGCCGATGTGTCACGCCCCACCTTGAGAGGCATGATTGGCACCTGGTGCCCTACCGAAAACTGACTGAGCCCAAGCACTCCTGGTGTAGGGCTAATATTAACTCTGAGATCAAGAAATACAGGCTATATCTTGGCTGTAAATAGAGCCCCCAGGCCGACAAGGCCTTATAGCCCACATGTCACAAGAAAACAGCTAACCAGAAACATATAACAATAGGGAGTCCTATGCGTGCCGACAAGGCCACCATGATGTCTAGTTATGGATGAAACTTAAATCCAACGCTCAACTAAGCTATAGCTGACTATGTCCGGTGCTGTGGTAGGGGTTAAAAACCAACACGTAAGTGCACGTGGTCAAACAAGTAATAAAGTAGCTAAGTAAGCCAAGTATCGAACCAAGGAGACTCTGGATAAGTAAAAATTGCTCAAGTATACTATATTCTATCTTACTTCTATATATGCTGACAACAACATAACCAAAAGTTAAATAATTTTTGTTTATAAATTATATACTAAAACTATTAACAAATATCTACTTTGAATTGAAACTATGGATATGAGCATGCCAATGTTAAGAACAAGTAATGAACTTGATTATAATCATAATTCGGTTATTCTTCTCTTCTAGTTGCTAGCCAAGAACATTAGCCTAGAGATTAAAACTCTCGTATTTAATCTCACTTAAGAATCATAAACCATCCATCTACATTTCTGTGATCAAATGCAATTTATGACCTCGCAATACAATTCCGGTTCCTAAATTGACTAATACGGCTTTCAAGTATATTTCTATCAGGAAAGCACATCAAAACCCAATTTTCCCAAATCAAGTTAAGAACAATACCCTATTAATTCACAACTTTCCAATTTCGTGCTCTCTCGAGTGAAATCGGACTTTTTAGATGTACATTAATGTCGGCCACACACTAATGCAGTAGAAATAAGAATTAATAGAACAACATAGAAGAAGAAGATGAAAAACCATACAATTCAATAATCAAAATTCATCACCATTGTTCATAACCTCAGCAAGGAAGAGAATTAGCCACTCCTTTGTGGATTAATCATCCTAAAACAAGTGTTAATCATACAAACAATTGATTGAAAGAAGAAAGAAAGAGAGAAAAACCCTTAGCTTTTTCGTCCCTCAACTGCCTGTAACCCACGTCCTTGCTCCACCAAGTCTGAATTAATTAAAAAATAAGCCTAAGTGTTCTATTTATACTAGTGGGAATTTTTCCCGGAATAACAAGCAACGTGTCACGGAGGCCAACGCGGAGCACTGCCTCCGTGACACGGCATGGACGCGGACCCTCACTGGAAATCTGGGGTCCGGGAATATAGCCTCAACGTGGCACGGCATGCAACGCGGAGGCTTGCCTCCGTGCCACAGAGCTGTCGCGAGGCTCCACTGGAATTTGATAATTAAATCACCCTCCAGGCAGTGTGCCTCCGCGATGGTAGCGTGGCACGGCTCCATCGCGGAGCCCCTTTACATTGTGCAGTCCAATGTCTTTTTCGTGCTCGCATCCAAGTCCAACTCCGATATTGTTCCAACATGCATTTTAGCTCCTCAAAATCATGTTTTACCTACAAAACAATGTTAATCATGTTGGTTAGTATAAATTCACATTTTATTACCAATTACATGAAAATGTATACACATTGCACAATAAACAAGATGAAAATGATACGTTTGAGTATCACTTGGGCATATAAATCTGCCCAAGATCACTTACCCCACACTTAAATCCTTGTTCGTCCTCGAACAACATATACACAATTCATGCAAATTACATCCCAACCTTCGCCACTATGGTGCGACAATTTAAGCTACGGTCATACCGATCATTCAATATTGTAAATCATCAAGAAAACATGCATGGTCTTAACAATGCAACGACCTTTAATACATCAAGACTTCCTAGACTTTAAGAATCGACCCTCAATATCGGCAAACTCATGCAAATCAGCTATTCAAGATATCCGACACGAAAAACAATCTTTCATCAAGCATGTGCCCTCACAACTCAAGAGAATCTTCCCCTTTTTGTTCATGTGACACACAAACATTCAAGTAGGGGCATGTAGAAATTAATTTCACTCTTTCTCCCAAAAGAATTCACATGCATCATGTCATGACCCATAGGCTTGCCCTTAGTGTATTACTCCACTAATATAAAGAAATGCAATGTAAGATCACGTAGGACTTTAATGGGTTGTAATGGAAGCTATGGAACTAGTATGTATTGGATTAGCCAATAATAGTCACTAGCATCCTTAAGTGCCTTTTCAACACATTCCCATCAACTCATGAACATTGTTTCTCTCTTTTCTTTTTTCATCATCTAATTCATGCTGGTTTACTTTCGTATGGCCCATTTCACCAAACACACTTGACATGATACAAAGGGTTTTCATGTACCCTCAATATCATTTAATTATGATGAGTGCACCCTCCACCTTTTTCTTTTCTTTCCTCACTCTACTTTTCTTTTTCTTTTCACCCTTCTCACTCTTTGACACTTTGGGAAAAAATTTTCTGTTCTTCTTAAGCGCTTAAGAGTTTTGTATAGACTTTACGGCTAATGAAAAGAACGAATTAAGCTCAGTTTATACAATTTTGGACTAAAGAAAGAAAGAATCGGCTAAAGGCTCAACGGGCTGACTAGGGTATACAATCACATAAAAAGGTAGTGTATGACAAGAAAAAATAGAAACTCTCGGTTAAAACAAAGAAATGCCTACATCCTTTCCAACACTACACCTCCTTCATTTCGTTTTGTACACACACCAGGCAAGTTCTAGACACTTCACAATAGCATGGAATAAACAACACCTCACTTCACACTTCATGCACATGCTCGATTCAAGATGCATTCACAGACTCTTTAATTAGCCAATTACATGAATTCAGAATTAAGCCTCAATCACACCGAATCGAATTCTACAGCCAAGGTAACTCAACATATTTACAAAATTACATGCTTTCAACCGAATCACATTTACATTTTGAATATCAGTTACATCACGCAACCAAAATTTCACAACCATATAGTAACTACAGGTTCAGTGATGCAATCCACCAAAGAAAAAAACTGAAAACTAATTAAAATCACTACTCCTACCGACTACATTTCCCTTAAGATGGTCGTCATCCATCCATCATAGGGAACAGTCACTAACTATGACATCGGTTCAATGGGACTATTCTCGGTAAAAGAACCGAAAACAAACTCCGAGAAACCCAAAAATAAAAATTGAAATTTTTTTGCAAATCATCGATCATTTCGGTAGAAAAAAAATATTAGGTCTAGGACTCCCTAGACCTAACTTTCTGAATATCGAAGATGGCATCAGATTTATGCTCACCCCCAAGTCACATAATCCACGAGCTCGGATACTCTGCCCAATTGTAAGCTGGATAGTAAAACTTCCAGGGTCTTTCAGCTTCGTGGGCAGTCTATTTTGGATCCGGGAAGTGCATTCCTCCGTCAAAGCTACCGTGGCATACTCAGTCAATCGACTTTTGTTGGCCACGATGTCTTTAATATATTTAGCATATTTTGGCACTCCCTGCAAGACATCAACAAGAGGTAAATTAACATGTACTTGTTTAAGAACCTCCATAAATTTCTTGAAACACGCCTCCTCCTTGTGTTTCTTGAGTCGTTGAGGGAACGGGGGTGGAGGCCTATCTGATTCAGCTTCTTTGGTCTTCCCCTTATCCGCAAGTTGCTCTCCCTAAACATCTGCTGCTCTTGACTTTTGAGGCGGTCTTTCCGGTTCCACCTCCTTCAGTTGCAAACCACTCCTCGTGGTCACTGCATTTACCTGCTTCGGATTAGGATCTGTGTCGCTAGGCAGTCCTCCTCTGGGTCTTGTGTTTTGGGCACTAGCAAATTGCCCAAATTGATACTCAAGAGCCTTGGTCGCTAATTGATTATTCTTCACTTCGGCTGCCAATTTAACATAGTCAGTCTGCAATTGCGCCTGATTAGCGATCATGGTGTTGAACATTTCTTCAATGGTCGGTGATGGTGGTGGAGGAGGGGCATTGTGATTTCTGAATTGAGATTGGTAGTTCTGTTGCCCTCCTTGATTCCTGTGCATACCCTGACCCGAACTTTGGCCTTGTTGGTTGTTGCTACCCCATGAAAATTTTGGATGGTTCCTCCAATTTGAGTTGTAGCCGCTACCAAACTGCTGTTGATTTCTCTGTGCATTGCCCACAAAGTTAACCGAATCTGGGTTTGCTCCACAGCACTCAGCTGAGTGCTCACTGCTGCCACACACTTCACACCACATTTGCTGGACCGCATTGACTGAAGCTGAAGGCTAGTTCAAATTCATGTTGCTGAAATGGTTGTTCAACTGGTTCTGCAAGGTAGCTATCTGTGCAGCGATAGCTGTAAATCCATCCACTTCAAGCACTCCTGCTGCTTTCCTTGCTCCACCTCGAGATGAATCTGCATTCCATTCTGGATTGCCCTGTGAAATTCGGTTGAGCAAAGTGTACAACTCCTCATAAGTCTTTTCCAGCGCTTGCCCTCCAGCTGCTGAGTCTAACAAAAATTTAGTATGGGGTTCCAAACCCTCAATAAATGTGTGTACCAACACCTCATTGGACTGATGATGATGAGGACAGTCCCGCAACATGGATTTAAATCTTTCCCAGGCTTGATATAAATTTTCTCCCTCCCTCTATTTGAAACTTAGAATTTGACTTCTATGCCTGGCTGTTTTACCAGAGGGAAAAAATCTTATCAAGAACTTTCGTGCTAGATCATCCCACGTTGATATAGAATTTGGTGGTTCAGCTTTTAACCACCTCTTGGCTTCACCAAGTAAGGAAAACGGAAATAGTGTGAGCCGAAGATAATCAGGTGACACTCCAGCGGGTATATAAGTGTCACTTATCTCCAAAAAATTCTGGTGATGTTGTTGTGGGTCTTCATGAGGGAGACCGGTAAATTGCCCGATTGTGTGCAATAGTTGCACCATGTTCTTCTTTAATTCAAATCTCCCTCTAGGCTCTGGTTTGCGGATACTTGATTGAACATTGTTGGCATGTGGGATTGCCACCTCGCGAACCGGCCTTGCTGCTGCTTCATCGGGCACTAACACTGCCCTCACAACCGGTGGATTTTGTTGCTCCATTATAGTCTGTCTGAGCAACTGCAGCTTCTTTTGTAGAGCTTCTCTGCGTTTACTATGAAATTCACGTTCAGGCTCTGTATAAGATTCCACCAGCTCCTTGTCCTTTGCCAGTGTTCACAGAAATCAAGTCTGCAAAATACAGGCTAAGACCAAGTTGTCAACACTTAAGAAAATAAAACAAAAATACAGTAAATTTACACTTAACACAATTTCACCAATTGCCTAGTCTCCCCGGCAACGACGCCGAAAACTTGTCCGTGGGGACATCATCGTCAGTGGGCTCAACGAAGGCTGGCCCCACTCGGCATAAAGCTCTGGCGTTTTCGCCAAATGGGTAATCCAGCTCCAGTTGCCATAACTCTTCCTCTGTGGCTGGTCTCCCACCAATCCGGAGTTGAAGCATTTGCATACCAAACATCCATGCCATGTACTGATCGTCACGAGCATGTCGCTCGCCCAGTGTCAGCACTGGCCCGTGTGTGGTGTCGGGGGCCTTGGTTTTGGTCACATCAAGGGCCCTCCGCTCCAACTGCGGGATATAGTCCAAAGCCTCTTCCTCGACGTCGAGGCCCCGGAGAAAGGTGGTGATGAGTCCGCCGAACCCATGCCTGTGGCCCTGGTGTAGTCGGGCTCTCTTCATGGCGGATATGATGAGCGCCCCAACATTAATCTCCAGCCCTTTCATTGGGGCATACACCTGGCAGACACGGTCCCGGGTCACATCAGTCATGTGCACCCCCGGGATCAGGCACGAACAAACTATCTTCAGCCATATTCTTGCCTCCCTGTTCATTTGAGAATACGGCAGAGTCTGGTGGTAACCCCTCTCCTTATGTCTGCTCCATCGGGCTGTGGATCGAGCCCCACACAAAGTGCGTCTGATATCGGTGTATGGTGGGGTGATGTTCAGCTGGCGGAGAACGTGGGCGTCTGTGTCCCGCGCTCCAATGATGTCATTTAATTTCTGGGGTTCCAGAGTGACAATCTGCCCTCTGATTTTTATTGTGTGGCTTCTGATGGCCGGGTTCCAATTTGCATAGAACTCCCGGACTAAATGTAGGTTGCACTTCTTGGGCTCCTGAAATATGAAGCTGAGCCCAGCTGCCTCGATTCTCTGCACAATACGGGGGAACTCCTGTGCTAGTGGTTCCCGTGCAATATGCTCCTCAGGGAAGTACTTATTCTCCTTATGTTTAGCGTACCACTTCTTCCCTTCATCGGTCACCCACCTCGTTCCGTATTGGCGGCGTTGGCCGCGCGGAACAGCTGGTGCAGCTGGGACTGCTGTGCCCAATCTCATGCGTTTTCTCCCGGTGCCTGAAGTAGAAGCACCTTTACCCATATCCTGCCTACTTGCCATTGTACCTGTTAGTACAAATAAACAAGCACCATGTCAAGCTAAATGCATATTAGCTTCGGCTAAGGTCGGGTTAAACTAAGTTTACCCCACACTAGTCCTTAGCTACGTTTACGATACTACAGCAAGAATTACCTTATTTACAACCTAAACACAAACAACTATACAATTTATGCTTAGTGCGTTCACAAAAAATTTTCGACAGTATAACTTTTAGCGTACTACTCAGACTTCATACAGCTAATCCCAATCCTACCATCACTAGAAATTCAACCATCGCACTTAGCAATGAAGACAACAAACAAAAACAACGACAAAAATTCTATATACATACGAATCCAAATAACCAAACCAATTTGAACAATTTTTACATTTTCCCAAAACCCGAGAATTCGTCGTCTATTACCTTCAAACAATATTTACAACGACTTATCTCAATTCACAAACACACCCCGGCATATAATTCACCAATTTACCAAGTTACCCAATTCGATTTCAACAACCCCAGCCCTAGAATTCAATTTTACAATCAAATTCGAATCATTCACGCAATCGACAAGTTCAAACGCTAATTACAACATTCCGAACATTTATCAATCAAAGAATAATTCAATTTCATGCTAAATTGCTAATTAGGGTGATTTATCTCACCTCCCATGCTCAAATTCGACTAAAATCGACATAAGCTTGAGAGAGTAGAGGAAAACATACCTTTAAGTTGAATGATCGACGAAACTCGACAATTTGGTTGCTTAATAGCGTGGCACGTCGGTTGGGGAGGGGGATTCGGGTGTTTGGTCGCGGAGAAGAGAGGAAATGGGGGAAAAGGGACTAAAATCGGGGTTAAAAATGAAGGGAAACACGCGGGTCACCCGGCAACCCGGTGTGACCCGTCACAAAAAATAGGGCAACATGTCACGGAGGGTAACGCGGAGCCCCTCCTCCGTGACACGGAGCTAACGCTATGGCTCACTGGAAATTTAAAAAAATCCAGATTTAACCTCAACGTGTCACGGAGGGTAACGCGGAGCCCTTCCTCCGTGACACGGAGCCAACGCCCCAGTGCACTGTCTCTTCATTTTACTCATGTTTTCATACCTTGCCTTTTCCTTCCCGATTCCATGAATATTTTTCTCCGTTTGACCTAAAAATCACCTCACTAAACAAAATTGGTTAGATCAATAGATTTCCCTAACTAAAATGAAAAATATTAACTAAAACGAAAAATTTATACCACATCAAGAAAAAGAAGAATAAACTAAAAACTATTTACACTTAAAAAAAAATTATTTTTCACGGGTCGCCTCCTGTGCAGCGCCTGGTTTACCGTCCCGGCTCGACGTCCTTTATGCTCAATTATCCACTAGGGTGATGGACGATTTTTCACGATCATTTTCCTCCCCCCCAGTAGTGCTCAACCTTATCCGGTGGTCTTCCTCTCAACTCTCGGGAATCATTCATTTGTTTGGTATTCCCATGATCAATCACATTGATCACCGAGAGTTCCTCATTTACCATCGGGAGCTTGGGTGCTTTGTATACATCGAACACCTCTACCTTGTCATGTGCTCGCATTGTAAGTTGACCCGCAGCCACGTCGATTAATGCTTTCCCGGTTGCCAAGAAGGGTTGTCCCAAAATAAATGGGACTTCAGCGTCTGGTTCAAAATCCAGAACAATAAAATCAATCGGAAAAATGAGGGATCCCACTTGCACAAGCACATCCTCAACAATGCCATCCGGCCTAGCTAAGGATCTGTCTGCTAACTGCAAGATTACGGTTGTAGGTCTAGGACTCCCTAGACCTAACTTTCTGAATACCGAAGATGGCATCAGATTTATGCTCACCCCCAAGTCACATAATCCACGAGCTCGGATACTCTGCCCAATTGTAAGCTGGATAGTAAAACTTCCAGGGTCTTTCAGCTTCGTGGGTAGTCTATTTTGGATCCGGGAAGTGCATTCCTCCGTCAAAGCTACCGTGGCATACTCAGTCAACCGACTTTTGTTGGCCACGATGTCTTTAATATATTTAGCATATTTTGGCACTCCCTGCAAGACATCAACAAGAGGTAAATTAACATGTACCTGTTTAAGCACCTCCATAAATTTCTTGAAACACGCCTCCTCCTTGTGTTTCTTGAGTCGTTGAGGGAAAGGGGGTGGAGGCCTTTCTGATTCAGCTTCTTTGGTCTTCCCCTTATCCGCAAGTTGCTCTCCCTCAACATCTGCTGCTCCTGACTTTTGAGGCAGTCTTTCCGGTTCCACCTCCTTCAGCTGCAAACCACTCCTCGTGGTCACTGCATTTACCTGCTCCGGATTAGGATCCGTGTCGCTAGGCAGTCCTCCTCTGGGTCTTGTGTTTTGGGCACTAGCAAATTGCCCAAATTGATACTCAAGAGCCTTGGTCGCTAATTGATTATTCTTCACTTCGGCTGCCAATTTAACATTGTCAGCCTGCAATTGCGCCTGATTAGCGATCATGGTCTTGAACATTTCTTCAATGGTCGGTGATGGTGGTGGAGGAGGGGCATTGTGATTTCTGAATTGAGATTGGTAGTTCTGTTGCCCTCCTTGATTCCTGTGCATACCCTGACCCAAACTTTGGCCTTGTTGGTTGTTGCTACCCCACGAAAAATTTGGATGGTTCCTCCAATTTGAGTTGTAGCCGCTACTAAACTGCTGCTGATTTCTCTGTGCATTGCCCACAAAGTTAACCGAATCTGGGTTTGCTCCACAACACTCAGCTGAGTGCTCACTGCTGCCACACACTTCACACCACATTTGCTGGACCGCATTGACTGAAGCTGAAGGCTGGTTCAAATTCATGTTGCTGAAGTGGTTGTTCAACTGATTCTGCAAGGTAGTTATCTGTGCAGCGATAGCTGTAAATCCATCCACTTCAAGCGCTCCTGCTGCTTTCCTTGCTCCACCTCGAGATGAATCTACATTCCATTCTGGATTTCCCTGTGAAATTCGGTTGAGCAAAGTGTACAGCTCCTCATAAGTCTTTTCCAGCGCTTGCCCTCCAGCTGCTGAGTCTAACAAAATTTTAGTATGGGGTTCCAAACCCTCAATAAATGTGTGTACCAACACCTCATTGGACTAATGATGATAAGGACAGTCCCGCAACATGGATTTAAATCTTTCCCAGGCTTGATATAAATTTTCTCCCTCCCTCTGTTTGAAACTTAGAATTTGACTTCTAAGTCTGGCTGTTTTACCAGAGGGAAAAAATCTTATCAAGAACTTTCGTGCTAGATCATCCCACGTTGATATAGAATTTGGTGGTTCAGCTTTTAACCACCTCTTGGCTTCACCAAGTAAGGAAAACGGAAATAGTGTGAGCCGAACATAATCAGGTGACACTCCAGTGGGTATATAAGTGTCACTTCTCTCCAAAAAATTCTGGAGATGTTGTTGTGGGTCTTCATGAGGGAGACCGGTAAATTGCCCGCTTCTGTGCAATAGTTGCACCATGTTCTGCTTTAATTCAAATCTCCCTCCAGGCTCTGGTTTGCGGATACTTGAATGTACATTGTTGGCATGTGGGATTGCCACCTCGCGAACCGGCCTTGCTGCTGCTTCGTCGGGCATTAACACTGCCCTCACAACCGGTGGATTTTGTTGCTCCATTATAGTCTGTCTGAGCAACTGCAGCTTCTTTTGTAGAGCTTCTCTGTGTTTACTATGAAATTCACGTTCAGGCTCTGTATAAGATTCCACCAGCTCCTTGTCCTTTGCCAGTGTTCACAGAAATCAAGTCTGCAAAATACAGGCTAAGACCAAGTTGTCAACACTTAAGAAAATAAAACAAAAATACAGTAAATTTACATTTAACACAATTTCACCAATTGCCTAGTCTCCCCGGCAACGGCGCCAAAAACTTGTCTGGTGCTGTGGTAGGGGTTAAAAACCGACACGCAAGTGCACGTGGTCAAACAAGTAATAAAGTGGCTAAGTAAGCCAAGTATCGAACCAAGGAGACTCTGGATAAGTAAAATTGCTCAAGTATACTATATTCTATCTTACTTCTAAATATGCTGACAACAACATAACCAAAAGTTAAATAATTTTTGTTTATAAATTATATACTAAAACTATTAACAAATATTTACTTTGAATTGAAACTATGGATATGAGCATGCCAAGGTTAAGAACAAGTAATGAACTTGATTATCATCATAATTTGGTTATTCTTCTCTTCTAGTTGCTAGCCAAGAACAATAGCCAAGAGATTAAAACTCTCATATTTAATCTCACTTAAGAGTCATAAACCATCCGTCTACATTTCTGTGATCAAATGCAATCTATGACCTAGCAATACAATTCCGGTTCCTAAATTGACTAATACGACTTTCAAGTATATTTCTATCAGGAAAGCACATCAAAACCCAATTTTCCCAAATCAAGTTAAGAACAATACCCTATTAATTCACAACTTTCCAATTTCGTGCTCTCTCTAGTGAAATCGGACTTTTTAGATGTACATTAATGTCGGCCACACACTAATGCAGTAGAAACAAGAATTAATAGAACAACATAGAAGAAGAAGATGAAAAACCATACAATTCAATAATCAAAATTCATCACCATTGTTCATAACCTCAGCAAGGAAGAGAATTAGCCACTCATTTGTGGATTAATCATCCTAAAACAATTGTTAATCATACAAACAATTGATTGAAAGAAGAAAGAAAGAGAGAAAAACCCTTAGCTTTTTCGTCCCCCAACTGCCTATAACCCACGTCCTTGCTCCACCAAGTCTGAATTAATTAAAACTAAGCCTAAGTGTTCTATTTATACTAGTGGGAATTTTCCCGCAATAACAAGCAACGTGTCACGGAGGCCAACGCGGAGAACTGCCTCCGTGACACGGCGTGGACGCGGACCCTCACTGGAAATCTGGGGTCCGGGAATATAGCCTCAATGTGGCACGGCATGCAACGCGGTGGCTTGCCTCCGTGCCACGGAGCTGTCGCGAGGCTTCACTAAAAATTGCCAAATTAATTCATCCTCCATGCAGTGTGCCTCCGCGATGGTAGCGTGGCACGGCTCCATCGCGGAGCCCTTTTACATTGTGCATTCCAATGTCTTTTCCGTGCTCGCATCCAAGTCCAACTCCGATATTGTTCCAATATGCATTTTACCTCCTCAAAATCATGTTTTACCTACAAAACAATGCTAATCATGTTGGTTAGTATAAATTCATATTTTATTACCAATTACATGAAAATGTATACACATTGCACAACAAACAAGGCGAAAATGATACGTTTGAGTATCACTTGGGCATATAAATCTGCCCAAGATCATACTAGACCACTAACAATCAGCTAAACAGGGCCCCACGTGGCCAACATACAAGATAAAACACATACGGGCCCCAAACGGCCAACAAAAGCTAACCACAGGGAAATAGAAACAATCTTGAAGCCTCTAGGAGCAATATGATGGTCGGGACAGGGCCCCGACCTACCCATAAACAGTATTATCAAATGAACAACCTATTATCTACAAGCTCCGGAGTAAAGGAGACGACTCTTCTGCTAATTTTGGCTGGAAGGTAAGGGGGATCTACTCCTCGTCTATCAGTTCCTACAGGAAAGTAATGCAGTGCCCCAAAAGGGCGTCAATACAACATGTACCGAGTATGTAAGCAATAATTATAAACGACTAAATAGTAAAGATAGAACTGAAAATGACTGAAAGAAAAGGGATAGAATTCATACCTGAGTAGCTAGATTATCTATTATCTAGTCTATGAATAACTAGAGCAAACAAGAACCTTACCTAGCCCCCATAAGTCGGAAGGTACAATCAGCACAGAACAACCCACCTGGGGCTCCCATAAGCCCTGGTGAGTACACTTCAATCTTTATACCCCTAACAAGGTCATGATGGGTCAACTGATAACTGTAGCTATCCTACCAGTCCCCTGGGTCTGCAACTGAGCCCACTCAAACCTTGATTGTAGTGGTGTCTGAGTCCAGTGGACTCATGATATCTGCACCCCGGGCACCAGGCTCATCAGGGGTGTGGTGCCTATACGGCGTATGTGTAATAGTCCAGCCATGGAATGGACTCTATGAGGACCTGAGACCCCATCTTCGTCCCTCGCGGACGGCATGTCGCTCTTTCCGGAGCGACGTCACCTCGCAACTAGCGAGCGTCGACACAACTAATAACCCTGGAGTTGTTCATGAAGAGCTATGAAGGAAAATCAAATCCCACCTAAGTGTAGAATACTAGTCTCATCTAACAACAACAACTAATCATGATTAATTTAATTTTGATTATCTTACTAGGATTTAGAATGAGTTATAATGCTATAGGAACTAACTTGCCGAAGGAATTTTTCTTAACATACCTCGTTTGCCGATTACTGATTAACTGGCGAGTTTCAGCTTGTATTTAATTTCTCCTCTCAACTCAATCGTATTATTGGAAGAATGAGGCTAATTTCAATAATAAATTCATAGAAAACTATAACTTTATATATAAATATTAACTACATTTCAACTTAACTGAACACGGTTGAAAACTCGTAATTTCTCAGAAGGGAGAAATGCTTACTTTAAGCCTGTGATCGTATTGACACTAGTTTGGAGCAATTCCAACAACTTTAGCTCGGCGGGGTTACGATTCGCCAGACGAATTTCGCGAAACTAACTCTGTAGCAATGCTCCCTGCATCCTTAAACTTCAATATCTGAAGTTAATTTGAATTCGGGCAGCGTTTCATAGCGTAAACAGAAGAAATATACTTGTTTTCTTTGTTGGTTTCCTCTCTGACCATATGGATATGTGTATATATATATAAAATGAAATTAAAGGATGAGACTTATATATACTTGAGGCGGTGGATAGGGGTCTGTGGCACAGACCAAATGCACCGAATTACGGGCATGGCACAGAGCCCAACACAGAGGGAGGGGGGTCCATGCCACGTTGCTCCTTTGGGCAGCTGGCCCAGCCTTCTCCCGCGCAGTTCCGACTCCGTGCTAGTTTGACCTTTCCCCAGTGCCTTTTCTCGCACGTATTGCACTCTAATACTCTTAACAAATGTATGAATAGGCCGTTTACACATTAGAAACTTATGGGGTGTAACATCCTCCCCCCTTAGAAACATTCATCCTCGAATGTTTTTCTTTAGCTTACAGGAACTCTAACCCTTATAACTACTTATTCTGGAAAAATTTCGGCAGAGTTTCCCCTGTAATATCGACTATCTGAAAATCCCGAAACGTAAAAAGTCCAATACAGGAATTTCGCATAACACTATAACAACTATTTCTCAACAACATTGTATCTAGATGAGCAGTATGTGTAACATACATCACAGAAAAACTGAATCGTAAATGTACTTTACCTGCATGGCCTGGCTATGTCTGGAACAAATGAGGATACTTGGATTTCATATCATCCTCATCTTCCCATGTCATCTCTTCTTTATTCTTGTTCCTCCATAATACTTTAACTGAAGCGACATCCTTTGTTCTCAGCCTGCGAACCTGTCGATCCAATGTAGTTACTGGAACCTCTTCGTAGGCCAATTCCTCAGTAACTTGGACATCCTCAACTGGCACAACTCGGGACGGATCCCCTATACACTTTCGTAGCATCGACACATGAAAGACCAGATGGAAGGATCCCAATTCTGAAGTCAAATGTAGCTCGTATGCCATCTGACCTATTCTCCGGAGTATTTTATACGGCCTAATAAACCTCGGTCTGAGCTTACCCTTCTTGCCAAACCTCATTACGTCTTTCATCGGCGAGACTTTCAGGAACACCCAGTTGTTTACATTGAACTCCAAATTCCTACACCGTACATCAGCGTAAGATTTCTAGCGGCTCTGAGATGTCAGCTGTCGTTCTTTGATAAGCTTTACTTTCTCCTCTAACTGATGAATTATATCGGGCCAATTAACCCTGATTCTCCAACGTCGAACCAACCAACTGGGACTTGTATTTCTGCCTATATAAGGCCTCATAAGGTGCCATCTGGATTGCTGAATTGTGACAATTGTTTAATTCAATAAGAGGTAAGTGCTCATCCCAGTTTCCTTCGAAGTCTAACATGCACGCCCATAACATATCTTCGAGCGTCTGAATTGTGCATTCTACTTGCCCATCTGTATGAGGATGGAATGTGGTACTCAAATTAGCTTGTGTCCCCAGACCTTTCTGGAAGGATTGCCAAAATTTTGCTATGAACTGTGCCCCTCTGACCGAAATGATTGATACTGGAACACCATGCATTCATACTATTTCTCTGATATACAATTCAGCATAGTCCTCGACTGAGAAGGTAGCTCTGACTAGCAAGAAGTGAGCTGACTTTGTCAACCTATCAACGACGACCCAGATAGAATCAAATTTATGCCTGGTATGAGGTAATCCTATCACAAAGTCCATATTAATCGCCTTCCATTTCCGCATAGGCACTGCTAGTTCCTATGTTAACCCACCGGGTTTTTGATGTTTAGCCTTCACCTGTTGGCAATTAGGACATTATGCTACAAATTCTGCTACCTCCTTTTTCATCCCCAACCACCAATAAATTTCTTTTATATCATGGTACATCTTCATTGAACCTGGATGAAGAGAATAATGGGAATAATGTACCTCACTCATAATCTGCTGGCGAAGTCTTGCTGCATCCGACACACAAAGGCGACCCTTATACCTCAAAACTTCATCTTCTGTTCCCTTGAAATCCGTTACCTCCCCTCACTGAGCCTTATTTCTGAGATAGGCTAGGCGAAGGTCTTCATATTGCCGCTCCTTTACTTCTACAACCAATGATGATATTGCAGTATTCTAAATCACTGCTCTGTTGTCTCCTGAATCTACTATACGGATGGCCAGAGTGGCTAATTGATGTAATTCTCGAGCTAGTTCCCGTTGTTCTGGCCTCAAGTATGCTAAACTCCCTATAGATTTGCGACTGAGGACATATGCTACGACATTGGCTTTTCCTAGATGATATGAAATATTTACATCATAGTCTTTCAATAATTCTAACCAGCGGCGCTGCCGCAGATTCAAGTCTTTCTGCGTGAAGATATACCAGAGGCTCTTGTGGTCAGTGAAAATATCTACATGAACACCGTACAAATAGTGCCTCCATACTTTTAAGGCATGGATGACCGTGGCTAATTCTAGGTCATGGTCAGAGTAGTTCTTTTCATGTTTCCTCAACTGCCTAGAAGTGTAAGCAATTACATTACCATGTTGCATCAGAACACATCCTAACCCGACACCCGAAGCATCATAATACACTGCATACCCTTCTGACCTATCTGGCAAAGCTAATACGGGTGCTGATGTCAGTCTATTTTTTAGCTCCTGGAAACTCCGGTCACATGCTTTAGTCTAGTGAAATTTGGTTGCTTTCTGAGTTAACTTGGTCAAGGGTGTTTTGTAGAATAGAAAACCCTTCTACCAACCTCCTGTAGTAACCGGCTAATCCCAAGAAACTGCGTACCTCGGTTGGATGTGTTGGACTAGGCCATGTTTTTACTGCCTCAATCTTCTGGGAATCTACATGGATACCAACTTCTGACACAACATGACCCAAAAAGGCCACTGAATTCAGCCAAAACTCACACTTGGAAAATTTTGCATATAACTGACGATCTTTGAGAATCTGGAGCACTGTCCGTAAATGATCCCGATGTTCTGCTTCTGAGTGGGAATACACCAGAATATCATCAATAAATACCATCACAAACAGGTCCAGATACGGTCTAAAGATACTGTTCATCAAGTCCATGAACACCAATGGAGCATTCGTCAACCCGAAGGACATGACTAGAAATTCAAAGTGGCCATATCTGGTCCTGAAAGCAGTTTTTGGTATATCTCTCTCCCGAACTTGAATCTGATGATACCCAGATCTTAAATCAATCTTGTAAAAACACTTCACCCCCTGTAACTGATCGAACAAATCATCTATTATGGGAAGTGGGTACTTATTCCTAATAGTAACTTTATTCAGCTGCTGGTAATCTGTACACATACGGAGGGAGCCATCCTTCTTTCTCATAAACAAAACTGGTGCACCCCACGATGAAGTACTCGGCCTGATAAAACCCGTATCTAACAAATATTTCAACTGTTCCTTTAATTCTCTAAGCTCAGCAGGAGCCATTCAGTATAGAGGAATAGATGTAGGCTGTGTACCCGGTAATAAGTCAATTGCAAAGTCGATTTCCCATTCTGGGGGAATACCAGGAAGTTCACTTAGGAATACATCTGGAAATTCATTGACCACTGGAATATACTGAAGGATTGGAGATTCTTCTTGGACATCCTGAACCCTGATAATATGATAAATACATCCCTTTTCTATCAATTTTGTCTCTCGAAGATTGGAAATATACCTACCTTTCGGCGTAGCCGTACGACCTTTCCACTCCCGTACTGCCTCCCCAGCAAAGTGGAATCGGACAGTCTTGGTCCAGCATTCTACATTGGCATAACATGGAGCTACCCAATCCATACCTAGAATTGCATGAAAATCAATCATCTCTAATTCTACCAAATCTGCTAAAGTATGGTGACCAATAACATCTACTGTGCACCCTCGGTAGACCCTCTTAGCTATAAAGGAATCACTGACGGAGGTAGACACTAAAAAAGGTCGCCGAAGTAATTCCGACGTGATATCAAACTTTCGAGCCACTAACGGTGTAACATAAGATAAAGTGGAGCCTGGGTCTATCAAAGCATATACGAAATGAGAGAAAATGTCCAGCATACCTTTCACAACATCCGGCGACGACTCTGACTCCTGGCGCCCCGGTGAAGCATATGTGCGATCTGGACCGGTACTTGAACTAGAGGCCCCTAATCTACCTTGGCCTCTGCCGGCAAGAGTTGAGGGTCTGCGCCCTGCTGAAGGGGCTGGGGCATGTGACCCCACTGAAGATCTATCCTGTCGATCCCGATCGCCCTAACCTCTAGGAGAACAGTCCCTCATTCGATGACCGCTTTGTCCACATGCATAACATGACGTGGAACCATACCTGCTTTCCCCAGAATGATTTTGGCTGCAAATAGAGCAAGGTGGTACAGTAAGTCTGCTCTGCTCTGACCCCCTCTGCTTCTGTGATCCTGCTGACCGTGAGCTTTCGTCGGGCCCTAGCTGTCCTCGACGACCAAACCTGCTCCCCTGCCGCTGGTGTGGAGGTGGGGGTCTAGGTGTCTAGTCTGATAATCGTAGTCTGGGTCCACCCTGGGACTCTGTTTGCATATCACTAGGTCTACTCCTGCGGCGCTGCTCCTGACTTGCCCTCTCTATCCCTTGCTGTCGCTGTCGGATCCCCTCAATAATCTGGGCAAATGCATGAACACAAGAAATATCCATGTCCTCTTGCAAGGTATCTGTGATACAAGTCTCCACGTATTCTGATTCAGCCCCATAATGAATCGGTGCACCTTGGCTGGCATAGTATCTACAACGGTCAGCGCATATCGTGCCAAGGAATCAAATCTCATAACATATTCTCGAACATTATCGAACCCTGCTCCAAATGAAAAAAATGATCTACCCTGGCCTAGCAGATCTCCCATGGCAAATAATGATCTAGAAAGGCCTCTGAGAAATTGGGCCAGGTCGGAGGGGGAACATCTCTGCCTCGAGACCTTTCCTAACTTTCATACCATAGTACAGCAATGTCCTGCATCTGGAATACGGCTAATTCCACTAATTCTGTAGGAGGGGCATGCATTACCTTGAAAATTCGCTGTAACTGGTCTAGAAAATCCTGAGGGTCCTCATCCCGATTTGTCCCAGTGAATTGCGGGGGATTCAGTGCAAGGTACTCTCGGACCCTCGAGCTACCAGACCCTCCTGAGGATTCTGCAACTACCAGAACAACGGGCTGACGCTATGTGGCCATCATCTGGGATAACATAACAACAGCACTCATAACCTTATGATCAGACAATATCGGTATAGGTACTGCTGGAGGGGGTGTCGACACATTTACCACTTTGAGTGGCTCCTGGCGTGGTGGAGAATGCTGGGGAGATCGAGATGAAACCTCCCTATCGCTCTCAGATCGGGCTGTCTCTGACCGGGGCACCCTGCTAGTGCCCTCTCCCACTGCCACGTTCAATTCCTTGCCGGTCATGATCCGTTGTGGGTCTGACATTTTTCTGTTAGAAGGAAGAAGATTAGAATAAACATAGGGACCATCTCCACACAGCACAACTCTATAGCACGACTGGAAGAGGAAAAAGAGTAACTATTCTAACATGCCTCGCAGCCTCCTGCCTATAGTATGTGGTGCAAAACACATCCATACACAAGACTCTACTTAGCATGGATTGCAGACTCCTTGGGATACGACCTGCTCTGATACCATGTTTGTCACGCCCCAACATGGGAGGCATGACTGGAACCTGGTGCCCTACCGAAAACTGACTGAGCCCAAGCACTTCTGGTGCAGGGCCAATACAAACTCTGAAATCAAGAAAATACGGGCTATATTTCGGCTATAAACACATCCCCCGGCCGACAAGGCCTTATAGCCACCTGTCACAAGAAAACAGCTAACCAGAAACACATAGCAACAGGGAGTCCTATGTGGGCTGACAAGGCCACCATGATGTCTAGTTATGGCTGAAACTTAAATCAGATGCTAAACTAAGCTATAGCTGACCAGGCTGCTAACTATCAGCTAAATAGGGTTCCACGCGGCCAACATACAAGATAAAACACATACGGGCCCCACACGGCCAACAACAACTAACCAAAGGAAAATAGAAACAATCTTTAAGCCTTTAGGAGTAATATGGTGGTCGGGACTGTCACGCCCTGCCTTGGGGGGTATGACTGGCACCTGGTGCCCTACTAGGACCTGAACTGCTAGACTACTAAGCCTGAGCACATCTGGTGCCTGGCTGGCTCTAACTCAGATTTCTAGAAACAAAAGGCTATATAACGGCTGTAAACACAGCCTCCGGCCAACTGGACCTATAGCCACCTCAATAGGGTGCCCTCACGCCACATCAAGTCTCAACAAACAAATAGCACATATAAATAGCAAGCATGTATAACTGAAAAAGACTATCTGAAATCTGATTTCTCATTCTGATCTGTTTCTATACTGAACTGATTCTTTACTGATTATATTGATTCTGAACTCTTTCTTTAACTGTTGGCTAATCTGTAGCCAATATTCCATCTGTCTAAATTGCTGGTCTATAGCCATAAAACTATCTGTCTATCTGATTTTACTTTACTAACTTTTATTATGAAAATCTATCTCTTTTTATTCTACAACATGCTTGCTAGTCACACAATAATCTATACAGAATCTAGAATGCTAACTCGCCCTTTGGCGCATGCTTTACTAACTTTCGGACTGGATACGATACGGCAACGCAACTCAGAATCTATTAGACTTACCTAATTCTCAACATTCAACTCCGAGAGCTTCAAATACGGAGCTTACTATGATTTACCAAGCTAAGACTTACTAACTTGCCGAAGAACAACTTTACATACCTTAACCTCGAGTTATCCGACTGTCGGACGAGGCTCGGTCAGTATTCCAGCTAAATCTCCCCAACTGCATTCATAAACACGTCAATTAGTACTAAATACAACACTATTCTGAAGGACAGCGTCACTTTCGATACAATTATAGCCTAAACTTAGGCTTATCGAAATACGGTCGAAAACTTGCTATTTTTCAGAAGTCCAGAAGGGAGAAGTATTCACTTCACCGCTAGGAACACATAGACACTAGTTTGGAGCAATTCCACTTACCTTAGTCCGGTAGCACGACGATTTGTCGGCCGAATTTCGCAAAACTAAATCCATAGGAATGCTCCCTGCTGCTAAATACTTCGATATCTGGAGTTAATTTAAGTTTGGACAACGTTTGGCAGCGTAATCGGAAGGAAATTATCAAGGAACCTTCGTCCCTTTCTCCTCTCTGGTTTTTCTCTCTGTTTTCACAGGAAAATATAAGAATTATTTCATTTAAAACCGAAGTGGGACTTTATATACTTGGGCCTGGACAGGACCAACATTTCACGGAGCCAACGCGGAGGCTCCACCTCCGTGACACGTTGCCATCACGGAGGGGCTCTGCCTCGGCTCCTTCCGTGATGGTTTGACAGGCTACTCGTCCGATCCTTTCCGGGGCCTTTCCCTAGCATGCATGGCTTTCAAATATGCTTAACCAATGCGCGAATAGGCCATCTAGGTGCCGGGAATCTTACGGGGTATAACAGGGACAGAGCCTCGACCTACCCACAAATAGAACTATCAAAGGATCAACCTATTATCTAAAAGCTCTGGAGGAAAGGAGCCGACTCTTCTGCTAATTCTAGATGGAAGCTAAGGGAGATCTGCTCCTCATCTATCAGTACCTTCAGGTAAGTAATGCAACGCCCCAAAAGGGCATCAATACATCATGTACCGAGTATGTAAAGCAATAACTGTAAATGACTGAATAGTAAAGATAGAACTAAAAATGACTAAAAGAAAAGGGATAGTAGTCATAGCTGAGTAGTTGGATTCTCTATTATCTACTCTATGAATAACTAGAGCAAACAAGAACCTTACCTGACCTCCATAAGTTGGAAGGTACAATCAGGACAGAATAACCCACCCGAGGCCCCCGTAAGCTCTGATGAGTACACTTCAAGCTATATACCCCTAACAAGGTCATGATGGGTCAACTGTTAACTATAGCTATCCTACCAGTCCCCTGGGTCTGCAACTGAGCCTGCTCGGACCTTGATTGTAGTTATGTCTGAGTCCACTGGTCTCCTAATATCTGCACTCTGGGCACCAGGCTCATCGGGGGTGTGGTGCCGATACGACATATGTGTAATAGTCCAGCCATGGAATGGACTCTATGAGGACATAGGACCCTATCTTTGTCCCTCACGGACGGCATGCTGCTCTTTCCATAGCGACGTCATCTCTCCCCTGGCGAGCGTCGACACAACTAATAACCCTGGGGTTGATCATGAAGGGATATAAAGGCAAATCAAATCCCAACTAAGTGTAGAATACTAGTCTCAGTTACCAACAACAACTAATCATGATTAACTTACTTTTGGTTATCTTACTGGGATTTAGACTGAGTTATAATGCTATAGGAACTAACTTGTCGAAGGAATTTGCCTTAACATACCTCATTCACCGATTACTGATTAACTGGCGAGTTTCAGCTCATACTCAATTGCTCCTCTCAACTTAATCATATTATTGGAAGAATGAGGTTAATTTCAATACTAAATTTAGAGAAAACGATAACATTATATATAAATATTAACTATATTTCAACTTAACGGAACACGGTTGAAAACTTGTAATTTCTCGGAAGTCCAGAAGAGAGAAATGCTTACTTTAATCCTGTGATCGTATTGACACTCTTTGGAGAAATTCCAACAACTTTAGCTCGGCGGGGTTACGATTCACTGGGCGAATTTCGAAAAACTAACTCCGTAGCAATGCTCCCTTCAGCCTTAAACTTCAATATCCAAAGTTAATTTGAATTCGGGTAGCGTTTCGTAGTGTAAAAGGAAGAAATATACTTATTTTCTTCGTTGGTTTCCTCTTTGACCGTATGTATATATATAAAAAATGAAATCAAAGGATGATTTATATATACTTGAGGCGGTGGATAGGGGTCTGTGGCACGGACCCCAATGGCCCGATTTACGGGCGTGGCACAGAGCCCAACACAGAGGGAGGGAGTCTGTGCCACGTTGCCCCTTTGGGCAGCTGGCCCAGCCTTCTCGCGCGCAGTTCCGACTCCGTGCTGGTTTGACATTTTCGCGGGCCCTTTTCTCGCACGTATTGCACTCTAAAACTCTTAACCAATATACGAATAGGCCGTTTACACATTAGAAACTTATGGGGTGTTACACGATGGGGGTCTTATAAGCTATTTGATATGCCCACAACGCATAATCAAGCTTCCTAGACCAATCTGTCCGGTTGGTATTCATTGTTTTGGCCAAAATAGTCTTTATCTCCCTGTTAGACACTTCTACCTGCCACTTGATTGAGGATGGTAAGGTGTTTCCATCTTGTGCTTCACACCATATTTCTCCAGCTAAGTTCTAAAGAGGCAGTTGCAAAAATGTGACCCACTATCACTAATGATTGCTCTGTGAGTACCAAACCTAGTGAATATGTGCTTCCACAGAAATCCTGTGACACTTTTTCCTTCATTGTTAGGGAGTGCAATAGCCTCCACCCATTTGGAGACATAGTCCACAGCTACCAAGATGTATTTCATCCCATATGAGCTTGAAAATGGGCCCATAAAGTCAATACTCCATACATCGAATAACTCTACTTCCAGGATAGGGGTCAATGGTAGCTCATGCTTATGAGAAATGCCACCTTTCCTTTGTCACTGATCACATGAATTGGCATAATTGTAAGCATCTTGGTGGATAGAGGGCCAATAATACCCGCACTGCAAAATTTTATGTACAGTTCGGATACCACTATGATGACCCCTAACTGGGGATGAGTGGCAAGCCTCCAAAATGCTCAACATCTCTACCTTTGGCACATATCTCCCAATAGTATCTCCGAGCATCAAACAAGAACTTCTTCCTTTGCTGGGGCTTCATATCATTTGGAATCATGTCGCTCACCAAATAATTTGCATGGTCAGCAAACCAAGGGATCAAATCTTGGGATGCAGCCAATACCTGTTCATTTGGGAAGGCATCATCAATGTCAATCTCATCCTTTTCTCTAGCCTTAGCTTCTAGTTTGGACAAGTGATCGGCCATCTGATTTTTTATTCACTATTAGTCTTTTACCTCAAATTCAAATTTTCGGAGCAACAACACCCATCCAATCAGCTTGGGTTTAGCATCCTTTTTCGACATCTGATACCTCAGTGCAGCATGGTCTGTATGGACATTACCTTAGTTCCAAGAAAGTATGCTCAAAACTTTTCAAATGCAAAGACCACTGCTAGTAGCTCCTGTTTAGTGACTGTATAGTTCTTTTGAGTCGTATTAAGTGTTTTACTGGCATAATAGATAGGGTGAAAAATCTTCACTCTCTATTGGCCCAGGATAGCACTAAGGGCCACCCCACTAGCATCACACATTACCTCAAATGGGAGAGAGCGATCTGGAGCTATAATAATAGGAGTGGTGGTGAGTTTCTATTTCAAGAATTCAAAGGCATTCAGACATGCCTCATCAAATATGAATTTCACCTTCTTCTCGAGCAATTTGCAGAATGGTTGTGCAATATTTTAAAAGTCCTTGATGAACCTCTTATAGAATCCTGCATGCCCTAAAAAACTTTTGACCCCCTTTTATAGAAATAGGCGGTAGCAATTGATAGCTCTCAAACTCACACTCCTAATATAGTATGAAGCCGACGTTGTCAATAAAATATCCAACAAAGGTTGGGGTCGAACGCATATGGAATATTGAAGCTTTTAGGTATGTTATCTACAAAAAAGGGGCTTTATTGAAAACAACTCTAAACAAGATTGAAAATCGATTGTTGTTTATCAATATTTTCAATTACCTAGGGTAAGTCTCCCATGAGTTCATAACTACTTCGGGTTTACACTCATGATCTATCCCAATGCTTGCTTGTATGTTATACCCCGTAAGATTTCCAACACCTAGATGGCCTATTCGCACATTGGTTAAGCATATTTGAAAGCCATACGTTCTAGAGAAAGGCCTGGGAAAGGATCGGACGGGTAACCTGTCGAACCATCGCGGAAGGAGCCAAGGCAGAGCCCCTCCGCGATGCCAACGTGTCACGGAGGGGGAGCCTCCGCGTTGGCTCCGTGACACGTTGGCCCTGTCCAGGCCCAACTATATAAGCCCTCCACTTCGGTTTATGATGTTATATCCTCCATTTAACTTCCAGAAAAATGTAGAAACAGAGAGAGACGAAGAGGGGTAACCTATAATCGTTCGATTACGCTGCCAAACGTTGTCCAAACATAAATTAACTCCAGATACCGAAGTATTTAGCCGTAGGGAGCATTCCTACGGATTTAGTTTCGCGAAATACGGCCGACAAATCGTCGAGCTACCGGACTAAGGTAAGTGGAATTGCTCCAAACTAGTGTCTATGTGTTCCTAGCTGTGAAGTGAATACTTCTCCCTTCTGGACTTCTGAAAAATAGCAAGTTTTCGACTGTCTTTCGATAAGCCTAAGTTTAGGCTATAATTATATCGAAAGTGACGCCGTCCTTAAGAATAACATTGTATTTAGTACTAATTGACATGTTATGACTGAAGTTGGGGAGATTTAGCTGGAATACTGACCGAGCCTCGTCGGACAGTCGGATAACTCAAGGTTAAGGTATGTAAAGTTGTTCTTTGGCAAGTTAGTAAGTCTTAGCTTGGTAAATCATAGTAATCTCCGTATTTTAAACCCTCGAAGTTGAATGTTGAGAATTAAGTAAATCTAATAGATTCTGAGTGGTGTTGCCGTATTGTATCCAGTCCTAAAGTTAGTAAAACATGCGCCAAGGGGAGAGTTAGCATTCCAGATTCAGCATAGCTTATTGTGTGATTAGCAAGCATGTTGTAGAATAAAAAGAGACAGATTTTCAGAATAAAAGTTAGAAAAGTAAAATCAGATAGACAGACAGTTTCATGGCTAGAGATTAGTCATTCAGACAGATAGTATCCCGGCTACAGATTAGCCAAGCAGTTAAATAAAGATTTTAGAATCAGTATAATCAGTAAAGAATCAGTTCAGTATAGAAACAGATTAGAATAAGAAATCAGATTTAAGATAGTCTTTTTCAGTTATACATGTTTGCTATCTATATGTGCTATTTGTTTGTTGAGACTTGATGTGGCGTGAGGGCACCCTATTGAGTGTCCTTGCCGCCCCTGGGTTGGTAATCGTGTCTCCCACTGAGTGGGTGGGTTTTACGTCACTCCAAGGAGTGGCATGCCGTCCCCAGCTTGGACGAAGGTGGGATACAGCTTTCCCCACAGCAGCCTGATCAGCATTACAGGTGCAGCTCCGGTTTCCGATTGCCCTGTTGAATTTTGTGTCCAGGGAAGAAGGCCCTATCTGTTACTGTATGTACATTCAGTTATTATAGGTGTAGCTACGGTTTCAGGTAGCCCCGTTGAGTTGTGTTCGGGGATCCAGACCCTATTTGTTACTGTCTACACAGGAGTCCTCTGGACCGAAACACGGTTGCTTATATCGGAGGCTACGGCCCGAGCTGGAGACCCAGGGGGCCGGTAGAGGAGCTCCGAAGTGAGTAGATGAGTGGAGCGACTAATTTTTGGTTGGTTTTGACTCGGGTAGGGGTATATAGATTATTTGCTTGCTTGGCGCCATCCGGCTTATAGGAGTTGGTATCGGCTCTTGCTTGCTACTTGTATGTTTATTTATGCGTTATATACTAGTTACTAGACAACAGGCCATCGCATTTACAGGTACGCCTCTGCCTTATCAGTACAGGAAGCATGATTCAGTTCTTATCAGTTTCTTCAGATACAGTTGTCTCCTACCATACAGTTTTGTTAGGTATGCTATCTACATTCAGTTTTTTCAGTTATATTATTTCAGTTGCTTTGCATACTCAGTACCAGTGGTACTAACGCCCAGTGGGGCACTGCATTACTTGCCTGCAGGTACCCATAGACGAGGAGGTGATCCCTCGTGATCCTAGCCAGCACAGAGTCATTAGCTCCCGTCATCTGGAGCCTGATATTTAAGAGCTTTATATCATTTCCTTTTGTTGTACAGTACGGGTAGGCCGGGGCCTTGTCTCGACCATCTTATCAGTATTCCTAGAGGCTTGCAGTCTGTATATATTTCCCTGTGGTCAGTTGAGCCAGTCGTGTGAGGCCGTGTAGTTTGTTATAGCTGTTTAGCATTTCAGTTTATGTTGGTCGTGTGAGGTTTGAGTTTGACAGTAGTGGTGACCTTGCCGGTCACGTAGCCTTATAGTAGTCTCGTGTTGAGTTACAGATAATTAGACAGCATGGTGGCCTTGTCGGCCCGCATAGGCTCCCTTATATTGAGATGTTTCTGGTTAGCTGTTGTTAGAGGTACAGGTGGCTATAGGCCCAGTTGGCCGGAGGCTGTGTTTACAGCCGTTATATAGCCCTTTGTTTGCAGAAATCCGAGTTAGAGCCAGCCAGGCACCAGATGTGCTCAGGCTCAGTAGTCTAGCTGTTCAGGTCCTAATAGGGCACTAGGTGCCAGTCATACCCCCCAAGGCAGGGCGTGACAAACTTGGTATCAGAGCAGGTCGTGTCATAGGGAGTCTGCAAGCTGTGCTAAGTAGAGTCTTGTCTATGGATGTGTTGTGCACCACATACTATAGGTAGGAGGCTGGGAGGCATTATAGGATGGTTACTCTTCTTTAATACTCAATCGTGCCATAGCACAGTACAGTATAGGGTCGAGTTCCTAAAACTTGTCGTATTCTTTGTCTACAGATAATAATGGCAGATCAGCGACACCCTGCCACAGGTAAGAGGTTAGACACAAAAGCAGGAGAAGGCACCAGCAGGATGCCTCATCTTCAGTCAGAGTCAGCCCGATCTGAGGGCGATATAGAGGCTTCATCACAGCCCTCTCAGCAGTCCCCCTCACATCAGGAGTCGTTGGGCACTACACCGCCCCCGATAGCTCCTGTGCCTTTGTCATAAGATCAGGAGGTTCGTAGCGCTGTAGTGATGTTGGCACATATGATGGCCACACAGCGCCAGTCAGTGCCATCTGTGGCAGCAGAGCCTTCAGGTGGGTCAGGTAGTTCCAGGGTCAGGGAGTTTTTGGCACTGGGTCCCCCACAGTTCACAGGGTCAGATCAGGCAGAGGACCCTCAGGACTTTCTAGATTAGATGTAGAGGATATTCCGAGTTATGCATGTGACCCCTTCAGAGTCTGTTGAGCTGGTAGTGTTCCGGTTACGGGATATAGCTATATTGTGGTATGAGAGTTGGGAAAGGTCCCGAGGGAGATATGTTGCCCCTCCGACCTGGACCAGCTTCTCGGAGGCCTTCCTGGACCGTTATTTGCCACGAGAGATCCGGCAGGCCTGGATGGATCAGTTTTTTCATCTGGAGCAGGGGGCGAGGAGTGTGCACGAGTATGCTTTACAGTTTGACTCCTTAGCCCGTTATGCTCCAGCATTTGTTGATACTATACCAGCCAGAGTTCATAGATTTACTATGGGTCTGAATCTGGAGTATACTGAGGCATGTATGACGGCGACATTGCGAGAGGATATGGACATCGCCCGAGTACAGGCTTTTGCCCAGACCATAGAGGGTCTTAGACAGTGGCAGCAGAGTAGTAGACAGACCAGTCAGGAACAACACCGCAGAGATAGATCAGATGACATACAAAGGGAAGCTCAGAGAGGACCCAGGCCACGACTATCAGATAGACCCCCTAGACCCCCACCTCCTCCACAACAACAGCAGCAGTGAGGTAGATATGTTCGTAGAGGGAATTCAGAGCCCAGTGGCAGTCCTAGAACAGTAGAGTCCTCGCAGCAGAGAAGGGGAGAACAGATCAGATTTACAACTCCACCCTGCCCTAATCGCGGCCGACCTTACACCGGAGCTTATTGATATGGCTCCACTAGGTGTTATATTTGCGGACAGGAGGGGCATCAGATGAGAGATTGTCCGACCAGAGGTCAGGGGAGTAGAGACAGCTAGGATAGGGGATCCGTAGGGCCACGAGCCCCAGCAGTCTCAGTGGGGCGTGGTCCTTCAGGTTCAGTAGGCAGAGGCCGAGGTAGAACAGGAGCTTCCAGTTTAGGTACGGGCTCAAGCCGTACTTATGCATTACCAGGGAGACATGATTCAGAGGCGTCTCAAGATGTAGTGACAGGTATGATGACTATTTGTTCATGCCCTGCTTATGTACTGATTAATCCAGGATCCACTCTGTCATATATTACTGCATTTGTGGCACGAAATTTCAATATTGCACCAGAATTATTGCAGCAGCCCTTTTTAGTATCTACGCCCATCAGTGAATCTATTATAGATAGCAGAATTTACCGAGGGTGTACAGTAAAGGTTGCTGACCGTCAAACCACAGTAGATCTGGTCGAGTTAGAAATGATAGACTTCGATGCCATAATGGGTATGGATTCGCTAGTGCCGTGCTTTGCCAATGTTGAATGTTGGACCAAGACGGTCCGATTCCACTTTCTAGGAGAAGCAGTGCGGGAGTGGAAGGGAAGCACCGCTACGCCAAAAGGTTGGTTTATTTCCTACCTTCAGGCGAGGAAATTGATATCTAAGGGGTGTATTTACCATCTGGTCAGAGTTCAGGATGTTCGGACAAAATCTCCGACACTCCAGTTTGTTCCGGTGGTGAACGAGTTCCCTGATGTGTTTCCAGATGAGTTACCTGGTCTTCGCCCAGAAAGGAAAATAGATTTTGCTATTGATTTATTACCAGGCACTCAGCCTATATCAATTCCTCCTTATCGTATGGCTCCTGCAGAACTCAGAGAGTTGAAGGAGCAGTTGAAAGATTTGCTAGATAAAGGTTTCATCAGGCCGAGTACTTCGCCATGGGGTGCGCCAATTTTATTTGTGAGGAAGAAAGATGGCTCGCTCCGTATGTGCATAGATTATCGGCAGTTGAATAAAGTTACAGTAAAGAACAAGTACTACTCCCCAGAATAGATGATTTATTAGATTAGTTACAGGGAGCCAGATACTTCTCCAAGATTGACTTGTAGTCCGGATATCATCAGGTTCGGGTACGTGAAAGAGATATTCCTAAAACGGCGTTCAGGACCCGATATGGACACTTTGAATTTCTAGTTATGTCCTTTGGGTTGAAGAATGCCCCAGCAGTATTTATGGACCTGATGAATAGTATTTTCAGACCATACCTGGACTTGTTCATAATAGTATTTATTGATGACATTCTGGTGTATTCTCGCTCTGAAGCAGATCACCGGACTCATTTACGGACAGTGCTCCAGATTCTCAGGGACCGCCAGTTATATGCCAAGTTCTCCAAGTGCGAATTTTGGCTTAACTCAGTAGCCTTCCTAGGGCATATTGTGTCGGATGCTGGTATACAGGTTGATAAGCAGAAAAATAGAAGCAGTCAAATCATGGCCTAGGCCTACCACTCTGACTGAAGTTCGTAGCTTTTTGGGATTGGCGGGATATTACAGGAGATTTGTCAAGGGATTCTCTACTATAGCAGCATCTCTGACTAAACTGACGCAGAAAGCAGCAAAGTTTCAGTGGACAGAGGCATGCGAGCAGAGCTTCCAGAAACTGAAAGACAGATTAACCTCCGCCCCAGTGTTAGCGTTACCAGAAGGTACAGAGGGTGGTGTATTGCGACGCATCAGGCATTGGGTTGGGTTGTGTGTTGATGCAGCATGGTAAAGTGATTGCATATGCTTCCAGGCAGTTGAAGAAACACGAAAAGAATTACCCTACCCACGACCTGGAGTTAGCCGTAGTGATCTACGCCTTGAAAATGTGGAGACACTACCTGTATGGCGTTCATGTTGATATTTTCACAGATCACAAGAGCCTACAGTATATCTTCACTCAGAGGGAGTTGAATATGTGGCAACGTCGCTGGTTGGAGCTGTTAAAGGATTATGACGTGAATATTCTGTACCACCCGGGAAAGGCCAATGTTGTAGCAGATGCTCTCAGTCGTAAGTCCATGGGGATTTTGGCGTATTTGCAGCCCGAGCAGTGGGAATTGGTCAGGGAGATACACCAGTTAGCTAGCCTAGCCGTTCGTGTAGCAGAAACAGAGGATGGTAGAGCGGTAATTCAGAACACCGCTATGTCGTCATTAGTTGTGGAAGTAAAAGAACGGCAATATGAGGATCCTGACCTAGTTCAGCTTAAAGATTATATTCCGCTAGGGAAGGTGCCAGAATTTCGGGTAGCAGAGGATGGAGTGCTGCGTTGCAAAGACTATTTATGTGTTCCCAATGTTTCAGGCCTCCGCCGGTAGATCATGAACGAGGTACATTGCGCCCGTTATTCTCTCCACCCTGGCACAACAAAGATGTACCATGATATCAAAGAAAACTACTGGTGGCCAGGTATGAAAAGAGAAATTGCCAAATTTTTAGCCCAGTGTCCTAACTGCCAACAAGTGAAAGCAGAACATCAAAAACCAGGAGGGCTAACTCAGGACATAGCTGTACCTCTCTGGAAATGGGAAGCAGTGAATATGGATTTTGTAGCAGGATTACCCCGTAGTAAACACAGGCATGACTCTATATGGGTGATAGTTGATAGGTTGACGAAATTAGCTTATTTCCTGCCAGTGAGAACTACTTTCTCGGCCGAAGATTATGCGGAGTTGTATATCCGAGAAATAGTCAGGTTGCACGGAGTACCAGTATCCATTATTTCAGACAGAGGAGCAAAGTTTACAGCTAGATTTTGGCAGTTGTTTCAGAGAGGTCTGGGAATGCAGATTAATTTGAGTACCACATTCCACCCTCAGACAGATGGACAGGTTGAACGCAAAATTCAGACGCTCGAAGATATGTTGCGAGCGTGTGTGCTAGATTTCGGTGGTAGATGGGATGAACATTTGCCGTTAATTGAATTTGCTTACAATAATAGCTATCACTCAGCCATTCAGATGGCGCCTTTCGAGGCAATATACGGGCGAAAGTGCAGATCGCTGGTTGGCTGGTTTGAAATAGGAGAATCAGCGATGATTGGGCCAGACATCGTTCAGCAGTCAGAAGAGAAAGTAAAGCTTATCCGAGAACGCTTACTAACTGCACAGAGCCACCAAAAATCATATGCAGATGTGCGGCGTAGATACTTGGAATTTGATGTAAATGATTGGGTATTTCTGAAAGTATCTCCGATGAAAGGGGTGATGAGATTCGGCAAGAAAGGTAAGCTCAGCCCGAGGTTTGTTGGGCCTTATCAGATTCGTCGAAGGATAGGCTGAGTAGCATATGAGTTGAACTTGCCTCCAGAATTAGAATCCGTTCATCCAGTCTTTCATGTGTCTATGCTGAGGAAATGCACAGGAGACCCATCCAGAGTAGTCCCAGTCCAGGATATCCAGGTTACGGAAGAGCTGGCCTATGAAGAGGTTCCAGTAGCCATCCTAGACAGACAGATTCGTAGATTGAGAACTAAAGATATTGCATCTGTCAGAGTGTTGTGGCGTAACAGGAACCGAGAGGAGATGACTTAGGAGGCGGAGGAAGATATGAAGACCAGATACCCTCATTTATTTCAAGCCTAGTCAGGCGACAGGTATGTTAGTATTACTATCTTATGGAGTGCCTTATAGTATACATATAAATGAGAAGGTCTATTTTAATATGTCATTTAAATACTATAGTATTGTGTGGAGTACATGTATGGGACTTTTATGCATTTCAGGTTTTTTGGTATAGTCCATATTACAGGGGAAACTCTGCCGAAATTTCCTTAGGAGCAAGTTGAGTTAATTGAATAGTCCTCTAAATAGCACTTTCATTCGAGGACGAATGTTCCTAAGGGGGGGAGAATGTTATACCCCGTAAGATTTCCAACACCTAGATGGCCTATTCACATGTTGGTTAAGCATATTTGAAAGTCATACGTGCTAGAGAAAGGCCCGGGAAAGGATCGGACGGGTAACCTATCGAACCATCGCGGAAGGAGCCAAGGCAGAGCCCCTCCGCGATGGCAACGTGTCACGGAGGGGGAGCCTCCGCGTTGGCTCCGTGACACGTTGGCCCTGTCCAGGCCCAACTATATAAGCCCTCCACTTCGGTTTATGATGTTATATCCTCCATTTAACTTCCAGAAAAACGTAGAAACAGAGAGAGACGAAGAGGGGTAACCTATAATCGTTCGATTATGCTGCCAAATGTTGTCCAAACTTAAATTAACTCCAGATACCGAAGTATTTAGCAGTAGGGAGCATTCCTACGGATTTAGTTTCGCGAAATAGAGCCGACAAATCGTCGAGCTACCGGACTAAGGTAAGTGGAATTCCTCCAAACTAGTGTTTATGTTTTCCTAGCTGTGAAGTGAATACTTCTGCCTTCTGGACTTCTAAAAAATAGCAAGTTTTCGACTGTCTTTTGATAAGCCTAAGTTTAGGCTATAATTATATCGAAAGTGACGTCGTCCTTCAGAATATCATTGTATTTAGTACTAATTGACGTGTTTATGAATGCAGTTGGGGAGATTTAGCTGGAATACTAACCGAGCCTCGTCCGACAGTCGGATAACTCGAGGTTAAGGTATGTAAAGTTGTTCTTTGGCAAGTTAGTAAGTCTTAGCTTGGTAAATCATAGTAAACTCCATATTTGAAACCCTTGGAGTTGAATGTTGAGAATTAAGTAAATCTAATAGATTCTGAGTGGTGTTGCCATATCGTATCCAATCCGAAAGTTAGTAAAACATGCGCCAAGGGGCGAGTTAGCATTCCAGATTCAGCATAGCTTATTGTGTGATTAGCAAGCATGTTGTAGAATAAAAAGAGATAGATTTTCAGAATAAAAGTTAGTAAAGTAAAATCAGATAGACAGACAGTTTTATGGCTACAGATTAGCCATTCAGACAGATAGTATCCCGGCTACAGATTAGCCAAGCAGTTAAATAAAGATTTCAGAATCAGTATAATCAGTAAAGAATCAGTTCAGTATAGAAACATATCAGAATAAGAAATCAGATTTCAGATAGTCTTTTTCAGTTATACATGCTTGCTATCTATATGTGCTATTTGTTTGTTGAGACTTGATGTGGCGTGAGGGCACCCTATTGAGCGTCCTCGTCGCCCCTGGGTTGGTAATCGTGTCGCCCACTGAGTGGGTGGGTTTTACGTCACTCCAAGGAGTGGCATATCGTCCCCAGCTTGGACGAAGGTGGGATGTAGCTTTCCCCACAACAGCCTGATCAGCATTACAGGTGCAGCTCCGGTTACAGATAGCCCTGTTGAGTTTTGTGTCCAGGGAATCAGACCCTATCTGTTACTGTCTGTACATTCAGTTATTATAGGTGTAGCTCCGGTTTCAGGTAGCCCCGTTGAGTTGTGTCCGGGGATCCAGACCCTATCTATTACTATCTACACAGGAGTCCTCCGGACCCAAACACGGTTGCTTATATCGGAGGCTACGGCCCGAGCCGGAGACCCAAGGGGCCGGTAGGGGAGCTCCGAAGTGAGTAGATGAGTGGAGCGACTTATTTTTGGTTGGTTTTGACCTGGGTAGGGGTATATAGATTGTTTGCTTGCTTGGCGCCGTCCGGCTTATAGGAGTTGGTATTGGCTCTTGCTTGCTACTTGTATGTTTATTTATGCGGTATATACTAGTTACTAGACAGCAGGCCGTCGCGTTTATAGGTACGCCTCTGCCTTATCAGTACAGGACGCATGATTAAGTTCTTATCAGTTTCTTCAGATACAGTTGTCTCCTGCCGTACAGTTTTGTTAGATATGCTATCTACATTCAGTTGTTTCAGTTATATTATTTCAGTTGCTTCGCATACTCAGTACCAGTCGTACTGACGCCCAGTGGGGCGCTGCATTACTTGCCTGCAGGTACCCATAGACGACGAGGCGATCCCTCGTGATCCTAGCCAGCGCAGAGTCATCAGCTCCCGTCATCCGGAGCTTGATATTTCAGAGGTTTATATCATTTCCTTTTGTTGTACAGTACGGGTAGGCCGGGGCCCTGTCCTGACCATCTTATCAGTATTCCTAGAGGCTTGCAGTCTGTATATATTTCCCTGTGGTCAGTTGAGCCGGTCGTGTGAGGCCGTGTAGTTTGTTATAGCTGTTTAGCATTTCAGTTTATGTTGGCCGTGTGAGGTTTGAGTTTGAAAGTAGTGGTGACCTTGCCGGTCACGTAGCCTTATAGTAGTCTCGTGTTGAGTTACAGATAATTAGACAGCATGGTGGCCTTGTCAGCCCGCATAGGCTCCCTTATATTGAGATGTTTCTGGTTAGCTGTTGTTAGAGGTACAGGTGGCTATAGGCCCAGTTGGCCGGAGGCTGTGTTTACAGCCGTTATATAGCCCTTTGTTTCCAGAAATCCGAGTTAGAGCCAGCCAGGCACCAGATGTGCTCAGGCTCAGTAGTCTAGCAGCTCAGGTCCTAGTAGGGCACCAGGTGCCAGTCATACCCCCCAAGGCGGGGCGTGACATTGTAGAACTGATAACTAGGGTTCATCCAAATGACTGGTTCATCCCTATTAGAAGACTATACTCAATCATCAGGTTAGGTCTCATGAGTGATTTCAATTCAACCATTATAAACTTGTTTCAAATTAACTATCCTGCGACCGCAGCTCAAGTTATACAATGACCCATAAAGATAAAGACTTTGTTATAATTCTCTTTTCCTAATCTCTACCTCTCTAGGTTCAAGCAAGTAAAGAATTCGTGCAAAGAAACATTAAAGATGAAGAGAATACAATACAAGTATTTAGCATACAAGTATTTAGCATTGATTTCAAATCACTTTGCGTAACCCTAGTTTGTTAATCCACCGTGGTTCGCACAACCCTAGTTGTGGAGGTTTTAGCCTCTCATAATTATAAGATTGTTATTAGTATTTATAGACAAACACATAATTGAATACTTACAACGATGATTGAAAGAAAATCTTCTTTGAATATTGTGAGAATTGATGTTGAATAATCCAAGAACAAAGAATAAATTCAAGAAAGAAATCTCCAATACTTGAATTAAAATTCACAATAACTTGTCCCTAACTGCTGTCTAATTATTTATCTATGCTTCTCTCTAGTGAAAATAACCTAAAAAGTATACAAATAATTGGAACCTTCTCCAAAGTAAACAGGGAAACTACCAAAAACTATCACCGCCTTTACCTTCGACCCGTAACAGCACTGTATGGGTCGTAGCTTGACTCGTACATTGGCTGACTTCTGTTGAATCTGGCTAAGTGATGAAACATGGTACGACTTGTACCAAGAACCTACGAGTTATACAATCTTCCCATGACTTGATCTTTCAATTATTGGCATCTTCTGTTAACTTTTACAGATGGCATGGTATGACTCGTACCTTCATTCCACTATTTGTAACTCCTTCTTGTACCTTGAGTTCTTCCTGCCATCAAGTCTTCTGGTCTTTTCCACAGTTCCTTGGTACGGTTCTTAGGTAGGTTTCACGACTCGTGATTTCCACCGTACCAAGATACTTGGCCTGTGTAATTTCCTCTGGAGTTTTCACGACTGCCATGGTACCGCTTGTACCAGGATGGTACAGCTCGTACCATGAGCTGTAAATTCACTTTACTTCACAATTTGCTCCTGGACCTTTCCATGATTCTCAGTACGGCTTGTACTAGGATGGTACGACTCATACTGAGATCCGTATTGAGCCACTTTTCTGCATTTTCTCCATCTTTTGCGCAATTCATCTCCAAAATCTATTTTCCCTGAAAACAAAGTAAAAGCACCTCATATCCATATAAATAGACCTAATTCCATGTTATTTTCCCAGTTTTAAGCGTGGAAAGTGCTGTAAAACTCACAACACATCAACACCCTCAACTTAAGACTTTTGCATGTCCTCAGACAAAAAAAAAATAATTCTTAACTAGTATGTAAACCTCAAATACCTACAATCAACACAACAAAATTTGCACTATGAACTATAATAAGCTTTTGACCCTTTTTCTGTTCAAACTAAGTCAGCTATGCATACATGTAATTATAATCAATGACATATAGGGATCAAGATATGGCATCCAACTATCAGCAGAGCATTGGGCTATCACCAATGCTATTCACACAGATAATAGGTAAAATGCAACACAAACTAGGTACTCTCACAGCAAAAGAAGTCCCCAACACTCGCAGGGTATATAATATAATAAACTTGGGACTCAACAAATGGGACTCTCACTCTCCCAAATAAGATCCAAATACTGTACATCAGATACCATAGGCTTTCCCTTATTTTCTCTACTTCGGGCTTTATCTCTTCGGATAGCTAAACTAGGATCACTATAGGACTTTGTTCGGCTTGTAATGTAGGCTTTGAGTTGGGTATGGTAAATATGGGATTTTAGTGACTAAACCCTCCATGGCACTACATACTTGTGGCTCCATTTTACACTTTTTACCTAATTTTTCACTTTTTCAACTTTTTCCTTCCTTTTATCCATTTTCATACAATATATGGGTGTGGTGTGTTTTCAACTTTTTCATTCCTTTGTTCTTTTTTCCTTGTATTTTCTTTTCACCTTTTTCTTTTTCAGCTCTATTTTTCTCTTCTTGTCACACCATACCTCATTTTTAACCCTATTTTCTTTTTTTTTTTCCTTTTTCATCTCCCCACGATCTATGCACCCCTACTATAGCCACCCTCAACTTAGGCATTTTTCCTGAGTTGAGGTTCACAATATCCAAGGAGGGACCAAGACCACAACAGATTCATTATACAAAATTGGTAAGGTTGAAGGTTAATTAAAGAAAAATGGTCAATATAAGGCTTAAAATAGGGATCAAGGGATTCTTCATTATTTGGTAGGGTAATTTAGGCTAAAGTGACTCATCAATTAATAACAGCCTATGATCATCTCCTAACCAACTATCCTAAAGCCTATGTAAAGACCAACCGGACATGTTCTAGATCCTAAATATAGTATCGAACTAAGTATACAACCTCGCTCACTCATGGTACCGGATTGCATTGAATCTACCTATCCAGTTCATGAATGGCTAAACTACAACTACTCATTCTCATAATTTAAATTCCATATAAAGATCCACAAAAGTCATGCAATTTTCATTAAACTACACAACTAACATCAAAAAATTTTAACAGGGTCAATTCATTTCCAAAAACATCAAATTAGTGCATTTATTGGCTGCAAAGTAATTCTAAGATACTTCTAATTAAACAAAAACAAACTAAACATATCGGTTCTACTAGATAGCATGCTCGAGGGAAAAGAAACACAGCAAGAAAAACCTCGGACAAACAAAAAATCCAAAAAAATACAAGTACCCCTCCCCCACCCTAAAAAGCATGCTTTGTCCCCAAACTGTAAACTATATAAGCACAAGGGAAAGGGATATACCTATGGTGCACTAAGTGCTTCTCATCTCGCAGAGGTGGTACCTCCGCTGCATCCGTGGCGCTAACGGTGGCTGGCGCACTCAATTGTACATCTATTGGGGGATTGGTTACCCCCGCATCATGCTCGATCACTTTTGTGATCTCTAGATCAAGTCTAGATGAATGTGGCTTCCCTGAAGGGTCCTGGCCACCCACTATTTCTCTCTGGACAGTAGTGGAGCTCCCCTATCCTCTGTCTCCCTCCTATAACTCCGACATGTGTGCATCGTGAGCTTGCAAGCTCTCTACTATCTCCCACTTTCTTTCTTTCTTCTCTTTCTTTCTCTTCTTCTTTGAGGGTTCGTTTTCATCTTCCTCCACCACCCTCTTCTTTACTTTTCCTCCACTTGTACCCAATGGGACCCAGTATGCCTCCAAGTCAAGCTCCTCATTGAGCTTAGCATCTATGTCTGGACGACTGGGAGCTGCTATGATCGCTGATTGTCTAGACGAGAGCTCGATCACTTAGCTCTGAAGAAACCCCAACTCCGCCTAAACTACTTGTGTCTGGCTGCTCCGCCAAGCGCTCATTGAACCGATTCTTGAAGCCATCTATCCACCATGAGACCCTCTCACAACCTCCTCAATCTCTGTCTATACCCAAGGCTTGACGTTCTCCATCATTGATTGTATTTTTCTTTTGGCCACTGTCAACCTTTTTGCTAACTTTTAGAGGAAGTTGTGAGGGACCGAAACATATATAGCTGGTTTCTGGCTCAAGAGACACACCGGAGGTCTAGAAAAAGTGCTGGGAGCAGCCTCTGAATGGCCGGCCTCTATAGCCGGTGTCTAGTCCTACTCTAATTCGGTAGGGGAATTAACATGCTCGCCCCCAACTGCTCGTGGTATCAGGATTGCGTTCGAAAGTCTATCCCAGCTCTATTTCATCCTGAATCAGTCCTATATTTGTCTTCCTCTGGACTCTGATCTCTATATCAACATCTTTGAACAATCAAACGCCTGCGTCTCTGCACATCCGGTAAATAATGGTAGGATATGGCATGGTGGTGCTCAACCCAAGAGAACAATCCTGGATCTCATTGGATATCACCCTTGGGATATTGATTTCATATGGGACATGATGCATGCTACCAGGGATGCCCTATCCGCACTGAGTGTGTTGTCATTCACAGTCGGCATCAGTCTATGGCGGACTAGTGTCCAGCAAACCTTCTCTATGAAGTTCAGCGAAGATTTAGTGACCTGCTTTCCACTAGCCACCCGCTCAATTTCTTCCTTGTCCTCTGCTATGACTCCAACTAGCCGCTTGAGCTATCTTTGTCTCTCCTCAACATCCAATTTCTTTATCCATTTCATGGCATCTATCGGTAGTTGAACTCCGCTGTGGATGATGGAGCAATGAATTGCGTCCCATAAAGCATTCGGCTAGTGGTTTTCTCAAAAATCTTTAATTCTTGCCCCCAAACCAATACTTTGTTGAGTTTGGGTTGCTCCTTCAGTTTCTAGACAGACTATACATTCTGCTCCAATGTAGCATCATAATAATTAGCATAGAACTCCCTAACCATCTTTGAACTGTATCGGCCAGGGGTCCTAGCCGTCCACTTGAACCTATAGAAGCTGAATATCTATTTCATCTCCTCAACCCCATTCAAGGAACTGGTGAGGATCTGTGGTTCTTCTTGGATACTGCGACTGGGGTGTTTCTTGTATGTGAGTGCCAAGCCCCGCTCATCAATATCCTGTGCCTCGGGCACCTGCCACCTCATAGTACGCCTTCCTGAAGCGGGGGTCTGCGCAATTTCCACAACATCATCTCCTTATTTAGACCCTGCCTCATTGTTTCCATCTCTGGATTGGGCCTCCTCAGACCCTTCATCACCATTGGAGTCACTCCGAGACTCTTGAATCTATTCCTCTGCTCCCTCTTTAGTCTGGGGAGCAGTGACTGGAGCAGCAGAAGTGGCTTTGGCTTGTGCTTTTTCTTAAGCCCTAGTGGTCTGTGGAATCATTAGTTTTTGATGTCTCAACTTTGTACTCCTCCACCAAACCACTAGGGGAGCTTCCTACTTGATCAGAGTCGGAGGGCTCATCTCTCAATGCCCTCCGAGCAGTTATCTCTACTCTAGCTTTCTTGTCTTGGGCGGATTTGGTTGCTCTTATCTCCGTCGCCATTCTACCTGTAGAGAAACATGGTTAGTATGTATGATCTGAGAAAAATAAATCAAGAAAATACCCTCTGAAGTTTTTCACAAATCTACAATACGGTTATACCATGGTGGTACAACTCGTACTAGGACTCGTGGTTTATAATAGTCCTGTCACGACTCCTAGGTATGACTCATACTGTGATGGTACGGTCCGTACTAAGAGTCGTACTGAGGGATTCCTTAAACTATTTGTTCTCTATTTTTCTATGACTCATGGTATGGATCATACTTTGTTTTCACGAGTCGTAGGTAGGGTTGTAAAATCTCCTTTGGGTTTTTACCCTTACCACCTCATGGAATGGTCACCGGGTATGACTCGCAGTGGGATCCTATGAATCATACCATGATTTGTACCAACACTTTTCATTTTTATTCACCTGGGACAGTCCTAGCGAGTCATCCTACGAGTCATGGTATGAAACAATGAGTCATAGAAAGACTTGTGAAGCCTGCCCTTATCTTTATTTTGTTCAGTTGTACAGGAAAAGAATTGATTCATTTTGGGTACTCAGACTTACCCATTTTATGCAATCAATGACCATTTTAGGTTTACCCAGTTCATTCCCAAAATTCATCACACCTCGTAACTCATAAGATAACAATTTTAATTTAGTTGTTTGAGCATGCGAATTCCTACCCATTCAATCAAAATAACCCTAGCTACTGATCATCTTCCTCAGCCCATTGACCACAAGTTTAAGGAATCTATAATACCCCAAAATTCCTAAGATCAGACCCGAGGGTTGAAATGAAAAAAATAGGATTTTCTGCACTAAGTCACATGATGAGTCATCTAGTGACCCGTGAGGTGCACCATGAGTCTCTAGGTGACTCGTGGAGTGGAGGGTGGACTTGGTCGGATTTTTTTGGGTTGAGGACTGACCACAGGTGAAGCCACGAGTCATGGTCAGCACCACAAGTCGTTACGTTGGCCATGGTCAAGAGTTTGACTTGGATGTTGAAGGTTTAGCAGCGCTCCCAATGATTAGTCACCACGAGTAGTCAGGTACACCATGAGTCATGGTGTCCCTCATGGTGACCAGTGATGATACACTTCTAGTGCTAGCAACGCGAGCAGACCACGAGTCATGGTCCTTGACGACGAGTCATCCAGTCCCTCGTTGGGACTGGCAGTGTTTACTTTCCAGCAAATTTATTAAGGGATTTTCCGTAATTTCTAAGTTCCTAAAGCCTAAGATACATTGTTTTAAGCTTAGATAGGTGTGTTTTAAGAGGGGTTTAACCCATCCTATGCCTATTCCTCTCCATGCATGCAAGCCTAGTGGTTTCTAAGGGTGATCAAGCTTAGGATTCATCAAGTTCATAACCAAATTCCTTTGGGCATTCAAGAGGGTGGTGTAATCAGATTTTCCCAAGTATGTAGGGTTATTAATAGGTGTATCCATCCACTCCTATGCCCAATCGCTCTTCAATTTCATGTGATTTCTAAGTTGATGAATCTATGGGGTTTTAACTAAACTTGTGAATTGTTACACCCTGTAAATGTTAACGATTAGTAAGTGTACGCGTGGAATTATGACAAATAAAGAGAGCGTGACGCATGTAGAAAAAGCCTCGGTAGCAGGGTCGGACAGGACAGCTCGCACGAGGCCAGCGCGACCCGTCAGCCAGCAGCACACTGGCCAGCGCGACGTGCCAGCTCGCACGAGGCCAGCGCGACCCACCAGCCAGCAGCACACTGGCCAGCGCGATGTGCTAGGCCTGCTGGCGCCTTGAGGGGTATGAAGTGGCACTGGGTTGCCGCGATGGATGGCGCGAGGCACCCCCATTCCACTGCCTAGGCATATATATAAAGGACCCTTCACTTTGTTTGAATCATTTCCAACATTCATATTCAGCCAGAGAAAGAGCAGGACGCAAATTTCAATCATTTTCCGCCCGATTATGCTATCAATCACCGTCCAATCTCAAATTAACTTCAGGTAATGAGTTCTAGGCCTATGGGGAGCATTACTATGTAGTTATTTTCTCAAAATATGCTCGGAAAATTGAAACTCCGCTCAGTAAAAGTTGTCAGAATTGCTCCAAATTGATTCCTAATCGACCACAGGCTTTAGTAAGCATTTCTCCCTTCTGAACTCTCAGGAAATTATAGGTTTTCGGCCGTATTTTACAAAGTTCAGTTGTAGTTGCTATTAGTATCAAAAGTTACCATTTTTGCCAAATTTAGAATTGAAATTAGACCTATTCTTTCAGTATTAAAGTTACAGTTGACAAGAGCTGACGAATATAAGTTGAAACTCGACGGTTATTCAGGAAATGACAATCGAGGTATGTTAAGGCGAATTCCTTCGGCAAGTTACTTTCTATAGCATTATAATATAGCTTGAGCCCTTATAAGAAAGTCATAAGTATGTTTATTGTGGTTAGCTACTATTGTTAGTCGAGACTAGTACTTTATGTTTAGTTTGAGATTGACCCTGCCCTGTATAGCCTTTCGTGACCAACCCCAGGGTTACCAGCTGTGTCGCCGCCCGCTAGGGGCTATATGACGTTGCTCCAAGGATCGATATGCCATCCCAAGGGATGATACAGAGGCCCAAGGGCCATATTACAGTCCATTCCATGTCTGGACTATTATCGTGATGCCGTATCGACATCACACCCTCGTCGAACCTGGTGCCCAAGGTGCAGTTATCAGGAGTCCATCGGACTCAGACGCAACTACAAATCAAGAGCCGAGTGGGCTCACTGCAGACCCAGGGGAATGGTAGGATGTCTATAGCTACCTATTGACTTGTTTTTTACCTGATTAGGGGTATATAGATTGAAGTAAACTTACCAGGGCTTATGGGGGCCCCGAGCGGGTTATTCTATGCTGGATGTACCTTCCAGGCTTATGGGGGCCAGGTAAGGTTCTTTGTTGTACTATTTATTATTAGTTGTATAGCAAGTTATAAGGTTATATCAGGTTCATTCTCTATCCATCCTAGTTAATTGTTCAGTTTCATTATCAGTATTATTCAGTCATTTTCTTTACTTCCTTACATATTTGGTACATGTTGTACTGATGCCCATCTTTGGAGCGTTGCATTACTTTCCTGCAGGTGCAGATAGATGTGGATCAGGACCTCCTTGGCTTTCATCCATAGTCAGGAGTACAGTTATCTCCCCTCCTCTAGAGCTGATAGTTAGAATATTTGCTCTTTTGTTTGTGTAGTCTATGGGTAGGTCAGGGCCCTGTCTCGACCATAATTATACTCTAAGAGGCTTGTAGATTACAGATTTCCAGTTGTTCATATTGTTGTTGGCCATGTGGGGCCAATATATATTTTATTTCATGTGATGGTCATGTGGGGCCTTGTTTAGCAGTTAGATAGTGGCATTATCAACTATAGTATAGTTATAGTTGCATAAGTTTCATTCTACTAAAACTAGACAGCATGGTGGTCTTGTCGGCCCGCATAGGATTCCCTTTTTATTGCTTGTTGCTGGTTAGCTATTTTCTTTTACAAGTGGCTATATGGCCTTGTCGGCCGGAGGCTATATTTACAGTCGAAATATTTCTTGAATTGAGTTCCAGGCATGCACCAGACATGCATGAGCCTAGCCAGGTCAGTCAGATTCTAGTGTGGCACTAGCTGCCAGTCATGCCTCCCAAGGTGGGGTGTGATAAACTTCGTATCAAAGAAGGTCGTATCCCAGGGAGTCTGCAATCCATGTCAAGTAGAGTCTTGTCTATGTATGTGTTGTGCACCACATTCTATAGACAGGAGGTTACAAGGCATGTTAGGGTGGTTACTCTTCTTTCTCTTCTAGTCGTGCTATAGAGCAGTGTTGTATAGGGTTAAGTCCCCAAGATTTCTATATTTTGCTTGTTTATAGAGAAATGTTGGGCACGCGATAGACTACGACCGGCCGAAAGTTAGATACAATGGTGGGAGAAGGCACTAGCATGGTGTCTCCTCAGCACTCTCTGATCCGCAAGGAGCTGTCCAGAGTGGCAGATGTGTCAGCACCACCTCCACCAGTTCCTATACCGATACCCTCAGACTAGGAGGTCAGGAGCACTGTCTTCATATTAGCTCCAATGATGGATGCGCAGCGTCAGCCAGTGGCACCTGTGGTTGCTGTGTCTTTGGGAGGACCTGGTAGTTCGAGGGTCTGAGAGTTCCTCACTCTGAGCCCCCCCCCCAGTTCATAGGGACAGACCAAGGTGAGGATCCTTAGGACTTCTTGGACTAGCTGTAGAGGATTTTTAGGGTGATGCATGCTACGCCCTCGGAGTCAGTTCAGTTAGAGGTATTTCGATTACAGGCCCGAGTAGATCAGTTTTTGCATATAGAGCAGGGCTCGATGAGTGTTCGGGAGTATTCTATGAGGTTTGATTCTTTGGCTTGATATGCACCAGCTTTTGTGGACACTATGCCAGCTAGAGTGCACAGGTTTATTATAGGACTGCTTCTATAGTACGTGGAGACTTGTGTTATGACTACGTTGCGAGAGGACATGGATATCGCCCGTATTCAAGCATTTTCTCAGAGTTTTGAGGGGACCAAACAATGATAGAGAGAGATAGAGAGGGTAAATCAGGAGTAGTGCCGCAGGGCTTGACCTAGTGACACCTAGGCAGAGTTTCAGGGCGGACCTAGGCCACGAATATTAGGCAGACCACCTAGACCCCCACCTCCACAGCACTAGCATGGTGGAAGATTTGACCGTCGGGGGAAGTCAGGACCTGGGGAGGGCTCACGAGGATTCGGTTTCACAGCAACAGAGAGGTTCAGAGAAGAGCAGACTTACCATGCCACGTTGTCCTATTTGCAGTCGACGTCATCTTGGGGTATACAAGTATGGTTCTACGGCTTGTTACACATATGGGAAAGAGGGTCACATGATGATAGACTATCCAGCTAGAGGTTAGGGTGATTAGGATCGATATGATAGGTCTTCAGTAGGGTTACTTTCCCTAGAACCTCGAGTAGGGCGCAGGACCTCAGCTCTAGCCGGTAGAGGCAGAGGCAAGTCAGGGGCATCTAGTTCAGGAACCAGTCCAGATCGTACATATTCTTTACCGGGGCGACAGGAGTTGTAGTCATTACCGGATGTTGTGACAGGTATGCTGGACATTTTTTCTCATTCAGTTTATGTTTTGATAGACCCAGATTCCACTTTGTCTCATGTTACACCATTAGTAGCCCAGAAGTTCGATATAACACCAGAATTGCTTCAGCCACCCTTTTCAGTTCTACGCCCGTCGGCGATGTTATTATAGCCAAATGGATCTATCGGGGTTGCACAGTAGAAGTTGTTGGTCATCAGACTTTAGCAGATTTAGTGGAGCTAGAAAAGATTGACTTTGATGCAATTATGGGTATGGATTGTCTAGCACCATGTTATGCCAACATAGAGTACTGGACCAAGACAATCTGATTCCACTTTCTAGGGGAGGTAGAGCGAGAGTGGAAGGGAAATGCAATCACGCCAAAAGGTAGGTTCATATCCTATCTTCGGGCAAGAAAGTTAATAGCAAAGGGTTACAGTTATCATATTGTCAGGGTTTAGTATGTCCACGCAGAATCCCTGACTTTCCAGTCCATTCCAGCAGTCAATGTATTTCTAGATGTGTTCCCAGATGAACTTCCTGGTATTCCTCCATAGTGGGAAATCGATTTTGCTATAGACCTATTACCAGGTACTCATCTTTTTTTGATCCAAATGACTCCTAGAGAACTTTAATTGATAATTTTTGCATGAAAGCAGTATAAGTAGAGAAGTGAAGGAAAAAGGTAAAAAGTGTGGAAATTAGAAGAAAATAAAAGGGTGAAATTTGTTAAATAAGGAGGGTGAGATTAGTGGGAAAACAAAAAGAAGAAATAGCTTTAAAAAAATGATGAAAAATTTTGTGATGAGCTAAATGTTGAAAAATACCCACTAGTCACCTAAGTTGTGAATTGAAAATAGAAGGAGGTATAAGGAGAAAAATAGGAGATGGAAGAATGTGCTAAATAGTAAAGTATTGTGAAGTATTAAAGTGCTTAGGGAGCTTATTCACTATCTTGGCCAAATAGTTCCTACCTGTCCCTTAGCCTACATTACAACCATCTTAAGTCCTAACTGATCCTTGATTCGATGTTCTATATTAGTGGAGTATTTACACTAAGGGAAAGCCTATAGGTTCTTTTGCATGTATATTGACTTCTTTGGGAGAGTGAGCGAAATTTGTTATTTATGCCCAAGTTCTTATTGTCATACATATTTTGTGTGTGAAAGGGCATCTCTCCAAATAGTAAGGGGCACAACGGTAATACTTTCATATATCTTGATTGTTAAATTACATATGATTCATGTTTCCCCGAATATATCTTGTTGAGTTAGTTCTAGAAGCTAAGTAATTTCAAACTTTGACATGTGAATGTTAATCCTATATGCATGTGGAGTGAATTTTTGGAGCTTGATTAATTTTTCTAATGATCCTAAGTGTAAGTAGACCAATTCGTAGGGTGAATTTTGTGATTAAATGTGAGAAGGAAGTAGTAGATTGTTCGAGGATGAACAATAGTTTAAGTATGGGGTGGTGATGAAAAGCGTATTTATGCATTTATTAGCCATTTTTTCCCATACTTAGCTATGTTTTGAGAACAAATTGTGTGTTTTCTTATTTTTTATGATATATTTGTGAAAAGAGCTAACGTACATGATTAGATGCTTTAAGGTATTAATGTGATGAATTTGGGCTTAATTGTGGCTTAAAAGAGTAAGTATGGCAAAACGGGGTTGATGAAATGAGTTAATAGAGGTTGGAAGAGCACAGGCATAGTTGTGTTGTGGCTTGTGAGCCACACAGGCACATCTGGAGCACCCAAAGGAATGATGCGCCTGACAGTAGGGCACATGGAGGGGCGCGGCGCACAAGGGTGTGTCAGGCGGCCAGAATTGCAATCCCAATTCAAGTAGCAACTGAAGCTGCAAAACACAATTCCAATCCATGAAGGAATAATGAAGGCCTAATCTACGATAATAATTACCCTCTCATAACATATTTTTTGGTGTCTAAGTCCAAATACATTATTGCCCAACATTATTCAAGTTTAATCATTCAAGTGTTGCACAACTCATACTTTGCGAACTTTTGTAAGAGCTTAGTTGAATATTTATTGGAGAATCATCAAGTTTTTGTGATTCCATATAGTTTTGGAGATTTTGTCAACAAGTTTATATTATTGTTAGTACTTTATTATGATTTCTTCTATATATTTTATTTGTTTTCTCATAAACATGAGCGGCTAAATCTCTTAAGTTAGGGTTGTGGGAAGCATGATGGATTAACGAAAGTAGGCATAGTAAAATAGTGATTCTTTAATGATGAATTGGGTGGATTGTTATTCTCTTCATTTAATGCTTAATTTCCCGTATCTTCAACTTGCCCGACCAAGGATGTCGAAGTTAGAAAAAGAGAGTAACAATAGCAATTTGAGGCTATCAACCCTTATATAAACTAACTTGAGCTTTAACCAAGGATAGTTAAGTCAAGACTTACTGCGAGACAAAAATATACACACTTTAAATTTGAAAGGAGATAAGTGATATTCATCTACCAAGGTCGAAAGACTTTAGATAAACTAAAACATAAGTCTTACACAAAATTCACCAGGATTGATCACTAATAAAAGCCTACTAAGTTATAAAATCATGGGGAACACAATCCTAGTTTTGTATTGACAAATTGATATACAACCCAATCATTGTCTTAGAATTATTTTCTTCTTTTTATTTGCAAACCCCTTTCTGAAATAATGATTACAAGTTAGTTTATTCATCATTAACGTATTGTTTCTTCCCTATTCCCTATGAGATTGACCCTAACCTAGTTGGGTTATTATATTTGACAACGACTGCTTTATAATTCAACCACGAGGTGTAATTTGGGTGTGATCATATATAAATTTACTTTATTACTTACAGATATGTTCAGCTCTATATGTATGATTTACTTTTGGGTCATTATGCTTTAGCTTATATTTTTCCCAAACATGTTACTTAGTAATCATGATTTCAGTTCTTTTTAGCATGGTTTCCTATTTCATTCACAATTTTACTTATCTTACATACTCAGTACATTTAAAGTATTGATCGCATGCTTCTTGTGCTATATTATTTTTAATATAGACTCAGGTGCTCAGACTCATCCCCACAATTAGACACATTCCAACACCGATCATCTATATTATTGGTAAGTCCTCACCATCTGAGCATGAGAGATTAATTATATATTTTTTTAGTTTCATTATTTAGTGCTAGTTAGGGACTTATCCCTTCAGCTCGTCAATTTAGAGGCTTTCATACACAGATAGATATTCAGCTTGAATTAGTTGTTATTTTGTTTTCATATTTAAACCTCACCCTTATACTCAGATTTTATCTGGTTATGTGATTGCGTATCATTTTAGCTTCTGCGCGGTTATATATGTTATTTCAGTATATGTTAGTATCATGCCAGTACCATGGGTTACTATAATGCCACTTGTGGTTTTAAGTCCCATGTCACTTCCAGGGTCTAGACTTAGGTAATGATAGTATTTCTCCAAACCCTTGTATGGGTATTATTTCCTACTCATTAGGGATATGCTAATGTAGGAAATCATGGGAAGGTCCTAGGAAGACATGAGTTCATGTGATGACCTAGGGTTAAGGAATATGGGACTGTTATGTTATTGAGTATGGATGTGGTTATTTTGGTTGGACTGGTTATAGTTATGAATATTGTTAAGGGGCTAAAAAGGAGGAAGGTTCTAGGACACCTTACCCATAGAAAACTCAAATTTTGTATGCCCTCCAGGTGTTTGATGAAATGCCTCTGTGACTCGAAATTTATCGCAAATATATTGATTGTAGTTCTCATCCTTATAATTATTGTAGATTGACCTTCCAAAGGGATTGTTCCTTCATGATGATAATTGTGAAGCCAAGGATAAGGTATGTAAGGTTATCTCTACATGAGGGAACATCATTGTTCTTCCCCATGCTACGTTATACATATCTATGAGTTTTTCCTCCATGTATGAGTTAGAGTTATGATAAAGATTTTAAGCCTTGACCTTATTGATTCTTATGAAATCGAAGACTTCTCTATGATATTACTCATCCTCTATGGTATCCCTTTTTCCATGAATTCTACGATTCTTCTCAAGAAATTATGAAATATATGATTTTCTCTTAAATCAGAGTTTGACAATTCCTCTTAAAGATTTTTCTTATGAAATAACTTCTAAGACCATGAACCATAATTTATGACATGAAGATTAACATGCTATGATTTTGAACTATTAAATGAACCCTTTTCATAGTAGACCTCAAGTGTTATGTATGAACAGTACTCCTAGTTATTGAGAACTCCCTTTCGAATTTGGTCATCGTTGTATGTATCCTTATGTAGGAAATCCCACGTACCTCATTGTTCATGTACTCCTAAGGTAAAATTCTTTGAGACAACCACTCACAGAGTCAAGTGCCTATTAAATCATCCTACGATTTCCCATGGTTCATCAATAAAATATGAACTTTTTACTAAAGTGACTTGATTTCTTCCCCTGATCTTATACCATGCATATGACTACTTATAATTTACTCAAACTATGTTTTTATGGGCTCTCAAGTCAATCATGATTATGAGCTTTTCAAATAAAGCATGACTTATGATTATGAGATTTTCAGATAAAGGAAGACTTATTATTTTGAGCTTTTCAGAAAAAGTATGAATAATTATGAGCTTTTCAAATAAGCATGACTTATGATTACGAGTTTTTAAGATAAATCATGATTTATAATTATGAGCCCTCAGGATACCTTATGAAAAGGCCAATAGGTGCCACAGTTATGATTTAAAATATTTTTGGAGTATTCTAGAAACTGAGAAGGTATGGGTCACAAAGTCCTATTACCCCAAACTACACAATTTCCCGTGTAGGATTACTGCTGCTTCAAATAAATGATAATTAGTTAGTTTTCCCCGGTGGGATTCACTTGGTTGGGATTACATTTTCATATTGGTATATACAGAAATAATCAACACGTGCAGTTATCATGGTTAGATTCTTAGCCGATCAGGCATTGATCGGACGCCATGTAGTACACATGGTGACTTATTATATATTCATGTATGTCAGTAATAAGAATCTCCCACTAAAAAAGCTAAAGACTTTCTTTCAAGATTTGAGTAATTATGTTTAAGATATATTTATGTGCACTTAGGTCATTTATACATTGTTGCCTAAAGACAGTTTATTATCAGAAGTTTACTTATGCTCCCATAATGAATAGTTTTATAATGAAATATGCACTTTTAGGGCAACCTAACGTGATTCTAAAATAGTTTTGACTTTCTCGTTATTTGTCTATGATTATTGATCTATCCTCCAACGTTAGATATGTTTCGATGTTTCATTTTGCCATTTTATATATAGTACAATTCCATATGTACCTATGTTCCTTTTACAGGGGCTACTGCATTATTTACTAATGCAGACTTAGGTACTCAGGCGGACGGTCAAGCAATAGATTAGGTTCTCTATACCTTCAACTTTTGGTGAGCCGCACTTAGTTTTGGGGCAATGACTTTATTCATCTTTCTTAGTTTTGCTGGAGGTATGTCGGGTGTCTTTTCATGGAAAAAATAGTTGTTTATGTCACATTAGAGGCTTCGTAGATTAGTCAATCTAGCATGTTCTCTTGTCATACATTCCGTTTTGACCTCAATGTCACTTATATACTCAAATAATGATTTTATGAAAAAGATTTAAATTTCCTTATGCATAATGATTCTCCTCTCTCATGCTTTGAATTGTTCATTTTCCACTCATATTAGATAAATGCTCTATATTTTATACCATGATATGAGGTTTGCTCGGGCCAGCAATGGCATCAAGTGGTTGTCACACCCAGGCCCAAGGTTGGAGCATGACAAACTTCTTATTAGAGCCTTAGGTTCAAGTGTCCTAGGGAGTCTATGAAGTCGTGTCAGTAGAGTCTTGTTTATCGTTGTGAGGGCCACATATCTATAAATAAGGGTCTATATATTTAAGAAAAGTTTCCTATTCTTTTGTACTTCTGATCATGTTATAGTGTTGAGCTTTAAGGAAATGATCACAACTCATGTGTTTCTTCATTTCAAAAAATTATGCCTCAATTGTAAGGTAATGAACAAAGATGTAAAGCTAAATTCTTTTCTATGAGTTACTTTTAGATGTACCCATCAAGAATGAAAAATATTGATTGATGGAAAACCAAGTCTCTAAAATTCCACTTACGGTCCCAGATACGGACCATAATCACTTTATGATCCGCAGATTGGACCTTCTATTGACTCACTCCTTGTGCATTCTCTAAAGTTTCAATTACGAAGCCATGTATAGTTCATTTATTCAATTCATAATTCATATATTTTCGCGAAGGTCTAATCAATCACTTAGAAAATTAGATTTCCACTACGGTGTGACTAATGTGTCGTAGAACTCATCTATTACCCGTAGGCCATCTATAATACATGTATAGTGCCCTTTTTTTCAACTTTTACACTTTCATTTATTAAACTCTTGGATACTTCCATGCTTATTTAAGGTCTTCATACACCATATACACTCCATACTTCAGATGAAAGATCACATACTAAGGTCGAGGATTCCTTCGGAGGGTATAAGGTGTTACAATATCTCCCTCTTGAGATCATTTGTCTTTGAATGATAACTGTGGGTAACATTAGACTCTGAAATTCTCTAAAATATTTGCTAGTGTTTTCCTTGTAAAAACTACTACCCAAAATTTTAATCTCACACCAACTAACCAGAAACAGCACCATAAGCCTCAGTGGGAAAAAATTAACACAACGATATAAAGGAATACATGGAAATCACATTTAATCCTCCATTGGCTTTATTAAAACAAGAAATGAATAATCCTTCCTAAATTATTTCTCCTACTATTTCTTTCTCACTCCCTAGTAATTTTTCTCTATTAAAAGAACAATGTTATAATAGACACTAGTTCGTAAGGGCAAATCATAGGATCTTAGAGAGTAAGCACTAATAGGCACAAGTTATATGGATCATGAGAACATAGCATAAAAATATCATGGATTCATAAAGCATCGCAACATTTCATTTAAGTAAGAAGGGTAAGTAGTAACGTGAAGCACTAGTTTCATATAGCATGGGCATAACTATAAAACCTGAAGTTATGGAATTACAGTGTGAGGTTTGGGTCATTACCTGGGGCACTCTCTTTGTTCTTAAAGAATAGATGGGATACTTTGCTTTTATATAAGCCTCCACTTCCCATGTATCTTCTTCAACTTTCTGATTCTTCCACAACACTTTTATTGAAGCAACCTCCTTAGCTATTAGCTTGCGGCTTGGCGATCATGAATGGACACGAGAATTCCTTCATAAGTCAAATTCCCTTGGATGTCTATTTTCTCAACAAGGATGACTAGAGGCAAGTCTCCAACACTTTCACAACATAGATATGTCGAACACTGGATATATGAGGCTAATTCTATGGGGAGATCTAGCTTATAGGCTACCAACCCAATCTTTTACAAGATATGGTAAGGGCCAATGTACCTCAGACTAAGCTTCCTGATCATGTGCAAAAATAGCATGCCCGAGATATGCTTTGTGACTTAAATTAGTCTTGTTTATCTAAGTAATCGTATACATTTTCATGTAATTTTATATGAATGTGAGGATAAGTGCTAACCAACATGATTAGCCTTTGTTTTGTAGGTTTTGATGACTTTTGAGTAACTAATCCATGAGTTGGTGAAGTAGATGCTTGGAAACGGAATTAACACGCGAACGTCAGCAAAGAGGAGGCACAAAACAGCCCACCGGCGCGTTGGCAACGTGCCACAGCAAGCAGGATGATCACAACAGCCCACCTGCACGTTGGCAACGTGCCACGGCAGGTTGGCTGCGCGACCAAGAGGTGCCAACGCGCTGCCCAAGCAGCGTGACACGCTGCCAACGTGGCAGGGTGCTGCCGGGGCCAAGTTCGGGTGATTTCCAGAGAGCTTCCGCGTCCGTAGCGTGTCACGGAGGCAGGGCTCAGCGATGCACTCCGTGACACGTTGCTTGTTATTCCGGGAAAAAGTTCCACTACTATAAATAGCACACTTAGGTTCATTTTTCATTATGCAGACTTGGTGGAGCAAGGACGTGGGTTACAGGCAGTTGAGGGACGAAAAGTTTAGGGTTTTTTCTCTCTTTCTTTCTTCTTTAATTCAATTGCTTGTATGATTAACACTCATTTTAAGATGTTTAATCCATAAATGAGTGGCTAATTCCTCTCCTTGCTGAGGTTATGAACACTTGTGATGAAATTTGATTATTGATTATATGGTTTTTCATCTTTTTCTTCCATGTTGTTCTATTAATTCTTGTTCTTACTGCATTGGTGTGTGGCCTACATTAATGTACATCTAAAAAGTCTGATTTCACTCGAGAGAGCACGAAATTGGAAAGTTGTGAATTAATAGGATTTTGTTCTTTACTTGATTTGGAAAAATTGAGTTTTGATGTGCATTCAGGATAGAAATATACCTGAAAGTCGTATTAGTCAATTTAGGAACCAGAATCGTATGGCTAAAACATGAATTGCATTTGATCACAGAAATGTAGACAGATGGTTCATGATTCTTAAGTGAGATTAAATACGAGAGTTTTAATCTCTTGGCAAATGTTCTTGGCTAGCAACAGGAAGAAAAGATTAACCAATTTATGATGATAATCAGTTTCATTACATGTTCGTTTAACCTTAGCATGCTCTTATCCATAGTTCAGATTCAAAGTAGATAATTGTTCTTAGTTTTAGTGTAAAATTTATCAAACAAACTATCAACTTTTTGGTTACGTTGTTGTCAGCATATTTAGAAGTAAAAATTTAGTATACTTGAGCAAATTGCACTTAACCCAAGTCTCTGTGGGATCGATACTTGGTTTACTAAAGCCACTTACTACTTGTTCAACCACGTGCACTTGCGTGTTGTTTTATATACCCATAAAACACCGAACACTTCCCCTTCCATACAAATCGCATGACACCTTTCATAGGTGAAACCTTTAGAAATACCCAATCAGTAACATCAAATTCTAGGTCCCCGCGCAACATTTTAATAGGACTTCTAGTGACATTGAGTAGTTCTCAGCCACTCCTGGATCAACTTAACCTTCTTCATAGCTTGGTGGACCAAATTTTGTCTAAGTAATTCTACTTCTCCAACCTCGAACAAACCAATTGGTAATCTACACCTTCGCCCATATAGAGACTCATAAGGGGTTATCTTAATGCTGGTGTAATAGTTGTTATTGCAAGAAAACTTGATGAGTGGCAAATGATCATCCCAACTACCTTTGAAATCTATAACTGATGTGTTGTGAGTTTACAACACTTTCGACGCTTAAAACTGAGAAAATGGCATGGACTTAGGTATGTTTATATAACTATGAGGCACTTTTACTTTGATTTCAGGGAAAATAAGTGTTGGAGCAAAAATGTGCAAAAGAAGAATAAAAATGAAGAAAAATAGCCAAGTATAAGTCTTAGTACGAGCCATACCTTGATTGTACGAGCCGTACTGAGAACCGTGGTGAAAGTCAGAAGGCTAGAATAGCAGGACGGCAACATATGACTCTTAGTATGAGCCATACCAAGATGGTACGAGCCATAACTGGAGTCATGAAAGTTTTCAAAGAAATTTGCACAAAGGCAGTCCCTTGGTACAGATGCACTCACGGATGATGTGTTGTGAGTTTAAGCACTTTCGACGCTCAAAACTAAGAAAATAACATGGAATGAGGTATGTTTATATGGATATAAGGCACTTTTTATTTTGTTACAGGACTAATAGGTATTGGAGCAAGAATGTGCAAAAGATAGCCTGAAAGTGCAGAAAATAGGCTTAAGTCACAAGTCTCAATACGAGTCGTAGGTTGATGCTACAAGTCGTGCTGCAGAGCGTGAAAAGTTTCAGATGGCTACGTTATAAAGAGTGCATCCTATGACTCTCAATACAAGTCGTACAATGATTGTATGGGCCATAGCATTGAGTGGTCGAAAGATTCATAAGATTTGCACAAGAGGCTGACTCCTGACACAGATAGACAATATGGGTCGTGGCGTCAAGGTACGAGTCGTACCATCACACTCGTGACAATCTTCAGAAATCTTGAGAGTTCTCAGAGTCAGACCATGGAAGAACAGTATGACTCGTGGGAAGCATGTATGAGTCGTACCAAGGTCCAACACTTAGCCAAATTTCAGTTGGTCAAGAACATACGGGAAGCAGGTATGACCCATACAAACCTGCTACAGGTCGTAGGATCGATCGTAGCACAGGTGGCACCAGTTATGGATATTCACCCTATTATCCTAGGAAAAGGATTTTTATGTCTATATAAATACGTTTTATGTTTTATTTTCATTGGAGAACATTGGAAGTAGTTAGAGAAGGTTAGAAAGTAAGGAAAAACATAGAATTGAGTTGATTGACTTGTGATCAACCTTTTCTTGATTTCTTTCTTGAGCTTTGTGAATTGTTCTTGAGTTATTTCAGATATAATCAAAGAAGCCTTTCTCTTATCTATGATTATAAGTATTGATTTATGTATTTAATGATGAATGCATATCACAATCTTTCAACTATGAGAGATTAAAACCTCTATAGCTAGGGTTGTAGGAACCACGGTGGATTAAAAAGTTAGGGTTACATAAAAGTGATTCAAAACCAATGCAAAATGCTTGTATTGTATTCTATTCATTTTTAAACGTTTTTTAATAGTGTACAATGTTCGTACTTACCCGAATTCTTTATTTGCTCGAGCCTAGAGAGGTAGAGATTAGGAAAAGAGAATTACAATAGAGCCTTGATCTTGATGATCATTGTATTAACTTGAGTTGTGGACACAGGATAGTTAAATTTGGGATATATTGATAACGATTAGTTTGCAACCGCTCATGCGACCTGACCCAGTGATTGAGTATAGTCATACAATAGGGACGCTTCAGGCGTTTGGATGAACTTTAGTTATCAGTTCTACAAGTAAGCATTAGTGAAGATCACGTATGTATACCCGAAGAAGTTATGATCTCATGGGGAATACCAATCCTAGTTATCCTTCATTCTTGATTTTAATCAAAATTTTAACAGTTGTTTTAATCATTGCTTTCTTTAGAACCCCCAATTTGGAGTAACTAACCAACAAGTTCACTTACCGACTTTAGTCTAGCTTTTCCATATTCCCCGGGCATAGACCCCAACCTCTAGTTGGGTTCTTTATTGATAACATCCACTTCATACTTCGGTAGGAGGTATGGTTGAGTGTTATCAAAAAGTGGCGTCGTTGTCGGGGAATACGACTAAGACTAGATTATCAGCTTGTATTTGAATTTTAGGTAGTTATTTCCTTAATTACATTTTCTTTTTGTTTGTGATACCCATAGGTTATTTTCCAATGAATGCCAAGCACTCGGAGCAGTGAAAATCCCCTGATTTTGTTGAACCCTGAAATTGAACGAACACTGCGCAGAATGGAAAACCAGGACCAGAGAGATTCCTACATAGCTAAAGAAGCTAGGCAAGCTGCACTTCAGGATGTGGAAAATGCCAGAAAAGAGGTTTTTAATGCTGGTCAGCATGGGAGGGGCAACAGAGGTCATAGACTTGCTCCTCATTTCTTCGATGATGAGGACCCAAACATTGATGAAGTTGGGTAAACTGGAGCAATTGTGCCACCACCACTTCCCGCTGGGGCAAAATTCGACATCACGAGAACCATAATTCAACTGTTAAACATGAAGGGTTGTTTAGGGGTCATGCAGTGGATGATACCAACCTGCACTTGATGAACTTTGATGGAATATGCAAGGCATACAGGTTATCCGTAGTTAGCCAAGATGTCATTAGGCTCAGACTTTTCTACTTCTCTCTATCAGGGGAAGCCACTTTATGGTTATCGGAGTTGCCCAACGACTCCATAACCAACTGGAGGGAACTCAAGCAGGCCTTCTTGGAGAGATTTTTTCCCCTCTAGAATGTTGCAGCTAAAGGATGAGATATACAATTTCTGGGAACTCAAAACCGAGGCACTTCATGAAACTTGGCTGAGGTTCAAGAAGAAGTTGACAAAGTGCCCAAACCATAAGATCCCAGATGACAGCTTGTTGGAAATTTTTTACAGGTCTTTAAATAATAGCACAAAAGTTGCGGCAGACACGGTTGCAGGAGGAACATTGATGAGTCTCACCTGGGAGCAAGCTACTACTATCGTTGATAGGGTGACCAAGACAAACAAGGCATGGCATACCAGGGAGGCAGATGTAGCGGCCGGTACGACTGCAGACCAATGTAGGAAGGAAGAAGAATGCGACCAAGAGTTGGCTCACATGCGCACATCGTTGGATTTACTTACAAAGCACATTATGGGAGCAGGAGTCAAAAAGGTAAATGCAGTGGGGACATAAGGACTAGAACCGGGGCCAGATCACTCTGATTCCAAGGAAGAGGCAAATTTCCTGGACAGCTAGATGGCAGGTTTTCAAGCCAACGCCCAAGCGTCTGGACAAGACAATTGGAGCCAAGGTTCTGTAAACCAAGGTCAGAATAAATACAGAGACAACTATAACTTAAGTGGGTACAAAGACAAGAGACATGGTCGTGAGCGCAATAGAGAATAGATAAGAAACGATAGCTACCACAATGATCGGGCTAGAGTTTATGTGCCTCCCAATGCACGAGAGGTGGAGGCTGGGCAGTCAAAGTTAGAGAGCATGATGTAAGAGATGCTAAAAAAGGTAAGGTCTACTGATGATCAATTGAAGGAGATCCGATATCAAGTATGGGTCATAGAGTGGAATTGTTATAACCCGTCAACCCAAGAATCAGATCTAGTAGTAAAAATGGTGAAAAACTAAAATTTTGCACCAGGTCACAGAACGAATCGTGAGGAGGCTCGTGACAAGTGACCACGAGTCGTGAAGTGACTTGTGGTCCAGCAAGGTTGGTAGGGTAGGTTCAGAAGACCACAGGCATGACCACGAGTAGCGGTTAGGCCTCACGACTCGTGAGGTCTCCCATGTCCTAGATTGGTTTTTTGGCAAGAAGGAATTGGGTAGTAGAAGTCACGGATGGTGACCACGAGTCATGGTCACCCACCACGAGTCGTGGTGTCTTCCTTGAGGTTCACTAGTTGTTTTTTAGAAGTGAACTAGATGACTCATGGCCACGAGTCATGGACTGTGAGCCCGCGTCATCCAGTCCATCGTGGGGACTGGCAGTCAGCCAAATTATGCGATTTTAGTAACGGAATTTCCGTGATTTCTAAGTCCTATGGGCCTATACTACATCATTTAAGGCTCCTTTCAGTGGGTTTTAAGAGGGGAAAACCTATTCTAAGCTATTTCACACCAAACTTGAGAGTTTGAAGAGGGGATTTAGAGCAAGTTTGAAGGTTTTCATTGGGATCTCATCTTGAGCAATTAGAGAAGTGGTAAAATCATCCCTTCCAGGTATGTAGGGTTATGAGTGGGTGTTTCCTTCCTCACCCATGCCCAAATCTTTAGTTAAGTATGAGAAATTCCTATGATCAAGTTATGGGGTTTTTACCCAATTGCATAATTCTTCAATTTTTATAAATGGGTACAATTAGATTATGTTTATATTGATGAATTGTGAAGCTTGGGCAGATTTTAAATTGTTTTCAATCAAAATTGTGTTTTCTAATTTATGAAATTTAATGCCCATGGATGAAAAATTCATGAAAGAAGAGAATGATGAGGAATGGATGATGATGATGATGAGATTTGATCATGAAAAGAATGTTTCTAAAGCTGCCCATAATTATGATATTGTTTTCAAAATGAATTGAGTAGATCCAAGCATGACAAAGTTTTGGGCAAGGTTGTTATATCAAGTATGATGATGTAGTATCTCTAAAGTAAGCTTACCATATGGTTTTGGAGTAGATGCTCCCACTTATATTTGAGCTTGTGGTATGTTTCGAAATAAAGCTTCTCATATGCATGAATTCATAATTGAGATGTATGTTATTATTGAACTTCATTTTCATACGATGTCGGTTCTATGCATGATTTCGTTATTGAGCTTTGTCAAATTACAATGTTGAGCTTTGTTTCATATGATATTGAGTTTATTAATGATATCATTGTTGAGCTTCATTATATATGATGTAGAGCATTGCATGGTTTGGTAGAATAGTCTAGCACCGAGCGGGCTAAGGGTCGATCAACCTATGCTCCAGAACTACGCGCCAACGTAGGTTGATACTATAATGATTATTGGGACCTCCCTTGTGAGCTATCCCCGGCCCTAATGGCCCATGAGCTTGATATCGATATCATGGTAGCGTCCTTAGCCCTGGAAAGGTTTTGGACGGCTCTTCCCACTTGAGTATAATAGTCGAGACCACGTAAGCTCTATCTTGCTATGTCGGTTAAGTGATGAGTCTCCCATTGTCTATATGATTCAGATTTACATATTCATTACTCATGATTATCATTTTAAACATGCATGTACTAAAAGCAAAGTTTGACTCATTATTTAGCTTTTCTATAGATGTCATATTTCAGCTTTGAGTCATTCGAGTCAATTATGATGTTATGAAGCTATGCATGGTCTTATTATGAAAAGATTTACGATTTCATAATGAATGCATGAAGTCCTTCCTCTTAGATTTGAAAGCTTATGATATGTTATGAAATGTTTTAAATGATTTACTTTTCTTAAGCGGTTTTACTTACCTTACATACTTGGTATATTCCACGTATTGACCGCATACTTTCTTATTGTATCATTTCATGATATAGGACCCAGCTTCTAGGCTCAGCCCCGCTCATAGTCGGTTGTTAGGGTTAGTTCCTACTTGGTTGGTGAGTCATCATCCTTCGAGGGCTAGACTTTTAGTTTCCTTATGTATTTTTAGCTTCAGTCTTGTTAAGTTAGTTGGGGTCTTATCCCATCATCTCGTTCAGATTAGAGGCTTTTCAGAACTTATGTATGTGTTAGCTTCAGATGCTTATTCTGATGTTATGTTGAGTTAGACTTCCAGTGAGCTTATATCATTGATTCTTCAGTTTATCAAATGAGCTAAATATATATTTATGCCATGGGTTGACTTGGTGTCTCTCAAGGTCCCTTGTCCCGTGTCTACAATCTGGGCCTCCATTCGGGTCGTGACAAACTTGGTATCAAAGCAATAGGTTTGAAGTGTCCTAGGGTATCTGAAAGACACGCTAAGTAGAGTCTTTTTACATGGGTGTAAAGCGTGCCGCACTTATGACCAAGAGGCTATGAGATAAATGTTCCCTTCTTTCATGATCTATTTCATGCATTGGAAAGTCTTTCGATCCTTCTAATTCATGCTATTCGTGATTGCAGAATCATGGCTCCTTGAAGAATGAACGGAAGGAGGAATGGAGGTGGTGAAGGCCACGAGGATGGATATAGTTATGGGCATCACCCAGCCCCACCAGTTCAGGAGCCTCAAGTACCGGAGCCAGCCGCTCATGCTGAGTTTCAAGCTGTTATTCAGATGCTTGCGCAGGCCTTGACCGCTCAGGTCAATCAGCAGGCCGTTGCTTATGTTCCGCGGTGGCTGAGTCAGAGACTTCTTGAGGATGAACCTGACGAAGTTCTCGGGGTCTAAGGTATATGAGGACCCGCATGATTTCATTGATAAGATTGTCAAGATCACTCAAGTCATGGGGGCGAGTAGTATTGAGTGTGCAGAGTTGGCCTCCTACCAGTTGAAGAGGGTTGCGCATATCTGGTTTTGCCAATGGAAGGATAGCAGGGTCGCAGGAGCAGGTTCGATCACGTGGGAGGAGTTTCAGGTTGAATTCCTAGATCAGTTCTTCCCTCAAGAGATGAGGGAACTGAAGGCAGTTGAGTTTGTAAAATTGAAGCAGGGAAGGATGAGAGTGCAAGAGTATTCCCTTGAGTCCACTCGCATATTGAAATATGCCCGAAGTTAGTGGCTGACTAAAGGATTCGGGTGAGCAGATTTGTGCATGGTATAGTAGGGCATTTGGACAAGGAGTGTCGGATTTCTATGCTTCACCAAGATATGGACTTCCCTCGCATAGTGTTGTATGCCCAGTAGATGGAGGCGGCATATTGAGAGAGAGGGAGGCCAAAAGGGCTAGGATCGAGGATCACAGATTCTCTCAGTAGAGGTCCGGTGGTGGGCACTTAAAGAAGACTCACGAGAGATCATTATCCCCGACATCTTCGGCATTGAGTGTGCCATCCAAGCCCAGACATGATCATATAGGGAGAGCATTAGGATCGAGGGGTCAGAGTAGCAGACTCACAGATTCTAGCATCCCAGCTTGCCGCAGATGTGATTGGGGGCACACAGGCTAGTGCTTGGCAGGTTTAGGTGCTTGTTTTGGATGTAGGCAGCCTAGACACATGCTTCGAGATGGTCCAGCTGCGAGGCAGGATCAGGTTGGAGGATGACTCCCAGCTTCTAGTTTAGCAGCCACTTCCCCACTCTCAGCACATCAGGGGGCATCTACTAGCACAGCTGGCGGTCAGTTCCAAAACAAATTCTATGCTTTAGCTTCCCGTCAGGAGCAGGAGGTCTCCCCGGATGTGGTTACTGGTGTGTTGCGAATTTTCCATATTGATGTATATGCTTTGCTAGATATGGGGGCTACCTTGTCTTTTGTGACACCACATGTGGCCAGTAGCTTCGGAGTCAGTCCTGATGTCTTGTCATAACCCTTCTCAGTTTCCACTCTAGTAGCTGACTTAGTTATAACTAGAAGGGTGTATAGAGGTTGCCTAGTCTCATTCCTTCATAAGGTCACCTCAGCAGACTTGATAGAATTAGCCATGACCAATTTCAATGTTATTCTCAGCATTGATTGGCTATTTTCATGCTATGCTTTAGTTAATTGTAGAACCTAGGCAGTAGAGTTCAGATTTCTGGGTAAGCCAGTCTTAGAATGGAAGGGTAGTTCAGTTGTGCCTGTAGGTCGATTCATTTCCTACCTTAAAGCCAGGAAGATGATTTCTAAGGGTTGCGTATACCATCTAGTTAGGGTTAAGGATGTCGAGTCCAAAATCCCGATTATCAAGTCAGTTCCAGTAGTACGTGAGTATCCAGAGGTCTTTCCTGATGATTTCCCAAGTGTCCCTCCCGAGCGGGAGATTGATTTCGGTATAGATCTTATTCCCAACACGCAGCCTATATATATTTCGCCCTATAGAATGGCTCCAGCCGAGCTAAAAGAGTTGAAGGATCAGTTGAAGGAACTGTTAGATAAGGGCTTTATTAGGCCGAGTAAGTCTCCATGGGGTGTACCAATGTTTTTTGTTTGGAATAAGGATGGTTCGCTTCGGTTGTGCATTGACTATCGGCAGTTAAACAAGGTCACCATCAAGAACAGGTATCCTTTTCCCAGGATCGATGATTTGTTCGATCATCTTCAAGGTGCCAAGTGTTTCTCCAAGATTAATCTCAGATCCGAGTATCACCAGCTCAAGGTTTGAGAGAGTGACATCCCGAAAACCGCCTTCAGGACTCGGTATGGTCACTACGAATTTGTTGTTATGTCTTTTGGACTAAGCAATGCCCATACAGCTTTTATGGATCTAATAAACAAGGTGTTCAAGGTATATTTGGACATGTTCATGATTGTGTTCATTGATGACATCCTTATATACTCTCGTAGCGAGGAGGAGCATGTCGTTCACTTGAGAGTAGTGCTTCAGACCCTCAAGGATCGTCAGTTGTATGCAAAGTTCAGCAAATGTGAGTTTTGGTTGGACTCTGTGGAATTTTTGGTCCATGTGGTATTGAGTGATGGCATAAAGGTAGATTCTCAGAAAATTGAGGCGGTGAAGAATTGGCCCAGACCGGTGAACCCATCAGATATCAGGAGCTTTTTGGGCTTAGTGGGTTACTATCGGAGATTCGTACTATTGTAGCACCTTTGACCAAGTTGACTCAGAAGAAGGTGAAGTTCCAATGCTTGTAAGAAAAGTTTTCAAGAGTTGAAGACTCGACTCACTTCAGCGCCATTGTTGACCCTACCCGAGGGAACCGATGGTTTTGTGGTGTATTGCGATGTGTCAAGAATAAGACTTGGGTGTGTGTTGATACAGCATGGGAAAGTGATAGCATATGCCTCAAGACAGTTGAAAGTTCATGAGAGGAATTACCCGGCACATGATCTTAGTTGGCTGCGGTGGTGTTTGCATTGAAGATATGGCGGCATTACTTGTATGGGGTCCACATGGATGTATTAACGGACCATAAGATCTTGCAATATGTGTTCATGCAGAAAGATCTCAATCTTCGACAAAGGAGGTGGTTGGAGCTACTAAAGGACTATGACATGAGTGTCTTTTACCACCTGGTAAGGCTAATGGGTAGAGGATGCACTTAATAGGCTCTCTATGGAGAGTATGTCCCACATGGATGAGGGAAAGAAGGAGTTGGTAAAATATTTTCATCGACTTGCGAGGTTGGGAGTTATATTGGTCGACTCGACCGATGGCGGCATTGTTGTGCAAAATGGATCAGAATCGTCCTTGGTGACTGATGTGAAATCTAGGAAAGATGAGGATTCGATTTTGGTAAAGCTGAAAGAAGTCGTTCGGAGTCAGAAGGTGGAGGTATTCTCCCAAAGGGGATATGGTGTGCTGCGGTACCAAGGTCGTCTATGTGTTCCAGACGTTTATAATTTGAGGGGTTGGATATTGCATAAGGCACATGGATCCAGGTATTCTATCCATCCGGGTTCGACCAAGTTGTATCATGATTTGCGGGATATATATTAGTGGAATGGCATGAAGAAGGATATTTCCAAATTTGTAGCTAAGTGCCTGAACTGTCAGCAAGTGAAAGTCAAGCATCAAAGGTCGGGAGGCATACTTCAGGATATTAGCATTCCCACTTTGAAGTGGTAAGATATTAATATGGATTTCATTACAGGCCTACCTCGTACTCACCGACACAATGATTCTATTTTGGTGGTGGTTGACAAGTTGACCAAGGCTGCACATTTCCTACCGGTGAAAACCACAGATTCAGCGGATGATTATGCCAAACTGTATATCCAGGAGTTGGTGCGATCATGGAGTTCCCTTGTCTATTATCTCAGAGCGAGGTACTTAGTTTACCTCTCAGTTTGGCAGTCTTTCCAAAAAGGGCTTGGAACTCAGGTTAAGTTCAGCACGCCATTTCATCCTCAAATGGATAGTCAGGCGGAGTGGACGATCCATATTCTTGAGGAAATTTTGAGATCTTTTGTGATGGAATTCAAGGGTAGTTGGGATGATCACTTTCCCTTGATTGAGTTTGCTTACAATAACAGCTATCACTCCAGTATCCAAATGGCACCGTTTGAGGCTCTCTATGGGTGGAGATGTAGATCATCTATCGGATGGTTTGAGGTCGGTGAGGCAGCTATGATAGGGCCAGATGCGGTTCATGAGGCTATGATGAAAGTTCAATTGATAAGGACAGGCTGAAAACCGCTTAGAGTCGTCAAAAGTCATATGCTGATGCGAGGAGGAGGGAGTTGGAGTTTGAGGTGGAATATTGTTTATTTCTGAAGGTGTCTCCCATGAACGGAGTCATGCGGTTCGGAAAGAAAGGAAAACTCAGCCCCCGCTGCGTTGGTCCCTATCAGGTTATGAGAAGAGTTGGTAAGGTAGTGTATGAGTTGGACTTGCCATCAAAGTCATCTTCAGTCTATCCCGTCTTTCATGTATCGCTCTTGAAAAAGTGCTTGGGTGAACCAACTTTAGTTGTCCTAGTGAAAAGTGTTGGGATGGGAGATAGCCTCAGTTATTAGGAAATTCTAGTTGCAATCTTGAATCATCAGGTTCGGAGGCTGAGGAACAAAGTAGCTTCGGTAAAGGTGTTATGGAGAAATCAACATGTTGAGGGAGCTACATGGGAAGCCAAAGCGGCTATAGTGGCTAAATACGCTCACATGTTCCTTACCGGCTCAGTTCAGTTTCAGGTATAAGTTTTTGCCCTAATTCTCTAATCAGTTTCCATGTTCAGTTCATGTGTGCAAGTTTGTTTTAGGTTATGATAGATGTGTGTGATGTATGAATTTAGTCAAGCTATGTAGTTCTTTTCGGAGGTAGTCATTCCTTTCAGTTTAAATGATCAGTGTTTGCATATGATGACTTCTTGTTTTTGAGTTTTCTTTCTATTTCTAACATGCGAGGATGAATGTTTCCAAGGGAGAGATAATGTTATACCCCGGGAACCCAAGGATCAGACCTGGGAGTCAAAACGGTGAAAAACTGAAATTTCGCACCGGGTCATAGAACGAATCGTGAGGAGGCTCGTGAGGAGTGACCACGAGTCGTGAAGTGACTCGTGTTCCAGCAAGATTGGTAGGGTGGATCAAGAAGACCACAAGCATGACCACGAGTCGTGGTCAGGCCTCAGACTCGTGATGTCTCCCGTGGCCTAGACTGGTTGTTTTGCAAGGAGGCATTGGGCAGTAATCGCCACAGATGGTGACCACGAGTCATGGTCACCCACCACGAGTCGTGGTGTATTCCATGAGGTACCCTAGTTGTTTTTTATAACTGAACCAGACGACTCATGGACACGAGTCGTGGCCTGTGAGCACAAGTCGTCTAGTCCCTTGTGGATACTGGCAGTCAGCCAAATTCTGTGATTTTAGTAAGGGCTTTTCCATAATTCCTATGTCCTATGGGCCTACACTACGTCATTTAAGGCTTGTTTCAGTGGGTTTTAAGAGGGGCAAATCTATTCTAAGTTATTTCACTCCATGCATGCAAACTTGATAGTTTGAAGAGGGGATTTAGAGCAAGTTTGAAGGTTTCCATTGAGATCTCATCTTGGGCAATTAGAGAAGTGGTAAAATCATCCCTTCCAGGTATGTAGGGTTATGAGTGGGTGTTTCCTTCCTTACCCATGTCCAAATCTCTAGTTAAGTATGAGAAATTCCTATGATCAAGTTATGGGATTTTTACCCAATTACATAATTCTTCAATTTCTATACATGGCGATTAGATTATGTTTATATTGATGAATTGTGAAGCTTGGACAGATTTTAAATTGTTTTCAATCAAAATTGTGTTTTCTAATTTGTGAAATTTAATGCCCATGGATGAGAAGTTCATGAAATAAGAGAATGATGATGAATGTATGATGATGATGAGATTTGATGATGAAAAGCATATTTCTAAAGCTACCCATGATTATGATATTGTTTTCAAAATGAATTGAGTAGATCCATGCATTATAAAGTTTTGGGCAAGGCCCTTATATCATGTATGATGATGTAGTATCGCTAAAGTAAGCTTACCACATGGTTTTGGAGTAGATTCTCCCACTAATATTTGAGCTTGTGGTATGTTTCGAAATAAAGCTTCTCATATCCATGAATTTATAATTGAGATGTATGTTATTATTGATCTTCATTTTCATACGATGTTGGTTCTATGCATGATTTCATTATTGAGCTTTGTCAAATGACGATGTTGAGTTTATGCATGATATCATTGTTGAGCTTCATCAATAAACGATGTTGAGCTTCATTATATACGATGTAGAGCATTGCATGGTTTTGGAGAAGAGTCTAGCACCGAGCGGGCTAAGGGTCGATCATCCTATGCCCCAGAACTATGCGCCAACGCAGGTTGATACTATTTTGATTATTGGGACCTCCCTTGTAAGCTATCCCCGGTCCTAATGGCCCATTAGCTTGATATCGATATCATGGTAGCATCCTTAGCCCTGGCAAGGTTTTGAACGGCTCTGCCCACTTGAATGTGATAGTCAGAACCACGTAAGCTCTATCGTGGTATGTCGATTAATGACGAGTCTCCCATTGTCTATATGATTCATACTTGCATATTCATTACTCATGATTATCATTTTAAACATGCATGTACTAAAAGCAAGGTTTGACTCATTGTTCAACTTTTCTATAAATGTCATATTTCAACTTTGAGTCATTCGAGTCAGTTATGATTTTATGAAGCTATGCATGGTCTTATTATGAAATGATTACGATTTCAGAATGAATGCATGCAGTCCTTCCTCTCAGATTTGAAAGCTTATGATATGGTATGAAATGTTTTAAATGATTTACTTTTCTTAAGCAGTTTTACTTACCTTGCATACTTGGTACATTTCATTATTGACCGCATACTTTCTATGTTGTATCGTTTCATAATACAGGACCCAGCTCCAAGGCTCAGCCACGCTCGTAGTCACTTGTCAGGGTTAGCTCCTACTTGGTTGGTGTGTCCTCATCCTTCGAGGGCTATACTTTCAATTTCCTTATGTATTTTCAGCTCAATATTGTTGAGTTAGTTGGGGTCTTGTCCATCAACTCGTTCAGATTAGAGGCTTTTCAGACTTATGTATGTGTTAGCTTCGGATGCTTATTCTGATTTTATGTTGAGTTAGACTTCTGCTGAGTTTATATCGTTGATTCTTTAGTTTATCGAATGAGTTAGATGTATGCTTATGCCATGGGTTGACTTAGGGTCTTTTGGTGTCCCTTGTCCCGTGTCTACGATCTGGGCCTCCTTTCGGGTCGTGACAGGAATCTCATGAAACAGCCATCAAGAAGATTGAACAGTAGCTTGGGCAACTATCAGCATCACTGAACCCTAGACAAAAGGGTACACTACCAAGCTACACCGTCCAGAACCCAAAGAATGATGGCCATTGCATGGCGGCGATGACTAGGAGTGGTAAGACCACACCCCTTTTTCGGTTGTGATTGAGCAAAAGAAAGAGAGCATAATTGAGGAGAATTAGAAGAGTGCTGAGATGGAGAATGTTGAGTTTCCAGAGGCCTCGACAGGTGAGAAAGAACCTGACATTGATCAAGGAGCTACTCAAGTGTACTGAGCTTTCCCGCGACCACCACAACCGTTCCCTCAAAGAATGAAGAAAAAGGCAGAAAATGGTAAGTTCCAAAAATTCCTGTCAATGCTTAAGCAATTATCTGTGAACGTACCATTGGTTGAGGTATTGGAACAAATGTCGGGATATGCTATGTTTATGAAGGACTTGGTGACAAAGAAGAGGTCTGCAAGCTATGAGCCGGTGGACAATGTACATCACTATAGTACAATCTCTACACGGTTCTTGACTCAAAAGAAGGAAGACCCAGGTGCTTTCACTATACCTTACACCATTGGCAATGTCAAGTTCGCAAAGGCACTTTGTGATCTGGGAGCAAGCATCAACCTTATGCCCTTGGCAGTGTTCAAAAAGTTGGGCTTAAGAGCCCCTACACCGACCATTATACAACTACTGATGGCCGATAGAACTGTGAAGAAGCTAGTGGGGATCCTATTTGATGTACTTGTTAAGGTAGAAAGATTCATATTCCCAGCATACTTCATGATTTTGGATTGCGAGGTTGATTACGAGGTCCCCATAATTTTGGGGTGACCATTCCTTGCGACTGGGAGGGTCTTAGTAAATGTAGAGGCTGGCCAGCTAAAGTTTAGACTAACCAAAGAAGAGGTCACTTTCAGCAGCTGCCGGAAAATGCAGCAACCTAAGGAATTCAGTGTAATCTTAGCACTAGATGATGAATCCGAGTCACTTGGCGAATTATGAGTAGTCAAGAAACTTGCGTCATGCCGCGGCGTTAAATCAGGCGCTTCTTGGGAGGCAACCCAAGTGGTGGCTTGGTAATTCTGAGTAACCAAGCCACCTGCATCGTGTCGTGATGTTAAATCAAGTGCTTCTTGGGAGGCAACCCAAGTGAATGAACTAATGTGTGCTCAGTGTGCAAGGAAAACAAAAATAGGAGGCAGAAAGATTGCTGAAAGAGAAACTGCGATGACTCTCAGTATGACTCGTGACAGCATCATACGAGCCATAGCAGGAGGCATAGAGAGATTCAGAGATATATTTTAAAGCAAGAGTTCAGGGTACGGTCAGTACTACGAGTCGTAACACATGTGTACGGGTCATAGTATTTACCGTGCCTATGAACCATGCAAGTCATGCACAACAATGACCTACGAGTCATCATATAGATTGTACCAACCTTGTATGAGTCGTAGGATGCATTCATAGGTCCCCAGGTAAGTTTTCCAACTTTCTGAACTATGGGTCCAAGGGATGAGTCATAGGGTCGTCCTATGACTCGTGGTACGAGTCGTGACGGGTCAAAATGTACAAACTTACCCGACTCGGCCCAGATTATTTAAAATATGCCCCTCACCTATTTAAACCCCATACCTAAAACTACCCCTCTCCCACGCGAACAAAACTCAAAAAAACTAACCATACCTACGAATCCCTCACACTCGTAACCCAACAACGAAAGAACGAACGAGAAATTTCTTGCTCAAATCAAGTTCATCTCAACTCAAATTCTTGATGACCAGTCGAAGTAAAACAATCAACAAGTCTATTGATTCATTATGTGTGTGAAGTCATGATTGTCAAAGTTCCTGTGAGTCATAATTCTTGCTTGAAAATTGTTTAAAAAATACAGAGGTGTTAGTAAGTTGTTTGTGACTGGGAGAAACCCTTAAAAGGTTTGAGGAACTTGTGCATTGAACCATACACAATGAGTTACGGGTAGTGAACAAAAGGGGAAGGGGTGAGGGGTATGAACTAAAAGTGAACAGAAAATGCCTAGAACTTGGGGAATTCTGAGTACCCAATTCATGAAAAAGAATCCCTGTAAATTGGACCAATATTGAATAAGTCAAGAACAGAGGTACTAAACACAGTACAATTCGTGGTTTGTCACTATGAGTCATACTGTGCATTCATATCAAAAGCCTGAACAGGACCAGCCCAGATGAGGCAGAAAGGTCCTTCCTATGACTCGTGGAATTGACCTACGGGTCATACCATGAGTCATTGAAAAATACAGAGAAAATTGCAGTGTAGGGGCATCCTTAGATGACACAAGGTATGGGTCGTACCTTCATGGTACGAGTCGTACCTGTTAGTCGTAATGTGCACATAGGATTTTTGGGACTTCATACGAGTGGTACCTCCATGGTACAACCCGTACTGTTGACCCGTGGTTAGATACTGAAAATTTCTTTTCTTGTTTTTCTTTATTAGATATGGAATTCTAACTCTCTTCTTCACAGGTACAATGACTATGAAGCGCAAGGCATCCAAAGCGACTGCTCACAGGGTATTACATGATGAAACATCTGAGTCTGAGCCTGAGCAAGCAGGAAACTCTCCTAGTGGTTCGGTTGAGGAGTATTAGGTTGATACATCAGACACCGACGGAACCAGAACCACTAGGGAAAAGGAAAAAGCACAAGCCATAGCAGCTGCTGCCACATCTGCCCAAGCTCCCCAGTTTGAGGAGGGAGATAAAGAAGGTAATTAGGAGTCGGGAAATAGCCAAATGCAGAAGAAGGGTTTGAGGAGACCCAATCTGGAGAGGCAATTGGCAATGATGACTCAGAGGAGGAGGCTCCTGATGATGCGCAAGAATAGACTCCGTCTAGAGAGAACCGCATAGTCCGATGGAGAGTGCCGGGAGCTAGAGAAATTTATGAGCAAGGAACTTCCCTCATCGCCAAAACAAGCCAAGGCGGAGCATCTAGGAAGAACCACAGATCCTCACAAACTCACTAAATGAAGTTGAGGAGATGAAGAGGATATTCAGCTTCTATGGCTCCGAGTGGATGGATAAGACTCTAGCTCAGTATATCGTAGAATTGGTCCAGAGGTTCTACGCCAACTATTTGGCCACCATGGAGCAAAAGGCTAAAGAGGGGCATAAAGTAAAAGACCAACCCCTACTGGAGAGTGTCTTGGTTCGAGGAAGAGAGTTAGATATATCAAAGAGGACCATCTCCCGGGTGTTGTATGGACATAGTTCGTACCTACACGGATTATGCTGGAGTATGAGTATAGGGTGGAGGCAATGAAGCAAATCTGGAAGTTGGGTTTGGAGGAAAGGAAGAGGCAGCTGCAATGGTTGGCGGGTGTGATTGCTAAGGATAAGGAGGAAGCTGAGTGGGTTACTGGTGGAAAGAAGGTTACAAAGAACTCACTAAACTTATAGCAAAAGCATGGTGGACACTAGGACGCCACTGGTTAGCACCCACAGTCAACAACAACACATTGAGTGCAGACAGAGATCCTTTGGTGGCATGCCTCATGTCCTAATATCCTATCAACATCCTGTGGATCATTGTAGAGGAGATACAAGATCGGGTGGTGGGATTTAGCACTACCATCCCATTCCCAAGTCTTGTATTCACACTATGCACAGAGGCAGGGGTGCCAATACGATGGGTGAGCAGCGTCTGACCGTAGGGCAAAGGATAGCAGACATCGGCCCAAGACATCATGCCTTAGAGACATCATCCTTTATCTCAAAGCAAAATTTTCATCTTCTAAAGGGAACTTGCATCATGTTTATTTTTTTTGTACCAGTGTATTTTACGAATTATTTGATGCATATGCTTTAGTTGTTTGCTTACGCGAACTTCGAAGAATAACAAACTACGAATGATAATGCCTTTTCTATTATTTTTCTTGATTTATCCCTATTTTTGAACCTTATTCTCACCCTAGCTCATTTTGTAATGCATTCTAAATCTTGTTGATTCGTGCTGCCCCATCCTTATCCAAGCCTCGTGTTGTCAATTTTTTAGGGATCTCGTTCGTTTCTAAATCTAGAATTACACACATCCTGATTCTCGTGAAACCCGAGATATGTAGGCGACTTGATACTGAAGTCTCGACCGAAATATCTTCATAACTCCATTTTCTTTCATCCGGCCACATCAAAAATATTTCTTTCAGTCGGACAAAATTGGCTACTAGGTCAACGTTCTTTGCTCGACAACTCATCCTTCATTACCGAGCAAAGAGGGGCAACTGTTGACACCAAATTTTGACCTTTCTACGCCTCGTCTTAGCTGCTTATTGATATATATAATGCATATTTAAAATTATCTCTTTCACATAATTGTTTAGTCTGCATTCATAATATTTTAATTATTAATTATCATAAGTCTTAAATTTTGCATAATTATTTAAAATTATAATTTTGAAATGTTTATTTGCATTTAGTTTCAATTCATCAATTTTCTTATGTTATGTAATTAGGTCATATATGGTATATTGTGTATTAACGTATGCATACATATTTTTAATTAAACGATGTTTATTTAAAAATATAATTTACTTAGTATATAATTTATTTATATTCAATTTTGTAGTAATAACATTATATTATTTTATCATAAATTAAATTATTATATTAGCTATTTATTAATTTATTTTATAAGTTTAGTAAATTAAAATATTTATTAATTTATTTTACAAGTGTAGTGTTTTTTTTAAATTTAATAGCAGCTAATTCAATTTTCCTCCAATCCATTTAAATTCTAGCCACTTTCTATTCAATTTCATCAAATTTATTTAAAATCTGACCACTTTCTATTCAATTTATGCCAATTTTAGCCAGTTTTTATCAATTTTGGCTATTATTTAAATTCAGATCTAGCCTAAATCAATTTCTACCCAATAACCCATCCGGGTGACCCGAGATTTCGTGTATGCTTAGTCAATTTCCAGCTGCATTATTTCATTATGTAAAGTCTTGCTCAATTGATTTAATTATGAATAATGGACTGATTTTCTCCTTCCTTAAATTTAGTACATATATCTATTTTAAGTAAATAATGATATTTTATTATTATTATTATTATTTTGATATAATTTTGTTACTACTTAATTGATTTAATTGTGTTATTTGAGGAAAATATATTCCTTGATTGATTCTAGTGAATATTTCCTCTCTTAAATCCTCTAATTAACTCTATTCCTCTAGCTATATAAGAAGCATTCTCTTCTATCCTTTTGGGGAGGGGGGGGGGGGATTCTTTAAACAATGCTCATTCAAACCTAACACGCTCTCTACCAATATAAAATTTTCCCTCTCTCTCTAGTAAAAAAGAAAATAGTGTTTTCTTCTTATTTTATTCTTGCTGAAAATTTAACATCCCTCTTGCTTTGAAAAATCATTAAATACTAAATCCCCTTAACTGGTTAGTCAATTCAACTCTGCAAATTTTCGTTAGTTTAATTCCTTTTTATGATTCATGTTGACGTGTGTAATTTTTATTTGACTTATCTTCTACTAGACCTTTATGTCATAAGAGCACAATTAATCTTTGAATTTCATTTTTCACTGCAATCTTATCTTTTCATATATATATATATATATATATATATATATATATATATATATATATATATATATATATTTATATTGTTGTCAATATCTATATATGCTTGTTTTCTTGTGTTTGTCTAATATTTAAAGCAGGTATTTATTAATTGATTTCGGGATGCCTTGAAGAGTCGCCTTCGGTTTGGATCAGAAAACGGTCGATTTGACTATTTAAAATGAGTTTAAATTGATATTATGCACTTTATGTATTTTTATTTATTATTTATTTCACCATTTATAATAATGTACAAACGCTAATAATAGTGAAAATAGGGTGTTTAAAGGGAACGAGAAATTATGTGTTATGTGCTTAGATTTTTCTTTCTTTTAATCGTTTTCAAATTCGCATTTGTCTTGCAAAATTATTTTTTATGAAAGTACTATCGATTCTCTCTTTTAAATATGAAATGAATACTATCCCTTAACCTATAGTTATTGGGAAAGTAGAAGAAATTACGAGGTCTAATTTCGAATCTTTGAAACTAAGCTGACCCTTTCCCCAAAAGCAACATCAACCAAAGTTTTTTTTAAAAAAAATTATTATGTGTATTTATGTGTAAATATTTATTTTCTTATATTTCAAAGATTCAAATCATTATTAAAATTTTAAAATATATTATTTTATTTTTAATTTAATACCGATCTCCAATTAACTTGTTGCTAAGGTTGAAGGTCACGATTCATAATATCATGTGACCATCCCTATAAAGCAACAAACATTCTTTTAGGATTTCAACTCTTTTTAGCTTATCAAATAAAACAAAAAATGTGTTTTAAATTATCATAAAAGTATTAATGAATTATAGTCCTTGTTCGGCTGGTGTTATATGGGTATATAACTCACACGCAAGTGCACGTGGTCGAACAAGTAGTAAAGTGGCTTAAGTAAGCCAAGTATCGATCCCACAGGGACTGGGATGAAGTGCAATCTGCTCAAGTGTACTATATTTTGATTCTAAAAATGCAGACAACAGTGTAACCAAAAGTTTGATATTTTGTTTTATAATGTTTATGCTAAATCTAACATAACTATCTAATTTGAGTCCGAACTATGAATGAGAGCATGCTGAGGTTAAACGAACATGTAATGAAATTAATTATCGACATAATTTGGTTAATCTTTTCCTCCGGTTGCTAGCCAAGAACTATTGCCAAGAGATTAAAACTCTCTTATTTAACCTCACTTAAGAATCATGAACCATCCACCTACATTTCTGTTATTAAATGCAATTCATGTTCTAGCCATACAAACCCGGTTCCTAAATTGACTAATACGACTTTCAGGTATATTTCTATCTTGAAAGTAAATCAGTTCCCAATTTTTCCAAACCAAGAAAAGATCATATCCTATTAATTCACAACTTTCCAATTTCTTGCTCTCTCAAGTGAAATCGGACTTTTTAGATGTACATTAACGTAGGCCACACATTAATGCAGTAAGAACAAGAATTAATATAACAACGATGGAAGAAAAGATGAAAAACCAAAGAATCAATGATCACATTTCATTACAATTGTTCATAACCTCAGCAAGAAGATGAATTAGCCACTCATTTGTGGATTAAACATTGTTAAATGAGTGTTAAACATACAAGCAATTGAATACAAAGAGAAGGAAAGAGAGAAAAACCCTGATAATTTCGTCCCCTCAACTGCCTGTAACCCACGTTCTTGCTCCACCAAGTCAGAATATTGAAAAATGAACATAAGTGTTCTATTTATACTGGTGGGAATTTTTCCCGGAATAACAAGCAGCGTATCACGGAGTGCATCGCGGAGCACTGCCTCCGTGACACGCTACAGATGCGGACCTTCACTGGAACTGGGGGTCCAGGAAATAAAGCCCAACGTGGCACGACGTGCAATGCGGAGCCAAGCCACCGTGCCACGGACCTATCGCGAACCCACACTAGAATTGGGCTGAAAATTCCCATCCAGGCAGAAGGCCTCCGCGATGGCAGCATGACAGAGCCCCTTTATTTTATGCTGTCTAATGTCTTGTCCCTTGCTCGCATCCAAGTTCAACCCCAATATCCTCCAACATGCATTTTAGCTTCCCGAAATTACATTTTACCTGCAAAACAATGCTAATCATGTTGGTTAGTATAAATTCACATTTTATTACCAATTACATGAGAATGTATACACATTGATAGATAAACAAGGTGAAAATGGTACTTTTGAGTATCACTTGGGCATATAAATTTGCCCAAGATCACTTACCCCACACTTAAATCCTTGTTCGTTCTCGAACAACAATCCTACACTTCATGCAATTTACATCCCAACCTCGCTACTTTGGTTCGACAATTTAGGCTACGGTCATACCGATTATTCAATACAGCAAATCATCAAGAAAACATGCATGGTCCTATCAATGCAATGACCTTCAATACATCAAGACCTCCTAGACTTAAGAATCGACTCTCGATATTGGCAAACTCATGCAAATCAACTGATCAAGATATTCGACTTGAAAATTAATCTCTCATCAAGCATGTGCCCTCACAACACAAGAGAATCTTCCCTTTTTTGCTCATATGAACTCACAAAATTTTAAGCAGGGGCATGTAAACACAATTTCGCTCTCTCTCCCAAAAGAATTCACATGCATCATCTCATGACCCATAAGCTTGCCCTTAGTGTATTACTCCACTAATATAAAGAAGCGCGATGTAAGATCACGTAGGACTTTAACTGGTTGTAATGGAAGCTACGGAACTAGTAAATATTGGGTTAGCCAATAATAGCCACTAGCATCCTTAAGCGCCTTTTCAACACATCCCATCAACTCATGGAAATTGTTTCTACTTTCATCCTCCCATTCTTGATGTTTTTCTTTAGTTTGGCCCATCTTATTAAGCACACTTGACACAACAACAAAGATTATTCATGCACCTTCATTATAGTTTATTTATAACAAGTGCACCTTCAGCCTTTTCTTTTCTTCTATCACTCTGCTTTTCTTTTTCTTTTCACCATTCTCACTCTTTGAGACTTTGGGAAAATGATTCTCTCTTCTTAAGCGCTTAAGAGTTTTGTATCGACTTTAAGGCTAATGAAAAGAAGGGATTAAGCTCGGTTTACACTTTTTGACAAAAGAGAAAAAAAATCGGCTAAAGGCTCAACGGGCTGACTAGGGTATAAAATCAAGGTGGGTACGACAAGGAAAAATAGAAACTCTCGGTTAAAACAAAGAAATGCCTACATCCTTTCCTACAATACACCTCCTTCATTTTGTTTTGTACACACACCAGGCAAGTTCTAGACATTTCACAACAGCATGGAATAACAACACCTCACTTCACATTTTTTGCACATGCTCAATTCAAGATGTATTCACAGACTCTTCAATCAGCTAATTATAGGAATTCAAACATTAAGCCTCAATCACACTGAATCGAACTCTATGGCCTAGGTATCTCAACATATTTACCAAGTTGCATGCTTTCATATGAATCACCTTTGCATTTTAAATATCATGTACAACACGCAACCAGAATTTCGCAACCATACAGTAACTACAGGTTTTTGGGATGCAACCCACCAAAGAAAAAAACTGAAAAATAATTAAAAAAACTACTCCTAACGACTACATTTCCCTTAAGACGATCGTCATCCATCCATCATAGGGAACAATCACTACTATGACTTCGGTTCAATGGGACCATTCTTGGAAAAAGAACCAAAAACAAACGCCGAGAAACCCAAGAAGTAAAAAAATGTTGAAAATATCGATCATTTCGATAGAAAAAATATGTACAAAAAATTTTAAAAATATCGATCATTTCGATAACAAAAATATGTACAAAATCAGCTAGCAACATTCAGCAACACACATCAATTTCACATAAATTTACAAATAGAGAACAACAACTTAACAATTTATAAATCACAGGGAACAAAAAAATTTCACATGCACGACAACAGATTAGAGCATACATACATAACAACACAACCTAGCACCTAACTACTCCCACCCCACACTTAGCTCGAACACTGTCCCCAGTGTTCACAAAAATTAAAATAGCACAAAATCGGGTGGTGGAACTCCCTGATCAATCAAAGTACTCCACTTCTTCGTCAGGTGCTGCTGCTTCATCTCCCAGGTCTGAATCGCCCCCATCGTCTTCGTCGGACTCCACATCGGATTCCTCCCGATGTGTCTCCTCGTCTGTGGGGATATCATCATCCGTGGGCTCTACAAATGCTGGCCCCACTCGGCATAGAGCCCTGGCGTTCTCGCCGAAGGGGTAGTCTAGCTCTAGCTGCCATAGCTCCTCCTCTGTCGCCAGCCTCCCTCCTATCCTCAGCTGGAGCATTTGCATCCCATACATGCGAGCCATATACTGATTATCACGAGCGTGTCACTCGCCAAGTGTAAGCATTGGCCCGTGGGTGGTGTCGGGTGCCTTAGTTTTAGTAACATCTAAGGCCCGTCGCTCCATCTGCGGGATATAATCAAGGGCCTTTTCCTCGACATCTAGGCCCCTGAGGAAGGTGGTGAGTAGTCCACCAAAGTCGTACCTGTGCCCCTGATGCAACCGGGCTTTCTTCATGGCGGAGATAATCACCGCCCCTACGTTGATCTCCAGCCCTTTCATCAGGGCGTACACCAGGCATACACGATCCCGGGTTACATCTGTCATATGTACCCCGGTATTAGGCAGGAACAGACAATCTTCAGCCATATTCTGGCTTCCCTGTTCATCTGTGAATACGGCAAAGTCTGATGGTAGCCCCTCTCCTTGTGTCTGCTCCATCTAGCTGTCGATCGGGTCCCACACAGGGTGCGTCTGATGTCCGCATATGGTGGGGTAATGTTCAGCTGTCGGAGCACGTGGGTGTCTATATCTCGCGCTCCTATGATAGCATTGAGGTGGTGGGGCTCCAATGTGACTATTTGCCCTCTGATTTTGATGGTGTGACTTCTAATAGTCGGGTTCCAGTTGGCATAAAATTCCCAAACCAGGTGCAAGTTACATTCCTTGGGCTCTTCAAAGATGAACTTGAGCCCAGCTGCATCGATCCGGTGTACAATCCTAGGGAACTCTTATGCCAACGGTTCCCGTGCTATATGCTCCTCGGGGAAATATTTGTTTTCTTTGTGCTTTGCGTACCACTTCTTCCCCTCATCCGTCACCCATCTTGTTCCGTATTAGCGGCGCTGGCCGCGTGGAACTGCTGGTGCTACTGGGACTGCTGTGCCCATTCTGATTCGCTTCCTTCCGGTGTCAGATGTTGATGCGCCTTTCCCTTTTTCTTGCCTGCTTGCCATTTTACCTGTCAACCCAAGTAGACAAGATCAATGTTAAGCCAATGGATATTAACTTCGACTAAGGTCGGGTTAAGCTAGGTTACCCCACACTTAGTCCTTAGCTACAGTTACAACATACCGGCAAGATTATCTTTATTTACACAAATAAACAACCAACTTATACAAACATGCTTAGTGCATATGAAGAATTCGACGGTATATATTCTATGTACTACTCAGACTTCGTACAGTTAACAACAATCATTACCATCGATAACCTTTTAACCCATCGCACTTAGCAAGGAAAAACAAAGAAACGAAAACAACAACAAAAATTTATCTACACGAACCTATACAACCAACCCACTTCTTGCAAATTTCAATATTCCTCTAACCCAAGAAATTGTCGTTCTTTCAACATCCTAACAATTAGTACATCGACTCATCTCATTCAACATGTACATCCCAGCATGAATTTCACAAGTTCACTACATTTTCCACTTCAAATTCAAAAACAAGCCCTAGAAATGATATTATCAAGCAAATTCGATTGATTTATGCAATTAACGAGTTCAAGCAATCATAATGACATTCCAAACATTCATCAACAACACTTCAATTGAATTCATGATTAATTTCTACTTAGGGCAATTTAGTTCACCTCACATGCTCAATATCGAAGAAATTCGACAAGAATTGAGGTGGAATCGAAGAACATACCTTGAAGTTGAAGAATTTACGCAAACTTGATGATTTTCTTAGCCTACTCCATGTCACGTTGAAGGGGGATGGGTTTTGGGGAGTTTGGTCGCGGAGTGATTGAAAAATAAGGGAAAGGGAGGGTTTTTCGGGGTTAAAAAGTAGGAAAATTGCGCGGGTCACCCGGCGATCCGGTGTGACCCGTCGCGATATACACGGCAACGTGTCATGGAGTGCATCGCGGTGCACTGCCTCCGTGACACGGAGCTATCGCGAACCCATTCTGGAAATTTTTAAAGTTTCCGGATTATACCTCAACGTGTCACGGAGGGTAACGCGGAGGTACACCTCCGTGACACGGAGCTATCGCATTAACTCACTGTTTTGCCACTTTTTGTTAATTTTCATACCTCGAATTTTCCTTTGCGATTCTGTGCATATTTTCCTCCGTTTGACCTGAAATTCATCTCACTATACAAACTTGGTTAGGATTATAGGTTTCACTCTAAATAAAAAATAAAAACTAAAACTAAAACGAAAATTTTTTGTAGTAAATCAAGAAAAAGAAAAAGAAAAATCTATTTACACTTTACAAAGAAAGAGAAATTTTTTTTTTCACGGGTTGCCTCCCGTGCAGCGCCTGGTTTACCGTCGCGGCTCGACGTCGTTAAGCTCAGTTGTCCTCTAGGGTGATGGACAATTTCTCTCGATCACCGTCCTCCCCCCAGTAGTGCTTACACCAATCCGGTGGTTTTCCCATTAACTCTCGTGAATCTTTAATCTGCTCATCATTGCCTTGTTCAATCACATTGATCACCGAGAGTTCTTCGTGCACCATCGGGAGCTTGGGTTCCTTGTACACATCAAACACCTCCACCTTGTCGTGTGCTCGCATTGTTAGCTACCCCGCAGCTACGTCAATTAGTTCTTTCCCGGTCGCCAAGAAAGGACGTCCCAAAATAAATGGGACTTCCGCGTCTGGTTCAAAATCCAGCACGACAAAATCTACCGGGAAAATTAGGGAGCCAACTTGCACTAGAACGTCCTCCACAATGCCATCAGGTCTGGCTAAGGACCGATCTGCCAATTGCAAGATTACTATTGTGGGTCTAGGACTCCCTAGACCCAGCTTTTTGAATACCGATGACGGCATCAAATTTATGCTCGCTCCCACATCACACAATCCACGAGCTCGGATGCTCTGCCCAATAATAATCTGTATAGTAAAGCTCCCAGGGTTTTTGAGCTTTGTGGGCAGTCTGTTTTGAATCCGGGAAGTGCACTCCTCCATTAGAGCCACCGTAGCATACTCAGTCAACCGACTTTTGTTTGCCACAATGTCCTTTATATACTTAGCATATTTCGGCACTCCCTGCAAAACATCAACAAGAGGTAAGTTAATATGTACCTGTTTCAGCACCTCCATGAATTTCTTGAAACACGCCTCCTCCTTGTGTTTCTTTAAGCATTGAGGGAACGGGGGTGGTGGTCTTTTTGATTCAGCTTCCTTAGTCTTCCCCCTTTCATCACTTTGCTCCCTCTCAACTTCTGCTGCTCCCGATTGTTGAGGTGGTCTTTCTGGTTCCACCTCTTTCAGCTGCAAACCACTCCTTGTGGTCACTGCATTCACCTGCTTGGGATTGGGATCTGTGTCGCTCGGAAGTCCTCCTCTAGGCTTTGTGTTTTGGGCTCCAGCAAATTGCCCAAATTGATATTCAAGTGCCTTGGTAGCTAACTGGTTGTTTTTCACTTCGGCTGCCAATTTCACATAGTCAGCCTGCAATTGATCTTGGTTAGCTATCATGGTCTTGAACATCTCCTCAATGTTGGGTGATGGTGGTGGAGGAGGTGCATTGTTGTTTCTGAATTGTGCTTGATAATTCTGCTGCCCTCCTTGGTTCCTTTGTACACCCTGACCCGAACTTTGCCCCTGATGGTTGTTGCTACCCTAGGAGAAATTCGGGTGATTCCTCCAATTGGAATTGTAGCTATTACCATACTGTTGGTGATTGTTCCTTTGTACATTACCCACAAAGTTTACCGAGTCAGGATTGGCTCCACAACACTCAGCTGAGTGCTCACTGCTTCCACACACTTCACACCACATCTGCTGCACTGCATTAACTGGGGCTTGAGGCTGGTTCAGTGTTATGTTGCTGAAGTGGGTGTTAAGTTGATTTTGTAATGCAGCTATCTGTGCAGCAATAGCTGTAAACCCATCCACTTCTAGCACTCTTGTTGCTTTCCTTGTCCTTCCTCTTGATGAATCAGCATTCCATTCCGGATTGCCCTGCGAAATATGGTTCAACAAGGTATACAGCTCCTCATAAGTTTTTTCCAGCGCTTGTCCTCCAGCTGCCGAGTCTAGCAATATTTTTGAGTGGGGTTCCAAACCCTCTATAAAAGTGTGCACCAGCACATCATTGGACTGATGATGATGAGGACAATCCCGCAACATGGATTTGAATCTCTCCCAGGCCTGATATAAATTCTCTCCCTCTCTCTATTTGAAACTTAGAATTTGACTTCTAAGTCTTGCTGTTTTACCGGAGGGAAAAAACCTTATCAAAAATTTCCTTGCAAGATCATCCCACGTAGAAATAGAATTCGGTGGCTCAGCTTTCAACCACCTCTTGGCTTCTCCCAATAGAGAAAATGGCAACAATGTAAGCCGGACATAATCTGATGACACTCCAGCGGGGATGTAAGTGTCACTTATCTCCAAAAAATTTTGGAGATGCTGCTGTGGATCTTCATGAGGGAGACCGGTAAATTGCCCGCTAGTGTGCAGCAATTGCACCATATTCTGCTTAAGTTCAAACCTCCCTCCTAGCTCAGGTTTGCGGATGCTAGATGTGACATTATTAGCATGTGGGATTGCCACCTCGCGAACCAGCCGAGCTAATACTTCTTCGGTCACTAACACTGCCCGTACTACCGGTGGATTCTGTTGTTGCTCCATGATCGTCTGTCTGAGCAACTGCAGCTTTATTTGTAGAGCTTCTCTCCGCTTACTATGAAATATTCTTTCTGGCTCTATACACGAGTCCACCAGCTCCTTGTCTCTTGCCAGTGTTCAACAGAAATTAAGTCTGCAAAATACAGGCTAAGACCAAGTTGTCAACACTAAGAAAATAAAAATACAGTAAATTACACTTAAAACAAATTCACCAATTGCCAAGTCCCCGGCAACGACGCCAAAAACTTGTTCGACTGGTGTTATATGGGTATATAACTCACACGAAAGTGCACGTGGTCGAACAAGTAGTAAAGTGGCTTAAGTAAGCCAAGTATCGATCCCACAGGGACTGGGATGAAGTGCAATCTGCTCAAGTGTACTATATTTCGATTCTAAAAATGCAGACAACAGTGTAACCAAAAGTTTGATATTTTGTTTTATAATTTTTATGCTAAATCTAAAATAACTATCTAATTTGAGTCCGAACTATGAATGAGAGTGTTCGGTGGTTTGCTATATGGGTTAAAAACCGACACGCAAGTGCACGTGGTCAAACAAGTAATAAAATGGCTAAGTAGCCAAGTATCGATCCAAGGAGGCTCAAGATATGTAAAGTTGCCTAGTTTACTATATTCCTATTTCACTTATAATTATGCTAACAACAATGTAACAAACAGTTACTTGAGTTTTTGTTTCTAAACTATATCTACTACAATTTATAACAACTATTTACTGTGAATTTATACAATGGATATGAACATGCCAAGGTTAAGAACAAGTAATGAACTTGATAATCATGATAATTTGGTTAATCTCTTCTTCATGTTGCTAGCCAAGAACATTCTCCTAGAAATTAAAACTCTCGTATTTAATTTCACTTTAGAATCATAAACCATCCGTCTACATTTCTGTGTTCAAATGCAATTTATGACCTAGCACTACAATTCCGGTTCCTAAATTGACTAATATGGCTTTCAAGTATATTTCTATCAGGAAAGCACATCAAAACCCAATTTTCCCAAATCAAGTGAAGAACAATACCCTATTAATTCACAACTTTCCAATTTCTTACTCTTTCGAGTGAAATTAGACTTTTTAGATGTACATTAATGTCAGCCAAGCACTAATGCAGTAAAAACAAGAATTAATAGAATAACATGGAAGAAGAAGAAGAAAACCATATTAATTATAATCAAAATTCACTACACATGTTCACAACCTCAGCAAAGAAGAGAATTAGCCACTCATTTGTGGATTGATCATCCTAAAATGAGTGTAAATCATACGTACAATTGATAGAAAGAAGAAAAGAAGAGAAGAAATCCCTTAGCTTTTTCGTTCCTCAACTGCTCCTAACCCACGTCCTTGCTCTCCACTTCTGAACTCATTCTCAAAACTAAAAACTGCTTAAAATAAACCTAAGTGTGCTATTTATACTTGTGGGAAATTTTTCCCGGAATAACAAGCAACGTGTCACGGAGGCCAACGCGGAGCACTGCCTCCGTGACACGGCGTGGACGCGGACCTTCACTGGAATTTCAGGGTCCGGTAAATTAGCCTCAACGTGGCACGGAGGCCAACGCGGAGGCCTCTCTCCGTGCCACGGAGCTGACGTGAAGGCACACTGGAATTTGCCATTTTAATTCCTGTTCAGGCAGTGTGCTACCGCGATGGTAGCGTGGCACGACTCCATCGCGGAGCCCCTATAAAATGTGCATTCCAATGTCTTTTCCACGCTCGCATCCAAGTCCAACTCCGATATAGTTCCAACATGCATTTTAGCTCCTAAAAATCACAATTACCTGCAAAACAAATGCTAATCATGTTGGTTAGTATAAATTCGCATTTTATTACCAATTACATGATATTATATACACATTGCACAACAAACAAGGTAAAAATGATACGTTTAAGTATCACTTGGGCATATAAATCTGCCCAAGATCACTTACCCCACACTTAAATCCTTGTTCGTCCTCGAACAACACATACACAAATCATGCAAATTACATCCCAACCTTCGTCACTATGGTGCGACCATTTACGCTATGGTCATACTGATTATTCAATTTTTGCAAATCATCACGAAAACATGCTTGGTCTTACAATACAATGACCTTTAATACATCAAGACTTCCTAGACCTTTAAGAATTGATTCTTGATATCGGGAAACTCATGCAAATCAGCTAATCAAGAAATCCGACACAAAAATCAATCTTTCCTCAAGCATGTGCCCTCACAACTCGAGAGAATCCTCCCCTTTATGTTCATGCAGCACACAAACATTCAAGTAGGGGCATACAAAAATTAATTTCACTTACTTTCCCAAAAGAATTCACATGCCTCATGTCATGACCCATAAGCTTTCCCTTAGTGTATTACTCCACTAATATAAAGAAATGCAATGTAAGATCACGTAGGACTTTAATGAGTTGCAACGGGGTCTATGGATCTAGTATATATATATTGGATTAGCCAATAATAGTCGCTAGCATCCTTAAGCGCCTTTTCAACTCATTCCCATCGACTTATGGACATTGTTCCTCTCTTTCCTCTTTTTCTCCCATTCATGCTGGTTTCCTTTCATACAGCCCATTTCCTCAGACACACTTGACACAAAACAAAGGGTTTTCATGTACCCTCGCTATCATTTAATTATAGCAAGTGCCTCTTCAACATCATCTTTTCTTTCTTCACTCTGCTTTTCCTTTTTCTTTTCACTCTTTAACACTTTGGGAAAACATTTTCTTTTCTTTGTAAGCGCTTAAGTGTTTCGTATAGACTTTAAGGCTAATGAAAAGAAGGAATAAAGCTTAGTTTATACAAGTTTGGACAAAAGAAAGAAAGAAATCGGCTAAAGGCTCAACGGGCTGACTAGGGTATACAACATATACAAAGGTAGAATTTGACAAGAAAAAAATGGAATCTATCGGTTAAAACAAAGAAATGCCTACATCCTTTCCACACAACACTTCCTTCATTTCGTTTTGTATACACACCAGGCAAGTTCTAGACAATTCACAATGGCATGGAATAACAATACCTCACTTCACACTTCGTGCACATGCTCGAATCAAGATGCATTCACAGACTCTCTAATTAGCCAATCACATAAATTCAAAATTAAGCCTCAATCATCCTGAATCAAATTCTATAGCCTAGGTAACTCAACATATTTATCAAATTGCATGCTTTCAAATGAATCATTTTCACATTTTGAACATCAGTTACACACGCAACGAAATTTTAGCAAACATAAGCAACTATAGTTCATTGATGCAATCCTCCAAAGAAAAATTAAAACAAATAAAAATCCTACTCCTACCGACTACATTTCCCTTAAGACGGTCGTCATCCATCCATCATAGGGAACGGTCACTAACTATGACATCGGTTCAATGGGACTATTCTCGGTAAAAGAACCGATAACAAACTCCGAGAAATCCAAAAAAATAAAAATCGAAAAATTTTGCAACACATCGATCATTTCGATAGGAAAAAAGTATTTACAAGTGCAAAATATTTTCGCGAAAATTTTGAAAAATACCGATCATCTCGATAGAAAAAAATATATTTACAAAATTTACAAAATATTTACACTGGCAACCATAACTTTTCATACCACACATCATTAACCACACAAACAAATATATACAGATACACCACAAATCAGTTCACCACAGGGAAAGCACAAACATTCATCCAAACCAAGGAAAAAAACATACAGCAAATTAGAGCCTATGTCCCAGCACCTAGCTACTCCCCACCCCACACTTAAATCGAACACTGTCCCCAGTGTTCACAACAGTACAAAGCACAAAATTTTGGGTGGTGGAACTCCCTGCTCAGTCGAAATATTCAACTTCTTCATCTGGTGCTGCGGCCTCGTCGCCCATATCTGAATCAGCTCCATCGTCGTCATCGGACTCCACATCAGAGTCCTCACCACGTGTCTCCTCATCAGTAGGGACATCGTCATCAGTAGGCTCCATGAAGGCTGGTCCCACCCGACAAAAGGCTCTGGCGTTCTCGCCAAAGAGGTAGTCCAGCTCCAGCTGCCATAATTCTTCCTCGGTGGCTGGTCTCCCACCAATCTGTAGCTGAAGCATCTGCATGCCAAACATACGGGCCATGTACTGATCGTCCCGAGCATGTCGCTCGCCTAAAGTCAATACTGGTCCGTGTGTAGTGTCGGGGGCCTTAGTCTTTGTCACATCGAGGGCCCTCCGCTCCAACTGCGGAATATAGTCCAAGGCTTCTTCCTCAATGTCGAGGCCTCGGAGGAAGGTGGTGATGAGTCCGCCAAACCCATATTTGTGGCCCTGGTGCAGTCTGGCTCTCTTCATGGCGGATATTATTACCACCCCAACATTAATCTCAAGCCCTTTCATAAGGGCATACACCAAGCAGACACGATCCTGGGTCACGTCCGTCATATGAACTCCCGGGATTAAACACGAACACACAATCTTCAGCCATATTCTGGCCTCCCTGTTCATCTGCGAATAAGGCAGCGTCTGGTTGTAACCCCTCTTCTTATGTCTACTCCATCGGGCTGTGGATCAAGCCCCACACAACGTACGTCTGATGTCGGCGTACGGTGGGGTGATGTTTAGCTGGCGGAGAACGTGGGCGTCTGTGTCCCGCGCTCCAATGATGGCATTCAGCTGCTGGGGTTCCAGAGTGACAATCTGCCCTCTGATTTTCACTGTGTGGCTTCTGATGGCCGGGTTCCAGTTTGCATAAAATTCCCGGACCAAATGAAGGTTGCACTCCTTGGGCTCCTGAAAGATAAAGCTGAGCCCAGCTGCTTCAATTCTCTGTACAATGCGAGGGAACTCCTGTACCAGTGGTTCCCGTGCAATATGTTCCTCCGGGAAGTACTTGCTCTCCTTATGCTTATTATACCATTTCTTTCCTTCCTCGGTTACCCATCTTGTTCCATATTGGCGGCGTTGGCCGCGCGGAACAGCGGGTGCAGCTGGGACTGCGGTGCCCAGTCTCATACTTTTCGTACCGGTGCTTGAGGTAGAAGCACCCTTGCCTTTATCTTGTCTGCTAGCCATTGTACCTGTCAATTTACACAAACAAGCACAAAGTTAAGCTAGAAACTTGTTAACTTCGGCTAAGGTCGGGTTACACAACGTTTACCCCACACTTAGGCCTTAGCTACTTCTACAAATTACGGCAAGGATAACTCTAATTACACCACAGACAACACTATACACTTCATGCTTAGTGCGTGCACAAAAAAATTTCGACAGCATAACGGTTAGCGTATTACTCAGACTTCATACAGCTAATCCCAATCCTACTATCGCTAACAATTCACACATCGCACTTCACAACAAAAACAACAACAAAATAAAAACAACGCTAAAAACATTCTATATACAATCTAATCCAAACAATCTAACCAATTTACACACTTTTTGCGTTTTCCCAAAAAAAAAAAATTCGAGAATTTGTCGTCTTTTAACATTTACACAATATTTACCACGACTTCTCTCAATTTACAAACACACCCCGGCATCTAATTTGCCGACTTATCAAGTCGCTCAAGTTAAATTCAACAATTCATGCCCTAGAATACAATTCTATAATCAAATTCGAATTATTTACGCAATCGATAAGTTCAAACGCTAAATACAATAATCCAAACATGTATCAATCACAAATAACTCAACATTCATGTTTAATTTCTACCTAGGGTGATATATCTCACCTCACATGCCCAAATTTGACAAAAATCGCCAAAAAATTGAGATAGACGATGAAAACATACCTTTGAATTGAGAAACCGAAGAAACTTGACGTATTCCTTGCCTAGGAGCGTGGCACGGTGCTTGGGGAGGGGCAAATAGGTGTTTTGGTCGCGGAGGGAAGAGGGAATGGGAAGAAATGGGGCGAAATCGGGGGTTTTAATTTAAGAAAACATGCGGGTCACCCGGCAACCCGGTGTGACCCGGCACCAAATACACGGCAATGTGTCACGGAGGGTAACGCGGAGACCCTCCTCCATGACACGGAGCCAACGCGTTGGCTTACTGGAATTTTTGAAAAATCCGGATTTTGCCTTCAACGTGTCACGGAGGGTAACGCGGAGCCCTACCTCCGTGACACGGCGCCAACGCGCCAGTGCACTATTTCTTCAATTAATTTAATTTTTCATACCTTGCCTCATTTTCTCGATTCCATGTACATTTCCTCCGTTATACCTGAAAATCACCTCACTAAACAAAAATTGGTTAAATGAATAGATTTCCCTAACTAAAATAAAAAATACTAACTAAATGAAAATCTAAACCTAATCAAGAAAAGGAAAAGAAAAATAAAACTTGGAAATAGAAAATAAAAACAAAAATAAAGATAAAAATTAACTACACTGTGCAAAAAAAAAAGAAAAATAAAATATTTTTCTCACGGGTTGCCTCCCGTGCAGCGCCTGGTTTACCGTCGCGGCTCGACGTCCTTTATGCTCACTTGTCTACTAGGGTGATGGACGATTTGTCCCGATCATGGTCATCCCCCCAGTAGTTCACAACCTTATCTGGTGGCCTTCCTAGTAACTCTCGGGAATCACTCATTCCATTAGCATTCCCATGATCAATCACATTGATCACCGAGAGTTCCTTATAAACAGTCGGGAGCTTAGGTACCTTGTACACATTGAACACTTCAACCATGTCATGTGCTCGCATCGTGAGTTGACCCGCAACTACATCAATTAATGCTTTTCCGGTTGCCAAAAAGGGTCGTCCCAAAATAAATGGGACTTCAGCATCTGGTTCAAAATCCAGAATAATAAAATCGACCGGAAAAATGAGGGAGCCTACTTGCACTAACACATCCTCAACAATGCCATCCGGCTTAGCTAAAGACCTGTCTGCTAGCTGCAAGATTACCGTTGTAGGTCTAGGACTCCCTAGAACTAACTTTCTAAATACCGAAGATGGCATCAGATTTATGCTTGCCCCCAAGTCGCATAATCCACGAGCTCGGATACTTTGCCCAATCGTAAGCTGGATAGTAAAACTTCCAGGGTCTTTCAATTTTGTGGGCAACCTATTCTGAATACGGAAAGTGCATTCCTCCATTAAAGCTACCGTGGCATACTCAGTCAAACGACTTTTGTTAGCCACGATGTCTTTAATATATTTCGCATATTTTAGCACTCCCTGCAAGACATCAACAAGAGGTAAGTTAACATGTGCCTGTTTAAGTACCTCCATGAATTTCTGGAAACACGCCTCCTCCTTGTGTTTCTTCAGTCGTTGAGGGAACGGGGGTGGAGGCCTTTCTGGTTCAGCTTCTTTAGTCTTCCCCTTATCTGAGATTTGCTCTCCCTCAACATCTGCTACTCCTGAGTTTTGAGGCGGTCTTTCCGGTTCCACCTCCTTTAACTGTAAACCACTCCTCGTGGTCACTGCATTTACCTGCTTCGGATTAGGATCCGTGTCGCTAGGTAGTCCTCCTATGGGTCTCGTATTTTGGGCACTAGCAAATTGCCCAAACTGATATTCAAGAGCCTTGGTCGCCAATTGATTATTCTTCACTTCGGCTGCCAATTTAACATAGTCAGCCTGCAATTGCGCCTGATTAGCGATCATGGTTTTGAACATCTCCTCAATGGTAGGTGATGGTGGTGGAGGAGGGGCATTGTGATTTCTGAATTGATCTTGATAATTTGGTTGCCCTCCTTGGTTTCTGTGCATACCCAGCCCGAAACTTTGGCCTTGTTGATTGTTGCTACCCCACGAAAAATTCGGATGGTTTCTCCAATTTGAGTTGTAGCCACTACCAAACTGCTGCTGATTTCTCTGTGCATTGCCCACAAAGTTAACAGAATCAGGATTTTCACCACAGCATTCAGCTGAATGCTCACTACTACCACACACTTCACACCACATCTGTTGAACTGCATTGACTGAAGCTGAAGGCTGGTTCAAATTCATATTGCTAAAGTGAGTGTTTAACTGATTTTGCAAAGCAGCTATCTGTGCAGCGATAGCTGTAAATCCATCCACTTTAAGCACTCCCGCTGCTTTCCTTGCTCCACCTCGAGATGAATCTGCATTCCATTCTGGATTGCCTTGTGAAATTCGGTTGAGCAAAGTGTACAGCTCCTCGTAAGTTTTTTCCAGCGCTTGCCCTCCAGCTGCTGAATCTAACAGAATTTTAGTGTGGGGCTCCAAAACCTCAATAAATGTGTGTACCAACACCTCATTGGACTGATGATGATGAGGACAGTCCCGCAACATGGATTTAAATCTTTCCCAGGCTTGATATAGATTTTCTCCCTCCCTCTGTTTAAAACTTAGAATTTGACTTCTAAGTCTGGCTGTTTTACCAGAAGGGAAAAATCTAATCAGAAACTTCCGTGCAAGATTATCCCACGTTGATATAGAATTGGGTGGTTCAGCTTTTAACCACCTCTTGGCTTCACCAAGTAAGGAAAATGGAAATAAGGTGAGCCGAACATAATCAGGTGACACTCCAGCGGGTATATAAGTGTCACTTATCTCCAAAAAGTTTTGGAGATGTTGTTGTGGATCTTCATGAGGGAGACCGGTAAATTGCCCGCTTGTGTGCAAAAGTTGCACCATATTCTGCTTTAATTCAAACCTCCCTCCAGGCTCTGGTTTGCGGATACTAGAATGTACATTGTTGGCGTGTGGGATTGCCACCTCGCGAACCGGCCTTGCTGCTGCTTCATCAGGCACTAACACTGCCCGCACAACTGGTGGATTTTGTTGCTCCATAATAGACTGTTTAAGCAACTGCAGCTTCTTTCGTAGAGCTTCTCTACATTGACTATGAAATTCACGTTCAGGCTCTAAGTAAGATTCCACCAGCTCCTTGTCCCTTGCCAGTGTTCACAGAAACAAAATCTGCAAAATACAGGCTAAGACCAAGTTGTTAACACTTAATAAAATAAAAATAAAAATACAGTAAATTTACACTAAACACAATTTCACAAATCGCCTAGCCTCCCCGGCAACGGCGCCAAAAACTTGTTCAGTGGTTTGCTATATGGGTTAAAAACCGACACGCAAGTGCACGTGGTCAAACAAGTAATAAAGTGGCTAAGTAGCCAAGTATCGATCCAAGGAGGCTCAAGATATGTAAAGTTGCCTAGTTTACTATATTCCTATTTCACTTCTAATTATGCTAACAACAATGTAACAAACAGTTACTTGAGTTTTTGTTTCTAAACTATATCTACTACAGTTTATAACAACTATTTACTGTGAATTTAGACAATGGATATGAACATGGCAAGGTTAAGAACAAGTAATGAACTTGATAATCATGATAATTTGGTTAATCTCTTCTTCATGTTGCTAGCCAATAACATTCTCCTAGAAATTAAAACTCTCGTATTTAATTTCACTTTAGAATCATAAACCATCCGTCTACATTTCTGTGATCAAATGCAATTTATGACCTAGCACTACAGTTCCAGTTCCTAAATTGACTAATACGGCTTTCAAGTATATTTCTATCAGGAAAGCACATCAAAACCCAATTTTCCCAAATCAAGTTAAGAACAATACCCTATTAATTCACAACTTTCCAATTTCTTGCTCTTTCGAGTGAAATTGGACTTTTTAGATGTATATTAATGTCGGCCAAGCACTAATGCAGTAAAAACAAGAATTAATAGAACAACATAGAAGAAGAAGAAGAAAACCATATCAATTATAATCAAAATTCACTACACATGTTCACAACCTCAGCAAAGAAGAGAATTAGCCACTCATTTGTGGATTGATCATCCTAAAATGAGTGTAAATCATACGTACAATTGATAGAAAGAAGAAAAGAAGAGAAGAAATCCCTTAGCCTTTTCGTTCCTCAACTGCTCCTAACTCACGTCCTTGCTCTCCACTTCTGAACCCAGTCTCAAAACTAAAAACTGCTTAAAATCAACCTAAGTGTGCTATTTATACTAGTGGGAAATTTTTCCCGGAATAACAAGCAACGTGTCACGGAGGCCAACGCAGAGCACTGCCTCTGTGACACGGCGTGGACGCGGACCTTCACTGGAATTTCAGGGTCCGGTAAATTAGCCTCAACGTGGAACGGAGGCCAACGTGGAGGCCTCTCTCCGTGCCACGAAGCTGACGCGAAGGCACACTGGAATTTGCCATTTTAATTCCTGTTCAGGCAGTGTGCTACCGCGATGGTAGCGTGGCACGGCTCCATCGCGGAGCCCCTATAAAATGTGCATTCTAATGTCTTTTCCACGCTCGCATCCAAGTTCAACTCTGATATAGTTCCAACATGCATTTTAGCTCCTAAAAATCACAATTACCTGCAAAACAAATGCTAATCATGTTCGTTAGTATAAATTCACATTTTATTACCAATTACATGATATTATATACACATTGCACAACAAACAAGGTAAAAATGATACGTTTAAGTATCACTTGGGCATATAAATCTGCCCAAGATCAGAGAGCATGCTGAGGTTAAACGAACATGTAATGAAATTATTTATCGACATAATTTTGTTAATCTTTTCCTCCGGTTGCTATCCAAGAACTATTGCCAAGAGATTAAAACTCTCGTATTTAACCTCACTTAAGAATCATGAACCATCCACCTACATTTCTGTGATTAAATGCAATTCATGTTCTAGCCATACAAACCCGGTTCCTAAATTGACTAATATGACTTTCAGGTATATTTCTATCCTGAAAGTAAATCAATTCCCAATTTTCCCAAACCAAGAAAAGATCATATCCTATTAATTCACAACTTTCCAATTTCTTGCTCTCTCGAGTGAAACCGGACTTTTTAGATGTACATTAACGTATGCCACACATTAATGCAGTAAGAACAAGAATTAATAGAACAACCATGGAAGAAAAGATGAAAAACCAAAGAATCAATGATCACATTTCATTACAATTGTTCATAACCTCAGCAAGAAGATGAATTAGCCACTCATTTGTGGATTAAACATCGTTAAATGAGTGTTAAACATACAAGCAATTGAATACAAGGAGAAGGAAAGAGAGAAAAACCCTGATAATTTCGTCCCCTCAACTGCCTGTAACCCACGTTCTTGCTCCACCAAGTCGGAATATTGAAAAATGAACCTAAGTGTTCTATTTATACCGGTGGGAATTTTTTCCGGAATAACAAGCAACGTGTCACGGAGTGCATCGCGGAGCACTGCCTCCGTGACACGCTACAGACGCGGAACATCACTGGAACTGGGGGTCCAGGAAATAAAGCCCAACGTGGCACGGCGTGCAACGCGGAGCCAAGCCACCGTGCCACGAACCTATCGCGAACCCACACTGGAATTGGGCTGAAAATTCCCATCCAGGCAGAAGGCCTCCGCGATGGCAGCGTGACACGACTCCATCGCGGAGCCCCTTTATTTTATGCTTTCCAATGTCTTGTCCCTTGCTCGCATCCAAGTCCAACCCCGATATCCTCCAACATGCATTTTAGCTTCCCGAAATTACATTTTACCTGCAAAACAATGCTAATCATGTTGGTTAGTATAAATTCACATTTTATTACCAATTACATGAGAATGTATACACATTGATAGATAAACAAGAAGAAAATGGTACTTTTGAGTATCACTTGGGCAAATAAATTTTCCCAAGATCAGTCCTTTAATTTTTATTTGGGGTGATTTAGTTTTATATGCTGTGAGTTAGTAAATAAAATATTGTTTATGGTATTTTTCAATTTTTTCCTCTTTGCTTGTCTGAATAATTTAGATCCTTTAATCAATAATGTCTTTGTCCTCCTTATTGATCGCGTATTTAGTAAATAAATCTATTTGTCTTAAGCATATAGTATCACCTTTAAGAAATAAGTTTAAAATACATACTGTCTTCCTTTGAACAAAAGTATTTTATGTTTAGTAAATAAGTTTTGTTGAAATTGTTTGTTATTTAAATTTTATATTAAATCAGTGTATTAATTTAATTTATGTTGAGATACTCATTTGTTTAAAACAAATTTTATAATTCTAATTGGGAAATAGTTTAATTATTATTTTTGACACATTGTTTTTTGCATTAATTTAATAAATGACTTAATTCTCAATTTAATTTATTTATGCTGTGATTTAAGTGTCTTGTGTACTGAATATTTTGTAGTATTTTTATTTTGATAAGTTTGCATTATTTTATCATTTAAATTGCATATTAATCAAGAATTAGTTTAATTTTGCTTGAGTATTTATTTTGTTGAAATGAATTTGCTCTATAAAATTTTAGCTTTATCTCATCATTTAGTTTTCGCATTAATTTGAAAAGTGTTTAATTTTTGTTTAACTTATTTACTCATTTTAATATTGTATGAAATTATTTTTCTGATCATTTAGTCAATTAATTAGTCCTTATTTGACAACATAGTTTTCCCCACAAATGAATCCGGAAGGGACCCACAGTTGTGGACCTCGAAAGGTGCCTAATACCTTCCTTTGGAGGTAATTTGAACTCTTACCCGACTCTGGTGACCTAGGCCAGTATAGCAGACCCTTAGGTTAGTAAGGTGCCCTAACGCACCTCAAATCTTTAGGTGGCGAGTCTTCAATTTAACAACCCTAAAAGAGTTGTCACATGTGGTATCCCGCTTTCCGCGAGGAAAATGGGGCGGGACACAGGATCATTTGCGGACAATACTCCGGATTCTCAAAGACTGTCAGTTGTATGCCAAGTTCTACAAATGTGAATTTTGGCCGAATTCAGTAGCCTTTTTGGGTCATATTATGTTGGGTGTTGGCATACATGTAGATACACAGAAGATAGGAGCAGTAAAAGCATAGCCTAAACCTACCACTCCGATCGAGGTACACAATTTCCTGGGGTTAGCAGGGTAGGATTTTCAACCTTAGCAACACCTCTGACTAAACTGACCCAGAAGGCAGCAAAATTTTAGTGGACTGAGGCATGTTAGCAGAGCTTCCAGGAATTTAAAGACAGGTTAACATCAGCTCCAGTGTTAGCATTGCCAGAAGGTATAGAAGGTTATGCCGGTTTATTGTGACGCTTCGAGTGTTGGGTTAGGATGTGTGTTGATGCAGCATGGTAAAGTAATTGCTTATGCTTCCAGACAACTGAGGAAACATGAAAAGAACTATCCTACCCATGACCTGGAATTGGCCATAGTGATTCACGCCTTAAAGATATGGAGACATTACTTGTATGGTGTCCACGTGGATATTTTCACAGATCATAAGAGCCTACGGTATATCTTCACCCAGAAAGAGTTGAATTTGCGGCAGCGTTGCTGGTTTGAGCTGTTGAAAGACTATGATGTGAATATTCTGTATCACCCAGGGAGAGCTAATGTGGTGGCAGATGCCGTTAGCCATAAAACTATGGGATGTCTGGCACACTTACAGCTTGAGCAGCGGGAATTAGCCTGGGAATTGCATCAGTTAGCCAATTTAGCCGTTCATGTAGCAGAAACAGAGGACAATAGAGCGGTAATCCAGAACACTGTAGTGTCGTCTTTAGTCGTGGAAGTAAAGGAACGGTAGTGTGAAAATAGAGTTCAGCAAGGAGAGGTGACAGATTTTCAGACAACCGAGGATGGGGTATTGCGATGTAAAGATTGCCTTTGTGTTCGAGACGTTGCAGGGCTTCGCCAGCAGATTATGAGCGAGGTACATTATGCCCGTTATTCTCTTCATCCAGGTTCGATGAAAATGTACCACGATATAAAATAAATCTACTGGTGGCCAGGAATGAAGAATGGAATATTAGCTTAGTGTCCCAACTGCCAGCAGGTAAAAGCCGAACATCAGAAACCAGGCGGACTGACTCAGGATATAGTAGTGCCTCTATGGAAATGGGAAGTAGTAAATATGGATTTTGTAGCAGGATTACCCTGCACTAGATGTAGATATGATTCGATTTGAGTGATTGTTGACAGACTGACAAAATGAGCTCATTTTTTGCCAATAAGGGCTACCTTTTCCACCGAGGATTATGCTGAGCTGTATATTAGAGAAATAGTCAGGTTGCATGGTGTTCCAGTGTCCATTAGGGGTGCAGCTTACAACTAAATTCTGGCAATCATTTCAGAGAGGCTTGGGCACGCAGGTTAACCTGAGCACATCTTTTCATCCTCAAACAGATGGGCAGGCAGAACGCACCATTCAAAGCTCGAGGATATGTTGCGAGCATGTGTGTTGGATTTCGGAGGTAGCTGGGATGAACATTTACCACTCATTGAGTTTTCTTATAATAACAGTTACCATTCAGCTATTCAAATGGCACCTTATGAGGCATTATATAGGCGAAAGTGCAGATCTCCAGTTGGTTGGTTTGAGGTAGGAAATCAGCATTGATTGGGCCAGATATCATTCATTAGTAAGAGGAAAAAGTAAAGCTTATTAGAGAACGTTTATTGACAGCTCAGAGCTGCCAAAAATCTTATGCTGACGTGCAGCGCAGAAACTTGGAATTTAATGTGGGGGGTGTTTCTGAAAGTTTCGCTAATGAAAGGTGTAATGAGATTTGGCAAGAAAGGCAAGCTCAGCCCGAGTTTTGTTGGGCCTTATCAGATTCGCCGAAGAATAGGCCAAGTGACATATGATTTAGACTTACCTCTAGAGTTAGAATCTGTCCACCCAGTTTTCTATGTATCAATGCTAAGAAAGTGCATATGAGATCCCTCCAGAATTGTCCTAGTCCAAGATGTTCAGGTTACAGAGGAGTTGACCTATGAAGAAGTTCCAGTAGCCATACTAGACTGGCAGATCCACAGATTAAGAACTAAAGATGTTGCTTCTGTTAATGTATTATGGCGTAACAGGAACCGAGAGGAAATGACTTCAGGAGCAGAAGAAGATATGAAAGCCAGATACCCTCAGTTATTTCAGACTTAGTTAGTCAGAGGTATGTTGATATTGCTGTTTTATGAGTTGCTTTATATTCATGTGTATGAGTGAGATGTTGACTTCAGTTTATTATGTAATGGATGCTATAGTATTATATGGAGTAGCTGTATTGGACTTTTCTGTGTTTTAGGATTTTTGAGATAGTTCATATTATAGGGGAAACTCTACCGAAATTTTTTCAGAAAAGGTAGAGCAAGTTAAAAAATTTTGTAAACGGAAGTTAAAATTCGAGGACGAATGTTCTTAAGGGGGGAAGGATGTTACACCCCGTAAGTTCTTGACACTTAGTTGGCCTATTCGCATGTTGGTTAAGAGTTTTTGAATGCCATATGTGCGAGAAAAGGGCCTGGGGAGAGACCGGACAAGCGCTAAGTCGGAGCGTCTCAAGGCAAATGCAACTTATAATTCGCATTCGATAAATGCGACTTAAAGGCCCCAAGTATATAAGGATCCAACTTCATTTTAAATCCCTTTTACTTCATATAATTTCCAGTAAACGAATAGAAACAGAGGGGAATGAAGGGTTTGATTAAATTTCCTTCCGTTTACACCGTCAAATGCAATCCAAACTCGAAATAACTTTGGGTAGTGAAGTATAAAGCTGCCGGGAGCATTCCGGCAGAGTTAGTTTTGAGAAATTCGGCCAGCGAATCGTCGTCACGCCGAGCTAAGGTAAGTGGAATTGCTCCAAACTAGTGTTAATATACTCCCAGCATTAAAGTGAGTATTTCTCCCTTCTAGACCCCCGAGAAATAACGAGTTTTTGGCCGTTCTTCAATAAGTTCAAGAATAGGCAATAGGTATAGACATAATATGGTTTCTTTCCAAAATAATAGTAGAATTAATTCTATTCTTTCGTGAATATGAATACAGTTGGGAGAAATAGCTGAATACTAGCTGAGCTACTCCAGTTAATCAGAAAGTTGATAGTTGAGGTATGTAAAGCCAGTTCTTTCGGCAAACTAGTAGTTCCAGTATAGAAAAATAGTACAAATTCCAGTAGAATGTTTCAGAAGCCATATATTATATTCAGTATGAGTTTAGTAAGCATGTTAGAATTATTATACAGTGTTCAACATGAAATTCAGTAAAACAGTAGAAGTCCCAATAGAATATTCCAGAAATATTATTACAGATTCAGTATATTTCAGTATCAGATTCAGTACATTTCAATATGAGATTCAGAACAAAATACCAGAGCACAAATATTATTATCAGATCTAGTATATATATTACATGTGCCTATTGCTATCTGTGGAGACATGATTGTTCTATGTTGGGCACCCTTAGAGCTTCCTTAACCGCCCCAGGGTTAATAGCTGTGTCGACTCGCCTGCCAAAGGGTGAGGATACATCGCTCTACGGAGTGGCATGCCGCCCGCCAGCGGATAAAGATGGGATGCAGATTCCCCATAGCAGGCTGGTCAGCACTATACCACACCCCCTGTCGAGCGCTTGCGCCCAGGTTGCGGATTTCAGATTTCAGATTTCAGATTTCAGTAGTCCTCCGGACTCAGATACAGCTATAGTCAGGGGCCCAGCGAGCCCAAGTTGCATACCCAGGGGGCCGACAGGATGCTCATTGTTATGAGGTGGATGGTATGATCTGGGTAGGGGTATATAGATTGTGTGTTGGTTGGTACCTTACGGCTTATGGGGGCTGGTAAGGTTCTTGTATGCTATGTTGTGTTAGTTATTAATAAATAGAAATTAGACCTCCATGTTATCAGGTATGACTCGTACTCTCTTCAGTAAAGTTATGCTCTTTTCAATCAATCTCAGCCCGTCTCCTATTACTTCAGTATCTATCAGTATTATTGTTTGCTTTCAATTATTTTCAGTTATTGCTTTGCATACTCAGTACCAGTGGTACTGACGCCCGTTTTGGGGTGCTGCATTACTTGCCTGCAGGTACTCATAGACGAGGAGAATATCGCTCGTAGTTCCAACCATCTTACAGAGTCTTCAGCTCCTATCATCCGGAGCTTGACAACTAAAGGTTTACTTCCCTTTTTGTTTGTACAGTATAGGTAGGCCGGGGCCCTGTCCCGACCATCTTATTATTCTTAGAGGCTTGCGGATTGTATATTCCCTGTGGTTAGTTGTACCGGTCGTGTGGGGCCATGTGTATGTTTTTAGTTTGCATGTGATGGCCGTGTGGGGCCTTGTTCAGTTGTCAATTTGTGACCTTGTCGATCACAGATCAGTTTAGCACTTGATTCTACTTTTCAGTGATAACTAGTTAGCATGGTGGCCTTGTAGGCTCGCATATGTTTCCTTATGTTCAGTTATTCTAGGTAGCTTTTATATTCCTATAGGTGGCTATAGGCCTTGTCGGCCGGAGGCTGTATTTACAGCCGTTATATAGCCCGTTGTTTTCATAAATCCAGAATTAGAGCTTGCCTGGCACCAAAAGTGCTTAGGCTCAGTAGTCCAGCAGTCTAGGTCCTAGTAGGGCACCAGGTGCCAGTCATGCCTCCCAAGGCGAGGCGTGACAGGTTAGTTTGCAAACGCTCATGAGACCTGACCCGGTGATTGAGTATAGTCATCTGATAGGGATGAACTAGTCGTTCGGATGAACTTTAGTTATCAATTCTACAATTAAGCATTCGTGATGATCATGTGTGTATACCCAAAACAGTTATGAACCCATGGGGAACACCAACCCTAGTTATCCTTCATTCTTCATTTCAACCAAAATTTTAATAGTTGTTTTAATTATTGCTTTCTTTAGAACCCCAAATTTGGAGTAACTAACCAACAAGTTCACTTACCGACTTTAGTCTAGTTCTTCCATATTCCCTGTGAGATCGACCCCCACCTCTAGTTGGGTTCTTTATTGACAATGTCCGCTTCATACTTCGGTAGGAGGTATGGTTTGACCATTATCAACAGATCGTAGCACCAACATATGACCCGTACCATGATCCATGGTGAACTTCAGAAGATTATTCGATACTAGGTAGAACTTCAGACACAACAAACAGTACGAGCGTAGGAGGAAGGTACGAGGTGTACCACAACACTCCTGGAAAACTTCAGAAGATGTAAGAGTTCTCAGGTCCAAACCACGGATGCATTGTATGATTCATAGGACTATGGTACAAGTCATACCAACCTACCAACACTTAGACAAATCTGCAGCAGCCAAGGACATACGAAAAGTAGGTATGACCCGTAAAATCCTACTATGGTTCATAGGTTTTGCCATGACACAGTCAGTGCCAGATATGGAAAATTCCCTATTAGCTTAAGAAAAGGTTTTGAATGTCTATTTAAATAGCTTTTATGTTTTATTTTAGTCATAGAACATAGAAACGAAGTAGTAGACATGTAAAGAATATTATTTGTGAATTTTTATCAAGTTTTGTCTGAGGATCAAACTTTTTGATTTCCTACATTGTTCTTGAGATTGTGTTTCATATTTAGATCTAGTTTTTTTCCAATTATTGCTGTAAGTATTTAATTATATATTTTTCTATGAACGTAAATTGTAATCTTACAACCATGAGAGGCTAAAACCTCCACAACTAGGGGTTGTGGGAACCATGATGGATTAACGAAATAGGGTTACATAAAAGTGATTCAAAACAATGTTAAACGCTTGTATTATATTCTCTTTATCTTTAAATGTTTCTTAATGGTGTACAATGTTAGTACTTGCCCGAATTGTTTACTCGCTTGAACTTAGAGAAATAGAGATAAGGAAAAGAGAATGATCATTGAATTAACTTGAGTTGTGGTCACAAGATAGTTAAATTTGGAACATATTGATAATGGTTAGTTTGAAATCACTCATGAGACCTAACCCGATGATTGATTATAGTCATCCAATAGGGAAGAACCAGTCGTTTGGATGAACCCTAGCTATCACTTCTACAATTAAGCATTGGGATTGATCACGTGTGTATACCTGAGTAGTTATGAACCCATGGGGAACACTTACCTAGGTATTTGCATATCTTGATATTAATCACAAGTATAATCTTGTTTTAATTTTGTTTTCTTTGAAACCCCCCAATTTGGAGATAACTCACCAACAAGTTAAATTACCGGCATTAGTCTAGATCTTACCCTATTCTCTATGGGTTCGACTCCAACCATTTTGGGTTCTTTATTGAAAATGTCCGCTTCATACTTCACCAAGAAGTGTGAGTTTGAGCGTTATCAAAAGTGGTGCCATTGTCAGGGAATACGGCTAAGATTAGATTAATTGCTTCTATTGGACTTTTGGTTGTTATTTCTTGAATTACGTTTTCTTTTTGTTTTTGGACATCCACATGTTGTTGCTTGGTGAATGCCAAGTACTCTTTGGAGCAGAAAACCCCTGATTCCTTTGGATCTCAAACTCGAAAGAACACTACGAAAAATGGAAAACCAAGATCAGGGAGATGTCCATATTGCTGAAGAAGCTAGACAAGCCAAGCTAGCTCGGTAAGCTGCACTTCAGGATGCGGAGGATGCTCGAGATGAGGTTGTTAATGCTATTCCCCATGGAAGGGGCAACTGAGGTCAAATATATGCCCCTCAGTTCTTTGATGAAGATGACCCGAACATTGATGAAGTCGGGTCAACCGTAGCTATCATACCACCACCATTGCCTACTGGGGCAAAATTTGACATCACAAGCACCATGATCCAATTATTGAATATGAAAGGGGTGTTTAGTGGTTGCATAGCTGATGATATCAACCTGCACCTGATGAACTTTGTTGGAATTGCAAGGCGTATAGGTCGCCCCGAGTCAGCCAAGATACTATAAGGCTAAGATTCTTCCCCTTCTCTCTGTCTAGGGAGGCCACTTTATGGTTATCGGAGTTACCCAATGAATCCATTACCAACTGGAGGGAGCTCAAGCACTTTTCTAGAGAGATTTTTTCCACCCTCCAGGATGCTGCAACTTAAAGACAAAATCTATAATTTTCGACAACTGAAGACTGAGGCACTTTACGAAACCTGGTTGAGGTTCAAGAAGAAGTTGACCAAGTGCCCAAACCACAAAATTCTTGATGACTGTCTGTTGGAGATTTTCTATAGATCCTTGAATAATAGTACAAAAACAGTAGCAGACACAGTGGCGGGAGGAGCACTAATGAGCCACACCTGGCAGCATGCTGCCACTATTCTAGATAGAGTGACCAAAACAAATATAGCATGGCACACCTGATAAGCAGAAGCAGCGGTTGGTACATATGTTGTTGGTTTGACTGCAGACCAATGAAAGAAGGAAGAAGAACGTGACCAGGAATTGGCTCATGTAGGCACATCATTGGACTTGATCACTAAGAATATCATGGGAGCTGGAGCCAGAAAGGTTAATGCAGTAGGGACACAGGGACAACAACCATGGTCTGACCACTCAGATTTTGAGGAGGAGGAAAACTTCTTGGACAACTAGGTGGCGGGTTCCGAGCTAATGCCCAAGGATCTGGACAAGACACTTGGCACCAAGGGTTTGGAAACCAATGTCGGAACCAATACAGAGACAATTACAACCAAAATGTGTATAGAGACAGAACCCAAGGTTATAAGCGTGAGGGAGATCGGAGAAGGAATGACGGTTACCACAACGATCGAGCAGGATTGTACATGCTTGATAATGCACGTGAGGGGGAGGCTAGACAGTCAAAGTTAGAGACCACGATGGATGAGATGCTAAAGAAGGTGAGATCCACAGATGACCAGCTAAAAGACATCTCTAGTGATATATCGAGCATGGGTCAGAGAGTGTAGTCACATGCTACGACTATCAAGTAGATCGAACAGCAACTAAGGCAACTGTCAGCATCCATGAACCCTAGGCAAAAGGGTACACTACCTAGCAACACAGTCCAGAACCCAAAGAATGATGGTCACTGCATGGCTGTGATGACTAGGAGTGGAAAGACCACGGTTGACCCCCCTCTACCAGTTGTAGTTGAAGGGAAGAAAGAGAGCGTGATCGAATATGAGGAAGATGTTTCTAAGAAGGAGAATAATGAGGATGCTGAGTTGACCGAGGCTCCAAATGTTGAAAACGGGCCTGAAGCTGAACAAGGAGAAAATCAAAGAGCTACACAAATTTACAAGGCTATTCCACAACCACCGCCACCGTTCCCTCAAAGAATGAAGAAGAAGGCGGAGAATGGTAAGTTTTAAAAATTCTTGTCAATGCTCAAATAGTTATCTGTAAACATACCATTGGTCGAGGCATTGGAAAAGATGCTAGGATATGCCAAGTTTATGAAAAACCTTGTGACAAAGAAAAGGTCTGTGAGCTATGAGCTTGTGGATAATGTGCATCATTGTAGTGTTATAGCGATTACTGGGTCACTAAATAAAGTCCTCCTTTCCTAGAAGAAGGAATATCCAGGTGCCTTCACTATTCCATGAACAATTAGCGACGTCGAGTTCACAAGGGCACTCTGTGATTTGGGAGCAAGCATAAATCTGATGCCATTAGCTATGTTTAAGAAACTGGGCTTGGGAGCCCCCACACCGACTACTATGCAGATACTGATGGCCGACCGAACTGTGAAGAAGCCTGTGGGAATCTTGTTCGATGTGCATGTTAAATTTGATAGATTCATATTCCTAGCAGACTTCGTAATCCTTGATTGCGAGGTTGATTTTGAGGTCCCCATCATTTTGGGGCAACCATTCCTTTCCAGTGGGAGAAACTTAGTAGATGTGGAGGCTAGCCAGTTTAAGTCTAGACTCAATAAAGAAGAGGTCACCTTCAATGTCTGCCAGTCAATGAAGCAGCCGAAGGAGTACAGAGTTGTCTCAGCAATAGAGGATGAATCCGAGTTCCTTAACGAAGGCTGAGTAGTCAAAAGACTTGCATCGTGCCGATGTTAAATCAGGCTCTTCTTGGGAGGCAACCCAAGTGGTGGTTTGGTGAATTCTAAGTAACCGAACCACCTTCGTTGTGTCGTAATGTTAAATCAAGCACTTCTTGGGAGGCAACCCAAATTGATTAACTTATGGGTGTTTAGTGTGCAGGGGAAACTAAAATAGGTGGCAGAAAAATTGCTGAACAGGCAGGTGCTATGGTTCTTAGAACGACTTGTAAGAGTGTTGTACGAGCCGTAGCACGAGTCATGGTGAAAAGAATAGATGTATTTCAGTGCATGAGTTCAGGGTACGATTGGTCCTACGACTCGTAACCTCATTGTACGGGTCTAGTACTCACTGTGGCTATGAACTATGAAAGGCATGGACCACAATGTAAGAAAGACCTATGAGTCATAGCATGAATGTACCCCTATAGTACGAGTCATAAGATGTGCTCGTAGGTCCACAGGTAAGTTTCTCGAAATCTCTATAATGAGTCCAAGGGATGAGTTGTAGGGTCTTCCTACGAATCATGGTACGAGTCATGATGGGTCAAAAATTTTAAAATCACCTGACTCGACCTAGATTTTTCAAATCTGCCCTATAACCTATTTAAACTCAAACAAATCATACCCTCCTCCCACACACTCAAAACTGAAGTCACGACCAAAACTCATGACTCCCTCACACCCGTAACTTAAAATTAAAGATCAATTGAGCAAGTTCTTGCTAACTTAACACCGACAATCCCAACTTCTAACCCTAAGTTTCTGATTGCCAGTTGAAGTAAGCAGCATTCAAGTAATTTGTTGAATTTGATAATTATGACCTATGTGTTTGATGCAAATCTGCTTAATCCCTGAGAGTCCTCTTAATGCTTGAAAAATAAAAAGGACAATGACTAGGGATGTGAACAAGTTGTGTGCAATTGGGTAGGGAATTTAAATTGTAAAATTGTGCATTGAACTGTTAAACTTGAGTTAAGGGTTGTGACTAAAAAGGGGAGGAATGGGTAACTGTAAAACATGTTAAATGCATGCCTGGACTTGCGGAATTCTGAGTACCCAACACTAGATTCAAATCTCCTGCAAACTAAACCAAAAATAAGGCAGGGACAGGCTTCACAAGCCTTCCTATGACTCGTGGTTTCATACTACGACTCGTAGGATGGCTCCTTCAGACTGTCCCAAGCCAAATTTGTAATAATCACGAGGTATGAATCCTATATGGCTCGTGGTTTCCAACTACAAGTCATACCTGACAATCGTACCAAAAATCTAAAGAAGGTCAAGTCCACAAGTGATAGTACGATCCTTCCTACGACTCATGAAATCGACTTATGGGTTGTATCTTGAGTTGTGTAAAAATACAGAAAATACTTTTTAAAGGGCCATCCTCATACGACCCATGGTACAGATCGTACCTTCATGGTATGATTCATACCTCAGAGGCATAACATTGACTTGAGATATTATGGGTCTCAGTACGAATCATACCTCCAAGGTATGACCCCTACTATTGACCCGTGATAAATTATAGAGGACTTTTTCTGGTTTTCTTTTTCTTAGATTTGTAATTCTAACCCTTTTTATTCATAGGTACAATGACTTAGAAACAAAAAGCATCCAAGGCAACTGCTTGGAGGACATTACTTGATGAGACCTCCGAATCCGACCAAGCGGGCAACTCCTTAGTGGTTCATTAGAAGAATATCGGGTTGATACATCTGATACTGATGGGACCCGAACCACTAGGGCGAAGGCTAAAGCCTAGGCCATGGCGTCCACTGCCACATCTGCTGTTTCTCCCCAGTATGAGGAGGGAGCGGAGGAAAGAGCCCAAGATTCTTGAAGCGGTTCTAATGCGGAAGAGGGGACCGAGGAGGCCCAATCCAAAGATGCAAGCAGTGAGTCCAGATTAGAGGAGGAGGCAACCAATGCTGAGAAGGAGCAGACTTCGCTTAGGGAGAGCCGCACCATTCGGTGGAGAGTACCAGGAGCCCAGGAAATATATGAACAAGGCATTGCTCTCAACGCCAAGAACAAACCTAGGCGGAGCATTCAAGAAGAGTCACGGATCCTCACGAATTCATTGAACGAGGTGGAGGAGATGAAGTGGATATTTAGCTACTACAGATTTGAGTGGATAGCTAGGGCCCCGGACCGATACACTTCAGAAATCGTCCGAGAGTTCTACGCTAATTATTTGGCAACCATGGAGCAGAAAGCGAAAACGGGGCAGAAGTTGAAAGATCAGCCCAAGATAGAGAGCGTCATGGTTAGAGGACGAGAGGTTGATATATCCAAGAGCATTATTGCTCCAGTATTATATGGGCCCCAGTTCATACCACCACATGCTACACCAGAATATGACTATCGGGTGGAGGCTTTGAAACAGATCAAGCATCTTGGTTTTGATGAGAGGCAGAGGCAGATTCAATGGTTGTCTGGAGTTATTGCTGAGGATAAAGAAGGGCAGAATGGTTCACTAGCGGAAAGAAGGTCACAAAGAACACTTTGAACTTCATAGTAAAAGCCTGCTGGACGTTAATGCACTATCGGTTGGCCTCGGCTGTAAATGATAACACCCTCAGTGTAGATAGAGCGGCTTTGGTGTCTTGTATCATGTCAATATACCCTATCAATATCCCAAGGGTCATTGTAGAGGAGATGCGGCATCGGGCTATAGGATTGAGCATTACCATCCTATTCCCGAGTCTCGTTTTCAAATTGTGCACAGAGATGGGTATCAAGGTGCGTCATGGTAAGGAGCACCTAGTCGGAGGACAGCAAATCAATGATATTTGGCCTAATTCAGGATAAGATAAACCCGATAAGTCGGACCCGACTTTCCACCACAGTCCCACTATAACGGTCAGTTGGGGCTGCATAGGTGAATGTCCCCACTTCACAGGAGAAAGGCGAGACACTGGTTACAGATGTCGATCATTCAGATACAGCTCCTAGCACCTTGGGCGCACCACCTATAAGCCTCCCAAGCTAGACTCTAGCCGAGTACATGCTAGTGCCATAGGAATTTCTCTAAAAGCTGGCCAAGAGATTGACAGTAGCTAAGAAGAAGGTTCAGTCAATGATGGAGAACGTCAAGCCTTAGGAAAAGGCTGAGATTGAAAGAGTTGCGTAGGCCCTACATGCAGATTGGATGGCTTCGAGAGTAGATTCAACATGCGTATGGCTGAAAAGACTGATACAGGTAGCCTCCATGAGGAGTTGGGGGCTTTTCGGAGTCAAGTGGCCGAGCTGTCATCACGGCAGCTGACAATCGTAGCAGCCCCCACTCTTCCTAACATTGATGCTAATATTGATGAGGAGCTTGATCTGGCGGCTTATTAGGAGCCCACAGGAGCAGACAAAGAGAAAGGGAAAAATAGGGTCTTTGAGGATGTGGGAGACAAGACCCCAAAGAAGAAGAGGAAAAGAGAGAAGAGAAAGTGCAAGCGGGAAAGATTAGAGAGTTAGCAGACTCACAACTTGCATTAATCGAAGCTATTTGAGAGAGCTAGAGGAGCAGGTAGCTCCACCACAGCCCAGGCAGAGCTTGTGAGTGGCAGGGACCCTTCATCGTGAGCCACATTCAGCCTCGATGATTCCATAGGCTGTAGAGACGGTCGTTGCTACTAAGGGCGTAGCCACTCCCCCTATTGATACACCAGTGAGTACGCCAGCACCATGATTGCATTAGAGGTACTTCCTCCACAGGATGACAAGAGCTCTTAGTGCACCGCAGGTATGTTTCCTTCCCTCTACTTCACATTCTATGCTTCGGGGATGAAGCATGCTTTTTAAAAAGGGGAGGGGGTGTTCTTGTACTTTTGGGTTTTTGATTCATCCGAGGGTTTTTCTTTTCGTGTTTCTTTTTCCTCGGGCATGCTATCTAGTAGAACCGACATATTTAGGATTTTAGTTTTTGTGATTTTTGTTTAATTAGAAAGTAGCTTAGGAGTACTCAGCCAATAAATTGCACTAGTTTTGGATTTGTAAAAAATTGACCCTGTTTTAAATTTTTTTTGGATAATTAACTATGTACTTGTGATTACAAGCATAATATCTATGGATCTTTTTATATCATTTAGTATAGTAGCATGAATAGTTTTTGTTAAGCCATGTATAAACCAGACAGGTAGAGTGAATGCAAGACAAGTACCATGAGTGAGTGAAGTCTAATACCTAGTTCAATACTGTGCAGAGAATCTAGAACTTGCCCGGTTGGTCTTTACATAGGTTTTAGGATGATTGGTTAGGAAAAGATCATAGCCCATTTTTGTAGCCCATTTTTAGCTTAAATGACCCTACCAAAATGATATGGTTCCCTCGGTCTCGATTTTAAGTCTTAAATGAACCATTTTTCTTTGATTAACCATTTTTATAATAAACCTATTTTGGTCTTGGTCCCTCCTTGGACATTGTGAACCTTAACATAGCCAAAATGCCTAAGTTGAGGGTGGCTAGAGTAAGGGTGCATAAATAGTGGGAAGGTGAAAAAGGAAGAGAAAAGAAAAAGGTGAAAAATGAGGTGTGGTGTGACAAAACAAAAACAAAGAAAAAAATTGAAAAAGAAAATACAAAAAGAGAAAGATGCATAAAAGTTTGAGAAAAAACACACCACACTCATACAAATGTATAAAAATGGTGAAAGGGGAGGAAAAAGTGGAAGGAGTAAAAGGGTGAAAAAGTGAAAAAAATGGAGCCATATGTATGTAGTGCTAAGGAGGGGTTTAGTCACTCAAAAGATCCCATATATACCCAGCCCAAAATCCTACATTACAAGCCAAAGCAAGCCCTATAATGATCCTAGCCTGCCCATCTGACAAATTGAAGTAGAGAAGATAAGGGCAAGGCTATGGTATACGATATGTAGTATTTGGAACTTCTTTGTGAGAATGAGAGTCTTACTTGCTCAGTCCCATGTTTCTTATTTTACTATATCTGTGAGTGGGGGACTTCATTTGCTATGAGGGTACATGGTTTATGTTTAACTCTACCAGTTGTCTGTGCAAAAAGCATTGGTGATGACTTAACTATCTGTTAATAGCTAGATGACATATCATGATCCCTGCTTATCATGTTTTGTGGTTTCATGAAGTGCATATGCTGATTTGGCTCAAGGGAAAAGGGTCAAAAGCTTTTTGAGTATATAGTGAAAGTTTTGGTTGGTGTTGACTGTAGTATCCTAGGTTTATTTTCTAGTTCAGCGTCATGTTTAGTGTTTTAGTTTTCTTTGCCTGAGGACATGCAAAAGTCCTAAGTTGAGGGTGTTGATGTGCTATGAGTTTACAACACTTTTGATGCTTAAACTGAGAAAATAGCATGGACTTAGGTATGTTTATATGGATATGAGGCACTTTTACTTTGATTTCAGGGAAAATAAGTGTTGCATCAAAAACTGTGCAAAAGAAGCCTAAAAATGCAGAAAAACAACCAAATACAAGTCTCAGTATGAGTTGTACCTTGATTGTAGGGACGTACTGAGAACCATGGTGAAAGTCAAAAGGCTGGAATAAGAGGAAAGCAATATACGACTTTTAGTACGAGCTGTATCAAGATGGTACGAGCCGTAACTAGAGTCGTGGAATTGTTCAGAGAAACTTTTCCAAAGGCAGTCTCTTGGTTCGGATGGACTCACAGATCATAACACCAACATACAACCCGTACAATGAGCCGTGGTGAACTTCAGGAGATTATTTAATACTTGGCAGAACTTCAGACACAATAAGCAGTGTGAGTGGTAGGAGGAAGGTACAAGGTGTACCACAACACTTGTGGAAAACTTTAGAAGATGTTAGAGTTCTCAGGGTCATACCACGAATGCATTGTACGATTTGTAGGACTGTGGTGCGTGTCATACCAGCATGCCAACACTTAGACAAATCTGTAGCAGCCAAGGACGTACAAGAAGTAGGTACAACCCGTACAATCCTGCTATGGATCGTAGGTTCAATCGTGACATTGTCGATGTTAAATATGAAAAATTCTCTATTAGCTTAGGAAAAGGTTTTCTAGTGTATGTATAAATAGATTTTATGTTTTATTTTAGTCAAAGAACATAGAAACATTAGTAGACATGTGAAGAATATTATTTGAGAATTTTTATCATGCTTTGTAGAGCAATTCATTGGATCAAACTTTTTGATTTCCTACATTGTTCTTGAGATTGTTATTTGATATTCAGATCTGGTTTTCTTTCAATTGTTGTTGTAAATATTTAATTATGCGTTTTTCTATGAACATAAATTTTAATCTTACAACCATGAGAGGCTAAAACCTCCACAACTAGGGGTTGTGGGAACCATGATGGATTAACAAAATAGGGTTACACAAAAGTGATTCAAAACCAATGCTAAATGCTTGTATTGTTTTCTCTTTATCTTTAAACATTTCTTAGTGGTGTATAATGTTAGGACTTTCCCGAATTCTTTGCTTTCTTTAACCTAGAGAAGTTGATATTACGAAAAGAGAATTACAATAAAGCTTGATCTTTATGATTGTATTAACTTGAGCCGTGGTCGCAAGATAGTTAAATTTGGAACATATTGATAACGATTAGTATGAAATCGCTCATGAGACCTAACCTGGTGATTGAGTATATTCATCCAATAGGGATGAATCAGTCATTTGGATGAACCCTAACTATCAGTTCTACAAGTAAGCATTGGGATTGATCATGTGTGTATACCTGAAGTAGTTATGAACCATAGGGAACACTTACCCTAGTTATTTGCAAATCTTGATAATAATCACAACTATAATGTTGTTTCAATATTATTTTCTTTGAAACCCCCCAATTTGGAGATAACTCACTAACAAGTTCAATTACCAGCATTAGTCTAGATCTTACCCTATTCCCTGTGAGTTTGACCCCAACCTCTTAGTTGGGTTCTTTATTGACAACGTCCGCTTCATACTTCTCCAGGAAGTGTGAGTTTGAGCGTTATCAATAACACACGTCCTCAACATGTCCTCGGGTATTTGAATAGTATGCTCAGCCTAACAGTCTTTCTGTGGGTGTTGTTCTTAGATTAATGCTAGTACCCAATCCTTCCATAAAAGACTTCCAAAAGTGAGCGATAAGCTAGGCAAATCTACCAAAGATAATGGATATTGGGATTCTATATAGGCGGACAATTTCCCAATTGTATAACTTAGCATAATCTGTTGAATATGTTATCATAATAGGTAGGAAATATGCTCACTTGGAAAGTTGGTCCACAATCACCCAAATCAATTCATATTTTCGAAATGAGCAGGGTAGACCTATCATAAAGTCCATATTAATCATTATCCACTTCCACTTGGGAAGTTTTATATTGTGGGCCAAGCCACCAAACCTCTAGTTTTTTGCCTTAACCTTCTAGCAATTCAGACATTTTGCTACAAAATCTGCTATATTATTCTCTATATCAGCCCATCAATAAATCTCTTTCAAGTCATGATACATCCTTATAGAACCTGGGTGAATAGAATATATAGAGTTATGCACTTCTGCCAGGATTCTCTCTCGAAGTCCATCCACATTCAAGACACATAATATACCTCAGTACCTTAAAGTACCATCTCTCCCTTGTTCAAAAGCCATGATTTTGAAATTGTTTTGACTTTATCATTATATTGACAATGATTCATGATCTATCCTCTAACATCAGTTATGTTTCATTCTGCCACTTTACATACAGTACAATTCCATATGTACTTACACCTTTTTTTACCAAAAACACTACATTATTTGATAATATTGACACAGATTCAGACGGACAGTCGAGCAACACATTAGGTTCTCTACACCTTCAACTTTTGGTGAGCCCCACTTACTTTTGGAGCAATGTCTTTATTCATCTTTCTTAATTTTTCTATAGGTATGTCGGGTTTCTTATCCTGGAAAAATAATTCTTCATGTCACATTAGAGGCCTCATAAATTAGTCAATCTAGTATATTCCCATGTCATACATTTCATTTTGACCTCAGTGTTAGTTATGTACTCAAATGATGATTTTATGAAAAAAATTAAATTTCCTTATGCATAATGATTCTTTTCTCTCAAGCTTTGAATGTTCATGTCCCAATCATATTAGTTAATGCTCTATGTTCTATGCCATGATATGAGATTCGCTCAGGCTAGCAATGGCATCGAGTGCTAGCCATGCCCAAGCCCTAAGTCAGTTCATGACAAAGAGAAACCATGAAAGAACTATACATGGGATGTACGGTCCTTATCTTGGTCGTAGATAGAAGGCTAGGCATATATGGTGAAGAATAAGAGTTGTATGTTGAGTTCACGAGCAAGGTCCAAATTTTAACCAGTATATCTACCAAACTACAAAAAATTATAGGGTGTTCTACGTATCAACTTAAAGTCCTTTGAGTTTAGTTTCCAACCATCAAACCATTCGTGAATTCTAGTTCGGAGTAAAAAGTCATAATCATTTTACTAAAAGATCACATAGCAGTCTACTGGGCATATGCGTTCCATATATGGTGATATGTGGTCTATATTTTGTCACACCCCACCTTGGGAGGCATGATTGGCACTTAGTGCAACACTGGGATCTGGACTAGCCTGGTTGGCGTGGCGCACTCCTAGTGCACACCTATAACTTAATTCACGAAACCGACGAGCTATATCTCAGCTGTAAATACAACCTTTGGCCAATAAGGCCATCTATAAAAGAAGACAGCTAACCACCAACAACACAATAATAGGGATCCTATACGGGCCGACAAGACCACCATGTTGTCTAGTTATAGCTAAAATGAAATCAGGCAACTAAACTATGCTATACATGACAAGGCCACTAACTGACAGTTAAACAAGGTCCCACACGACCATCACACGAAATAAACATACATAGGCCCCACACGACTAACAACAAAAGCTAACTACTGGATATCTGTAGCATGCAAGCCTCTACAAGTGGAATAATGGTCGAGGCAGGGCCCCGACCTACCCATAAACTGCACAACAAAAGAAAAAAACCTCTTCTAACTACCAACTCCGGAGGAAGAGAGCTGAACAAACTGTTAACTCCAGTTGATGGCTAAGAGGGTCCCAAACCGCGTATATCCACACCACAGGCAAGTAATGCAGCACCCCAAGGATGGCATTCAGTACAAAGTGTACTGAATATGTAAGGCAGTAAAATAATAACTGAATGAAAGCTGATAAAACTGGAGTAATCATGAAGGAGGGTAAGAGTTTAACCTGAATGATCTCACCATCTGAAACATCTAACTAACAAGTATACATACACAAACAAGAACCTAACCGGGCCCCCATAAGCCTGGAAGGTACAAACAACACAGATTAACCTACCTGGGCTCCCATAAGCCCCGACAAGTACAAATAATGTAAACCCTACTATCTGGCTACTAAAGGTTCGTAAACATACTGTAACTCAGGAATACCCACTCTCTGAAACTGTATCTGAGCCAGATAGGCTCCTGTAGTTGTATCTGTGTTTAAGCTGTGTACTAGACCCCGAGCCTTGGCTCGACTATGTGTCATAAAATCACTATTGTAACAGGATCCTGAGCCTTGGCTCGATTATGGATCATACTATAGTTGTTGTAACTGAGCCCCGAGCCTTGACTCAACTATGGATCATACTGTAGCTGTTGTAACTGAGCCTCGAGCCTTAACTCGACTATGGGCTGTAATATAACTGTTGTAGCTGGACTCCGAGCCTTGGCTCGACTATGGGTCATTATAGAAGCTCTAAAAACTGGATACGACCCTCATGGCCTCACTCTGGTCCCTCCAGAAATGATACTGATCCTGCCAGCATAACCCCTATAGGTAGTAGCATCCAAACCCCAAATATCATATACGACAATCAAGCTGGCTAGGGTTAACTCTGACGAGGGTTACTATATCATTACTATCGTCTAAATTCAATTCATAACAGCTGACCACAATAGGCATACTCTGAAGTACTATAGCTATACAAGTCGTACCATATTTACAATGAACATAACTTACCAAAAAGGATAGTCTTACATACCTTGAGTGCCCACTTCTATTTAATTGGCGAGTTACAACTTGTAACCAGCGGTTCTGTCCAACTGCAGCCCTTATACTGAGAAAATAGGGCTAACTCAATACTAAACTCAGCATAAATGATAGCTTTTAATAATAATAGTAACTACAATTCAACTCTAAATAATTCAGCGAAAACTCGCAATTTCTCGAGAGTTCAGAAGGAGTAATATTCACCTAAGACCTGTGGCCGTTTAGGAATTAATTTTGGAACAATTTTGACAACTTTTACCCTGTGGAGCTTTGGTTTGCTGAGCGAATTTTTGAGAAATAACTCCGTATTAATGCTTCTCGTAGGTCTAAAACTCGTTACCCGAAGTTAATTTACGTTTGGACAGCATTTGGTAGCGTAATCGGACGAAATTTGATGGAAAGTTGCATGAGTTCTCTACTATGGACGAAATCGCATATGTTATCTATTAAAATTTAAAAAGATGCTATATATATATATATATATATAAATAGGCGGTGGCAGGGGGTATGCTTCGCACTGCCCATTGCACCAAGGGCTTGGACCCTTACGCCTCTCATGGCGCCAGTAGGCCTGGCGCGCCACGCTGGCCAGTGCACTGCTGGTTGGCGCGTCACGCTGGCCATGTGCGCGCTGGTCCCATCCGACCTCACTCTGAGGCTTTTCCTATACGCGTCAAACTCTCCTTATTCATCACAAGTCCACACATACGCCTACTAACCAATAGCGTTTTATGGGGTGTAACATCCTCCCCCCTTAGGAACATTCATCCTCAAATGTCATCTTTAGGCTTATAGGAGTTAACTCTTTTAGTTAATACTTACAAAAATTTTGGCAGAGTCTCTTCTGCAATATGGACTATCCAGAAACTTGAAACGCAGAAAAGCCCAATACAGGCGCCTCACAGGACGCTATAAACAGCTATTTCACCATAAAGAGTTGAAGACCCGACTCACTTCAGCACCAGTGTTGACCCTACCTGAGGGTACCGAGGGTTTTGTGGTATATTATGATGCTTCGAGAATCGGACTTGGCTGCGTGTTGATAAAGCATGGGAAAGTGATAGCTTGTGCCTCGAGACAGTTGAAGGTTTATGAAAGGAACTACCCGACCCATGATCTTGAGTTGGCCGCGGTGGTGTTTGCATTGAAGATATGGCGACATTACTTGTATGGGGTCCACGTGGATGTATTTATGGATCACAAAAGCTTGCAATATGTGTTCACACAGAAGGATCTCAATCTTCGACAAAGTAGATGGTTGGAGCTACCTAAGGACTACGACATGAGTGTTCTTTACTGCCCCGGCAAGGATAATGTGGTTGAAGATGCACTTAGTAGACTCTCTATGGAGAGAGTGTCCCACTTGGATGAGGGAAAGAAGGAGTTGGTGAAAGATGTCCATCGACTTGCGAGGTTGGGAGTTAGATTGGTCCACTCTACCGATGGCAGCGTTGTTGTGCAAAATGGATCAGAGTCGTCCTTGGTAGTGGATGTGAAAGCTAGGCAAGATGAGGATCCAATGTTGGTAAAGCTGAAGGAAGTTTTTCGGAGTCAAAAGGTGGAGGTTTTCTCCCAAGGGGGAGATGGGGTGCTGCGATACCAGGGTTAATAATGTGTTTCCCATGTCGATAATTTGCAGTACCAGATATTGCATGAGGCACATGGGTCCAGGTATTCTATCCATTTGGGTGCCACCAAGGTGTATCACGATTTGCAGGAAATATATTGGTGGAACGACATGAAGAAGGATATTGTAGAATTTGTAGCCAAGTGCCCAAACTGTCAGCAAGTGAAAGTTGAGTATCGAAGGTCGGGAGGCGTACTTCAGGATATTAGCATTCCCACTTGGAACTGGAAAGAGATTAATATGGATTTTATTACAGGCCTACCTCATACTCGCCGATAATATGACTCTGTTTGGGTAGTGGTAGAAAGATTGACCAAAGATGAACACTTCCTATCGGTCAAAACCATGGATTCAGCGATGATTATGCCAGATTGTATATTCGGGAGTTGGTTCAACTTCATGGAGTTTCCTTGTCTATTATTTCAGACTGAGGTAATCAATTTACCTCTCAGTTTGGGCGGTTTTTCCAAAAAGGGCTTGGGACTTAGGTTAAGCTCAACACAACATTTCATCCGCAAATGGATGGTCAGGAGGAACTGACAATCCAGACTCTCGAGGATATTTTGAGAGCCTTTTTGATGGACTTTAAAGGTAGTTGGGATGATCACTTTCCCTTGACTGAGTTTGCTTTTAATAACAGCTATCACTCCAGCATCCAAATGGCACCGTTCGAGGCTCTCTATGGGCGGAGGTGTAGATCTCCCATTGAATGGTTTGAGGTCGGTGAGGCAGCTTTGATAGGGCCAGACTCAGTTCACGAGGCTATGGTGAAGGTTCAGTTGATAAGGGACAGGCTGAAAACTACACAGTGTCATTAAAAGTCATATGCTGATGTGAGGAGGAGAGAGTTGGAGTTCAAGGTGGACGATTGGGTATTTCTGAAGGTGTCCCATGGAGGGAGTCATGCAGTTCAGAAAGAAAGGAAAACTCAGTCCCCTCTATGTTGGTCCCTACCAGGTTATGAGAAGAGTTGGTAAGGTAGCAGATGACTTGGACTTGCCATCGGAGTTATCTTCAGTAAATCCCGTGTTTCATGTGTCGCTCTTGAAAAAGTGCTTGGGTGATCCCTCTTTTGTTGTCCTGGTGGAAAGCATTTGTGTGAGAGATAGCCTCAGTTATGAGGAAATTCCAGTTGCAATACTGGATCGTCAGGTTCGGAGGCTGAGGAACAAAGAAGTAGCTTCATTGAAGGTGTTATGGAGAAACCAGCATGTTAAGGGAGCTACGTGGGAAGCCGAAGTGTCTATGATGGCTAAATACCCTCACTTGTTCCCTACCGGCTCAGTTACAGTTTGAGGTATCCGTTTTTGCCCTAATTCTCTAATCAGTTTCCATGTTCCGTTAATGTGCACAAGTTTGATTTATGTTATGATGGATGTATAGGATGTTTGAATTCAGTTTAGCTATGTAGTTCTTTTCAGAGGTAGTCATTTCGTCAGTATTTGGTTTAAATAATCAGTATTTACATATGATGATTGCTTGTTTCTAAGTTTTTTGTGTGTTTATAACACTCGAAGATGAATGCCCAAGGGGGAGATATTGTTATACCCGAGAATTCAAAAATCGGACCCGGTAGTTGAAATGGGAAAAAGCTGAAAATCTGAGTTGCAGGAACAGGACGAGTCGTTGGACGACTCGTCAGGAGAGCTCACGAGTAGTCAGATGACTCGTGCGGAGGCCTAGGAGAATAGGGGAAAAGGAGTCCCCACGGGCTTGGGAATGACTCGTGGTCGTACACCACGAGTTGTTAGGTCATCCGTGAGGAGGAGATATAAGAAAAGTAGAAAAGGTCATGGCCACCCGTAACGATTCGTTGAGTCGGCCGTTAGGACCCCCAGTGATTAGTTAAGATAGTGTACCTGACGGGAAAGGTGACGGGTCATTTGGCCATGTAACGAATCGTCAGGTCACCCGTTAGGGTCACCTGGCAGTTATTTTTTGCGAAATAGTAAGGGTCTTTTCGTAGTTTCCTAAGATCCTAAGGAATAAAGTACGTCATTTTGGGTTATGAGTAGGGAAACTTAAAGGGGGTAAGCTCAATTTTCTCTTCATTCATGCATGCAAGAATAGTGAGAGATAATCAAAGGAGATTCTACACTCTTCTCTTCAATTCTTCCAATTTCATTCTTGGATAATCAAGGGAAGTTACGAATCAGTTATCCCAAGTATGTAAGGCTATCAATGGATGATCTCTTCCACAACCATGTCTCTCCTCTATGATTTTTACTAAAATTTCAACAAAAACTCATGGAGTTTTTAATTTGATTTACTTAAACTCTAGTGATTTGATTATGGGTTTTTTGATTTTAAAATCTTATCATAATCTATGGGTTTTAGTCTTTTTTTTGTTTAAATCATTTATAATTTTATCGATTTTGATTTCTATATATTTAAGCGTAATTATGCATGCCCCATGATGAATTGATTTATGATCTATTTACCCATTGATGATAATTATAAATCCAACATGAATTATGATTTAAATCATGAATATATTATGTTACCCTAGGAATTAAAAAAAAATCGATCTAGTTTCATTTGGTATTTTAGCCTAAATTCCTTGACTCCTTGATACTCAATCAAATCCTCTTTTTTGATGACTGAATGAGTTTCTATAGTATGATTTTATGGAATTCAAGCTATAAGCATGATCTACAAGTATGTATGAATCTTATGAATCATGAATTATGTTTTTGGCCGACTCACGGGCCTCATGTCATGGCTAGTTCACGTGTATTCAAGCATCTTTATGATTATCATGATTTAACTAGCTCATGAATTCATGTATGTTATACTATGAGCACTATACATATGTTTTGGGAGTAGTATTGAACACCGAGTAGGTTCGGGACCTAGGTTCTGCCCCGGATCTCATAACTATGTGCCACCACAAGTATGTTTAGACCTCCTATGGGACGATCCCCAACCCAAATGGCCCTTTTTCATGGTGATATCACACTTTCATGGTTCTACTCTTGGCAAGGTACGAACACCATCCCGACTAGGGTTACAAGTTGGGCTTCATGTGTGCTCATATGGGGTATGTCGGTTAAGAGAATCTCCCACTATTCCTCATGATTTATGCATGTTCATGATTATGTATATTGGCTCAAGCTATGTTCAATAAGGTTTTCCTCTTATGATTATGAGTATGATTGCATTACGAATGTTTTCAAAACCTTGAGCCTTACGTTATATTATGATGTTTACGATATGAGCATGAAGTCCTACTCTTATGATCATTTATGTTATATGTTTTAAATGTCCTTTTTACTTACCTTGCATACTTAGTACATTCCACGTACTGACCACATACTTTCTATGTTGCATCATTTTATGATACAAGCCCCAGCTCTCAGGCTCACCCTTACCCGTAGATTGTCTCGGAGTTGTTCTTAGCATACTTGGTGAGTCCTCATGTTATGAGGGCTATGTATTCAGACTCTCTATTGTTCTTTCAATTTCAGGATTGTTGAGTTAGTTGGGGAGTTGTCCCATCAACCTATCTTTTCATGATTAGAGGCTTATCAGACTACAAGTTGTAATCAGTCGTATTTTATTAGTCTAGTTTTGCTTTTCCTTCTATTATGTCATGATTACGTTATTTTTATGCTATGTCTTCCGCTCATGTGATTGGAATTAGATTTATGCTCATGCCATGGGTCAACTTGGGGTCCCTCGAGGCTCCTTGTCCCGTGTTTACGATCCAGGTGTACGTTCGGGTCGTGATAGAGGCAAGATGAGGATCCTATATTGGTCAAGATGAAGGAAGCGGTCCGAGGTAAAAAAGTGAAGGTTTTCTCCCAAGGGGGAGATGGTGTACTCCGATAACGAGGCTGACTATGTGTTCCAGAGGTGGATGACTTGAGGAAGCAGAGGTTGAGAGAGGCTCACAACTCTCGGTATTCCATCCATCCAGGTGCCACCAAGATGTACTGTGATCTATGGAAAGTCTATTGGTTGAATGGAATGAAGAAGGACATTGCAGAGTTTATAGCTAAGTGTAAGAATTGCTAATAGGTAAAGGTTAAGCGTCAGAGGCCGGGAGGCATGCTTTAGGATATCAGCATTCCTACTTTGAAGTGAGAAGATATAAATAGGGATATCATCATAGGGTTACCTCGTACGCACCAAAAACATGATTATATATGGGAGATTGTGGACTAGATGACCAAGCTAACACCTTTCCTATCGATCAAGACAATGGATTCAGCCGAGAATTATGCTAGAGTTTACATTCGAGAATTGGTCAGATTGCATGGGATTCCATTGTCTATCATCTTAGATATGGGTACTCATTTCACCTCATAGTTTTAGAGGTCGTTTCAAAAGAGCCTTGGTACTCAAGTGAAGTTTAGCAGAACTTTTCACCCTGCAAATTGTTACACCGCATAAGTTTCTAACGTTTAGTCGGCCTATTCGTATGTTGGTTGAGAGTTTTAGAGTGCCATATAATCTTAGGCAGAATTATATGCCCAAGTGATGCTCAAATGCTCTATTTCTTCTTGTTTATCTATCGTTATTTGTACATTCTCATGTGATTTATAGTTAAAATGTGAATTTATACTAACCAACATGATTAGTGTTGTTTTGCAGGAAAAATGTAATTTTAGGAAGCTAAGTTGCATGTTGGTGAAAATCGGGAATGGACTCGGAAGCGAGCATTGAAAAAGGTCAAGGACAAGCAGCAAATAAAGGGGCTCCCCGATGGAGCCGTGTCACGCTGCCATCGCGGAGGCAGTCTGCCTCGGCTGGGTTACTTGGACAAATTCCAGTGAAGGTTCGCGTCGGGGCCGTGGCACGTTGGCCAAGCCCCGCGTTGCATGCCGTGGTACATTGGCCATATTTACTTGGAACATGAAATTCCAGTGAGGGTGAGCGTTTGCACCGTGTCACGGAGGCAATGCTCCGCGATGCACTCTGTGACACATTGCTTGTTATTCCGGGAAAAATTCCCACTAGTATAAATAGCACACTTAGGTTTATTTTTAATGATTCTGACTTAGTTGAGCAAGAACGTGGGTTACAGGCAGTTGAGGAGACGAAATTCTTAGGGTTCTTCTCTAACTCTTTCTTCTTTATTTCAATTGTTTATACGATTTATACTCATTTGATGATGTTTAATCCACAAATGAGTAGCTAAATTCACTTCTTGCTGAGGTTAAGAACATTTGTACTGGAATGTAATTGTTGATCATTTTGGTTTTTCATCTTTTCTTCCACGGTTGTTCTATCAATTCTTGTTCTTACTGCATTATTGTCTGGCCAATATTAATGTATATCTAAAAAATCCAATTTTATCTTGAAAGAGAAAGAAATTGGAAAGTCGTGAATCAGTAGGATATGATCTCTTCTTAGTTTGGGAAAATTGAGAATTGATTTACCTTCAGAATAGAAATATATCTGAAAGTCATATTAGTCAATTAAGGAATCAGTTTCGTATGGCTAGAACATGAATTTCTTTTATCACAGAAATGTAGGTTGAAGGTTCATGATTCTTAAGTTGGGTAGAATACGAAAGTTTCTCTCCATAGGCAATAATTCTTGACTAGCAACCGAAGGAAAGATTAACCGAATTGTATCGATACATTACTTCCCTGCATGTTCGTTTTAGCCTCAGCTTGCTCATTACTATAGTTCAGACTCACTTTATAATTTTGTTTTAGATTAGTATAAATTAGGAAACAAACTCTTCAAAATCTTCTTTAAACTGTTGTCTGTATTTTTAGAGTTAGAGTTCATTAACACTTAATTCGATTATTACCTTGGTTCAGTCCCTGTGGGATCGATACTTGGCTTACTTAAGCCATTTTACTACTTGTTTGACCATGTGCACTTGCATGTAGTTGTGAAATACACCGAACAAGTTTTTGGCACCGTTGCTAGGGACTGGAAATTGGTAAAATTGTTTTCTTAGGTGTTAGTTTACGATTTCTATATTGTGCTGACAACTTGATCTTAGCCTGTCTTTTGCAGATATTGAATTCTGTTGAACACTGGCAAGAAACAAGGAGCTGGTGGACTCATACTTAGAGCCGGAAATATAATTTCTTCGTCAAAGGAGAGAAGCTCTATAAAAGAAGTTGCAGTTGCTTAGACAAACAATCCTGGAGCAACAACAGAATCCACCACTTGTAAGGGCAGTGTTAGTGCCCGACGAAATGGCAACTAGACCGGTTCGCGAAGTGGCAATCCCACATGCTAACAACGTTACATCAAGCATTCGCAAACCCGATCCAGGAGGGAGGTTTGACCTGAAACAGAATATGGTGCAATTGCTGCACACCAGCGGGCAATTCACAGGTCTCCCTCACGAGGATCCACAACAACATCTCCAAAACTTTTTGGAGATAAGTGACACTTATATCCCCGCTGGAGTATCATCTGATTACGTAAGGCTTACATTGTTCCCATTTTAACTATTGGGAGAAGCAAAGAGGTGGTTGAAAGCTGAGCCACCAAATTCCATCACCACTTGGGATGATCTTGCAAGAAAATTCTTGATACGATTCTTTCCATCCCGGAAAACAAGACTTAGAAGTCAGATTCTATGTTTTAAACAAAGAGAGGGGGAGAATCTGTATCAAGCCTGGGAAAGATTCAAATCCATGTTACGAGATTGTCCTCACCATCACCAGTCCAATGATGTGCTGGTGCATACTTTCATAGAGGGTTTGGAACCCCACACAAAAATTTTGCTAGACTCAGCAGCTGGGGGACAAGCATTAGAAAAGACTTAGGAGGAGCTGTATACTTTGTTAAATTGTATTTCGCAGGGAAATCCAGAGTGGAATGCGGACTCTTCTAGAGGAGGAACAAGGAAAGCGACAGGAGTCTTGGAAGTGGATGGGTTTACAGGTATCGTTGCACAGATAGCTGCGTTGCAAAATCAACTCAACACCCGCTTCAGCAACATGAGCTTAAATCAATCTCAAGCCCCAGTTAATGTAGTGCAGTAGATTTGGTGTGAAGTATGCGGTAGTAATGAACACTCAGCTGAGTGTTGTGGTGCAAATCCAGATTCAGTGAACTTTTTTGGTAATGTAGAGAGAAATAATCACCAATAGTATGGCAACAACTACAACTCTAATTGGAGGAATCATCCGAATTTTTCCTGGGGGTAGTAACAGCCATCAAGGGCAGAGTTCGAATCAGGGTGCACAGAGAAATCAAGGAGGGCAGCAGAACTATCAGACTCAATACAGAAGCAACAATGCACCTCCACCACCACCATCACCCAGCATTGAGGAAATGTTTAAAACAATGATAGCTAACCAAGCTCAATTGCAGGCTGACTATGTAAAATTGGCAGCATATGTAAAGAACAATCAGTTAGCTACAAAGGCGTTGGAGTACCAGTTTAGGCAACTAGCTGGAGCTCAAAACACCAGGGCAAGAGGAGGACTACCATGTGACACTGACTCGAATCCCAAGCAAGTAAATGCAGTGACCACAAGGAGTGGTTTACAACTCAAGGAGGTGGAACCAGAAAGACCACCTCAGCAGTCGGGAGCAGTTGAGAAAGAAAGGGAACAAGATGATGAGAGGGGGAAGAAAAAGGAAGCTGAACTAGAAAGACCACCACCCCGTTCCCTCAAAGGTTAAAGAAACACAAGGAGGAAGTGTGTTTCAAAAAGTTCATGGAGGTGCTTAAACAAGTACACATTAATTTACCTCTTGTTGATGTTTTGCAGGGAGTGCCGAAGTATGCGAAATATATCAAGGACATCATGGCAAAAAAAAGCAGATTGACGGAGTATGCTACGGTGGCGCTTACGAAGGAGTGCACTTCCTGGATACAGAACAGGTTGCCAAAAAAGCTCAAGGACCCTGGGAGCTTTACAATCCAAATCAAAATTGGGCAAAGTATCCACGCTCGTGGACTATGCGATTTGGGAGCGAGCATTAACTTGATGCCGACATCAGTATTCAAGAAGTTGGGGCTGAGCAGTCCTAGACCAACTACAGTGATCTTGCAGTTAGCGGATCATTCTTTGGCCAGACCAGATGGTATTGTGGAGGACGTGCTAGTGCAAGTGGGCTCCCTTATCTTCCCGGTAGATTTTGTTGTGCTGGATGTTGAGCCGGATGCGGAAGTCCCATTTATTTTGGGACGTCCTTTCTTGGCAACCGGGAAAGCTTTGATTGATGTAGCTGCAGGGCATCTAACCATGCGGGCGCATGACTAAGTAGAGGTATTTGATGTATTTAAGGCCATGAAGCTTCCGGCCGTATATGAGGAGCTTTCAGTAATCAACGTGCTTGATCAAGCAGATTTTGTTCAGATTGTTGATTCTCAAGATCTAGTGGGAAAACCACCAATTGAGGACACCCCGCACGGGGCAGTGGAGTTGTGACAAAAAGATGGAAGTGCCACGTTCTTGGTTAATGGGCAGCAGTGTAAGCATTATTAGGGTGAGGACGTTATTCGAGAGAAAACGTCCGTCACTCTAGTGGATGATTGAGCTTTAATGACGTCGAGCCGCGACTGTAAACCAGGCGCTGCATGGGAGGCAACCCGTGAAATTGTTGTAATAGATGAGGAAAATTAGTTTAGAAAAAGGAAAAAAAAAAGAAGAAAAGAAAATAAAAATAAAAACAAAAACAAAAAAATATTTTTTTTCATTAGTGTTTGAACCTATAAATTCTAACCAATTTCTTGTTGTGAGATGATTTTCAAGTGTAACGGAGGGCAAAAATGCAAAGGATCGCAAAGGCAAAAAAATCGAGGTGAGTAAAAATTTAAAGTGGCAAAACAGTGAGCCTACGCGATGGCTCTGTGTCACAGAGGAGGGCCTCCGTGACACGTTGAAGGTGTTTTGGAATTTTTTACAAATTCCAGAACCCCTGCATGATGGATCCATGTCACGGAGGGGGTGCTCCTCATTACCCTCTGTGATACGTTGAAGTGTTATTCGCGACAGGTCACACCGGGTCGCCGGGTGACCCGCGCGAAAAACCTTCTTTTTAACCCCAAAAACACCCAATTTTTCCCATTTTTAACTCCCCTCCGCGACAAACTCCCCAAAATCCCCCCTCCCCCAACGTGACACGGACCTAGGATCAAATTTTCTTCAACTTTTCTTCAAGTTCATCGAATTAAAGGTACGTTCTTGAACTTAACCTCAATATTTGCCGAAATTTTCAATTTTTGAGCATGTGAGGTAGCTAAAGCTTGCCGCAAGTGTAAATTGATCATGAATTCATTTAAATTATTGTTGATTGATGTTCGTAGTATCGTTATGATTATATGAACTCAATAAATACATGTTTGATTGAATTTGTGCGAAATTGGTAGTTAGGGTTGGAATTTGAATAGGAGGAAGCTAAATTTGGTTGAAAATTTGAAAATGATTGGGTTGTGCATGTTGGGTGATGTAAATGATGTTGTGAATATGGATGAATATGCTAAATAAACAAGGGAATTTTTGGGAAAATGAAATTGGTGAATTGTATAGGTTGTTGTTGTTGAGAAAAAGTTTGGCTAAGTGCTATGTGATGTAATGAAATTGATGGTGAAATTGTGATTAGTTGTATGAAGTCTGAGTAGTACTTAGTCATTATCCCATCGACTTATCTGAATGCATGAGGCATGTTGGTTAACAAAAATTGGAATGGAATGATTGTCTTGCCGAATGGTTTTCATTGTGGCTAAAGATTAAGTGTGGGGTGGCCTAACTCAACCCAACCTTAATCAAAGCAAATTTTTGACTTCAATAACATTGAGACTTTCTGTTTGATTTGACAGGAATGATGGCAAGTAGGAAAGACAAAGGAAAGGGCGTATCTACATCAAGTGCCGGGAGAAAAAGAATTAGACTGGGAAAGCCAGTCCCAGCAGCACCAGCGGTTCCACGCGGCCAACGCCGTCAATACGGAACCCGATGGGTGACGGACGAAGGGAAGAAATGGTATGCCAAACATAAGGAGACCAAATGCTTCCCTGAGGAGCACATTGCAAGGGAGCCACTTGCTCAGGAATTCCCCAGAACAGTACACCGGATTGACGCTACCAGGCTAAACTTCATCTTCGAAGAGCCCAATGAGTGCAATCTCCATTTAATTTGGGAGTTCTACGCAAACTGGAACCCGACACTCCGCAGTCACAACGTCAAGATAAGGGGGCAAGTTTTCACCTTTGAGCCTCACCACCTAAATGCCATATTGGGGGCGCGGGACACAGACGCCCATGTACTCTGGTAGCTGAACATAACTCCACCCTATGCGGATACGAGACGCACTTTGTGTGGAGCCCGTTCGACAACGCAGTGGAGCAGGCACAAGGATAGGGGCTATCATCAGACGCTGCCCTACTCTCAAATGAACAGAGAAGCCAGGATTTGGCTTAAGATCGTGTGTTCCTGCCTGATCCCAGGGGTGCACATGACAGATGTCACCTGGGATCATGTGTGCTTGGTTTATGCCCTGATGAAAGGGCTGGAGATTAATGTTGGGGCGGTGATCATCTCCGCCATGAAGAGAGCCCGTTTGCATCAAGGGCACAGGTACGGGTTTGGTGGTTTGCTGACCACATTTCTGAGGGGCCTTGACGTCGAGGAGGAGGCCCTAGCTACATCCCGCAAATGGATAGGCGTGCCTTGGACATCACCAAAACTAAGGCACCCGACACCACTCACGGGCCAGTTCTCACACTAGCCGAGCGACATGCTCGGGATGATCAGTATATGGCCTGCATGTTCGGGATGCAGATGCTATAGTTGAGAATAGGCGGGAGGCCAGCAACAGAAGATGAGTTGTGGCAGCTCGAGCTAGATTACCCCTTTGACGAAAATGCCAGGGCTCTATGCCGAGTGGGGCCTGCTTTTTTGGAGCCTGTTGATGATGATGTCCCCACGGATGAGGAGACACGCTGCGATGACTCAGATGTTGAGTCAGATGAGGTTAGCGGGGGCGATTCAGATATGGGGGACGAGGCAACGGCACCTGACGAAAAAGTTGAATACTCGATTGATCAGGGAGTTTCACCACCTACTTTTGTGCTATGTTGAATTTGATGAACACTGGGGACAGTGTTTGGTTTAAGTGTGGGGTGGGAGTAGTTAGGTGCCATTTGTTTTGTTGTTCTGATGTTCGTGTCTTCTTGTTGTGCCTGTGAAAAAATTTTGACCCTGTGATTTTGTGAGTATGTTGTGTATTGTAATTCAGTGTGTAATGAATGTTAAGCTGTTGTGTGCTATGTTGAGTTGTTGTTAGCTGGTTGTGTAAATATTTTTATTTTCTATCGAAATTATCGATATTTTTAAATTTTTTGTTGAAATTTTTTTATGATTGGGTTTCTCGGACTTTGTTTTCGGTGCTTTTACCGAGAATAGTCACATTGAACCGAAGTCGTAAATAGTGACCATTCCCTATGATGGATGGATGACGACCGTCTTAAGGGAAATGTAGTCGATAGGAGTAGTTTATTTCTTTCTTTTATAATTTTTTTCTTTTGTTTGTTTCCCAAATGTGTCGCTACTTCATGGTTTGGAATTCTTGTTGCGTGTTGTACATGATATTAAAGATTCAAAGATGATTTGTATGAAAGCATGCAAATGTGAAACATGTTGAGATACCTAGGCCATAAAGTTCGATTCGGTGTGATTGAGGCTTAATATTGAATTCTTGTAATTAGCTGATTGAAGAGTCTGTGAATAAGTCTTGAGTTGAGCATGTGCAATGAATGTGAGGTGAGGTTTCGATTCTTCCATGCTATTGTGAAGTGTCTAGAACTTGCCTGGTGTGTGTACGAAACGAATGAAGGATGTGTAGTGTAGGAAAGGATGTAGGCATTTCTTTGATTTAACCAAAAGTTTTTTTTCTTATCATACCTACCTTGAATGTACATCCTAGTTAGCCCCATTGAGCCTTTAGCCTATTTTTTTCTTTCACTGAAGAGGTAGAAACTGAGCTTAATCCCTTCTTTTCATTAGCCGTGAATTTGATCCAAAACTCTTAAGCGCTCAAGAAAAAATAATTTTCCCATAGTGTCAAGGAGTGAAAAGTGTGAAAAAGAAAGGAAAAGCAGAAGTGGTGAAAGTGGAGATAAGGTCAAGGGTGCACTTGCCAAATATAAATAAAATGAAGATGTATAACTAATCTTTGTTAGTAAGTCGAGTGTGCTTAAAGAAATGGGAACAAAAATAAAGAAAGAATTCAAGAAGGGGAGGATGAAGGAAGAAACAATGCCCATAATGATGGTGGGATGTATTGAAAAGCGCTTAAGGAGGCTAGTTGTTATTATTGGTTAGCCCAGTATTTACTAGTTCCTTAGCTTACATTACAACCCGTTAAGTCCTACGTGATCTTATATCTCGCTTCCTTATATTAGTGGAGTAATACACTAGAGGCAAGCCTATGGGTCATGACATGATGCATGTGAATTCTTTGGGAGAGAGAGCGAAATCGTGTTTATATACCCCTACATGTAGTGCTTTGGCATTCATATGATTGAAAAAGGGGTAATTCTCTTTGTTGTGAGGGCACATGCTTGACGAGAGATTGAATTTCGTGTCGGATGTCTTGATCAGCTGATTTGCATGAGTTTGCCGAGATTGAGAGTCGATTCTTGAATACAGGAGGTCTTAATGTGGTGAATGTCAGTGTGTTTATGAGACTATGCATGTTTTCTTGATGATTTGCTATATTAAATAATTGGTATAACAGTAGCTTGAATTGTCGGGCCAAAGTAGCTATACGTGGGTGTCAATTGCATAAGATATGAGATTATTGTTCGAGGACGAACAAGGTTTTAAGGGTGGGGTAAGTGATCTTAGGCAGAATTATATGCCCAAGTGATGCTCAAATGCTCTATTTCGTCTTGTTTATCTATCGTTATTTGTACATTCTCATGTGATTTGTAGTTAAAATGTGAATTTATACTAACCAACATGATTAGTGTTGTTTTGCAGGAGAAATATAATTTTAGGAAGCTGAGTTGCATGTTGGTGAAAATCGGGAATGGACTCGGAAGCGAGCATTGAAAAAGGTCAAGGACAAGCAGCAAATAAAGGGGCTCCCCGATGGAGCCGTGTCACGCTGCCATCGCGGAGGCAGTCTGCCTCGGCTGGGTTACTTGGACAAATTCCAGTGAAGGTTCGCGTCGGGGCCGTGGCACGTTGGCCAAGCCCCGCGTTGCATGCCGTGGTACATTGGCCATATTTACTTGGAACATGAAATTCCAGTGAGGGTGAGCGTTTGCACCGTGTCACGGAGGCAATGCTCCGCGATGCACTCTGTGACACATTGCTTGTTATTCCGGGAAAAATTCCCACTAGTATAAATAGCACACTTAGGTTTATTTTTAATGATTCTGACTTAGTTGAGCAAGAACGTGGGTTACAGGCAGTTGAGGAGACGAAATTCTTAGGGTTCTTCTCTAACTCTTTCTTCTTTATTTCAATTGTTTGTATGATTTATACTCATTTGATGATGTTTAATCCACAAATGAGTGGCTAAATTCACTTCTTGCTGAGGTTAAGAACATTTGTAGTGGAATGTAATTGTTGATCATTTTGGTTTTTCATCTTTTCTTCCATGGTTGTTCTATCAATTCTTGTTCTTACTGCATTAATGTCTGGCCAATGCTAATGTATATCTAAAAAATCCAATTTTATCTTGAAAGAGAAAGAAATTGGAAAGTTGTGAACTGGTCGGATATGATCTCTTCTTAGTTTGGGAAAATTGAGAATTGATTTACCTTCATAATAGAAATATATCTGAAAGTCGTATTAGTCAATTAAGGAATCGGTTTCGTATGGCTAGAACATGAATTTCTTTTATCACAGAAATGTAGGTTGAAGGTTCATGATTCTTAAGTTTGGTAGAATACGAAAGTTTCTCTCCATAGGCAATAATTCTTGACTAGCAACCAAATGAAAAATTAACAGAATTGTATCGATACATTACTTCCCTGCATGTTCGTTTTGGCCTCAGCTTGCTGATTACTATAGTTCAGACTCACTTTATAATTTTGTTTTAGATTAGTATAAATTAGGAAACAAACTCTTCAAAATCTTCTTTAAACTGTTGTCTGCATTTTTAGAGTTAGAGTTCATTAACACTTAATTCGATTATTACCTTGGTTCAGTCCCTGTGGGATCGATACTTGGCTTACATAAGCCATTTTACTACTTGTTTGACCACGTGCAGTTGTGTATAGTTGTGAAATACACCGAACACCATACATACGAGGAAAGGGCCCGGGGAAAGGCCGAACGGGTGCCAAGTCGAGATTTTGCTGGAGGAGGCCGAACCAAGATGCCTAGAGGGGCAAAGTGGCACGGAGCAGCTCCTCCGCATTACCCAACATGGCACGGAGCAGAATCAGCGTGATGGGTAGAGTGCCACGTTGCCTTGTATGCTGCCTCAAGTATATATAGGCCTCACCCTTACATTTCATGTTATTTTCTCAAATAAACTCAGCCACCAGAGTTAGAAGCGAAGGGGAATTATAATTTTCATCCGATTACACTACTAAATGCCATCCAAATCTGAATTAACTTCAGGTATCGAAGTATAAGGCTTTAGGGAGCATTTCTACAGAGTTAGTTTCGTGAAATTTTCCCGGCGAATTGTCGTCCCCCCGAGCCAAATTTGTTGAAATTTCTCCAAACTAGTGTCAATACGATCCCAGGCTTAAAGTAAGCATTTCTCCCTTCTAGACTTTTGATAAATAACGAGGTTTCGACCATGTTCTGTAAAGTTGGAATATAGTTAATATTTATATATAAAGTTTTCCTTTTTGCCAAATTTAGTGTTAAAACTAGTCCTATCTTTCTGGTAACATGATTTCAGCTGGGAAGAGCTATTGAATACTAATTGGAACCTATCAGTTAATCAGAAGCCGGCAATCGAGGTATGTTGAGGCATTTTGTTTCGGCAAGTTAGTTCTTCAGCATAGTAGTCCAGTGTGAATCCCAGTAAAGCATGTCAGGAGTATGTTATCATGTTTAATTTTTGTTATCAGTTGAGACTCGTAAATTGTTTTGTTTTGGGCTGGATTATACCTGTATAGCTTCCGCGACCACCCCAGGGTTAATAGTTGTGTCGCTGCCCGCCAGGGGCGAGGATACGTCGCTCTACGGAGTGGCATGCTGTCTGCAAGGGATGAAGATGGGGATCTAGATCTTCATATTTCCGTGGTTGTCCTTGTACACACCCCCGCCGAGCATTTACGCCCGGGGTGTAGATATCAGGAGTCCTCCGGACTCAGACACAGCTATAATCAGGGGCCGAGCGAGCCCAATTGCAGACCCAGGGGATTGGCAGGATTCTTATAGATGGTAGTTGACTCAGTATGACCTGGATAGGGCTATATAGATTGAGGTGTACCCACTAGGGTTAATGGGGGCCCAAGTGGGTTATTCTGTGCTGATTGTACCTTCCGGCTTATGGGAGCCGGGTAAGGTTTATGCTTGCTTTAGTTACTGATAGTTAGACAGTAAGACTCCTCACCTGTCAGGTATAACCCCTAGCCTCCTTATTACAGTTATGTTTAGCCCTGATTTCACTACTTCAGTCATTTTCAGTCTGTTTTCTTTACTTCAGTTATTGTCAGTTCTATTTCCTTACTTTGAGTTATTTAAAGTTACTACTTTACATACTCAGTACCTGTGGTACTGATGCCCTCTTCTGGGGTGCTGCATTACTTGCCTGTAGGTGCATATAGACGAGGAGTAGGTCCCTCGTAGTTCCAGTCAGTCGTACAGAGCCGCCAGCTCCCTTCTTCCGGAGCTTGAGTGATAGAGGTTTACTTCTTTTGTTTGTACAGTATGGGTAGGTCGGTGCCCTGTCCCGAGCATTTTATTACTCCTAGAGGCTTGCAAATTTTATTACATCCCTGTGGTTAGATGATATCGATCGTGTGGGGCCCATATGTGTTTTCGACTATGTGTGTTGGCCGTGTGGACCCTGTTTAGCTGTTGATTGGTGGCCTTGTTGGTCATAGCTCAGTTTAGCATCTGATTTTACTTTCCAGTTATAACTAGATATCGTGGTGGCCTTGTCGGCCCACATAGGGCTCACTATGTTTGTTTGTCTCTGATTAGCTGTTTATTTTCATAGGTGGCTATAGGCCTTGTCGGCCGCGGGTTGTATTTACAGCCGCTATATAGCCCGTCATTTTCTTGATTCTAGAATGAGAGCCAGCCCTACATCAGAGGTGCTTAGGCTCAGTCAGCTCAGTAGTTCAAGTCCTAGTAGGGCACCAGGTGTCAGTCATGCCTCCCAAGGTGGGGCGTGACACAAATGGATGGTCAGGCCGAGTGGACCATTCATATCCTTGAGGACATGTTGAAAGCTTGCATGATTGATTTTAAAGATTGTCGGGATAATCACTTACCTCTCATTGAGTTTGCCTACACAAGAGTTACCATTCCAGCATCCAGATGGCTCATTTGAGGCTCTTTATGGGCGGAGATGTAGGTCACCTATTGGATAATTTGATATAGGTGAGGCTACATTAATAGAACCAGGTTCAGTTCATGAGGCTATGGAGAAGGTTCAGCTCATCAGAGAGAGGTTAAAGACAGCTTAGAGTCGTCTACAGATGTTAGGAGAAGAGAGCTTGAGATTAAGGTCGATGATTGGGTGTTTCATAAGGTGTCACTCATAAAGGGAGTTATGAGGTTTGGAAAGAAAGAGAAGTGATGATTCTTAATACATCTCTCCTGATTAAGGAGGTGGCTGTGATCACTGTCAAAAACAAAATACCCAATGGGTGTCAGGGTCGAATCCAAAAAGAAATAGAGATTGATGAACCAAAAGTTGTAAACTAATTCAAATTCTAATGCATCATATCAACATTTATAAAATAAAGATTTAGGGTAAAAGGGGAAAACAATATTGAATCCAAATTTATATATCTAGATTGAACAAAGGATTGTTGCAAGCAAGAAGAGAGGGCTAGGGATGTGCAAAAGATGAAGTGTTAATTAAACTAGGATTGATTCAATTTCCTTAAATTCAATTTCTAGCATGGACAACATGGATCAAAGCACATCCTCTTGTCTATCAACCACAAGGATGCTTTTACCTTGGATTTCTCAAACTCCAAGGTCCTACTCAAAAATCAGCCACATGATAACGCTCAAAACATACCTCCTACTTAAGAATTAAGCGGACGTTGTCAATAAAGAATCCAACTAGAGGTTGAGGTCGATCCCACAGGGAATCTGAAAGAGCTAGACTAATGCCAGTAAGTGAACTTGTTAGGTAGTTACTCCCAAAAGGGGGGTTTAAAGAAAATAATAACTAAAAACAATGATTAGAATTGTGTTGTAAATTCAAGAATTAAAGCTAACTAGAGTTTGTGTTTCCCATGGGTTCATAACTGCTTCGGGTATACACAAGTGATCAATTCCAATGCTTTACTTGTAGGAGTGATAACCAGGGTTCATCCAAATTAATGGTTTGTCCCAATTGGATGACTATACTAAATCACCGGGTCAGGTTTCATGAGCAATTGCAAACTAACCGTTATTAATTTGTCCCAAATATAACTATCCTCCAACCACAGCTCAAGCTAATATAATGATCATCAAGACCAAGGCTTTGTTGTAATTCTGTTTTCCTAATCTGTACCTCTCTAGGCTCAAGAAAGTAAAGAATTCGGGCAAGTCCTAATGTTGTTTACCATTAAGAAACGTTAAAGTATGAAGAGAATACAATACAAGCGTTTTGCATTGATTTTGAATCACTTTTGTGTAACCCTAACTTGCTATTTCATCATGATTCCCACAACCCTAGCTATGGAAGTTTTAGCCTCTCATAGTTGCAAGGTTGTGATTTGCATTCATAATGAAATACATAAATCAATACTTACAAGCATGGATGAGAGAAAAACTTCGTTGATTAAATATGGAAAGTATCAAGAACAATTCACAAGATCAAGAAGAAAATCATGAAAAGATTGATCACAAGTTAATCAACTCAATTCTACGTTCTCTCATGATTGTCTACCCAAAACTAACAACGTCTCACAAAATCTGATCTTCTCTAATGAAAATAAAATATAAAATGTATTTATACAGGCATCAGAATCCTTTTCCCAAGCTAACAGGGTAAACTTCCATATCTGTTGCGGCATAAGCCACGACCAAACCTACGACCCATAGCAGGCTTGTACGGGACGTACCTGCTATCCGTATGTCTTCATCTTCCTAAAATTTGGCTAAGTGTTGTGCCTTGGTATGACTCGTACCAACTTCCTATGAGTCGTACCTTGAATCCATGGTTTGAAGTTGGATACTCTGAATTTCTATGAAGTTTGTCACGAGTGTGTTGGTACGACTCATACCTTGCTTCCACAGCTCGTACTTAGCTATCCGTACCTAGAGTCAGCCCTTGTGCAATTTCTCTGAATATTTCCACAACTTGAACTTACTGTTCGTACCATGCTCATATGGCTCGTACTGTGAGTCGTGGATTGCATCTTTCTCAGCTCAACATTCTGAATATTTCCACGAGTCTTAGTACGATTCGTGCCATCAATGTACGACTCATACTAAGACTGTCCTTTTGACTCTTTATCTATACTTTTAAGCTTTTTTTGCACAATCTTGCCCTGACACCTAACTCAATAGCCATGAGATTATCATCTTAGGGTGATCCTTTTATCGACAGATGCTCTTATTACACTCGTAGTCTCTGAAGGATGTAATTCACTTGAAACCACAAGAAAAGTACCTTATATCCATATAAACATACCTAAGTCCATGCTATTTTCTTTAGTTATGAGCGTCGAAAGTGCTGTAAATTTACAGCACATCAACACCCTCAACTTAACACTTTTGCATGTCCTCAAGCAAAGAAAAGAAAAACTATAACACGAGGCTCAACTAGAAAATAAACTAAGGATACTACAGCCACATTTAAACAAAATTTTCACTATACATACAACACTTCTGACCCCTTCTCCATGAACTAGCACTAATTAATGTACTACAAGCAACCACAAAACAAGCTAAACAGAGAGAAAGACATGTCATCTAACTATCAACAGGCAATCAAATCATCACCAATGCTTTTCACATAGACCAATGGAAAAAGTAAACATAATCCATGAACCCTCACAACAAATAAAGTCCTCACTCACAGATATAGTATCAAATATTGAATGGGACTAAACAAGTGAGACTCTCACCCTCTCAAAGAAGTTCCAAGTACTATGTATCAGATACCATAGGTTTGCCCTTAGTTTCTCTGCTTTGGTTTGTCGGATGGTCAAATTAGGATCACTGTAGGACTTTATATGACTTGTAAGGTAGGCTTAGGGCTGGACATGACAAAGATGAGATCTTTTTTAAGTGACTATCCCTTCCTTGGCACTAGATACATTGGCTTCACTCTTCACCTATTTCACCTTTTATTTTTTTCATTGCTCTTCTTCACTTTTCACCCCTTTTATGTTCTTTTGTATGGGTATGGTGTATTTTCAACTTTTTTCAAGTATTTCATTGAATTTTCTTTTTCAAGATTTTCACCTTTTTCATCTCTTTTTCTTTCCACCACACCTCATTGTTCAACTTTTTCTCTTTTTTTTTCCTTTTTCTCGTTCCCACCTTTATGCACCCCTACTCTAGCCACCCTCAACTTAGGCATTTTTCCTATGTTGATGTTCACAATATCCAAGGAAGGACCAGGGCCGAAGCAGGTTCATTATAAAAAATGGGTACGGTTCATTGGTTAATCAAAGAAAAAATGGGTCTATTAAGGCCCAAAATCGGGATCAAGGGAATCATATGACTTTGGTAGGGTTATATAGGCTAAAAGCAAGCTTAATAAAAATGGTCTATGATCATATCCTAACCAACCATCCTTAGCCTATGCAAAGACTAACCAGGCAAGTTTCAGATCTTTACACAGTACTGAACTAGGTATAACACCTCACTCTCTCATGGGACATGAATTATATTTACTTTACCTATTAGGTTTACACATGGATTAACAAGAATACTCATGCTAATAGACTAAATGACACCAAAAGATCCATAGAAATCATGCATGCAGTCACAAATACATAGTTAATGCATCAAAAAAAATTTAACAAGGTCAATTTTTACAAATCCAAAACTAGTGCACTTTCATTGGCTGAGTATTCCTAAGTTATTTCCTAATTAAACACAAAAATCACAAAATAAGAAAATAAAAATCCTAAACATGTCGATTCTACTAGATAGCATGCCCGGGGAAAAAGAAACACGACAAGAAAAACCCTCGGACGTATCAAAAATAACAAGTACACTCCCTCCTCTTTTTGAAAATATAGCTTCATCCTCGAAGCATGAAATAAAAGAACAGAGGGAAGGGAACATATCTGTGGCACTCTAGGTGCTCATGTCACTCTACAAAGGAGGTACCTCCACTCCAATTGTGGCGCTAGCGATCGATAACGCTCTCAATGAAGTATCAACAAGGGGAGTGGTTACCCCCTTAGTAATCTTGGCCGCTTCTACGGCCTTTGTGTCAATCGAGGCTGAATGTGGCTCGCCGGAAGGGTCACGACCACTAGCAAGGTCAGGCTGAGGCATTATGGAGCTTCCTGATCCTCTAGCTCACTCCTGCAGCTCTAACATATATGCGTCAAGAGTCTGCAGGCTATCTGCTCAGGCCCGCTTGCGTTCCTTCCTTTCTTTCTTCCTCTTCTTCCTCAGACTCTCTTCTCCAACATCCTCAGCAACTCTTTTCTTTCCCTTATCTCCAGCAGCTACCATCGGTTCCCAATAAGCCGCCAAGTTAATCTCCTCATCAAGCTCTACATCTAAGTCTGGAAGAGTGGGAGCTTCTTTAACTGTCGGTTATCATGATGACAACTCGACTACTTGACTCTGAAGAGCCCCCAACTTCTTACAGAGACTGCTGGTGTCCATCTTCTCTGCCATCCACATATTAAAGCGGCTCTCAAATCCATCCAAGAGAGCATGTAGAGCTTGTGCTGCTGCATCTATCTCCGCCTTGACGTATGGCTTTACATTCTCCATCATAGCCTGAATCTTTTGCTCCACCATGGTCAACCGTTTGGCCAGCTTCTGGAGGAATTCATGAGGCACCAAAATATTCCCTGCTAGTGTCTGAGTCTGTGGGCTAGGCTGTGGTGCAACTGAGGTGATTGGAGCTGACTCTGAATGATCGACATCTGGAGCCGGTGTCTCTCTTTGCTCCTGTAAGATTTACCTCTGCGTGCGCTACTGGCTGTACTGCTAGAATCGTGTGGGAATCCTGGCTTGACTTACCGAGTTTATCTCGTCCTTGATAAGGCCTATGTCTACAATCCTCTGGCCTCCAATCAGCTACTACTCACCCTGTCGTATTGGCACCCTTGCCTCAGTGCATAATCTAAATACAAGACTCGAGAATGGGATAGTAGTGCTCACCCCCATTTCCCGATCTCATATCTCCTCTATGATGATCCTCGGGATGTTGATGGGGTAACGGTACATGAGGCATGTCACCAAAGCTTCTCTGTCAGCACTCAATGTATTATCATTGACTGTGGGTAGTAACCGGTGGTGTACTAGTGTCCAACAGGCTTTTTCTATGAAATTAAGCGAGTTCTTTGTCACCTGCTTTCCACTAGTAACCCATTCCGCTTCTTTCTTATTCTCAACAATCACCCTTGCCAACCATTGCAACTGCCTCTGCCTTTTATGCAAGCCCAGATTCCTGATATGCTTCATTGCCTCCACCCTATAGTCATAGTCAGACATCATCCGTGTAGGCACGAACTGTGGTCTATAGATAACCTGAGAGATAGTCTGCTCTGATATGTCTACCTCTCGTCCTCGGACCATCACACTCTCTAGTGGGGGTTGGTCTTTTATTTCTTCCCCTCCTTTGCCTTTAGCTCCATGGTGGCTAAATAGTTGGCACAGAACTCCCGAACCAATTCTGCTGTATACTGAGCTGGAGTCTTGGCCATCCACTCGAAACCATCGAAACTGAATATTCGTTTTATCTCCTCAACTTCATTCCGTGAGTTTTTTAGGATCCAAGTCTCTTCTTGGATGCTCTGCCTTGGCATATTCTTGGTGGTGAGAGAAATGCCCTGCTCATAAATTTCTTTAGATCCCGACATTCTCCACCGGACTGTGCGGTTCTCTCTAGATGGGGTCTGTTCTTGTGCCACATCTGGGGCCTCCTCAGATTCATCGCTGCCACTTGCTTCACCTGATTGGGTCTCATACCCTTCTTCTGCATTTGATTCATTTCCCCACTCCTGATTACCTCCTCTAGCTCCCTCCTTAGACTGGGGAGCTTGGGCAGATGTGGATGTGGCTGCTTGGCTTGTGCTCTTGCTTTCTCCCTAGTGGTTCTAGTTCTATTAGTGTCTGAAGTGTCTACTTGGTAATCCTCAACTGAACCACTAGCGGAGTTGCCTGTATGCCCAGCCTCGGACTTAGATGTTTCATCAATTAATGCTCTCCAGGCTGTTGCTTTGGATGTTTTTCGTTTCATTGTCATTGTTCCTTTAGAGAAGAAAGTCAAAATTCCATATTTGAGAAGAAATAACAAGAAAAAAATAGTTTCAGATTTTTATCACGGGTCAACAGTACGGGTCGTACCCTGAAGGTACGACTCGTATGAAGACCCAGTAATTCTGTGTATATGTTACGGCTCATAGGTATGATTCATACCACGAAGGTACGACCAGTACCCTGAGTCGTCTGATGAAGCCTCACACTATGATTTCCTTTGTATTTTTCCATGACTCGTGGTACGATCCATAGGTCGATTCCATGAGTCGTAGGAAGGATTCTTCTAGTTAGCCCTATTCAGGTTTTTTATACGAATGCATAGTACAACTCGTAATAACAACCTACGACCCTTACTATGATTCATTTTCTCCTCCTTGACTTATTTTTTCTCGGGACAGTCCCAACGAGCCATCCGACAAGTTGTAGTATAAAACCACGAGCCGTAGGAGGGCTTGTGAAGCCTGTCCCTATTCCATTTGTTTTTGCCCAGTGTTTAGGGAGTTCAAATTTCTTTGTGTTGGGTACTCATAATTCCCCAGGTTTAGGCATATCATTTGGTTCCTTTAACACTTCGTTTAATATTACTCATCCCTCCCCTTTTTAACCACTACACATAACTCATTGCGGCAGGTTTTGGACCTAAGTTCATCAACATTACAGGGTATTTCCATTCAGAAACAGTTTCCTAACACCCTGATCCTTGTCTTTTCTTTCAAAAATTTTCGAGCATAGCTACTGACTCACTGGGGATTTGGCACCATCACTTTCAGTATATGAGTGTTATCAATGTACAAAGCAATACACTTACTTGATAGATTCTTCTTCAACTGGTAATCAACATTTTAGGGTTGAGAGGAACTTGGTTTGAGCAATAAATTGCTTGATTCTTATGTGGTTTTTGAGTTACGGGTATAGGGGAGGTGGGTGCAAGTCGTGAGTCGTGTGTTGTTTGAGTGGGAGAAGGGTTGGTTTAGGTATTGGATTTAAATAGGTAAAGGGAAGATTTTAAAAAACTGGGCTGAACTGGGTAATATTGATGTTTTTGACCCGTTGCGACTCGTACCATGAGTCGTAGGAAGTACCCACGACTCATCCCCTGGACTCGTGCTTTAGAAGAATTAGAAAGTTACCTGAGAACCTATGAGTGTATCTTACAACTCATACCTTGATGGTATGGGTCGTACTATTACTCGTAGGTCTTCATATCCTATGAGTTGTTTAGTTTACTTGTACAACGAGTACTACGACCCGTATACATGCGTCACGAGTCATAGGACCAACCGTACCCTGAACTTCTTTTTGAAGAAACTCTCTGAGGTTCACCATGGCTCCTGCTACAGCTCGTACAAGGATGTCACAAGTCATACTAAGAGTCACACCAGCTTCTTTTCCAGTAGTTTTATGCCTCCTATATTTGTTTTCCCTACACACTTAAACACACATTAGTTCATTTAATTGGGTTGCCTCCCAAGAAGCACTTGATTTAACGTCGCGGCATGACGTAGGTGGCCCGGCTACTCAGACTTCACCAAGACACCACTTGGGTTGCCTCCCAAGAAGCGCTTGATTTTACGTCGCGACATGACACAAGTCTCTTAACTACTCAGAATTCATTAAGTGACTTAAATTTATCTTCTAGTGCTGAGACTACGCTGAATTCCTTAGGTTGCTGCATTGACCGACAAATGTTAAAGGTGACCTCTTCTTTGTTCAGTCTGAATTTCAACTAGCTAGCCTCCACATCTACTAGGACCCTCCTGGTTGCAAGGAATGGTCGCCCCAAAATGATGGGGACCTCATAATCAACCTCGCAATCCAAAATCACGAAGTCTTGTGGGAATATAAATTTGTCTACCTTGACAAGCACATCGAAAAAGATCCCCACTGGCTTTTTAACATTTTTGTTGGCCATCAGTAGCCTCACAGTGGTCGGTGCGGGGGCTCCCAAGCCCAATTTATTGAATACTACCAAGGGCATCAAGTTGATGCTTTCTCCCAGATCACAAAGCGCCCTTGGAAACTCAACATTGCCAATGGTGCAAGGTATAGTGAAAGCACCTGGATCTTCCTTCTTCTGAGTTAGGACCCTTGTAGTTATGGCACTACAGTGATGTACATTGTCTACTGGCTCATAGCTTACGGATCTCTTCTTAGTCACCAAGTCCTTCATAAACTTCGCATGTCCCGACATTTGTTCCAATGCCTCCACCAATGGTATGTTCACAGATAATTGTTTAAGCATTGAAAGAAATTTCTGGAACTTACCATTTTCTGCCTTTTTCTTCATCCTTTGAGGGAATGGTGGTGGTGGTCGCAAGATAGCCTTGTAGATTTGAGTTGCTCCTTGGTCAATGTCAGGTTCTTCTTCACCTCTTGGAGCCTCATCATTCTCAGTTCCCTCTGTCTTAGCACTCTTATCATTCTCCTCAATTATTTTATCTTTAATCCGTTCAACTACAATCAGAAAAGGGTGGTCAACTGTGGTCTTACCACTTCTAGTCATCACCGCCATTCAATGGCCATCGTTCTTTGTATTTTGGATGGTGTTGCTAGGTAGTGTACCCTTTTGTCTAGTGTTCATTGATGCTGATAGTTGCCCAAGTTGATGTTCGATCTTCTTGATGGTTGTAGCATGAGATTCCACTTTCTGTTCCATACTTGATATGTCAGTTCGGATCTCCTTCAATTGATCATCAGTGGACCTCACCTTTTTGAGCATTTCGGCCATCATGCTCTCTTACTTAGACTTCCCAGCCTCCCCTTCTCGTGCATTGGGAGGAACATAAACTCTCACCCGATCATTGCGATATCCATCGTTTCTTCTCCATTCTCCTTCGCGCTCACGACTGCGGCTCCTATCTCTGAAACCATTTCAATTGTAGTTATCTTTGTATTGGTTCCAACCTTGGTTCCTGATCTTGGGAAAATTTATATGCCCAAGTGATACTCAAAAGTACCATTTTCGCCTTGTTTATCTATCAATGTGTATACATTCTCATGTAATTAGTAATAAAATGTGAATTTATACTAACCAATATGATTAGCATTGTTTTGCAGGTAAAATGTAATTACGGGAAGCTAAAATGCATGTTGGAGGATATCGGGGATGGACTTGGATGCGAGCAAGGGACAAGACATTGGACAGCATGAAATAAAGGGGCTCCGCGATGGAGCCGTGTCATGCTTCCATCACGGAGGCCTTCTGCATGGATGGGAACTTTCAGCCCAATTCCAGTGTGGGTTCGCAATGGGTCCGTGGCACGGTGGCTTGGCTCCGCGTTGCACGCCGTGCCATGTTGGGATTTATTTCCTGGACCCCCAGTTCCAATGAAGGTCCGCGTCCATAGCGTGTCACGGAGGCAGTGCTCCGCAATGCACGTTGCTTGTTATTCCGGGAAAAATTCCCACCAGTATAAATAGAACACTTAGGTTCATTTTTCAATATTCTAACTTGGTGGAGCAAGAACGTGGGCTACAGGCAGTTGAGGGGACGAAAATATCAGGGTTTTTCTCTCTTTCCTTCTTCTTTAATTCAATTGCTTGTATGTTTAACACTCATTTAACGATGTTTAATCCACAAATGAGTGGCTAAATCCTCTTCTTACTGAGGTTATGAACAATTGTAGTGAAATGGATTGTTGATCATAGTGATTTTTCATCTTTTCTTCCATGTTGTTCTATTAATTCTTGTTCTTACTGAATTAATGTGTGGCCTACGTTAATGTATATCTAAAAAGTCCGGTTTCACTCGAGAGAGCAAGAAATTGGAAAGTTGTGAATTAATAGGATATGATCTTTTCTTGGTTTGGGAAAATTGGGAATTGATTTACTTTCAAGATAGAAATATACCTGAAAGTCGTATTAGTCAATTTAGGAACCGGGTTTGTATGGCTAGAACATGAATTGCATTTAATCACAGAAATGTAGGTGGATGGTTCATGATTCTTAAGTGAGGTTAAATACGAGAGTTTTAATCTCTTGGCAATAGTTCTTGGCTAGCAACTGGAGGAAAAGACTAACCAAATTATATCGATAATTAATTTCATTACATGTTCGTTTAACCTCAGCATGCTCTCATTCATAGTTCAGACTCACATTAGATAGTTATTTTAGATTTAGTATAAAAATTATAAAACAAAATATCAAACTTTTGGTTACACTATTGTCTGCATTTGTAGAATCGAAATATAGTACACTTGAGCAGATTGCACTTCATCCCAGTCCCTGTGGGATCGATACTTGGCTTACTTAAGCCACTTTACTACTTGTTCGACCACGTGCACTTGCGTGTAGCTTTATACCCATAGCAAAAGCAACGAACAAGTTTTTGGCGCCGTTGCCGGGGACTTGGCAATCGGTGAATTTGTTTTAAGTGTTAATTTACTATATTTTTATTTTCTTAGTGTTGACAACTTGGTCTTAGCCTGTATTTTGCAGACTTAATTTCTGTTGAACACTGGCAAGAGACAAGGAGCTGGTGGACTCGTATATAGAGCCAGAATGAATATTTCATAGTAAGCAGAGAGAAGCGCTACAAAGAAAGCTGCAGTTTCTCAGACAGACGATCATGGAGCAACAACAGAATCCACCGATAGTCTGGGCAGTGTTAGTGCCCGAAGAAGTAGCAGCTCGGCCGGTTCACGAGGTGGCAATCCCACATGCTAATAATGTCACATCTAGCATCCGCAAACCTGAGCCAGGAGGGAGGTTTGAACTTAAGCAGAATATGGTGCAATTGTTGCACACTAGCGGGCAGTTTACCGCTCCCTCATGAAGATCCACAGCAGCATCTCCAAAATTTTTTGGAGATAAGTGACCCTTACATCCCCGCTGGAGTGTCATCAGATTATGTCCGGCTTACATTGTTCCCATTTTCTCTATTGGGAGAAGCCAAGAGGTGCTTGAAAGCTGAGCCACCGAATTCTATTTCTACGTGGGATGATCTTGCAAGGAAATTTTTGATACGGTTTTTTCCCTCCGGTAAAACAGCAAGACTTAGAAGTCAAATTCTGAGTTTCAAACAAAGAGAGGGAGAGAATTTATATTAGGCCTGGGAGAGATTCAAATACATGTTGCGGGATTGTCCTCATCATTATCAGTCCAATGATGTGCTGGTGCACACTTTTATAGAGGGTTTGGAACCCTACACCAAAATATTGCTAGACTCGGCAGCTAGAGGACAAGCGCTGGAGAAAACTTATGAGGAGTTGTATACCTTGTTGAACCGTATTTCACAGGGCAATTCGGAATGGAATGCTGATTCATCAAGAGGCGGGACAAGGAAAGCAGCAGGAGTGCTAGAAGTGGATGGGTTTATAGCTGTTGCTGCACAGATAGCTGCATTACAAAATCAACTTAACACCCACTTCAGCAACATGACAATGAACCAGCCTCAATCCCCAGTTAATGCAGTGCAGCAGATGTGGTGTGAAGTGTGTGGAAGCAGTGAGCACTCAGCTGAGTGTTGTGGAGCCAATCCTGACTCGGTAAACTTTGTGGGTAATGTACAAAGGAACCACCAACAGTATGGTAATAGCTACAATTCCAACTAGAGGAATCACCCTAATTTCTCCTGGGGTAGTAACAACCATCAGGGGCAAAGTTCGGGTCAGGGTGTGCAAAGGAACCAAGGAGGGCAGCAGAATTATCAAGCACAATTCAGAAACAACAATGCACCTCCTCCACCACCATCACCTAGCATTGAGGAGATGTTCAAGACCATGATAGCTAACCAAGCTCAATTGCAGGCTGACTATGTGAAATTGGCAGCCGAAGTGAAAAACAACCAGTTAGCTACCAAGGCACTTGAATATCAATTTGGGCAATTTGCTGGAGCCCAAAACACAAGGCCTAGAGGAGGACTTCCGAGCGACACAGATCCCAATCCCAAGCAGGTGAATGCAGTGACCACAAGGAGTGGTTTGCAGCTGAAAGAGGTGGAACCAGAAAGACCACCTCAACAATCGGGAGCAGAAGAAGTTGAGAGGGAGCAAAGTACTGAGAGGGGGAAAACTAAGGAAGCTGAATCAGAAAGACCACCACCCCCGTTCCCTCAACGATTAAAGAAACACAAGGAGGAGGCGTGTTTCAAGAAATTCATGGAGGTGCTGAAACAGGTACATATTAACTTACCTCTTGTTGATGTTTTGCAGGGAGTGCCAAAATATGCTAAGTATATAAAGGACATCGTGGCAAACAAAAGTCGGTTGACTGAGTATGCTACGATGGCTCTAACGGAGGAGTGCACTTCCCGGATTCAAAATAGACTGCCCACAAAGCTCAAAGACCCTGGGAGCTTTACTATCCAGATTACTATTGGGCAGAGCATCCGAGCTCGTGGATTGTGTGATTTGGGAGCGAGCATAAATTTGATGCCGTCATCGGTATTCAGAAAGTTGGGTCTAGGGAGTCCTAGACCCACAACAGTAATCTTGCAATTGGCGGATCGATCCTTAGCCAGACCTGATGGCATTGTGGAGGACGTTCTGGTGCAAGTTGGCTCCCTAATTTTCCAGGTAGATTTTGTCGTGCTGGATTTTGAACCAGACGCGGAAGTCCCGTTTATTTTGGGATGTCCTTTCTTGGCAACCGGGAAAGCACTAATTGACGTAGCTGCGGGGCAACTAACAATGCTAGCACACGACAAGGTGGAGGTGTTCGATGTGTACAAGGCACCCAAGCTCCCGATGGTGCACGAAGAACTCTCGGTGATCAATGTGATTGATCAAGGTGATGATGAGCAGATTAAGGATTCACGGGAGTTAATTGGAAAACCACCGGATCGGTGTAAGCACTACTGGGGGGAGGACGGTGATCGAGAGAAATCGTCCATCACCCTAGAGGATAACTGAGCTTAACGACGTCGAGCCGCGACGATAAACCAGGCGCTGCACGGGAGGCAACCCGTGAAAAAATTTTCTTTCTTTTTGTAAAGTGTAAATAGATTTTTCTTTTTCTTGATTTACTACAAATATTTTCATTTTAGTTTTTGTTTTATTTTTATTTAGAGTGAAACCTATAATTCTAACCAATTTTGTATAGTGAGATGAATTTCAGGTCAAACGGAGGAAAATATGCACGGAATTGCAAAGGAAAAGTCGAGGTATGAAAATTAACAAAAAGTGGCAAAATAGTGAGTTGGGGCGATAGCTCCATGTCACGGAGGTGGACCTCCGCGTTACCCTCCGTGACACGCTGAGGTATAATCCGGATTTTTTAAAATTTCCAGAACAGGCTCGCGATGGCTCCGTGTCACGGAGGCAGTGCACCGCGATGCACTCCGTGACACGTTACCGTGCATATCGCGACGGGTCACACCGGGTCGCCGGGTGACCCGCGCGATTTTACTAATTTTTAACCCCGAAAAACCCTCCCTTTCTCTTATTTTTCAATTACTCCGCGACCAAAACCCCCAAAACCCATCCCCCTTCAACGTGACACGGAGTAGGCTAAGAAAATCATCAATTTTACGTAAATTCTTCAACTTCAAGGTATGTTCTTCGATTCCACCTCATTTCTTGTTGATTTTCTTCGATATTGAGCATGTGAGGTGAGCTAAGGTTGCCCTAAGTAGAAATTAATCATGAATTCAATTGAATTGTTGTTAATGAATGTTCGGAATGTCGTTGTGAATGCTTGAACTCGTTAATTGCATAAATTAATCGAATTTGCTTGATAATATCATTTCTGGGGCTTGTTTTTGAATTTGAAGTTGAAAATGTAGTGAAGTTGTGAATTTCATGCCGGGATGTACATGTTGAATGAGATGAGTCGATGTACTAATTGTTAGGATGTTAATATAACGACGGATTCTCGGGTTAGAGGAATATAGAAATTTGTAAGAATTTGGTTGGTTGTATAGGTTCGTGTAGATAATTTTTTGTTGTTGTTTTCGTTTCTTTGATTTTCCTTGCTAAGTGCGATGGGTAAAAGGTTATCGATGGTAGTGATTGTGATTAACTGTATGAAGTTTGAGTAGTACGCAGAAGATATACCGTCGAATTTTTCGAACGCACCAAGAATGATTGTATAGTTGGTTATTGTGTGTAAATAAAGATAATCTTGCCGTATTGTTGTAACTGTAGCTAAGGACTAAGTGTGGGGTAACCTAGCTAAACCCGACCTTAGCCGAAGTTAATATCCACTGGCTTAACATTGATCTTGTCTACTTGGGTTGATAGGTAAAATGGCAAGCAGGCAAGAGAAAGGGAAAGGCGCATCAACTTCGGGCGCCGGAAGGAAGCGAATCAGACTGGGCACAGCAGTCCCAACAGCACCACCAGTTCCACGCGGCCAACGCCGCCAATACGGAACAAGATGGGTGACGGATGAGGGGAAAAAGTGCTACGCAGCACAAAGAAAACAAATATTTCCCCGAGGAGCACATAGCACGGGAACCATGGGCACAGGAGTTCCCTAGGATGGTACACCGAATCGAGGCAGCTGGGCTCAACTTCATCTTTGAAGAGCCCAAGGAATGTAACTTGCACCTGGTTCGGGAATTTTATGCCAACTGGAACCCTACTATCAGAAGTCACACCATCAAAATCAGAGGGCAACTAGTCACTTTGGAGCCCCACCACCTCAATGCCATCATAGGAGCGCGGGACGCAGATGCCCACGTACTCCGGAAGCTGAACATTACCCCACTGTATGCGGACACCAGACGCACCTTGTGTGGGACTCGATCGACAGCTAGATGGAGCAGACACAAAGAGAGGGGCTACCACCAGACTTTGCCCTATTCACAGATGAACAGGGAAGCCAGAATATGGCCGAAGATTATTTGTTCCTGCCTCATCCCGGGGGTACATATGACAGATGTAACCCGGGATCGTGTATGCCTGGTGTACGCCCTAATGAAAGAGCTGGAGATCAACGTGGGGGCGGTAATTATCTCCGCCATGAAGAGAGCCCGGTTGCATCAGGGGCACAAGTATGGCTTTGGTGGACTACTCACCACCTTCCTCAAGGGCCTAGATGTCGAGGAGGAGGCCCTTGACTATATCCCGCAGATGGAGCGGCGGGCCTTAGATGTTACTAAAACTAAGGCACCCGGCACCACCCACGGGCCAGTGCTTACACTTGGCGAGCGACATGCTTGTGATGATCAGTATATGGCTCGCATGTATTGGATGCAAATGCTCCAGCTGAGGATAGGAGGGAGGCCGACGACAGAGGAGGAGCTATGGCAGCTCGAGCTAGACTACCCCTTCGGCGAGAACGCCAGGGCTCTATGCCGAGTGGGGACAGCATTTGTAGAGCCCACAGATGATGACGTCCCCACAAATGAGGAGACACGTCGGGAGGACTCCGATGTGGAGTCCGATGATGACGACGGGGGGGGGGTTCAGACATGGGAGATGAAGCAGCAGCACCCGACGAAGAAGTGGAATACTTTGACTGATCAGGGAGTTCCACCACCCGATTTTTGTGCTATTTTAATTTTTGTGAACACTGGGGACAGTGTTCGAGCTAAGTGTGGGGTGGGAGTAGTTAGGTGCTGGGCTGTGCTGTTTTGTATGTATGCTCTAATCTATTGTCGTGCATGTGAAATCTTGTTGTTCCCTGTGATTTATGAATTGTTAAGTTGTTGTTCTATATTGTAAATTTATGTGAAATTGATGTGTGTTGCTGAATGTTGCTAGCTGATTCTGTACATATTTTTGTTATCGAAATGATCGATATTTTTAAAATATTTTGTACATATTTTTTCTATCGAAATGATCGATATTTTCGACATTTTTTTTACTTCTTGGGTTTCTCAGCGTTTGTTTTCGGTTCTTTTACCGAGAATGGTCCCATTGAACCGAAGTCATAGTAGTGACCATTCCCTATGATGGATGGATGACGACCGTCTTAAGGGAAATGTAGTCGTTAGGAGTAGTTTTTTTCTATTATTTTTCAGTTTTTTTCTTTGGTGGGTTGCATCCCAAAACATGTAGTTACTGTATGGTTGCGAAATTCTGTTTGCGTGTTGTACATGATATTTAAAATGCAAAGGTGATTCGGATGAAAGCATGCAACTTTGTAAATATATTGAGATACCTAGACCATAGAGTTCGATTCAGTGTGATTAAGGCTTAATGTTTGAATTCCTGTAATTAGCTGATTGAAGAGTCTGTGAATACATCTTGAATTGAGCATGTGCAAAAAGTGTGAAGTGAGGTGTTGTTATTCCATGCTATTGTGACGTGTCTAGAACTTGCCTGGTGTGTATGCAAAACGAAATGAAGGAGGTGTATTGTAGGAAAGGATGTAGGCATTTCTTTGTTTTAACCGAGAGTTTCTATTTTTCCTTGTCGTACCCACCTTGATTGTATACCCTAGTCAGCCCGTTGAGCCTGTAGCCTATTATTTTTTTCTTTTTGTCAAAAAGTGTAAACCGAGATTAATCCCTTCTTTTCGTTAGTCGTAAAGTCGATACAAAACTCTTAAGCGCTTAAGAAGAGAAAATCATTTTCCCAAAGTGTCAAAGAGTGAGAATGGTGAAAAGAAAAAGAAAAGCAGAGTGATAGAAGAAAATAAAAGGTTGAAGGTGCACTTGCTATAAATAAACTTTAATGAAGGTGCATGAATAATCTTTGTTGTTGTGTCAAGTGTGCTTAATACGATGGGCCAAACTAAAGAAAAACATCAAGAATGGGATGATGAAAAAAGAAACAATGTCCATGAGTTGATGGGATGTGTTGAAGAGGCGCTTAAGGATGCTAGTGGCTATTATTGGCTAACCCAATATTTACTAGTTCTGTAGCTTCCATTACAACCAGTAAAGTCCTAGGTGATCTTACATCGCACTTCTTTATATTAGGCAAGCTTATGGGTCATGACATGATGCATGTGAATTCTTTTGGGAGAGAGAGCGAAATTGTGTTTACATGCCCCTGCTTAAAATTTTGTGAGTCATAGGAGCAAAAAGGGGAAGATTCTCTTGTGTTGTGAGGGCACATGCTTGATGAGAGATTAATTTTTGTGTCGGATATCTTGATCAGCTGATTTGCATGAGTTTGCCAATATCGAGAGTCGATTCTTAAAGTCTAGGAGGTCTTGATGTATTGAAGGTCATTGCATTGATAGAACCATGCATGTTTTCTTGATGATTTGCTGTATTGAATAATCGGTATGACCGTAGCCTAAATAGTCGAACCAAAGTAGCGAGGTTGGGATGTAAATTGCATGAAGTGTTGGATTGTTGTTCGAGGACGAACAAGGATTTAAGTGTGGGGTAAGTGATCTTGGGCAAATTTATATGCCCAAGTTATACTCAAAAGTACCATTTTCGCCTTGTTTATCGATCAATGTGTATACATTCTCATGTAATTGGTAATAAAATGTGAATTTATACTAACCAACATGATTAGCATTGTTTTGCAGGTAAAATGTAATTTCGGGAAGCTAAAATGCATGTTGGAGGATATCGGGGATGGAGTTGGATGTGAGCAAGGGACAAGACATTGGACAGCATGAAATAAAGGGGCTCCGCGATGGAGCCGTGTCACGCTACCATCGCGGAGGCCTTCTGCCTGGATGGGAATTTTCAGCCCAATTCCAGTGTGGGTTCGCGATGGGTCCGTGGCACGGTGGCTTGGCTCCGCGTTGCACGCCGTGCCACGTTGGGATTCATTTCCTGGACCCCCAGTTCCAGTGAAGGTTCGCGTCTGTAGCGTGTCACGGAGGCAGTGCTCCGCGATGCACTCCGTGACACGTTGCTTGTTATTCCGGGAAAAATTCCCACCAGTATAAATAGAACACTTAGGTTCATTTTTCAATATTCTAACTTGGTGGAGCAAGAACGTGGGTAACAGGCAGTTGAGGGGACGAAAATATCAGGGTTTTTCTCTCTTTCCTTCTTCTTTAATTCAATTGCTTGTATGTTTAACACTCATTTAACGATGTTTAATCCACAAATGAGTGGCTAAATCCTCTTCTTGCTGAGGTTATGAATAATTGTAGTGAAATGGATTGTTGATCGTAGTGGTTTTTCATCTTTTGTTCCATGTTGTTCTATTAATTTTTGTTCTTACTGCATTAATGTGTGGCCTACGTTAATGTATATCTAAAAAGTCCGGTTTCACTCGAGAGAGCAAGAAATTGGAAAGTTGTGAATTAATAGGATATGATCTTTTCTTGGTTTGGGAAAATTGGGAATTGATTTACTTTCAGGATAGAAATATACCTGAAAGTCGTATTAGTCAATTTAGGAACCGGGTTTGTATGGCTAGAACATGAATTGCATTTAATCACAGAAATGTAGGTGGATGGTTCATGATTCTTAAGTGAGGTTAAATACGAGAGTTTTAATCTCTTGGCAATAGTTCTTGGCTAGCAACTAGAGGAAAAGACTAACCAAATTATATCGATAATTAATTTCATTACATGTTCGTTTAACCTCAGCATGCTCTCATTCATAGTTCAGACTCACATTAGATAGTTATTTTAGATTTAGTATAAAAATTATAAAACAAAATATCAAACTTTTGGTTACACTGTTGTCTACATTTTTAGAATCGAAATATAGTACACTTGAGCAGATTGCACTTCATCCCAGTCCCTGTGGGATCGATACTTGGTTTACTTAAGCCACTTTACTACTTATTCGACCACGTGCACTTGCGTGTAGCTTTATACCCATAGCAAAAGCAACGAACAGTTCCCCGGCAACAGCGCCACTTTTTGATAACGCTCAAAACATACCTCCTACCGAAGTATGAAGTGGACGTTGTCAATAAGGAACCCAACTAGATGTTGGGGTTGACCCCACAGGGAATATGGAAGAGCTAGACTAATGCCAATAAGTGAATTTGTTAGGTAGTTACTACAAAAGGGGGGGTTTAAAGAAAATAATGACTAAAAACAATTATTAGAATTGTGTTGTAAATTCAAGAAATATAGCTAACTTGGGTTTGTGTTCCCATGGGTTCATAACTGCTTCGGGTATACACAAGTGATCAATTCCAATGCTTTACTTGTAGGACTGATAACTAGGGTTCATCCAAATGACTGGTTTGTCCTTATTGGATGACTATACTCAATCACCGGGTCAGGTCTCATGAGCAATTGAAAATTAACCATTATCAATTTGTAACAAATATAACTATCCTACAATCCTAGCTCAAGTTAATACAATGATCATCAAGACCAAGGCTTTGTTGTAATTCTCTTTTCCTAATCTCTACCTCTCTAGGCTCAAGAAAGTAAAGAATTTGGGAAAGTCCTAATGTTGTTTACTGTTAAGAAATGTTAAAGTATGAAGAGAATACAATACAAGCGTTTTGCATTGATTTTGAATCACTTTTGTGCAAACCTAGCTTGTTAATACACCATGGTTCCCACAACCCTAGCTATGGAGGTTTTAGCCTCTCATAGTTGCAAGGTTGTGATATGCATTCACAATTAAATACATAAATCAATACTTAAAAGTATAGATGAGAGAAAAACTTCGTTGATTAAATATGGAAAGTATCAAGAACAATTCACAAGATCAAGAAGAAAATCAAGAAAAGATTGATCACAAGTTAATCAACTCAATTCTATGTTCTCTCGTGATGGTCTACCCAAAACTAACAATGTCTCACGAAATCTGATCTTCTCTAATGAAAATAAAACATAAAATGTATTTATACAGGCATCAAAATCCTTTTCCTAAGCTAACAGGGTAAACTTCCATATTTGCTGCTGCACAAGCCACGACCAAACCTACGACCCGTAGAAGGCTTGTACGGGTTGTACCTGCTATCCATAGGTCTTCAGCTTCCTAAAATTCGGCTAAGTGTTGTGCCTTGGTATGACTTATACCAACTTCCTACGAGTCGTACCTTGCATCTGTGGTTTGAAGCTGGATACTCTGAATTTCCCTGAAGTTTGTCATGATTGTGTTGGTACGACTCGTACCTTGCTTCCATGACTCGTACTTAGTTATCCGTACCCAGAGTCATCCCTTGTGCAATTTCTCTGAATATTTCCACGACTTGAAGTTATGGCTTGTACCATGCTCATACGGCTCGTATTGTGAGTCGTGGATTGCATCTTTCTCAGCTCAACATTCTGAATATTTCCACGAGTCTTAGTAGGATTTGTACCATCAATGTAAGACTCGTACTAAGACTGTCATTTTGGCTCTTTTTCTGTCCTTTTAAGCTTCTTTTGCACAATCTTTCTCCGACACCTAAGTTTACCTAAAAACACAAGAAAAGTACCTCATATCTAATAAACAAACTTAAGTCCATGTTATTTTCTTTAGTTTTGAGCGTCGAAAGTGTTGTAAATTCACAACACATCACCACACCAAGCTTGATGAAGTTCAAGCTATCTCTAGCCTTGACCTTTTAATGGAGTGAGGATATGGGTTTTGACTATCTCTAGCTCAACCCCACATATCCAGACTTTAAATCCCCACTATTGTTTCCTCACCCATATCTCACTTTCCTTCTCAAGCTCAAGCAAGATAAGTAAACTAAACTAGTGTTTGCAACCACTAATTTTTATATTAAAATTTACAAGAAATACTAGATCCATGCATTTAGATTAAATTTAAGAACAATTGAACAATACCCCATTAAAGTAAACACTCATCAAGCACACACCCCTAGGTAGTAAATTAGCTACTCATAAATGAAGATAAATCATCAATTGTAATCATCTTAATAGTAAATTGTACGTAGCTCAAAATATTAATAATAGTAAGAAGAACAATGTACTCTCCCTTTGTCTCACTACTTCTCTCTATAATTCAATGTTATGCTATGATGTGTTATCCCATGGGTGTGTACAAATGGGGTGAAACAAATCTTAAACTTTCTTGTGTTCAACTTCCCAAAATTTCCCTTGGAAGCTTCTAGGTGCTTAGGAGCCTTTCTGACATTTTTACCCTTATATTAGCGAAATGGGTCACTTGCTTTTCACCTATGGTTTGCAGAGCAAATTTGTGGTTCACAGGTGAAAAGCAGGTGCAACTGTGGGGGCACCTGCATTTAGCAGGTGTAGATCTGCGGCCAACAAGTGAAAAGCAGGTGTAAGGCAGTCCCATCTATGGAGGCACCTGCATTTAGCAGATGCAAAAGCATGTCCAAAGCAGATCCATCTGTGTTACACGTGTGTTTAGCATATGCAAATCTGCAATAACAGATGCAAAAGAATGTGCAAAGCAGATTTCTTTAAGTACAAATCCGCTATTATCTTTGTTTCCTTCAAATGCCTACACAAAGAAGAAAAAGGGTATAAAACCTTTCTAAATTTTGTGAAAACAAAGAAAATAATTCATGCTTAAAAAGCCAAATGAGTTGGTAAATTACCAACTATCAAACTCCCAAACTTGAACTATTTCTTGTCCTCAAGCAAAGCATTCACTCACAAGAAGAATTGACTTAAGTTTATCACATTATAAGAGCTGCACAATGTCACGACCCGAACATAGGCCTAGATCGAGACACGAAACCTAGAACTTTAAATGGCTCCAAATCAACCCATAGCATGAACATGATAACTAATATCATCATAACAAGGCTGATAACAAAATTCTGAAATAGCGGAAGTCTGAATAACAAAACATCTATCCAACGGTAACATTATAATACTGAATTCGAAGCTGAAAATATGAGTTTATGTCTGAAAAGCCTCTAACATACTAACGAGCTAATGGGAAAGCATCCCAACTAGCTCACTAGAAGTCTGAAACTGAAAATAACATAACTCAACTAACTGAAGGTTCTCGAAGGATGAGGACTCACAAAAAATAGCACTAGCATAAACCCGGGAGACTGGCTAACGGCGGGACTGAGTCTGAATGTCTGAACCTGTATCATGAAATGACACAGCATAGAGTATGTGGTCAGTACTTGGAATGTACTGAGTATGAAGGGTAAGTCAAACAGGCTGAGTAAATAAAACTAAAATCATACATATCATATATCATAAATCATAACATCATAAGATTCTGAGAGTAAAGGCTGCATGCTGATATCTGAAACCATGAATAGACATAAAATGAAAATAAGTGTAGATGTCTTTCCATATCTGAAACCATAGGTAAAATCTCATAAACTGATTCTTGGATCAAACCTGTTGAAAACATGATATAATATCTATAGTATCTGCATTACTGAAATCATGAGGAATAATGGGAGACTCGTCTTGACCGACAACCACCATATATGAGCTCATAATGATCCCACGTCTTGCCCACGTAGAGGAGGGACATCCTAAGCCTTGCTAGGATGAAGGATTAAATAAGGTGTGATATTAGGTTTGCCCTTGGGCCAGGAGAAACTCTCTCTTGAGAGGCCCCAAAGTATACCTACGTTGGCGCGTAGCTTATGAGGCTGGGGAACCTTGGAACCCCTAGCCTACTCTATGCTAGACACTACTCCCAAAATATATATAATGCTCATATAATCATATATCAAACATAACATAAATCTTAACATATGGGGAGTCTTGACTCCAAAACTTGAGATGATTAAACTTATTAGCCTTGGCTAGATCATGAAATCATACTTAACTTGAGTGGGCTTGCCAAAATCTTAACATCATGCTTGCATGAAATAGACATCATAAGTAAAATCATAAATACATACATGGGTAATTTGTAAACATTCATACATGCTATATATTTCATCATACTTGAAACCATCAATCATAAACTATACTTTTTCATAATCTTGCATAATTGGGAAAAGTCTTTTAAAACTTAAACTCATGAATTTGTAATTAAAAACATGCATAAAAACTACCCATTACTCATAAAACATACTTTAAAATACATAGGGAATCAACCCATAAACAATTTGTAAGAAAATCTATGAAATTAGATTGAGATCACTGTTAAATCATGATTTGAATTGAGATTTGCTTCATGAAATTAAGGAGAATTATAAGAATGAGGGTGGAGGAAGTCCTCATTCATGGCCTCACATACTTGGAAGAATCAAATCTACACTTTCCGTAAAAAATCCCAAAGGAATTTGAAGATAAATTGGGAAATTCTAGGCTTGATCTTCAACGGAGGGGTCTAGGCTTGAATGTGTGGGAGGGGAATGGTTAGAATAGGCTTAACCCCTATTAAAACCCTCCTAATAGAGCTTAAAATGATGTATTTTAGGGCTTAGGAGCTCAGGAATTACGAAAACACCCTTACTAAATTCGCAGAAAAACTGTCACTACCAGTCACCACAAGGGACTTGATGAGTCATGGGGTCTACTAACAACTTGAGGTCCTCTCTCGTCATCTTCACTGGGAAACTCCTCATTTACTGAACATCCTCACCCCATGGGTCACTTGACGATTCGTTAGGTACATGACTACTCGTCCCTCAATCCATTGCCAACACTGCCAAAACCCTCCCTCGCACACTTCACGAGGGACACCACGACTCGTGGGTGACACGACGACTCGTTACTTCCTTTCTTCCTAATCACTGGGAATCCTGATAACAAGCCACCTGACGAGTGGTGAAGTGACATCACAACTCATTCCTTAACCCGTTAGATCTCCTGGTCTGCAACTTTCACTACGTACTTAACGGCCACACTAAATACTCGTTGAGTCACACGAAGAGTCATTTCTTGACCCGTCGCCACTAGTAAAAACTCCTTTGAAATAGGGTTCCTCCTAACGGGTCACTTAATGACCCATTAGGTCACACCACGAGTCACTGGACGACTTGTTCTGTGACCTGGTGCAGGTTTTTCATGCTTTTTTCGATTCAACCCTCAGGTCTGATCTTACAAACTTTCGGACATTACACACACAAAATCATTAAGACTCAAAACAACCTAAAATCACACACAAACTCAAAAATTAAAAAGACTCAAATAAGTGCACAAACTTCATGGCACCACCATCAAGACTTGGCAAATATCACTATCAATTTCTCATTTAAAAATAGGGGCATCTTCATTCAAATCAAAATTACAAACACCTCTAGTCATTGACATTCAACATTCAAGGTTTTCCTAGAAGTTCATCACTCAACTTGTCACATTCATACCTCCTAATTGAAATCAATACTTCCATATTTTTACTCCAAGGATGTATTTCCACTCACCACAAGAGAGAATCACAATCACATTCATCAATTTCACAAAAATTAGGATTATAAAAGGATGCAATTATGTTCACTCTCACAAAAATATTCAAGTGCACACACATTGAACCATAGACTTGCCCTTCATGTAACTCGCTATTAATGTAGAGTTGCTAACTTGGAATCAATAAGGACTTGTAGGTCATAATGAAGGCTAGGGGTAAGGTTAGGATAATTTTTAGTTCTAGTGACTAGAACCTCCCTAATGCCTTTGTGATACACATCAAACATCCTGCTCATACATAGCGAGTCAACTCCACCTTGTCTCTCCTTTTCACAATCCGTGTTCCCCAAAAAGAGCCACCCTTTTAACACCTTCAATTTCTTCATAAAGCCTCTTCTATACAAGAGATATCACCATTCAATTCATTTCTTTCTTTTCTTGATTAAAGGTTTTTCAACCAGCCATTTTATTTTCTCATCAAGCAATTGGTGCTACTTCACGTTGAAGCTCGCTTCTCTTTTCCCTTTTGTGCACACCCTCCAAACCTTGGGCTTCAAGCCCCCATTTTAGAAATTAGGGAAGAGAAGATGCCAAGTAGAGGATTCACAAAGGGTTTTAGGCTTGTAATGAGGTTTCCAAAGAAAAGAATTAAGGCTCAAAAATTTGTTCACTAGGATTGATGTTAAAGGAAGGTCATTTTGGTGAAGTGACTATCCAAGAAGGGTCTACAGTCATCTCCCAAGTTTGGCTACATATAGGATTTCTTATTGAATCACATTCTGGACAAGTTCTACATGATAAGCATACTAAAAAAAAAAGCTTACACAAGGCATCACACTCCAAGGAGTCTAGATATTCTCAAGGTCAACTCAAAGGCATGTCATTAACAAGCTATTCTGAATTTTGCACACTCATTTTATGAATCAAAAAGTCAGACAAAGAATGTAGAAATCATGACAACAGAATGCTCTTTTCCAAATCCATTTGCCACTTTTTCCTAACAATCACAATGTTTATGCTAGGTAAAAAAATATTTGGTGTTTACTCTCAAAATGAGTGCAACAAGAACTCAAAAGAATAACTAAAACATGGCATTTTCCCTTAAGAAAGTCGCCTCTCAATCCATCATAGGAAAATGTCACCCGATTAGATACAAAAATAAGATAAATAAAATTTTCTCCTTGGGAAAGAACCATGGATTAAAGAAAACCCTCGGAGTTTATTCACTAACTACTATCTACAAGGACGATCCTAAATAGCAAGCAATGACGGTTTACCCTTAAAAAAGGATGTCACTCAATCTATCATAGGGTCAAATCATGCATCACTAATGAGTGGGTTACTGAGACTTTACCCCCAACGAAAATAATGCATTGTCCTTGATGCACAAGGTTAAAAAATATAAGGGAAGAATGGGTGAAAGAACTCCGTAGATCGGTGGAGGCATTTGCGAACTACAAGTTAGTATCTACCTAAGGATCTGTATTGGAACTGCGGCCTGCACAACGGAATCTGCATTTCACAGGTGGGGCGCAAAGTCACTTCTTCTGAACCTTCTCTAGCCAGGAATTTTAGAAATAACCTGTGCTAGGCTTGTGTTTCGCACCTTTGGATCTGTGGTTCGCAGGTCTAGCACAGATTCATCACTTTTGAGCATTTTTTTCTTTGAGAATTTCTGGTTGGCACATGTCACGCCACACCTTGGGAGGCATGACTGGCACCTGGTGCCCTACTAGGACCTGAATTACTGAGCTGACTGAGCCTAAGCACCTCTGGTGCAGGGAAGACTCTAACTCTATAATCAAGAAAACAACGGGCTATATAGCGGCTATAAATACAACCCCCGATCGACAAGGCCTATAACCACCTGTGAAAAATAAACAGCTAACAGAGACAAACAATCATAGGGAGTCCTATGCGGGCCGACAAGGCCACCATGATATCTAGTTATAACTAGAAAGTAAAACCAGATGCTAAACTAAACTATGATCGGCAAGGCCACTAATCAACAACTAAACAGGGCCCCACACGTCCAACACCCATAATCTAAAACACATATGGGCCCTACACAACTGATATTATCGAACCACAGGGAATTAACACAATCTGCAAGCCTCTAGGATTAATAAGATGGTCGGGACAAGGCCCCGACCTACCCATACTGTACAAATAAAAAAAGTAAACCTCTATCACACAAGCTCCAGAAGAAGGGAGCTAACTGCTCTTTACAGCTGACTGGAACTACGAGGGACCTGCTCCTCGTCTATCTGCACCTGCAAGCAAGTAATGCAGCACCCCAGAAGAGGGCGTTAGTACCACAGGTACTGAATATGTAAGGCAGTAACTTTAAATGACTGAAAGTAAGAAATAGAACTGACAATGACTGAAGTAAAGAAAACGGACTGAAGATTACTGAATTAGTGAAATCAGGGTTAAACATAACTGTAATAAGGAGGGTAGGGGTCATATCTGACAAGTGAGGCATCTTAATATCTAACTATTAGTAACTAAAGCAAGCATAAAACTTACCTGGCTCCCATAAGCCGGAAGGTACAATCAGCACAGAATAATCCACTTGGGCACCCATTAGCCCTAGTGAGTACACCTCAATCTATATACCCCTATCCAGGTCATACTGAGTCAACTACCAGCTATAAGTGTCCTGCCGATCCCCTGGGTCTGAAACTGGGCCCGCTCGGCCCCTGACAATAGTTGTGTCTGAGTCCAGAGGACTCCTGATATCTACACCCTCGGCGTAAACGCTCGACGGGGGTGTGTATAAGGCCAACCAAGGCATATGAGGATTTTGATCCCTATCTTCGTCCCTTGTTGATGGCATGTCGCTCCGTAGAGCGACGTATCCTCGCCCCTCGTTGGCGGCGACACAGCTATTAACCCTGGGGGGGTCACGAAAGCAATACAGGTGTAATCTAGCCCAGAACAATACAAATTTTGAGCCTCAACTGACAACAACAACTGGACATGATAGCATACTCCTAACATGCTTTACTGGGATTCATACTGGACTACTATGCTGAAGAAACTACCTTACAGAAAGAAAATGCCTCAACATACCTCGTTCGTTGTTTACTGATTAACTGGTGTTCAACTGCCCTTCTCAACTGTAATCATATTTAACGGAAGAATAGGGATGCTTTATTACTATATTCAAAGTAAATAATAACTTATATATATACTGACTATACTTCAACTTATCGAAAGACGATCAAAAACTCGTAATTTCTCAGGAATCTAGAAGGGAGAAATGCTTACTTTAGGCATGTGATCATATTCACACTAGTTTGAAATAATTCCACCAACTTAGGCTCGGCAGGACGACGATTCACCGGGCGTATTTTACGAAAATAACTCTGCAGAGATGCTCTCTTAAGCCTTATACTTCACTACCCGGAGTTAATTTAGATTTGGACGGCGTTTAGCGGTGTAATCGCATGATTATTATGATCTCCCTTTGCTTCTACCTCTGTTATGGCCGAGATTTGTATGGAAATAACATAACATCTAAGTGTGAGGCCTTTATATACTTGAGGCGACAGACAGGGCGACGTGGCACTCTGCCGGTCGTGCCAATTTACGGGCGTTCCATGTTGTCTAACGTGAAGGGGCTTCTCTGTTCCACTTTGCCCCTCTGGGCAATTTGGTTCCGCCTCCTCCGGTGAAATCCGAACTTGCACCCGTTTGGCCTTCCCCGGGCCCTTTTCTCATATGTATGACACTCTAAAACTCTCAACCAACATATGAATAGGCTGACTAAACGTTAGAAACTTATGGGGTGTAACATCCTCCCCCCCTTAAGAACATCGTCCTCAAATGTTAACTTCTGATTGCAAGAACCTTAACCTTGCAATTACTTATTCTAGAAAAATTTCGGCAGAGTCTCCCCTGTAATATGGACTATCCAAAAACCCTGAAATGCAGAAAAGTCCAATATAGGTACTTCACATATTACTATAGCGTTCACTTTACAATAGACTGAAGTCAATTATCTCACATATACATGTATATAATGCAACTTATGATACAATAACAACATACCTCTAGCTGCACAATCTGATTAAATCTGAAATAACTAAGGATATCTGGTTTTTATATTGTCTTCTACCTTCCAGGTCATCTCCTCTCGGTTCTTATTTCACCATAACACTTTAACGGAAGCAACATCTTTAGTTCTTAGTCTACGGATTTGCCGATCTACTATGGCTACTGGAGCTTCTTCATAAGCTAACTCCTCGGTGATTTGGACGTCTTTGACTAGGACAATTCGGGAGGGATCTCCTATACACTTCCTCAGCATTGATACGTGAAAAAATGGGTTAACGGATTCTAATTCTGGAGGTAAATCCAATTGATAAGCCACCTGGCCTACCCTTCGGCAAATCTGATAAGGCCTAATAAACCTCGGGCTGAGCTTTCCTTTCTTACAAAATCTCGTCACACCCTTCATCAGTGAAACCTTCAGCAATACCCAGTCACCCACATTAAACTCTAGGTTTCTCCGCTGCACATCAACATAAGATTTCTGGCGGCTCTGAGCAGTCAACAGACATTCCCTGATAAGGTTTACTTTCTCTTCTGACTGATGAATAATATCTAGCCCAATCGATGCCGATTCTCCTACCTCAAACCAACCAGCTGGAGATCTACACCTCTGCCCATATAAAGCTTCATAAGGCGCCATCTGAATTGCTGAATAATAACTGTTATTATAGGCAAATTCAATAAGCGGTAGATGTTCATCCCAGCTACCTCCAAAATCTAGCACACACGCCCGTAACATATCCTCGAGCATCTAGATTGTACGTTCTGCCTGCCCGTCTGTCTGAGGATGGAAGGTTGTTCTCAAGTTAACTTGCATCCCCAGGCCCCTCTAAAAAGATTGCCAAAATTTAGCTGTAAACTGCGCCCCTCGATCAGAGATAATTGACAACGGAACACCATGAAATCGGACTATTCCTCTAATATACAATTCAGCGTAGTCCTCGGCTAAGAAAGTAGCCCTGACTGGCAAAAAGTGAGCTGATTTTGTCAACTTGTCAACAATTACCTAGATAGAATTATATTTAGGCCTGGTACGAGGTAACCCTACTACGAAATCCATATTAACTACCTCCCATTTCCATAAAGGCACGACTATATCCTGTGTCAGTCCGCCTGGTTTTTGATGTTCAACTTTCACCTGTTGGCAATTGGGACATTGAGCTACGAGTTCTACTATCCCCTTTTTCATTCCCGTCCACCAGTAAATCTCTGTTACGTCATGGTACATTTTTGTCGAACCTGGATGGAGAGAGTAATGGGCATGGTGTACCTCGCCCATATTTTCTAGCTAAGCCCTGCCACATCTGGAACGCAGAGGCGATCCGTATATCTCAAAACTCCATCCTCGATTACTTGGAAATATGTCACTTCCCCTCGCTGGACCCTATTTTTGAGCTGAATCAGGCTGGGATCTTCATACTGTCGTTCTTTCACTTTCAACCACCAATGATGACACTGCGGTATTCTGGATTACCGCTCCATTGTCTCCTGACTCTACTATACGAACGACTAAACTAGCTAGCTAATGCAATTTTCAGGCCAATTCCTACCGCTCGGGCTATAAATATGCCAGGATTCCCATGGATTTGCGTCTAAGGGCATCTGCTACAACATTGGACCTTCTTGGGTGATACAAAATATTCACATCATAATCCTTTAATAGCTCGAACCAGCGATGTTGCCGCAGATTCAACTCTTTCTGGGTGAAAATATACTACAGGCTTTTGTGATCAGTGAAAAGATCTACGTGGACGCCATACAGGTAATGTCTCCATATTTTCAAGGCATGAATCACCGCGGATACTCTAGGTCATGGGTAGGGTAGTTCTTCTCATGCTTCCTTATCTTTCTGGAAGCATAGGAAATCACCTTACCATGCTGCATCAAAACACATCCTAACCCAACACCCGAAGCATCACAATAAATTGCATAATCCTCTATTCCTTCTGGAAATGCTAGCACCGGTGTTGATGTCAATTTGCATTTCAGTTCCTGAAAGCTCTGCTCACATGCCTCAGTCCAATAGAATTTTACTGCCTTCTGTGTCAGTTTGGTTAAAGGTGCTGCTAAAGTGGAAAATCCTTCCACGAACATTCTGTAATACCCGGCTAACCCTAGGAAACTACGTACCTCGGTCGGAGTGGTAGGTCTAGGCCATGTTTTCACTACCTCTATCTTCTGAGTATCTACTTGTATACCAGCATCTGACACAATATGGCCTAAAAAGGCTACTGAATTCAGCCAAAATTCACATTTAGAAAATTTTTCATATAGCTGGCGATCTCTGAGAATTTGGAGCACTGTTCGTAGATGACCCTAGTGATCTGCCTCTGAGCGGGAATACACCAGAATATCATCGATAAATACTATCACGAACAAGTCCAGGTATGGTCTGAAAATGTTGTTCATCAGGTCCATGAACAGTGCTGGGGCATTTTTCAGTCCGAAGGACATGACTAGAAATTCAAAGTGGTCATATCTAGTCTTGAAGGCAGACTTTGGAATATCTCTTTCACGAACCTAGACTTGATGATATCCTGACCTTAAGTCAATCTTTGAAAAATACCTCGCTTCCTGTAGCTGATCAAACAGGTCATCTATTCTGGGAAGCGGGTACTTATTCTTGATAATGACTTTATTCAGCTGTCAATAATCTACACACATACAGAGGGAGCCGTCCTTTTTCCTCACGAATAGAACTGGTGCACCTCATGGTGAGGTACTCGGCCGGATAAAGACCTTATCTAGCAAATCCTTCAATTGTTCCTTTAGTTCTCTGAGTTCAGCAGGAGCCATTCGATATGGAGGAATAGATATAGGCTGAGTGCCTGGTAATAGATCGATTGCAAAATTGATTTCCCTTTCTGGGGAAATACGGGGAAGCTCCTCTGGAAATACGTCGGGAAATTCATTAACCATTGGAATGGACTGAAGGGTCAGAGGCTCTGCCCGAACATCCTGAACTCTGACAATATGATAAATGCACCCTTTTGCTATCAATTTTCTCGCCCGAAGATAGGAAATAAACCTACCTTTTAGCGCTGCTGTTTTACCGTTCCACTCCCGTACTGCCTCCCCTGGAAAGTGGAATCGGACAATCTTGGTCCAACATTCAACATTGGCATAGCATGGAGCTAGCCAATCCATACCCATAATGGCATCAAAATCAACCATTTCTAGTTCTATCAAGTCTGTCGTAGTCTGATGACGGCAACCTCTACTGTACACCCCCGATAGACCCTTTTGGCTATGATAGAGTCACCGACGGCTGTAGACACTGAGAAAGGTCTTCGATGAAATTCTGAAATAATACTAAACTTCCAAGCCACTAACGATGTAACATCAGACAAGGTGGATCCTGCATCTATCAACACATAAGCAGGATGAGAGAAAATGTTCAGAATACCTGTCACGACATTTGGTGACGACTCTGACTCCTATCTCCCCGGTAGTGCATAAGTACAGACTGAGTCGGCACCTGAACTGGAGGCCCCTGATCTGCTTCGGCCCTTGCCTGCTAAAACTGAGGGCCTACGCCCTACCGGGGATGCTGGAGCTAGTGATCCGGCCGAGGACCTATCCTATTGATCCCGGTCACCCTGATCCCTAGCTGGACAATTCCTCATCTGGTGACCCTCCTGTCCACAAATGTAGCATGCGGTGGAACCATACCTGCATGCTCCAGAGTGGCGTCAACTGTAAATAGGGCAAAGCGGTATTGTAAACCCACTCTGCTCCACTACCCTCTGTTGTTGTGAACCTACTGCTCGCGAACCTTCACTGGGCTCTGGCTGCCCTCGATGACTAGACCTGCTCCTCTGCCACTGCGGTGGAGGCGGGGGTCTAGATGACCTATTTGATAACCATGGCCTAAGTCCTCCCCGAGACTCCTCTTGTAATTCACCCGGTCTGTCCTGCAACGCTGCTCCTGGATTGTCCTCCTAATCTCCCGTTGCCGCTATCTAATACCCTCAATATTCTAAGCAAAAGCCTGCACATGGGAGATATCCATATCCTCTCGTAGTGTGGCTCTGATGTAGGTCTCAACATATTCCGGGTTCAGCCCCATAATAAAGCGGTGTACCCTGGCTGGCATTGTGTCCACAAAAGCTGGCGCATATCGAGCCAAGGAGTCAAACTGCATGGCACATTCCTGAACACTCATCGACCCCTGCTCCAAGTGTAGGAACTGATCAACCCGGGCCTGTCGAATCTCCCGCGGTAGGTAATGATCCAAGAAAGCCTCTGAGAAGCTGGGCCAGGTCAGAGGGGAAACATCACTCCCCCGAGACCTTTTCCAACTCTCATACCAAAGCACGACGATGTCCCGTATCCAGAATACCGCCAACTCAACCGACTCTATAGGTGTAGCATGCATCACCCTAAAAATCCTCTACATCTGGTCTAAAAAGTCCTGAGGGTCCTCGGTCCAATCTGTCCCTGTGAATTGCGGGGGACTTAGTTCTAGGAACTCTCAGACCCTCGAGCTACCAAGCCCTTCTAAGGATTCTACAAATGTAGGTGGCATTGGCGGGCGCTGAGCAGCCATCATCTGGGCTAGCATAACCTTCGCGCACCTGACCTCCTGGTCGGATGGCACGGGTATAGAAACTGCCAGAGGCGGTGCCGCCACACTGGCCGTCCCAAGCGGCTCCTGATGTGGCAGAGACTGCTGGGAAGGTCGAGATGATACCTCCGTATCGTCCTCAGATTGGGCCCATTCTGACTGAGGCTGAGGCACACTGCTGGTGCCCTCTCCTACTGCTACATCTAGCATTCTGCCTATCGTAGAGTGTCGCTTGTCTGACATTTCTTTGTAAGAAAAAGAGTATAATGAGCTTAGGGAGTCAACCCTATACTGTACCGCTCTGTAGCACGACCGAATAAGAAGAAAGAGTAACCATCCTATCATGCCTTGCATCCTCCTACCTATAGAATGTGGTGCACAACACATCTATAGACAAGACTCTACTTAGCAAGGCTTGCAGACTCCCTGGGATACGAACTGCTCTGATATCAAGTTTTTCACGCCCCACCTTGGGAGGCATGACTGGCACCTGGTGCCTACTAGGACCTGAATTGCTGAGCTGACTGAGCCTAAGCACCTCTGGTGTAGGGAAGACTCTAACTCTAGAATCAAGAAAGCAACGGGCTATATAGCGGCTATAAATAAAACCCCCAACCGATAAGGCCTATAACCACCTGTGAAAAATAAACAACTAACAGAGACAAACAATCATAGGGAGTCCTATGCGGGCCGACAAGGCCACCATGATATCTAGTTATAACTAAAAAGTAAAACCAGATGCTAAACTGAACTATGATCGGCAAGGCCACTAATCAACAGCTAAACAGGGCCCCACACGGCCAACACACATAATCTAAAACACATATGGGCCCTACACAACTGATATTATCTAACCACAGGGAATTAACACAATCTGCAAGCCTCTAGGATTAATAAGATGGTCGGGACAAGGCCCTGACCTACCCATACTGTACAAATAAAAAAAGTAAACCTCTATCACACAAGCTCCAGAAGAAGGGAGCTAACGGCTCTTTACGGTTGACTGGAACTACGAGGGACCTGCTCCTCGTCTATCTGTACCTGCAGGCAAGTAATGCAGCACCCCAGAAGAGGGCGTCAGTACCACAGGTACTGAATATGTAAGGCAGTAACTTTAAATGACTAAAAGTAAGAAATAGAACTGACAATGACTGAAGTAAAGAAAACAGACTGAAGATGACTGAAGTAGTGAAATCATGGCTAAACATAACTGTAATAGGTGTAGGGGTCATACCTGACAAGCGAGGCGTCTTACTATCTAACTATCAGTAACTAAAGCAAGCATAAACCTTACCTGGCTCCCATAAGCTGGAAGGTACAATCAGCACAGAATAACCCACTTGGGCCCCCATTAGCCCTAGTGAGTACACCTCAATCTATATACCCCTATCCAGGTCATACTGAGTCAACTACCACTATAAGCGTCCTGTTGATCCCCTGGGTCTGTAACTGGGCCCGCTCGACCCCTGACTGTAATTTTGTTTGAGTCTGGAGGACTCCTGATATCTAAACCCCGGGCGTAAATGCTCGGCGAGGGTGTGTATAAGGACAACCACGACATATGAGGATCTGGATCCCCATCTTCATCCCTTGCGGACGGCATGTCGCTCAATAAAGCGACGTATCCTCGCCCTCGGCGGGCGGCGACACATCTATTAACCCTGGGGTGGTCACAGAAGCTATACAGGTGTAATCCATCCCAAAATAATACAAATTGTGAGCCTCACTGACAACAACAACTAGACATGATAGCATACTCCTAACATGTTTTACTGGGATTCATACTGGACTACTATGCTGAAAAAACTAACTTGCCGAAAGAAAATGCCTTAACATACCTCGTTCACTGTTTACTAGTTAACTGGCGAGTATCGGCTCGTGTTCAATTGCCCTTCTCAACTGTAATCATATTTAACAGAAGAATAGGGTTGCTTTATTACTATATTCGAAGAATACAATAACATATATATATATATATATATATATATATATATATATATATATATATATATATATATATATATACTGACTATACTTCCATTTATCGAAAGATGATCAAAAACTCGTAATTTCTTGAGAATCTAGAAGGGAGAAATACTTACTTTAGGCACGTGATCGTATTCAAACTAGTTTGAATTAATCCACCAACTTAGTCTCGGAGGGACGACGATTTGCTGGGCGTATTTTACGAAAATAACTCCGCAGCGATGCTCTCTACAGCCTTATACTTCACTACCCGGAGTTAATTTAGATTTGGACAGCGTTTAGCGGCATAATCGGATGATTATTATGATCTCCCTTCACTTCTACCTCTATTCTGGCCGAGATTTTATGGAAATAACATAACATATAAGTGTGAGGCCTTTATATACTTGAGGGCGGAAGACAGGGCAACGTGGCACTTTGCCGGTCACGCCAATTTACGGGTGTGCCACGTTGGCTAACGCAGAGGGGCTGCTCCGTGCCACTTTGCCCCTCTGGGAAATTTGGTTCGGACTCCTCCTGTGAAATCCTGACTTGCACCCATTTGGCCTTTCCCCGAGGCCTTTCCTCGTACGTATGGCACTCTAAAACTCTCAACCAACATACGAATAGGCTGATTAAATGTTAGAAACTTATGGGGTGTAACAGCACATGCGTTGGACCTTCGTTCTACATATTTGGATCTATGTTCTGCAGGTCCAATGCAGGTACTTCATTTTGGCTCGTTCCACTTTTTTTCACATTCCACATCTTTTTCATACCCTGCACAAGCAAAAATAACACAGACCTAAAGTAAAAAGAAATTTTAAAAAATACATGGGTTGCTTCCTATGAAGCGCCTAATTTAACGTTGTGGCTAAACATCATCAATTTTTACCACTTTTATTTCCACTTTGAGCTTGTGAATTGAACCCCTAGTTTCTTTTCTACTTTTCTACTCCACTCAAAGAGTAGTGGTGTAAGAATAAAGTTGCTAAGCAATAGATGTCACATCTAGAATTTCTTGGCCCTTAAAGGAGGGATGTCTTTGTCCTTGTTGGTATGACAAACTTTAAGATGAAGTCTCTTTGATCTTCCTCTTCAAAGTCCTCCATAAACTTGGTTTCCTAAACTTCCATATTTGTAATTCCCTGGAAGTGCCTAATACTAGACTCGAGATTTAAAAATGGAAGTTGGAAGAAATCTAGAAAATCATCACAGAACGGGTCATGTAAAGGATCGTTGGTTCCACCAACGATCCGTAGGAAGTGTCTGTGGTAAGGTGCAGCAGGGTTGAAGTTGGGAGAAACAACTCAAGGAACAACCCGTGGTTTGATGTCACGAGTCATTGTTTGAGGTCGTGGTGAGACTGGTCCTTAGCCTAGGAGGAAGTAACGGGTCACAGGACGACTCATTCTGAGCAGCAACAGATCATGGTAAGAAACCTTGGGAAGGAGTAGGCAAATCTCCAGTAGAGATAACGGATTGAAACCACGACTCATTAGAAGGAAGCACGAGTCGCGGTGTGGCTCGTGGGAAGGCCCAGGTGCAGGTCGTCAGGGGGAAACAACGAAAGATACAATGGACCATACCTTGTTGTAACAACATTTCCTGTCGAGTCGTGGGATTGAACCTAAGAAGTTAAGAATAGGCAGGGGATGTAATGGAGGATACCACGAGTCGTGGTATCAAGGCACGACCCGTTGGATCGGTCGTTGTCATTGGTAGTGCAGAATTTTCAGAAATTTCATTAAGGGTATTTTCGTCATTCTTAAGTCCTAGGGTCCTAAACTACATTGTTTAAGGCTCGAAATGTAGTGTTTTAGGAGGGGGAAATCTATCCTAGGCTCATTGATATCAACACATGCATATTGAAGGGGTTTAGGAGGTGATCAAGTTAAAATTCTTCAATCTTTCCTTCAATCTTTCATTGGGCTTTCAAGGAGTGGTAAAATTTGATCTTCCCTAGGTATGTAGGGTTATGAGTGGGTGAATTCATTCACACCCATGCCCAATCTCTCCTAACTCATGAAATTTTAATTGAAAATCTTATGGGGTTTTATTCTAAATCTTATGAAATCCTATTGATCTATCTATGGGTCACTACTTCTCATGTTTTACATCCTATTTTACAAATCATGATCATAATTTACAACTAATTCGATTATAAATTTGTTGATTTAAATTTTTACTAAATTATGCCGAGTCATACATGTTCTATAATAAATTGAGTTATGATTTTACCTTGATTATGATGTTCTTTAACCCATCATGATTTATGATTTATGATATGGATTTATTCAAATTCCTATCATGTATTTATGAATTATTAAATATATACATGTTCTACAAGTATGCATCAACCTCATGATTTATGATTTATGATTATGGCCGACTCACGGGCCTTATCTTCATGGCTAGTTCACATATTTACAAGCATGCTTATGATTATCATGATTTAACTAGCCCATTAATCTCATGTATATTATCCTATGAGCACTATATATGTTTTGGGAGTAGTATTTAACACTGAATAGGCTCGGGGCCCAGGTTTGCCCCGAATCTCAGAACTACATGCCATTGTACGTAATAATGGGACCTCCCTTGAGATTGTCCCCATTTTTCCCTAAATGGGCTTTTCATGAGTGATATCATGCCTTTCGTGGTTCTACCTTTGGCAAGGTATGAACACCCTCCCGACTAGGGATTTACAGGTCGGGCTCCATGTGTGCTCATATGAGGTATGTCGGTTATAAGAATCTCCCATTGTTCCTTATGATTTATGCATGGTTATGTTCATATGGTTTTGGTTCAAGTCATTTTTAATAAAGTTTTTCTTTTATGATTATTCTTTTGGTTAATTTACGAACACTTTGAAAACCTTGAGCCTTATGTTACATTATGATATTTATGTTATGAGCATGTTGTCCTACTCTTATACACTTTTATGTATTTTAAATATCTGTTTTAGTTACCTTGCACTGTACATTCCATGTACTAACCACATACTCTATGATGTATCGTTTTATGATACAGGCTCTAGTACTCAAATTCAGCCTCGACCCTAGCCAGCCTTTCAGAGTTATCATCCCACATCTGTTGGTGAGTCCTTATCTTCCGAGGATCATGCTTTATCAGTTTTCTTTATGTGCTTTTAGTTTTTAGCTTTAGCAAGTTAGTTTGGGGCCTGTCCCATCAATTCATCAGACTTAGAGGCCTTTTGGACAAAAGGATGTAATCAACTTCAGATTTATAATTATTTCTGATGTTATGCTATTTCAGACTTTCGCTAACTTTACATGTTGTTTCTTCTGCTTTAATTGAGTTAGATGTATGTTCATGCCATGGGTTGAGTTAGAGTCCCTCGGGGTTCCTTGTCCCGTGTCTTGATCCAGGCCTACGTTTGGGTCGTAACAAACTTGGTATCAGAGCCATAGGTTTGAAGTGTCCTAGGGTGTCTGAAAGCCGCGTTATGTAGAGTCTTTTTCATGGGTGTGAAGTGCGCCACACTTATGACGAAGAGGCTATGAGACAGTTTAGGAAATGTTCCCTTCTTTCATGATCTCATGTTGTGCGATGAAATATCTATCTATCCTTCTAACTCGTGCTATACATGTTTGCAAAATCATGCCTCCACGTCGAGTAAATGGAAGGAGAAACAGGAACGGCCACGAGAACGGAAACGGAGAAGGGCACCATCAGGCCCCACCATCCCATGGGAGCATGCACCAAAGCCGGCTGCCCATGTTGAATTCAGGGGAGCCATACAAATGCTAGTGCAGGCTTTGACCACCCAGGTCAATCAACAAGCGGTGGCATATCTCCCTCAGAACGGGAATGCGGCGGCGACTCGAGTCAGAGATTTTCTAAGAATGAACCCACCAGAGTTCCTTTGGTCAATAGTAGATGAGGACCCGCACGAATTCATTGATGAGATTCTAAAGATCACCTAGGTCATAGGGGTGTCAAATGAGGAGTCTGTTGACTTGGCCTCTTATTAGCTAAAAGGGGTTGCACATATTTGGTTTAAACAATGGAAAGATAGTAGGGCAGTGGGAGCAGGCCCTATCAGTTGGGAAGAGTTTCATGCAGCCTTTCTGGATCGGTTTTTCCCTCATCAGATGAGGGAACTGAAGGCGGCCGAGTTTGTAAATTTGAATCAGGGTGACATGTCAGTTCAGGAGTATACTCTGGAGTTCACCCGCTTATCCAAGTATGCACCAGGGTTAGTGGTAGACTAAAGGGCTCGGGTGAGCCGATTTGTACATGGAGTAGCAAAATACCTGGATAAGGATTGTAGGATCGCCATGCTGCATCAGGACATGGATTTCCCCCACATAGTGTTACACTCCCAGCAGATGGAGGCGGTGTATCGGAGGCAGAGAGAGGACAAGAGGGCCAGGACAGATAATTACTGGACTTCTTAACCTAGATCGAGGGGCGGAACATCACCAGCAGTCTCATCACAGATCTTTTGCTCCAGCACCATCATCAGCTAATGCACCATCTAGACCACGAGGTGATCATAGAAGCAGGTCTTTAGATTCGAGGGGCCAGGGTAGCATGCAGATAGAGTGCACCTTCATAACTTGTGCAAGGTGCAACAAGAACCATCCAAGGAGGTGCATAGTTGGCTCAAACGCTTGTTTTGGGTGTGCCAAACCTCAACACAGACTCAGGGATAGTCCTTCGGCTAGATCAGGGGGTGGTGGAGCCCGTATATAGATTGCTCAACATTGCGCTTCGACTAGTTTAGTTGGCGGCCAGTGCCAGAACAGGTTGTATTCCCTTGCGTCCCAACAGAAGTAGGAGACTTCCCCCGATGTGGTTACGAGTTTTTCACCTTGATGTTTATGCTTTATTAGATCCGAGGGCTACCTTCTCTTTTGTGACACCTTATGTGGCTAGTAGTTTCGAATTTAGTCCCGAGATCTGGTTACAACCCTTCTCAGTCTCTACTCCAGTGGGTGATTCAGTCGTAGCTAGATGGGTATATAGAAGTTGCCCTATCATAGTCCTTCAGAAAGTCACCTCAGCAGATCTAGTAGAGCTAGCCATGACTGATTTCGATGTTATCCTCGGCACGGATTGGCTATTGCATGTTATGCCTTTGTTAATTGTAGAACCCATGCAGTAGAGTTTAGATTTCTGGGTGAGCAAGTCTTAGAATGAAAAGGTAGTTCAATTGTGCCTGTAGGTCATTTTATTTCCTACCTTTAGGCCAAAAAGATGATTTTTGAAAGTTTTTTGTACCATCTAGTAAGGGTTAAGGATGTTACGTCCAATACCTTGACTATCCAGTCAGTTCCAGTGGTATGTGAGTATCCAGAAGCATTCTAGATGATCTACCGGGTATTCCTCCCGAAAGGAAAAACCATTTTGGCATTGACCTTCTTCCTGACACACAGTTTATATCTATTCCTCCCTACAAAATGGCTCTAGCTGAGTTAAAAGAGTTGAAGGAGTAGTTGAAGGATATTTTGGATAAGGGTTTCATCAGACCTAAAAAGTCCCTGTGGGGTGCACCAGTTCTCTTTATCCGAAAGAAAGACGGTTTTCTTCGTATGTGTATTAATTATTGGCAATTAAACGAGGTCACCATCAAGAATAGGTATCCTCTACCCAGGATTGATGATTAATTTGACCAACTCCAGGGTGCCAAGTGATTTTTGAAGATAGACCTCAGATTTAGATACCATCAGCTCAGAGTGCAGGAGAGCGACATCCCAAAGACAGCCTTCAGGATGCAATATGGACATTATGAGTTTGTAGTTATGTCTTTTGGACTAACAAATGCTTCTGCAGCTTTTATGGACTTGATGAACAGGGTGTTCAAGCCATACCTGGATATGTTCATGATTGTATTTATTGATGACATCCTTATATACTCTCGGAGCGAGGAGGAGCATGCCGCTCATTTGAGGGTGGTGTTGTAGACTTTGAAGGATCGTTAATTGTATGAAAAATTCAGCAAGTGTGAGTTTTGATTTAACTCAGTGGCCCTTTTGGGATATCTGACATTAAGCGAGGGCATACAAGTGGACTCTCAGAAAATAGAAGCGGTGAAGAATTAGCCTAGACCGGTGAATCCTTCAGATACCCGGAGCTTTTTGGGCTTAGCTGGCTACTATTGGAGATTTTTTGAAGGTTTCTCATCTATTGCAGCACCCTTGACCAAATTGGCCTAAAAAAAGGTGAAATTCCAATGGTCGGAGGCTTGTGAGAGGAGTTTTCAGGAGTTGAAGATTCGACTTACCTCAGCCGCAGTGCTGACCCTACTTGAGGGTATCGATGGGTTCGTGGTGTATTGTGATGCTTCAAGGATTGGACTTGGGTGTGTATTGATGTAGCACGAAAGAGTTATAGCATATGCCTCCAAACAGCTGAAAGTTCATGAGAAGAATTACCAGACCCATGATCTTGAATTTGCTGCGGTGGTATTCTCCTTGAAGATATGGAGACATTATTTGTATGGGGTCCATGTGGATGTGTTTACAGAGCATAAGAGTCTACAATATGTGTTTACCTAGAAGGATCTCAATCTTTGTCAAAGGAGGTGGTTAGCGCTACTTAAGGAATATGACATGAGTGTCCTTTACCATCCGGGAAAGGCTAATGTAGTAGCAGATGCACTTGGTAGACTCTCCATGGAAAGTGTGTCCTATGTAGATGAGGGAAAGAAGGAGCTGATGAAAGACTTGCATCGACTTTCAAGGTTGGGAGTTCATTTGGTTGATTTGACCGATGGCGGTTTTATAGTTCAGAATGGATCAGAATCGTCCTTGGTGGCTGATGTAAAAGCTAGACAAGCGAGGACCCCATTTTAGTAAAGTTAAAGGAAGTCATTCAAAATCAGAAGGTAGGGGTCTTCTCCAAAGGGAGAGATGGTGTGCTTCGTTACTAAGGTCACTTATGTGTTCCGGATGTTGGTGATTTGAGGAACCGAATGTTACACGAGGCTCATAGATCCAGGTATCGGGAAGTCTATTGGTGGAATGGCATGAAGAAGGACATCGCAGAGTTTGTAGCTAAGTGCCCAAACTGTCAGCAAATAAAGGTTGAGCACCAAAGACCCGGAGATCTGCTCCAAGATATTAGCATTCCTACTTGGAAGTGGAAAGAAATCAATATGGACTTCATAATAGGTTTGCTTGCACTCTCCGACAATATGACTCCATTTGGATTGTTGTAGACAAGTTGACCAAAGCCGCTCATTTTCTTCCATTCAAAACCACGGATTGGGTGGATGATTTTTGCAAACTATACATCTGAGAGCTAGTTCGGTTGTATGGAGTTCCCTTTTCCATCATATCAGACAGAGGTACCCAATTTACCTCTCAGATTTGGAGGTCATTTCAAAAAGAACTGGTACTCAGGTTAAGCTCCGCACAACATTTCACTAGCAAATGGATGGTCAAGCGGAGCGAACAATTTAGACTCTCAAGGACATGTTGAGAGTGTTTGTGATTGACTTCAAGGATAGTTGGGATGATCATTTTCCTATTATCGAGTTTGCATACAATAACAGCTACCATCCCAGCGTTCAGATGGCTCCGTTCGTGGCTCTCTATGGGCGGAGATATAGATTGCCTATTGGATGGTTCGAAGTTGGTGAAGCTGCAATGATAGGACCAGATTCATTCCATGAGGCTATGGAGAAGGTTCAGTTCATACGAGACAGGTTGAAAACAGCTCAAAGTCGCCAAAAATCCTATGCTGATATGAGAAGGAGAGAATTAGAATTTGAAGTGGATGATTGGGTGTTTCTTAAGGTGTCTCCCATGAAGGGAGTGATGCGATTTGGAAAGAAAGGAAAACTCAGTCCTCGTTATGTTGGCACCTACCGAATTGTGAAACGGGTTGGCAAGGTGGCATATGAATTGGAGTTGCCCTTAGAATTAGCTAACGTTCATCTTGTTTTTCATGTATCACTCTTAAATAAGTTTCTGGGTGATCTAGCTCTAGTTGTCACGGTAGGCAGTGTCGGTGTGAAAGACAGCCTTAGTTATGAAGAAGTTCCAGTGGAAATACTGGATCGTCAGGACGAAGGCTAAGGAACAAGGAAGTAGCTTCAGTGAAAGTTTTATGGAGGAATCAGCATGTTGAAGGAGCTACGTGGTTAGCCAAAGCAGACATGATGGCTAGATACCCACATTTATTCTCCACTGGCTCAGTTCCAGCTTGAGGTATCCATTTTTGCCCTAAAACTCTATTTAGTTTTAATGTTCAGTTCATGTGCCCTATTTTCTTTCATGTATGTGGATGTGTATATGATTCATGAATTCAGTTCAGCAATGTAGTTTGAATCGGAGTTAGTCATTTCGTTAGTTTTCAGCTTAAATGATCAATATTTGAGTCTGATGATAGCATTTCTCTATTTTCTGTATGTTTTCCCATATTCGAGGACAAATGTTCCCAAGGGGGAGATATTGTAATACCCCGGAAGTGCCTAAGACTAGACCCAGGATTTAAAAATGGAAGTAGGCAGAAATCTAGAAAACCATCACAAAATGGGTCATGTAACGGATCGTTGGTTCCACCAATGATCCATAGGAAGTGTCCATGGTAAGGTACAACAGGGTTGAAGTTGGGAGTAAGGGTCAACGAACGACCCGTGGTTTAATGTGACGAGTCATTGTTTGAGGTCATGGTGAGACTGGTCCTTAGCCTAGGAGGAAGTAACGGGTCATAGGATGACTCGTTGTGAGAAGGAATGGATCGTGGTAAGCAACTGTGGGAAGGAGTAGGAAAATCTCCAGTAGAGGTGACGAATTGAAACCACGACTTGTTGGAAGGAGGCACGAGTCGTGGTGCGGCTCATGGGAAGGCCCAAGTGCAGGTCATCAGGGGGATACAACGGATAGTACCTTGTTGTAACGACTCATCCTGTTGAGTCGTGGGATTGAATCTGAGAAGTTAAGAATGGGAAGGAGATTTAACGGACGGATACCACAAGTCATGGTATCATGGCATGACCCGGTGCAGAATTTTCAGGAATTTCATTAAGGGTATTTTCATCATTCCTATGTCCTAGGGTCCTAAACTATGTCTTTTAAGGCTCAAAATGTAGTGTTTTAGGAGGGGAAAATCTATCCTAGGCTCATTATATCCACACATGCATATTGGAGGGGTTTAGGAGATGATCAAGTTAGAATTCTACAAGCTTTCCTTCAATCTTTCATTGGGCTTTCAAGGAGTGGTAAAATTTGATCTTCCCCAGGTATATAGGGTTATGAGTGGGTGAATTCACTCACACCCATGCCCAATCTCTCCTAACTCATGAAATTTTAATTCATAATCTTATGGGGTTTTATTCTAAATCTAATGAAATCCTAATGATCTATCTATGGGTCACTACTTCTCATGTTTTACATCCTATTTTACGAATCATGATCAGATTTTACAACTAATTCGATTATAAATTTATTGATTTAAATTTCTACTAAATTATGCCAAATCATACATGTTCTATGACAAATTGAGTTATGATTTTATCTTGATTTTGATGTTCTTTAACCCGTTATGATTTATAATTTATGATATGGATTTATTCAAATGATCATCATGTATTTATGAATTATAATATATCCATGTTTTACAAGTATGCATGAACCTCATGATTTACGATTTATGATTATGGCCGACTCACGGGCCTTATCTTCATGGCTAGTTCACGTATTTACAAGCATTCTTATGATTATCATGATTTAACTAGCCCATGAATCTCATGTATATTATCTTATGAGCACTGTATATGTTTTGGGAGTAGTATTTAACACCGAGTAGGTTTGGGGCTCAGGTTTTGCCCCGAATCTCATAACTACGTTCCACCATAGGTCATGATGGGACCTCTCTTGAGACTATCCCTTTTTTTCCCCAAATGGGCCTTTCATGAGTAATATCACACCTTTCACAGTTCCACCCTTGGCAAGGTACGAACACCCTCCCGACTAGGGATTTATAGGTTGGGCTCCATGTGTGCTCATACGGGGTATGTCAGTTATAAGAATCTCTCATTATTCCTCATGATTTATGCATGGTTACATTCATACGATTTTGGTTCAACTCATGTTTAATAAAGTTTTTCTATTATGATTATTCTTATGGTTAATTTATGAATGCTTTGAAAACCTTGAGCCTTATGTTACATTATAATATTTATGTTATGAGCATGTTGTCCTACTCTTACGCACTTTTATGTATTTTAAATATTCGTTTTACTTAAATTCATATGTGGTACATTCCACGTACTTCCACATACTCTATGCTGTATCGTTTCATGATACAGGCTCCGGTACTCAGATTCAACCTCGACCCTAGCCAACCTTTCAGAGTTAGCATCCCACATCTGTTGGTGAATCCTCATCTTCCAAGGACCATGTTTTTTTAATTTTCTTTATGTACTTTCAGTTTTCAGCTTTAGCGAGCTAGTTGGGGGCCTGTCTCATCAACTCATCAGACTAGAGGCTTTTTGGACAAAAGGATGTAATCAGCTTCAGATTTATGTGTATTTTTGATGTTATGCTATTTCAGACTTCCGCTAAGTTTATCATGTTGTTTCTTCTGCTTTATTTAATTGAGTTAGATATATGTTTATGTCATCGGTCTACTTGGAGTCCCTCGGGGTTCCTTGCCCCGTGTCTCGATCCGGGCCTACATTCAGGTCGTGTCAATATTGTCAATCAAGTACAATATTGAAAAATGATTGGAGGGTGGTCTAAGTTGCTCCATTCTCAAGTATGCTTCCTGCTTGACATCCTCCTTCTCTAGTGCACTAGATTCCTCAAAAATGGTTTGATGGACCTGTCTTTGCAAGTCTAGTGTCACCTTTTCACTTTCGGAATCTTGCATTATTGTTGGGTTGGTTGGTTGGTAAATCCCTCTGACCTCTTCAAAGACCACCTTTACCCCTTCTTAACCATTCATGTTGAAAATTTTCCCACGAGTCAATTAGGATTAGGACCCATTTTTCACTCCTCCTTATTATGTTTCTCAATATCTCCTCAGCTTCTTCTTTTAGAGAACTAGAGATTTCCCCTTGAGGGATAGAAAATTCCAAGGGCATTAAGGAGTCGGCATCCTTTTGTGAGTTAGACACTTGCTACAAAAAGGCTTGGAGCATAGATTCCATGTGGTCATATAATGTCGCCCAAGCACACGCAAGTACACATGATCGTCAAGTAATATGGGACGGTGAAGTCCTGATTATCGATCCCTCAAAGACTTGTCAGATTAGTCGTTTAAGGTTACTTCATTATTTCGCTATTCTAACAAAACAAATAAAATTGGGGAATGGTTTGAAGAATTAAACTACTAAACTTGAAATGTAAAATTAACTAAAGAGGCAAGATTGTTGCAACTTGTTTGTACTTCAAATGATGATGAAAATCTAGGGAATTGGCACTTTCATTTCAAGTTGAGTTTTCAAGACGTGATTACGCTAGATTGATTCTTCCTAAGGTTGCAAGTTGAAAGTTACTATCCTATTTCTTGCCACTCTCTCAAGCATCCAAAAACTATCTCATGAACCCTAATGCCTATATCCTTATGATCACAGGAGAAACATGAAACGACGATTATGCCTCTATGTATATCAACTAAACAAGGTTGAAGGGTATATCTCTATCCTCATCAACAAATTCTTACCATAATCAATGGGCCAAAGGATCTTTAAATTCCTATTTATATTTACATTTAACCCTTTCGGTTCCCTTCCCCAAGTTGAACAAAAGCCAACATATTTACTTATAAGGTGATCAGTCTAGTGAATAAGCAATTAAAAAAGTAAATATTAATAACATTTAATGAAGAATAAAAATAGGAATTAATCAGTCTTTCAAACATCAACCATCAAGTATGGCATTTACCCACTCATAGACAAGTGGAAAAACAAAGACATAATCATCATTCTAAGTAAAACGATAAAGAAAAGAAGAAACCTAAGTAGAACTTGTCTCTCCTCTAAAAGTTGTGTTTACAACCATCTATGATCAAACAAAGTGATGAATGATATGCTAAAAATTCCCTAGATGTTGTATTTATAGGTGAACCTTCAAACGACGCTTTCACCTTGAAGTATTTATCTTTAAAATCAGAAAAAATCCATCTAGAAAGTGTCTAGCATGCCAGCCCATCCATAGTCCCAAGTCTGTATCAATTTCCCTCTGAAGTATAACTCTGGGCACCCTACTCCTGTAATAGCACAAAGGTGTTAGCCAAATTTCTGCACTTCTAAACACCTCTAGAATCCCACTCCATCTGTAGCACCAGAGTGTTAGTCAAATTTCTAAGCTTTAGGACCCTTCTGGCACCCCACTCCATCCATAGAACCAGAATGTTGGGAAAATTCCTAAGTCTGGAATGCTTCTAGGGCTCCATGCCATCCATCTCGCCAAGGTGTTAGTCAAATTCTCATCTCCGAAGCTAGGGACCTAGCGCCCCACACCATCTATAACACCAACTTTGGTGCATTTTTCTTTGAAACACAAGTGTTGGTGCACCACGCCAACCATAGTCACTGGTCGACTTTCGCGAACTCTTCTTCTTCACACCTCGGGTCATTTTTCCTTGGTTTCCTGCTCAAAACATCTAGAAACATTTATTATCTCAGAAGACACACGAAAACATGAATTCATACACTTCATAGGGATTATAAACTCAAAAAAAGGCTAAATATGGGTAAAACATGGCAAATGGGCATAAGAATATGCCTAACATCACCATTCCACACTTAAACCATTGTTCATCCTCGAACAATCCTCAACTCCATGCATAAACTCATATTTTCTCACTATGTCACCTCTATCAATTTGCACTCAAACAACTAGCATAGAGCATACAATTAAGTGGTTTATTAACTTATAGAAATTCAAATTAAGCACATGTAGAGTTTTCACATTCAAGACTACACAACTTCTATAATTAACTCATTCTTCAAAACAGGGCCAACATAATTAAATATGAAACATGCAACACATAGTACACTGACTTAGACATCTTATGCCCCTCACTTTTAGTGATGTTCCTCTCTCAAATTATCAATGAAAAACATGGAACATAATAAGTAAGGCGCACTCACACTCAAAAATGATGTATCATACATATGTAACGTACCATAAGCTTGCCCTTTATGTACACTTAGACTACTTAATCATTTCAAGAGATTAAGATCATAAAGACTTTTCTTGGTTGTAATGTCGCTAAGGGACGGGTAGGAATGATATTTCTTTTATAGTGACTACCAATCCTAAGCACTTTTAAGACATTTTTATCTTCTTTCAAGTCCACCACCTTTTACCTGTTGTTCACTCTTCACTCAACTCACCCTTTTTCTTTTATTTTCATGCCTCTTTATTTGCTACTTGACTTCTAGCCTTTGCTTATAGAATTACTAAGAATTTTCACTGTTAACACTCTTTCTTTTATTGTTCTAGAAGCGAAAAAACAACACATTTTTATGGATACCCCTTCTTCCTACTTTCTCTTCATACATTCCACACTATTTCTTTCTTTCCCTTCCCTTGTCATTCATGCATTGGTGGACCTTCACTTTCAAGTCTCAAAGTGACTAAGACTACTTTGGATCAAAAATTCTAGAAGTGACACAACAAAAGGGAATAGGCAACTTTTGTGGCTAAGAAAAGAACAAGGCTTAAAGCTCAAGGGGGTTAACTAGGAAAAATGTTCAGGAAGGTAAAACAAACATGGGAAAAAATGACTTTTTCAAAGAAACAACTTAATCATCTCTTAACTCTCTAACAACTAGTCATCCAATTATACACTAAGACAAGTTCTAGATGCTACAATATGTACAAAAGAAAAGCAATTAATCTCACCTCACGTGGAATTAAGACTCTAGTCGGCTTTCTATATCTACACATACATACACTCATATCTCATGACATTTTTATGAGCCCTACAAGTGTCTTGAGTCGAATTAAAGAACTATGTTTTTCTCTCATGAAATTATCACTTAAGATGACCACTTCAATACCTCAACCATAACATCTAAGTGATATATTAAAGAGCACACAAGTGACTTATGCCTGACTCAAACCAAAAAATAAAAAACGTGACCAATTTTCCTTAAGACGGTCATCATCCATCTATCATAGGGAAGGGCCACTACTCTACGAAGACACACAAAATAAAAAAATTTTGGAAATTTTGACTCTAAAAATAAACTAAACAAAGTCAACTACCAGCGACGAACAGACTATCCAACATCACAAGGCATCACCCAGTATATCAGTCACCATCAATAATATTATTACAAAACATGACCTAATGAATCATAGAGCTACTACCATAAGGAATGAAATTATGTTATGGCCTCCTACAAATATAGTAAACAAAGAGAAAATAGGAAATCTTTCCTCCACCCCACACTAAGACGGTGCAGTATCCTCAGTGCACACACAATTGTATCAAGTAGGAAGAGAAAAGGAACTTCCTGGGCCGCTATGCATCATCATCTAGATTACACCTAATCATCGTCATCCTTATCATCATCTTCGCCATCAATTTGTATAGCTCCCATGGCAGCATCATTGTCCAAGTAATCAACCTCATCACTGAGCAACGTAGCCTCATCATCGTCAGTGGCTCCTCAAAGGCTAGTCCCACTCTACACATCTGTATGGCACTCTCCGTGAGTGGGTATATATCCTCTAGGGCTTCCACCTCATCATTTGTGGTAGGTCGGCCTATAATCCTCAACTGCAAATCAAGAATGCTGAACATATGGCCTCTACAACTATCATCTCGGGCCTGGCGATCAGCTACAGTGAGAGGTGGAGTTATGGAAGTGATGGGATCCTTTACCTTCATGAAATCCATCATCTTGCCTACAAGGGGCCCTACTCGGGGTAAGTGAAGGTCTGCCTCTTCCTCTTCAATGCATGCCTCTCTCAAAAACTAGGTCTGGAGACTATTATAGCAGTACTTCCACCTGCAATTACCCCTCGATCTCCTCATGTTGTCCTGGAGTACTACACCAAAGTTGATTGGTATCCTTTTTATCAGCATGTGTCCCAACACAACTCGCTCTCCAGTGATGTCTAACATATGAGTCCCAGGGAGTAACACATCAGAAACCAACTTCATCCAGACTTTCACCTCCTTATTCAGGCAGGAGAACATAAGTATGGAGTGAGTGCCATTATAATTCCTTGCCCAATGGGCTGATGAATGATCACCACAAAGAGTATGGTAAATGTTTCAGCGTGAGGTCCTCTCTAGCAGAATAAGGTACTAAGATGGGTCTGCGATAACGTCCAAAATATATTCCTTAATTCAAAGAATATACACGGCCGAAGTATCAAAATAAGTAATTCGGTGAGTGTCGGGGTTGAATCCCACGGGGACTAGGGAATGATAATTTCAAGTGTCGATTGAGAAATTGATCTTAGTTTGCACCACGTAGATTTAATATTAGAACAAATAAAATTGGGGGACTTGAAATTTTCAGAGAATTGTATTGGTTGATTTAATGAAGTAAAATAGCAAGATCAGCTAAAGTGTCAACAAGGGTTTGAAATAGTAGAGGTGCGGTGTAGATGAAACACTAACTAGATCAAGACATGTTCAGGTCATTTTATGAGTTTAATAAGTGTAAATAATCTCGGGAAGTGGGTAATCTCAGCTTCTCAACCTATTGATTACCTCTAGCTAGAGTTTTATTAAGACTCTAACCACAACTTAGCTCAACCGGATTAGATTTGGATTAGCAATTGCACTATTCCTAGCTATTAATTGCCAATAAGGAATGAGAAATCAACTTCAGCTATTCCTAGCTTAATTTCACAATCTCTTATCCATGCCCACTACTAAATTCTCTTTCAATACCTAATTATTCTCCCTCAAGCAAGAATAAATAGACCCTTATCATAATCAATGGATCCTCATTAATAGATTGAAAAGAATCCAATAGATTTACACTTAATTAAACAACATGAAGATGACTTTATCAATACCCAATCCAATTAAGTATTCATCATCACACACCTCTAGTTAATGATTTTAGCTACTCATAGTTAAGAAATTCAAAAACCCATTCATCAATAGCATCAGTGAATTTAATAGCAGGAGTAGATAAATCAACTTCATAAAATAATATTCACAATAGCTGAAACTTACTAGCACAAGAGGAAACAGAACAGAGTACTTTCTATAATTTATACTCAAAATCCCCCTCTTTCAGTTAAGAGAATCTTCTTTTTCTGAAAGGAGAAAAGATGATGTGATGTAAGCTTTTTGTTCTCTATTTAAATTCTCTATTCTATCTTTCTCTCCGCATATCCCAGTACAAAGTACTTCTTTTTTTATTTATACCCTTAAAATTAGGGTACTTTTCATCTCCTTTTCAATGATGGACGATGACACCCTTATAGATCCATTCTGGAACCGGCGAAGGCACTATGTCACGCGCCACCTTGGGAGGCATGACTGGCACCTGGTGCCACACTGGCAACTAACTGACCTGGCTAGGCTTATGCACGTCTGGTGCCATCCTGCGACTCAATTTAAGAAAACAACGAGCTATATCTCGACTGTAAATACAGCCTCCGGCCGACAAGGTCGTATAGCCACCTGTAAATGAAGACAGCTAACCAACAGCAGGTAATAGAAGGTATCCTATGCGGGCCGAAAGGCCACCATGCTGTCTAGTTATAACAGAAATAAAGACGAGCTACTATACTAGGCCCCACACGACCAATACATGAAGCATAACTGATTAAGGACCAACACGGCCAACACATGAAGCATAACTGATTAAGGCCCAACACGGCCAACATACAACTTACTGACTGACGACTATAGTATGCAAGCCTCTAAGAATACAAATAGTGGTTGGGACAGGGCCCCACCCTACCGAAAATGCTATATAACTGACATGTAGAAATCTCTACAACCTGGCAACTCCGAATGAAAGGAGCTGACCCAACTGCAGACTCTGAATAGCTACTACTAGAGATCCTGAACCCTTTCTGTCTAAACCTGCAGGCAAGTAATGTAGCGCCTCATATTTGGGCATCAGTACAATATGTACCGAATATGTAAGGCAATAAATAAGCTGAATAAAAGTTGTGAAATACTGAAAGTGAGTAGAAAGGAGAGGCGGAAAGATTAACCTGTAAGCTGGTTTATTCGCAATTTGCATCTAGAAAACACTACATATACATGAGCTATGACCACATAATCATATATTCATAAGCTATAGCTAGCAGACAAAAGTACAAACAAGAACCTTGCCTGGCCCCCATAAGCCTGGAAGGTACAATCAGTACAGAATAACTCGCTCGAGCCCCCATAAGCCCTGGCGAACACGCCTTAATCAATATACCCCTATCCAGGTTTCTATGACTCTACTAGTGCTATGGCCAACCTATCGGTCCCCTGGGTCTACAACTGAGCCGGCTCGGCCCGTGTACTATAGCTGTGTCTGAGTCCGGTGAACTCCAACTGTCTGCACCCCCGGCACCAAGCTCGATGGGGGTGTGGTGCCGATACAACATATAATAGTCCAGCCATGAAATGGAATGTATCAGGACCTGGGACCCCATCTTCGTCCCTCGCAGACGACATACAGCTCCATAGAGCGACGTCATCTCGCCCCTGGCGGGCGTCGACATAGCTAGTAACCCTGGGGTGTTCATGGAAGGCTTCTAAGTGAGGGCAACCCCGAACAAGGTGTCGTACTAACATCTCAACCTAGACATTCAAAAGGCGTAACTGGCCTTCTAGGCCTAGCAGCACCACTGTTCGCCCCCTAGGATAGTCTGTAAGGCTGCTAATAGGCACACCGTGCACCTGTATCTGATCAGAGGATTCTGATAATGATCATGATCTCTAATGGTCTAGACTGGATAGGGAGAGATCTAGAGTGGCCTAGCATAACTCTAAATGTCCTGCCCGTACAACTATAACTCATAAACAACTGCGGGGTCACGAATGGCTAACTACTTAGTTCCTCTGCTTAGAACAACTGTCTGGCAGAACATGCTTTTACGCGATCGGCCCCTAATCCTTCACGGGAAGCTTATTGACATTCTTAGCCTGTGGGTAGTACTTTACTAACGTGGTAGTAGTAGTTCCTTAGACCTTATCTTGGTCTACTCGGATCTTATATTACTTTTTCTGGGTGATTCTTAACCTTATAGACAACTTTATATAGGCTTAACCATTCCTAGCAATCTATACCTGAATACCTTATAAGAACCAACTGGGATGCTGGCCTGGCCTCTAACTACTGATAAGGTCCCCTTCCTTAGGGTACCCATGGGTCTATTTGACCTAGACGACTGGGATGCCTTCCTAGGTGACCTATGTGATAACTGCTAAGTCAACTAGGACTGACAATCACTGGTAATGGCTAATAGAATGGCAGGTTGTCACTCAATACACTAGACAACCCTAGTGTCGCTAATTCTAGAGTATGACTATTCTATCTATATTTCTGGCCGTGGGACGTGCGGTTACGACAATGGCTTTTGGGTGTGGTTTTCTAGCAACCCATGCGCCAAACTGGTAGTCATGTCGCCTAGCTATGCCTACGCTGTTGAACTTACTAACTCAGGCTCGCTAACCCTCACGAGTTTCTAAGGTCTAGGTTTGGCAATAAAACATATAATCCTACTAAAACAATGAACCAGAGAATAGAAGAGTTTCTATGAAGCTTCTTTCACGTATCACACCTAACATGTTCCTTCTCGATAAGGGATACTGCGTATAATATATATACGTTCTCTAGAAGCTAACCAAAACCTGTATAATCATAATCTACTAGTAGCAGCTCATCAGAATGTATCTGATCTCTATATACAAGCAACAACTAATTACAACATGTCTAATCATGATCTAATGGTAGCAGCTATCTAAAGCATATGGAAATCGTCATTTCTATTCGAGAACATAAGTCGTAACACTATATAACAAGTATACTTGCCGAGGGTTAAGCCTTATATACCTCGATTGTCGTTTATTGAATAACCGACGAGTTTCAACTTGTATTCGCCAGCTCTCTTCAGCTGTAGCCATTATACTAGGAGAAAGAAATGTATTTCAATACCGAATTTGGCGTAAAACGATAACTTTTAATACCAATATTGACTATACTTCAACTTAATGAAACGCGGCCAAAAACGTATTATTTCTCGATAGTTCAGAAGGGAGAAATGCTTACTTGAAGCCTGTGATCGTATAGAAATCAGTTTGGAGCACTCTGACAACTTTTGCTCGGCGGGGTTATGATTTACCGGGCAAATTTCACGAAAATAAGTCTGTAATAATGCTCCCTATGGGCTTAAACTTTGATACCCGAAGTTAATTTGAATTTGGACGGCATTTGACAGCGTAAACAGACATAAAATAGTTGATTTCGTCGTCTCACACCCTCTCTGGCCGAAATGAAAGTTGGAAAATGAATTGGGACTTAAGGGGAGTGCTATATATACTTATTAGGGCTGTGGCCGGGGTGTGCCTCGTGCTTCCCATTGAGGCTGCAATCCTGGTGCCCCGTGCCTCCCATTGAGGCTGCTATCCTGGCACTCTGCGCCTCCCATTGAGGGAGCAAGCCTGGCGCGCCGTGCTGGCCAGTGCACTGTTGGCTGGCGCGTCATGCTGGCCCCTCGCGGCCTATTCTCTCCCGACCCTGCTTTCGAGGCTTTTACCATATGCGTCAAGATCTTATTACTCATCACAAATCCACGTGTACACTTATTAATCATTAACTTTTACGGGGTATAACACACCGGCGGTCCACCAATGTAATCCGTCAACCGCCGGGTGTCATTTCTGCATTTCCCCTATATTCCAGTGAGCAGCGGTGGTTCACCCGGCCTGATCCGAATCTATGAACCGCCGAGTCTTCAGGCTAATTTCAAGAACTCTTGAGCATTATTCGGTGACTGGACTGGCGAATCGCCATTGGCAAGTCACGAACCACCGGTGGCATTACTCCTCTGAGGTAGTGAGATTCGGCCCTGCCCGACGTTTCGCAGATTCAGCCTCACTTCCCTCTTTTTTCTCCATTTTTGCTCTCTTCTTCACTTTTAGCCATCTGCAAACAATGAAAGCAAAAAGAGCATAAAATCCAAATAATCAACTCAAGAACTAAACAAAAACTCAAGATTTAAAGACTAATAAGTTGGTAAATTACCAACTCATCAGTCTATTGTAGGCGTACCGAGGAAGGCATTGAATCTCTTATAAGTGAAACGAACCACTTGACCCCGTATTTTGACTTGGTGCTCTCCCCAAAAGAAGTCTCCCATTTTGCGTAAAATTTCCTCACCAAATAGAGGTTGCACTCCTCTGGCTTGGTAAAGATGTAGCCTAATCCCAACTCATAGACCTTGTCCTAAATGGTGGGGAACTCACGTGCGAGGCGGCCTTCGTCAATACAATTCTCAGGAGCATATATGACCTACTTTTGTGTGTTGAACCATGATAGTCTATGAGGCTCCATTGCTCTTTCTCCAAACCTCCTAGCAGGGGATCCCTTAACCTATGAGCTCAATCCTTTTATACCTTTTCGGAGCCACTTTAGACCCTTGCCAACTACCACTATCTCTTTTCCTTTGTTAGCTTTAGATGCCATGACACCTGCTAATCAAAAATCAAGAACATCACAAGATTAGTTCATGAACAAAATGGCTAGTTAATCAGGTGTAATGGGTGCAAAATGACCCCACACTTGTCAAGCCCCGAGTCAATACCCTGGACGAGACACGGTACTTGGAGTCACAAGTAACCCCAAGTCAACCCATAGTCTATCATAACACTGGTATTCTGAGTAGAAACATAGCGGAAGCTTTCAAAGAATAAAATAAAACATTTATAAAGAGGAACTATATCATAAAGTTTTAAAACCACTGAAACAAGGCTAAAAATCTGAAACTCTGTCTGTGTCTGAAAGCCATCTATCTGATGAGTTGCTGGGACAAGCTCCCAGCTAACTCTAAATCTAAAAGAAGGAAATATAACTGAAAAGAAATAATCCTCGTCCTCAAAAGATGAGGACTCACCACTGATGCAGCTGAAAACTTTTGGGCCAAATCTGTTAACGTTGCTGAGACTGAGAACGTGCAGATGTATCATAAAACGATACAACATAAAAGGTATGCGTCAGTACTTTGAATGTACCGAGTAAGTAGGAGAAACCATAACACGAAGAATAAAATAACTGAACTGTAAAGACATGCAATGACCAACTGAAATGCTGAAACTGAATAAACTGTGATATACTGAGATGGTCAAAATGACCCCATCTGATGGTCGAAGACATGCCCTAAATCTGAGATACTAATCTGAAATATTTTACTAAAATGATCTCAACTGAGTAGTCTGAAATTGTTCTGAACTAAGCTAATCTGAGAATGAACTGAACTGACTAGTGGGAGAGTCTATAACCGATATATAACCACATGATCTAGACTTGAGTCTTATGTATACACCCAAATCTGTAGGACTCAATATACCTTGCTAGGGTATAAAGGCATGAACTAAGCAATCACAGGACTGGTCCATGAGGCCAATAAATTATAACCTACGGTGGCAACGTAGTTCTAGGAACCTGGGTGCACTGGAACCCCGGTCCGCTCGGTGCTAAGTCCTACTCCCACTGGATAGCCCTAGACTGACTACTAAGCTGATACCTCAAAATTGGGGCCCAAGATTAAGTCAGGAATACCTATCTAGAAGTACCCTGAGAGTCTTATTGGACCGAATTCTGTAACTGGTGTTCTAAAACTGGCCAGAGCTGCTTATCAGGAAGTGTCGTAACCATCTAAAGAACAAACTATAATCTGAAACTGGGGGTCGTAAGTCTGGTCAGAGCTGCTTATCTGGAAGTGTCATGACCGCCTAAGGGATCACTAAAATCTTATACTGAGTCTAATACTGATAACTGGGAGGCATCACTGACATTTCAAGAATTAACTGTAGTCAAACTGATCATCTGACATTTCTAGGCAATACTGAGTATGCTAAAAATCTGACTAAGACTAGACTAACATGAATCTGACTGAAATTTCAACATAAACTAACAATATGTGCATCCCAAAATTGATAGAACCAAGCTACAGGGAAAACTAGTTCAACCCACAAGATTCTCATTTCTACTGAGCTGGGAACTAGGGATAAATCATTATACTAGATACAATTTCCACAAATTTTCTAGAAATAGGGAATAATAAAGCAATTAAAATCATGAGAAACATTCCACTTGAATTCTCAAAGAAATCTTTCTGAAAACTTTCTGCATTTCAAATCTACAGGGTTGTAACTGATAGAGAAAATAGGGAAGATTTTGGGAACACAAGGGAAGAACTATTCCCTTGTTGAACTCCCACATACCTGATGAAGAAATCAGAAGAAAATCCCTTGAGAATCTAAGGAGAAATTAACTACCCTTTCTGCTTGAGAGGAATGACCTAAGTTCTATGAACGTTCTTCAGAGAGTCTAAGTGATGAATGAGGTATGAAAACCATTCAACCCCTCTAAATTCATCAAAAATATGCTTAAAACGATGTAGTATAGTGTCACAACCCGAGCATAGACTCGGATGATCGTAGACACAGGACAAGGGACCCCGAGAGACCTCAAGTCAATCCATGGAATAAGCATTCACCAACTCATTCAATAAACATGAAGAAACATAGTTATAAACTCAGCGGAAGTCTAACTAACATAACAACGAAATGAACATCTGAAGCTGAATACATATCCAAGTATGATAAGCCTCTAATCTGGATGAGCTAATGGGATAACAGCCCCAACTAGCTCAACAATACTGAAACTGAAAATACAACCAAGATAACTAAAAGTCTAGTCCTCGAAATATGAGGACTCACCAATCAAGTAGGTACTGACTCTGACAAGCAACTACGAACAAGGTTGAACTTGAGAACCGGATCCTACATCATGAAACGATGCAGCATAGAAAGTATTGGTCAGTACGTGGAATGTATCGAGTATGCAAGGTAAGTAAAACCTCTTAAGTAAAATAAATCATTTTAAGCAACTCATACATATCATAAACCTTTAAGTATAATTAGAAGTCTACATGCATACATTCTAAAATCGTGCTCTTATCATAATGTAATCATGCATAGTTTTAGAACATCATAACTGACTCGAATGACTCAAAGATGAAACATAACATTTATATCAAAAGCTAAACAATGAGCCAAACCTTTCTTTTTTATCATGCATGAATAAGCAATCATCATGAGTAATGAAAATGCAAAACCGAATGATATAGACAGTGGGAGACTCGTGACTTAACCGACATACCACGATAGAGCTTAAGTGGTCCCAACTATCACACTCAAGTGGGTAGAGTTGTCCATAACCTTTTCAGGGCGATGGACGATACCATGATATCGATATCAAGCTGAAGGGCCAATCGGGCCGGGGATAGCTCACAAGGGAGGTCCCACTAATATATAACTATCATCCTATGTTGGAGAGTAGTTTTGGGGCTTAGGGTGATCGACCCTTAACCTGCTCGGTGCTAGACTCTTCTCCCAACAATATGCAATGCTCTACATCATATATAACGAAGCTCAACATCGTCTATTGACGAAGCTCAACATTGTCTATCGACAACGCTCAACATCGTCCCTCGACGAAGCTCAAGATGAAATCATGCATAACTCAACATCGTATAAGATAAAGCTCAACATTGTCTATTAAGAAAGCTGATAACAACATATGCATAGACTCAACATCATGTATAAATGAAGCTTAACATTGTCTATCGACAAAGCTTATAGCGAAACATATGTCAATTTCGATTCCATGCATATAGGAGGCTTTAGTCCGAAACATACCATAAGCTAGATTATATAATAAGAATTGAGGAAAATTCACTTCAAACCATGTTGCAAGCTCATGTCGGGGAAAATCATTACTTTAAAATATCATGTGGGCATCACCCAAAGCTTCATTATACTTGGATATATTCAATTCACTTTGAAAATATCAACAAAATCATGGGTAGGGTTAGAAATATGCTTTTCATCAATTATTTCATCATCATTACACACTTATCACAATCACCTCTTCTATGAACTATTCATCCACGGGCATTTTAGATTCAAATTTTAGAAAATAATTTTTTTATAAGAGAAAACAAGTTGGAATCCTCCCAAGTTTTGCATCAACATCAACTCAATCTAATCATACCCATGAATAGATATTTAAGAATCATGCAATTTGGTAAAACCCCACACTTGCTCATAGATAATTCAATCATATTTTGATAGGGAATGGGCATGGGTGTGGAAAAAAGCACCCACTCATGACCTTACATACCTGGGAATGAAGAATTCCAACTCTCCCTAATTGCCAACTGAGATTCCAAATTGGAAACTTTGATAATTCACTTTGGTTCTTCCCTTCAAACCTCTAATCTTGCATGCATGAGAGTAATGGCCTAAGATAGGTTTTTCCCTATTAAAAACCCACTATAAAGAGCTTAAAACAACTTAGTATATACCCTTAGAACTTAGGAATTACAGAAAAGCCCTTACTAAATTCGCAGGAAAACACTGTCGGGTGACCCTAACGGGTGACCTAACGGTCCGCCAAGACGGGCAACGACTCGTCGAGTCGCCCGTCAAGTGCACTGGCTAACTAAACTGCTGGGGCTCGTAACGGGGAACTTAACGACTCGTCCTTAGTGACCACGACTCATGGTCCCCTCCCGTCAAGTACACTACCTTAACATCTGTGAAAATCATTCTGCTTGCTCACGACTCACCTCACAAGTCGTTGGGACAAATCACAACTCGTGGGGTCCCATCTGTTAGATACACAGGTCATCCTCCTGAAGAAAGTTCAACTCTACCCCATGATTGACATGAAGACTCATGGTAGCTGACCACGAGTTGTTCCCTCACTCGGGGGACCTCACTCATTCACTTTCCCAGGCCTCCCCACGAGCCACCTGATGACTCATAGGGTCTCCTCATGAGTCGTGTCATGACGCATCCTGTTCCTGCAACATCAATTTTCAAACTTTCCCATTTTAACTCCCGGGTTCGATATTTAAGCTTTTGGGGTATAACATATAGTGTCTAGGATTTAGGAAATTACGGAAAATACCCTAGGAAATCCGTAGGAAAAAGGACCCTGCCAGTCCACACGAGGCACTCCATGAGTCATGAGGTCGAGAATGACTTTTGGTGCCTAATCATAGAGTGTGCTAGAAATTATTCTTTAATTACAACAGCCTACCAACGACTTACTTCACGGGTCGTTAGGAGACCTAACGACTCGTGACGTCTTCCGTTGCCATTGAAGTAAGATTTCTCTTCATGGGTCACCACGGGGGACACCAAGACTCGTGGTGTACCCAACGAGTCGAGGTGACCAATCCGTTAGGTACACTGCCTAATTTTTCCAATTTTTCATCTAACTCTTGAGCACGGCTCACACGACGACTCGCGGTGTTGACCACGACTCGTGGTGACAATCGTGGTCTCTCAAATTCCCAAATTTTTCAACCAAGTTCAAGTCCTTCCACATGAGTCACTTAACGACTCGTGGTGTTCCTGACGGGTCACTGGACGACTCGTCCTATGACCTGGTGCAGAAATTTCTATTTTCTTTGTTTCAACTCCCAGGTCTAATCTTAGGTTTTTAGGGGCATTACAATATCTCCCCCTTGCGAACATTCATCCTCGAATATAGGAAAACACACAGAAAAGCAGAGATATACAATCATCATATTCAAATACTGATCATGAAAGCTGAAAACTAACAGAATGACTGCCTCCAACTGAACTATATGACTGAACTAAATTCATAAATACACTTATGTACATTAACATGAAAGAGACTGGGGCACATGAACTGAACATGAAACTGAATAGAGTATTAGAGAGAAAACTGATACCTTAAATTGAAACTGAGTCGGAAGGAAATAAATGTAGGTATCTAGCCATCATATCTGCTTCGGCTTCCCACGTAGCTCCCTCAACATGCTGATTCCTCCACAAACCTTTGACTAAAGCTACTTCTTTGTTTCCAACTTACGAGCTAGACAAGTAAGGATCTGAATTGGGACCTTTCTGTAAGAGAGGCTATCTTTCACTCCCACACTATCTAGTGGAACCACTGATGTTAGATCACCGATGTATTTCTTCAATAGTGACACATGGAACACTAGGTGCATAGATGATAACTCTGAAGGTAATTCCAGCTCATAGGCTACATTGCCAATTCGCTCAGAATTCTGTAGGGTCCCATATATCTCGAACTAAGTTTTCCTTTCTTCCCAAATCTCATCACCCTTTTCATGGGTGAATTTTTAGATAAACCCATTCATCCACTGCAAACTCTAATTCTCTTCTCCTCACATCAACATAAGATTTCTAATGGCTTTGCGCTGTTTTCAACCTCTCTCTGATAAGTTGTACCTTTTGCATAGCCTCTTGAACTGAGTCTGGCCTGATTAGAGTAGCTTCACCAACCTCAAACCACCTAATAAGAGATCTACACTTCCTACCATATAATGCCTCAAACAGGGCCATCTGGATACTGGAGTGGTAGCTGTTGTTGTATGAAAACTCAATGAGAGGTAGGTGATCATCCCAACTGCCCTTGAAATCGATCACACACGCTCTCAGCATATCTTATAAAGTCTGGATAGTCCGTTCATCCTGTCCATTTTTCTGCGGGTGAAAAGTTGTGTTGAGCTTGACCTGGGTACCAAGTCCCTTCTGAAATGACTTCTAGAAATGCAAGGTGAACTGGGTACCTCTATCTGAAATAATGGACAAGGGAACCCGATGAAGTCTGACTAACTCCCGAATATAAAGCCTGGCATAATCCTCAGCTAAGTCTATAGTTTTAACTGGGAGGAAGTGTAATGACTTAGTCATCTGGTCTAATATCACCCATATTGACTCGTGTTGCCAACGAGTCTGAGGTAGACCCGTAAAAAATCCATATTTAATTCCTCCCACTTCCATGTGGGTATGCTGATATCCTGAGTAATACCTCCTAGTCTCTGGTGGCTTCATTTCATAGTTATCCTTTGTTTGGATAGAGATAGTTTTGTTGCCTGATGATGAGTCTCCTTTAAAAACTGATTTTAATGGTTGTAATCTGGTCTGACTGGTTATGGGTTCCTTTAATGGGGACGGAATAGTAGCTTTTGGCAAAGATGGGAATTCTGCAAAAACTAAATATTTATTTTTTGGTTTTGGTTTTTCCTCTTTTTTGAAGGGTGTTTTCATTATTTCTTCTAATTTGAAAGGCTGAAATGGAGGCCTCAAGGGCCTTATACCTGGTGTTCCGAGTCTCATTTAGTTTCCTGTAGAAATTCCCTAGTCAAAAAATTTGGGAGAGAATTATTTTCTCCTTGTATAAACTCGATTTGAAAATCAAAGCTGGATAACAAAGCCTGCCATCTGGTAAATATTTGTTTAGAAACCAGATCTTTTTGTAAAACATCTTTGGCTGCTTTGCAGTCTACTCGTAGTAAAATTTCTCTATTTATTAGATCGTCTTGAAATTTTGTGATACATAGCACTATAGCTAGAATTTCTTTTTTAATGGTGCTGTAATTTTTCTGAGTATTATTCTAGATTCCCGAAGTGAATCTTACTAATTGTTCGGGGTTTTCTAAGGAGATTTTTTGTTTAAGGATGTCTGCATATCCTATGTCTGAGGCGTCAGTTTCTACTATCATGAATGGCTTTGGATGTGGTATACCTAGACATGGAAGTTTTTGAACTATTGATTTTATTTTTTGGACTGTCTCTGTTTGTTCTAATCCCCATGGGACTGGATCCTTCTTAAGACACTGATAAAGGGGCTTACAAACCTTTCTAATATTTGGAATAAAATCTGCAACATAATTGAGACTTCCTAAGAATCTCTGAAGCTGAGTTTTATCAATTAATTCATTTGAAAATTTGGATGAGAAATCTATGGCTCTACAAATTGGTTTATAGGTTCCTTAATATAATTCATGACCAAGGAATCTAATAGCAGTCTGGAATAACTTAATGTTTTTAGCGCTTACTACTAATTCTCTAAAGCTGAGTTTTATCAATTAATTCATTTGGAAATTTGGATGAGAACTCTATGGCTCTAGAAATTGGTTTATAGGTTCCTTGATATAATTCATGACCAAGGAATCTAATAGCAGTCTGGAATAACTTAATCTTTTTAGCGCTTACTACTAATCCGTTTTGTTTAACAACCTTTAAAAAGGTTTGGATATGTTTGAAGTGTTGGTCAATATCTACTGAGTATATTAAAACATCATCTATGTAAACTATAAAAATATGACTATGTGGATTAAATATGTTGTTCATTATATTCTGAAATTCAGATGGTGCATTTTTTAATCCGAATGGCATTACATTCCATTCATATTGTCCTAAAGGTACATTAAAAGTTGTTTTATTTTTATCTTTTTTTGCTATCTGTATTTGCCAAAATCCAGATTTCATATCGAACTTACTATAAATGTTAGCTTTATAAGTTCTTTTAAGAAGATCTATTTTATTGGTTATTGGATACCTGATCCATTTTAAAACTTTGTCAAGGGGCCTATAATTAATGACTAGCCTTGGGGCCCCTCTTTCTTTTTCCGCACTACTATTGATATAGAATGCTGAACAACTGCATGGTGACTTGGAAGGTCTAATAATCTTTTTATCAAGTAAATCATTGATTTCTTTTTTACAATATTCCATTAACTCTTGATTCATTTGAATAGGTCTTGCCCTAGTAGGGATATTCTTTTCGTTGAATCCCTCAATATATGTGTTCGGGTGGTTTTGGGTTATAAAACAGACACGCAAGTGCACGTGGTCGAACAAGTAGTAAGTGGCTTTAGTAAGCCAAGTATCGATCCCACAGAGACTTGGATTAAGTGCAATTTTCTCAAGTATACTATAATTTCCTTCTGAAAATGCAGACAACAATGTAACCAAAAAGTTGATAGTTTGTTTTATAAATTTTTATACTAAAACTAAGAACAATTATCTACTTTGAGTCTGAACTATGGATGAAAGCATGCTGAGGTTAAACGAACATGTAATGAAACTGATTATCATCATAAATTGGTTAATCTTTTCTTCCTGTTGCTAGCCAAAAACAATTGCCAAGTGATTAAAACTCTCATATTTAATCTCACTTAAGAATCATGAACCATCCGTCTACATTTCTGTGATCAAATGCAATTCATGTCCTAGCCATACGATTCCGGTTCCTAAATTGACTAATACGACTTTCAGGTATATTTTTATCCTGAAAGCAAATCAATACCCAATTTTTCCAAATCAAGTAAAGAACATATCCTATTAATTCACAACTTTCCAATTTTGTGCTCTCTCGAGTGAAACCGGACTTTTTAGATGTACATTTATGTAGGCCACACACCAATGCAGTAAGAACAAGAATTAATAGAACAACATGGAAGAAAAGATGAAAAACCATAGAATCAATAATCAAATTTCATCACAATTGTTCATAACCTCAGCAAGGAGAGGAATTAGCCACTCATTTGTGGATTAATCATCATAAAATGAGTGTTAATCATACAAGCAATTGAATTAAAGAAGAAAGAAAGAGAGAAAAAACCCTGAACTTTTCGTCCCTCAACTGTCTGTAACCCACGTCCTTGCTCCACCAAGTCTTCATTCTGAAAAATGAACTTAAGTGTTCTATTTATACTGCTGGGAATTTTTCCCGGAATAATGAGCAACGTGTCACGGAGTGCATCGCGGAGCACTGCCTCCGTGACACGCCATGAACGCGGACCCTCACTGGAACTGGGGGTCCGGGAATTGAAGCTCAACGTGGCACGGCGTGCATCGCGGAGCACTGGCTCCGTGCCGCGGAGCACTGGCTCCGTGCCACGGAGCAAACGCGGACCTTCACTGGAAATTGGGTGTATTTTCCCCATCCAGGCAAAATGCCTCCGCGATGGCAGCGTGACACGGCTCCATCGCGGAGCCCCTTTAATTCATGTTGTCCAATGCCTTTTCCCTTGCTCGCATCCAAGTCCAACTCTGATGTCATCCAACATGCATTTTAGCTTCTCGAAATCACATTTTACCTGCAAAACAATGCTAATCATATTGGTTAGTATAAATTCACATTTTATTGCCTATTACATGAAAATGTATACACATTGCTAGATAAACAAGGCGAAAATGATACTTTTGAGTATCACTTGGGCATATAAATCTGCCCAAGATCACTTACCCCACACTTAAATCCTTGTTCGTCCTCGAACAACAAACATACAATTCATGCAATTTGCATCCCAACCTCGCTACTATGGTACGACAATTTAAGCTACGGTCATACCGATTACTCAATACAGCAAATCATCAAGAAAACATGCATGGTCTTATCAATGCAATGATCTTCAATACATTAAGACCTCCTAGACTTTAAGAATCGACTCTCGATATCGGCAAACTCATGCAAATCAGCTAATCAAGATATCTGACATGAAAATCAATCTTTCATCAAGCATGTGCCCTCACAACACAAGAGAATCTTCCCCTTTTTGCTCATATGACTCACAAGCATTCAAACAGGGGCATGTACACACAATTTCACTCTCTCTCCCAAAAGAATTCACATGCATCATGTCATGACCCATAAGCTTGCCCTTAGTATATTACTCCACTAATATAAAGAAATGCAATGTAAGATCACATAGGACTTTAATGGGTTGTAATGGAAGCTATGGAACTAGTAAATATTGGATTAGCCAATAATAGCCACTAGCATCCTTAAGCGCCTTTTCAACATATCCCATCAACTCATGGACATTGTTTCTCTCTTTTTTTTTCATCATCCCATTCTTGACGATTTTCTTTAGTATGGCCCATTTCATTAAGCACACTTGACACAACAACAAAGATTATTCATGCACCTTCATTATCGTTTATTTATAACAAGTGCACCTTCAACCTTTTCTTTTCCTTTCCTCACTCTGCTTTTCTTTTTCTTTTCACCATTCTCACTCTTTGACACTTTGGGAAAATGATTTTCTCTTCTTAAGCGCTTAAGAGTTTTGTATAGACTTTACGGCTAATGAAAAGAAGGAAATAAGCTCGATTTACACTTTTTGGACAAAAGAAAGAAAACAATCGGCTAAAGGCTCAACGGGCTCACTAGGGTATACAATCACAGAAAGGGGGGTATGACAAGAAAAAAAATAGAAACTCTCGGTTAAAACAAAGAAATGCCTACATCCTTTCCTACAATACACCTCCTTCATTTCGTTTTGTACACACACCAGGCAAGTTCTAGACACTTCACAATAGCATGGAATGTCAACACCTCACTTCACACTTTATGCACATGCTAGATTCAAGATGTATTCACAGACTCTTCAATCAGCTAATTACATGAATTCAAACATTAAGCCTCAATCACACTGAATCAAACTCTACAGCCTAGGTATCTCAACATATTTACACAATTGCATGCTTTCATACGAATCACCTTTGCATTTCGAATATCATGTACAACACGCAACCAAAATTTTGCAACCATATAGTAACTATAGGTTTCGGGATGCAATCCACCAAAGAAAAACGAAAAATAATTGAAAAAAACTACTCCTAACTACTACATTTCCCTTAAGACGGTCGTCATCCATCCATCATAGGGAACAGTCACTACTTAAGACGTCGGTTCAATGGGACCATTCTCGATAAAAGAACCAAAAACAAACGCCGAGAAACCCAAAATAAAAAAATGTCAAAAATATCGATCATTTCGATAGAAAAATTATTTAGAAAATATTTTAAAATTTAAAAAAAAATCGATCATTTCGATAGAAAAACAACAAATATATGTACAGAATCAGAATCAGCTAACAACCATTCAACAACACATATCAATTTCACAAATATTTACAAATACAGAACAATTTGAAAATTCACAAACACAGGGACACACAACATACATGCTAACAGAAGAGAGCATACAACAAAATAGCCCAGCCCAGCACCTAACTACTCCCACCCCACACTTAGTTCGAACACTGTCCCCAATGTTCACAAAAAGTCAAAATAGCACAAATTCGGGTGGTGGAACTCCCTGATCAGTCAAAGTATTCCACTTCTTCATCGGGTGCTGCTGCTTCATCTCCCATATCCGAGTCGCCTCTGTCGTCATCATCAGACTCCATATCGGAGTCCTCCCGATGCGTCTCCTCGTCCGTGGGGACGTCATCATTCGTGGGCTCTACAAATGCTGGCCCCACTCGGCATAGAGCCCTGGCGTTTTCGCCAAAGGGGTAGTCTAGCTCGAGCTGCCATAGCTCCTCCTCTGTCGCTGGCCTCCCACCTATCCTCAGTTGGAGCATCTGCATCCCATACATTCGAGCCATGTACTAGTCATCACGAGCGTGTCGCTCACCAAGTGTAAGCACTAGCCCATGGGTGGTGTCGGGAGCCTTAGTTTTGGTAACATCTAAGGCCCGCCGCTCCAACTGCGGGATATAATCGAGGGCCTCCTCCTCAAAATCGAGGCCCCTGAGAAAGGTGGTCAATAGTCCACCAAAACCATACCTGTGCCCCTGGTGCAACCGGGCTCTCTTCATGGCGGATATAATAACCGCCCCGACATTGATCTCCAGCCGTTTCATCAGGGCGTACACCAGGCAAACACGATCCCGGGTTACATCAGTCATATGTACCCCAGGGATGAGGCTGTAGCAGACTATCTTCAGCCAGATTCGGGCTTCCCTATTCATCTGTGAATAGGGCAGAGTCTGGTGGTAGCCCCTCTCTTTGTGTCTGCTCCATCTAGCTGTCGATCGGGCCCCACACAGTGTGCGTCTGATGTCCGCATACGGTGGGGTAATGTTCAGCTTTCGGAGGATGTGAGCGTCTGTGTCCCGCGCTCCTATGATGGCATTGAGATGGTGGGCTCCAGAGTGACTATTTGCCCTCTGATCTTGATGGTGTGACTCCTGATCGTCGGGTTCCAATTGGCATAGAACTCCCGAACCAAGTGCAGATTGCATTCCTTGGGCTCTTCAAAGATGAACTTGAGCCCCGCTGCCTCGATCTGGTGGACCATTCTAGGGAACTCCTGTGCCAATGGCTCCCGTGCTATGTGCTCATCGGGCAAATATTTATTTTCCTTATGCTTTGCGTACCACTTTTTCCCTTCATCGGTCACCCATCTTGTTCCGTACTGGTGGCGTTGGCTGCGTGGAACTACTGATGCAGCTGGGACTGCTGTGCCCAGTCTGATCCGTTTCCTTCCAGTGCCTGAAGTTGACGCGCCTTTTCCTTTATCTTGCCGGCTTGCCATTTCACCTGTCAACCCAAGTAAACAAGATCAATGTTAAGCTCACAAATATTAACTTCGGCTAAGGTCGGGTTACGCTAGGTTACCCCACACTTAGTCCTTAGCTACAGTTACAACAATACGGCAAGAATATCTTTATTTACACAAAACAACCAACTATATAATCATGCTTAGTGCGTTTGAAAAATTCGACGATATAACTTCTGCGTACTACTCAGTCTTCGTACAGCTAATCACAATCACTACCATCGCTAGCATTTTAACCATCACACTTAGCAAAGAAAAACAAAGAAACAAAAACACAACAAAAATTTATACACATGAACCTATCCAACCAACCAATTTCTAACAAATTTCAACATTTCCCCCAACCCGAGAATCCGTCGTCTATTAACATTCCAACAATTTGTACATCGACTCATCTCATTCAACACGTACAACCCGGCATAGAATTCACGATTTCAATACCTTTCCTACTTCAAATTCAACAACAAGCCCTAGAATTGATTTTATCAATCAAATTCGAATAATTTATGCAATTGACAAGTTCAAATAATCATAACGACATTCCGAACATACATCAATCAACAATGAAATCAAATTCATGGTTAATTTCGACTTAGGGCAATTTAGCTCACCTCCCATGCTTAATTTCGAAGAAAATCGACGAGAATTTGAGAGGGAATCGGAAAACATACCTTGAAGTTGAAGAATCGAAGAAAACTAGGTGAATTTCTTGCCTTACTCCGTGGCACGTTGACGGGGGATGGTTTTTGGGGGGTTTGGTCGCGGAGGGAGTAGAAAATGAGGGAAATAGGGAGGGTTTTGGGGTTAAAAAGGAAGAAAATCGCGCGGGTCACCCGGCGACCCGGTGTGTCCCGTCGCGATATACACGGCAACGTGTCACGGAGTGCATCGCGGTGCATTGCCTACGTGACACGGAGCCATCGCGAGGCTGTTCTGGAAATTTTAAAATTTCTGGGTTATACCTCAACGTGTCACGGAGGGTAACGCGGAGGTCCTCCTCCGTGACACGGAGCTATCGCCCCAGCTCACTGTTTTCCACTTTTTATTAATTTTTTCATACCTCGACTTTTCCTTCTCGAATCCGTGCACATTTTCCTCCGTTTGACCTGAAAATCATCTCACTATACAAAATTGGTTAGAATTATAGGTTTCACCTAACTAAAAATAAAAACAATAACTAAAACGAAAAATTTTGTAGTAAATCAAGAAAAAGAAAAAAATCTATTTACACTTTACAAAATGAAAGAAAAAAAATTTCACGGGTTGCCTCACGTGCAGCGCCTGGTTTACCGTCGCGGCTCGACGTCGTTTAAGCTCAATTGTCTGCTAGGGTGATGGACGATTTCTCTCGATCACCATCCTCCCCCCAGTAGTGCTTACACCTCTCCGGTGGTTTTCCTCTTAACTCTCGGGAATCCTTCTTCTGCTTGTCATCACTTTGATCAATCACATTGATCACCGAAAGTTCTTCATGCACCGTCGGGAGCTTGGGTGCCTTGTACACATCGAACACCTCCACCTTGTCATGTACTCGCATTGTGAGTTGCCCCGCAGCTACGTCGATTAATGCTTTCCCGGTTGCCAAGAAGGGACGTCCCAAAATAAATGGGACTTCCGCGTCTGGTTCAAACTCCAGCACGACAAAATCTACCGGGAAAATTAGGGAGCCAACTTGCACCAGAACGTCCTCAACAATGCCATCCGGTCTGGCTAAGGATCGATCCGCCAACTGCAAGATTACCGTTGTGGGTCTAGGACTCCCTAGACCCAACTTTCTGAATACCGATGAAGGCATCAAATTTATGCTTGCCCCCAAGTCACACAATCCACGAGCTCGGATGCTCTGCCCAATAGTAAGCTGGATAGTAAAACTTCCAGGGTCTTTTAGTTTTGTGGGCAGTCTATTTTGGATCTGGGAAGTTCACTCCTCCGTTAGAGCCACCGTAGCATACTCAGTCAACCGACTTTTATTGGCCACGATGTCCTTTATGTACTTGGCATATTTAGGCACTCCCTGCAAGACATCAACAAGAGGTAAATTAACATGTACCTGTTTAAGCACCTCCATGAATTTCTTGAAACACGCCTCCTCTTTGTGTTTCTTGAGTTGTTGAGGGAACGGGGGTGGAGGTCTCTCTGATTCAGCTTCTTTGGTTTTCCCCCTTTCCGAACTTTGCTCCCTCTCGACTTCTGCTGCTCCCGAATGTTGAGGTGGTCTTTCTGGTTCCACCTCTTTCAGTTGCAAACCACTCCTTGTGGTCACTGCATTTACCTGCTTGGGATTGGGATCCGTATCACTTGGCAATCCTCCTCTAGGCCTTGTATTTTGGGCACTAGCAAATTGACCAAATTGATATTCAAGTGCCTTGGTAGCTAACTGATTGTTTTTCACTTTGGCTGCCAATTTCACATAGTCATCCTGCAATTGAGCTTGGTTAGCTATCATGGTCTTGAACATCTCCTCAATGTTGGGTGATGGTGGTGGAGGAGGTGCATTGTTGTTTCTGAATTGAGCTTGGTAGTTTTGTTTCCCTCCTTGGTTCCTTTGCACACCCTGACCCGAACTTTGGCCTTGATGGTTGGTGCTACCCCATGAGAAATTAGGATGATTCCTCCAGTTGGAGTTGTAGCTACTACCATACTGCTGGTGGTTCCTTTGTGCATTACCCACAAAGTTTACCGAGTCGGGATTGGCTCCACAACACTCAGCTGAGTGCTCACTACTTCTACACACTTCACACCACATCTGCTGGACTGCATTAACTGGAGCTGGAGGCTGGTTCAATGTCATGTTGCTGAAGTGGTTGTTAAGTTGATTTTGCAAGGGAGCTATCTGTGCAGCGATAGCTGTGAACATATCCACTTCAAGCACTCCTGCTGCTTTCCTTGTCCCACCTCTTGATGAATCAGCATTCCATTCTGGATTGCCCTGTGAAATCCGATTCAATAAGGTATACAGCTCCTCATAAGTCTTCTCCAGCGCTTGCCCTCCAGCTGCTGAGTCTAGCAATATTTTGGTGTGGGGTTCCAAACCCTCAATAAATGTGTGCACCAGCACATCATTGGACTGATGATGATGAGGACAGTCCCGCAACATGGATTTAAATCTCTCCCAGGCTTGATATAAATTTTCTCCCTCTCTCTGTTTGAAACTTAGAATCTGACTTCTAAGTCTTGCAGTTTTACCAGAGGGAAAAAACCTTATCAAGAACTTCTGTGCAAGATCATCCCACGTAGAAATAGAATTTGGTGGCTCAGCTTTCAACCACCTCTTGGCTTCTCCTAGTAATGAGAATGGAAATAATGTAAGCCGGACATAGTCTGGTGACACTCCAGTGGGTATGTAAGTGTCACTTATCTCCAAAAAGTTTTGGAGATGTTGCTGTGGATCTTTATGAGGGAGACCAGTAAATTTCCCGCTTGTGTGCAACAACTGCACCATATTCTGCTTGAGTTCAAATCTCCCTCCAGGCTCTAGTTTGCGGATACTTGATGTAACATTATTGGCATGTGGGATTGCCACCTCGCGAACCGGCCGTACTGCTGCTTCTTCGGGCACTAACACTGCCCGTACTACCGGTGGATTCTGTTGTTGCTCCATGATCATCTGTCTGAGCAACTGCAGCTTTCTTTGTAGAGCTACTCTTCGTTTACTGTGAAATATTATTTCGGGCTCTATATAAGATTTCACCAGCTCCTTGTCTCTTGCCAGTGTTCACAACAATTAAGTCTGCAAAATACAGGCTAAGACCAAGTTGTCAACACTTAAGAAAAATAAAAATACAGTAAATTAACACTTAAAACAAATTCACCAATTGCCAAGTCCCCGGCAACGGCGCCAAAAACTTGTTCGGGTGGTTTTGGGTAATAAAACCGACACGCAAGTGCACGTGGTCGAACAAGTAGTAAGTGGCTTTAGTAAGCCAAGTATCGATCCCACAGAGACTTGGATTAAGTGCAATTTGCTCAAGTATACTATAATTTACTTCTGAAAATGCAGACAACAATATAACCAAAAAGTTGATAGTTTGTTTTATAAATTTTTATACTAAAACTAAGAACAATTATCTACTTTGAGTCTGAACTATGGATAAAAGCATGCGGAGGTTAAACGAACATGTAATGAAACTGATTATCATCATAAATTGGTTAATCTTTTCTTCCTGTTGCTAGCCAAGAACAATTGCCAAGAGATTAAAACTCTCGTATTTAATCTCACTTAAGAATCATGAACCATCCGTCTACATTTTTGTGATCAAATGCAATTCATGTCCTAGCCATACGATTCCGGTTCCTAAATTGACTAATACAACTTTCAGGTATATTTCTATCCTGAAAGCAAATCAAGACCCAATTTTCCCAAATCAAGTAAAGAACATATCCTATTAATTCACAACTTTCCAATTTCATGCTCTCTCGAGTGAAACCTGACTTTTTAGATGTACATTTATGTAGGCCACACACCAATGCAGTAAGAACAAGAATTAATAGAACAACATGGAAGAAAAAATGAAAAACCATAGAATCAATAATCAAATTTCATCACAATTGTTCATAACCTCAGCAAGGAGAGGAATTAGCCACTCATTTGTGGATTAATCATCATAAAATGAGTGTTAATCATACAAGCAATTGAATTAAAGAAGAAAGAAAGAGAGAGAAAACCCTGAACTTTTCGTCCCTCAACTACCTGTAACCCACGTCCTTGCTCCACCAAGTCTGCATTCTGAAAAATGAACTTAAGTGTTCTATTTATACTGCTGGGAATTTTTCTCGGAATAATGAGCAACGTGTCACGGAGTGCATCGCGGAGCACTGCCTCCGTGACACGCCATGAACGCGGACTCTCACTGGAACTGGGGGTCCGGGAATTCAATCTCAACGTGGCATGGCGTGCATCACGGAGCACTGGCTCCGTGCCACGGAGCAAACGCGGACCTTCACTGGAAATTGGGTGTATTTTCCCCATCCAGGCAAAATGCCTCCGCGATGGCAGCGTGACACGGCTCCATCGTGGAGCCCCTTTAATTCATGTTGTCCAATGCCTTTTCCCTTGCTCGCATCCAAGTCCAACTCCGATGTCATCCGACATGCATTTTAGCTTCTCGAAATCACATTTTACCTGCAAAACAATGCTAATCATGTTGGTTAGTATAAATTCACATTTTATTGCCTATTACATGAAAATGTATACACATTGCTAGATAAACAAGTCGAAAATGATACTTTTGAGTATCACTTGGGCATATAAATCTGCCCAAGATCAATATGGTAACTCAATAAATGGTGTTTCCTATCCCAAAAGGCATTAGGAAATTCTGAACAGACTTCTCGTTCTATGAATTCTTGTAGGCTTTTAATTTTGGCTTCTACCTTTAGATGTTTTAAAGAGGATTCAATCTGTTTAAATTTTATCTCGTTCTTTAAGTTTATTTGTCGGAAAAGCAGATTTATTCTAAAGATAGTTTTTTCTTTTATAAATTCACTCTCTTCTTTTGACATATTATTTAGGTAGGGAAAAATGATATCTTTTCCTAGAGCAGTGGTGTGGATGCCGTCTAAATCAGCGACATAAGGTTTTATTTGGGTTATAAATGGGGTGCCTAATATTATTTCTTCGTTTATATCTTTAGTTATTACAAAATCATTAATAAAGCAGATTACATTATTGCATATGTGTGCCTTATGGAGTTTATAATTTATTTTGAGCCTTTCTCCTATCGCGGAGAATAACCGCGCTGTACTTTCTTCAAGGTACTTAGTAGGTATTATTCCTTCAATAATGCAGTTTTGGTATGCACCTGTATCTAATAATGCAATTTTGTGAATACTATAAATTTTATTTATAACCAATGTGGTAGGTATATCCCAGCTCTGGGCTTTAACTATTGCAATAGTTTTACTCCTAATTTACCTTCTAGAGGGCTCCCTAGAGACTCATCTTCTTCTTCACCTTTTTCTAATTTTGATGTTTCTCCTGGTTCGATTGATACAATTTAGATCCTTGCATTGGTTCTAGTTCATTTAATAGTTTATTAGGAAGGGCATCTGTTTCTAGCTTGTTAAGTCTTTGCTTAACTTCTTTGACTTCATATTTAATATGTAATAATTCAGTTTGAAGATCTTGTACTGTTGTACTAGACTTTTATTCTGTAAATTTATTTAGTACGTTTTTCATATTAAAATGCTCAATTGTTTCTTTGTCATGTTGTTGGTTAGGAACTATATTTTTTAATTCTATTAAATATTTTCTTTTAATATCTTTATCTTCAATATGATCAATCATATCAAAGAATATTTCCTTGTTATTATCGGTAATGACATTTATTGGGTGGCTATCACAGGTGCAGATTGCTCCCGTGCATCCACAATGATCAGTTGAGTCACTATTGTCAGAACTATATGTTATATTAAGCTGGTCTTCATCACTGAAACTTTCTCCAAAGGAATAATTATTGTCATATTAATCTATCATTTATTTCTGGCTCAAGTTCTAACATATTGATCTTATCTTTCTTTTTATTAGGGACCTTACAATCCTTAGCCCTATGGCCAAATTTTCCACAATTCCAACACTTATCATTATTTTCTTGAAAGCCACCTTTGTTGTCTTCTCGTTTGTGCCTCTTAAATCTTTTTATGTAATGATGGGGTTTTTCAGATTTATTTTTATAGTGCTTGTGTCTTCTTTTAATTTTCTTGAATGCCTCTTTTGAAGGGGCAGACAACTTGATGTATCCAAAATCTTGACAAAAGCTTCCTATTTCTTTTTTGGATATTTTATTATCCTTTTTAAGTTGATTTTTAAGCTTCATATCTGTACATAATTCGAGTCTTGTGACATTTATAAAACTTATAAGGTCACCATAGGTTAACTGGCTATTAGTAATTTTTTCATCAAATCTATCTTTTAATTTTATTCTAACCTTTTCAGTGAATAATGTTGGTAAACCACTTTTGAATTTTTCTTTCCAATAATCATGACTACAGTCTTCTCTGACCATAACCTTGTTGAGGAATACATCCTTATACCATCTAAAATCATCTAACTTTGGGCAAGATAGGTTAGATAGTATTTCTAAACTCCTATGTTGAAAAAGTTGAGGTTCTCCTATAAAATATTTTGCTATACTATAAATTAAAGTAGCTGTGACATCTTCTACGCATAGATTTTCAAAAGTTTATCCTGTAGATTCAGTCTTAATAACTTGAGTGATGGTTGTAGCATTTGTTACACTATGTCTATTATCTTCAGCGTGATAATTATCCCACCAATATTTTAATGTCCCTGTAAATCCAGATATAGTTAGAGTGATAGCTTGTTTATCCGTGCAGTTTTTCATTTTATAGGCCGTAATGGCTATCCCCATTCCATGTAACTTATCCGTGCAGTTTTTCATTTTATAGGCCGTAATGGCCATCCCCATTCCATGTAACTTATTGTATATCTGATGTTCTGCAAGTCCATCAATATTCCATTCAGCAATTTCATTTCCAGAGTGTGAAGTATGAGATAAAAATTCATTTTCTTCATACTGCATATCCAGGAATGGGGGTTTATTATAATAATTCTTTTTGATGGAATATTTAGAGCTTAACTTATTAATGTCGTTATTAGACTTTTCGGATATTGTTCTTATGACTTTATCATCCTTTAATTTTAATTCAGCCTTTAATTTTTCATTAATCTTTTCTATAAGATCATCTGTGATTTCAAACTTTTCTTGAAATTTGGGAAATTTATCTTTGGAAAATTCTGGTAATTTAAATATTGGATGGGTTTCTAATTTCCTATTATTATAGGAAGGGCTAGGTTTATCATTGAAAATTCATTTATTATCAGTCTTAAGGATCTGATTAAAGACTATGTATAGTAATTGATTAGTGTAATTATTTTGTTGAATTAATCTATTTATATCTTTATTCTTAGGATTACCTTGGGTGTCTACTATATCAATTTTAAAAGGTGTTGCTGTAACAATTCTACCATCTATTGGTAAATTAATTTCCTCTAATGGGGGAATTATAGATTCAACCACCTTAGTTTTGGTATGCCATTTATTAACAATCATGCTCAATGATTCCTTTTGATTATCCAATTTTCCTATGTACTCAAACCATTTAAAGAACTCTATATTGCATCCCATCCTTTTCATATTGGTGCACCATTTTTTCCTAAAGGATAATCTTTCATTTAATGAATATTTTTCTGTATACCATTGCCTTTTTATGCTATTTTCTGGATCTAACTAGAGTTTATCTAAATATTCAAAGTCTGGTTTGAACTCCTCATCAGATCTAATCATGCATAAAGAGTCTCTTGCTCCTAGCATCTCACTAGCAGTGGGACTTGTTCTTTTGGTAATTCTAGGTTCATATTCAACCTTAGGAATTGTTTTAGAGAAATCTACTCCCTTTAGTTTTTCTCTACGTCTTCAAGTGTCACCTCCTTTTCTTATGGCGTTTTTGAAAATGAAGGTCTCAAAAAAGACATTCTTTTACTTGAAGAAGCATGACTAAAGGATTGGGATCTTAGAAATTTTAAATCTATGGATCCATCTGGAAATTGTATTACCTGCTCAATGGTTGAATTTTCTTCCTCAATTTCTGGCTCCGTTATGGAGTCAAAATGACAATTATCCTTTACTAACACATCATCCCATTTTATCATTTTTGGGATGAAAATATTGTTGTGATTGTGATTAACTTCCATAAGCATGGCAACCCCTTTGTCACTTACTATTTTTGCTTTTGGAGCTGGGGTAGTTTTTCATTAGCCTGTAATATACTCTGTATATTATGGCTATTTCTCTTGTATTTTCTTTGCTATTCATTTTTTTTCTTTTAACATTTAATGTTAGGGTATCCATAACATTTTGATCATTAATATCTATAGAAAAATTGGGATAATAGTTAAAATATACCGAGCCATTAGCTAGGTTACTTTGTGATACTACTAATAATGAATCATCAAAGTTTAGTAGCCTATTGTCTCTTAATAGAAGACATATAGGTACGTCTAAGCCTAATCGATACAACGGTTTAACCACGACTTGGACAAGTACTATGTGATGAAACTTATAGTTTTTCCTATATCTGTTAATATCTTCAGCTGCTAATAATTTAATAGTCTCAATAGACTTATTAATAGCGACCATAGATTCAGAGGTTTTAATATTATAATTTTTAATAAAATTAAAGTGTCCAGTCTTATATACCTTTTAAAAACGTTCCTTTGGGATATTCCAATTTTGTAAATCGCTCTCTATCTTAGCTATTTAAGTAGTTGTGGCAGAAATATTAATACTATTTATTTTGTTCTGATTTTCAGAGATATCCATTAAAATTGTGCAGATAGTTTTAACTGAATAATTAATATATCATCTAATTGTCTTCTTTGTATAGGCAAATTATGACTAACATAACATAATTCATTATATAACCTGATTAGATTGTCAAGAATTAATTTTCTAGTTATTTTTCTAGAATAATTATCCAGAGTTTCTGAAGGTATTAGTTTTTTATAATAGTCCAAGTTCTTTAATATTTCTTTTCTTTTCTTTTTATAGTTACTTTGATACCATTTTATGGATCATAGAAAATGACTTGAAAATTAATTACAAAGGTAGGAGAAAAATAAAAGAAAATACTTCAAGTAGTAATAAAGCAGAAGAAAAAGATACTTACAAAGAGTTGTTCATTGATAAGAAGGGAAAATAGAGAAAATAGAGAGATTTGGTCAATTTGGAAGTGGTTTGTACATTAAAAGCTGAAGAGCATAACTTGCTGGCAGTTCGGGCACTTAGCTACAAATTCTGTGATCTCTCTCTTCATGTCACTGCACTAGTAAATATCCCGTAAATCACGATACATTTTGTAGCACCTGGGTGGATGGAATATCTTGAATTGTGTGCTTCATCCAGTATCTGTTGTCTCAAATCACCTACATCCGGCACACACAGCCTACCCTGGTAATGGAGTACACCATCTCCCCCTTGGGAAAAAGCCTCCACTTCTTTTCTGAGAACCGCCTCCTTCAGCTTAAGAAATATGGGATCTTCATCCTGCCTTGACTTAACTTCAACTACCAATGAGGAATCTGACCCACTCTGCAGCACTACTCCACCCTCAGTTGTATCGACCAACTACACTCCCAACCGAGCTAACCTGTGAGTGTCCTTTGTGAGTTCCTTTTTGCCCTCTTCAACATCAGCCACGCTACACATAGACATCCTTCTTAGGGCATCAGCCACCACATGGGCTTTTCCCAGGTGATACAGCATGCTCATGTCATAGTCCTTTAGTAGCTCCAACCATCTTCTCTGACGAAGATTTAGATCTTTCTGACTGAACACATACTGAAGGCTCTTGTGATCGGTGAATACATCTATGTGATCCCTATAAAGGTAGTGCCTCCATATTTTCAATGCAAACACCACCTGCCAACTCCGATTCATGAGTCGGATAGTTCTTCTTATGAACCTTAAGTTGTCTGGATGCGTAAGCTATCACCTTACCCCGCTACATCAGGATGCAACCAAGTCCAACTCTGGAAGCGTCACAATACACCACGAACCCATTTGTACCTTCCAGTAAGTTTACAGATGGAGCGGTAGTAACTCGAGTTTCTAACTCCTGGAAACTCTTCTCACACGCATCTTACAACTGAAATTCACCTTTTTTGAGTCAACCTAGTCAAAGGAGATGCAATAGAGGAAAGACCTTCCACAAAACATCGGTAATAACCGGTTAGATCCAAGAAACTTCTGATTTCGGTTGGGGAAGTAGGTCTTGGCCAGTCTTTCACCGCTGCTATCTTTTGAGGATCTACCTGAATACCCTCACCTGAGACCACATGACCAAGGAAAGTCACAGACTTCAACCAGAATTCATATTTGCTAAATTTTGCAAACAACTGGCAGTCTCTAGGCATCTGAAGCACTATCCTAAAGTGATTAGCATGTTCTTCCTCATTTCTAGAGTATACCAGAATGTCATCAATGAACACAATGACGAACATGTCTAGATACTGCTTGAAGACTCTGTTCATCAGGTCCATGAAAGCTATAGGGGCATTAGTGAGTCCAAAGGACATAACCACAAACTCATAGTGACCATACCGAGTTCTGAAAGATATTTTCGGTATGTCACATTCTCTACCTTTTAGATGATGATACCTCGACCTGAGATCTATTGTGGAGAAATAACTAGCTCCCTGAAGTTGATCGAACAAGTCGTCAATCCTGGGTAAGGGATACCTATTCTTTACAGTGACCTTGTTCAACTGACGGTAGTTGATGCACATTCTGAGGGTACCGTCTTTCTTTCGCACGAATAGTACTGAAGCACCCCAGGGAAAGATGATGGGTCTGATAAAGCCTTTATTAAGAAGGTCGTTTAACTACTTCTTAAACTCCTTAAGCTCAGGTGGAGCCATTATGTAAGGAGGGATGGAGATGGGCTGAGTGTCTGGAAGTTAGTCTATGCCGAAGTCTATTTTCGGCTCAAGAGGGACTCTGGGAAGATATTTGTGAAGTACGTCAGGGAACTCGCTGACAACTGGAACTGACTGGATAGTTGAGGTCTCAAAGCTGGACTCTTTGACTCGAACTAAATGATAAATACACCCTTTGAAAATAATCTTTTTGGCCTTAAGGTAGCAAATAAACTAACCCTTAGGCACTAAACTACTACCCACCCAGTCTAAAAATGGCTCATTAGGGAACTGAAACCTGACGACTCTAGTTCTGCAGTTGACTGAGGCATAACCAGAGTGTAACCAATCTATGCCAAGAATGAGGTCAAAGTCAACCATGTCTAACTCTACAAGATCAGCTGGAATGACCTTATTCAAGACTGAGACTGGGCAGTTTCTATACACCCGGCTGACTCTAACTAACTCGCCAACTGCGATGGAGACTGAGATTGGTTCTGAGAGGACTTTTGGATTGATATGAAATTGGACAGCTACATAGGGAGTCACGAATGGAAGTGTGGCTCCTAGTCTAGTAGGGCATACAGGTCTAGATGAAAAAGGCGTAACATACCTGTGATCACATCAGGTGAGCTCTCCTGATCCTGATGAGAGGACAACGCATAAAAATGGTTTTGGCGTTGGTCGCCATCCATACCTGAAGTGTTGGCCTAATGAGCTGGTCGACCTGCTGGAGCTACTGAAGCGGTGGATTGTGATCTCCCCCGTCCTACTAACCTGCATTCTTTGAGCCGATGACCAAGCTGTCCACACCCAAAACAACCCTCTCGGCCATGAAGGAATTCTCCTGGATGGTTCTTGCCACACTTAGGGCAAGCTGGGTAGCTGTAGCGGTTGCAGGCGTTGTGACTCTAGGACTGTAAGCTAGATGCTCCACCGCTCCGATCCTTGCGGGACCGAAAAGTAGGGGCCATGGATGAAGTGGGTGCTAGAGCCTTCAGCTGTTGTTGTTGTTGCAGCTGATGTGGACGGCTACTATCGCCAGATCTCTGGTAGCCATAATCTGACCGGCCAGTTCTTGTCCGTTTGTTCTACCGCTCCAAGTCTTTTAGTTTTTTCTGCCTCAATCTTCTAGGCATGAACTATGAGGCTAGAGAGATCGATATCCTTAATAAGCATTGCAGTCCTGCACTCCTTGAGGACCAAGTTCGATACTCCATTAACAAACTTCAGCATACGAGCCCTTGGCTCGGCTACCATCTCTGGAGCATATTTAGACAACCTTGTAAACTCTAGTGCATACTTTTCCACAATCGGATTTCCCTGTTTCAGATTCATAAATTCAGCCACTTTAGCCTCCTTGAGCTCCCGAGGGAAGAATCTGTCTAGGATGGCTGTAGTGATCTCCTTCCATTCCACCGATTCTGCTCCCGCTGGTCTTCCCTCCTTCCACTATTCGTACCAGATCTGGGCTACCCCTTTCAGCTGGTAGGCAACCAGGTCAGCACTCTCAGAGGAGCTAACACCCATAATTCGAGTGATCTTTCTAATCTCATCCATGAACTCCTGTGGGTCCTCTCCCATCTTTGATCCATGTAAAGCTGGAGGGTTCATCCGGGTGAAATCCCGAACTCGGGCAGCTGCTGTGGACCCATTAGCATTGATCGAAACCACCTGCTGCTTCACTTGATTTGTGAATGTCTGTGTGAGCAGCTGGATAGCCGCTCTAAACTCTACAGAAAACACAGGGTCTTCCTGAGGGGCTATTGGAGCTGGTGGGGAAGGTCGGTGAACATTGCCAGACCTTCTTTCGTTACCACATCGTGGAGGCATGATTTCACTAAAATGAAATAGAGCACGAGTTAGGAGAACGTTTCTGGAACTGAATTTCAGCGCATGATAAAGAGTATGAACAAAAGGGAGTTTTCCTAATAATGTCTAGTAGGCTCCCCGTCATAAGTGTGGCATGCTTCACACCCATGAAAAGGACTCTACTTGACACGGCTTTCAAACATCCTAGGATACTCTAAACCTGGTGCTCTGATACCAAGTTTGTCATGCCTTGAGTCTATACCCTGGACGAGACACGGTACTTGGAGTCACAAGTAACCCCAAGTCAACCCATGATCTATCATTACACTGGCATTTTGAGTAGAAACATAACAGAAACTTTAAAATAATAAAATAAAACATTTATAAAGAAGAACTAAATCATAATGTTTTAAAACCACTAAAACAAGGATAAAATTCTGAAACTCTATCTATGTATGAAAGCCATCTATCTGATGAGTTGCTGGGACAAGACTCTAGCAAACTCTAAATCTAACTGAAGCAAATATAACTGAAAAGATATAATCCTCATCCTCGAAAGATGAGGACTCACAACTGATGCAGCTAAAAACTTCTAGGCAAGATCTGCTAATGGTGTTGAGACTGAGAACCTGCAGCTGTATCATAAAACAATACAGCATAAAAGGTATGCGTCAGTATTTTGAATGCACTGAGTAAGTAGGAGAAACCATAACATGAAGGATAAAACAACTAAATTGTAAAGACATTCAATGACCAACTGATATGTTAAAACTGAATAAACTGTGATATGCTGAGATGGTCAAAATGACCCTGTCTAATGGTCAAAGACATGCCCTAAATCTGAAATACTAATCTGAAGTATTATACTGAACTGATTCAAACTGAGTAGTATGAAACTGTTCTGAACTAAGCTAATCTGAGACTGAACTAAACTGACTAGTGGGAGAGTCTATAACTGACATATAACCATGTGAGCTAGACATAGAGTTCGATGTTTACACTCCATTGTTAGGACCCAATATACCTTGCCATGGTATAAAGGCATGAACTGAGTGATCACAGGTTTGGGGCCATGAGACCAATAAAATATAACCTACGGTGGAAACGTAGTTCTGGGAACTTGGGTGCGCTGGAACCCCAATCCGCTCACTGTTAAGTCCTACTCCCACTGGATAGCCCTAGACTGACTACTAAATTGACAGGTCGAAATTGGGGCCCAAGACTAAGTCAGGAATACCTATCTTGAAGTACCCTGAGAGTCTTATCAGATCGAATTCTGTAACTGGTGTTCTAAGACTAGTCAGAGCTGCTTATCTAGAAGCGTCGTAACCGTCTAAAGAACAAACTATAATATGAAACTAGGGGTCCTAAGGCTGGTCAGAGCTGCTTATCTGGAAGTGTCATGACCACCTAAGGGACCACTAAAATATTATACTAAGTCTAATACTGATAACTGGGAGGCATCACTGACACCTCAGGAATTAACTATAGTCAAACTGATCAGCTGACATTTCTAGGCAATACTGATATGCTAAAAATCTGAATGAGACTAGACTAACATGAATCTGACTGAAATTTCAACATAAACTAACAATATGTGCATCCTAAAACTGATAGAACCAAGCTACAGGGAAAACTAGTTCAACCCGTAAGATTCTAATTTCTACTGAGCTGGGAACTAGTGCTAAATCATTCTACTAGAACAATTTCCACAAATTTTCTAGAAATTGGGAATAATAAAGCAATTAAAATCATGAGTGTTCGGCTGTATGCTTTGGGTATAAAGCTACACGCAAGTGCACGTGGTCGAACAAGTAGTAAAGTGGCTTAAGTAAGCCAAGTATCGATATCACAGCGACTGGGATAAGGTAACAATCTGCTCAAGTGTACTATATTTTAATTCTAACAATGAAGACAACAGGGTAACCAAGAGTTAGATATTTTGGGTTCTAATTTTTATGCTAAGTCTAAAACGAGTATCTAATGTGAGTCTGAACTATGAATGTGAGCATACTGAGGTTAATTGAACATGTAAAGAAATTAATTATCGATGTAATTTGGTTAACCTTTCCTCTGGTTGCTAGTCAAGAACTAATGCCAATGGATTAAAACTCTCGTATTTAACCCAACTTAAGAATCATGACCCGCCCACCTACATTTCTGTGATTAAACGAAATTCATGTTCTAGCCATACAAACCCGGTTCCAAAATAGACTAATACGACTTTCAGGTATATTTCTATCCTGAAGGTAAATCAATTCTCAATTTTTCCAAACTAACAAAAGATCATTTCCTATTAATTCACAACTTTCCAATTTCTTGCTCTCTCGAGTGAAACCGGACTTTTTAAATATACATTAACATAGGCCACACATTAATGCAGTAACAACAAGAATCAATAGAACAACCATGGAAAAAAAGATGAAAAACCAACTTAATCAACAATCAAATTTCAATACAATTTCTCTTAACCTCAACAAGAAGAGGAATTAGCCACTCATTTGTGGATTAAACATCGTTAAATGAGTGTTAAACATACAAGCAATTGAATTGAAGAAGAAGGAGATAGAGAAAAACCCTGAGATTTTCGTCCCCTCAACTGCCTGTAACCCACGTTCTTGCTCCACCAAGTCAGAATAATTAAAAATGAACCTAAGTGTTCTATTTATACAAGTGGGAATTTTTCCCTAAATAACAAGCAACGTGTCACGGAGTGCATCGCGGAGCACTGCCTCCGTGACACGCCACTGACGCGGACCCTTACTGGAAACTGGGTGTCCAGGTAATAAGGCCCAACGTGGCACGGCGTGCAACGTGGAGCTAGGCCATCGTGCCACGGACCCAACGCGCACCCTCACTGGAATTTGACCAAAAATTCCCTATCCAGGCAGAAGGCCTCCGCGTTGGCAGCGTGACATGGCTCCATCGCGGAGCCTCTTTATTTTGTGCCTTCCAATGCCTTGTCCTTTGCTAACATCCGAGTCCAACCCCGATCTCTCCCAACACGCATTTTAGCTTCCCAAAATTACATTTTACCTGCAGAACAATGCTAATCATGTTGGTTAGTATAAATTCACCTTTTATTAACAATCACATGAGAATGTATAAACATTGCTAGATAAACAAGGCTAAAATGACACATTTAAGTATCACTTGGGCATATAAATTTGCCCAAGATCACTTACCCCACACTTAAATCCTTGTTCGTCCTCGAACAACAATATTACACCTCATGCAATTTACACCCCAACCTCGCTAATTTGGTTCGACAATTTAGGCTATGGTCATACCGATTATTCAATACAGCAAATCATCAAGAAAACACGCATGGTCCAATCAATCAATGACCTTCAATACATCAAGGCCTCCTAGACTTAAGAATCGACTCTCAATATTGGCAAACTCCTGCAAATCAGCTGATCAAGACATCCGACACGAAAATTAATCTCTCATCAAGCATGTGCCCTCACAACACAAGAGAATGTTCCTCTTTTTGATCATACGAACTCAAACGATTACATGCAGGGGCATATAAACACAATTTCGCTCTCTCTCCCAAAAGAATTCACATGCATCATGTCACGACCCATAAGCTTGCCTTTAGTGTATTACTCCACTAATATAAAGAAGTGTGATGTAAGATCACGTAGGACTTTAACGGGTTGTAATGTAAGCTACAGAACTAGTAAATATTGGGCTAGCCAATAATAGTCACTAGCATCCTTAAGCGCCTTTTCAATACATCCCATCAAACTCGTGGGCATTGTTTCTTCCTTCATCCTCCCATTCTTGAAGTTTGTCTTTAGTTTGGCCCATCTTATTAAGCACACTTGACACAACAACAAAGATTATTCATACACCTTCATTATAGTTTATTTATAACAAGTGCACCTTCAACCTTTTCTTTCCTTCCATCACTCTGCTTTTTCTTCTCTTTTCACCATTCTCACTCTTTGACACTTTGGGAAAATTATTTTCTCTTCTTAAGCGCTTAAGAGTTTTGGATCAAATTTACGGCTAATGAAAAGAAGGGATTAAGCTCGATTTACAACTTTTTGACACAAGAAAAAAATAATAGGCTAAAGGCTCAATGGGCTGACTAGGGTGTACAATCAAGGTGGGTACTATAATGAAAAAGAGAAACTTTTGGTAAAAAAAAAGAAATGCCTACATCCTTTCCTACAATACACCTCCTTCATTTCGTTTTGTACACACACCAGGCAAGTTCTAGAAACTTCACAATAACATGGAATAACAAAACCTCACTTCACACTTATTGCACATGCTCAATTCAAGACGTATTCATGGACTCTTCAATCAGCTAATTACAAGAATTCAAACATTAAGCCTCAATCACACTGAATCGACTCTATGGCCTAGGTATCTCAACATATTTACAAAGTTGCATGCTTTCATACGAATAACCTTTGCATTTCAAATATCATGTACAACACGCAACCAGAATTCCGCAACCATAAAGTAACTACAGGTTTTGGGATGCAACACAAAAAAGAAAAACAACTAAAAAAATGAAAAAAAAATCTACTCCTAATGACTACATTTCCCTTAAGACGGTCGTCATCCATCCATCATAGGGAATGGTCACTACCTAAGACTTTGGTTCAATGGGACCATTCTCGGTAAAAGAACCGAAAACAAATGCCGAGAAACCCAAGAATTGAAAAAAAAGAAAAATTTTAAAAATATCGATCATTTCGATAAACAAAAATATGTACAAAATCAGCTAGCAACATTCAGCAACACACAACAGTTTCACATATAATTACAATACAGAAAAACAACTTCACAATCACAAATCACAGGGTCACAAAAGTTTTTCACAGGCACAACAACAGAACAAAACATACACAACAACATAACCAGCACCTAACTACTCCCACCCCACACTTATCTCGAACACTATCCCCAGTGTTCACAGAAATTAAACTAGCACAAAAAATTGGGAGGTGGAACTCCCTGATCAATCAAAATACTCCACTTCTTCATCAGGTGCTGCTGCTTCATCTCCCATGTCTGAATCACCCCCATCGTTATCATCGGAGTCCTCCCGACGTGTCTCCTCATCTGTGGGGACATCATCATCCGTGAGTTCTACAAAAGCTGGCCCCACTCGGCATTGAGCCTTGGCATTTTCGCCAAAAGGGTAGTCTAGCTCGAGCTGCCATAGCTCCTCCTCTGTTGCCGGCCTCCCGCCTATTCGTAGTTGGAGCATCTGCATCGCGTACATGCGAGCCATGTACTGATCGTCCTGAGCATGTCGCTTGGCAAGTGTAAGAACAGGTCCGTGGGTGGTGTCGAGTGTCTTAGTTTTAGTGACATCTAAGGCCCGCCGCTCCATCTGCGGGATGTAGTTAAGGGCCTCTTCCTCGACATCCAGGCCCCTCAGGAATGTGGTGAGTAGTCCACCAAATCCGTATCTATGCCCCTGATGCAATCGGGCTATCTTCATGGCGGAGATAATCACTGCCCCCACATTGATCTCTAGCCCTTTCATCAGGGAATACACCAGGCATACACAATTCCAGGTTACATCTGTCATATGTACCCCCCAGGATTAGGCAGGAACACATGATCTTAAGCCATATTCTGGCTTCCCTGTTCATCTGTGAGTAGGGCAAAGACTGATGGTAGCCCCTCTCCTTGTGTCTGCTCCATCTAGCCATCGATTGGGTTCCACACAAAGTGTGTCTGATGTCCGCATATGGTGGAGTGATGTTCAGCTATCGAAGCACGTGGGCGTCTGTGTCCCGCGCCCCTCGGATAGCATTGAGGTGGTGGGGCTCAAAGGTGACTATTTGCCCTCTTATTTTGATGGTGTGACTTTTGAGAGTCGGGTTCCAATTGGCATAGAATTCCCGAATCAAGTGCAAGTTGCATTCCTTGGTCTCTTCAAAGATGAAGTTGAGCCCAGCTGCCTCGATCCTGTGGACGATCCTAGGGAACTCTTGTGCCAACAGTTCCCGTGCTATGTGTTCCTCGGGGAAGTACTTGCTCTCCTTGTGCTTTGCATACCACTTCTTCCCCTCTTCTGTCACCCACCTAGTTCTGTATTGGCGGCGTTGGCCGCGTGGAACTGCTGGTGCTGCTGGGAACGCTGTGCCCAATCTGATTCTTTTTCTGTCAGCGCCAGATGTTGATGCGCCTTTTCCCTTGTCTTGCCTGCTTGCCATTTTTCCTGTCAACCCAAATAGACAAGTTCAATGTTAAGCCAATGAATATTAGCTTCGACTAAGGTTGGGTTAAGCTAGGCTACCCCACACTTAGTCCTTAGCTAAAATTACAACATTACGGCAAGATGATACTTATTTACACAAACAAACAACCAAATATAACAAACATGCTTAGTGCATTCGAAGAATTTGACGGTATATATTCTATGTACTACTCAGACTTCGTACAGCTAACCACAATCATTACCTCCGACAACATTTTATCTCATAGCACTTAGCAAGGAGAAACAAAACAAAAGAAAGAAAAAAAAAGAAAAAAAATTTAACTACGTGATCCTATACAATTCAACCAATTCTTGCAATTTCTGATATTACCCTAACCCGAGAATCCATCGGTTTTTTAGCATAGTAACAGTTAGCACAATCGACTCATCTCACTCAACATGTGCAACCCAACATGAATTTCACTAGTTCAACTAAATTTTTCCATTTCAAACTCAAAGGCAAGCCCTAGCTATGATTTTATCACAAATTCGATTAAACTATGTCATTATCGAGTTCAAGCAATCACAATGATACTCCGAACATCAATCAACAATAATTCAATAGAATTTATGCTTAATTTCTACTTAGGGCAAGTTTAGCTTATATCACATGTTCAATATCGAAACAATTCGACAAGAATTGAAATAGAGTTGAAGAACATACCTTGAATTCGAAGAATTGATGAAAACTCGATGAAATTCTTGTCCTAAGTCCGTGTCACATCAAGGGGGGATGGGTTTTTGGGAGGTTGGTAGCGGAGTGTGTAAGAAATAAGGGAAAAAGAGGGAGAATCGGGGTTAAAAGGGGGGAAAAATGTGCGGGTCACCCGGCGACCTGGTGTGACCCGTCGCGATATAAACATCAACGTGTCACGGAGGGTAACGCACAGCATGCCCTCCGTGACACGGAGCTATCGTGAGGGCATTCTGGAATTTTTTTTAAAATTCCAGATTTACACCTAAACGTGTCACGGAGGGTAACGCGGAGGTCCTCCTCCGTGACACGGAGCTATCGCCCTAGCTCACTGTTTTGCCACTCTTTATTGATTTTCATACCTCAAATTTCCCTTTGCAATCTCTTGCAAATTTATCCTCCGTTCAACCTGAAATTCATCTTACGACAAGAATTTGGTTAGAATTATAGGTTTCACTCAAAATAAAACTGAAAATAAAAATATAAAACTAAAAATTTTGTTGTTAATCAAGAAAAAAGAAAAAAAATATAAAAAAAATCTATTCACAATTTACAAAGAAAAATTTCACGGGTTGCCTCCCGTGCAGCGCCTGGTTTATCGTCGCGGCTCGACGTCATTCAGCTCAATTGTCTTCTAGGGTGATGGACGTTTTTTCTCGACCACCGTCCTCACCCCAGTAGTGCTTACATTGCTCCGGTGGTTTTCCCATTAACTCTCATGATTCAACTATCTGCGCATCATCAACTCGATCAATCACATTGATCACCGAGAGTTCCTCGTACATAGTCGGGAGCTTGGTGGCCTTATATACATTGAACACTTCCACCTTGTCGTGTGCTCGCATAGTTAGCTGCCCTGCAGCTACGTCAATCAGTGCTTTCCCGGTCGCCAAGAAAGGACGTCCCAAAATAAATGGGACTTCCGCGTCTGGCTCAAAATCCAGCACGATGAAATCTACCGGGAAGATCAGGGAGCCAACTTGCACCAGAACGTCCTCCACAATGCCATCAGGTCTAGCTAAGGACCGATCCGCTAATTTCAAGATCACTGTTGTGGGTCTAGGACTCCCTAGACCCAGCTTTTTGAATACCGATGACGGCATCAAATTAATGCTCGCTCCCAAATCACATAATCCACGAGCTCGGATACTCTGCCCAATAGTAATTTGTATAGTAAAGCTCCCAGGATCTTTGAGCTTTGTGGGCAGTCGGTTTTGTATCCGGGAAGTGCACTCCTCCGTGAGAGCCACCGTAGCATACTCAGTCAACCGACTTTTGTTTGCCACGATGTCCTTTATGTACTTTGCATATTTCGGCACTCCCTACAAAACATCAACAAGAGGTAAGTTAATATGTACCTGTTTCAGCACCTCCATGAATTTCTTGAAACACGCCTCCTCCTTGTGTTTCTTTAGTCTTTGAGGGAACGTGGGTGGTGGTCTTTCTAATTCAGCTTCCTTTTTCTTCCCCCTCTCATCACTTTGCTCCCTCTAAACTTCTGATGCTCCCAATTGTTGAGGTGGTCTTTCTGGTTCCACCTCTTTCAGCTGCAAACCACTCCTTGTGGTCACCGCATTCACCTGCTTGGGGTTGGGATCTGTGTCGCTCGGAAGTCCTCCTCCAGGTCTGGTGTTTTGGGCTCCAGCAAATTGCCAAATTGATATTCAAGTGCCTTAGTAGCTAACTGGTTGTTTTTCACCTCGGCTGCCAATTTCACATAGTCAGACTGCAATTGAGCTTGGTTAGCTATCATCGTCTTGAACATCTCCTCAATGTTGGGTGATGGTGGTGGAGGAGGTGCATTGTTGTTTCTATATTGTGCCTGATAGTTCTGCTGCCCTCCTTGATTCCTCTGTGCCCCATGACTTGAACTTTGCCCCTGATGGTTGTTGCTACCCCCAAGAGAAATTCGGGTGATTCCTCCAGTTGGAATTGTAGTTGTTGCCATACTGTTGGTGGTTGTTCCTCTGTACATTTCCCACAAAGTTCACCGAGTCAGGATTTGCTCCACAACACTCAGCTGAGTGCTCATTGCTCCCGCACACTTCACACCAAATCTGCTGTACTACATTCACTGGGGCTTGAGTCTGGTTCATTGTCATGTTACTGAAGTGGGTGTTGAGTTGATTCTGTAAAGCAGCTATCTGTGTAGCAATAGCTGTAAAACCATCCACTTCTAGAACTCCTGCTGCTTTCCTTGTCCCTCCTCTTGATGAATCAGCATTCCACTCCGGATTGCCCTGCGAAATACGGTTCAACAAGTTATACAGCTCCTCATAAGTTTTCTCCAGCGCTTGTCCCCCAGCTGCTGAGTCTAGCAATATTTTTGTATGGGGTTCCAAACCCTCTATAAAAGTGTGCACCAGCACATCATTGGATTGATGATGATGAGGACAATCCCGCAACATGGACTTGAATCTCTCCCAAACCTGATATAGATTCTCTCCCTCTCTCTGTTTGAAACTTAGAATTTGACTTCTAAGTCTTGCTGTTTTACCGGATGGAAAAAATCGTATCAATCATTTCCTTGCAAGATCGTCCCAAGTAGTAATAGAATTTGGTGGCTCAGCTTTCAACCACCTCTTGGCTTCTCCCAATAGTGAAAATGGGAACAATGTAAGCCTGACATAATCTGATGACACTCCAGCAGGGATGTAAGTGTCACTTATCTCCAAAAAATTTTGGAGATGCTGCTGTGGATCCTCATGAGGGAGACCTATGAACTGCCCGCTGGTGTGCAGCAATTGCACCATGTTTTGCTTGAGCTCGAACCTCCCTCCTGGCTCAGGTTTGTGAATGCTAGATGTGACATTGTTAGCATGTGGGATTGCCACCTCGCGAACCGGCCGAGCTGCTACTTCCTCGGGCACTAACATTGCCCGTACTACTGGTGGATTCTGTTGTTGCTCCATTATTGTTTGTCTGAGCAACTGCAGCTTTCTTTCTAGAGCTTCTCTCCGCTGACGATGAAATAATCTTTCAGGCTCTAAATACGAGTCCACTAGCTCCTTGTCTCTTGCCAGTGTTCCACAGAGAATAAATCTGCAAAATACAGGCTAAGACCAAGTTTTCAACACTAAGAAAATAAAAATATAGTAAATTAACACTTAAGAAAAATTCACCAATTGCCAGTCCCTGGCAACGGCGCCAAAAACTTGTTCGGCTGTCTGCTTTGGGTATAAAGCTACACGCATGTGCACGTGGTCGAACAAGTAGTAAAGTGGCTTAAGTAAGCCAAGTATCAATACCACAGGGACTGGGATAAGGTAACAATCTGCTCAAGTGTACTATATTTTAATTCTAACAATGAAGACAACAGTGTAACCAAGAGTTAGATATTTTGGGTTCGAATTTTTATGCTAAGTCTAAAACGAGTATCTAATGTGAGTCTGAACTATGAATGTGAGCATACTGAGGTTAATTGAACATGTAAAGAAATTAATTATCGATGTAATTTGGTTAACCTTTCCTCCGGTTGCTAGTCAAGAACTAATGCCAATGGATTAAAACTCTCGTATTTAACCCAACTTAAGAATCATGACCCCCCCACCTACATTTCTGTGATTAAACGAAATTCATGTTCTAGCCATACAAACCCGGTTCCTAAATTGACTAATACGACTTTCAGGTATATTTCTATCCTGAAGGTAAATCAATTCTCAATTTTCCCAAACTAAGAAAAGATCATATCCTATTAATTCACATCTTTCCAATTTCTTGCTCTCTCGAGTGAAACCGGACTTTTTAAATATACATTAACATAGGCCACACATTAATGCAGTAAGAACAAGAATTAATAGAACAACCATGAAAGAAAAGATTAAAAACCAACTTAATCAACAATCACATTTCAATACAATTGTTCTTAACCTCAGCAAGAAGAAGAATTAGCCACTTATTTGTGGATTAAACATCGTTAAATGAGTGTTAAACATACAAGCAATTGAATTGAAGAAGAAGGAGATAGAGAAAAACCCTGAGATTTTCGTCCCCTCAACTGCCTGTAACCCACGTTCTTGCTCCACCAAGTCAGAATAATTAAAAATGAACCTAAGTGTTCTATTTATACTAGTGAAAATTTTTCCCGGAATAACAAGCAATGTGTCACGGAGTGCATCGCGGAGCACTGCCTCCATGACACGCCACTGACGTGGACCCTTACTGGAAACTGGGTGTCCAGGTAATAAGGCCCAACGTGGAGCTAGGCCACCGTGCCACGGACCCAACGTGCACCCTCACTGGAATTTGGCCAAAAATTCCCTATCCAAGCAGAAGGCCTCCGCGATGGCAGCATGACACGGCTCCATCGCGGAGCCTCTTTATTTTGTGCCTTCCAGTGCCTTGTCCTTTGCTAACATCCGAGTCCAACCCCGATCTCTCCCAACATGCATTTTAGCTTCCCAAAATTACATTTTACCTGCAAAACAATGCTAATCATGTTGGTTAGTATAAATTCACATTTTATTAACAATCACATGAGAATGTATAAACATTGCTAGATAAACAAGGCTAAAATGACACATTTAAGTATCACTTGGGCATATAAATTTGCCCAAGATCAATGAGAAACATTTCACTTAAATTCTCAAAGAAATCTGCCTGAAAACTTATCTACATTTCGAATCTACAGGGCTGTAACTGATAGATAAAATAGGGAAGATTTTGGGAACACAAGGGAAGAACTATTCCCTTGTTGAATTCCCACATACCTAATGAAGAAATCTGAAGAAAATACCTTGAGAATCTTAGGAGAAGTTGACTACCCTAGTTTCTTCTTGAGAGGAATGACCTGAGTTCTATGAACGTTCTTCTGAGAGTCTAAGTGATGAATGAGGGATGAAAACCGTTCAACCCCGCTAAATTCATCAAAAATATGCTTAGAACGATGTAGTATAGAGTCTAAGAGTTAAGGAAATTACGAAAAACACCCTAGGAAATCCGCAGGAAAAAGGATCCTGTCGGTCCTCACGAGGCACTCCATGAGTCATGAGGTCAGGAACGACTCATGGTGCCTAGTCGTGAAGTGTGATGGAAATGTTTCTTCAATTACAACAGGCTGCCAACAACTAACTTCACAGGTCATCAGGAGACCTAACGACTCGTGACGTCTTCCGTTGCCATTGAACCAATATTTCTCTTCATGGGTCACCATGGGGGACACCACGACTCGTGGTGTACTCAACGAGTCGTGGTGACCAATCCGTTAGGTACACTACCCAATTTTTCCAATTTTTTATCCAACTCTTGACCACGGCTCACAGCACGACTCGTGGTCACTCAAATTCCCAAATTTTTCAACCAAGTTCAAGTCCTTCTCCACGAGTCACATAACGACTGATGGTGTTCCTGACCGGTCACTGGACGACTCGTCCTGTGACCTGGTGCAGAAATTTTTGTTTTCTCTATTTCAACTCCTGGGTCTGATCTTAGATTTTTGGGGGGCATTACAATATCTTCCCCTTGGGAACATTCATCCTCAAATGTGGGAAAACACATAGAAAAGCAGAGAGATACAATCATCATATTCAAATACTGATCATGAATGCAGAATGACTACCTCCGAACTGAACTACTAGACTGAACTGAATTCATGAATCACACTTATTTACATTAACATGAAAGAAACTGGGGCACATGAACTGAACATGAAACTGAATAGAGTAATAGAGAGAAAACTGATACCTTAAACTGAAACTGAGTTGTAAGGGAATAAATGTGGGTATCTAGCCATCATATCTGCTTCAGCTTCCCACATAGCTCCCTCAACATGCTGAATCCTCCACAAAACTTTGACTGAAGCTATTTCTTTGTTTTTCAGCTTACGAACCCGATGGTTAAGGATCTGAACTGGGGCCTCTTGGTACGAGAAACCATCTTTCACACCCACACTGTCTAGTGGCACCACTAATGTTAGATCACCGATGCACTTCTTTAATAGTGACACATGGAACACTGGGTGCAGAGATGATAACTCTAAAGGTAATTCCAGATCATAGGCTACATTGCCAATTCGCCTAAGAATTCTGTAGGGTCCCACATATCTCGTACTGAGTTTTCCTTTCTTCCCAAATCTCATCACCCCTTTCATGGGTGAAATTTTTAGATTAACCCAGTCATCCACTGTAAACTCTAATTCTCTTCTCCTCACATCAGCATAAGATTTCTAATGGCTTTGCGTTATTTTCAACCTCTCTCTGATAAGTTGTACCTTCTACATAGCCTCATGAACTGAGTCTGGCCGATTAGAGTAGCTTCACCAACCTCAAACCACCCAATAGGAGATCTACATCTCCTACCATACAATGCCTCAAACAAGGCCATCTGGATACTGGAGTGGTAGTTATTGTTGTATGCAAAATCGGTAAGAGGTAGGTGATCATCCTAACTGCCCTTGAAATTGATCGCACACACTCTCAGCATATCTTCTAAAGTCTGCATAGTTCGTTCAGCCTGTCCATCTGTCTACGGGTGAAAAGTTGTGATGAGCTTGACCTGGGTACCAATTCCCTTCTGAAATGACTTCCCGAAATGCGAGGTGAACTGGGTACCTCTATTTGGAATACTAGACATGAGCACCCTATAAAGTATGACCAACTCTAGAATATAAAGCCTGGCTTAATCCTCAGATGAGTCTGTAGTTTTAACTGGGAGGAAGTGTGCTGACTTAGTCAGCCGGTCAACTATCACCCTATTGAGTCAATTTGTCGATGAGTCTGAGGTAGACCCGTAATAAAATTCATATTTACTTCTTCCCACTTCCATGTGGGTTTGCTGATATCCTGAGTCATACCTCCCGGTCTCTGATGTTCCACTTTAACTTTCTGGTAGTTCGGGCACTTAGCTAAAAATTTTGCGATCTCTCTCTTTATGTCGTTCCACCAGTAAATATCCCATAAATCATGGTACATTTTTGTTGCACCTAGGTGGATGGATTATCTTGAATTGTGTGCTTCAACCATTATCTACTGTCTCAAATCACCTATATCCGGTACACATAGCCTACCTTGGTAACAGAGTACACCATCTCCCCCTTGGGAGAAAGCCTCCAGTCTTTTCTGAGAACCGCCTCCTTCAGCTTAAGCAATATGGGATCTTCATCCTGCCTTGACTTCAACTACCAACGAGGAATCTGACCCACTCTTTACCACTACTCTGCCTTCAGCTATATCGACCAACTACACTCTGAATCAAGCTAACCTATGAATATCCTTTGCCAATTCATTTTTTCCCTCTTCAACATGAGCCACGCTCCCCATAGACATCCTGCTTAGGGCATCAGCCACCACATTGGCTTTTCCAGGGTGGTACAGTATGCTCATGTCATAGTCCTTCAGTAGCTCCAACCATCTTCCCTGACGAAGATCTAGATCTTTCTGACTAAACACATACTAAAGGCTCTTGTGTTCGGTGAATACATCCACGTGAGCCCTGTAAAGGTAGTGCCTCCATATTTTCAATGCAAACACCACTGCTGCCAACTCCAGGTCATGAGTCGGATAGTTCTTCTCATGAACCTTGAGCTGTCTGGATGCATAAGGTATCACCTTACCCCGCTGCCAACTAAGTGATGAATGAGGGATGAAAACCGTTCAACCTCGCTAAATCCATCAAAAATATGCTTAAAACAACGTAGTATAGAGTCTAAGAGTTTAGGAAATTATGAAAAACACCCTAGGAAATCCGCAGAAAAAAGGATCCTGCCAGTCCTCATGAGGCACTCCACGAGTCATGAGGTCAAGAACGACTTGTGGTGCCTAGTCGTGAAGTGTGCTGGAAATTTTTCTTTAATACTTCACGGGTCATCAGGAGACCTAACGATTCGTGACGTCTTCCGTTGCCATTGAACCAATATTTCTCTTCATGGGTCGCCACAGGGTACACCATGACTCGTGGTGACCAATCCGTTAGGTACACTACCCAATTTTTCATACAACTCTTGACCACGGCTCACAGGACGACTCGTGGTGCTGACCACGACTAGTGGTCACACCCATGGTCACTCAAATTCCCAAATTTTTCAACCAAGTTCAAGTCCTTCCCATGACTCACTTAAAGACTCATGGTATTCCTGACGGGTCACTAGATGACTCATCCTGTGACCTGGTGCAGAAATTTCTGCTTTCTCTGTTTTAACTCCCGGGTCTGATCTTAGATTTTTGGGACATTACAACATTTAATTCGTTAGCATACTCGTGAGAATTTATCAAATAGGGTACTCAAGACTTTCCTCATTATTATCCCAAATCTCAACTTCCAAATTATTCGCTAACTCTACATTACACTAAGTTCATGAATTCTTTTCACATCTCTCCTCTATTTTTTTTCATAAATGCCTCACTTTGGCCATTCCTTTCACCTTCCCTCCTATAATTTATCATTCAAGTAACCAACACATGGAAGTAGTTATATTCAATTCATTCAACAACCAACATGAAATCACTACAATCCATAATGAATTAACATGAATTTGCAACAACTTAAGATTCTTCACATTCAAGATTTTTATAACTAAGCACTTTCTCTCTCTACAAACAATGTTCTACCCACCAAAATCATGAAATTCAAATCATCATCCCCCTTCATCCCCACAACTTCAAATCACTACATTCAACCAAAAATAAGCAACCCAACATGGATAACACATTATGATGGAAGAATTTAAGAGATTAAAGCTCATGAGACCCACATTATGAAATTCAAGGTTTTGACCAACAATGGTGATTTTGGGTCTTTAACTTGAGGAAGAAGGGTATGGAGCATTCTTTTCACACTAAATAACCAAGAGAGAAGAGGATTGCTTACTTGAGTTGAAGAGACAAGCTTCACCAAGCTTCTTGGAGAAGACAACATGGGGGAATAGGAGAAGGAAAGTTACGGCCCTTTTGAGAGAGAGGGAGACTTTTATTTACATTTTATTTTTGACTTTTAGTGAGAGGGGATGAATGGGGATTTAAAATAAAGGTGTGGGGCATGGGGTTTTGGTAATTTTAAGGTCCTTGGGTCAACTTTGACCCATTTGACCAAAATATTTTCAGACAAACTCACCCTGGCGTGGCACGCCCGTCACCTCGCTACACACTTAGAAAAAAAATTTCTTCGTGGACAGGGCTAGCACGGTGTGCCACCCATAGCACCATCCTAAAGAAAAATTCTTTCTGGAGTTAACACTTGGCGCCCCACGCCAGGTATCTCGCTCCAGACTTAAATTTTTTCAGCTTATTTCCCCACTCTTTTTGACTCAAAAGCCCTGTTCATCTCTGCAAAACCAAAAATGTTAGAAAGATGGGTTGCCTCCCACCAAGCACCTTACTTATAGTCATGGCACGACATTCATGGGTTGCCTCCCATGCAGCGCCTACTTTAACGTCGCGGCACGATGAAAGTCACTCTCACTCCTTCATCCGAGTGAGATCATTAGTATCACCTATTGAACTCCCTAAAATATCATGTAGCACATGCTGCTCCACTTTCCTCTTACACCCTCCGAACTCTACCATTGGCTTCATTGTAAAATTCTTGTAATGAGGTGGCTACCTTGCCGCTATAAACACATTAAAGACTGCCTCCTAGCTATCCACAGTCATCAATATCTTGCCCGACTTCACCTTTATGATGGCATCAGTGGTGGCTAAGAATCCTATCCCCAAAATGAGGGGACTACTATATATGCTTTGTAATCTAGAATTATGAAGTCCACTGGTAAAATGAAAGGTCCAACCTTAATCAAGACGTCCTCTATGATTCTGTCAAGATAAGCAAGAGACCTGTCGGCAAGCTGCAATGTGACTGTAGTCAGATGTGGTTCACTGAATCCCAAGGTTATGAACAAGGATGTAGGCATCAAATTAATGCTCGCACCCAAGTCACATAATGCTGAACCAACTTCTTTTTAACCAATCACCACTGGAAGGGTGAAGCTCTCGGGGTCTTTCAGCTTCTTAGGAATTTTATTCTACACCCGAGAACTACACTCTTCCGTAAGAGTCACAGTCTCAAACTCCGTCAGCCTCAAATTATTGGCCATAATGTTATTCAGATACTTAGCATAGTTCAGAACTTCCTGAAAAAGCTCCACCAATGGTAAGTAAGCATGTACCTATTTTAACACCTCAAGAAACTTTTGGCAGGCTAAGTCCTCCTTTTGCTTCTTAAACCTTTGTGGAAATGGAGGGGGTGGTCTGGTTTCTACCAACTTTGACTTTGAGTTGCTTGACTCACCAACCTCCTTTCTGGACATCACAACCCGCTCTTCCTCAATTTTTTCTCTCAGGGGTTCACCTCAGCCGACTTTTTACCACTAGGCAAAGAAATTGCACTCACATTTTCCTTTGGGTTCTTCTCTGTGTTACTCGAAAGTGCCCCTTGCGGTTTGTCAATCTGCTGAACAGCCAATTGTCCCATATGTTTCTCCAGCTCGTGGATGGACATTTGCATCTCATTAACCACCTAAGTCTATTAAACTATCCACTACTTCATTGTCTCATCAAGTGAACTGTCAGGCTGCTGGCCTTGAGGTATTGGATAGGTGTTCTGGGGCCTTTGGAAATTCTGATTACCTCCCCATGAGGGATTTGTTGGCGCTCCTATACCCCATATTGTAGCAGTTACCTGCAAAACCTCCACCACGACCTTTTTGTCCCATAAAAAATATAGATTTTGGGTTTAGTGGACAACCTGAATAAGCGTGGCCTTCTCTATACACCTAACATGGTGGTGGTGGAGTCTGGATCTGATGGACCTGCTAAACCTGACTTTCCGCTGGTGTGGTCACAAGTTTGCTAATCACATTCACTAGTTGTTTTATATCTGCTCGGATTGCCGCCACACCATCTACATCGAGCTTTCCTAGCACCTTGGCTGTTGTAAATCCTCTACCTTAGTCTTGACAGTCTTGACTCCCGCTAACATGAGGTTCAAAAGAGCTTCTATTTCATCATTGTTCTTGGACAGTATTTGTCCATGTGTGGTGACGTCAAGGAAGATCTTTGACTCTAGCTTCATCCCTTCTATAAACCTATGCCCGATAATCTCCTTTGGCTGCATGTTAAACCTGCTGGCTCATTTTGAAGCCACTCCTTGGCCTCACTAATCAACAAGAATGGAAACAACGTGAGCATAATATACTCATCTGACACATTCTGATAGTGAAAGTTCACTCAGCTCCATGAACGTCATCAGATGCCTATGGGGGTCCTCGTGCGGCTTTCCCTGATATTGGCAAGTGTTTTGGACCAACCGCACGGTCTCTTCCTTCAACTCGAAGTTTTCAATGATGGTCGGTTTGATGATCACTTTAGAAGCATTCTCCAAGTTCAGCCTAGAAAAATTCAACACTGGAACCCTCTCCTGGTTGTTGCTCTGTGCTTTCTCATTATTCTCCATAGTTAACCTTCGAAAGGTTCTCTCAATTTCAAGATCAAAAGAAGCAAAAGTGGCATAAACTAAGCACACTACATCGGTAAACTTCACAAACACAAACAAAAAAGTAAAATACAGAATAGCAAAATAAAAATCCTAACCTATAAATGATCAATAAATCTTCAAGTCCGCAGCAACGGCGCCAAAAATTTGATGTCGTCCAAGCGCACGCAAGCACACATGGTTGTCAAGTAATATAGGATGGTGAAGTCCCAATTATCGATCCGTTAAAGACTTGTTAGATCAATCATCTAAGGTTACTTCTTTATTTCATTATTCTAACAAAACAAATAAAATTGGGTAATGGTTTGAAGAAAAAAACTACTAAACTTGAAATATCAATTAACTAAAGAAGTAAGATTGCTGCAACTTGTTTGTACTTCAAATGATGAAGAAAATCTGTGGAATTGGCACTTTTGTTCCAAGTTAAGTTTTCAAGACGTGTTTATGCTAGATTGATTCTTCCTAAGATTACTAGGTGCAAGTTACTATCCCATTTCTTGCCACTCTTCCGAGCATCCAAGAACTATCTCATAAACCCTAACACCTACATCCCTATGGTCATAGGAGAAACATGAAACATCGGTTATTGATACTTGTATATCAACTAAACAAGGTTGAAGGGTATATCTCCATCCTCATCTACAAATTCTAGCCTTCAACCAATGGGCCAAAGGATCTTCGCATTCTTGTTTTACATTTACTTTTAAACCTTTCAGTTCCCTTTCCCAAGTTCAACCAAAAGACAACAGATTTACTCATAAGGTGATTAGTCTAGTTAATAAGCAGTTAAAATAAGTAAATATAAATAGGCTTTAATGAAGAATCAGGACTAGCATTAATCAGCCTTTCAAACGTCAACCATCAACTATGGACAAATGGGCGTTTAACCACTCATAGACAAGCGGAAAAACATAAATATAATCGTCATTCTCAGTAAAATGATAAAGAAAAGAAGAAACCTAAGTAGAACTTGTCTCTCCTCTAAAAGTTGTGTTTACAACCTTCTACGCCTTAGATGTTGTATTTATGAGTGAGCCTTTAAATGACTTTTTTGCCCTCAATTATTTAGCTTTAGAATCAGCAAAAATCCATCTAGGAAGTGCATGGTTCGCCGCCCCATCTATAGCCCCAAGTATGGGTCAATTTTTCTCTGAAGTATAGCTTCGGGCACCCCACTCCAGCCATAGCACTAAGGATTTGGCCAAATTTCTGCACTTCTAAACACCTTTGGCGCCCCACACCATCCATAGCACAAGAGTGCTAAGCAAATTTCTAAGCTTTAGGGCCCTTCTGGCGCCCCACTCCATCTATAGCACCAGAATGTTGGAAATATTTCCTAAGTCTGGAATGCTTCTGGGACTCCACGCCATCTATCTCGCTAAGGTGTTAGTCAAATTCTCATCTCCGAAGCTAGGGACCTGGCGCCCCACACCATCTATAGCACCAACTTTGGTGCATTTTTCTCTGAAACACAAATTTTGGCATGCCACACCAGCCATAGCCCCAAGCCTACTTTCACGAACTCTTCTTCTTCATACCTCGGGTTATTTTTGGGTCCTTTTCCTAGGTTTCCTGCTAAAAACATCCCTAAACATTTATTAGCTCATAAGACACATGAAAACATTAATTCATAAACTTCATAGGGATTATGAACTCAAAACAAAGCTAAATATAGGTAAGAACATGGCAAATTGGCATAAGAATATGCCCAACATCATCATATGTAGTTCTTTGCTCCTCACATGCCATGGCATCATTCCTAGCAAGCTCAATATAACAACTAGAATTTCTATCATAGCAACTGTATCAAGAAGTGAAATCATTGGGACAATTACCTCAATGTCTACTATGACCCCCACATAAAGTGCAACTATACCCATCATAGGAGAAAGTAGGTGCACGCATCTCTCTTCTAGAGGTATATTTGTAATCATACCAAAAATGGGGTCCTCCAAAATAGAGACATGGGTCATCAAAATAAGGGTAGCAACCATGAAACCTCCTTTCATTCCACGATGACATAATACAAATAAAACTAACAAAAATAAAAACAAGACAAGATGCAAAACTAATTTGAGTTAATTAACAACAAATGGATATCACAACTCAATTTCCTGGCAACGGTGCCATTTTTTAATAACGCTCAATATATCTCTCCCGACTAAGGGAGGTGGCATCAGTCATTGCCAAAAATAAAATACCCGATGGGTTTCGGGGTTGAATCCCACAAGGATTCGAGATTGATAAACCAAACGTTGTAAACTACCAAATTCAAATGCATCATTGTCAACATGTATAAAATAAAGATTTGGGGGAAAAATGGAAAAAAATATTGAATCCAAATTTATAGAACTAAATTGAACAAAAGGATTGTTGCAAGCAAGAAGAGAGGGTTAGGGATGTGCAATAGATGAAGTGTTAATTCAACTAGGATTGATTCAATTACCTTAACTTCAATTTCTATCATGGATAGCGTGGATCAAGAACATCCTTTTGCCTTTCAACCATAAGGATGCTTTTGCCTTGGATTTTCTCAAACCCCAAGGGTCCACTCAAAAATCAGCCACACCAAGCTTGAGGAGGGGTCAATCTATCTCTAGCTTTGGCCCTATAATGGAGTGGGGACATGGATTTTAACTATCTCTAGCTCAACCCTACACATCCACACTTCAAATCCCCACTATTGTTTCCTCACCCATATCTCACTTGTCTTTCTCAAGTCAAGCAAGATAAATAAATTAAACTAGTGTTTGCAACCACTAATTTTTCAATTAAAATTAGAGGAAAGAATAGATCCGTGCATTTAGATTAAAATTAAGGACAATTGATCAATAACCCATTAAATTAAACACCCATCAAGCACACACCCCTAGCTAGCAAATTAGCTACTCATAAATGAAGATAAATCAATGATACTCATAGATAAATCATCAATAGTCATCATCATGAATAGTAAATTCAAGCTTTTTTAAAACCTACAACAATAGTGTATTTAGCTCAAAATAATAAGAAGAACAACAACAACAAAAACAACAATAATGTACTCTCCCTTTCTCTCACTACTTCACTCTATAATTCATGTTATGCTATGATGTGTTATCCCTTGGGCGTGTATAATTGGGGTGAAAAAAATCTAGAATTTTTTTGTATACAACTTCCTAAAATTGCTCTTGGAAGCTTCTAGGTGCTTGGGAGCCATTCTAGATGTTTTTACTCTTTCACCAGCGAAATGGGTCACTTGTTTTTCACCTGTGGTTCACAAATGCAAATCTGTGGTTCGGGGGCACCTACGTTTAGTAGGTGCAAATCTGCGGCTAGTAGGTGAAAAGCAGGTGTGTAAGGCAGTCCCATCAGTGGAGGCACCTGCATTTAGCATATGCAAATTTGCAAGAGTAGATGCAAAAACATGTCCAAAGCAGATCCAGATGTGGTACACCTACATTTATCAGATGCAAAAGCATGTCCAAAGCAGATTGCTTTAAGTTCAAATCCTCTATTATCTTTATTTCCTTCAAATGCCTGCACAAAGTAGAAAAAGGGTTTTATTATCTAAATTGTGTTAAAACAAAGCAATAACTCATGCTTAAAAGCCAAATAAATTGGTAAATTGCCAACTCATCGAGAAGCTTAGTCCCCTATATGTTGGTCCTTACAGGATTCTGAGGTGGGTTGATAATGTGGTTTATGAGTTAGAGTTGCCCGTAGAGTTAGCTTCGGTGCATCCAGGTTTTCATGTATCCTTGTTAAAGAAGTCCCTTGGCGATCCATCCTTAGTTGTACTAGTGAAGAGCATTGGGGTGAAGGATAGCCTTACCTATGAGGAGGTTTAGATTGAGATCCTCAATTATCAGGTTCGAAAGTTGAGTAACAAAGAAGTCACCTCGGTGAAAGTCCTTTGGAGGAATTAGCTTAGAGGGAGCTACTTGGGAGGCCAAAACAAATATGATGGCCAAGTACCCTTACCTCTTTCCCTCCACTTCAGTTCCAGCTTGAGGTACTATTTCCTCCTTAGTTCTCTATTCAGTTTCATGTCCAGTTCATGTCTCTCAGTTCCTTTCATGTCTTAGTATGCATACATGTTTCATAAATTCAGTTCAATCATGTATTTCAGTTCGGAGTCAATCACTCCACCAGTTTTCAGTCTGTAGCTTTCAGTTTTGGGATTGCATCTCTTTCCCTATGTTTTCAGCTTAGTTAGTCTTTATTTGAGGATGAATGTTCCCAAGGGGAGATCCTCAGATCAAATCATTAGAATGAAGCAGAAAATCGCAGGAATTTACACCAGGATATAGAACGACCCAGGGAACAGGTCATTGGAAGGACCAACAGGTTGTTGGTTGACCCGTCATGAGAAAATCTAGAATTTGGTGAAATTGTTTCCCAGAAACCACAATAGGAACCCATGATCTGTACAAGACTGTACAAGTCATATTGAAGAGTCATGGGAAGGGATTCAGGAAGTGTTCAGAAAGTTTAGGGAACCCATGAGGCAAGTGACGACCCATAGGTTGTACCAACAGTTCGTTGGTTTGGCCATAGGTTCCACTTAGCAGTTTTTTTATACGATTTCCTAAGGTATTCCCCTAACTTCCTAAGGTTTTAACTCCTAACTGACATCATATTAGGATTTCTAAAGGGCTGATTAAGATGTTATACTTAGCCTAATCCCTTATTCTATTCAAACATCGTAAGTTAGAAATCACCTCTCAAGGAAAAGTTAGGGTTCTTTATATTCTTCTTCTAAAATTCTCTTGGGTCTCCAACTCAAGTCAAGGAACTCTCCAAGCCAGGTATATAGGGTGGTGAATGGGGGATTTATTCCACCCTCATGCCTAATTCAAACTAAATTTCATGAATTCAAGTCTCCCATCATGATTTTATGATTTCTAGGGTTAGACCCAATTTTGATGAAAATTCTCATAATCTTCTATGAATTCAATTCCCTTATGATTCAATCCATGATTTATGATTTTAATTTCATCATTTATATTAAAAGATCTCATGAATCTATAATTTCAAGTTATGATGAATTACTCAATTATGCATGAATTTCAAGTTTATTGTCATGGTTGGCCTCCGAAATTATTTTCACAGCTAGTTCACGTATGTTATGTGATTTATGAATATCATGATTTCTAACTAGCTCATGTAAAACCAAGTACATTTCATGATTATGATATGAGCACTTTGTATGTTTTGGAATTAGTATTTAACACTGAGTAGGTCGGGGTTTAGTGAACCCAGGTCTCAAAGCTACGTGCCACCTGTATGATAGGGATCCTCACCATAGAGCGTTCCCTGCCCGAGTAGGCTCATGAGTAATATCACGCCTTCATAGTTCATGTTAAGGATGTAGGATTCATGTTTTATAGTATTTTGACCCATTGATCAGTTTATGAGTTTTTACTTATGATTTCAAACATGTTAATCCATATGATTTTACTTTCAAACTTTGGGTCATTATGCTCCAGTTTATGATGAATAACTCATGTTTATGACTATCTCACGATTACGATTTATAGCATGTTATCCTTATTCTCATGTTTTACTTATCCTACGTACTTAATACCTTCAAAACATTGATCGCATACTTTTGTGCCATATTGTCTCATGATATAGGTTTAGGTGACCAGTCTCAGCCCCGGCACTAGATTCCATTCTGCTACAACTTCAACACTGTTTTGGGTGAGTCCCATCATCTGAGGATGTCAGTTTTGATGCATGTCCTTTCTATGTTATTTTAGTTTTCATACTTAGTGGAGCTAGTTAGGGGTGTTGTCCCATCAGCTCATCTTATGAGTAGAGGCTTCAGACTTGATGTTAGATGTATCAGCGGTTTTGACTTGTTGTGTTTTTTCAAAAGTTTTATGATATCCTAGATTTCAGCTCATGATATGGTATAAAAACATTTCCGCTTAGTTTGTCTTCTAAATTATGTTATGCATGTGCCATATGTTAGCTTGAAGCCATTTATGGTTCTAGGTCCCGTGTTACATTCGGGGTCTATACTAGGGTCGTGACAATCTCCTTATGGATTGCCCTCATCACGTGGCTATTATTTCTACCATGTTAAAGTCTTGAAGCTAATTATTCCATGTAAATAGCCATTTGAGTTCATGAAACACTTAGTTGTTGTATCCATTGCCATTGAATCTTACTATACTTTCTTATGAGATCTCCGTCTTTATTTGATTATGTCTAATGTCTCAAGGGTACCTCATGTTTCACTAGAGATATTTATGATTAAGAAACACATAAAGATAACCAAAATGCATAAAATATCATAAATCCCAAAGAATGGAAGTACCCACACGAATGATCACTTCTTGTCATATTAAGAAAAATGATTTTATGACTAGGGAAAACACGAAGGCCTTGGGCGTGGTAGATAACGACCCGTTATGTCCCACTAACATCATAATAGATTAAATTCCCAAATATGATAGATAACATCCCGAGATAATGATATGATCGTGCCTAGCATGAAGGCCTCAGGATATGGTAGATAGTATCCCTAACTACTAAAGAAAGATAAGATGATATTCCCAAAGGTCTAAGAAATATGTGTAAATTTTTAAGCTGTGCATAATGAACCCAATGAGGTCCCCTCTAGTCTTTACAATTACGCTCCCTATTTCATATATCTCCTTATGCTTATTGTTCACCATATATTGTTTCTTTTTGCCTTATCACACGAGTATTATTTTAAAAGTACTCATATCCCTTTTTCCTAGGGGCGTTGCATTCACAATGTAGGTATATACACTCAGGTGAACAAGTACCCATGTTAGCTTATCATTCCTAGTTCAACTATTATTGGTGAATCCCTGTCTTATCAGGCAATGTTTTATATGGAGATCCTATTGTGCACATAAGTGTTTTAGGTAAGTGTCACACCCCGAGCTTACACCCTGGACGAGATACAGTAATTAGAGTCACAAGTAACCCTAAGTCAACCCCTAGTCTATCATACACTGGCATTCTGAGTAAACTTTAAAATATAAATATATGTACAGTGGAAGCTTAAAAGCAAAAATATAAACATATAAGAGAATGAAGTTGATTCATAATGTTTGAAAACATTTGAACAAAACCATAGATCCGAAAATAACCCAAGTCTGTGTCTGAAAGCCACTATAATTGATGAGTTGTTAGGTTAAGCCCCCAGCTAACTCCAAGTCTACATAAGAAAAGAAAAATGTAGCTGAATGAAATAATCATCATCCTCGAAAGATGAGGACTCACCAACTAGAACAGCTAAAGTCTTCTGAGAGTGACCGGCTACGAGGCTGAGACTGAGTTCCTGCAGCTGTATCATAAAACGATACAGCATAAAAGTATGCATCAATACTTTGAATGTACTGAGTAAGTGAGAGAAACCATACACAAGAAATGAAATAACTGAACTGAAAAGGCATGAAATAACCAACTAAAGCTACTGAACTAAATAACTAAAATAACTAAAATGGTCTAAAAGACCTTGTCTGATTGTCAAGAACATGTTCTAAATCTGAAGTACTGATCTGAACTGAACAGAAACTGGATTGAGGTGACTACTGGGAGAATATATAACTGACATATAACCATGTGAGCTAGACGTGGAGTCCGATGTATACACCCCATTGGTAGGATACAATATACCTTGCTATGGTATAGAGGCATGAACTAAGTGATCACAAGAGTCTGGGGCCATGAGGCCAACAAAACTGTAACATACGGTGGCAATGTAGTTCTGGGAAACTAGGTGCACTGGAACCCCAGTCCACTCGGTATTAAGTCCTACTCCCACTAGATAGTCCTAGACTGAATACTAAGCTAGTAGCTCTAAAATGGGGCCCAAGACTAGTCAGGGATACATAACTGAAAGCACCCTGAGAGTCTTATCGGACTAGATTCTGGAATAAGGTTTTAAGACTGGTCAGAGCTGCTTATCTGGAAGCGTCGTAACCGTCTAAAGAATAAACTGTAATCTGAAGCTGGGCTCCCAAGTCTAGTCAGAGCTGCATATATAAAGCGTCATGACCACCTAGTGGACCACTAAAACTAAGTTCTGAATCTGATTCTAATAACTGGGAGGTATTACTGACACCTCAAAAATTTCTGTAGTCAAACTGATCAGCTGACATTTCTGACTGATATTGAGTAGTCTAACATTTTAACTGAACTGCACTGAAATCAATCTAACTAAATTTTCAATACAAACTAACATAATGGGAACCCTCAACACTGAAGGAATCAAGCGAATTTCACTGTTTAATCACTATTGTAAGATTCCAGATTTTCTACGTTCAAGGACTACGACTAAATTTCAATTCACAAGAATAAACATCATTTCAGTCACAAACTGGTGGAAAATATCTATAATTAACATGGAATAATGTTCTACATGAATTAGACGAAGTATGACTAGCAATTTCTTAACATTCGATAGTTTCAGGGCTCGAACTGATAGAGAAAAATAGGGAGAAATTTGGGGACACAAGAGAGGAACTATTTGCTTGTTGAATTCCCACATACCTGGTGAAGAAGCCCGAAGAATTTCCTTGAGAAACTGAGCAAAATGGACTGCCCTAGTTCTTGCTCTGAAATGCTCTGAGAGAAATCAGGAGTTGTTTTTCTGAAAGTCCGAATGGGGAAAATGAGGAAGGAAACCATTTAACCCCTCTAAATTCCCTTAAGATATACCAAAAATACGTATTTTAGAGTCTAAGAGGTTAGGAAATTACTGAAACACCCTTAGAAAATTCACAGGGAAACTAACTGTCAAGCCCTCCCCCCCCCCTACGAGGAACCTAACGGGTCGTGCCCAGTGACTTGGGGTCACACTCGTGAGGTACACTACCTAGAACCTCCTATTGGTCACCACGAGGGACACCACAACTCGTGGTGTACCCAACGACTCTGGTGACCCACCCATCGCCAACACTGCCAAATTCTTAACTCCTCAAGTTATCCTGAACCACGGGTCATGGCATGGACCACGAGTCATGGTGACTAGTCATTAGGTTCACTGCCTAACTTTTCCCTGGCCTTAAATTTGTTCTTGACCATGAGTCATATCACGACTCGTGGTGTTGACCACGACTCTCGATCACACCCGTGGCCACCCCATTTTCCAAATTTTCAACTAAGTCCAGAGTCCCCACCACGAGTCACTTAACGACTCGTGGTCACCTCCCTTGGGTCACAAAATGACTCATTCTGTGACCTGGTGCAGATTTTCAGCTTTCTCTATTTTAAGTCCCGGGTCCAGTCTTTGAGGTTCTGGGGCATTACAGTAAGTCGAGGCCGTCTCCCGATATTCTTCAGTTGATACGAGCCACTTTAGAGGTTTCATAGACCAGTGGACATGTTTTATATTGTGTTGTATATTTTTACTTATCCTTTAAAGCCTTTTTTTTAAACACATGGCTTGAAACTTACACCTTCCGTTCTATATATTTATTGTTTATTGTCTCATTTCCTGTTATTTATTGTCTTATTTTCTAGGATTATGTCATAATATCTCATTCATGTTGAGTTGGTCCACTTGGGCAAGTTAAGACACTGACTGTCAATCCGCCTCCCCATGGTTTGGGGCGTATGAGTTGGGCTACTAATATCGGTCATATTCTTTAATAGGTTAAGCTTATAGTAGAAATATAAACTCTTCTAAGTCATTCGAAAGATTGAGAATTAAGGTATGTAATGGCTAAATCCTTTTTTCTCTACTAAGGCACGACTATCTTACTCATACGCCTCATCTCACCACCTATATAAGTGTACCATGGTCTATATGTGGAAACGACATAAGACACTAGAACTATATGCTCTCCTAGTTGTTATTTATTTCCTACTTTGTGTTCTTCATGTCAATATATGATTCTCAGATGCTTTCTCCTCATAAGTCCCTGCGATGAGACTTCGAACCATGTACAGTAAGAGCTAAGGATCTTCTTGTACCATATGCTTTATGTCTATTCACACTTATTGTTTCTCTATAGTGTTGAGCCCTCATGTTAGTGTATATGTTATTTAGTCTTTCGTTGATATGCTATTCTATATATGTTAAACAAGTTGGTTGCTAAGTGAACATTGATTCATAATTAACCCGAAAGCTAAGATTACTCATTTTTAGATTGCCTAATGTGCACCTTGTATATTATCCCCTCAGTGGCTTACTTTTTATATGTATTTTGAAGCCAGATGAGTATCCCAATGTAAGATGGGTGAATATCCCATGCCCAATATGGCAAAATTATGTTATGAATTCGAGACTAATAGCCTACATGACTTCCAAGAATACTAAAAGAGATTCCAGAGACTTCAGAGAACAATGTAAAATAGAAGTACAATGTATCTAAAATCAAATGTCATGACGGACAGTTCTATAGGTTGTCTCTTAGTTTCAATGAGTTTCAGTTGGTTGTATGTAATGATTCTTATGTTATTTTGTTTGTCTTACATACGAGTACTATTCTATCAGTACTCACGTCCCTTTACAAGAGGGTTTTTCACTCACACTACAGGTACAAATGCATACAGCAACAAACCATCCCACTAGGTTGTTGGTGCTTTTAGGTATAGGCACCATTTGCCTGAATTTCTTGAAGTCCTAGGATACTCTTTAGGAATTCCATTCTCTCCCCCTACTCAACTGCTATTGGTGAGCTCCACTTCAATCTAAACCGGTATCAAATCTCAAACACTCTTTTATTATGTTTTGATGTACAAACAAATGTTATGGATAGGTGGGGACACTATCCCAATCGTATTCAATTATATGTACTCATAAGGCTTCACAGATTTTGTTGTGGGATGTATATATTTACAGATGTTATGTAAGTACCTATATATTGGTTGTATTGTGTCAGACAAATGTTTTGGGCCAAAGGTTTCATGACCCGAACATAGGCCCCGATCTAGACATGGAACCTCAAACTATAAATGGCTCCAAGTCAACCCATGGCATGAACATGATAACTAAAAATCAACATAAGTAAAGCTGATAACTGATTTCTGAAATAGCAAAAGTCTGAAAACAACACATCTAGCCAAGGGTAGTATCATAACACTAAGTCTGAAGCTGAATACACAAATCTATGTTTGAAAAGCCATTTCTAACTGGTGAGATGCTAGGACAAGCCCCCCAGCTATCTCTAAGTCTAAAACAATCTGACATAACAATACTAAAAGATAGATGTCCTGGGAGGATGAGGACTCACCCAAGGCAAGGTCTAAGCTGGAACGAAAGCGAAACTAATGGCACATTTGAGTCTGATCGGTAGGACCTGTATCATGAAATGATATAGCATAGAGTATGTAGTCAGTAATTGGAATTTACTGAGTAAGCAAGGTAAGTAAACATAGTCTAAAAGTGTAAACTGAAATCATGTACATCATAAGTCATAATATCATGAGATTCTGAGAGTAAAGACTACATGTTGATATCTGAAAACATGAATAGACATAAACTAGATCTCATAACTGAATGGGATGACCCAAAGTTGAAACTGAAATTTATAAGTAAAAATTGATAACCTGATCATTGGCTCAAAACTGTTGAAAACATAATATCATAACTAATAAACATGAATAATTGAGATCATAGGGAACAACGGGAGACTCGTCATATAACTGACATAATCATGATAAAGCTTACGTGATCCCAACTATTACACTCAAGTGGGAAGAGCCATCCAAATCCTTGTCAGGGCTAAGGGTGCTACCATGATATCGATATCAAGCTGAAGGCCTACTGGATGTAGGGGAAGCTCACAAGGGAAGTCCCAAAGTAAAATGTGAAATCCTACATTGGCACGTATTTCTGAGACCTGGGATTTTCATTAACCCTTAGCCTACTCGGTGCTAGACACTACTCCCAAAACGTGCAAAATGCTCTCCGTCATTTTTCAATGAAGCTGATAACGTAATTACATGCATAGTTTGAAATTTGAATGCGGGGAGCCCTGGCTCCAAATATACCATAAGCTGAATATGGGAGTATAGACTCCAAAACCATATGGTAAGTTGATTTATAGAATTAAACTGAATCATGAAAACATGCTAAATCTGAGTGGGATTACCTAAAATCTGAAGATCATGCATACTTGAAATAGGGTTCACTAGTCAAAATCATAGATTCATATATGGGTATTTCGTAAACATACATACATGCTAGATACTTTATCATACTTGAAATCGTCAATCATAGACTAACTTTTTCATGAACATGCATAATTGGGAATAATCTTCTAAAATTTGAAATCATGAATTTATAATCAATTAGTATATAAAATATGCCCACGAATCCTAAAATATGCTTTGAAACATGAAGGAAATTGACCCATAAATAAATCATGAGAATTTCATAATTTTGGATTTAAACCCCATAGGATCATACACTTGAATTCATGAACTTGAAGAGAAATTTGGGCATGAGAGTGAAAGGAAACATTCATTCACGGTTCTACATACCTGGGTAAACTGATTCTTAACTTGACTTTGAAAGCTCAAGAGATTTGGAGGAGAATTGGAGGATTCTAAGCATGATCTTCAATGGAACCCTTTAAACTTGCATGCATGGGAGTTGAATGAATTAGAATAGGTTAAACTCCCTTAATGCGCTTCTTTCAGGGCTTAAAATGGCGTAGTTTAAGGCTAGGGTCTTAGGAAATTACGAAATACTCTTACTACTTTGGCAGGAAACAGTCATTGTCAGTCCCAACGAGGGACTGGAAGAGTCGTTACCTAACTGGATGACTCATCATCATCACTGGACAAATCTTCATCTACTGATATTCCTTTCCCCATGGGCCACTGACGAGCCGTTAGATGAATGACAACTCATCCCTCCATCTGATGCCATCACTGCCCAAACATCTTTTAACCACCTGACAGGTCAGACCACGAGTTGTTAGGAGTGACGAAGACTCGTCGTCTCTTCCACTGCCACTGCCTGAGAATGACACCTCTCAACTAGTCGCCACCTGATGGGTCACTTAATGACCTATTAGGTCACACCATGAGTCACTCGATGACTCATTCTATGACTTGGTGTGGAATTTCCTGTTTTCTTAGTTTCAACTCATGGGTTTGATCTTAGGGACTTTTGGGGTATTACAATATCTCCCCCTTGGGAACTTCATCCTCGAATGTGGGTAAACATACTGAAAAGATGGGAAAGGGAACTAAAATCTCAAATACTGAACATCTAAAGTTGAAAACTAATGGAGTGATTGACTCCGGACTGATATACATGACTGAACTAAATTCATGAATCACATATACATGTATTGACATGAAATCAACTGAGAGACATGAACTAAACATGAAACTGAATAGAGTATTAAGGAGGAAACTGATACCTCATGCTAGAACTGAGTCAGTAGGGAAATGGTTCGAGTATTTAGCCATCATATCTGCTTTGACTTCCCACGTAGCTCCCTCAACAAGATGATTTCTCCATAGAACCTGTACTGAAGCTGCTTCTTTTTTCCTCAACTTTCAAACCTGACGATCAAGGATTTCAACCGGTACCTTCTCATAGGTAAGGTTATCCTTCACACCTGTGCTCTCCATCGGGACAATCAAAGTTGGATCACTAATGTATTTCTTTAACAATGATACATGGAAAACTGGATGTACCGAAGCCAACTCGTTGGTAGCTCTAACTCATAAGCCACCTTACCAACACGTCTCACAATCTTGTATGGTCCAATATATAGGGGACTAAGCTTTCCTTTCTTTTCGAACCTTATCACTCCCTTAATAGGAGATACCTTCAAGAACACCCAATCATCAACTTCAAACTTGATTCTCTTCGCCTAACATCCGCATATGACTTTTGCCCACTCTGAGATATACTCAACCTTTCCCTAATAAGCTGAACTTTCTCCATAGCCTCATGAACTAAATCTGGCCCTATCAACATAACTTCACCTACCTCAAACCAACCAATAAGTGATCTACATCTCCACCCAAAAAGAGCCTCAAACGAAGATATTTGGATGCTAGAGTTATAGAATCGCACATTCTCTCAACATATCCTCAAGAGTCTGAATGGTCTGCTCGGCCTGACCATCTATTTGTGGATGAAAAGCTATACTAAGATTGACCTGAGTATCGAGTCCCTTTTGAAACTGTAATACCCTGGAAATGCCTAAGACAAGACTCGAAATTTGGAATGTGATTAGCAAAAAGGTGGGAAGAATTACCTCAAAACGACTGTGGTACGAGTCGTGGAGAGAAGTAACAAGTCATAGGATCACTCTTGGTTAGCATTCTACTTAAGAAAGGTTGATAGCAACGAGTCCAGTAATGACTCGTGGACCCTAATAAAGGTTCATGGATTGGAGTCATCATTTGGTTCTAGACTAACAAGATGGAAGGTATGAGTCATGACACAATTCATTGTGAGAAACCACGGATCGTAGTAAGGACTCATTAGTTGAATCTAGGGTGACATAGTTGGAAGGTATGGGTCAATGTATGGCCCATTGTGAGGAACAATGAGTCGTTACTCACACCCGTAGGAAGGAGCAGGACATATCCAAAATGTGGTAACGAATGGGTCCAACAACTCATGGTATGGTGGTATGAGTCGTTGTGCGACCCGTGGAAAACTATAGAAACTCAAGGATGAAGAATTGGCAACAACAGAAGGAACCTACTAATCGTAGTATCAAAGTACGACTGTTACACCCCGTAAGTTCTTGACACTTAGTTGGCCTATTCGTATGTTGGTTAAGAGTTTTAGAATGCCATACGTGCAAGAAAAGGGCCCCGAGAGAGACCGGATAAGTGCCAAGTCGGAGCGTCGCAAGGCAAATGCGACTTATAAATCGCATTCAACAAATGTGACTTAAAGGCCCCAGGTATATAAGGCTCCCACTTTGTTTTAAATCATTTTTCCTTCATATAATTTCCAGTAAACGAATAGAAATAGAGGGGAACGAAGGGTTTGATTAAATTTCCTTCCATTTACACCGTCAAACGCAATCCAAACTCGAATTAACTTCGGGTAGCGAAGTATAAAGCTGCCGGGAGCATTCCCGCGAAGTTAGTTTCGCGAAATTCGGCCGGCGAATCACCGTCATGCCGAGCTAAGGTAAGTGGAATTGCTCCAAACTAGTGTTAATATACTCCCAGCATTAAAGTGAGTATTTCTCCCTTCTAGACCCCCAAGAAATAGCGAGTTTTTGGCCGTTCTTCGATAAGTCGAAGAATAGGCAGTAGGTATAGCCATAATATGGTTTCTTTCCAAAATAATAGTAGAATTAATTCTATTCTTTCGTGAATATGAATACAGTTGGGAGAAATATCTGAATACTTGCCGAGCTACGCTAGTTAATCAGAAAGTCGGCAGTTGAGGTATGTAAAGCCAGTTTCTTTCGGCAAGCTAGTAGTTCTAGTATAGCAAAATAGTACGAACTTCAGTAGAGTGTTTCATAAGTCGTATATTATGTTCAGTATGAAATTTAGTAAGCATGTTAGAAATATAATACAGTGTTTAGCATGAAATTCAGTAAAACAGTATAAGTCCCGGCAGAATATTCCAGAAATATTATTACAGATTCAGTATATTTCAGTGTCAGATTTAGTACATTTCAATATGAGATTCAGAATAGAATACCAGAACATAAATATTATTATCAAATCCATTATATATATTACCTGTGCCTATTTCTATCTTTGGAGACATGATTGTTCTGTGTTGGGCACCCTTAAAGCTTCCTTGACCGCCTCAGGGTTAATAGCTGTGTCGACTCTCCCGCCAGAGGGTGAGGATACGTCACTCTACGGAGTGGCATGCCGTCCGCCAGCGGACGAAGATGGGATGCAGATTCCCCATAGCAGGCTGATCAGCACTATACCACACCCCCTGTCGAGTGCTTGCACCCGGGGTGCAGATTTCAGATTTCAGGAGTCCTCCGGACTCAGATACAGCTATAGTCAGGGGCCCAGCGAGCCCAAGTTGCATACCCAAGGGGACGGCAGGATGCTCATAGTTACTAGCTGGATGGTACGACCTGGGTAGAGGTATATAGATTATGTGTAGGTTGGTACCTTACGACTTATGGGGGCTGGTAAGGTTATTGTATGCTATGTTGTGTTAGTTATTAATAGATAGAAAGTAGACCGCCATGTTATCAGGTATGACTCTTACTCTCTTCAGTAAAGTTACGTTCTTTTCAGTCAGTCTCAGCCCGTCTCCTATTACTTTAGTATCTATCAGTATTATTGTTTGATTTCAGTTATTTTCAGTTATTACTTCGCATACTCAGTACCAGTGGTACTGATGCCCGTTTTGGGGAACTTCATTACTTGCCTGCAGGTACTCATAGACAAGGAGCAGATCCCTCGTAGTTCCAGCCACCGTACAGAGTCTTCAGCTCCTATCATCCGGAGCTTGGCAGTTAAAGGTTTATTTCCCTTTCTGTTTGTACAGTATGGGTAGGCCGAGGCCCTGTCCCGACCATCTTATTATTCTTAGAGGCTTGCGGATTATATATTCCCTGTGGTTAGTTGTACCAATCGTGTGGAGTCGTGTGTATGTTTTAGCTTGCATATGATGGCCGTGTAGGGCCTTGTTCAGTTGTCAGTTGGTGACCTTGTCGGTCACAGATCAGTTTAGCACTTGATTCTACTTTTCAGTGATAACTAGTCAGCATGGTGGCCTTGTCAGCCTGCATAGATTCCCTTATATTCAGTTGTTCTAGGTAGCTGTTATAGTCCTACAGGTGGCAATAGGCCTTGTCGGCCAGAGGCTGTATTTACAGTCGTTATATAGCCCGTTGTTTTCATAAATCCAGAATTAGAGCCAGCCTGGCACCAGAAGTGCTTAGGCTCAGTAGTCCAGCAGTCCAGGTCCTATTAGGGCACCAGGTGCCGGTCATGCCTCCCAAGGCGGGGCGTGACAAACTTGGTATCAAAGAAGGTCGTATCCCTGGGATTCTACAATCCGTGCTAAGTAGAGTCTTGTCTATGGATGTGTTGTGCACCACATACCATAGGGAGGAGGCTGCAAGGAATGATAGGATGGTTACTCTTTCTTCACATTCAGTCGTGCCATAAAGTAGTACAGTACAGGGTGGAGTCCCTAAATCTTACTATACTCTTTGTTTACAGATAAAATGTCAGATCAACGACATCATATCACAGGCCGAAGATTGGATATAGTAGCAGGAGAGGGCGACAGTAGGATGCCCCAGTCTCGATTAGAATCAGCCCGATCTGAGGGCGATATAGAGGCATCGTCCCTACCTTTTCAACAGTCTCCACCCCATCAGGAGTCACTCGGGACGACACCACCTCCTATAGTTCCTATACCTACACCATATGACCAGGAGGTTAAGAGTGTCATAGTTATGTTAGCGCAAATGATGACTACTCAGCGCCAGTCAATGCCACCTACCGCTGCAGAGTTATCAGGTGGGCCTGGTAGTTTGAGGGTCTAAGAATTCCTGGCACTAGGTCCCCCGTAGTTCATAGGGTCGGATCAGATAGAGGATCCCCAGGACTTCCTGGATCAGATGTAGAGGATTTTCTGGGCAATGCATGTTACATCTACAAAGTCGGTTGAATTGGCGGTATTCCGACTGTGGGATATTGCTGTGTTGTGGTATGAGAGTTAGGAAAGGTCTCGAGGGAGAGATGTTGCCCCTCTGACCTGGTCCATATTTTCAGAGGCTTTCCTAGACCGTTACCTACCACGAGAAACCCGACAGGCCCGGATGGACCAGTTTTTACACCTGGAGCAGGGGGCGATGAGTGTTAGAGAATACGCCCTGCAGTTCGATTCTTTGGCTCGCTATGCTCCGGCCTTTGTAGACACCACACCATCCAGAGTCCACCGGTTTATTATGGTGTTGAACCCAGAGTATATTGAGGCCTATATGACAGCTACTTTGCGGGAAGATATAGGTATTTCTTGAGTGCAGGCTTTTTCTCAGACTATTGAGGGCCTCAGATAGCGGAAACAGGATAGCAGATGAACAAGTCAGGAATAGCGCCGCAGGGACAGGTTAGATGAGTTACAGGGGGAGATTCGGAGAGGGCCTAGGCCACGATTGTTAGATAGGCCACCTAGACCCCCGCCTCCATCACAGTAGCAGAGGGGTAGGTTCAGTCACCGAGGACAGTCAAAGTCCAGCGGAAGTTCTCAAACAGTAGATTCACCCCAGTAGAGAAGGTATACACCACCACTTTGCCCTATTTGCAGCCGACGCCACTCTGGAGCTTGTAGATATGGCTCCACATGGTGTTATATATGTGGACAGGAGGGTCATGTGATGAGAGATTATCCAGACAGGGGTCAGGGTGACCGGGATAGACAAGACAGGGCATCAGTAGGGTCGCGAGCTCCAGCAGCCCCGGCAGAGCGCAGGCCCTCAGTTTCAGCAGGCAGAGGTCGAGGCATCTCAGGGGCCTTTAGTTCAGGTACGGGCCCAAGCCATACCTATGTATTACCAGGGAGACAGGATTCATAGGCATCTCCAGATGTTGTGACAGGTATGATGACTATTTGTTCTCACCCTGCTTAGGTATTAATCGATGCGGGATCTACCTTGTCCTATGTTACCCCATTAGTGGCTCGAAAGTTCAGTATTGTACTAGAATTTTTTCAGCAACCCTTTTCAGTATCTACACCCATCGGTGACTCTATCATAGCCTGAAGGGTTTATCAAGGGTGTACAGTAGAGGTTGCTAGCCGTCAGACCATAGCAAATTTGGTAGAGTTAGAAATGGTTTTTTTTTGACGCCATTATGGGTATGGATTGGTTAGCTCCATGCTATGCCAATGTAGAATGCTGTACCAAGATGGTCCGATTCCACTTTCCAGGGGAGGCAGTACGATAGTGGAAGGGCAATACAGCTACGCCAAAAGGTAGGTTTATTTTCTATCTTCGGGCGAGAAAGTTGATAGCCAAGGGGTGCATTTACCACATTGTCAGAGTTCAGGATGTTGGGGTAGAGCCTCCGACTCTCCAGTCTATTCTAGTTGTGAATGAATTCCCCGATGTATTTCCAGATGAGTTACCTGGTATTCCCCCAGAAAGGGAAATAGACTTTGCAATTGATTTATTGCCGGGCACTCTGCCCATATCAATTCCCCCTTATCGCATGGCTCCTGCTTAACTCAGAGAACTACAGGAGCAGTTGAAGGATTTGTTAGAAAAGGGCTTTATCAGGCCGAGTACTTCACCTTGGGGTGTGCCAGTTTTGTTTGTGAGAAAGAAGGATGGTTCCCTCCGCATGTGTATAGACTATCGGCAACTGAATAAAGTCACATTAGAAAATAAGTATCCACTTCCCAGAATAGATGATTTATTTGATCAGTTACAGGGAGCTAGATATTTCTCCAAAATTGACTTAAGGTCCGGATATCATCAGGTTCGGGTTCGTGAAAGGGACATTCCAAAGACTGCCTTCAGGACCAGATACGGCCATTTTGAATTCTTATTCATGTCCTTTGGGCTGACGAATGCTCCAGCCGTGTTTATGGACCTGATGAATAGTATTTTTAGACCATACCTGGACTTGTTCGTGATAGTGTTTATTGACGATATTCTGGTGTATTCTCGCTCAGAGGCAGACCACCAGGATCATTTGCGGACAGTGCTCCAGATTCTCAGAGGCCATCAGTTGTATGCGAAGTTCTCTAAATGTAAATTTTGGCTGAATTTAGTAGCCTTTTTGGGTTATATCATGTCGGATGCTGGTATACAGGTAGATACACAGAAGATAGAAGCAGTAAAAGCATGGCCCAGACCTACCACTTCGACCGAGGTACGCAGTTTCCTGGGGTTAGCAGGGTACTACAGAAAGTTTGTTGAAGGATTTTCCACCTTAGCAGCACCTCTGACTAAACTGACATAGAAGGCAGCAAAATTTCAGTGGACTGAGGCATGTGAGCAAAGCTTCCAGGAATTAAAACAGGTTAACATCAACTCCAGTGTTAGCATTTCCAGAAGGTACAGAAGGTTACATAGTTTATTGTGACGCTTCGGGTGTTGGGTTAGGATGTGTGTTGATGCAGCATGGTAAAGTAATTGCTTATGCTTCCAGACAGCTGAGGAAACATGAAAAGAACTATCCTACCCTTGACCTCGAATTGGCCGCAGTGATTCACGCCTTAAAGATATGGAGACATTACTTGTATGGCGTCCACGTGGATATTTTCACTGATCATAAGAGCCTACAGTATATATTCACCCAGAAAGAGTTGAATTTGCGGCAGCGTCGCTGGTTAGAGTTGTTGAAAGACTATGATGTGAATATTCTATATCACCCAGGGAGAGCTAATGTGGTGGCAGATGTCCTTAGCCGTAAATCTATGGGAAGTCTGGCACACTTACAGCTTGAGCAGCGGGGATTAGCCTGGGAATTGCATCAGTTAGACAATTTAGCCGTTCGTGTAGCAGAAACAGAGGACAACAAAGCGGTAATCCAGAACACTGCAGTGTCGTTTTTAGTCGTGGAAGTAAAGGAACAGCAGTGTGAAGATCCTAGCCTGGTTCATCTTAGAAACAGAGTTCAGCAAGGAGAGGTGATAGATTTTCAGACAACCAAGGATGGGGTATTGCGATATAAAGATCGCCTTTGTGTTCCAGATGTTGCAGGACTTCGCCAGCAGATTATGGGAGAGGTACATTATGCCCATTATTCTCTCCACCCAGGTTCAACGAAAATGTACCACGATATAAAAGAAATCTACTGGTGGCCAGGAATGAAGAAGGGAATAGCAGAATTAGTAGCTCAGTGTCCCAACTACCAGCAAGTAAAAGCTGAACATCAGAAACCAGGCAGACTGACTCAGGATATAGTTGTGCCTCTGTGGAAATGGGAAGCAGTAAATATGGATTTTGTAGTAGGATTACCCCGCACCAGGTGTAGATATAATTTGATCAAGGTGATTATTGACAGACTGACAAAATCAGCTCATTTTCTGCCAGTAAGGGCTACCTTTTCCGCCGAGGATTATGCTGAGCTGTATATCAGAGAAATAGTCGGGTTGCGTGGTGTTCCAGTGTCCATTATCTCCGTCAGAGTGGCGCAGTTTACAGCTAAATTCTGGCAATCATTTCAGAGAGGCTTGGGGACGCAGGTTAACCTGAGCACAGCTTTTCATCCTCAGACAGATGGGCAGGGAGAACGCACCATTCAAACACTCGAGGATATGTTGCGAGCATGTGTGTTGGATTTCGGAGATAGTTGGGATGAAAATTTGCCACTCATTGAGTTCGCCTATAATAACAGTTACCATTCAGCTATTCAGATGGCGCCTTATGAGGCATTATAAGGGAGAAAGTGCAGATCTCCTATTGGTTGGTTTGAGGTAGGAGAATCAGCATTGATTGGGTCAGATATCATTCATCAGACAGAGAAAAAAGTAAAGCTTATCAGAGAACGTTTACTGACTGCTCAGAGCCGCCAGAAATCTTATGCTGACGTGCGGCGCAGAAACTTGGAATTTAATGTGGGTAATTGGGTGTTTTTGAAAGTTTCACCGATGAAGGGTGTAATGAGATTTGGAAAGAAAGTCAAGCTCAGTTCGAGGTTTGTTGGGCCTTATTAGATTCACCGAAGAATAGGCCAAGTGGCATATGAGTTAGACTTACCTCCAGAGTTAGAATCTGTCCACCCAGTTTTCCATGTATCAATGCTAAGAAAGTGCATAGGAGATCCCTCCAGAATTGTCCCAGTCCAAGATGTTCAGGTTACAGAGGAGTTGGCCTATGAAGAAGTTCCAATAGCCATACTAGACTGAGAACTAAAGATGTTGCTTCTGTCAAAGTATTATGGTGTAATCGGAACCGAGAGGAAATGACTTGGAAGCAGAAGAAGATATGAGCCAAATACCCTCAGTTATTTTAGACTTAGTTCGTCAGAGGTATGTTGATATTGTTGTTTTATGAGTTGCTTTATATTCAGGTGTATGAGTGAGATGTTGACTTCAGTTTATTATGTAATTGATGCTATAGTATTATATGGAGTAGTGTATTGGACTTTTCTGCATTTCAAAATTTTTGAGATAGTCCATGTTACAGGGGAAACTCTGCCGAAATTTTTCCAGAAAAGGTAGAGCAAGTTAAAATTTCTGTAAACGGAAGTCATCATTCGAGGATGAATGTTCTTAAGGGGGGAAGTATGTTACACCCCGTAAGTTCTTGATACTTAGTTGGCCTATTAGCATATTGGTTAAGAGTTTTAGAATGCCATACGTGCGAGAAAAGGGCCCCCGGGAGAGACCGGACAAGCGCCAAGTCGGAGCATAGCAAGGTAAATGCGACTTATAAATCGCATTCGACAAATGCAACTTATAAATCGCATTCGACAAATGTGACTTAAAGGCCATGTTCGCGCTGTTTCGCAACTACAAGCAAGTGCACGTGGTCGAACAAGTAGTAAAATGGCTAGAGTAGCCAAGTATCGATCCCACAGGGACTGGACCAAGGTAATAATTGAATCAAGCGTTAATAAACTCTAACTCTAATAATGCAGACAACAGTTTCAAGAAGATTTCTGGGAGGTTGTTTCCTAATTTATACTAGTCTAAAATAAATATACAATTTGAGTCTGAACTACAATAATGAGCATGCCGAGGCTAAAACGAATATGCAGGGAAGCAATTTATTGATACAAATTGGTTAATCTTTCCTCCGGTTGCTAGTCAAGAATTATTGCCTATGGATTAAAACTCTCGTACTTAACCCAACTTAAGAATCGTGAACCTTCCACCTACATTTCTGTGATAAGAAGAAATTAATGTTCTAGCCATACGAAACCGATTTCTTAATTGACTAATACGACTTTTAGATATATCTCTATTCTAAAGGTAAATCAATTCTCAATTTTTCCAAACCAAGAAGAGATCACATCCTATTAATTCACAACTTTCCAATTTCTTTCTCTTTCGAGCGCAAATCGGATTTTTTAGATATACATTAATATTGGCCATATATTAATGCAGTAAGAACAAAAATTAATAAAACAACCATGGAAGAAAAGATGAAAAAACAAGATGATCAATAATTACATTCCACTACAAATGTTCTTAACCTCAGCAAGAAGTGAATTTAGCCACTCATTTGTGGATTAAACATCGTTAAATGAGTGTTAATCATACAAACAATTTAAATAAAGAAGAAAGAGATAGAGAAGAACCCTAAGAATTTCGTCCCCTCAACTGCCTATAACCCACGTTCTTGCTCAACCAAGTCAGAATAATTAAAAATAATCCTAAGTGTGCTATTTATACTAGTGGTAATTTTTCCCGGAATAACAAGCAACGTATCACAGAGTGGATCGTGGAGCACTGCCTCTGTGACACGCCACAAACGCGGACCCTCACTGGAATCCGATCCTCCAATTAATTATGCCCAACGTGCCACGGCGTGCAATGCCGGGCTTGGCCAACGTGCCACGTCCCCAACGCGGACCTTCACTGGAATTTGGCCTATTTTCATCATTCGGGGCAGAATGCCTCTGCGATGGTAGCGTGACACGGCTCCATCGCGGAGCCCCTTAATTTGTTGCATAACCTGGACCTTTTCCACTTCTCGCTTCCGAGTCTATTCCCGATTTCTCCCAACATGCATCTTAGCTTCCTAAAATTCCATTTTTCCTGCAAAACAACACTAATCATGTTGGTTAGTATAAATTCACATTTTAACTTCAAATCACATGAGAATGTACAATTATCAATGTATAAACAAGAAGAAATGAAGCATTTGAGTATCACTTGGGCATATAATTCTGCCCCAGATCAGGCCCCAAGTATATAAGGCTCCCACTTCGTTTTAAATCATTTTTCCTTGATATAATTTCTAGTAAACGAACAGAAACAGAGGGGAACGAAGGGTTTGATTAAATTTCCTTCCGTTTACACTGTCAAACGCAGTCCAAACTCGAATTAACTTCGGGTAGCGAAGTATAAAGCTGTCGGGAGCATTCCTACGGAGTTAGTTTCGCGAAATTCAGCAGGCGAATCGTCGTCACGCTGAGCTAAGGTAAGTGAAATAGCTCCAAACTAGTGTTAATATACTCCCAGCATTAAAGTTAGTATTTCTCCCTTCTAGACCCCCGAGAAATAGCGAGTTTTCGGTCGTTCTTCGATAAGTCAAAGAATAGGCAATAGGTATAGCCATAATATGGTTTATTTCCAAAATAATAGTAGAATCAATTCTATTATTTCGTGAATATGAATACAGTTGGGAGAAATAGCTGAATACTAGCCGAGCTACACCAGTTAATCAGAACGTCGGCAGTTGAGGTATGTAAAGCCAGTTTCTTTCGGCAAGCTAGTAGTTCTAGTATAGCAAAATAGTACGAACTTCAGTAGAGTGTTTAAGAAGTCGTATATTATGTTCAGTATGAAATTTAGTAAGCATGTAAGAAATATAATACAGTGTTCAGCATGAAATTTAGTAAAACAGTATAAGTCCCGGTAGAATATTCCAGAAATATTATTACAGATTCAGTATATTTCAGTATCAGATTTAGTACATTTCAATATGAGATTTAGAACAGAATACCAGAACATAAATATTATTATCAGATCCAGTATATATATTACATGTGCCTATTTCTATCTTTGGAGACATGATTGTTCTGTGTTGGGCACCCTTAGAGCTTCCTTGACCGCCCCAGGGTTAATAGCTGTGTCGACTCTCCCGCCAGAGGGTGACGATACGTCACTCTACGGAGTGGCATGCCGTCCGCCAGCCGACGAAGATGGGATGCAGATTCCCCATAGAAGGCTGATCAGCACTATACCACACCCCCTGTCGAGCACTTGCGCCCGGGGTGCAGATTTAAGATTTCAGATTTTAAATTTCAGATTTCAAGAGTCCTCCAGACTCAGATACAGCTATAGTCAGGAGCCTAGCAAGCCCAAGTTGCATACCCAGGGGGCCGACAGGATGCTCATAGTTACTAGGTGGATGGTATGACCTGGGTAGAGGTATATAGATTGTGTGCTGGTTGGTACCTTACGGCTTATGGGGCTGGTAAGGTTCTTGTATGCTATGTTGTGTTAGTTATTAATAGATAGAAAGTAGACCGCCACGTTATCAGGTATGACTCTTACTCTCTTCAGTAAAGTTACGCTCTTTTCAGTCAGTCTCAGCCCATCTCCTATTACTTCAGTATCTATAAGTATTATTGTTTGCTTTCAGTTATTTTTAGTTATTGCTTTGCATACTCAGCACCAGTGGTACTGACGCCCGTTTTGGGGCTCTGCATTACTTGCCTGCTGGTACTCATAGACGAGGAGCAGATCCCTAGTAGTTCCAGCCACCATACAGAGTCTTCAGCTGCTATCATCCGGAGCTTGGCAGTTAAAGGTTTACTTCCCTTTCTGTTTGTACAGTATGGGTAGGCCGGGGCCCTGTCTCGACCATCTTATTATTCTTAGAGGCTTCGGATTATATATTCCCTGTGGTTAGTTATACCGGTCATGTGGGACCGTGTGTATATTTTTGTTTGCATGTGATGGCCGTGTGGGGCCTTGTTCAGTTGTCAGTTGGTGACCTTGTCGGTCACAGATTAGTTTAGCACTTGATTCTACTTTTCAGTGATAACTAGTCAGCATAGTGGCCTTGTCGTCCCGCATAGGTTCCCTTATGTTCAGTTGTTCTGGGTAGCTGTTTTGTTCCTATAGGTGGCTATAGGCCTTGTCGGCCGGAGGCTGTATTTACAGCCGTTATATAGCCCGTTGTTTTCATAAATCCAAAATTAGAGCCATCCTGGCACCAAAAGTGCTTAGGCTCAGTAGTCCAGCAGTCCAGGTCCTAGTAGGGCACCAGGTGCCAGTCATGCCTCCCAAGGCAGGGCGTGACAATGACTAGTAGTGTGGGTCGTTACTTCGGTAGTGAATAGTTTTTCTGCGAATTTGGTAAGGGCATTTCTGTATTTTCTAAGCACCTAAGCCCTAAACTATGTCATTTTAAGCTCAATTAAGAGGATTTTAAAAGGGTTTCGCCTATTCTAACCTATCCCTTCCCTGCAAGTTTAGAGAATCCCAAAAGAGATTAAGTCTAGAATTCTTCAAGCTCTTCCCCAAATCTCTTGGGCTTTCAGGGAAGGATGTAGAATCAGTTTACCTAGGTATGTAGGGTCATGAATGTCATGACCCGAACATAGGCCCAGATCGAGACACGGGACAAGGAGCCTCGAGAGACTCCAAGTCGACCCATGGTATGAACATATTTCTAACTCAATCAATAAAAGCGAAAGAATTAACACAATAAACATGGCGAAAATCTAAACATAACATAACAATTTGAATGTACAACACAAGTCTAAAGCTGAATACAATATATTATCTAAAGAGCCTCTAATTTTGATGAGTTGATGGGACAAGACCCCAACTAACTCTCTAAGTCTGAAACTGAAAATACGTAAACATAACTGAATCGAAGAGGGGCACTCGACAAATAAGGACTCACCAGATAGACTGGATCCTAACTCCAGAAGCTGGCTAGTGATGGGGCTGAGTCTGAAGATTGGAGCCTATATCATAAAATGATATAGCGCAGAGTATATGGTCAGTACGTGAGATGTACTGAGTATGCAAGGTAAGTAAAATGGACAGTTAAAATACATTAAAGTTCATAAGAGTAGGACAACAGGATCATAACATAAATATCATAATACAAACATAAGGCTCAAGGTTTTCAAAACATTTGTAGATCATTTATAATCATAATCATAAGAGAAAAATCTTTATTAAACATGACTTGAGACAAGTATATAATCATAACCATACATAATTCATAAGGAACAGTGGGAGATTCTTATAACCGACATACCCCATATGAGCACACATGGAGCCCGACTAGTAAACCCCTAGTCGGGAGGGTGTTCGTACCTTGCCAAGGGTAGAACCTTGAAATAGGTGTGATATCACTCATGAAAGGACCATTTGGGAAAAAAGGACAGTCATAAAGGAGGTCCCATCATGGCTACGTTGGCACGTAGTTTTGAGACTCGGGGTATGCTTGGACCCCGAGTCTACTCGGTGTTAAATACTACTCCCAAAACATATATAGTGCTCATAGGATAATATAAATGAGATTCATAGGCTAGTTAAAATCATGTTAATCACAAGCATGCTTGAAATACGTGAACTAGCCAATAAAGTAAGGCCCGTGAGTCGGCAATAATCGTAAATCATAAATCATGAAGTTCATGCATACTTGTAAAACATGTATATACATGATATTCATAAATTCATGATGAGAATTTGAGAAAAATAATATCATAAATTATAAATCATAATGGGTTAATGAACATCATAAACAAAGTAGAATCATAGCTTGATTTCTCATGAAACATACATAATTGGGCATAGTTTTGTAGAAAATTTAAATCCACAAGTTTATAATTGAAATAGTTGTAAAATCTGCCTATGATTCATAGAATATAGATTGATACATGAAGGAGATTAACCCATAGATAGATCATAAGGATTTCATAAGAATTGGGATAAAACCCCATAGAATTATCAATAGAATTTCATGAATTAGGGAGAGATTGGGAATGGGTGTGAACAAGCTCACCAATTCATAACCTTACATACCTGAGAAGAACTAATTCTACAACTCCCTTGATTGCCCAATGAAGAATTGAAGAAAAACTTGAAGGAATTAAGCTTGATCACTTCTCTTGGCTTCTAACTTTGCATCCATGAATAGGAATAGCCTAGAATGAACTTACCCCTATTAATACTCATTATTCATAGCTTAAAATGACATAGTTTAGGCCTTAGGATCATAGGAATTACGGATAAGCCCTTACTAAATTAGCATAGAAAAACTGACTGCCAATCCCAACGAGGGACTAGACGAGTCATCACTACTAGGCACGAGTCGTCGTCTCCTATCATTAAGTGCACTGCCAATTTTCCTCAAAAGGGTCCCCACGAGGGACCTAATGTCCGGTTTGTTTTGTGGGTATATAAAATGACACGCAAGTGCACGTGGTCGAACAAGTAATACGTGGCTTTAGTAAGCCAAGTATCGATCCCACAGAGACTTGGATGAAGTGCAATCTGCTCAAGTGTACTATATTTTACTTCTAAAAATGCAGACAACAGTGTAACCAAGAGTTTGATAGTTTGTTTTATAATTTTTATACTAAAGCTAAAACAATTATCTACTTTGAGTTTGAACTATGAATGAGAGCATGCTGAGGTTAAACGAACATGTAATGAAATTAATTATCATCATAATTTGGTTAATCTTTTCCTCCAGTTGCTAGCCAAGAACTATTGCCAAGAGATTAAAACTCTCGTATTTAACCTCACTTAAGAATCATGAACCATCCACCTACATTTCTGTGATTAAATGCAATTCATGTTCTAGCCATACAAATTCGGCTCCTAAATTGACTAATACGACTTTCAGGTATATTTCTATCCTGAAAGTAAATCAATTCTCAATTTTCCCAAATCAAGTAAAGATCATATCCTATTAATTCACAACTTTCGAATTTCTTGCTCTCTCAAGTGAAACCGGACTTTTTAGATATACATTAACGTAGGCCACACATTAATGCAGTAAAAACAAGAATTAATAGAACAACCATGGAAGAAAAGATGAAAAACCAAAGAATCAATGATCACATTTCATCACAATTGTTCATAACCTCAGCAAGAAGAGGATTTAGCCACTCATTTGTGGATTAAACATCGTTAAATGAGTGTTAAACATACAAGAAATTGAATTAAAGAAGAAGGAAAGAGAGAAAAACCCTGATATTTTCGTCCCCTCAACTGCCTGTAACCCACGTTCTTGCTCCACCAAGTCAGAATATTGAAAAATGAACCTAAGTGTTCTATTTATACTGCTGGGAATTTTTCCCGGAATAACAAGCAACGTGTCACGGAGTGCATCGCGGAGCACTGCCTCCGTGACACACTACGGACGCGGACCCTCACTGGAACTGGGGGTCCAGGAATTAAAACTCAACGTGGCACGGCGTGCAACGCGGAGCCAAGCCACCGTGCCACGGACCGGACGCGGACCCTCTCTAGAATTTGGGCGAATTTTCCCTATCCAGGCAGAAGGCCTCCGCGATGGCAGCGTGACACGGTTCCATCACGGAGCCCCTTTAATTCATGCTGTCCAATGCTTTATCCCTTGCTCGCATCCAAGTCCAACCCCGATATCCTCCAATATGCATTTTAGCTTCCCGAAATTACATTTTACCTGCAAAACACTGCTAATCATGTTGGTTAGTATAAATTCACATTTTATTACCAATTACATGAGAATGTATACACATTGGTAGATAAACAAGGCTAAAATGGTACTTTTGAGTATCACTTGGGCATATAAATTTGCCCAAGATCATTACCCCACACTTAAATCCTTGTTCGTCCTCGAACAACAATCCTACACTTCATGCAATTTACATCCCGACCTCGCTACTTTGGTTCGACAATTTAGGCTACGGTCATACCGATTATTCAATACAGCAAATCATCAAGAAAACATGCATGGTCTTATCAATGCAATGACCTTCAATACATCAAGACCTCCTAGACTTTAAGAATCAACTCTCGATATTGGCAAACTCGTGCAAAACAGCTGATCAAGATATCCGATATGAAAATTAATCTTTCATCAAGCATGTGCCCTCACAACACAAGAGAATCTTCCCCTTTTTGCTCATATGACTCACAAGAATTCAAGCAGGGCATGTAAACACAATTTCTCTCTCTCTCCCAAAAGAATTCACATGCATCATGTCATGACCCATAAGCTTGCCCTTAGTGTATTACTCCACTAATATAAAGAAGTGCGATGTAAGATCACATAGGACTTTAACTGGTTGTAATGGAAGCTACGGAACTAGTAAATATTGGGTTAGCCAATAATAGCCACTAGCATCCTTAAGCGCCTTTTCAACACATCCCATCAACTCATGGACATTGTTTCTTTTTTTTTTCATCATCCCATTCTTGATGTTTTTCTTTAGTTTGGCCCATCGTATTAAGCACACTTGACACAACAACAAAGATTATTCATTCACTTTCATTATAGTTTATTTATAGCAAGTACACCTTCAACCTTTTCTTTTCTTCTCTCACTCTGCTTTTCTTTTTCTTTTCACCATTCTCACTCTTCGACACTTTGGGAAAATGATTTTCTCTTCTTAAGCGCTTAAGAGTTTTGTACAGACTTTACGGCTAATGAAAAGAAGGGATTAAGCTTGGTTTACACTTTATGACAAAAGAAAAAAATAATAGGCTAAAGGCTCAATGGGCTAACTAGGGTATACAATCAAGGTGGGTACAACAAGGAAAAATAGAAACTCTCGGTTAAAACAAAGAAATGCCTACATCATTTCCTACAATATACCTCCTTCATTTCGTTTTGTACACACACCAGGCAAGTTCTAGACACTTCACAATAGCATGGAATAACAACACCTCACTTCACACTTTTTGCACATGCTCAATTCAAGATGTATTCACAGACTCTTCAATCAGCTAATTACAGAAATTCAAACATTAAGCCTCAATCACACTAAATCGAACTCTATGGCCTAGGTATCTCAACATATTTACAAAGTTGCATTCTTTCATACGAATCACCTTTGCATTTTAAATATCATGTACAACACGCAACCAGAATTTCGCAACCATACAGTAACTACAGGTTTTGGGATGCAACCCACCAAAGAAAAATGCTGAAAAATAATTTAAAAAAATCTACTCCTAACGACTACATTTCCCTTAAGACGGTCGTCATCCATCCATCATAGGGAACGATCACTACTATGACTTCGGTTCAATGGGACCATTCTTGGTAAAAGAATCGAAAACAAACGCCGAGAAACCCAAGAGTAAAAAAATGTCGAAAATATCGATCATTTCGATAGAAAAAATATTTTTAAAAAAAAAATTTTTTAAATATCGATCATTTCGATAACAAAAATATGTACACAATCAGCTAGCAACATTCAGCAACACACATCAATTTCACATAAATTTACAAATACAAAACAACAACTTAACAATTCACAGCTCATAGGGAACACAAAATTTCACATGCACGACAACAAATGAGAGCATACATACAAAACAGCACAGCACAGCACCTAACTACTCCCACCCCACACTTAGCTCGAACACTGTCCCCAGTGTTCACAAAAATTAACATAGCACAAAATCGGGTGGTGGAACTCTCTGATCAGTCAAAGTATTCCACTTCTTCGTCGGGTGCTGCTGCTTCATCTCCCATGTCTGAATCGCCCCCGTCGTCTTCATCGGACTCCACATCAGAGTCCTCCCAACGTATCTCCTCATCTGTGGGGACATCATCATCTGTGGGCTCTACAAATACTGGCCCCACTCGGCATAGAGCCCTGGCGTTTTCGCCGAAGGGGTAGTCTTGCTCGAGCTGCCATAGCTCCTCCTCTGTCGCCGGCCTCCCGCCTATCCTCAGTTGGAGCATCTGCATCCCATACATTCGAGCCATATACTGATCATCACGAGCATGTCGCTCGCCAAGTGTAAGCACTGGCCCGTGGGTGGTGTCGGGAGCCTTAGTTTTAGTAACATCTAAGGCCCACCGCTCCATCTGCAGGATATAGTCAAGGGCCTCCTCCTTGACATCTAGGCCCCTGAGGAAGGTGGTGAGTTTCCACCAAAGCCATACCTGTGCCCCTGATGCAACCGGGCTCTCTTCATGGCGGAGATAATTACCGCCCCCATGTTGATCTCCAGCCCTTTCATCAGGGCGTACACCAGGAATACACGATCCCGAGTTACATCTGTCATGTGTACCCCCGGGATGAGGCAGGAACATACAATCTTCAGCCATATTCTGGCTTCCCTGTTCATCTGTGAATAGGGTAGAGTCTGGTGGTAGCCCCTCTCTTTGTGTCTGCTCCATCTAGCTGTCGATCGAGTCCCACACAATGTGTGTCTGATGTACGCATACGGTGGGGTAATGTTCAGCTATCGGAGTATGTGGGCGTCTGTGTCCCGCGCTCCTATGATGGCATTGAGGTGGTGGGGCTCCAAAGTGACTATTTGCCCTCTGATTTTGATGGTGTGACTTCTGATAGTCGGGTTCCAGTTGGCATAGAACTCCCGAACCAGGTGCAGGTTACATTCCTTGGGCTCTTCAAAGATGAAATTGAGCCCAGCTGCCTCGATTCGGTGGACCATCCTAGGGAACTCCTGTGCCAATAGTTCCCGTGCTATAGGCTCCTCGGGGAAATATTTGTTTTCTTTGTGCTTTGCATACCACTTTTTCCCCTCATCAGTCACCCATCTTGTTCCATATTGGCGGCGTTGGCCGCGTGGAACTGCTGGTGCTGCTGGGACTGCTGTGCCCAGTCTGATTCGCTTCCTTCCGGCGCCCGAAGTTGATGCGCCTTTCCCTTTCTCTTGCCTGCTTGCCATTTTACCTTGACTTTGAAGAATCGAAGAAAACTTGTTGAATTTCTTGGCCTACTCTGTGTCACGTTGATGGGGGATGGGTTTTGGGGGGTTTGGTCATGGAGATATTGAAAAATAAGGGAAAAGGGAGGGTTTTTGGGGTTAAAAAGTAGGGAAATCGCGCGGGTCACCCGGCGACCCGGTGTGACCCGTCGCGATATACACGGCAATGTGTCACGGAGTGCATCGCGGTGCACTGCCTCCGTGACACGGAGCCATCGCGAGCCTGTTCTGGAAATTTTTAAAAAAATCCAGATTGTACCTCAACGTGTCACGGAGGTAATGCGGAGGTCCACCTCCGCGACACGGAGCTGTCGCCCCAGCTCACTGTTTGCCACTTTTTGTTAATTTTCATACCTCGACTTTTCCTTCACGATTCCGTGCATATTTTTCTCCGTTTGACCTGAAATTCATCTCACTATACAAAATTGGTTAGAATTATAGGTTTCACTCTAAATACAAATAAAACAAAAACTAAAATGAAAAATTTTGTAGTAAATCAAAAAAAAGAAAAAGAAAAGAAAAATCTATCTACACTTTGCAAAAAGAAAGAAAAAATTTTCACGGGTTGCCTCCCGTGCAGCGCCTGGTTTACCGTCACGGCTCGACGTTGTTAAGCTCAGTTGTCCTCTAGGGTGATGGACAATTTCTCTCAATCACCGTCCTCCCCCCAGTAGTGCTTACACCTATCCGGTGGTTTTCCCATTAACTCCCGTGAATCCTTAATCTGCTTATCATCGCCTTGATCAACCACATTGATCACCGAGAGTTCTTCGTGCACCATCGGGAGCTTGGGTGCCTTGTACACATCGAACACCTCCACCTTGTCGTGTGCTCGCATTGTTAGCTGCCCCGCAGCTACATCAATTAGTGCTTTCCCGGTCTCCAAGAAAGGACGTCCCAAAATAAATGGGACTTCTGCGTCTGGTTCAAAATCCAGCACGACAAAATCTACCGGGAAAATTAGGGAGCCAACTTGCACCAGAACGTCCTCCACAATGTCATCAGGTCTGGCTAGGGATCGATCCGCCAATTGCAAGATTACTGTTGTGGGTCTAGGACTCCCTAGACCCAACTTTCTGAATACCGATGAAGGCATCAAATTTATGCTCGCTCCAAAATCACAAAATCCACGAGCTCGGATGCTCTGCCCAATAGTAATCTGGATAGTAAAACTCCCAGGGTCTTTGAGCTTTGTGGGCAGTCTATTTTGAATCCGGGAAGTGCACTCCTCCGTTAGAGCCACCGTAGCATGCTCAGTCAACCGACTTTTGTTTGCCACAATGTCCTTTATATACATAGCATATTTTGGCACTCCCTGCAAAACATCAACAAGAGGTAAGTTAATATGTACCTGTTTCAGCACCTCCATGAATTTCTCGAAACACGCCTCCTCCTTGTGTTTCTTTAATCATTGAGGGAACGGGGGTGGAGGTCTTTCTGATTCAGCTTCCTTAGTCTTCCCCTTTTTCAGTACTTTGCTCCCTCTCAACTTCTGCTGCTCCCGATTGTTGAGGTGGTCGTTCTGGTTCCACCTCTTTCAGCTGTAAACCACTCCTTATGGTCACTGCATTTACCTGCTTGGGATTGGGATCTGTGTCGCTCGGCAGTCCTCCTCTAGGCCTTGTGTTTTGGGCACTAGCAAATTGCCCAAATTGATATTCAAGTTCCTTGGTAGCTAACTGGTTGTTTTTCACTTCGGCTGCCAATTTCACATAGTCAGCCTGCAATTGAGCTTGGTTAGCTATCATGGTCTTGAACATCTCCTCAATACTGGGTGATGGTGGTGGAGGAGGTGCATTGTTGTTTCTGAATTGTGCTTGATAATTCTGCTGCCCTCCTTGGTTCCTTTGCACACCCTGACCCGAACTTTTCCCCTAATGGTTGTTGCTACCCCATGAGAAATTAGGGTGATTCCTCCAATTGGAATCATAGCTATTACCATACTGTTGGTGGTTCCTTTGCGCATTACCCACAAAGTTTACTGAGTCAGGATTGGCTCCACAACACTCAGCTGAGTGCTCACTGCTTCCACACACTTCACACCACATTTGTTGCACAGCATTCACGGGGGCTTGAGGCTGGTTCATTGTCATGTTGCCGAAGTGGGTGTTAATTTGATTTTGCAATGCAGCTATCTGTGCAGCGATAGCTGTAAACCCATCCACTTCTAGCACTCCTGCTGCTTTCCTTGTCCTGCCTCTTGATGAATCAGCATTCCATTCTGGATTGCCCTGCGAAATACGGTTCAACAAGGTATACAGCTCCTCATAAGTTTTCTCCAGCGCTTGTCCTCCAGCTGCTGAGTCTAGCAATATTTTGGTGTGGGGTTCCAAACCCTTTATAAAAGTGTGCACCAGCACATCATTGGACTGATGATGATGAGGACAATCCCGCTACATAGACTTGAATCTCTCCCAGGCCTAATATAAATTCTCTCCCTCTCTCTGTTTGAAACTTAGAATTTGACTTCTAAGTCTTGTTGTTTTACCGGAGGGAAAAAACCGTATCAAGAATTTCCTTGCAAGATCATCCCACGTAGAAATAGAATTCGGTGGCTCAGCTTTCAACCACCTCTTGGCTTCTCCAAATAGTGAGAATGGGAACAATGTAAGTCGGACATAATCTGATGACACTCCAGCGGGGATGTAAGTGTCACTTATCTCCAAAAAATTTTGGAGATGCTGCTGTGGATCTTCATGAGGGAGACCGGTAAACTGCCCGCTAGTGTGCAGCAATTGCACCATATTCTGTTTAAGTTCAAACCTCCCTCCTGGCTCAGGTTTGCGGATGCTAGATGTGACATTATTAGCATGTGGGATTGCCACCTCACGAACCGGCCGAGCTGCTACTTTTTCGGGCACTAACACTGCCCGTACTACCGGTGAATTCTGTTGTTGCTCCATGATCGTCTGTCTGAGCAACTGCAGCTTTCTTTGTAGAGCTTCTCTTCGTTTACTGTGAAATATCCTTTCTGGCTCTATATACGATTCCACCAGCTCGTTGTCTCTTGCCAGTGTTCAACAGAAATTAAGTCTTCAAAATACAGGCTAAGACCAAGTTGTCAACACTAAGAAAATAAAAATATAGTAAATTAACACTTAAAACAAATTCACCAATTGCCAAGTCCCCGGCAACGGCACCAAAAACTTGTTCGGTTTGTTTTGTGGGTATATAAAATGGCACGCAAGTGCACATGGTCGAACAAGTAGTAAGTGGCTTTAGTAAGCCAAGTATCGATCCCACAGAGACTTGGATGAAGTGCAATCTACTCAAGTGTACTATATTTTACTTCTAAAAATGCAGACAACAGTGTAACCAAGAGTTTGATAGTTTGTTTTATAATTTTTATACTAAAGCTAAAACAATTATCTACTTTGAGTCTGAACTATGAATGAGAGCATGCTGAGGTTAAACGAACATGTAATGAAATTAATTATCATCATAATTTGGTTAATCTTTTCCTCCAGTTGCTAGCCAAGAACTATTGCCAAGAGATTAAAACTCTCGTATTTAACCTCACTTAAGAATCATGAACTATCCACCTAAATTTCTGTGATTAATTGCAATTCATGTTCTAGCCATACAAATTCGGTTCCTAAATTGACTAATAAGACTTTCAGATATATTTCTATCCTGAAAGTAAATCAATTCTCAATTTTCCCAAATCAAGTAAAGATCATTGTCACACCCCGCCTTGGGGGGTATGACTGGCACCTGGTGCCCTACTAGGTCCTGAACTGCTGGACTGCTAAGCCTGGGCACATCTGGTGCCTGGCTGGCTCTAACTCACATTTCTGGAAACAAAGGGCTATATAACGGCTGTAAACACAGCCCCCGGCCCATTGGCCTATAGCCTCCTGTACCTGCACTAACAACTGACCAGAAACATGCCGATATAGGGAAACCTATGCGGGCCGATAAGGCCACCATACTGTCTAGTTATCTGTAACTTAATCATAGAATATTAGAAAGCTACGTGACCGGCAAGGTCACCACTACTATCGAGTTATGGCCCCACACGGCCAACATAAAAGAAACACAAGTACCAACAGCTAAACAACTGCACGGCCTCACACGACCGGCTCATCTGACCACAGGGAAACATATACAGACTGCAAGCCTCTAGGAATAGCAATAGAAATGATCGGGACAGGGCCCCGACCTACCCGTACTATACAACAGAAGAAAATGAAATACACCTCTGGAATTCAGTCTCCGAATTACAGGAGCTGAATACTCGATCGCTGACAGGAATCACGTAGTATCACCTGCTCGTCTATGAGTACCTGCAGGCAAGTAATGCAGCACCCCACCGGGCGTCAGTACCGCTGGTGCTGAGTACGTAAAGCAATAACTGAAAGAAATATCTGAAAACAATAATATAACTGATGAAACTGAAGTAGGAAGGAATAGATTAACTGTCTGATAATGTAAGTCATACCTTCTCTTAATCATACTGGAAGGAGTAGGAGTCACACCTGGAGATTTATCGTTCTACTATCGATCTACTCGTATCTATTATAACACAGCACAACATATCATAACATAAATAGCACGCACAAACCTTACCCGGCCCCCATAAGCCGGGAGGTACAACCAACACGCAATCTATACCCCTACCCCTGTCGTCCCATCTCCTATAATAACTATAAGCATCCTGCCGGTCCCCTGGGTATGCACTTGGGCTCGTTGAGCCCCTGACTATAACTGTACCTGAGTCCGGAGGACTCCTGAATCAACACCCCGGGCGTATCCGCTCGATGGGGGTGTAAAAGGGCCGACCAAGGCACAATATGGGGCAAACTGGCATCCCATCTTCGTCCCTTGTGGGACGGCATACCACTCCATAGAGTGACGTATCCTCATCCTCTGGCGGACGAGTCGATACAGCTATCAACCCTGGGGCGGTCATGGATGCTAGGTAGTCCAACCCCAGACAATACAACGGCCTCAACTAGTAATACTATCTGCATTTCTCACATACCGAGGCTAATAGTGGTAAAGTATTGTATATACTATATGCTGGACTAGTGATAGTGATATGTACGTACTTAGTACATGCTGAGCCTGGTAATAGTATATATATATATATATACATATAGTCTTTTGCCAGACTATACTGGGGCAAATGCTGAACAAGATATAATGTTTCTACTGAAAACTATGTTGTATACTGAGTTTCTATAGGAACATGATTTACTATTCCTAATATGCTTTCTAACCTCATTTTAACATATCATTCTATTTCTGAGATGTCTTGCAGATATTACATTGCTTTACTGGGTTTCAACTGAATACGATATTATCCTAACGTTCTGTGTCACATCACGTATTGAGCATGTTGTGCAGTTTCTAATACTTATATTAGAATCCATATCATGCTAGCTAGTTGCACGCAAGTTATAACTCGATGCTTCTGGTATCGTACCAACATTCATAATAAGCATAACACCTGATTTCTGAACATTCTACTGGCCTTTAAACTACCTTACCATACCAAGATTACTAACTTGCCGAGGAAACTAGCTTTACATACCTTATCCTCGAACTATCCGTCTGTCGGACGAGACTCGGCCAGTACTTCAACTATTTTCTCCCAACTGCATTCATAAATATGTCAATCAATACTAAATACAGCTTTATTGTAAAGAGCAACATCACTTTCGATATAGTTTATAGCCTAAACTTAGGCTTATCGAAAGACGGTCGAAAACTCGCTATTTTTCAGCGGTGCAGAAGGGAGAAATATTCACTTCACAGCTAGGAACACATAGACACTAATTTAGAGCAATTCCACTTACCTTAGCTCGGTAGCTCGACGATTCGTCGGCCGTATTTCACGAAACTAAATCCGTAGGAATGCTCTCTGCTGCTAAATACCTCAGTATCTGAGGTTAATTTGAGTTTGGACAATGTTTAGCAGCGTAATCGGACGAAAATTATATTACTACTTTGTTCCTTTCCCTTCTCCTGCGTTTGCTCTCTGTTTTCTGGAAATTTATATGATTTAATTCTAAAATAAACCGAAGTGGGGATTTATATACTTGGGCCTGGACAAGGCCAACGTGTCACGGAGCCAACGCGGAGGCTTCACCTCTGTGACACGCTGCCATCGCGGAGGGGTTCTGCCTCGGCTCCTTCCGCGATGGTTCGACAGGTTTCTCATCCGATCTTTTCCCCAAATATGCTTAACCAACGTGCGAATAGGTCATTTAGGTGCCGGGAATTCTACGGCGTATAACAGTCTCCCCCCCCTTAAGAACATTCGTCCTCGAATGTACACTGTTATCTAGAGGACTACTTACTTGTTTTCTAGAAAAATTTCGGCAGAGTTTCCCCTGTAATATGGACTATAGCAAAAACCTGAAATGCAGAAAAGTCCAACATAGGCACTGCACGTAATATTTTAAGATCCACTGGATAACTAAATATCAATCTTTCTCATTCACACACATACACTATAAGGTACTGCATAAGTAATAATACGGACATACCTGTCGCCTGACTAGGCCTGAAATAGGTGAGGGTATCTGGCTTTCATATCTTCTTCAGCTTCCCACGTCATTTCCTCACGATTCCTATTACGCCACAATACTTTGACAGACGCAACATCTTTAGTCCTCAACCTGCGAATCTGTCTATCTAAGATAGCTACGGGAACCTCTTCATATGCTAACTCTTCTGTGACCTGGACATCCTGAACTGGAACTACTATAGAAGGGTCCCCTACGAACTTTCCCAACATAGAGATATGGAATACTGGGTGAACAGATGCTAACTTTGGAGGCAAGTTCAATTCGTATGCAACTCGGCCTATTCTTCGCCGAATCTGATATGGCCCAATAAATCTCGGGCTAAGCTTGCCTTTCTTGCCAAATCTCATTACCCCTTTCATCGGAGACACTTTCAGATATACCCAGTCATTTATCACAAATTCTAGATTTCTGCGCCGCATATCTGCATAAGACTTCTGGCGGCTCTGAGCAGTCAGTAAACGTTCTCGGATAAGCTTTATCTTTTCCTCTGACTGCCGAACAATGTCTGGGCCAACCAATGCTGATTCTCCTATTTCAAACCAACCGATCGGCAATCTACATTTTCGCCTGTATAACGCCTCGAAAGGTGCCATCTGGATAGCCAAATGATAGCTATTATTATAAGCAAATTCAATCAACGAAAGATGCTCATCCCAGCTACCCCCAAAATCTAGCACACACGCTCGTAGCATGTCTTCGAGCGTTTGGATAGTCCGCTCAGCTTGCCCATCTGTCTGGGGGTGGAATGCTATGCTCAAATTGATCTGCTTTCCCAAACCCCTCTGGAACGACTGCCAGAATCTAGCTGTAAACTGTGCCCCCCTATCTGAAATGATGGATACCGGCACTCCATGCAATCTAACTATTTCTCTAATATATAATTCGGCATAGTCTTCAGCCGAGAAGGTAGCCTTCACTGGCAGGAAATTAGCTGATTTTGTTAGCCTGTCAACTATTACCCAAATGGAATCATTTCTGCGTCTGGTACGGGGTAACCCTGTTACAAAATCCATGTTTATCGTTTCCCATTTCCACATAGGCACCGTTATATCTTGCGTCAAACAGCCCGGCTTCTGGTGCTTTGCTTTCACCTGCTGACAGTTAGAACATCTAGACACAAATTCAGCTATCTCAGCTTTCATACCTGGCCACCAGTAGATGTCTCTGATGTCATGGTACATTTTCGTCGCTCCTGGATGGAGGGAATAGCGAGCGTAATGTACCTTATGCATGATCCACCCACGAAGTCCTGAAACATTCGGGACACAGAGGCGGCCTTTACAGCGTAGCACATCATCCTCAGTCATTTTGAAATCTGACTCCTTACCTTTCTAAATTCTATCTCTGAGCTGAACTAAATCAGGGTCCTCGTACTGTCGTTCTTTTACCTCTGTAACTAATGATGACACAGCAGAATTCTGAATTACTGCTCTATTATTTTCTGTTTCCATTACTCGAACGGCTAAACCAGCTAACTGATGAATTTCTTTGGCTAACTTCCGTTTCTTAGGTCGCAAATACGCCAAACTCCCCATTGACTTACGGCTCAGGGCATCCGCTACAACATTAGCTTTTCCCGGGTGATACAGAATATTCACATCATAATCTTTTAATAGCTCCAACCAGCGGCGTTGCCGTAGATTCAACTCCCTCTGAGTGAAGATGTACTGTAGGCTCTTATGATCTGTGTAAATATCAACATGGACGCCGTACAGGTAATGCCTCCACATTTTTAAGGCGTGGATTACAGCGGCCAATTTCAGGTCGTGGGTAGGGTAATTCTTTTCGTGTTTCCTCAGCTGTCTGGAAGCATATGCAATTACTCTACCATGCTGCATCAACACACAACCTAACCCGACGCCTGACACATCGCAATAGACTAAATAACCTTCTGTGCCTTCCGGTAATGCTAATACTGGGGCGGAGGTTAATCTGTCTTTCAGTTCCTGGAAGCTCTGCTCACATGCCTCTGTACATTGAAACTTTGCTGCTTTCTGTGTCAATTTGGTTAGAGGTGCCGCAATGGTCGAGAACCCTTCAACGAACCTCCTGTAATATCCTGCCAACCCCAGAAAGCTACGAACTTCAGTCGGAATGGTAGGCCTAGGCCATGACTTAACTGCTTCTATTTTCTGCTTGTCTACCTGTATACCAGCGTCTGACACGATATGCCCTAAAAAGGCCACTGAGTTAAGCCAAAATTCACACTTAGAAAATTTAGCATACAGCTGACGGTCCCTGAGAATCTGGAGCATTGTCCGCAAATGAGTCCGGTGATCTGCCTCAGAGCGAGAATACACCAGAATGTCATCAATGAATACTATCATGAACAAGTCCAGGAAAGGTCTGAAAATACTGTTCATCAGGTCCATGAAGACTGCTGGGGCATTCGTTAACCCGAAGGACATAACTAGAAATTCAAAATGCCCATATCGGGTCCTGAACGCTGTCTTAGGAATATCTCTCTCACGTACTCAGACCTGGTGATATCCGGACCGCAAGTCAATCTTAGAAAAATATCTGGCTCCCTGCAACTGATCAAATAAGTCATCAATTCTGGGGAGTGGGTACTTGTTCTTTACTGTAACTTTGTTTAATTGCTGATAATCTATGCACATTCGGAGCGAGCCATCTTTCTTTCTCACAAATAAAACTGGCGCACCCCACGGTGAAGTACTCGGCCTGATAAAACCTTTATCCAATAAATCTTTCAACTGCTCTTTTAATTCTCTGAGTTCTGCAGGAGCCATGCGATAAGGAGGAATTGATATCGGCTGGGTGCCTAGTAATAAGTCAATAGCAAAGTCTATTTCCCTTTCTGGGGGAATACCAGGTAACTCATTTGGGAATACATCAGGGAATTCGTTTACCACTGGAACAGATTGGAGCGTCGGAAATTCTGCTTGGACATCCTGGACTCTGACCAGATGGTAAATACATCCCTTAGATATCAACTTTCTCGCCTGAAGGTAGGAAATAAACCTACCTTTTGGCGTAGCGGTGCTGCCCTTCCACTCTCGCACTGCTTCTCCTGGGAAGTGGAATCGGACCGTCTTGGTCCAACATTCAACGTTGGCAAAACACGGTACTAACCAATCCATACCCATTATGGCATCGAAATCTATCATTTCTAACTCGACCAGATCTACTGTGGTCTGACGGTCAGCAACCTCTACTGTACACCCGCGGTAGATTCGATTAGCTGTGATAGAGTCACCGACGGGCATGGATACTAAAAAGGGCTGCTACAATAATTCTGGTACAATACTAAACTTTCGTGCCACAAATGGAGTAATGTAGGACAAAGTAGACCCTGGATCAATCAACACATAAGCAGGGTGTGAGCAGATAGTTAGCATACTTGTCACAACATCAGGCGTCGCTTCTGAATCTTGCCTCCCTGGTAAGGCATATGTGCGGCTTGGGCCCGCACCTGTACTGGAGGCCTCTGATCTGCCCCGACCCCTGCCTGCTGAAACTAAGGGCCTGCGCCCAGTCGAGGATGCTGTGGCTCGTGACCTGCAGATGCCCTATCCTGTCTATCTCGCTCCTCTCGGCCTCTGGCTGGGAAATCTTTCATCAAATGGCCTTCTTGGCCACAAATATAACACGCAGTGGAGCCATATCTGCATGCTCCAGGATAGCGTCGACTGCATATAGGGCAAAGTGGTAGGGTATACCTACTCTGCTCCGCCCTCCTCAGTAATGGTGAATCTGCCATCTGCGAGCCTCTACCAGTCTCTAACTGCCCCCTGCTGCTGAATCTACCCCCCTGCGACTGTGGCGGAGGCGGGGGTCTGGGCGGCCTGTCTAACAATCGTGGCCTGGGTCCTCCCCGGGCCTCCCTCTGTAACTCAACTGGCCTGTCCCGGCGACGCTGTTCCTGATTGACCCTTCTTATCTCCCGATGTCGCTGTCTGATGCCCTCAATATTCTGGGCAAATGCCTGAATTCGAGCAATGTCCATGTCCTCTCGCAGTGTGGCCGTAATACAAGTCTCAACATATTCTGGATTCAACCCCATAATAAAGCTATGCACTCTGGATGCCATGGTATCAACAAAGGCCGGTGCATATCGAGCCAAAGAATCAAACCGCAAGGAATATTCCCGAACACTCATGGCCCCCTGCTCCAGATGCAGGAACTGGTCTACCCGAGCCTGTCGAATCTCCCGCAGCAAATTGTGATCCAGAAAAGCTCCTGAAAAGCTGGACCAGGTGGGAGGGGAAACATCTCTCCCTCGGGACCTTTCCCAGCTTTCATACCATAACACGGCGATGTCCCGTAACCGGAATGCTGCCAATTCAACTGATTCTGTAGGCGTGGCATACATAACCCTGAAGATTGTCTGCATTTGATCTAGAAAATCCTGAGGGTCCTCTGTCCGGTCCATACCTGTAAACTGTGGGGGATTCAGAGCTAAAAACTCTCGGACCCTCGAACTACCGGGCCCTCCTAATGACTCCGCAACTGTAGACGGCATTGGCTGACGCTGAGCAGCCATCATCTGTGCTAACATAACTACAGCACTCCTAACCTCCTGGTCGGAAGGTGTCGGTATAGGAACTGCTGGAAGTAGTGTCGCCCCAAGTGGCTCCTGACGTGGTGGAGACTGCTGAGAAGGCTGGGACGATGCCTCTGTAGTGCCCTCTGATCGGGATGTTTCTAAACGAGGGTGAGGCATCCTGCTGGTGCCTTCCCCTACTGCAATATCTAAGCTCCGGCCTGTGATAGGATGTCGCTGATCTGACATTATCTGTAACCAAAGAATATAGTAAGTTTTTAGGGACTCAACCCTATATTGTACCGCTCTACAGCACGACTGAATAAGAATGAAAGACAACCATCCTATCATGCCTTGCAGCCCCCTACCCATAATATGTGGTGCACAACACATCCATGGACAGGACTCTACTTAGCACGGCTTGCAGACTCCCTGGGATATGACCTGCTCTGATACCAAGTTTGTCACACCCCGCCTTGGGGGGTATGACTGGCACCAGGTGCCCTACTAGGTCCTGAACTGCTGGACTGCTAAGCCTGGGCACATCTGGTGCCTGGCTGGCTCTAACTCACATTTCTGGAAACAAAGGGCTATATAACGGCTGTAAACACAGCCCCCGGCCCATTGGCCTATAGCCTCTTGTACCTGCACTAACAGCTGACCAGAAACATGTTGATATAGGGAAACCTATGCGGGCCGACAAGGCCACCATGCTGTCTAGTTATCTGTAACTTAATCATAGAATATTAGAAAGCTACGTGACCGGCAAGGTCACCACTACTGTCGAGCTATGGCCCCACACGGCCAACATAAAAGAAACACAAGTACCAACAGCTAAACAACTGCACGGCCTCACACGACCGGCTCATCTGACCACAGGGAAACATATACAGACTGCAAGCCTCTAGGAATAGCAATAGAAATGATCGGGACAGGGCCCCGACCTACCCGTACTATACAACAGAAGAAAATGAAATACACCTCTAGAATTCAGTCTCCGGATTACAGGAGCTGAATACTCGATCGCTGACAGGAATCACATAGTATCGCCTGCTCGTCTATGAGTACCTGCAGGCAAGTAATGCAGCACCCCACCGGGCATCAGTACCGCTGGTACTGAGTATGTAAAGCAATAACTGAAAGAAATATCTGAAAACAATAATATAACTGATGAAACTGAAGTAGGAAGGAATAGATTAACTGTCTGATAATGTAAGTCATACCTTCTCTTAATCATACTGGAAGGAGTAGGAGTCACACCTGGAGATTTATCATTCTACTGTCGATCTACTCGTATCTATTATAACACAGCACAACATATCATAACATAAATAGCACGCACAAACCTTACCCGGCCCCCATAAGCCGGGAGGTACAACCAACATGCAATCTATACCCCTACCCCGGTCGTCCCATCTCCTATAATAACTATAAGCATCCTGCCGGTCCCCTGGGTATGCACTTGGGCTCGCTGAGCCCCTGACTATAACTGTACCTGAGTCCGGAGGACTCCTGAATCAACACCCCGGGCGTATCCGCTCGACAGGGGTGTATAAGGGCCAACCAAGGCACAATATGGGGAAAACTGGCATCCCATCTTTGTCCCCTGTGGGACGGCATACCACTCCGTAGAGTGACGTATCCTCGTCCTCTGGAGGACGAGTCGATACAGCTATCAACCCTGGGGCGGTCATGGATGCTAGGTAGTCCAACCCCAAACAATACAACGGTCTCAACTAGTAATACTATCTGCATGTCTCACATACCGAGGCTAATAGTGGTAAAGTATTGTATATACTATATGCTAGACTAGTGATAGTGATATGTACGTACTTAGTACATGCTGAGCCTGGTAATAGTATATATATATACATATAGTCTTTTGCCAGACTATACTGGGGCTAATGCTGAACAAGATATAATGTTTCCGCTGAAAACTATGTTGTATACTGAGTTTCTATAGTAACGTGATTTACTATTCCTAATATGCTTTCAAACCTCATTTTAACATATCATTCTATTTCTGAGATGTCTTGCAGATATTACATTGCTTTACTGGGTTTCAACTGAATACGATATTATCCTAACGTTCTGTGTCACATCACGTATTGAGCATGATGTGCAGTTTCTAATACTTATATTAGAATCCATATCATGCTAGCTAGTTGCACGCAAGTTATAACTCGATGCTTCTGGTATCGTACCAACATTCATAATAAGCATAACACCTGATTTCTGAACATTCTACTGGCCTTTAAACTACCTTACCATACCAAGATTACTAACTTGCCGAGGAAACTAGCTTTACATACCTTATCCTCGAACTATCCGTCTGTCGGACGAGACTCGGCTGGTACTTCAACTATTTTCTCCCAACTGCATTCATAAATATGCCAATCAATACTAAATACAGCTTTATTGTAAAGAGCAACATCACTTTCGATATAGTTTATAGCCTAAACTTAGGCTTATCGAAAGACGGTCGAAAACTCGCTATTTTTCAGCGGTGCAGAAGGGAGAAATATTCACTTCACAGCTAGGAACACATAGACACTAATTTAGAGCAATTCCACTTACCTTAGCTCGGTAGCTTGACGATTCGTCGGCCGTATTTCATGAAACTAAATCCGTAGGAATGCTCTCTGCTGCTAAATACCTCAGTATCTGAGGTTAATTTGAGTTTGGACAACGTTTAGCAGCGTAATCGGACGAAAATTATATTACTACTTTGTTCCTTTCCCTTCTCCTGCGTTTGCTCTCTGTTTTCTGGAAATTTATATGATTTAATTCTAAAATAAACCGAAGTGGGGATTTATATACTTGGGCCTGGACAAGGCCAACGTGTCACGGAGCCAACACGGAGGCTTCACCTCCGTAACACGCTGCCATCGCGGAGGGGTTCTGCCTCGGCTCCTTCCGTGATGGTTCGACAGGTTTCTTGTCCGATCTTTTCCCGAGCCTTTCTCTAGCACGTATGGCCTTTAAATATGCTTAACCAACGTGTGAATAGGTCATTTAGGTGCCGGGAATTCTACGGGGTATAACAATCATATCCTATTAATTCACAACTTTCCAATTTCTTGCTCTCTCGAGTGAAACCGGACTTTTTAGATATACATTAACGTAGGCCACACATTAATGCAGTAAGAACTAGAATTAATAGAACAGCCATGGAAGAAAAGATGAAAAACCAAAGAATCAATGATCACATTTCATCACAATTGTTCATAACCTCAGCAATAAGAGGATTTAGCCACTCATTTGTGGATTAAACATCGTTAAATGAGTGTTAAACATACAAGCAATTGAATTAAACAAGAAGGAAAGAGAGAAAAACCCTGATATTTTCGTCCCCTCAACTGCCTGTAACCCACGTTCTTGCTCCACCAAGTCAGAATATTGAAAAAAGAACCTAAGTGATCTATTTATACTGCTGGAAATTTTTCCCAGAATAACAAGCAACGTGTCACGGAGTGCATCGCGGAGCACTACCTCCGTGACACGCTACAGACGCGGACCCTCACTAGAACTGGGGGTCCAGGAATTAAAACTCAACGTGGCACGACGTGCAACGCAGAGCCAAGCCACCGTGCCACGGACCGGACGCGGACCCTCTCTGGAATTTGGGTGAATTTTCCCTATCCAGGCAGAAGGCCTCCGCGATGGCAGCGTGACACGGCTCCATCGCAGAGCCCCTTTAATTCATGCTGTCCAATGCTTTATCCCTTGCTCGCATCCAAGTCCAACCCCGATATCCTCCAACATGTATTTTAGCTTCCCGAAATTACATTTTACCTGCAAAACACTGCTAATCATGTTGGTTAGTATAAATTCACATTTTATTACCAATTACATGAGAATGTATACACATTGGTAGATAAACAAGGCTAAAATGGTACTTTTGAGTATCACTTGGGCATATAAATTTGCCCAAGATCACCTAATAGCTTGCCATTGGTGACCACGACTCGTGGTCACCTTCCGTTACCTCCAGCGCTCAAAAACCTAAAGTCTTTAACCCACTGCTGACCACGACTCACCTAACGAATCATGGCATATGACCACGACTCGTGGTGTCCACTCGTGGGGTACATTGCCAGCTCATTATTCATCCTCCAACTGCCCTTGACCACAGGTGACCTGACGGCTCATGGGGCTGACCACGACTCGTGGTCACACCCGTGGTCACCCCAAATTCAAAAATTTCCAACTTAAGTCTAGCACCTCACCACGAGTCACTCCACGACTCGTGGTCTACCTCATGGGTCACAGGACGACTCATTCTGTGACCAAGTGCAGAAAATCCTATTTTCTCCATTTCAACTCCCAGGTCTGATCTTAGGGTTTTCAGGGCATTACAATGAATGAGAGTTTCCCTTCACTATCATTCCCAAATCCCATCCCAAGTTCATGAATTCAAGTGTATGATTCTATGGGTCTTAACCCAATTTATGAAATTCTCTATGTTTAATTCATGGGTCAATTCCCTTCATGTTTCAAATATGTTTTGAGATTCATGGGCAGGTTTTGTACCTATTTTAATTACAATTCATGATTTCAAGTTTTAAGAACATGATGCCCAATTATGCAAGTTTCATGAAAAGTTGAGTTTATGATTTATGTTTTCAAGTATGATGAAATATCTAGCATGAATGTTTACAAATTACCCATGAATATATTTATGATTTTATGTATGAAGTTTATTTCATGCAAGCATGATGTTATGATTTGGGTAAGCCCACTCAAGTTAAGCATGATTTCATGATTTATTTGTCACACCCCATAAATATTTGTAGTACGACCATCGTGTGCATAGGTACGTGGAGAATTCTAGTATATAAAACATTTCGAGAGAAGGCCCGAGAGGTGAACACACGAGTGTATCGACAAGCGGATGGAGGCCGGGACCGGGAGGCTGGGCGCGTTAGGAGCCGCGTCGCACAGCCTGCCCTAGCTCAAGTGTTAGCACGACGAACCATGGACACGACGCGATGGGGGGGGCACGCCACACACACCCCCTGCCTGTGGCCTCCCTATATATATTAAATCATTAGTTCCCTTTTCATTTCAAAACATTTCCTTTCGGCAGAGAGATAGGGTGAGCTACCATCTCATCAAATTTTTGTCTAATTACGCTATCAAACACCATCAAACACAGATTAACTTTGGGTAATAAGACCTAGGCCTACGAAAAGCATTTCTACGGAGTTATTTCCCAAAAGTTCGCTCAGCATACTGGAACCCGCCGAGTAAAGGTTGTCAGAATCACTTCAAATTGAATCCTAAATGGCCACAGGCATTAGGTAAGCATTTCTCCCTTCTGAACTCTTGAGAAATTGTGGGTTTTCGGTCGAGTAAAACAAAGTTGAATTATAGTTGATATTAATATCGAAAGATATCGATGTGTGCCAACTCCTACTATTGAAATAGGTTTATTCTCTTAGCATAAGGGATACAAGTGAGTGGAAGTGCTAGATCCAGGTTAGAAACTATTCGGGTAAACTAAAGTCAACATTCAAGGTATGTTAAGGCTTATTCCTTCGGCAAATTATTCTCGTCGTATAATGATAAGACTTATGCTTTTGAACATAGATGACAATCCCATGTGTTGTATTGGTTTTCTGCTTGTAGAAAATGCTTATATATGTTGTGGTTAGCTATTAGAAAATGTAATGAGAATATATTATAGTATCCCTCATCAGGTGTTATACCCCGTAGAATTCCTGGTACTTAGATGACCTATTCGCACATTGGTTAAACATATTTGAAAGCCATACGTGCTAGGGAAAGTCCGGGAAAAGATCGGACGAGAAACCCGTCGAACCATCGCGGGAGGAGCCGAGGCAGAGCCCCTCCGCGATGGCAGCGTGTCACGGAGGTGAGGCCTCCGCGATGGCTCCGTGACACGTTGCCCAGGTTCAGGCCCAAGTATATAAGCCTCACTTCAGTTGAAAAGTTATTTCTTATCAGTGAAATTTCCAGAAACGCAGCAAGCAGAGAGAAAATAAAGGAAAATTAAATATTCTCGTCCGATTACGCTACCAAACGCTGCCCAAACCCAAATTAATCCTAGATACCAAGGTATTTAGCAGCAGAGAGCATTTCTACGGAGTTAGTTTTGCAAAATACGGCCGACGAATCGGCGAGCCGCCGAACTAAAGTAAGTAGAATTGCTCCAAATTTATGTCTATGTGTTCCTAGTTGAGAAGTAAATATTTCTCCCTTCTGGGCCGCTGAAAAATAGCGAGTTTTCGACCGTCTTTCGATAAGCCTAAGTTTAGGCTATAAACTATATCGAAAGTGACGTTGCCTTTTGAAATAACGTTGTATTTAGTATTGATTGACGTATTTATGAATGCAGTTGGGAGAAAATAGTTGAAGTACCAGCCGAGCCTCGTCCGACGGACGAATATTCAAAGATAAGGTATGTAAAGTTAAGTTTCCTCGGCAAGTTGAGTAACCTCGAAGCAGTATAGTAATTTACAGACCAGTTACATGTTTAGAAATCGATTATCGTGTTATTTTGAATACTGGTGCAATATGAGAAGTTTTGGGTTGTAACGTGTACGATACCTATCCGTACGATTTAGATTCGGGCGTGAGTGGTTAAGGTTGCCTAGTATATTCAGTATGTGATGTAATATGACATGTTAAGATATTGTTGTGTTTAGCTGAAACCTCGCAAGGTAGTACAGTATCAGTAAAGCATTCCAGATATAGAATAGTAATTGTATATGGTTTAGAAAGCATGTTAGAAATAGGAAATTATGTTACCACAGAAACTTAGTAAACAGTATAGCTTTCAGCAGAAACACCTCCTCGTATAACTTTTACCCCAGTACAGTTTGACAGGAGGCTATATTTACATTTATACTTACCTGTCTCAGCATGTATCAGACACTTGCAGATTACTATTATTAGCCCAGTATGTGATTTATACGATACCCTGCACCTGTTAATCTTAGCTTATGAGATACACAGACAGCATGATTAGTTGAGACCATTGTATTGATTGGGGTTGGATTACCTAGCATCCCTGACCGCCCAGGGTTAATAGCTGTATCGACTCGTCCGCCAGAGGACGAGGATACGTCGCTCTACGGAGTGATATGCCATCTTGCAAGGGGACGAAGATGGGATGCCAGTTTCCCCATATTGTGCCTTGGTCGGCCCTTATACACCCCCGTCGAGCGGGTACGCCCGGGGTGTTGATTTAGAGTCCTTCGGACTCAGATATAGTTATAGTCAGGGGCTCAGCAAGCCCAAGTGCATACCCAGGGACCGGCAGGATGCTTACAGCCACTATAGGAGATGGGATGACCGGGGTAGGGGCATAGATTCTGTGTTGATTGGACCTCCCGGCTTATGGGGGCCGGGTAAGGTTTGTGTGTGTTATGTTATGTTATGTATGCTATGCTATGTTATATTAGGCGCGAGTGGGTTGGTAGTAGAATGATACGCCTCCAGGTATGATTCCTACTTCCTTCGGTATCAGTAAGAACAGGTACGGTCTACTTCATTAGACAATTAAGTTATTCCTCCTACTTCTGCTTCATCAGTCATATTATTGCTTTCAGATGTTGTTTTCAGTTATATTATTTCAGTTGCTTTACATACTTAGTACCAGTGGTACTGACGCCCAGTGGGGCGCTGCATTACTTGCCTGCAGGTACTCCTAGACGAGCAGGCGATTCTACGTGACTCCCTGTCAGCGGTTGAGTATTCAGCTCCAGTCATCCGGAGGCTGAATTTCAGAGGTGTAGTTCAGTTCCTTTTGTTGTGTATAGCATGGGTAGGTCGAGGCCCTATCCTGATCAGTTCTATTACCATTCCTAGAGGCTTGCATTCTGTATGAAATCCCTGTGGTCAGCTGAGCCGGTCGTGTGGGGCCGTGCAGTTGTATAGTTGCCTTCACTCCTTCTTACTTTTGTAATGGTCGTGTGGGGCCATAGTTGTCAGTAGTGGTGACCTTGCCAGTCACGTAGTTTCTTTTTGTGCTGTATGATTAAGTTGCAGATAACTAGACAGCATGTTGGCCTTGTCGGCCCGCATAGGTTTCCCTGAATTACGATGTTTCTGGTCAGCTGCTAGTGCAGGTACAGGAGGCTATAGGCCAATGGGCCGGGGGCTGCATTTACAGTCGTCATATAGTCCGTTGTTTCCAGAAATGTGAGTTAGAGCCAGCCAGGCGCCAGATGCGCCCAGGCTTAACAGTCTAGCAGGTCAGGTCCTAGTAGGGCACCAGGTGCCAGTCATACCCCCCAAGGCGGGGTGTGACAAACTTGGTATCAAAGCCGGTCGTATCCCAGGGAGTCTGCAAGCCGTGATATGTAGAGTCCTGTCCATGGATGTGTTGTGCACCACATACTATGGGTAGGAGGCTGCAAGGCATGATAGGATGGTTGTCTTTTATTCTGATTCAGTCGTGCCATAGAGCGGTACAGTATAGGGTTGAATTCCTAAAATCTTACCATATTCTTTGGCTACAGATAATGTCAGACCAGCGCCATCCCGTCACAGGTCGGAGCTTAGACATTGCAGCAGGGGAGGGCACCAGCAGGATGCCTCCCCCTCATTTGGAGACAGCCCGATCAGAGGGCCCTACAGAGGCTTCATCCCAGCCTCCTCAACAGTCTCCACCACGTCAGGAGCCGTTTGGAGCGACAGTATCTTCAGCAATCCCTATACCAACACCTTCCGACCAGGAGGTTAGGAGTGCGGTAGTTATGATAGCACAGATGATGGCTGCTCAGCGTCAGCAAATGCCATCCACAGTTGCAGAAGCATCAAGAGGGCCCGGTAGTTCGAGGGTCCGAGAGTTCTTAGCCTTGAGTCCCCCACAGTTTATAGGCATGGACCGAACAGAGGAGCCTCAGGATTTTCTGGATCAGAAGCAGAGAATCTTCAGGGTTATGCATGCTACACCTACTGAGTCAGTTGAATTGGCCGCATTCCGATTACGAGATATTGCGGTATTATGGTATGAAAGCTGGGAGAGGTCCCGAGGGAGAGATGTTCCCCCTCCCACCTGGTCCAGCTTTTCAGGAGCCTTTCTGGATCACTATTTGCCGTGGGAGATTCGACAGGCCCGGGTAGACCAGTTCCTACATCTGGAACAGGGGGCCATGAGTTGTTCGGGAATATTCCTTGCGGTTTGACTCTTTGGCTCGATATGCACCAGCTTTTGTTGATACCATGGCATCCAGAGTGCACTATTTTATTATGGGGTTGAACCCAGAGTATGTCGAGACTTGTATCACGGCCACACTGCGAGAATATATGGATATTTCCCGAATCCAGGCATTTGCCCAGAATATTGAGGGCATCAGACAGCGACATTGGGAAATCAGAAGGGTTAACCAGGAGCAGCGTCGCCGGGATAGGCCAGCTGAGTTACAAAGAGAGGCCCGGGGAGGACCCAGGCCACGATTGTCAGACAGGCCGCCCAGGCCCCCACCTCCGCCACAGTCACAGGGAGGTAGATCCAACCGCAGGGGGCAGTTAGAGGCTGGTAGAGGTTCGCAGACGACAGACTCACCGTCACAGAGAAGGGCGGAGCAGAGTAGGTATACCCTACCACTTTGCCCTATATGCAGCCGACGCCATTCTGGAGCATGCAGGTATGGTTCCACCGCATGCTATAGTTGTGGCCAAGAAGGCCATTTGATGAGAGATTGCCCAGCCAGAGGTCGTGAGGACCGGGACAGACAGGATAAGGCATCAACAGGATCACGAGCTACAGCATCCTCGACTGGGCGTAGGCCCCCAGTTTCAGCAGGCAGGGGTCGAGGCAGATCAGGGGCCTCCAGTACAGGTGCGGGTCCAAGCCGCACATATGCCTTACCAGGGAGGCAAGATTCAGAGGCATCGCCTGATGTTGTGATAGGTATGCTAACTATCTGCTCACACCCTGCTTATGTGCTAATTGATCCAGGGTCTACTTTGTCCTATATTACTCCATTTGTGGCACAGAAGTTTAGTATTGTACCAGAATCATTACAGCAGCCCTTCTTAGTATCTACGCCCGTCGGTGACTCTGTCACAGCTAGCCAAATTTACCGCGGGTGTACAGTAGAGGTTGCTGATCGTCAGACCACAGTAGATCTGGTCGAGTTAGAGATGATAGATTTCGATGCCATAATGGGTATGGACTGGTTAGTACCATGTTTTGCTAATGTTGAATGTTGGACCAAAACGGTCCGATTCCACTTCCCGGGGGAGGCAGTACGGGAGTGGAAGGGCAGCACCGCGACGCCAAAAGGTAGGTTTATTTCCTACCTTCGGGCGAGAAAGTTGATATCTAAGGGGTGCATTTACCATCTTGTCAGAGTTCAGGATGTCCAAGCGGAATCTCCGACACTCCAGTCTGTTCCAGTGGTAAATGAATTTCCAGATGTATTTCCCGATGAGTTACCTGGTCTTCCCCCAGAAAGGGAAATAGACTTCGCTATTGACTTGCTACCAGGCACTCAGCCAATATCAATACCTCCTTACCGTATGGCTCCTGCAGAACTCAGAGAATTAAATAAGCAGTTGAAAGATTTGTTAGACAAGGGTTTTATCAGGCCGAGTACTTCCCCGTGGGGTGCGCCACTCTTGTTTGTGAGAAAGAAAGATGGCTCGCTCCGAATGTGCATAGACTATCGGCAGCTAAACAAAGTTACAGTAAAGAACAAGTATCCGCTTCCTAGGATTGATGACCAATTTGATCAGTTACAGGGAGCCAGATACTTTTCTAAAATTGACTTGCGGTCCGGATATCACCAGGTCCGAGTACGTGAGAGGGACATCCCTAAGACAGCATTCAGGACCCGATATGGACATTTTGAATTTCTAGTTATGTCCTTCGGACTAACAAATGCCCCAGCAGTTTTTATGGACCTGATGAATAGTATTTTCAGACCTTTCCTGGACTTATTCGTGATAGTATTCATTGATGATATTCTGGTGTATTCTCGCTCTGAAGCAGATCACCGGACTCATTTGCGGACAGTGCTCCAAATTCTTAGGGACCACCAGTTGTATGCTAAATTTTCGAAGTGTGAATTCTGGCTTAACTCAGTAGCCTTTTTAGGGCATATTGTCTCAGACGCTGGTATACAGGTAGACAAGCAGAAGATAGAAGCAGTTAAGTCATGGCCTAGGCCTACCACCCCGACTGAAGTTCGTAGCTTTCTGGGGTTGGCAGGATACTATCAGAGGTTCGTTGAGGGATTCTCAACCATTGCAGCACCCTTAACGAAATTGACACAGAAAGCAGCAAAATTTCAGTGGACGGAGGCATGTGAGCAGAGTTTCCAGGAACTGAAAGACAGATTAACCTCCGCCCCAGTACTAGCACTGCCGGAAGGCACAGAAGGTTATTCAGTCTATTGCGACGCGTCAGGTGTCGGGTTGGGTTGTGTGTTGATGCAGCATAGTAGAGTAATTGCATATGCTTCCAGACAGCTGAGGAAACACGAAAAGAATTACCCTACCCATGACCTAGAATTGGCCGCAGTAATTCATGCCTTGAAGATGTGGAGGCATTATCTGTACGGAGTTCATGTTGATATTTACACAGATCATAAGAGCCTACAGTACATTTTCACTCAGAGGGAGCTGAATTTGTGGCAACGCCGTTGGTTGGAGTTGTTAAAAGACTATGATGTGAATATTCTATACCACCCCGGAAAAGCTAATGTTGTAGCAGATGCCCTGAGCCGTAAGTCAATGGGGAGTTTGGCGTATTTGTGACCTGAGAAGCAGAAGTTAGCCAAAGAAATTCATCAGTTAGCTGGGCTAGCTGTTCGGGTAATGGAAACAGGAGATAATGGGGCCGTAATTCAGAATTCTGCAGTATCATTGCTAGTTGCGGAGGTAAAAGAATGACAGTATGAGGATCTCGATTTAGTCCAGCTCAGAGATAGAGTTCAGAAGGGTAAGGAGCCAGATTTTCAGACAACCGAGGATGGTGTGCTACGCTGTAAGGGCCGCCTTTGTGTCCCGAATGTCTCAGGCCTTCGTGGGCAGATTATGCACGAGGTACATTACGCTCGCTATTCCCTTCACCCAAGGGCGACGAAAATGTACCACGACATCAGAGACATCTACTGGTGGCCAGGTATGAAAACTGAAATAGCCGAATTTGTATCTAGATGTGCTAATTGTCAGCAGGTGAAAGCAGACCACCAGAAACCGGGTGGTTTGACTCAAGAGATATCGATACCTATGTGGAAATGGGAAGCAATAAATATGGATTTTGTAACAGGGTTACCCCATACCAGACGCAGAAACGATTCCATTTGGGTAATAGTTGATAGGCTGACAAAATCAGCTCATTTCCTGCCAGTAAGGGCTACCTTCTCAGCTGAGGATTATGCCGAATTGTATATCAGAGAAATAGTTAGATTACATGGAGTGCTGGCATCTATCATTTCAGACAGAGGGGCACAGTTTACAGCTAGGTTCTGGCAGCCATTTCAGAAAGGTCTGGGGACGCAGATTAATCTGAGTACAGCATTCCATCCTCAGACAGACGGGCAAGCTGAACGTACAATTCAGACGCTCGAAGATATGCTATGAGCGTGTGTGTTAGATTTTGGGGGTAGCTGGGGTGAACATCTTTCGTTAATCGAATTTGCTTATAATAACAGCTACCATTCAGCTATTCAGATGGTGCCTTTCGAGGCATTGTACGGGCGGAAATGTAGATCGCCGGCGGGCTGGTTTAAGATAGGAGAATCAGCATTAGTTGGCCCAGACATTGTTCGGCAGTCCGAGGAAAAGATAAAGCTTATCCGAGAACGTTTACTGACCGCTCAGAGCCGTCAGAAGTCATATGCAGATAGACGGCGCAGAAATCTAGAATTTTCAATAAACGACTGGGTATATCTGAAAGTATCCCCGATGAAAGGGGTAATGAGGTTTGGCAAGAAAGGCAAGCTTAGCCCAAGATTCATTGGGTCGTACCAAATTCGGCGAAGAATAGGCCGCGTGGCATATGAGTTAAACTTGCCTCCAGAATTAGCATCTGTTCACCCAGTATTCCACGTTTCCATGTTAAGAAAGTTTGTAGGGGACCCTTCTACAGTAGTTCCAGTCCAGGATGTTCAGGTCACAGAGGAGTTAGCTTATGAAGAGGTTCCCGTAGCCATTTTAGACAGACAGATTCGCAGGCTGAGAACTAAAGACGTTGCATCTGTCAAGGTATTGTGGTGTAACAGAAATCGGGAAGAAATGACGTGGGAGGCTGAAGAAGACATGAAAATCAGATATCCTCACTTATTTCAGGCCTAGTCAGACGACAGGTATATCCGTATTATTATTTACACAGTACTTTATGGTATGTATGTTGTAAATGATAAAGAAAGAAGTGGTATTCAGTTGTCCAGTGGATTGTAGAATATTGTGTGCAGTGCCTGTGTTGGACTTTTTCTACGTTTCAGGGCGTTGCGATAGTCCATATTACAGGGGAAACTCTGCCTAAATTTTTCCAGAAACTAGAGTGAACAGCTCTCTAGATAGCAGTATACATTCGGGGACGAATGTTCCTAAGGGGGGGAGAATGTTATACCCCGTAGAATTCCCGGTACTTAGATGACCTATTCGCACGTTGGTTAAACATATTTGAAAGCCATACGTGCTAGGGAAAGGTCTGGGAAAAGATCGGATGAGAAACCCATCGAACCATCGCGGGAGGAGCCGAGGCAGAGCCCCTCCGCGATGGCAGCGTGTCACGGAGGTGAGGCCTCTGCGACACGTTGCCCAGGTTCAGGCCCAAGTATATAAGCCTCACTTCAGTTGAAAAATTATTTCTTATCAGTGAAATTTCCAGAAACGCAGCAAGCAGAGAGAAAACGAAGGAAAATTAATTATTCTCGTCCGATTACGCTACCAAACGCTGCTCAAACCCAAATTAATCCTAGATACCAAGGTATTTAGCAGCAGAGAGCATTTCTACGGAGTTAGTTTTGCGAAATACGGCCGATGAATTGGCGAGCTGCCGAACTAAAGTAAGTAGAATTGCTCCAAATTTATGTCTATGTGTTCCTAGTTGAGAAGTAAATATTTCTCCCTTCTGGGCCGCTGAAAAATAGCGAGTTTTCGACTGTCTTTCGATAAGCCTAAGTTTAGGCTATAAACTATATCGAAAGTGACGTTGCCTTTTGAAATAACATTGTATTTAGTATTGATTGACGTATTTATGAATGCAGTTGGGAGAAAATAGTTGAAGTACCAGCCGAGCCTCGTCCGACGGACGAATATTCAAAGATAAGGTATGTAAAGTTAAGTTTCCTCGGCAAGTTGAGTAACCTCGAAGCAATATAGTAATTTACAGACCAGTTGCATGTTTAGAAATCGATTATCGTGTTATTTTGAATACTGGTGCAATATGAGAAGTTTTGGGTTGTAACGTGTACGATACCTATCCGTACGATTTAGATTCGAGCGTGAGTGGTTAAGGTTGCCCAGTATATTCAGTATGTGATGTAATATGACATGTTAAGATATTGTTGTGTTTAGCTGAAACCTCGCAAGGTAGTACAGTATCAGTAAAGCATTCCAGATATAGAATAGTAACTGTATATGGTTTAGAAAGCATGTTAGAAATAGGAAATTATGTTACCACAGAAACTTAGTAAACAGTATAGCTTTCAGCAGAAACACCTCCTCGTATAACTTTTACCCCAGTACAGTTTGACAGGAGGCTATATTTACATTTATACTTACCTGTCTCAGCATGTATCAGACACTTGCAGATTACTATTATTAGCCCAGTATGTGATTTATACGATACCCTGCACCTGTTAATCTTAGCTTATGAGATACACAGACAGCATGATTAGTTGAGACCATTGTATTGATTGGGGTTGGATTACCTAGCATCCCTGACCGCCCAGGGTTAATAGCTGTATCGACTCGTCCGCCAGAGGACGAGGATACATCGCTCTACGGAGTGATATGCCGTCCCGCAAGGGGACGAAGATGGGATGCCAGTTTCCCCATATTGTGCCTTGGTCGGCCCTTATACACCCCCGTCGAGCGGGTACGCCCGGGGTGTTGATTTAGAGTCCTTCGGACTCAGATACAGTTATAGTCAGGGGCTCAGCGAGCCCAAGTGCATACCCAGGGACCGGCAGGATGCTTACCGCCACTATAGGAGATGGGATGACCGGGGTAGGGGCATAGAGTCTGTGTTGATTGGACCTCCCGGCTTATGGGGGCCGGGTAAGGTTTGTGTATGTTATGTTATGTTATATATGCTATGCTATGTTATATTAGGCGCGAGTGGGTTGGTAGTAGAATGATACACCTCCAGGTATGATTCCTACTTCCTTCGGTATCAGTAAGAACAGGTACGGTCTACTTCATCAGACAGTTAAGTTATTCCTCCTACTTCTGCTTCATCAGTCATATTATTGCTTTCAGATGTTGTTTTCAGTTATATTATTTCAGTTGCTTTACATACTCAGTACCAGTGGTACTGACGCCCAGTGGGGCGCTGCATTACTTGCCTGCAGGTACTCCTAGACGAGCAGGCGATTCTACGTGACTCCCTGTCAGCGGTTGAGTATTCAGCTCCAGTCATCCGGAGGCTGAATTTCAGAGGTGTAGTTCAGTTCCTTTTGTTGTGTATAACATGGGTAGGTCGGGGCCCTGTCCCGATCAGTTCTATTACTATTCCTAGAGGCTTGCATTCTGTATGAAATCCCTGTGGTCAGCTGAGCCGGTCGTGTGGGGCCGTGCAGTTGTATAGTTGCCTTCACTCCTTCTTACTTTTGTAATGGTCGTGTGGGGCCATAGTTGTCAGTAGTGGTGACCTTGCCGGTCACGTAGTTTCTTTTTGTGCTGTATGATTAAGTTGCAGATAACTAGACAGCATGGTGGCCTTGTCGGCCCGCATAGGTTTCCCTGAATTATGATGTTTCTAGTCAGCTGCTAGTGCAGGTACAGGAGGCTATAGGCCAATGGGCTGGGGGCTGTATTTACAGCCGTCATATAGCCCTTTGTTTCCAGAAATGTGAGTTAGAGCCAGCCAGGCGCCAGATGCGCCCAGGCTTAACAGTCCAGCAGGTCAGGTCCTAGTATGGCACCAGGTGCCAGTCATACCCCCCAAGGCGGGGTGTGACATCAGGAAAGGGCAGATTAGGTGTGACACACACTAGAAGCGTTATAGTAAGCCCTTTGTCCTTCTGTTCACTGTGTAGTAGGATTGTGGCATGTTGCTGCCATACCAAGGCCTTAGAAACTTAGGGTTAGTTGATAGGCCTGTTTTAGTAAATTGGACAGAAAAAAGGCATAGACGGGCGATATAACTTGCAATTTGACGCCCTAGATAGACAATGACACTCGCTCAGAGGCCATTGGCGTACCTTAGCACCTTCAGGGCCAGAATTTGAATAAAATAGTCCTACCCTAGAGTCAGCAACACCAAGGTTGCTGGTGGAAAAGGTGACGACCTATTATATAGTTAGACACTACTAGAGATTATTAGTTGCAGTTGACTAAGTGTCACACCTACGGGTCACCAAGAGGTCACTCTAGTCATACGATTAAAATAGACCCGTGGATACCCTGAGGAGGGAATCTTATCAGTAGTGAAATGCGGGGCCAACACCCCAGCCTGCCCTTATAGATACTCATATACAGGTTGCCACATATGGCTAGGACCAAGTAAACCTACCTACGAGGTTAGGGATTGCCTAGAGAAGTTATATGGAATCTAAACAGACCAAGTTAGTGTCCAAGGGACTAGAATCATAGTAGCACATTATTACCTTCAGGTTAGGAATTATAGCAAACCGCCTGAGGAAGGTTAGGGGCTGACTGCTCAGGGCATGTCCAATTAAGTGGCAACCCTATAGTTGTCCTAAGTAAAGGAATTAGACAGTTGACCCTTCACAACATTACAATTCGCTTATGAGATACCACTGTCCTAGCATGACATTTAGAGTATTGTTAGGCCACTTTAGATCTCGCCCTATTCGATCCAGACCGTTAGAGATTATGATCACTATTAGGATCCTCTTATCAGATATAGGCACACGGGGTTAGCCTGTTAGCAGCTATGCAAATTATTCTAGGGGCAAGTAGCAGCCGCATTAGGCCTCAAGAGCCAGATATGCCTTTTGAGTGGCTAGGTTGAGACTACAATGTAGTATATCGATTGGGATTGACCCCACCTAGGATAGCCTTCCATTGACCAACCTCAGGGTTACTAGCTATGTCATTGCCTATGGGGCTCTATAGATCGCTCCAAGGAGCCAGATGTTATCCCAAGGGACTATGCAGAGGCCCAAGGGCCATATTATAGTCCATTCCATGGCTGTACTATTATTTTATGTCATATTGGCATCACTGACCCTCATCAAGCCTAGTGCCCAGCGTGCAGTTATAGGAGTCCATCGGACTCAGACACAACTACAAGAGCCAAGCGGGTTCAATTGCAGATCCAGGGGACAAGTAGGTTGGCTATAGCACCAGTAGAGTCATAGGAACCCGGATAGGGGTATATAGGTTGAAATGCACTTGCTAGGGCTTATGGGGGCCCCAGTAGGTTATTTCTGTGTTGCTTGTACCTTCCAGTCTTATGGGGGCCAGGTTAGGTTCTTGTTTGTATTCCTGCCTACTAGCCATAACTTATGAATATGTATTTGTACAGTCTTAGCTCATATATGTGTAGTGTTTTGCTAGGTGCAGGTTATGAATAAGAAAGCTTACAAGTTAATTCTTTTGCCCCTTCTTTCTACTTACTTTCAGTCTTTAACAGCTTCTATTCATCTTTTTATTACTGACTTACATATTCGGTACACATTGTACTGACGCCCAACTATGGGGCGCTGCATTACTTGTCTGCAGGTTTAGATAGATAGAATTTAGGATCTCCATTAGCAGTTGTTTAGAGTCAGCAGTTTGGCCAGCTCCTTTCATTCAAAGTTGCTAGATTGTAGAGATTATAGTCTTTTATTTATATAGCATTTAGGTAGTCTGAGGCCGTGTTCCGACCATTATTCTATTCTTAGAGGCTTGCGGACTACGGTCTTCAGTTAGTTGGTTGTCGTTGGCTGTGTGGGGACTATGTATTTCTTATTCTACGTGTTGGCCGTGTGGGGCCTAGTATAGCTATCCGTTTTCATTTCTTTTATAATTAGATAGCATGGTAGTCTTGTCAGCCCGCATAGTATCCCTATTAAGGTTATGTTGGTTGGGTTAGCTATTTTCTTTTACAGGTGTTGCATGGCCTTGTCGGCCAGAGGCGGTATTTACAATCGAGACATAGCAGTTTGTTTTATTGATTTAGAGTCGCTAGTAGGCACCAGAGGTGCCTATTCCTAGCCAGGCCAGCCCAGATTCCAGTATGGCATTAGGTTCCAGTCATGCCTCCCAAGGTGGGGCGTGATATTATTCAAGACTAATAAATTCAATTATCTCAAGATTTGGAGTCAAGACTCCCCATATGTTAAGCTTTGAGTTATGTTTTGATATATGATTATATGAGCATTATATATATTTTGGGAGTAGTATCGATCACCGAGTAGGCTAGGGGTTCCAAGGTTCCCCGGCCTCATAAACTACGCACCAACATAGGTATACTTTGGGGCCTCTCAAGAGAGAATTTCTCCAGCCCAAGGGCACACTGTAATATCACACCTTACTTAATCCTTTTCCCTGAAAAGTCTTAGGATGGCCCTCCTCCATGTGGTCAAGACGTGGGATCATCATGCGCTCATACATGGTGGTTGTCAGTTAAGACAGGTCTCCATTATTCCCTATGATTTCAGTAATGCATGTGCTATAAGATATTATATCATGTTTTCAGCAGGTTTCATCCAAGGATCAGTTTATGAGCTTTTACCTATGATTTCATATATGGCAAGCCATATGTACTTATTTCAGTTAAATCTATTCATGTTTTCAGATTTCAGTATACAACCTTTACTCTCAGAATCTTATGATGTTATGATTTAAGATATGCATAATTTTAGTTTTACTTACTTATCCTGTTTTACTTACCTTGCATACGCAGTACATTCTAAGTACTGACCGCATACTCTATGTTGTATCATTTCATGATACAAGCTTGGACGTTCAATCTCAGTCTCGCCCCTAGTCAGCCTCCAAAGTTTATCCTTGACAGTGCAGTTAGTGAGTCCTCATGCTTCGAGGACTTTCAGTTAGTTGAGTTGTTGTCATTTTCTGTTTCAGACTTCTAGTGAGCTAGTTGGGGATGTTATCTTAGCTCATCAGTATGTTAGAGGTTTATCAGACATGAAGTTGTACATTCGGCTTTGGGTTTAGTAGTTTGGATATTTCCATTGGATAGATGTTTCATTATTCAGACTTTCGCTATTTCAGAATTTAGCTTTCCGCTTTATGTATGTTGAGCTTTAACTTTCATGTTCAGGCTATGGCTCGGCTTGGAGCCATTTATGGTTCTAAGTTCTGTGTCTAGATCCGGGCTTATATTTGGATCGTGAAAATCTTGGTATCAGAGAAAAGGTTCAGTGTGTCCTAGGGTGTGTGAAAGTCGCGTTAAGTAGAGTCTTTTTCATGGATGTGAAGCACACCACACTTCTGACGAAGAGGCTACGAAACATTTTAGGAAATTTCCCTTTTTTGTGATTTATGTCGTGCGATGAAGTATCTTTCTATCTTTCTAACTCATGCTATATGCATTGCAGAATCATACCTCCCCGATGAGTTAATAGAAGAAGGAATGGAAATGGAAATGTCCATGAGAATAGCAATGGAGATGGGCAGCAGCAAGCCCCGCCAGGCCCAGTCGATCCTTTGCCCCAACAGGTCTCTCATGCTGAGTTTAGGGTAGTTTTTTAGATGTTGGCCCAGGCTTTGACCGCCCAAGTCAACCAGCAAGTGGTGGCCCATGTCCCACAGAATGGGAGCGTAGTGGCAGCTTGAGTTTAGGATTTCCTTAGGATGAATCCCCTTGAGTTCCTTGGGTCGAGAATGGATGAGGACCCACATGAGTTCCTGGAGGAGATACAGAAGATCAACCAGATTATGGGGGTTACTATAGAAGAGAGCATAGACTTAGCCTCCTATCAGCTGAAGGGGGTTGCTTATATTTGGTATCATTAGTGGAGAGATGAAAGAGCAGTGGGCATAGTTCCCGTGAGCTGGGATGAGTTCATGACAGCTTTCCTAGATAGATTCTTCCCTAGGGAGTTGAGGGACGCAAAGGCGGCATAGTTTGTCAATTTGAAGAAAAATGATATGATGATTCAAGAGTACGCCTTGGAGTTTATCTGACAATCCAAGTATGCGCCGGAGATGGTGGAAGACCAGAGGGCCCGTATGAATAGATTTGTGTATGGAGTGCCCGATTCGCTAGTCAAGGAATGTACGAAGGTGATGTTGAATAGTGACTTAGAATTCTCTCGATTGGTCATATACGCCCAGCAGATGGAGGCAGATCAGATGAAAGACAAGGAGAGAGAGCCAAGAGGGCCAGGATGAGTAGTGGTGAGTTTTCCCAGTAGAGTCTCAGTGGCGGGCATCATCAGTAGTCTCGCTAAAGACTATCAGCTCCAGCGGCGTCATTACCTAGTGTACCATCTAGATCTCAGCGCGAGTAGAGGGGAAGGGCATCAAGTTCCAGAGGTCAGGGGAGTAGGTCAGGAGAGCCTAGCATTCCAGTGTGCAGCAAGTATGGCAGGAAGCACCCCGGGGAGTGCTTGCGGGTTCAGGGGCATGTTTTGGGTGCAAAAAGCCTGACCACATGCTAAGAGACTGCCCTTCAGCTAGAAAGGGTCATGGTAGAGGTTGTGACCCAGCTTCCAGTTAAGCAGCTCCACCAGCACGCTCAGTTCAGTAGGGTGCATCCATTAGTGCAGGTGGGCATCAGCATCAGTACAAGTTTTATGCCCTCTCATTTGTCAGGAGCATGAGGTCTCTCCAGATGTTATCACTGGTATGTTATGAGTATTTCATCTTGATATTTATGCATTGTTAGATCCAAGGGATACCTTGTCTTTTGTAAAACCCTATGTTGCTAGTAGTTTCGGAGTCAGTCTCGAAATCCTATCAGAACCCTTCTCAGTCTCTATCCCAGTCGGTGACTCAGTTATAGCTCGATGGGTATACATAAATTGTTCGATCACAGTCCTACATAAAGTCACCACAACAGATTTAGTAGAGTTAGACATGACAGATTTTGGTGTTATCTTTGGCATGGATTGGCTACATGCATGTTATGCCTCAGTGAATTGTAGAACTCGTGAGATAGAGTTCTGATTCCCGAGTGAGCTAGTCCTAGAATGGAAGGGTAGTTCATTTGTGCCTGTAGGTCGCTTTATTTCCTAGCTTAAGGCCAGAAAGGTAATTTCTAAGGGTTGTGTTTACCATCTACTTCGGGTTAAGGATGTTATGTCCGAGACCTCGACTCTCCAGTTAGTTCTTATAGTGTGTGAGTATCTGAAGGTATTCCCAGATGATCTACCCAACGTCCCTTCCGATCGGGAGATTGACTTTGGTATTGACCATCTTCCCGATATGCAGCCTATATCTATTCCTCCTTACAGAATGGCTCAGCTGAGCTAAAGGAGTTAAAGAGTAGGTGAAGGATCTCTAAGATAAGGATTTCATCAGACCTTGCAAATACCCATGGGATGCACCAGTTCTCTTTGTTCAGAAGAAGGATGGATCTCTATGTATGTGCATTCACTACAGGAAATTAAACAAAGTTACAATCAAGAACAAGTTTCCACTCCCTATGATTGATGATTTGTTTGACCAACTTCAGGGTGCCAAGTGCTTCTCAAATATAGATCTAAGGTCCGGTTATCACCAGCTAAGAGTTAGAGAGAGTGACATCCCGAGGACAGCGTTCAAGATATCGTATGGTCACTATGAGTTTGTGGTTATGTCTTTTGGACTAACAAATGCTCCTGCAGATTTTGTGGATTTGATGAATAGGGTGTTCGAGAAGGACATGTTTGTGATTGTGTTTATAGATGACATTCTTATACATTCTTTGAGCGAGGAGGAGTATGCCGCTCATTTGAGGATTGTGCTACAGACTCTTAAGGATCACCAGTTGTTTGCTAAAGTTAGCAAGTGTGAGTTTTGGATGAACTCAGTAGATTTTTTGGGCCATGTAGTGTCAAGTGAGAGTGTACAAATGAACTCTCAAAACATAGAAGCTGTAAGAATTAGCCTAGACTAATTAGTCATTCGGATATCAGGAGTTTCTTCGGTTTAGCTGGCTACTACAGAAGGTTTGTTGAGAAATTTTCATCCATTGCAGCATCATTAACTAAGTTGACCTAGAAGAAAGACAAATTTCAGTGGTCGGATGCATATGACAAGAGTTTTCAAGAGCTAAAGACTCGGCTCACTTCAGCCCCAGTATTGACCCTACTCGAGAGTACAGATGGATTTGTGGTGTATTGTGATGCCTCGAGGGTTGGTCTTAGTTGTGTGTTGATGCAGCATGGCAAGGTCATTCGATATAACTCGAGACAGCTTAAGACTCATGAGAAGAATTACGCAATGCACGACCTAGAATTGACAGTAGTGGTGTTTGCTTTGAAGATTTGGAGGCACTATTTGAATGGAGTGCATGTAGATGTGTTCACGGACCACAAAAGTCTTCAGTATGTGTTTACCCAGAAGGACCTGAATTTGCGACAAAGGAGGTGGTTAGAACTTCTCAAGAATTTTGACATGAGTATCCTTTATCATCCGAGCAAGGCCAATGTAGTGGCGGATCCCCTTAGCAGGCTATCCATGGAGAGTGTTTCTCATGTGGAAGATGGAAGAAAATAGTTGGTGAAGGATGTGCACCAGCTTGCACGATTATGAGTTCATCTTGTTGACTCGACGGATGGTGGTGTCATTGTTTAGAATGGTTCAAAATCCTCTTTGGTGACTGAGGTCAAAGCTAGGCAATATGAGAATTCTATTTTGGTAAAGTTTAAGGAAGTAGATCAGAATCATAAGGTAGAGGTCTCTCCCAAGGGGGAGATGGTGTACTTTGATATCAGGGTCATTTACGTGTTTCGGATGTCGATGACTTGAGGGAGCGGATGTTGCATGAGGCTCATGGTTCCCGATATTCTTGTCACAACTCAAACATAGGTCCAAATCAAGACATGGAACCTAGAACCATAAATGACTCCAAGTCGACCCATGGCATGAACATGATAACAAGGCTCAACATAAATAAAATGGATAAATGAGTTCTGAAATAGCAGAAGTCTAAATAATAAAGCATCTAAATAATGGAATGTCAAAACACTAAATCCGAAGCTGAATACAACATAATGTCTGAAAAACCTCTAACATACTGACGAGTTGATGGGACAACACCCCAACTAGCTCACTACAAGTTTGAAACTGAAGGATGATAATAACAAAGCTAACTGAAGGCCCTCAGAGGATGAGGACTCACAAACTGGAGAACTAGACAAGCTAGGGAGACTGCTAGTTGCGGGACTGAATCTAAACATCTGAGCCTATATCATGAAACGATACAACATAGAGTATGCAGTCAATACTTGGAATGTACCGAGTAAACAAGGTAAGTAGAACAGTTGAGTAAGTAAAACTGAAATCATGCATATCTTAAGTCATTTCATCATAAGATTTTGAGAGCAAGGCTTGCATGCTAATGTTTTGAAAACATGATTAAACATAAGCTGAATTTCATAACTAAATTGAATGACCCAAAGCTGAAACTTATATTCATAAGTAAAACCAATAAACAAATAGTGGGTCAAACCTATTGAAAACATCATATCATAACTGATAAACATGCATAACTAAAATCATGAGGAACAATGGGAGACTTGTCATATGACCTACATAATCACGATAGAGCTTACGTGATCCCAGCAATTACACTCAAGTAGGAAAAACTGTCCAAAGTCTTGTCAGGCTTAAGAATGCTACCATGATATTGATATCAAGCTGAGGACCCCTTGGGGGTAGAGGAAGCTGACTGGGGAGGTCCCAATGAATCTGAATAAACCTACATTGGCGAGTAGTTCTGAGGCCCGGGGTTTACCTTAACTTATAGCCTACTCGATGCTAGACACTACTCCCAAAACATGCATATGCTCTCCATCATTTTTCAATGAAGCTGAATCATCGTCTTTCGACGAAGATGATCATGAAATTACATACATAGTCTAAAATCTAAATATAAGGAGCCTTGGCCCAAAATATACCACTAGCTGAAAAGTGGGAGTCTAGACTCCAAAACCATGTGGTAAGCTAATATCATAAAATAGAGCTAATTCATGAAACATACTTAGATCATGTGGATTTTCCCAAACTTAAACATGCTTGAAATAGACTTGATATTCAAATCATGGATACATGCATGGTTAAATCATAATCATACTTTCATACTAGACATCTCATCATGCTTGAAAACATAGATCATAATCTCAAATTTTCATGAAACTTGCATAGTTGGGCATCATATTTCTAAAACATTGAAATCATAAATTGTAAGAAAAATAATTATAAAACATGCCCATGAATCTTAAAACATCATTAGAAATATCAAGAGAATTGACCCATGATTGAAACATAGAGAATTTCATAGGTTGGGTTAAAACCTCATGGAACCACACACTTTGAATTCATGAATTGAGAAGGTATTTGGGCATGAGAGTGAAGAGAAACTCTCATACATAACCCTACATACTTGGGTAAATTTGATTTCCCATCCTTTCTTGAATTCCCAAGAGATTTACGGAAGAACTAAGGGAATTCTCAAGCTTGATCTCCAATGGAACACTCTAACCTTGCATGCATGCAATGGAATGGCTTAAGATAGGTTAAGAACTCTTAAAACCCTCCTAACAGAGCTTAAAACAACATACTTTAGGACCTAGGAGCTTAGGAATTATGAAAACACCCTTACTAAAATACAGGAAATTTGGACACTGCTAGTCCTCACGAGTGACCTCATGACTCATGAGGTACTGGACGACTCTTAGATTCCCATCCGTGAAGTCCACTGTAAAATTCAAGTCCCCAACTCAACCTCCTGGTCACGACCAACTTCACGAATTGTGAAGACACTTCATGGCTCGTGGCTGCCTCCTTTGGTCACCCCTTGACCATGAGTTCTCACCAACCATCCTCCACTTCACAAGTCACTCCACGGCTCGTGGAGTCACCTCACGGGTTACTGGACGAGTCATCTTGTGACCTGGTATAGTATTTCTATTTTCTTCGCTTGAACCCTCGGGTCAGATCTTAGGGACTTTCAGGGTATTACAACTCTATATACCCAAGTGCCACCAAGATGTAACTTGACCTATGAGAAGTCTATTGGTGGAATGGTATGAAGAAGGACATAGAAGAGTTTGTGGCTAAGTGTCTGAACTGCCAACAAGTGAAAGTGCAGCATCAAAGACGTGGAGGTATGCTACAGGACATCAGTTTCCCCACTTGGAAGTGGGAAGAGATCAAGATGAACTTCATTATAGGGTTGTCTCATATATGTCGACAGTATGATTCTATTTGGGTGATTATGGACAGGTTGACTAAAATAGCTCATTTTCTACCGGTCAAGACTACCAACTCAGCAGAAGATTATGCTAAATTGTTATTCCGGATTTAGTTCAGTTTCATGGCGTTCACTTGTCCATCTATCAGATAAAGGTACTCAATTCACTTCAAAATTTTGGAATTCGTTTCATAAGGGACTTGGTACTCAGGTCAAGCTTAACATTGCTTTTCACCCACAGACGGATGGTCAGGACAAGAGAAAGATTCAGACTCTTGAGAATATATTGAGAGCATGTGTGGTTGACTTCAAAGGTAGTTAACATGATCATTTACCTCTTATTGAGTTTTCTTATAACAATAGTTACCACTCCAGTATTCAAATGGATCCGTTTGAGGCTCTTTATAGGTGGAGGTATAGGTCACCTATTAGTAGGTGAAGCTACATTGATAGGGCCAGATTCGGTTCATGAGGCTATGAAGAAGTTCAACTTATTAAGGGAATGGCTGGAAACAGCTTAAAGTCGTCAAAAGTCATATGCTGATGTTAGGCAGAGAGAGCTCGAATTTTGAAGTTGATGATCGAGTGTTCTTGAAGTTATCTCCCATGAAGGGGGTAATAAGGTTCGAAAAGAAAGGGAATCCCAGTCCCCAATATGTTGGCCCGTAAAGGATTATGAAACGTGTTGTCAAGATGGCCTATAAGTTGGACTTGCCCGCGAAGTTAGCTTCAGTACATTCAGTTTTCCATGTGTCGCTCTTAAAGAAGTGCATTGGTGATCCTTCATTGGTTGTTCCGATAGAGAGAATTGGTGTGAATGATAACCTTAGCTATGAAGAGGTTACGATTGAAATCCTTGATCATCAGGTTCGGAAGTTGAGGAATAAAGAAGTAGCCTCAGTAAAGGTTCTGTAGAGAAATCAGCTTGTTGAGGGAGCTACGTATATGATGGCTAAATACCCACATATTTTCCCTTCCGGCTCAGTTCTAGCTTGGGGTACCAGTTTCCTCCTTAGTTCTCTAATCAGTTTCAGGTCTAGCTCATGTCTCCCAGTTTCATTTATGTCAGTGCTTGTCTATGTGTGATTCATGAATTCAGTCCAGTTATGTATCTTAGTCCGGAGTCAGTCACTCCATAAGTTCTCAACTTCAAATATTCAGTATTTGGGATGGTAGTTCCTTTCCCCAGTTATTCAGTATGTTTACCCATATTTGAGGATGAATATTCTTAAGGGAGAGAATTTGTAATACCCCAGAAGTGCCTAAGACTAAACTCGGGATTTGAAATATGATCTATAGAAAATGGGAAGAATTACCTCAGAACGACTCATGGTATGAGTCGTAGGGAAAAGTAACAAGTTGTAGGATCGCTCATGGTTGGCATTTTGCTGAAGAAAGGTTGATAGCAACGATTCCAGTAATGACTCGTAGGCCCCAACAATGGCTCGTGGATTGGAGTCGTCGTTTGGTTCTGGACTGACAGGATGGAAGGTACGAGTCTTGGCACAATTCATTGTGATAAACCACGGATCATGGTAAGGACTCATTTGTTAGATCTAGGGTGACAAAGTTGGAAGGTGCGGGTCAAGGTACAACCCGTTGTGAGGAACAACGAGTCGTTACTCACACCCGTAGGAAGGAAAAGGAAATTTTTGATAACGTCCAAAATATATTCTTAAATCAAAGAATATACACGGTCGTGGTATCAGAACAAGTAACCCGACTAGTGTGGGGTTCGAATCCCACGAGGACTTTAGGGAGTGATGAATTCAAGTGTTGATTGAGAAGTTAATTTTAGGTTGCACCATAAAAATTTAACATAAAATAAGGAAATGAGGGGAAATAAACTTTGCATAGAATTATACAAATTTCTTCAGTGAATTCAAACTAGAAGGATCAGCTGAATTGTACACAATATTTGTAAAATACTAGAGGTGTGGTGTAGATGGAATACTAATTAGATTGGGATGGACTAGGTTAACTTCATAAGTTCAATAAATCCAAATAATATCGAAAAATAGGTAGCCTCAGCTTCCCAGCCTATTGACTACCCCTAACTAGAATTTTCTCAAACTCTAGCTACAATTTAACACACCCGAATTGATTTGGATCAGCAACTTCACTATTCCTAGCTATTAGTTGCTGATTAGGAAGAAGGAAGTAATTTCAGCCATTACTAGCTTAATTTTACAACCTCACATCCATACCCACTACTAGATTCCCTTCCAATACTTAATTATTCTCTCCCGAGCAACAATTAAGCAAGTATAGATAGACTCATATCATCATCAATGGATCTTCATTAATAGATTGAAAGGAATCTAATAGATTTACACTTAATTGAACATTAAGAAGTTAACTCTAGCAATACCCAATCCAATTAAAGTATTCATCGTCACACACCTCTAGTTAATAATTTTAGCTACTCATAGTTAAGAAATTCAAAAACACAATCATCAAAAGCATCATTGATTTTAATAAGAAGTGTAGATAAATCAAAAGCACAATTATCCTTTAACTATAACTGAAACTAAATAATACCAAAGAAGAAAAGAGAGCAGAGTATCTTTTACAACTTTCAATCAAAATCCCTTTTTCTCAGCTAAAAAATGGTCTTCGGCTAAAAAGGAAAGATGATGTGATGTGTACTTGGCTTATCTCTCAATCTCTCTATCTTCTCCCTCTTTTTCTCCTCTCTCTGCAATGTACTTCTTTTTCTATTTATACCCTGAAAAGTAGGGTACTTTTCCTTCCTTTTTCAGCAATGGATAATTTTACCCTTAATAGCTTCGCTCTGGAGTCGGTGAAGGCACCGGCGGTTCGCCGATGAAATCTGTGAACTGCCGGCTATTTGGTCTTCTTCTTCAGTCATTATCAGTGAACTTCAGCGGTTCACCCGGCGTTTCACCGATGCCAATCTGTGAACCGTCGGACCTCAAATGCCAATTCCAGACTTTTCTAAGTGTCATTCAGAGACTAAACCAGCATCCCGCCATAGGTGACTCATGAACCGCCGGTGGCATTCCTCTGACTAGGCAGTGACCTTCATCTTTTTAACCGGCGTTTTTCCGGTTAACACCTGCGTTTCGCCACTTCTGCTCATTTCCTCCATTTTAGCTCTTTCCTTCAAACTTAGGCACGTGCATACAATAAAAGCAAAACGGGCATAAAATCCACATAATCAACTCGAGAACTAAGCAAAAACTCAAACTTTAGAGTCTAATGAGTTGGTAAATTACCAACTCATCAAACCCCCAAACTTGAATCTTTGTTTGTCCTCAAGTAATGCAATACTTCAACTATGGAGGAAGAGGTCATATTTCTTCACAATTAAACTTTGTCGACCATCGGGACTATGACAACCCAAAAATGCTTATAATGCTTACCGAAAAGAGAAGGAAATACCCCCAAAATACCAAAACACTGAAGGTGTTTCAAGAAGGCAACAACTTTGTATCAAGTAAAGCTTTTTGAAAGGAATCATCAACCACACAAGGGCAATTCTCAACCTAATAACACAAGTAGCATCTCAAGTTGTAATCACTGAAAATTCAAAGCTTGCCTTAGAGTTTGCACTCCTTGTTCTATGCCCATATGAACTTTAAATGCTCTTGCATCCCTAAAAGGAATGGTGCCACTCACCAAATATAAGGATCCCTATTCTCTTGACATTTTGATGATTTGAATGCATACCAGGGATCAATTGGAAGAGACACTCACACTCCCTCTCTCAAAAGATATCTTCATGCACACACCTGACCCATAGGATTGCCCTTCATGTAATTCGCCACTAATGTAGAGTAGCTGCACCTAGAATCATTTAGGAATTGCGGGTTGTGATGTAGGCTTAAGGTCAGGGTAGGATGAACATTTGGATGTAGTGACTAGATCCTCCCTAATGCTTTTCAAGCCATGCCTTACAACACTTTTGCTCCCTCAACCTCCTTTTTCTTTTCTTTTCGGTTTGATGCCTTTCATTTCTTTAATAATCCCCCTTATAACCCCTCTTTAGCTTCTACCACTAGCCTTTTTACCTCAAGATGGAACACCATTTCACAACAATAGTCTTTTTCTTTTTGAATTCATCATTTTGCAGTTTAACTAAAGGTGATGTTCCCTTTTGACTATGATTCTTGTCTTCCCCTTTTGTTTTGCATACCCCCAAACTTTGGCTCTTGCCTCATTTTTCACATTTGCTTTTCTCATTCCCTTTTTCCTAGGCCTTGAGCCTTTCTTAGCATTTGTTTTGTAATCAGCATTTAGGTAGAATGGGGCCAAAAGAGGTATTAAGAATGGTCTTGAGGCTCGTAATGTAGTTGCCAAGGAAAAGTTTTAAGGCTCAAAATTGGCTCACAAGGATTAATGAATCATGGAGGGTGTATGGTTGAAGTGGCTCGACAACTGAGGGCCTAAACTCATTTTATTGGTACAACTACATCTAGGATTTTGCCTTGAATCATATTTAGGGCAAGTTCTAGACAAGATGCAATTCACAAGATTAACAAAAACATCCTTTCCACACAAAGCATCATCCTTAAAGGGTCTACAAGAGTCATTATCCAAAACAAAATATCACATTAGGATATCAAGCAGGCAAACATCATAAGTCAAGCAGGGAATTTTACAAAGTACGACCAAGATTACTATGCTATGGTGTCAACACTTGCTCACTCTCTTCATTTTCATGCCCTTGTTTTCAAATATTTCATTCCAATCACAACGAAAACAGAAAAATTTTAGTTGATGCCTCTTAAAACAACTTCACAATAAACTTAAAGTGACATGGAATTTCCCTTAAGAATGTTGCCACTCAATCCATCATCGGGAAAAGCCAATCCGGTTCTACAACAAAATTAACTAAAATAAAAGAATGCTCCTTGGGAAAGAACCGTGGTATAAAGAAAACCCTTGCAGTTTTAATTTCTGCACCACTCTATTTACAATGGCGAAAAAGAAATTTGGGATCATCTCATTCGAAATTTTCAAAATACAATGCTTAAAACCGGAGACCCCAATGAGTCAATAAATACCACTCACAAAAACACAAATCAATTATCATTCATTCAAAATAAAACACGCCCGACAAGGGCAATCATCAATCATAACAGCCCGAAAAAGGTTGTACTTACTCAAGATTAAGAAACGAAACAACTTAAAACACAAATACCCCCCCCCCCATCAACAGCGCTCATCCCTCCCCCAACTTCAGATCATATATTGTCCCCAATGTATTATGCAAAAGGAACAACAGGAGAAGAGACAAGAAACTCCCTGAACGGGTCACTCGTCTTCATCATCAGCCTCGTCACCACCATCACCTCCGCTGGCATCACCAAGCCCAGCAAAATCATCGCCTAGCCCTTCAAACAAGTCATTGATTGGCCCCCGAGCTGAAGATGGAGCAGCCATTGCAGCATCTAAAGCACTCATGTCAGGCATTTTGACTGATGTCTGACTTTTCCATTCCTGCACCTCAGTTTGGAGGGACATGACTGCCCCTTCTATAGCATCCACCCGCTTGCAAAAAGTGGCAACATTCTCATAGAGCGACTTGAGCTCCTTCTTGATAGTTTTGGCAATTAGTGCCGGGAGACTCTTGGCTAAGCGTTGAAGCTGACTCTCATGCGAGTTTGTCATCTCCACAAGATGATGGAGAGCACTGGGTTGAGAAGATTGAGGAGGTGGAGAAGCTTTGGGCTGGGGCATGTCACCCGATGCTTGGACCAACAAGTCAGGCTGGGGCACATTGACTTTTGGGGCGGTAGGAGATTGGGCTGACCCGTGGGAGAGGGCTTCCTCTTGTACACTGAAGGCTTGCAAGCGCTTCCATTTCATTGTTGGTGCCTCTACATCTCTCTTCCTGTCAATAGTGATCACTCCTAAAGTAGAGGAAGGAGTCTCGTCCAAAAAAAGAGGCACTCCGGCTGTTGCACAAAGTTGTGAGATCAACACAGCATATGGCATGGAAGTGCTGGACTGCCGCACCTTCTTCTTCATTTGTTGTGCAATAATTACGCCAAAGTTGATGGGGACCCCTGACATAATGCAAGCGATCAAGATAGCTTCTTCCACGGTCACCCGCTACTCATTCTTCGATGGGATGATGCGAGAGCAAATAAAATCCAACCATAGCTTGGCCACAAATTTCAAATCATGGTGAGAGATTTCTCCACCCATGGAGGCCCATAGGGGAATGTTAGCAGAAATAATGTCAGCCACCCACCTATATTGATCTTTCATACTGGCCACCAGTCTTATGGATTCCCTGGCAGAGTCTATTTCATCTTCCCAAAATAGATAATTGATGGCATCCGGGGTGATATCCACTTCTACCCCATGAATCATCACCGAAGGAAGGCAGGGAAATTCATCCACCTTGCCGGGATGTTGCATGTTATCTTGATGGGCCTGGTAGAAGGCATAAAACTCTGTGACAAGGCTAGGGTAGTATGGTGGCAAAGGGTTGGAAAACGCATGCCATTACCGGTGAGTGAACTGCTCCGTTATGTTTGGGAAGTCACCCTTCAACCCAGCCAAGTCGAACCTCTTGTCTACCGTAATAGAGCATCCCTGGCAGATGATGTAGTGCTCCTTCATGTTAGGAACACATAGAATAATAGCCTCCTTAGTGTTGGCGCGTGGGGGAGCAGCCTTTTCTTTTCCTTTACCCTTGCTAGCAGATGAAGCAGGGGCCATTCCTTTCCCGAATGACCTGGAGAATGACATGATTTGTGTTTCTGCAAAAAGTATGTTAGGGAAAAGATATTGAAATAAAAATCAGTGTAAAAGAAACTAATCTAAATAAGAACTGAGAAGCAAGTGATGATCAAACAATTTAGAAAAAGTGGTACCGGCGAACAATCCGCGGTTCGCCGAAGAAAATTCGCGAACCACCGACTAGATGCCGGTGTTTAACAGAGCACTAGGGAATATCTGGTCATTTTCGGCGGTTCAAGTGGTGTTTCACTAGTAACATTTTGTGAACGGCCGATGTAGCATTGGATTCACTTAGTAGCCCAGACCAACTGTAGAGTGAACTGGCGCCTCGAGTGGCATTTTTCCGAATAGGACCAGCGAATGGCCGGCTTGCCTGTCCCCAATTCTGACCCCCTTTCACACAAGCACCCATTAACACATTTTCACCATAATCAAAAGACCAGCAATTATACTCCATTCTCACACTTATTCATGACGTTTAAGCCCTTAAGATTGGTGTCACCCGGGTCTATCATTGGGAAAAATGTGATGCCTAATGGAAATGGGTTACTCAGACTTCACCCTCTTCAAATCTCATCATAAAAGAACATACCCACTTCAATCACAAGCATAACACATCCAAAATTTCAACAAAGAAGGCAAGGGAAATAGTACTCCTATAGAATCATGTAAACACATTCAAATTAAAATAGGGGCCAAAGAAATGTTATCGAATTGGAAGACTATTTGCACTCTCTTCTTGCCTCAAAAAAAAGAACTAGCTCAAGATTTGCAGGAGCACCTTTAAGTGAGTATAGAGTAAATAGTAAGAGTAGAGTGATTTTGATGGTGAAATATGGATGGTATTTATAGGTAAAAAGTGGGAATGTGATAGGTTGATGGGAAAGTGGGGAGTTTAATGTGGGTGAGTTGGTGGGAAGTTGAAAGGTGAAAAGTTTGGAAAATGAGAAATTGTGGGGAATTGGGAATGTTGGGTAATGGAGTGAAAAAAATGGAAGGAAAAATGTTGGGAAAAGGGAGGCTATGGGAATATTTGCAGCATTAGGGCGGCTGCGAAAGTATTTGGGATTTTGTGGGCCAGTCTTTTTAAATTTCTCATTTTAATTCAAGACGAGCCCGACCGGCGAGGAACCGGCGATTCGCCGATCCAGTTTGGCGGTTCGACGCTACCTTGCATTTGAACTTATTTTGTACCCAGTGATCTGATTCCATTCGGCGGTCCACGAATTGAAACTGTGTCTCACTGGTCATCCGCCGAATCTAAGCCTCGCTTCAGGTGTTCTACTTCGGATCGGTGATACACCGGCGACCCATGAATCGTATTCAATGGTTTGCCGGTGTCCCACCGATGCCTTAGTTCAACACTCAGCTTTCTGCTTTGGGCTCCCTTATCTTTGGTGATCCACGTTTCGGGACTAGCGGCTCGCCGGTCTCTCATCGATGCTCCCATCATGATTTGCATCTCACTTTGCTTCTCATTTCTCAAGTCCTGCACAAACAAAAAAAACAAAAACATAAAATAGTTCCATAAAAACTTGGGTTGCCTCCCAAGAAGGGCCTTATTTATCGTTGTGGAATGACGTAGTCCTTTTTCTTTCAATTCTTCATTTTCGACGGGTCATCATCTGCTTCCGTCTCGCTCAGCTTCACTCCCTTATACTCATCATCATTTTGCAACAATCTAATTACCTTGCATTCAGGTGGAGTTTCGGTTGATGGGCATACCTTGAGGGTGACTTCCTTACCACCAACACGAAATTTTAACTCTCCAAGCTCCACATCTACCATTGCTCTCCCGGTCGCCAACAAAGGTCTTCCCAAAATAATGGGAACTTCCACATCCATGTCACAATCTAGAATAACAAAATCGGCCGAGAGAATGAACTTGTCAACTCGCACCAGCACATCTTCTAGCACCCCCACATGTCTTTTGATTGACCTATCTGCCATCAGTAGCCACATCGATGTTGGTTTCGTACTTCCAAGGCCTAATTTCTTGAAAATGAGCAGGGGCATCATATTTATACTTGAACCGAGATCACATAGAGCCTTCTTAAACACACAAATCCCAATCGTGCATGGAATTGTAAAAGCTCCGGGGTCTTCCCTTTTTGGGGAAAGGTTGCTCATCATGACCGCAATACAATGGTGCGTTTTCTCTTCGTTTCCAGCATCAACCACCTTCTTCTTTTTCAACAAGTATTTCATAAACTTGGCATAACCAGGCATTTGGATCAAAGCGCCCACTAATGGTATGTTTATGGACAACTTGCTAAACATGTGCACAAACTTCTTAAATTGATCTTCCTTCTTTTTCTTGGTAAGCCGTTGTGGATATGTTGGTGGGAGTCTTGTTTCAGCTATATCATCAACCGGGGCCTTCATGCCCGCTTCTTCATCATCCACTTGAATGTGGGTCTCATCATCCTTTTTCTCTGTTTCTTCTTCATCCTTTTCTTCATTTTTCGAAATTATTGGCATTTTATCACCCTCATCTTTGTCAACCACTTTCGGGTTCTCCACCTCACTAGGCTTTCCTAGTACATCTCTAATCCTCTTACCAAATTGACCATCTTTTTTCGTATTAGGCATTGTGTCACTAGGTAATGTTCCTTTCATTCTCAGGTTCATTTGGGCTGATAGGTGATTCATTTGAGCTTCCAAATGATTGATGGATGTCGAGTGTGAACTCACTGTTTGAGCGAGTTTAGACACCTCCCCTCTTAATTCTTTCACTCCACTTTCGGTCAACTCAACCTTCTTCAAAACTCTTGAGAGCATGTCTTCGATTTTGGAGCTACCTGCATCACTTACTCCTGGCTGGTTTTGAGGATTTCCAACCTTAGGAGGTGGAATGTATGGATTTTCACTTCGATGGTAACGATCACCTTCTTGGTTTGGCTCTCTATTGTTCCACCTCTCATTCCGTTCGGGCCATCCTTGTTGTTCACAATTTCTCCACCCTTGGTTATCATCCCTTGGGCGCCACGGGCCTTGGTTTGCACCTTGGAAGCCAGGTCGAGGCCCTCCCATTTGGTTACCCATATATTGGCATTCTTCATCATATCTTGGTGGTGAAGGCACTCTTTCATATTGCACGGGACCTTGCATTCCCACAGCATTCACCACCTTCGGACCTGCTCCTATCACATGCTTAGTCGTCAATTGTAATTGTGTCATCATCTTGGACAGAGTCTCATCCCGCTCATCATCCCTTTTCCGAAACTCCGCCACCAATGCACTTGAGCTGATCTCATGAGTGGACACACTCGCCTCCCTTGTGTGCCAAGCCCTGTTGGTTTTTCTCATTCGGTCAAGGAGAGCTTTGTCTAACCCATAAGTTTTGTCCATGATTGATCCCTCAGCTAAGTTATTAGCAACGAATTTGTTGATTGAATCCAGGGCCCTATAGAAAGTTTGGAGAAGCACTCCATCCCGTAATCCATGATTTGGGCACAGAGAAACCTTCTTCTTAAACCTCAACCAAGCCTCATGCAAATGCTCTCCTTGTTCTTGTTGGAAGTTTGTAATATCATCCCTCAGTTGTAACATCTTTGAGGGAGGGAAAAACCAATCTATGAAAGCCTCGGTTAACTCTTTCCATGAAGTAATGCACCCCGGAGGAAGTTCCTCCAACCACATTGTTGCTTCTCCTGTCAATGAGAAAGGGAAGAGTCTCAGCCTGATTGACTCTTGACTAATGTTTGTGATGTTGAAGGGATGGAAAATTTCTAAGAAATTCCTCAAGTGTCGATTTGTATCTTCACTTGGCTTGCCGCCAAAAAGCCCTTTCATCTGCAATAAGTGCAACATGGTGCTAGTAACATGGAACACCGCATTCCCTAATGTTAGTGGTAGGCGAATGGCACCAACAACTTCCGGCATCACTGGATTATCTTCCTCAAGTTCCATGTTCCCCTCCGATGAGCTATCTCCAGCTTGGGAGTGATGGCTCATGAGGTGGTTATTTCCTAACAACAAGGCGGAAAATCAAATCAAGTAGCTATGATGCACACTAATTCAATGTAACAATCAATCACAAGATCATCAAATGCCAGTCCCCAGCAACGGTTCCATTTTTGATAACATCCAAAATATATTCTTAAATCAAAGAATATACACGGTCGTGGTATTAAAACAAGTAACGTAACGAGTGTCGGGGTCGAATCATATGAGGACTAGAGAGTGATGAATTCAACTGTCGATTGAGAAGTTGATTTTAGCTTGCACCATATAAATTTAACATAAAACAAGGAAATGGGGGAAATAAACTTTGCAGAGAATTATACAAATTTCTTCAGTTAATTCACACTAGAAGGATCAACTGAGTTGTAGATAATATTTGTAAAATACTAGAGGTACGGTGTAGATGGAATACTAATTAGATTGGGATGGACCAAGTTAACTTCATAAGTTCAATAAATGTAAATAATCTCGAGAAATAGGTAGCCTCAGCTTCCCAACCTATTGACTACCCCTAACTAGAATTTTCTCAAACTCTAGCTACAATTTAACGTACCCGAATTGATTTGGATCAGCAACTTCACTATTCCTCGCAATTAGTTGCTGATTAGGAAGAAGGAAGTAATTTCAGCCATTACTAGCTTAATTTTACAACCTCACATCCATACCACTATTAGATTCCCTTCCAATACTTAATTATTTCCTCCCGAGCAACAATTAAGCAAGTATAGATAGACCCATATCATCATCAATGGATCTTCATTAATAGATTGAAAGAAATTTAATAGATTTACACTTACTTGAACATTAAGAAGTTAACTGTAGCAATACCCAATCTAATTAAGTATTCATCATCACACACCTCTAGTTAATGATTTTAGTTACTCATAGTTAAGAAATTCAAAAACATAACCATCAAAAGCATCATTGAATTTAATAAGAAGAGTAGATAAATCAAAAGCACAATTATCCTTTAACTACAACTAAAACTAAATAATACCAAAGAAGAAGAGAGAGTAGAGTATATTTTACAACTTTCAATCAAAATCCCCTTTTCTCAGCTAAAAATTGGCCTTCGGCTTAAAAGGAAAGATGAGGTGATGTGCACTTGGCTTATCTCTCAATCTCTCTATCTTCTCCCTCTTTTTCTCCTCTCTCTGCAATGTACTTCTTTTTCTATTTATACCCTGAAAAGTAGGGTACTTTTCCTTCCTTTTTTGGCAATGGACAATTTTACCCTTATAGCTTCGCTCTGGAATCGGCGAAGGCACCGGCGGTTCGTCGATGAAATCTGTGAACTGCCGGCTATTTGGTCTTCTTCTTCAGTCATTATCAGTGAACATCGGCGGTTCACCCGGCATTTTGCCGATGCCAATCCATGAACCGTCGGATCTCAAATGCCAATTCCAGACTTTTCTAAGTATCATTCGGAGACTAAACCGGCGTCCCACCACAGGTGACTCATGAACTGCCGGTGGCATTCCTCTGACTAGGCAGTGACCTTCATCTTTTTAACCGGCGCTTTGCCGGTTAACACCTGCGTTTCGCCACTTCTGCTCATTTCCTCCATTTTAGCTCTTTCCTTCAAACTTAGGCACCTACACACAATAAAAGCAAAAAGGGCATAAAATCCACATAATCAACTCGAGAACTAAGCAAAAACTCAAACTTTAGAGTCTAATGAGTTGGTAAATTAGCAACTCATCAATTTCCCAGATGTGGTAATGGATGTGTCCAATGACTCGTGGGATGGTGCTACGAGTCGTTGTGCGGCCCGTGGAAAACTGCAGAAACTTAGGGATGAAGTAATGGAACAACAGAAGAAACCCACGAGTCTTGGTATCAGGGTACAACTCGTGGTGTGGGTCATTACTTCGGCAGTGAGCAGTTTTTCTGCGAATTTAGTAAGGGCATTTCCATAATTCTTGAGCTCCTAAGCCCTAAAACTACATCATTTTAAGCTTAGTTAGGAAGATTTTAAGAGGGTTTATCCTATTCTAACCTATCCCCTCCCCATGCATGCAAGTTTAGAGAATCCCAAAGGAGATCAAGTCTGGAATTCTTCAAGTTCTTCACCAGATCTCTTGGGCTTTCAAGGAAGGGTGTAGAATCAGTTTACCCAGGTATGTAGGGTCATGAATGAGAGTTTCCCTTCACTCTCATGCCCAAATCCCATCTCAAGTTCATGAATTCAAGTGTATGATTCTATGGGGTCTTAACCCAATTTATGAAATTCTCTATGTTTAATTCATGGATCAATTCCCTTCATGTTTCAAGTGATGTTTTAAGATTCATGCGCGGGTTTTATACCTATTTTGATTTTCATGATTTCAAGTTTTACGAACATGATGCCCAATTATGCAAGTTTCATGAAAAGTTGAGTTTATGATTTATGTTTCCAAGTATGATGAAATATCTAGCATGTATGAATATTTACAAATTACCCATGAATATATTTATGATTTTCTGATGATGTTTATTTCATGCAAGCATGATGTTAAGATTTGGGGCGGCCCACTCAAGTTAAGCGTGATTTCATAATTTAGCCAAGTCTAATTAGTTCAGTTATCTCAAGTTTTGGAGTCAAGACTCCCCATATGTTAAGCTTTAAGTTATGTTTTGATATATGATTATATGAGCATTATATATGTTTTGGGAGTAGTGTCTAGCACCTAGTAGGCTAGGAGCTCCAAGGTTCCTCAGCCTCATACACTATGCGCCAATGTAGGTATACTTTGGGGCCTCTCAAGAGAGTGTTTCCCTGGCCCAAGGGCACACCGTGATATCACACCTTTCTTAATCCTTTACACTGACAAGGATTAGGATGGCCCTCCTCCACATGGGCAATACATGGGATCATCATACGCTCATACATGGTGGTTGTCGGTTAAGATGAGTCTCCCATTGTTCCCCATTATTTCAGTAATGCATGTGCTATAAGTTATTATATCATGTTTTCAGCAGGTTTGATCCAAAGATCAGTTTATTGAGCTTTTACCTATGATTTCATAGATGGCAAGCCATATGTACTTATTTCAGTTATGTCTATTCATGTTTCGAGATTTCAGTATACAGCCTATACTCTCAGAATCTTATGATGTTACGATTTAAGATATGCATGATTTCAGTTTACTTAATTAGCCTATTTGACTTACCTTGCATACTCAGTATGTTTGAAGTACTGACCGCATACTCTATGTTGTATCATTTCATGATACAGACTCAGACGTTCAGACTCAATCTTGCCGCTAGTCAGCCTCCAGAGTTCATCCTTGACAGCGTAGTTGGTGAGTCCTCATCCTTCAAGGACTTTCAGTTAGTTGAGTTGTTGTCATTTTCTGCTTCAAACTTCTAGTGATCTAGTTAGGGGTGTTGTCTTAGCTCATCAGTATGTTAGAGGCTTATCAGAAATGAAGTTGTATATTCGACTTTGGATTTAGTAGTTTGGATATTTCCATTGGGTAGATGTTTTATTATTCAGACTTCCGCTATTTCAGAATTCAGTTTTCCGTTTTATGTATGTTGAGCTTTAGTTTTTATATTCAGGCCATGGGTCAGCTTGGAGCCATTTATGGTTCTAAAATATGTGTCTAGATCCGGTCCTATGTTTGGGTTGTAACAGAAATGAGATCCAAAACTGCGAGGTGAACTGAGTAACTCTATCCAAAATGATGGACAAGGGAACTCCATGCAACCGAACTAACTCCCTAATGTACAATTTAGCATAATCCTACACTGAGTCGGTAGTTTTGACTGGCAAAAAATGGGTTGCTTTCGTTAATCAGTCTACAACCACCCAAATAGTGTCATACTGTCAATGTGTACGAGGTAACCCTGTGATGAAATTCATATTGATCTCTTCCCACTTCCAAGTGGGGATACTGATGTCTTGTAGAACTCTTCCTGGTCTTTGATGCTCTACTTTCACTTGTTGATAATTCGGACACTTAGGCACTAACTCCTCTATGTCCTTCTTCATGCCATTCCACCAACAGACCTCCCGTAGGTCACGATACATGTCGATGGCACCTGGGTGGATAGAATACCATGAGTTGTTAGCCTCATGTAACATCCATTCTCTCAAGTCGTCAACATCTGGAACACACAAACGACCCTGATAATGAAGTATACCATCTCCCCCCTAGGAGAAGACCTCTACCTTCTGATTCTGAACCGCTTCCTTCAACTTAACCAAAATAGGATCCTTATCTTGTCTAGCCTTGACCTCAGTTACCAAAGAAGATTTTGAACCACTCTGAACAATGACACCACCATCTGACGAATCCACGAGGCGAAATCATAATTGTACAAGCCGATGTACATCCTTCACCAATTCTTTCCTTCCATCTTCCACATGAGAAACACTTTCCATAGACAGTCTGCTAAGGGCATCCGCCACTACATTGGCTTTGCCCGAATGATAAAGGACACTCATGTCATAGTCCTTTAGTAGCTCTAACCATCTCCTTTGTCGCAAATTCATATCCTTCTAGGTGAACACATACTATAGGCTCTTGTGGTCCATAAACACATCCACATGGACCCTATATAAATAGTGCCTCCAAATATTAAATGCGAATACTACCATTGACAATTCCAAGTCATGCGTCGGGTAATTCTTCTTATGAATCTTAAGTTGTCTAGAGGCATATGCAATGACCTTACCATGCTGAATTAACACACACCCAAGACCAATCCTGGAGGCATCACAATACACAATGAATCCATCAGTACCCTCAAATAGGGTCAATACTAGGGCTGAAGTGAGTCGAGTCTTTAACTCCTGAAAGCTCTTCTCACAAGCATCTGACCACTAAAATTTAACTTTCTTCTGGGTCAACTTAGTCAACAGTGCTACAATGGATGAAAATCCTTCAATGAACCTCTTGTAATAGCCAGCTAAACCCAAGAAACTTCTGATATCCAAAGGATTAACGAGTCTAGGGCAAGTTTTCACCACCTCTATCTTTTGAGAGTCCACCTGTGCTCCCTCGCTTGACACCACGTGACCCAAAATGCTACTGAGTCTAACCAAAACTCACACTTGCTAAATTTAGCAAATAGTTGGCGATCCTTGAAAGTCTGTAGCACAATCCTCAAATGAGCGGTATGCTCCTCCTCGCACGAGAGTATATAAGAATGTCGTCTATGAAGACAATCATGAACATGTCCAAATATGGCTTGAACACCTCTTCATTAAATCTATAAAAGCTGCAAGAGCATTCATTAGTCCAAAAGATATAACTACAAATTCATAGTTACCATATTGATTCCTGAAAGTTGTCTTCGGAATGTCACTCTCCCAAACTCTGAGCTGATGATACTCTGATTTGAGGTATATATTTAAGAAGCACTTAGCACCCTAAAGTTGGTCAAACAAGTCATCAATTCTGGGTAGAGGATGTTTTCCCTTGATTGTAACCTTGTTTAACTGCTGATAGTCAATGCACATACGAAGAGACCCATCCTTCTTTCGGACAAAGAGAACTGGTGCACCCCACGGGGACTTGCTAGGCCTGATGAATGCCTTATCCAAGAGATCCTTCAATTGTTCTTTCAACTCCTTTAGCTCCGCTAGAGCCATTCTGTATGGAGGAATAGATATAAGTTGTGTATCCCTGAAGAAGGTCAATATCAAAGTCAATCTCCCGCTCGGGAGGAACTCCTGGTAGATCATCTGGAAAAACCTCCGGATACTCACACATTATAGAAACTGACTGAAGAGTCGGGGTCTTGGATGTAGAATCCTTAACCCGAACAAGATGGTACATGCAACCCTTGGAAATCATCTTTCTGCCCTTAAGGTAGGAAACGAAGCGACCTACAGGCAAAGCTGAAATACACTTCCATTCTAGGACTGGCTCATCCGAAAATTGAAACTCCACCATATGGTTTCTACAATTTACTAAGGTATAACATGCATGCAACCAATCAATATCAAAGATAACATCAAAATTAGTCATGTCTAACTCTACTAGATCGGCTGACGTGACTTTCTAGAAGACTGTGATAGGGTAATTTATGTATACTCGTCGAGCTATAACTAAGTCATCAACTTGAGTAGAGACTAAGAAGGGTTCTGATAGGATTTCGGGACTTACTCTAGACTAAAAGCAACATATGGCGTCACAAAAGATAAAGTAGCTCCTGGATCTAACAATGCATGAACATCGAGATGAATACTCGTGACATAAAAGTGACCATATTCAGAGAGACCTCCTGCTCCTAACGTGATGAGAGGGAATAAAACCTATTCTGACGCTGACCACCACCTGCACTAGTGGATGCACCCTGCTGGTGGAGCTACTGAACTGGTAACTAGGTCACAGTCTATACCATGGTCCTGTCTGGCTGTTGGACAATCTCTAAGCAAGTGGTTGGGCTTCCCACACCCAAAACATGCCCCTGAACTTGCTAATCACCAATCGGTGTGCCTCCGGCCACACTTGCCAAACTGAAATATTGGGCTCTACTGATCTGCTTCCCTAACCTCGAGGGTCTGATGTCTTTCCCCTCTGATCATGCCTAAACCTGAATGGCACACTGGCTCATGACGGTGTTGGGGATGATGATCTCTGGTGGGACTACTGACGATGTCCACCACTAGACTTCTGTTGGGAAAACCCAAAGTTGTCTATCCGGGCCCTCTTGGCCTCTCTCTCTCTCTCTCCCTCACCTGCACCACCTCTATCTGTTGGGTATACAAGACCAATCGAGAGAAGTCAATGTCCTGATATAGCATGGTGGTCCTACAATCTTTGACCAAGGAATCTGCTACTCCATTCACAAATCTTCTCACCTGAGCCCTCTGATCAGCCGCCATCTCCGGCGCATATTTGGTCAACCGGGTGAACTCTAGACCATACTCCTGGACAATAATGTCGTTCTGTTTCAAATTCACAAACTCGGCTGCCTTGATTTCCCTCATCTCCCAGGGAAAGAATCAGTCTAAAAATGCGGTGAGGAACTCATCCGAACCAATGGGACCCACTCCAACTCCCCGGCTATCCTTCCACTATCTATACCATATATAGGCGACCCCTTTCAACTGATAGGAGGCTAAGTCAGCACACTCCTCTCCTATCACCCCCATAATCTGGATGATTTTCTAGATCTCCTCAATAAACTCAAGTAGGTCCTCATCCACCCTTGACCAAAGAAACTCACGTGGGTTCATCCTGAGAAAGTCCTGGACTCTAACTGCTATTGCGTTCCCATTTTGGGGAACATGATCCATAGCCTGTTGATTGTCTGGAGTAGTCAACACTTGTTCCAATATATAAATGGCTACCCTAAACTTAGCATGGGCAACCTGCTCGGGCACGGAATCCGCTGGGGCTGGAGGGGCTTACTGGTGCCCATCTCCATTGCCATTCTCATGGCCATTTCCGTTTCCACTGCCATTCCTTCTTTCGTTAACTTGATGTGGAGGCATGATTTCTGCAAACACATAAAGCTGGAGTTAGAGGAATAGAGAGAGTTGAACTCGTAGCACGAGATAGAATCATGAAAGAAGGGAAGTTTCCTAAAACATTTCGTAGACTCTTCATCATAAATGTGGCACGCTTCACACATTAATGCGACTTTCAGGCACCCTAGTACACTTTAAAACCTAATGCTTTGATACTAAGTTTATCACGACCCGAACATAGGTCCGGATCTAGACATGGAACCTAGAACCATAATTGGCTATAAGTCAACCCATGGCATGAACCTGATAACTTAATTCTAAAATAGCGGAAGTCTGAATAACAACACAACTAGCCAGTGGTAGTATCATAACGTTGAGTTTGAATCTGAATATACAAATCTATGTCTGAAAAGCCTCTACTAACTGATGAGATGCTGGGACAAGCCCCCCATCTATCTCTAAGTTTGAAACAAACTGACATAACAATACTGAAAGATAGATGTCCTTGGAGGATGAGGACTCCCCCAAGGTAGGGTCTGAGCTAGAACAAGAACAGAACTAACAGCGCGTCTGACTCTGATTACTAGGACCTGTATCATGAAACGATACAGCATAGAGTTTGCAGTTAGTACTTGGAATGTACTGAGTATGAAAGACAAGTAAAACAGGCTGAGTAAGTATAAACTGAAATCGTGTACATCATAATTCATAACATCATGAGATTCTGAGAGTAAAGACTGAATGCCGATATTTGAAAACATGAATATACATAAATTGGATCTCATAATTGAATTGAATGACGCAAAACTGAGACCAAGACTCATAAGTAAAAATTGATAACCTGATCATTGGGTCAAACCTGCTGAAAACATCTATATATCTATATAAAACAGAGACATCAACCCGATGACGTGGCATGCTTCATTGGTCAGAAAAGCTATTTATCTTTTTTTTCTATTTTTTTGCATTTTTCTAAAATTTTTGGAGTTTTAATTCTATTTTTTCTTATAAGGTGCTCTCTTGAAAAACCAAAAGTTACTTTCATTAACTTCTATTTTTTACATCATACAACTTTTCCATCTTCTGCACTTTCCCCACAATTATAATATTTTTCCCCTATAATTTTTTTCTCAAAAAGTTTTTTCTCTTTCTATGAAAATACATGTATTCTCTATTTTTAATGGTACTTTTTAAATGATTACCATCAACTTCATGCCTTTTCATCTATTATTCATGAGCCAGATTTTAATATTCCCAATAAATAAATAATCAAAAAAAATTTCAATCATATATGTCAGTTTATAATAAAAGTCAGGAGATTTTTCATACATTAGAGTGTCTTATGGAGCAAATGCCAAAGGTGTTTTTGAATCTTTGAAAATTTCTATCTATTTCTTAGATGACACTTCAACTCTTAAAAGCCAAATCTGATTTTCGATTTGTTAGATTTTAAATTTTGTGAACTAATTTTTCAATCATTATAATTTATTTGTTATGCAGTTCTTGGTGTTATGATGGACTTATCATTTTACTATTTCTTGTAGAATTACCCTTAATTTTTTATCATACAAGTAATTTACGAATTTGCGACAACTTGAGGATCTCAAAATGGATTTTAGGATTGAGGGATGACTTGAAGATGGGAAAAAAAAAGATATCTGTGTAATTTTTCTCATCCAACTTTGTGTCCATACCAGAAGATATAGGGCCCAAAAAACTTCAAACAAGTCAGAAATTTTTGATTTTATTGTGAGATACATGTATTGTTATTTTCTACGGGAGATTTTAAATGATTTACCATCAATTTCATGCCCTTTTCATATATTACTCATGATCCAAATTTTATGCTCTTATATCCCTACAAACAAACAAATTAAAAAATCTTTCCATCGTATATGCCAGTTTATAATAGAAGTCAGGAGATTTTTCATACATGACTAGAGTGTCTTGTGTAGGAAATGGCAAAGGTGTGTTCGGGTCTTTGCAAATTTCAATCTATTTCTAAGATGATACTTCAACTCTTAAAGGATCAAATATACTTTTCTATTTATTAGATTTTAAATTTTGTGTACTAATTTATCATTCATTATAATCTATTTGTTAGGCAGTTCATGTTATTATGATGGGTTTCTCATGTTAATTGTTTTTTGTAGAATTACCTTCAAGTTTTGATCAGATAAGTAAATGGGTGTTTAGGTCTTTGCAGATTTCTATATATTTCTTAGATCACACATCGACTCTGAAAGAAGCAAACTACTTTTCGTTTTGTTAGGTTTTAAATTTTGTTAACTAATTTTTCAATCATTACAATCTCTTTCTTATGCAGTTCATGGTACTATAATGGACTTCTCATTTTTACTATTTCTTTTGTAGAATTACCTTTAAATTTTGATCATATAAGTAAATTACGGATTGGTAACAACTTGAGGATCTCAAAATGGATTTTAGATTTGAGAGATGACTTGAAGATGAAAAAAAGAAGATATTTGCATAATTTTTGCATCCAACTTTGTGGTTCTACCAGAAGCTTCAAAGTACATATATATAGGGCCTAAAAAACTTTAAACAAGTCGGAGATTTGTGATTTTATTGTGAGATACATGTATTCTCTATTTTCAATGGAATTTTAAAAAGATTTACCATCAACTTCATGTCATTTTCATCTATTACTCGTGATCCAAATTTTATGGTTTTATAAACCCAATAACAAACAAACCAAAAAAAAATCTTTCAATCATATATGTCAATTTATAATACAAGTCTGGAGATTTTTTACTAGAGTGTCTTACGGATCAAATGAGAAAGGTGTGTTTGGGTCTTTATAAATTTTTGTCTATTTCTTATATGGCATTTCAACTCTTAAAATATCAAATCTACTTTTTGATTTGTTAGGTTTTAAATTTTGGGAACTAATTTGTCAATCATTACAATTTATTTGTTATACAGTTCGTGGTATTAAGATGGACTTCTCATTTTACTATTTGTTTTGTAGAATTACCTTCAAGTTTTGATCATATAAGTAATTTACAGAGTGAAGACAACTCGAGGATCTCAAACTGAATTTTGGGATTGAGGGATGACTTGAAGATGGGAAAAAAGAAGATATTTGCATAATTTTTTCATCCAACTTTGTGTCTCTGCTAGAAGATTCAAATTACATGTATATAGGGCCAAAAAAACTTTAAGCAAGTAGGAGATTTGTGATTTTATTGTGAGCAATATTCGCCTTCACTCAAGTTACATATATATTTTTTGGGTGATTATGTTGAGCGGACGATCAAATACATGTCAATACTTTTTCTTTCAATCATAAAAAGGGAGAACCATTCCAATCCTGAGTATGATTTCCCTCTTGCTCCTATGTTTTGTGAGTCTTTTTTCAACACTTTGCTTTGAAGTAGGAAAATAAAATTACTACAACATTGTTTATTGACAAGCCTGAGTTGATTTAAAGAATTATTTAATCCCTATAAAAAAATATATTTTTCCACAAGAGAATGTGTTTGATTTGATATCTTATCAATTATATATTCTTAAAGTAAAATTAGAGATGTAACTTTTGATAGTTTCATTAAAAGAATCGAATGCAATTGTTGAATTATTGTTGTCTTTTTGTTTTATAATAGGTTATGTCTTTTGATTTATGATGTGCGCGTGCTTGATGGACTATAATTTTTTTGGTTACTAATTTATTGGTAATATTACTCCTTATTTGAAGAAGCATGTCCTCTTATTATTTATTTTTTCATATTTGATTTTGATAGTGATTTTGAATGTTTGATTATGTCATGCCCCGCGTTGGAAGGCATGACTGGCACCTGGTGCCCTACTAGGACCTGGACTACTGGACTAGCTGAGCCTAAGCACTTCTGATGCCAAACTGGCTCTAACTTTGGATCCAAGAAAACGACGGGCTATATAACGGCTGAAAATACAGCCTCCGGCCGACAAAGCCTATAGTCACCTGTCAGAAACATATACAGCTAACTAGAACCACTAACTACCAGGGATCCTATGCGGGCCAACAAGCCCACCATGCTTACTAGTTATATCTGAGGGATGAAAACAAGTATCAAATTACTACGTGACTGACAAGGTCACCACTACCTACTGAATAAGGCCCCACACGGCCGCTATATACAAGCTAAAACATACACCCGGCCCCACGCGACCGGTACAACAAACCACAGGGAAAAACATATACAATATGCAAGCCTCTAAGAATAGCAAGATGGTCGGGACAGGGCCCCGGCCTACCCATACTGTACAAATAAAAGAGAAGTAATCCTTTTACTGCCAAGCTCCGGATGACAGGAGCTGGAAACTCTGCTGGCTGGAACTACGAGGGATCTACTCCTCGTCTATGTGTACCTGCAGGCAAGTAATGCAGCGGCCCCAAAATGGGAGTCAGTACCGCTGGTACTGAGCATGCAAAGCAACAGCTGGAAAATAACTGAAGACAAGCAATATAGCTGATAGAACTGAAGTAGAAAGAAATAGACTGTAACTGACTGAAAGTATGAATTCAAGACTGTCCTCAATTATGCTGAAAGGAGTAGGAGTCGTACCTGATAACGTGGCATTCTACTATCTATCTATTCATAACTAACATAACATGGCATAATATAGCATAACATAACATAACATAGCACACATAAACCTTACCTGGCTCCCATAAGCCAGAAGGTACAACCAACACGCAATCTATACCCCTACCCCGGTCATCCCATCTCCCATAGTAACTATAAGCATCCTGCTGGTCCCCTGGGTATGCACTTGGGCCCGCTGAGCCCCTGACTATAACTGTACCTGAGTCCGAAGGACTCCTAAATTAACACCCCGGGCGTACCCGCTCGATGGGGGTGTATAAAAGCCGACCAAGGCAAAATATGGGGAAAATGGCATCCGATCTTCGTCCCTAGGGGACGGCATGCCACTCCGTAGAGCGACGTATCCTCGCCCTCTGGCAGACGAGTCGATACAGCTATTAACCCTGGGGCGATCATGAATGCTAGGTAATCCAGCCCAAAATAATGCAGTCAAGTCTCAACTAATAATACTAACTGCGCACGCTACATGCTGAAACTAATGATAGTAATGTGTGTGTATATATAATATATGCTGAAACTGAAAATGGCATATATATAATTCCTGTCATATTGTGTTGAATCTAATACTGAAACAAGATATAATATTTCAGCTGAAAATCATGTTGTATAACTAATTTTCATGGTAAACATGATTTACTATTTCTAACATGCTTTCTAAATTTTATATTGATATACTATGCTGTTTCTGAAATATTCTACTGAAATTTATACTGTGCTAGTAAGTTTCACGCTACACATGACATGATGTTTCTAACATAATTACTAAAATTTATTCTAAACATAAGATGCGGCTTCTGAAACATTCTACTAGAACTTGAACTATTTTACTATACCGGAACTACTAACTTGCCAAAGAAGCTGGCTTTACATACCTTGTCTGTTAACTTTCTGAGTATCTGACGAAACTCGGCTAATTTTCAGCTATTTCTCCCAACTGTAATCATATCCACAAAGGGAAAGAATCAATTCTATTATTATTAAAATGAAACCATATTTACAATATACACTCACTGCCTATTCTTCGACTTATCGAAGAACGGCCGAAAACTCGCTATTCCTCGGAAGTCCAGAAGAGAGAAATACTCACTTTAATGCTAGGAGTGTATTAATACTAGTTTGAAGTAATTCCACTTACTTTGACTCGACGGTCGCCGCTTCGCCGGACGATTCTTGCAAAACTAACTCCGTAGGAATGTTCTCTATAGCTATATACTTCAGTATCCGAGGTTAATTTGAGTTTGGACCACGTTTGACGGCGTAATCGAACGGAATTTAATCAAAACCCTTCATCCTCCTCTGTTTTCCTTCGTTTCTGCTGGAAATTATAAAATGAAATGAATCAAAAACGAAGTGGGGGATTTATATAGTTGAGGCCTGGACCTCACCTACGTGGCACGTTGGCCATCACGGAGGTGAGCCCTCCGTGACACGTTGGCCATCACGAAGGGGGTTTGCCCAGCCTCCTCTTGCGATGCTTCGACGTGGCGCTTGTCCGGTCATCCCCCGGACCTTTTTCTAGCATGTATGGCATTCTAAAACTCTTAACCAGCATGCAAATAGGCCATCTAAATGTCAAGAATTTACGGGGTGTAACATCCTCCCCCCCCCCCTTAAGAACATTCGTCCTCTAATGTAAACTTCTACTCGCAAGAATTTCAACTTACTTGACTTATTTTAGGAAAATTTCGACAGAGTTTCCCCTGTAATAGGGACTACCTCAAAAATCCTGAAACGCAAAAAAGTCCAATACAGGTACTCCACGCAATACTATAGCATTCATCACGCGGTAGGCTAAAGTCAACTATCTTATTTATACATATAAATATAAGGCAACTCACAAAACAAAAATACTAACATATCTCTGGCTGATTAAGTCTGAAATAACTGAGGATATCTGACTTTCATATCTTCCTCTGCTTCCCAAGTCATTTCCTCTCGGTTCCTGTTATGCCATAATACCTTGACCGAAGCCACACCTTTAGTTCTCAATCTAAAAATCCGTCGGTCTAGTATGGCTACTGGAACCTCTTCATAAGCCAGCTCCTCCATAACTTGGACATCCTGAACTGGGATAACTCTAGAGGGGTCTCCTATATACTTCCTCAGTATGGACACGTGGAAAACTAGATGGACAGACTCTAATTCTGGAGGCAAGTTCAATTCGTATGCCACTTAGCCTATTCTTCGGCGAATTTGATAAGGCCCAACAAACCTCGGGCTGAGCTTACCTTTCTTGCCGAATCTTGTTCGGTGGTTCGTAAGGGTTAAAAACCGACACGCAAGTGCACGTGGTCAAACAAGTAGTAAGTGGCTTTAGTAAGCCAAGTATCGATCCACGGAGACTCTGGATAAGTGAAAATTGCTTAAGTATACTATATCCTATCTCACTTCTAAATATGCTGACAACACCGTAACCAAAAGTTGAATAATTTGTTTTATAAATTATATACTAAACTACAAACAATTATCTACTGTGAATTGAAACTATGGATATGAGCATGCCAAGGTTAAGAACATGTAATGAAACTGATTATAATCATAAATTGGTTAATCTTTTATTCTAGTTGCTAGCCAAGAACATTAGCCAAGAGATTAAAACTCTCGTATTTAATCTCACTTAAGAATCATAAACCATCCGTCTACATTTTTGTGATCAAATGCAATTCATGACCTAGCAATACAATTTCAGTTCCTAAATTGACTAATACGGCTTTCAAGTATATTTCTATCAGGAAAGCATATCAAAACTCAATTTTCCCAAATCAAATAAAGAACAATATCCTATTAATTCACAACTTTCCAATTTCGTGCTCTCTCGAGTGAAATCGGACTTTTTAGATATACATTAATGTCGCCACACACCAATGCAGTAGAAACAAGAATTAATAGAACAACATGGAAGAGAAAGATGAAAAACCATATAATTAATAATCAAAATTCATCACAAATGTTCATAACCTCAGCAAGGAAGGGAATTAGCCACTCATTTGTGGATTAATCATCCTAAAACAAGTGTTAATCATACAAACAATTGAATTAGAGAAGAAAGAAGGAGAGAAAAAACCCTGAACTTTTCATCCCTCAACTGCCTGTAACCCACGTCCTTGCTCCACCAAGTCTGCATTATGAAAAATAAGCCTAAGTGTTCTATTTATACTAATGGGAATTTTTCCCGGAATAACAAGCAACGTGTCACAGAGTGCATTGCGGAGCACTGCCTCCGTGACACGGAGTGGACGCGGACCCTCACTGGAATTTGGGGGTCCAGGTATATAGCATCAACGTGGCACGGCATGCAACACGGAGGCTTGCCACCGTGCCACGGAGCTATCGCGAGGCTCCACTGGAAGTATGCATTTTTCCACCCTCCAGGCAGAGTGCTTCCGCGATGGCAGTGTGACACGGCTCCATCGCGGAGCCCCTTTAATTGGTGCAGTCCAATGCTTTTTCCTTTGCTCGCATCCAATTCCAACTTCGATATCCTCCAACATGCATTTTAGCTTCTTGAAATCACATTTTACCTACAAAACAATGCTAATCATGTTGGTTAGTATAAATTCACATTTTATTACCAATTACATGAAAATGTATACACATTGCACAATAAACAAGGCGAAAATGATACGTTTGAGTATCACGTGGGCATATAAATCTGCCCAAGATCAAATCTCATCACCCCTTTCATTGGAGAGACTTTCAAGAACACCCAGTAATTCACATTAAATTCCAAGTTTCTGCGCCGCACATCAGCATACGATTTCTGGCGGCTCTGAGCAGTCAGTAGGCATTCTCTGATAAGTTTTACTTTTTCCTCTGACTGATGAATGATATCTGGCCCAATCAGCGTTGATTCTCCTACTTCAAACCAACCAACCGGCGATCTACACTTCCGCCCATATAATGCCTCATAAGGCGCCATCTGAATAGCTGAATGGTAACTATTATTATAAGTGAATTCAATAAGCGGTAGATGTTCATCCCAGCTACCTCCAAAATCTAACATACATGCTCGCAACATATCCTTGAGCGTCTGAATAGTGTGTTCTGCCTGCCTATCCGTCTGAGGATGAAAAGTTGTGCTCAAGTTAACTTGCGTCCCCAAGCCTCTCTGAAACAACTGCCAAAATTTAGCTATAAATTGTGCCCCTCTGTCAAAGATAATGGACACTGGAACATCGTGCAGTCTGACTATTTCTCTGATATACAACTCAACATAATCTTCGATGGAGAAAGTAGCCCGTACTGGCAAAAAAGGGGCTGATTTTGTCAGTCTGTCAACAATTACCCAAATCGAGTCATTTCTATGTCTGGTACGGGGTAATCCTACTACAAAATCCATATTTATTGCTTCGCACTTCCAAAGAGGCACAACTATGTCTTAAGTCAATCCGCCTAGTTTCTGGTGTTCCGCTTTTACTTGCTGGCAGTTAGGACACTGGGCTACGAATTCTGCTATTTTCCTCTTCATACTTGGCCACCAGTAGATTTCTTTAATATCGTGGTACATTTTCATCGCGCCTGGGTGGAGAGAATAGCGGGCGTAATGTGCCTCGCTCATAATCTGTTGGCGAAGCCCTGAAATATCTATAACACAAAGGCGGCCTTTACATCGCAACACTTCATCCTCAGTTACCTGAAAATCCTGCGCTTTTCCTTGTTGAACTCTGTCTTTAAGCTAAACCAGGTCAGGATCTTCATACTATCGTTCCTTTACCTCCACAACTAATGACGACACTGCGATGTTCTGAATTACCACTCTGTTGTCCTCTGCATCTGCTACACGAATGGCTAAACTAGCTTACTGGTGTATTTCTCGGGCCAATTCCCGCTGCTCGGGCTGCAAGTACGCCAAACTCCCCATAGACTTACGACTAAGGGAATCTGCTACTACATTGGCTCTTCCTGGGTGATACAGAATATTCATATCATAATCTTTCAACAACTCCAACCAGAGACGCTGCGCAAATTCAACTCTCTCTGGGTGAAGATATATTGTAGGCTTTTATGATCAGTGAAAATATCCACATGAACGCCATACAAGTAATGTCTCCATATCTTTAGGGCGTGGATCACTGCGGCTAGTTCCAGGTCATGGGTAGGATAATTCTTTTCGTGTTAACCTCAGCTGTCTGGAAGTATAAGCAATTACTTTACCTGTTGCATCAACACACATCCTAACCCAATACTCGAAGCGTCACAACAAATTGCATAACCCTCTGCACCTTCTGGCAATGCTGGGCTGATGTTAACCTGTCCTTCAACTCTTGGAAGCTCTGCTCGCACGCCTCAGTCCACTAAAATTTTACTTCCTTCTGCGTCAGTTTGGTCAGAGGTGCTTCTAAGGTGGAGAATTCTTCAACAAATCTCCTGTAGTACCCTGCTAATCCCAGAAAATTACATACCTCGGTTGGAGTGGTAGGTCTGGGCCATGATTTTACAGCCTCTATTTTCTACGTGACTACCTGTATACCAGCATCTGACACGATGTGTCCCAAGAAAGCTACTGAATTCAGCAAAAATTCACATTTAGAGAACTTGGCATACAGCTGACGGTCCTTGAGAATCTGGAGCACTATTTGTAAATGAGCCTGGTGATCTGCCTCTAAGCGAGATTACACCAGAATATCGTTAATAAACACTATCACGAATAGGTCCAGGTATGGTCTGAAGATGCTGTTCATCAGGTCCATAAATACTGTTGGGGCATTCGTCAGCCCAAAGGACATGACTAGGAATTCAAAATGGTTGTATCTGGTCCTGAAGGCAGTCTTTTGAATGTCCCTTTCACGAACTTGAACCTGATGGTATCCGGACCTTAAGTCAATCTTGGAAAAATATCTGGCCCCCTGTAACTGATCAAACAAATCATCTATTCTGGGAAGCGGATACTTATTCTTGTCTGTAACATTATTCAACTGTCGGTAGTCTATACACATACGGAGTGAGTCGTCCTTCTTTCTCACAAATAGAACTGGAGCACCCCAAGGTGAAGTACTCGGCCTGATAAAGCCCTTATCTAACAGATCTTTCAGCTGCTCCTTTAATTCTCTGAGTTAAATAGGAGCCATACAATACGGAGGAATTGATATGGGCTGAGTGCCTGGTAACAAATCAATTGCAAAATCTATTTTCCTTTCTGGGGGAATACCAGGTAACTCATCTAGAAATACATCTGGGAATTCATTCACCACTGGAACAAACTGGAGAGTCGGAGGCTCTACTCGAACATCCTGAACTCTGACAATGTGGTAAATGCACCCCTTGGCTATCAACTTTCTCACCTGAAGATAGGAAATAAACTTACCTTTTGGCATAATTGTACTGCCCTTCCACTCTCGTACTGCCTCCCCTGGAAAGTGGAATCGGACTGTCTTGGTCCATCATTCTACATTTTCATAGCATAGAGCCAACTAATCCATACCCATAATGGCGTCGAAATCAACCATCTCTAACTCTACTAAATCTGCTATAGTCTAACGGTTAGCAACCTCTACTGTACACCCTCGATAAACCCTTCTGGCTATAATAGAGTCGCCGACGGGTGTAGATACTGAAAAAGGTTGCCGAAGCAATTTCAGCATAATACTGAACTTTCCAGCCACTAATGGGGTAACATAGGACAAGGTAGATCCCGGATCTATGAATACATAAGCAGGGTAAAAGCAAATAGTCATCACACCTGTCAGAATATCAGGTGACGCTTCTGAATCCTACCTCCTTGGTAAAGCATATGTGCGGCTTAGACCCCCACCTACACTGGAGGCCCCTGATTTGCCCCGTCCTCTGCCTGCTGAAACTGAGGGCCTGCGCCCTGCCGAGGATGCTGAAGCTCGTGACCCTAAGGATGCCCTATCGTGAATATCTCGGTCATTCTGACCTCTGGATGGACAATCTCTCATCAGATGACCCTCTTGGCAATAAATATAACATCCGGTGGAGCCATATCTGCATGCTCCAGAATGGCGTCGACTGCATATAGGGCAAAGTGGTAGGGTATACCTACTCTGATCCGCCCTCCTCTATAGTGGTGAATCTGCGGTCTGCGAGCCTCCGCCAGTCTCTGACTGCCCACTGCAACTAAATTTTCCCCTCTGCAGCTGTGGTGGAGGTGGGGGTCTGGGTGGCCTATCTGACAATCGTGACCTGGGTCCTCCCCGGACCTCCCTTTGTAACTCGACTGGCCTATCCCTGTGGCGCTATTCCTGACTGGTCCTCCTGATCTCCCGTTGCCGCTGCCTGATGCCCTCAATATTCTGAGCGAATGCCTGAATCCATATCCTCTCACAGAGTAGCCGTAATATAAGTCTCAATATACTTTGGATTCAACCCCATGATGAAGCGGTGTACTCTGGATGCCATGGTATCAACAAAGGCTGGTGCATACCGGGCCAAAGAATCAAACCGCAAGGCGTATTCTCAAACACTCATGGCCCCCTGCTCCAAATGTAAAAACTGATCCACCTGGGCCTATCGAATCTCCTGTGGTAAATAGTGATCCAGAAAAACTCCTGACAAGCTGGACCAGGTCGGAGGGGAAACACCACTCCCTCAGGACCTTTCCCAGCTTTCATACCACAACACGACGATGTCCCATATACCGCAATGCTGCCAATTCAATCGATTTTGTAGGCATGGCATGCATAACCCTGAAAATTCTCTGCATCTGGTCTAGAAAATCCTAAGGGTCCTTTGTCTGGTTCGTACCTGTAAACTGTAGGGGATTCAGAGCCAAAAATATCCCGGACCCTCAAACTACTGGGCCCTCCTGACGACTCCGCAACTATAGACAGCATCGGCTGACGCTAAGCAGCCATCATTTGTGCTAACATAACCACTGCACTCCTGACCTCCTGGTCGGAAGGTATCGGTATAAGGACTGCTGGAGGTGGTGTCACCCCAAGTGGCTCTTGATGTGGTGGAGACTGCTGAGAAGGTTGGGACGATGCCTCTGTATCGTCCTCTGATCGGGCTGATTCTAAACGAGGGTGAGGCATCCTGCTGGTGCCTTCCCCTACTGCAGTGTCCAATCTTCGGCCTATGATAGGATGTCGCTGGTCTGACATTTTATCTGTAACCAAAGAATATAGTAAGCTCTAGGGACTAACCCTATACCGTACTGCTCTACAGCACGACTGAATAATAATAAAAAGCAACCATCCTATTATGCCTTGCAGCCTCCTTCCTATAGTATGCGGTGCACAACACATCCATAGGCAAGACTCTACTTAGCACGGCTTGAAGACTCCCTGGGATACGACCTGCTTTGATACCAAGTTTGTCACGCCCCGCCTTGGGAGGCATGACTGGCACCTGGTGCCCTACTACGACCTGGAATGCTGGACTAGCTGAGCCTAAGCACTTCTGATGCCAAGCTGGCTCTAACTCTGGATCCAAGAAAAAGACGGGCTATATAACGGCTGTAAATACAGCCTCCAGCCGATAAGGCCTATAGTCACCTATCAGAAACATACGCAGCTAACTAGAACCACTAACTACCAGGGATCCTATGCGGGCCAACAAGGCCACCATGCTTACTAGTTATATCTGAGGGATGAAAACAAGTATCAAATTACTACGTGACCGATAAGGTCACCACTACCGACTGAATAAGGCCCCACACGTCCGCTATATCAAGCTAAAACATACACCCGGCCCCACGCGACCGGTACAACGAACCACAGGGAAAAAAATATATAATCTAAAAGCCTCTAAGAATAGCAAGATGGTCAGGACAGGGCCCCGGCCTACCCATACTGTACAAACAAAAGAGAAGTAAACCTTTTACTGCCAAGCTCCGGATGACAGGAGCTGGAGACTCTGTAGCGCTGGCTGGAACTACGAGGGATCTACTCCTCGTCTATGTGTACCTGCAGGCAAGTAATGCAGCGGCCCCAAAATGGGAGTCAGTACCGCTGGTACTGAGCATGCAAAGCAACAGCTGGAAAATAACTGAAGACAAGCAATATAGCTGATAGAACTGAAGTAGAAAGAAATAGACTGTAACTGACTGAAAGTATGAATTCAAGACTGTCCTCAATTATGCTGAAAGGAGTAGGAGTCGTACCTGATAACGTGGCATTCTACTATCTATCTATTCATAACTAACATAACATGGCATAATATAGCATAACATAACATAACATAGCACACATAAACCTTACCTGGCTCCCATAAGCCAGAAGGTACAACCAACACGCAATCTATACCCCTACCCCGGTCATCCCATCTCCCATAGTAACTATAAGCATCCTGCTGGTCCCCTGGGTATGCACTTGGGCCCGCTGAGCCCCTGACTATAACTGTACCTGAGTCCGAAGGACTCCTGAATTAACACCCCGGGCGTACCCGCTCGATGGGGGTGTATAAAAGCCGACCAAGGCAAAATATGGGGAAAATGGCATCCGATCTTCGTCCCTAGGGGACGGCATGCCACTCCGTAGAGCGACGTATCCTCGCCCTCTGGCAGACGAGTCGATACAGCTATTAACCCTGGGGCGATCATGAATGCTAGGTAATCCAGCCCAAAATAATGCAGTCAAGTCTCAACTAATAATACTAACTGCGCACGCTACATGCTGAAACTAATGATAGTAATGTGTGTGTATATATAATATATGCTGAAACTGATAATGGCATATATATAATTCCTGTCATACTGTGCTGAATCTGACACTGAAACAAGATATAATATTTCAGCTGAAAATCATGTTGTATAACTAACTTTCATGGTAAACATGATTTACTATTTCTAACATGCTTTCTAAATTTTATATTGATATACTATACTGTTTCTGAAATATTCTACTGAAATTTATATGGTGCTAATAAGTTACACGCTACACATGACATGATGTTTCTAACATAAATTACAAAAATTTATACTAAACATAAGATGTGGCTTCTGAAACATTCTACTGGAACTTGAACTATTTTACTATACCGGAACTACTAACTTGCTAAAGAAACTGGCTTTACATACCTTGTCTGTTAACTTTCTGAGTATCTGACGAAACTCGGCTAATTTTCAGCTATTTCTCCCAACTGTAATCATACCCACAAATGGAAAGAATCAATTCTATTATTATTAAAAGAAACCATATTTACAATATACACTCACTGCCTATTCTTCGACTTATCGAAGAATGGCCGAAAACTCGCTATTCCTCAGAAGTCCAGAAGAGAGAAATACTCACTTTAATACTAGGAGTGTATTAATACTAGTTTGGAGTAATTCCACTTACTTTGACTCGGCGGGTCGCCACTTCGCTGGACGATTCTTGTGAAACTAACTCTGCAGGAATGTTCTCTGCAGCTTTATACTTCAGTATCCGAGGTTAATTTGAGTTTGGACCATGTTTGACGGCGTAATTGGATGGAATTTTATCAAAACCCTTCGTCCTCCTCTGTTTTCCTTCGTTTCTGCTGGAAATTATAAAATGAAATGAATCAAAAACGAAGTGCGGGATTTATATAGTTGAGTCCTGGATCTCACCTCTATGGCATGTTGGCCATCACGGAGGTGAGCCCTCCATGACACGTTGGCCATCGCGGAGGGGCTCTGCCCTGCCTCCTCTTGCGATGCTTTTACGTGGCGCTTGTCCGGTCTTCACCCGAGCCTTTTTCTTGCATGTATGGCATTCTAAAACTCTTAACCAACATGCGAATAGGCCATCTAAATGTCAAGAATTTACGGGGTGTAATAGATTAGGAACACGAAAAGACAATGGCGAGTATTAGTCCCATAAAAATTAGTAAATTACTTAAAATCTAGACAAGGCAATGACCTTTTTGCGTTCACTTTTTAGCATGATAATATATATAATTCTCTTCGTTTGCTTTTTGTATGTTATTCTTGTGGTTTTCAACTCTTGTATATCACCAATAATTTTAACTATGTCCATTAATTTCATCCATTATTTTTTCTTTGTGTATCTTTTATATATTCTTAGCACTTATATGCTTGAAAATATTTGATGTAAATACTTAATAGTACTATTATGTAACCAACTTAGGGGTCATCTACTCACTATCTTATTTGGATTTATTTTTTGAAGGAAATTTAGGAATCATATGATATACTCATTAACTATGATAATTAAGGTGATCAATAAGATTTGAACTTCTACTAATAGAAACAAAGGGAAGAGTACAAAAAAGAGGAACAAAGACGGCTCTTATATAGGAGATGTGGGCCTTTCAAATGCTATATTCCTTAAATTAGATGTTGACGAAATATTTCTACTTATATCATTTCTAAAAGTTGGTTTCCAAAAAAAATATTAGTTTCATTTATCAATTTGAATAAACATAATTGAATCAAGAGTCATTTCCAAAATCCAAGTTGGAAGAACTTGTATACCAATAAAGTCTATCATAACTTTTAATTTTTCTGTTTTGTGTAAAGTATGAAATATATTAGTTGTATCTTTCCAGCTTAACCTGATAATATTAGGATAAATTATTGTACGTCAGTAAATAATGTCTCATTACAACAACTATAAGCCCTTATCCCAAACATACTTAAGTTAGTTATACGAACATTCCCCGTGCCTATCACTTTTCATTTATGATTATAACCTATGCTGCACAGATCCTCCATAAATTCTATCACAATCGTGTTGGATCTTACAAAAATATATATCTTTTGGAGGAGAATATTGTCAAGATAAAAGAATATAATTAAATTTGTTGGTTCAGTAATTATACCTTACAAATCTATGCAACAGCTGGTAAAAAATTTATCCAGCAGTTTCTTTTGTATAATAGTTAATGGTCGTCATGCCAAACATGCACTTTTTCTTTGTAATTAGTAGATATTAGGTCCTTTAGTTATAACTTTAGTATGTATGTATAATTATTTTTACGTTGTAAAGTAACTCTACTTTTTTACCAGCATAAAATTTAATAGTCAAGTATAATCTCTTCATTAATTAGTCTGAAGTTGCATGTATGATTTGTTATGGGATATCGAAATTATCTTAACGTCCTGAGTTGATATTGAGCTGCTTCACATGACTGCTTTACATTAAATAATTTTTTTACATTTAAACTTCCAAGATATTTTATCCTATACTTATCTAATTAAGATGTTTAAATATTTATTTTAATTGATAAATCCACATGCTTATTAATTGTATATGATGATGTCATTTTTCATGCATAAATGGTTAAAAGATACTCGTAGGAACATCTCACTCACCAAAATGAATCCAAGAATGCATAAGTAAGGTTATGCAATCCATTCAAGTTATCTAATCTAATCATTCAGGGTTGCATATCTCTGAAATAGAAAGTGAAATGTAGCTGCTATTTTATTATGATTTTTTTTCATGGTGCCATCTTTCGTAGAAAATCCCTTTTTGCTTGAAATGGTTAGAGAATTCGAAAGTTCTAGCAGCACTGTCATTTGTATTTATGTTTCATGTATTTATTTGTTTAGCCAGCTTTCTCTTAATGATAATATATAGTAATATTTTTCAGATTTGGTGCATCGATGGCAGTGCAAAAACAATAATATTGAAAGTAAATATTATAAGTATTACGGAGAAGATTGCTATTCATATACGTTATATCGTATATACTTTTCACCCTAATGAGAGGAAAGACAATTATATTTATGCTTGTGGATTTGTAACTCAAGATTGTTGTATCTTTTTATTTATTTACTAAGATTATTTTCGAGACCATCTTGATGAGGGAGCAACAACGGAAAAAGTGTCTATTGTATATGGATTTACTATAATTTTGGAAGCTTTTTTACTCGATATTACTTTATATAACTTTCAAATTTTACTTAAAAAGAGATTTGATTAGTTTAGACTTTAGACATGTCATTTATAAATGAAAATTAGTTGAAGTATTTTTCATATTTATTATTTTTCTGTGAATTAATTTATATTAAATGATCATCTTAGCAAATTCACTTAAATTTTTAAATGATCGTGCAGAGCGCGAGAAAATTAACTAGTAATATCATAACTGATGAACATGCATGACTGAGATCATAGGGAACAATGGGAGACTCGTCATATAACCGACACAATCATGATAGAGCATACGTGATCCCAACTATTACACTCAAGTGGCAAAGCCGTCCAAAGCCTTTCCAGGGCTAAGGGCGCTACCATGATATTGATATCAAGCTGAAAGCCTATTCAGGGCAGGGGAAGCTCACAAAGGAGGTCCCAAAGTAAAATGTGAAATCCTAAGTTGGCACGTGGTTCTGAGACCCCGAGTTTTCATGAACCCCTAGCCTACTCGGTGCTAGACACTGCTCCCAAAACATGCAAGGTGCTCTCCATCATTTTTCAACGAAGCTGATAATGTAATTACTGCATGGTATGAAATCTGAATACGGGGAGTCCTGGCCCCAAACATACAATAAGCTGAATATGGGAGTATAGACTCCAAAACCATATAGTAAGTTAATTTATAGAACTAGATTGAATCATGAAAACATGTTAAATCTGAGTGCGATTACCCAAAATCTTAAGATCATGCATATTTGAAATAGACTTCACTAGTCAAAATCATAGATTGATATATGGGTACTTCGTAAACATACATACATGCTAGATACTTCATCATACTTGAAATCATTAATCATAGACTAACTTTTTCATGAACATGCATAATTAGGAATAATCTTCTAAAATTTGAAATTATGAATTTTTAATTAATCAGTGCATAAAATCTACCCATGAATCTTAAAACATGTTTTGAAATATAAAGGGGATTGAGCCATAAATAAATCATAGAGAATTTCATAAATTTGGGTTAAAACCTCATAGGATCATACACTTGAATTCACACTTGAATTCATGAACTTGAGCAGAAATTTGGCCATGAGAGTTAAATGAAACTCTCATTCATGCCCCTACATACCTGAGTAAACTAATTCTTAACTTGAGTTTGAAAGCCCGAGAGATTTGGAGGAGACTAGAGGATTCTAAGCATGATCTTCAATGGAACCCTCTAAACTTGCATGCATGGGAGTTGAATGAATTAGAATAGGTTAAACTCCCTTAATACACTTCTTTCAGGGCTTAAAACAACATAGTTTAGGGGTTAGGGGCTTAGGAATTACAAAAACACCTTTACTAATTTCGCAGGAAAACAATCATTGCCAGTCCCAATGAGGGACTGGATGAGTCGTATCCAACTGGATGACTCGTTATCCCATTCGTCATCATCACTGGACATATCTTCATCTACTGATATTCCTTTTCCCTTAAGCCACTTGATGAGTCATTAGATACACGATGACTCATCCCTCCATCCGATGTCAGCACTGCCCAAACATCACCTGACAGGTCAGACCACGAGTCATTGGGAGTGACGACGACTCATCGTCCCTTCCATTGCCACTGCCCGAGAACAACACCTTCTCAACTGGTCGCCACCTGATGATTACTTAGTAACTAGTTAGGTCACACCACGAGTCATTGGACGACTCATTCTGTGACCTGATACAAAATTTTCTATTTTCTCAGTTTCAACTCACGGGTTTGATCTTAGGGACTTTTGGGGTGTTAGAAAAGGCCCTTACATATATATGTACAGTTCCTCCTTCCAAGCATTTTACTATGATATTCTTCTTTATTTATATCTTCTAAATTTTGTTAGCTAGTTACTACGTCGTACAATCCATGTCAAGTTAGGATCTGACAACACTTTTGAAAATGAGGTATCTCCATAATGTCGATGTAAAGGTAGCCATTCCAACGCTTGAACAAATTTCTGTTAATTAGGATGCATTTGATTCCCCTTGAATGGTATACCTCTTAAGTTGAATGCACTTGATCATGTTATATACATGCATTTGTTGGACCCACGTAACATGTGGTAAGACGTCTCAGCTGGTCGGGCGTTGATCAAACATCATGAGGTACACATGACAAGTTATTATGTACTCAACGAGATCATAACCAGTAATTGAGACCTCCCCAAAAAAGTATAATTATGTTCAAAGATCAAGGTATGTACTTTACAAAAAAGTTACTTATATGTTCAAAGTTACAACTTTCATGTAGTTCAAAACATATTTTCATAGAAAGTATTTACAGTACCTTCACTTATGTTATTTGACATGTTACTATAAAATATGATTGTGCTTTTATGCTTTCTCATAATGCATTATAGAGTTGTGGTTTGTCAGTCTATTTCAGGTGTCCTTTATATTTTGGTATTGAGTTGTTTATGTCATACATATGAATACAATGTTATATGTACTCAAGTCCTTTTATTTATATCAGTAATGTAGTACACACACTACAAGTTTAAATGTATAGAGTAGCAAGCCACTCCGCTAGGCGTCTATTCTATACTTCAGTTGTTAGTAGGCGAGCTCCATTCTAATTGGGCGATGTCGATTCTAAGACTCTTTTTTGATGTATATGTATTTGTACAAACATTTTAGATAGGTCTGGGCCCTGTCTTGATAATATTATAGTTGTCAGACATTCATAGAGGCTTTATAGACTACATGATATGTTGTTATATATGTACAAATGTTATATTAGCACATATACTTCCGTCGGTCATTATGTCAAACTATGTTGCAGGCCAATGAACCCTTTTTCCATATATATGCATCCTTGTTTGGAAGTATCTGTTGTATATTTCATACTTTTCCAGATTATGTCCATGTGTATAGTAGGTTATACAGTTCATATAAAACTGGTCTGCCTTAGGCTAGGCTTGGGGGGCGTGACAAAAAATTAGGATAGAAAGCTAGTAGGTAATTAAGCATTATCGCTCCTAAAATTAGTGATCTTTAGGCTAGGATTGGGAGCGTGACAACAAATTAGGATAGAAGGCTAGTAGGTAGTTAAGCATTATCGTTCCTCAAATTAGTGGTCTTTAACTTTTACCCGTACAACTTATTTAATAAAATTCTTATGTCCAAAATATCCTCAAATATGACTTAACTTCGCTAGGCAAAGCTTTTTAGAGAATATTTTTCTTGAGGTACAAATTAAGTGTTATTTAATTTGCAAGGCATACCTTTATATTTAATATTAAGATAGAAAAATTCGCTAAACAAAAATTCGTTAAACACATGTTCGCTCTAGAAATCATAAGTAATGTTGCTAAACTTCTGCCCCAGGCACAGATTCATGTTGCTGAACTTTTGCCCAAACACAAGCTCATGTTGCTAAAATTCTGCCCCTCAGGCACAAGTTCATACAGCTGAACTTATGCCCTAAGGCACAAATTCATGTTGCCAAACTTCTGCTTCCAAGCACGAGTTCATGCTACTGAACTTCTAGTGAGACATAAACTTACATTACTAAAATTTTGCCCAGGCACAAGTTCATGTTGCTGAACTTCTGCCCTCTAGACACGAGTTTATGCTACTAAACTTATGCTTTCACGACTCGAGTTGAGACCCGGACTGAGACACGGGACCTGGGACCACGAATGGCTCCAAGCTAACCCATAGTACATATATAGCATGATAAAAGACTCACTAAGCAAAGATAAAACATGGACATGACATAAGCAGAAGTCTGTGTATCATAAGGCTAAAAATGTAAATGCAACTCAACAATGCTGAACTGTCTATACATGATAGTCTGTAAAGCCTCTACTACTATGATGAGCAGATGGGAAAATACCCCCACTAGCTCACTAGGTCTGAAACTTAAAGTCATGGTAAAAACATAAAACTGATAACGTCGCCGGAGGTTCTGTGACCTAGTTCAAATTTTCCTATTTTCTTCCTTTTAGTCCTCGGGTCTAATCTGAGGGACTTTTGGGGTGTTACATATGCCCAAGACACAAATTCATTGTTATACTCTAGAATCCCTAAGATCAAACCCCGGAGTTAAAATGGAGGAAATAGGATTTTCTGCACCAGGTCACAGAACGAGTCATCCTGTGACCCGTCAGGCTGACCACGAGTCGTTAAGTGACTCGTGGTGAGGAGGTGTGACTTGTCGGAAATTTTTCAAGTTGGGGTGACCACGGGTGTGACCACGAGTCATGGTCAGCCCCACAAACCATTAGGTCACCCATGGCCAAGGGCAGTTGAAAGATTCGGCAGTGTACCTCACGACTGCACACCATGAGTCATGGTTAGTGCCACGATTCGTTAGGTGAGTCGTGGTCAACAGTTGGTTAAGGACTTAATGTTTTGGGTAGTAGAGGTAATGAGAGGTGACCACAACTCATGGTCACCACAACTCCTAGGTGGTTTTCTAGAATAAAATTGTGACAAAATGATTTTAGGAGCTAAGGGACCTATTTATAGTAAATGAGAAACGTGCAAAAATTAAGCCTATCATGGAATGGCTCCGTGTCACGGAGTGTATCGCGGAGCACTGCCTCTGTGACACAGAGGTAACGCGGAGGCACAATGGAAATTGCCTTTGGATGCCAAGATGCCGAGGGTCGCCGCGCTGGCCGGCGTGACACGCTGCTCATGCAACGCGATGGCATGCTGCTGGCGCGCAGCTGGCCTGGCGTGGCACGGCGTTGCGCGCAGCTCGCCTGCCTGCATGCCGCCTTCTCTCATGCGCCTGGCATGGGAATGGCACGGCGCTGAGCGCGGCACACGCACAGCGTGGCTCGCTGCCTGGCGCGGCCAGCCTTGCCAAGGCATGCTCCTTGCCGACTTGCGCAAATTGCTCCCGACTCCATTCCTCTACTTCACCAACTTATAAATTAGTTCCTCAAATTCATGTAAACCTACAAAACAAGAACTAATCATGTTGGTTAGTACATATATTCACATTTATATAAAATCACATGAAAATGTATATAAATAAATAGATAAACAAGGCAAAACTAAGTTATAAAGTATCACTTGGGCATGCTATTTTGCCCACGATCACCTACCCCACACTTAAAGCCTTGTTCGTCCTCGAACAAACCTTTTACATCTCATGCATATGGAGACTCACACATAGCTAATTTAGCAAGATACTTCAAGCTACGGCTGTACTGATTATTTAAGATAGCAAGTTACAAATAGAGCATGCACGATTTAATCATTGAAATGAAATACAACCCTGCCAAGACTTCTTAACCTCAAGAATCGACTATCAATCTTAGCAAACTCATGCGAATCAACTGATCAAGAAATCCAACAAGAATTATATCCTTCATTCAACATGTGCCCTCACGGAAAGAGAGTTACCCATTTTCACATGCAAAAAATTTGTAAATCACAACATGTGTGGGTACATGAATAGAATTACGCTCACTCTCACAAAGAATTCATATGCATCATGTAATGACCCATAAGCTTGCCCTTAGTGTTTTACTCCACTAATTTAAGGATGTATGAATGTAAGATCAAGTAGGACTTTTTAGGTTGTAATGTAGCTAAGGGACGGGTAGGTACTATTATGGCCAGTAATAGTGACTAACTTCCCCAAGCGCTTTTAATACATCACGCCCTCACTACGAACTTCCCTTCTCTTACTTCGCCTTCATCTCTTTTCAGCTTTCTTTTCCTCTTGTGTTCCCCCATTTCTTAAGGATCTCTTGGTTTATTGGTAAGGAGTTCTATAAGTAACTTTTCATTAATTTATTTTCTTACTCCCTACTAATACTCAACCGTATTCAAACAAGTACACCCTTGTCCTTTCTCGACTTTTACAACTGCCACTTTTCCTTCTTTTTCATTCTTATCACTCTGGTACTCTTTCGAATTTTTCCTTTAAGCGCTTAGGAGTTTTGGTTCAAATTCAAGGCTAATGAAAGAAAAAGGATTAAGCTTATGTTGTAGCTGTCAAAGAACAGGCTCAAGGCTCAATGGGGCTAACTAGGATTAAATATTCAAGGTAGGTAAAATGATGGATAACATTTAGGTTCCATCAAAGAAATGCCTAAATCATCTCCTACAACTCACATCCTTCATTTCATTTTATATACACACCAGGCAAGTTCTAGATACTCCACAATAGCACAGAATACTCAAAAACCTTACACTCATGGCACATGCTCAAATCAAGACACATTCAGCAGACTCTTACTCAGCTAATCACAAGAATTCAAAATGAAGCTTCAATCACATTGAGTCAAATTCAAGAGCCTAAGTGTCTCAATCAAAGTTATACCTTTCTTACATGCTTCAACACTAACCACACTTGCATCTTACAATTATGTATAGCACATAACAAGAACATCAAGCCGTCAATTAGCTACGGGTTCAAAAACCAAAACTTATTTGACTAACTTTCCTCAAGACGGTCGTTATCCATCCATCGTCGGAAACAGTCCCTAACAATGACTAAAACATTATATACAGACAAAGAAAAATTTTTATTCTTTGGTTCAAAGACCCCCCGTTGGAAAAGAACCAAAAAGAAAAACCAACGGGTGATAAAGTCATGCTTGACTCACAAAAATCACAAAAAAATTTCAATTATTTTGCACAAGCATTAAATTCACCAAAAATCATTAAGCACAAAATTTTGAAATTTTCCTCACCCCACACTTAAATCCTACTATGTCCTCATAGCATCAAATTAAAATTAAAAGGATGAGAAATACTCCCTGAGCCTCTATACCTAGCTAACAACATTCTTTTCTTCAAGTTTTCATAGGTGGGTGTTTGACCCCACACTTCTTCCATTCCATGCTTTTTAGCTTCCTCCTCAACGGGTACTAAGACTTCCCTCCATCTGTGCTTAACTTCCCACCAAAGACACAAACATAATGAAAATAACAAAATCAACACAAACCAAAATTAAAAAATTGTACCTGGGGTACCCTTGGGTTGCCTCCCAACCAGCGCCTTATTTCCGTCGCGGCACGACGTGGACTGCCCTTTTCAGGACATCCTCATACCTGGGTTCCCGTTCGAGAACCATCTCCTTCTCTTTTGATTTTTAGAGGAAACAGCCTCCACTCTGTTCCTCTCTTCCTCCAACTTCTTCACAATTTGAAGCCCTTTATCAGACTCGGGATGAACACTTGTCATTACCTTTGGCCATGCACCTGTGGAATCCTCCACCCCACACTTATCCTCTGACAACACACTCACCTGACAAAGGTTTCTATTGTGTGTGGATGGGTTCATTTCTTGGTATACGCGGAAGAGTTCTTTTTCATCCTCAACCCTCATTTTCAGGGTCCCTGCTCTCAAGTCAATCACCGCTCCTCCGGTGGCCAAGAATGGTCGTCCCAAGATTAAGACTACCTGATCATCAACCTGAAAATCTAAGACAATAAAATCAGTAGGTATAATAAACTTACCTACTTTGATGAGAAGGTCCTCTATTATTCCATCAGGTGTCACTCGCGACTTATCTGCCAGCTACAGCATCAACCTTGTTTGCCTCGGTTTTCCCAACCCCAGAGTGTTGAATAAGGACAGGGGCATTAGGTTAATTGTTGCCCCTAGATCACACAAAGCTCGTAGCACCTCAGCTTTACCAATTTGTATGGGGAGGGTAAAACCCCTGGGTCTTTGAGCTTCTTTGGAATCTTGCTCAATACCTTGTGACTGCACTCCTCAGTCAGTGCTACAGTCTGGACATCCACCAACCTAACTTTGTTCGCCATCACGTCCTTCAAGTATTTAGCATACTTGGGCATTCCCTGCAAAACATCAATAAGAGGCAAATTTATGTGAAGTTCTTTGAAACTCTCAAAGAACTTTTTGAAGCATTCCTCCTCCTTGCTCTTTGTGAATTTCTGGGGGAATGGTGGTGGTGGTCTTTGTGCTGGCTGCAATGAAGATTGTGCATTTTGTTGTCCAACACTCTGATTATCTCCCGTGTTGCTGGATGGTCCTGGTCTAACCAACTCCAGCTGCACCTCCTTTCTCAGCTCTTTAGGCACTGCATCAGCTAATTGCTTTCCGCTTCTCAGACTGATGGCATTGACCTACCGGGGGTTAGGATCTGTGTCGCTTGGTAATCCCCCCTGCGATCTCATGTTTTGAGCAGCTGCTATCTGACCCACTTGTTTTTCAAGATTGCGGGTGGCCATTTGCTGATTCTTTAAGTCTGTTTCCATCCTCACCTAATTTTCCGCTAACTAAGTCTGGGTCTCCATGATTTTCTGCAATGTTTCCTCAATGCTGCTGCTCACTTGACCATCATTCTGCCTATTCTGCTGATATTGTTGTTGTTGAGGTTGCATATAACTCTATTTTTGGTTTCCACCCCAAGAAAAATTCGAGTGGCCCTGCCAATTTCTATTGCAGTTGTGTCCAACATTCTGATTGTTCCGCTGCACATTCCCAACAAAATTGACTGATTCCGGATTGGCTCCACAAGATTCTACAATGTGCCCATTATTACCACAAATTTCACACCAACTCGGAGCTTGCTGAACTGCATTAACCTCACCCTGTTGTTGGTTCATACTCAGTTTATTGAACTGAGTCATCATTTGATGCTGGAACGAAGCTAACTGCGCTGCCAAGGCATTCATTCCATCTACCTCTATCAACCCTGATCTCTTTTTTGCCCCTATCGATGACTCGCTGTGCCACTCTGTATTTCCTTGAGCAATTCTGTTCAACAAAGTGTACAACTCATCATACGTCTTCTCCAAGGCTTGCCCACCCGATGCACAGTCTAGTAATATTTTCGTGTGTGGGTCTAGACTTTCTACAAAGGTATGAGCCAGCACTTTATTTTATTGCTGGTGATGGGGACAGTCTCTCAACAATGACTTGAATCTTTCCCAACCCAAATATAAATTCTCATCAGGCCTCTACTTGAAACTTAATATCTCACTCTCAACTTTGTAGTTTTGCCTGAAGGAAAGAATCTGATAAGGAACTTCTTAGCTAAGTCATTCCACAAAGTTATGGAGTTTGGTGGCTCAGCTTTCAACCACTTTTTTGCCTTTCCCAACAATGAAAATGGAAAGAGGGTCAGTCGGACATAATCTGTGGACACGCCGGTGGGGACAAACGTGTCACTAATCTCAAGAAAGTTCTGTAAGTGCTGCTGCGGGTCCTCATGTGCCATCCCAGTGAATTGACCACTAGAATGTAACAGCTGCACCATGTTCTGTTTAAGCTCAAAGTTCCCTCCAGGCTCCGATTTTCGGATTCTAGAGTTCACATTAGTCGCTTGTGGGATTGCCACTTCGCGAACTGGTCTAGCTGCCATTGCTTCCGATGACAATTGTGCTTGTCCCGCGAGTGTTTCCTGTTGTACCTTTTCTTGAAGTCTCTTCAGCTTTTGCTCTAGAGCTACTCTCCTTCGCAAATGGATTTGACGTTCAGGTTCAAGCAACGGTTCCACAAGCTCTCTATTTTTAGCCAGCTCGGCAGGACAACCTGTCACCTGCAAATGATCAGACTAAGACCAAGTTTCTCAAAACTTAAGGAAATTTAAAAATCACACAAAAACAGATAAATCATCAAAACTTCGCCGAGTCCCCGGTAACGGCGCCAAAAACTTGTTGTCGGTTCCCGCAAGTGTACGGGTCGTACAAGTAATATAGTGGCTCTTTCTTAAGAACCGGAATGTCGAACCTACAGGGACTGGACCCATTCCTCTAACTATCTATTTCGAGTGTGATATTAAATACTGAAAATGTTGATTATAGAAGTTTTCGAGAAGGTTTAATTAAGTCTAATTTTTGGTCAACGAAATATTCTGAATTCACTCTAGGAGCATAGAGTTAAAACCAGATAATCATGCGTTGTTACAATTTGCAATGGTTTAAGTATGAAACTATTAATTGTCATCTCACATAATTAGAATTGCATGTTCATGGCCTTTCGAGCCTCTAAACACGACAAACTAGCCTCACTGCAACATTGTGAGCGAGGATGCCAATTCTAGTTCGTGGGCAATTAATTACGTGGATATGGTTTACGTGGAAATGATTAGGGACTCTCGTACTCCTAATCATTCGACTAAACTTAGCCTCACAACTATTTATTCGAGTGGTGATGTGATAATTCTAAGTCGGTCTGCAAATCGTCCCATTTTATCAACCAAGCAAGGCATTAGGTATATCTCTATCCTAACACAAATTATATCGTGAGATACAATCATGCTCCTCACATTCTCATGTTCTGACCTAGGTAAATGCTTCCTCAAGCAAATGCCTAAGTTAACAAGTATGTTTTCATGGTGATCAATCATTAAAAACAACCAATAATCCAGAATGCAAGACAAAACAACAATCAATAACTTAATTCCAACACAAATTCGTAAAAACACAATCATAACGCATGGCTTTAACCCTAGAGGAAGGGTTCTAGCCATTCATGTTCGTAAAACTACAAGAAACTACAACTAAATTAACATACTTACAAGAATTGGTAGAAGAGAAGGGAATTTGACAAACCCTAGATGAGTTCTCCCACTTCTCCCTTCACTCCTAGGTGGTTTTTGCAAAATAAAATCGTGACAAAATGATTTTAGGAGCTAAGGGACCTATTTATAGTAAATGAGAAACGTGCAAAAAATTAAGCCTATCGTGGAATGGCTCCGTGTCACGGAGTGTATCGCGAAGCACTGCCTCCGTGACACGGAGGTAACGCGGAGGCACACTGGAAATTGCCTTTGGATGCCAAGATGCCGAGGGTCGCCGCGCTGGCCGGCGTGACACGCTGCTCATGCAGCGCAATGGCATGCTGCTGGCGCGCAGCTGGCCTGGCGTGGCACGGCGCTGGCGCGCAGTTCGCCTGCCTACATGATGCCTTCTCTCGTGCGCCTGGCATGGGCGTGGTACTGCGCTGGGCGCGGCACATGCACAGCGTGGCACGTTGCCTGGCGCGGCCAGCCTTGCCAAGGCATGCTCCTTGCCGACTTGCGCAAATTGCTCCCGACTCCATTCCTCTACTTCACCAACTTATAAATTAGTTCCTCAAATTCATGTAAACCTACAAAACAAGAACTAATCATGTTGGTTAGTACATATATTCACATTTATATAAAATCACATGAAAATGTATATAAATAAATAGATAAACAAGGCAAAACTAAGTTATAAAGTATCACTTAGGCATGCTATTTTGCCCACGATCAAGTGCTGGAAAAGGTGATGTTTCAATTTGGTAATTCTCTCATCATCATTCTGTGATAACTATGTCATCAACGTACACCACCAAATATATACACAATAGAGTGATAATAAAACATAGAATGGTCAGCTTCACTTCGTACCATGTCAAACTCCTGAAAAACCATGCCAAGTTTCCCAAGCCATGCTTGAGCTGACTGCTTCAGGCCATAGAGTGCTCTTCGTAGTCTACACACCATGTTACTAGACTCCCATGAGCAACAAAGCCCGGTGGTTGCTCCATATATACCTCATCTTCGAGATCTCCATGAAGAAAAGCATTTTTAATATCCAACTGATAGAGAGGCCAATGGAAAACAACAGCCATGGATAAAAAGAGACGAACTGATGGATTAAATTTGGAGAGTCGGAGACCGAATAAACTGTAGTGGACCTTTGCAATTAAGGTAATAAAGCCCATCAAACTCACACCCTTTGCCAATCATCCTTCCCGTACTGAGGTCCTGTATAACAAAGAAGTCACTAAAAAAAGAGATGAAACAATTTAAGGACTTAGCCAAATGATTGATTGATAGAAGGCTAAAGGGACAACTAGGGACAAAAAGAACATTATGTTGAGTCAAGGGAAGTAAGGGATTTGCTTGACCAACTTCGATTGTCCTAGTCTAAGAACCATTAGCTAATGTTATAGTGGGAAGGGATCGAGAGTAAATGATATTAGTTTATAAAGACTTGTTATCAGAAATGTGGTAAGAAGCGCCTGAGTGCATGACCCAAGGGCCAAGTGTTGTGTACTGTGAGATACAAGCAACAGGATTACCAGTCTGAGTAACGGAAGCTATTGATGGAGATGTTTGCTTACTCGCTTGATACTGAAGAAAGTCATTGTATTATACTTCAGATAAAGAGAAAAGTTGATTTGTTGGATTACTAGTGGCTTTAGTCTGAGCAACGCATTCTTTGGTTTACCATGGAGAGAGTGAGTCAAGTATTTTCAAGCATGTTTAAATTTTGGGCAAGCCCATATGTTCAAGTATGATTTATGATTTCATGTCAATTAGCTTACCACATGGTTTTAGAGTAAAGACTCCCAATTATGTTCAGCTTGTGGTATGGTTTGAGCCAAGGCTCCTCATGTATGATTTTAGATTATATATGTACATGATTATTCATCTTTGTCACTAGACGATGGTCAACTTCGTTGAAAAACCATGGAGAGCATATGCATGTTTTTGGGAGTAGTGTCTAGCACTCGGGTCTCCTTGTCCCGTATCTCTATCCAGGACCATGTTCAGGTCGTAACAAACTTGATATTAGAGCAATAGGTTTTGAAGTGTCATAGGGTGTCTGAAATTCGCATTAAGTAGAGGCTTTTTCATTGGTGTGACGCGCGCCACACTTATGACGAAGAGGCTATGAGACATTTAGGAAATGTTCCCTTCTTTCTTGATTTATGTCGTACGGTGAAATATCTCTCTATCTTTCTAACTCGTGCTATTCGCGATTGCAGAATCATGTCTCCCCGCAGAGTCAACGGTAGAAGAAATGGAAATGGAAATGGCCACGAGGATGGCAATAGGGCTGGCACCAACAGGACCCACCAGCCCATAAGCACCATGCACCGAAGCCGGTTGCCCACGCTTAATTCAAGGTAGCCATTCAGATGCTAGCATAGGCCTTGGCCGCCCAAGTCAATCAGCAGGCAGTAGCACATGTCCCTCAAAACGGGAATGCGGCAGCAGCAAGAGTAAGATATTTCTTGAGGATGAACCCTCCAGAGTTTCTTGGGTCAAGGGTGGACGAGGATCCACATGAGTTTATCGATGAAATTCTAAAGATCACCCAGGTCATAAGGGTGAACAGAGAGGAGTGCACCGACTTATCCTCTTATCAACTGAAAGGGGTTGCACATATCTGGCTCAAGCAGTGGAAAGATAGTAGGACAGTGGGAGCAGACCCTATCAGTTGGGACGAGTTTTATGTCGCTTTCCTAGATAGGTTCTTTCCTCGTGAGATGAGGGAGCTAAAAGCGGTCGAGTTTGTGAACTCGAAGAAAGGGAAGATGATAGTGCAAGAATATGCACTACAGTTCAATCATCTGTCCAAGTACGCCCCGGTGTTAGTGGTTGACCAGTGGGCTCGAGTGAGCAGGTTCGTTCATGGAGTGGCGATTACCTGAATTGCAAAATCGCCATGATCCATCAGAATATGGATTTTCCTCAGATAGTTTTGTATGCCCAGCAGATGGAGGCGGCACATCTGAGGGAGAGAGAGGCCAAGAGGGCCAGGACAGACAGCTATAGGGTCTCTCAATCGAGACCAGGTGGTGGGCACCGACAGCAGTCCCGCTAGAGATCTTCAACCCCAGCATCTTTCGCTATGAGTGTGTCATCCAGACCTAGGAACGACCAGGGGGGACGAGCATCAGGCTTTAGGGGTTAGAGCAGCAGGCTCGCAGATTCCAATATTCTAGTTTGCGACCGGTATGGACGGAGACACATGGGTTAGTCTTTGGTGAGTACAGGTGCTTGATTCGGGTGTGGAAAGCCCAATCATATGCTCAATGATTGCCCAGCAGCTAGACAGGGCCATGATAGGGGCCGAGTCCTAGCTTCCAGTTCAGCAGCTCCACCAGCACGCCCATCTCAGCAGGGCGCATATACTAGCATAGGTGGCGGTCAGCGCCAAAATAGATTTTATGCCCTAGCATCCCCCCAGGAGTAGGAGGTCTCCCCGGATGTAGTCACTGTATGTTAAGAGTTTTCTATCTTGATGTATATGCTTTGTTAGATCTAGGGGCTACCTTATCTTTTGTGATGCCCTATGTGGCTAGTAGTTTTGGAGTCAGTTCGAAAATCCTATCAGAACCCTTCTCAATCTCTACTCCAGTCGGTGATTCAGTTAGAGTTAGACGGGTGTATAGAGATTGCCTTGTCATAGTTCTTCATAAAATCACCTCAGTAGATTTAGTAGAGATATCAATGACCGATTTTTATGTTATCCTCGGCATGGATTAGCTATTTGGATGTTATGCCTCAGTTAATTGTAGAACCCCAGCAGTGGAGTTCAGATTTCTAGGTGAGCCAGTCTTAGAATGGAAGAGTAGTTAAGTTGTGCCTATAGGTCGTTTCATTTCCTACCTTAAGGCCAGAAAGATGATCTCTAAGGGTTGCGTGTACCATCTAGTTAGGGTTAAGGATGCTACGTCCGAGACCCCGACTATCCAGTCTATTCCAGTAGTACATGAATATCCAGAAGTGTTTCCAAATGATCTACTGGGAATCCCTCTCGAGCGGGAGATTGATTTTGGTATTGACCTTCTTCCAAATACGCAGCCTATATCTATTCCTCCTTACAGAATGACTCTAGTCGAGCTAAAAGAGTTGAAGGAGCAGTTGAAAGACCTTTTAGATAAGGGATTCATCAGACTGAGCAAATCCCCATGGGGTGCACCGGTTCTTTTTGTCTGAAAGAAAGATGGTTCTCTTCGTATGTGTATTGATTATCGACAATTGAACAAGGTCACCATCAAGAACAGGTATCCTCTTCCTAGGATTGATGATTTATTTTACCAGCTTCAGGGTGCTAAGTTCTTTTCGAAGATAGATCTCATATTTGGATACCATCAGCTTAGGGTTCGGGAGAGTGACATCCCGAAGATAGCTTTTAGGACGCGGTATGGTCATTATGAGTTTGTAGTTATGTATTTTGGACTAACAAATGCTCCTGCAGCTTTTATGGACCTGATGAATAGGGTGTTCAAGCCATACTTGGATATGTTCATGATCATGTTTATTAATGACATCCTGATATACTCTCGGAGTGAAGAGGAGCATGTCGCTTATTTGAGGGTGGTGCTATGGACTCTCAAGGATCGCCAATTAAATGCTAAATTCAGTAAATGTGAGTTTTGGTTGCACTCAGTGGCATTTCTAGGTCATGTGGTGTAGAGTGAGGGTATAAAGGTGGACTCTTAAAAGATAGAAGCGGTGAGAATTGGCCTAGACCAGTGAATCTTTCAGACATCAGGTGTTCCTTGGGTTTAGCTAGGTACTATCGTAGATTTGTTAAGGGGTTTTCATCTATTACAGCGCCATTAACCAAATTGACCCAAAATAAAGTGAAGTTCCAATGGTCGGAGGCTTGTGAAAGGAGCTTCTAGGAGTTAAAGACCCGACTCACCTCAGCACCGGTGTTAAGCCTACTTGAGGATACCGATGGGTTTGTGATGTATTGTGATGCTTTGAGGATCGAACTTTGTTGTGTGTTGACGCAACATGGTAAAGTGATAACATATGCTTCTAGGCATTTGAAGGTTCATGAAAAGAATTACCTGACCCATGATCTTGAATTGGCGGCGGTGGTATTTGTATTAAAGATTTTGAGACACTATTTGTACGGGGTCTATGTAGATGTGTTTACGGACCACAAAAGCCTATAATATGTGTTTACTCAGAAGGATCCAAATCTGCGTCAAAGAAGGTGGTTGGAGTTACTCAAGGATTATGATATGAGTGTACTTTACCACCCGAGTAAGGCCAACGTAGTAGCAAATGCACTTAGTATACTCTCTATGGAGAGTGTATCCCATGTAGATGGGGGAAGAAGGAGCTGGTGAAGGATGTGCATCAACTTGCAAGGTTAGGAGTTCATTTGGTTGATTCGATCAATGGTGGTGTTATTGTTCAGAACGGATCAGAATGTTCTTGGTGACTGATGTAAAAGCTAGACAAGACGAGGACCCTATTTTGATAAAGTTAAAGGAAGTCGTTCAGACTCAAACGGTAGAGGTCTTCTCAAAAGGGGGATGGTGTCCTTCGATATCAGGGTCGGTTGTGCGTCCAGGACGTTGATGATTTAAGAAATTGGGTGTTGCACGAGGCTCATGGTTCCAAGTATTCCATACATCTAGGTGCTACCAAGATATACCGTGACCTACGAGAAGTCTATTGGTGGAATGACATGAAAAAGGACATTGCAGAATTTGTGGCTAAGTGTCCGAACTTTCAACAGGTGAAAGTGGAGAATCAAAGACTGGGAGGTGTGCTTCAAGACATTAGTATTCCTACTTGAAAGTGGGAGGAGATTAATATGGACTTCACTACAGGTTTGCCATGCACTCGTTGATAATATGACTCCATTTGGGTGGTCGTGGACAGGTTAACCAAAGCCGCTCATTTTCTACTGGTCAAAACTACTGATTCAGCGGAGGATTATGCCAAACTATACATTCGAGAGCTAGTTTGGTTGCATGGAGTGCCCGTGTCTATCATATTAGACAGAGGTACTCAATTTACCTCTCAGTTTTGGAGATCGTTTCAAAAGGGACTTGGTACTCAGGTCAAGCTCAGTACATCATTTCATCCGAAAATCGATGATCAGGTGTAGCGGACTATTCAGACTTTCGAGGACATGTTGAGGGCGTGTGTGATTGACTTCAGGGGTAGTTGGGATGATCATTTGCCTCTTATTGAGTTTGCGTATAACAACAACTACCATTCCAGCATTCAGATGACTCCCTTTGAGGCTCTCTATGGGTGGAGATATAGATCGCCTATTGGTTGGTTTAAAGTCATTGAAGATACAACGATAGGACCAGATTCAGGCCATGGGGACAGGTTAAAAATAACTTAAAGTCGCCAATAGTCCTATAGGGATATGAGGAGGAGAGAACTTGAGTTCAAATTTGATGATTAGGTGTTTCTGAAGGTTTCTTTCATGAAGGGAGTGATGAGGTTCAGAAAGAAAGGGAAACTCAGTCCCCGTTATATTAGCCCGTACCGGATTATGAAACGGGTTAGAAAGGTAGCATATGAATTGGAGTTGCCCTCAGAATTAGCTTCAGTCCGTCCAGTTTTCCATGTATCGCTCCTAAAAAAGTGTTTGGGTGATCCAACTTTAGTTATTCCGGTGGATAGTGTTGGTGTGAAAGACAGCCTTAGTTATGAGAAGATTCCGGTGAAAATACTGGATCGTTAGGTTCGAAAGCTAAGGAACAAGGAAGTAGCTTCAGTTAAGATTTTGTGGAGGAATCAGCATGTTGAGGGAGCTATGTGGGAAGCCGAAGCAGATATGATGGCTAAATACCCACATCTATTCCCTACCGGCTCAGTTTCAGCTTGAGGTATCAGTTCTTGCCTTAATACTCTATTCAATTTCATGTTCAGTTCGTATGCCCCAGTTTCTTTCATGTCTATGAATGTATGTATGATTCATGAATTCAGTTCAGTCATGTAGTTCTAACCGGAGTCAGTCATTCCGTCAGTTTTCAGCTTATATGATCAGTATTTGAGTATGATGATTGCATTTCTCTGCTTTTTTGTATCATTTTCAAAATTCGAGCACGAATGTTCTCAGGGGGGAGATATTGTTATATCCTAGAAGCCTAAGATCAGACCCGGGAGTTAAAGCGGAGAAACAAGATTTTCTGCACCAGGTCACAAAATGAGTCATCCTGTGACCTGTCAGGCTGACCAGGAGTCGTTAAGTGACTCATGGTGAGGAGGTGTGACTTGTTGGAAAATTTTCAAGTTGGGGTGACCACCGGTTTGAACACGAGTCGTGGTCAGCCCCACGAACCATTAAGTCACCCGTGGTCAAGGGTAGTTGAAGGATGAAGGAAATGCCGATAGTGTACCTCATGATTGGACACCATGAATTGTGGTCAGTGCCACAATTCGTTAGGTGAGTCATGGTTAGCAGTTGGTTAAGGACTTTAATATTTTGGGTAGTGGAGGTAACGAGAAATGACCATGACTCGTGGTCACCAGTGATGAATCGTTAGGTCCCTCATGGGGACCCTTTGAGGAAAACTGGTAGTACACTTAACAACAGGAGACCATGACTCGTACCCAGTGGTAACGACTCGTCCGGTCCCTCATTGGGACTGGCAGTCAGTTTTTCCCTGCGAGTTTATTAAGGGTTTTTCCGTAATTCTTATGATCCTAAGGCTTAAACTACGTCGTTTTAAGTTATGAATAATGAGTGTTAAGAGGGGTAAATTCATACTAACTTATTCTTATTCATGCATGCAAGCTTAGGTGGCTAGAGAGGTGACCAAGCTTAATTCCTTCCAAATTCTTCTCAATTTTTCCTTGGGCAATTAGAGAAGTTGTAGAATCAAATTATCTTAGGTATATAAGATTATGAATGGGTTAATTTGTTCACACCCATGTCCAATCCCTCTCTAATTCGTGAAAGTCTATATGTTGATCCTATGGGTTTTTAACCCAATGCATGAATTTCCTAAGTTTCTATATGGATATGATCTAAGTATGTTTCTATTATTGAATTATGACTCATGGGCAAGTTTTACAATGTTTTCAATTATAAATCATGTTTTCAAGTTTTATAAATTATGATGCCCATCCATGAGAAGTTTATGAAAGTTGAGATCTATGATGTATGTTCAAGTATGATGAGATATTTATGATAAAAAGCATGTTTTCAAGTTACCCATGTCTATGATCATGTTTTCAAGTGAATCAAGTATTTTAAAGCATGTTTAAGTATTGGGCAAGCCCATATATTCAAGTGTGATTTATGATTTCATGTCAATTAGCTTTACCACATGGTTTTGGAGTCAAGACTCCCAATTATGTTCAGCTTGTGGTATGGTCTGAGCCAAGGCTCATTATGTATGATTTCAGATTATATATGTACAGGATTATTCAGCTTTGTCACTAGACGATGGTCAGCTTTGTTGAAAAATGATGGAGAGCATATGCATGTTTTTTGGAGTAGTGTCTAGCACCAAATAGGCTAAGGGCCCCCCGGAGTGAGTTCTTTTCTGCGGGATTTAGGGATTCCTGTCTTTAGTCAACCCTATGCCTCAGAACTACGAGTCAACGTAGGTATGATCAAATTATTTGGGACCTCCTTTAGAGCTTTCCCCTGCCACAAGGGGCCTTCAGTTTGATATCGATATCACGGTAGCGTATTTAGCCCTGGCAAGGCTTTAGACGGCTCTACCCACTTGAGTGTAATAGTCGGGACCACGTACACTCTATTGTAGTAATGTCGTTTATATGACGAGTCTCCGATTGTTCCTTATGATTTCGGTTATGCATGTTTATCATTCATGAAATATATATATATATATATATATATATATATTCTAAAGTAGGTTTGACCCAATGTTCAGCTTTACTTATGATTTATCAGATTTCAGTTTTGGATCATTTGATTCAGTTATGATGTTCAGTTATGTTCAGTTATGTTCAGTTCATGATTTCAGAAAATAACATGCAAGTCCTACTCTCAGATCCTTATCTTGATTATGTTTCATGTTATGCATGTTTTAATGATTTTACTTACTTAAGAGGTTTTACTTACCTTGCATACTCGGCACGTTCCACGTACTGACCCTATACTCTTATGCTGTATCGTTTTATGATACAGGCTCCGATCTTCAGATTCAACCCAGTCACTAGCCAGCTTCTGGAGTTACCATCCAGTCTCAGTTGGTGAGTCCTCATCTCTCGAGGACCCTCCCTTATCAGTTGTTTCTTTGCATTTTCAGTTTCAGACTTAGAGAGTTAGTTGGGGTCTTTTCCCATCAACTCATCAGACGTAGAGGCTTTTCAGACCTAGATTGTATTCAGATTCAGACTCACGTTGTATGTTCTAATGTTATATTATGTTTAGATTTCTGCTATGTTTATTATGATAAATCTTCCGTTTTATTGATTGAGTAGATGTATGTTCATGCCATGGGTCGACTTGGAGTCTCTCGGGGCTCCTTGTCCCGTGTCTCAATCCGGGCCGATGTTCGGGTCGTGACATTCATACTGCTGAACTTCTGCTCAGGCATAAGTTCATGTTGTTGAATTTATGCCTCAAGGAACATATTCATGTTGCTGAACTTATGTCATATTACTAAACTTATGCCTTTGATGCATAAACTATATGAACTTATGTCCTGAGACATAACTAGTGACAATATTTATGCCTTGCAATCTTTTTCTTAGGGGGCTATCTAGGGAGTGGGTGTTTGGAAAGCCATCTGGTAATTAGAATTGGTGTAATTGCTAGGGTATTAACTACGTCGCCTGGTAATTATACAATATAATAATTACGATAACCTGTTTATTTGTCATAATATAATTACAGTATAATTACAAGCATATTGTTTAGTTGTACAAGTGTAATTACATAGTTAGATTAAAATTTTAAAATAAAAGTTAATTATTAAAAATTAATATTTGATAAATATGTGTCTTTATAAATGATATTAAGTCAGGTATTTAAGGTACAATCTGTCTCTAAAAAATATATTAATTAATAAATATATACTTTAAACTAATATTATAAAAAACAGTTGATATATATTTTTAAATTAATAATATTTTAATTTAATTAATTATAAAAACTAAAAACCATATTTTTTATGAATATCACAGAAGGATTTTTGACAAAAACATTAATATTATAAATAAAATGCCATAAATTATTTAATTATTTGATAGAAATAATTTATCAATGCTAACTAAATAATTAATGACATGCAGTGTGAAATAACAAGTCAATACTACTAAAATAAACAAACTAGAACCGAAATATAGCATAAATTTAAAATTAAGAAAAAAGTTAATATAATACTTTATGTGAAATTCAAACATAACTTAAAAAAAGTTTCAATATAACTTAATTAGATATAATTCAAAAGAAAAGAAAAAACATAATTCTATAACATCATTCAACAGTGAAAATCTATGTTAATTCAAAAACTAGAATAATAATGCATTTATGTTAAATGAAGAAAATAAAAAATGAACAATTACATGAAATCACGAGAAGTAAAGGTTGAGAAATAAGAAGAAAGGAAATGAAAATAACGTAAAATAAAAAATATTTTTAAAAAATAAAAAACTTAAAATAAAAAAAAAGATAGAAATAAAGAAAAAAATTAAAATAAAAAAGAAGAAGAAATTAAAAAGTAACCCTGAAATTAAATCATGTAATTACTTGTAAGTGTCACCTTCCTCTAAAAATTAGAGAGTGTAATTACTCTTTTTCAATTAAACTCAATTTATTGCTGACTATGCAATTACTTGACCAAACAAACAGATCAAAATATATAATTACAACTCATATATATTCAAATTTAATTACCAAATGACATTCTAAATAGAATCTTAAAATTAAAAGAAACAAATATCAAAAATCACAAATTTAAAAAGCAAAAAAAAAAAAAAAAATCACATCAATTACAGCAGTGAATTTCAAACTTGTAAAGGTCTTTGGGCCAACTTTTCTCTCTTGTTTATGTGATGTAAAAAAATTTATGAAAGAACCCAATTCCCGCTCAAAGTGGACGGAAATACCGACACTCCTGACTCTTGACTCCTGAATCTAATGCCTCCCTGGCCCTGCCGCCGCTACCTAACGGTGAAATAATCCCATGGACGACGTCGATATCTTATTTGCATGCTTCAAATGCGGCGTTTCTCCTCCTCGTAATCGCTCTTGCCTTTACTTATCAATTACAGTTCAATTATTCAAAACTTCTTTTTTCTCTTTTGCTTTTTTTTTTTCCTTCTCCAGTGGCGTAAACCTTTGAAGAATGGCATTTCGATGCGAAAAATAAAATAAAAAATGACTGGTATGAAATTTTCCTAGTCGTCAAAAGTTTCTCTCTGTCGAAATTTTGGTGAAATTTGTTCTTTTCTAGTTTGCTGTTGCACGACTAGTCAAAGAGTTGTTTTGAATCGCCTAAGATCTGTCCTTATATTTTCTCGGACTAATACTGGTAATATCTGTATATTGCGTGTCAGAAATGTTTTACAAGGCGTGGTCTACTTATAAAACATGTGGCTTAATAGCTGGTAGGAAACCAATTTGAACTGCTTCAGTTCAGCACCAAAATTTGGAAAGTGTAAGGATTGGGAATCGGCTAGGGCTGGATTAAAATCAAGCAATGTTATAATGACAATAACAAAGACAATAGCAACGGTAGGTAAAGAAAACAAAAGGAGGCACAGAGTACAAAATTAGAGATTGAACTCTAATTAGTCCCAAAAATATATTCCAAGAAAATACCTGGCAATTATCACTCACAAAGAAGAGTTTCACTCAGAGTCTTTCCCAACTCAAACTCTATGGAATATAATAAACTTTCTATTACAAAGAGTACTCAAGATGAGTTTCTAACAATTTGGGGATGATTCAAATGAAGGAAGAAGAACAATATTTATCGGGAAAAGTACTGGTCCCAATTAAAGAGAAGAATAAAAGAAAATACTTTTGTTCTTTGGCTCAAAGCTAGAATGTTTTGGCTCCAATAATAGATGACCATCACAAGTATTTTGCATATGGCCAAATTTAGGTCATATCTTATAGAAAGCATCAAACCTTAACTTTTTACACATGGTGCTGTTTAGTCTGGTTTCTTTCTGATCTTTAGGCCATAAAAGAAAAAAAATAGAAAAATATTTTAAAGTGTGCTACAACTATGCCTTCACTTGCTGTTTGACCCCATTTTAAGTGAACTTTAATTTTGATATTTCTCCAGTTTGTGGTTGTTAATTGTTTCTTATACAAATTTTAGAATCAGCAATAAGAGAAAGGAAAAAGGGAAAGCAGACTGTGAAGCAAAATGATACATTGGAAAAGCTATCAACATCTTCAGAAAACTTTTCATCAAGATCAAAGGGAAAGAAGGTCCAAAATGCAACAGATGTTGAGCTCTGCCTACAGAATGTACATATTGCTTTTGTTCGTTTCTGTTTCGTTTTTCCATACTTTCATGGCTCCTTTTTTTTTTTCCCATTGATAATAAGCTTCACTTTCTTAATTCACATAGTTCCTTAATTTACAAGTATTAATTGTCAAGCACATCCATGCCCTATAACACAGTTGGATGAAAACTAGTAACTGAAATTTGAAGATTCTTCTTGTAGATTGGTTCATCAACAGCAAAGACACAAAGTCTTAAGAAGGAACCGCAGTTCTCTCCCCTTGTATTTTATGGTTCTCCACATGGAGTTCCTCCAAAAAGACCAGCTCGTTTGTTGCGGCTGTTGAATGAAATCCGTGTAGATTTTAATGAGCAAAACAAATTAAGGTAATAGAAAGCGATTCTTTTATCACTTTTACCCACTACTGATGGTTAAGTATTTCGCTTTTTTCCTCAAGAAGTTTAATATCTTGCTTTTCTTTTTTCAAAAAAAAAAATGTATTCTTCCTTGTGTTTAACCAGACAAGATATATGGGCCACCTTTCCAAGGCAAGATGAAGCGATAAAGTATGCAAAAGAGCAAATTGATGCTCGTGTTTTCTGTTATCAGGATCATGTGAATGGTCAAAGAAGATTCCTTGTGTCCACGTATAAAGAGTTCTGGAGGAGGTAAGTTTTCTCGGCTGTATCTGCATTAAAATATGTAAGAAGATTATACCACCCCCATTGTCCTAAACTTTGTGTTTATAATTTTGATTAGGTACGAAAATATGAATCCTAAATTTCGGCACCACTATGAAGTAATCCAGGAGGTAATCATTTGTAGTTTTCCTATCAAAACAATAAACAAGTGCATAGATATGAAAATTATTATCAGGTGCTGCTACTGCTGATAAATATAACTAGGTATCACAGTAAAGAAGTGCATAGGAGGTTATCTTTTGTAGTTTTCTTGTTATAAGAATTGCATAGTAATCCAGGAGGTAATCTTTTCAAATTTATCACCAATATGGAATGGCTTAGTGAATGTTCATTCCGGAATCTTTTGAAATTTCCTTGATTTTGCCACATGATGAATTTACGTGCACTTTTATATCCAAAGATTACTTGGGATCATAGTATACTAGCTTTGTATGTGTGTGTGTGTGAGAGAGAGATGCCACCTTTATCTGATTAATAATAAAGAAAAAGAGCCGCTGCAGATGTCAAACTGTTATACCCTATTTTCAGGGATTGCCATGCCATCTCTACTTTGATCTGGAGTTCAACAAGAGAGAGAATGCAGATAAAAATGGAGATGAAATGGTTGACCTTCTGATACAGGTCATATTTGATGCAGTCAAGGAAAAGTATTGTCTTGAAGGAAACAATGATTGGGTTGTGGAGCTTGATTCCTCCAATGAAGGTAGGATGTTTAATGGATGGTTCTATCTAGTATTTCATCTTTGCAATATGTTGTTAATTTGATATGTAGGTATGGATGTTTATATTATTGTCTGTATATATGTATATTTTATTGGTGAACGACCAGCCCATTGATTGCCGCTGTTGCACAAGTACTTTTCTCACAATAGCCTAGTGCATGGTGTTGTTCGTCCACTCATTTCTTTGGTAATAAGCTAGAATATCTGGTATGAAAGCCTTGTAAAGTGTACAAAAATTTGAATTCAGCTCATCCTTATGCAAGTGAAATTAGGATTCCACTTGGCAATATGGCAAAGAGAACTTCTTTGACTAAAGTGGAACATTGGGAATGATGCACCTATATGTCACTATAATATTTGTCCACTTGCGTGTCCCTTACTAACTTGTTTTATTACCTGCATCATTATTTGGTGACTAATGAATACCTCTGTGATATAAAAGAGAAAATGAGAGGAAAAATACCTCTGTGAAACAAAAGAGAATATGAGAAGAACTCATCTTGATTATTCCCTCAAGATTTTGGGGTTTAAATACCTACATTTACATGTCCTAAAAAGGAGAGGACATCAATACCTAATTACAATTTGAGTAAGTTAAGCTACCTACTATAATTATGCACATTCTAGAATATTCAGAAAGATTCTACCACTCTCTCTTAGCTAGTGCATACAAATTATATGTACCAAATTTGCTATATATTTAACTTATTCTGGGACTGGTTAGGGACTTGGTGATATGTCTGCAAGCCGATCATTTGACCGCACAAACCTCGTGACGATGTCTCCTGAGAGTATCTTCCTCTGACAGAATGATAATCAATCTCTATGTGTTTAATCCTCTCGTGAAACACTAGATTCCATGCAATGCAGACTGCAGCTTCATTATTGCACACAAGTTCCATTTCTTTAATCTCTCCAAATTTTAACTCTTTCAATAGATGCTTAATCCAAATGAGTTCACATGTCGCCACTGCCATAGCCCAATATTCTGCTTCTGCACTAGACTTAGCAACCATATGTCGTTTCTTACTTCTTCAGACACCAAATTTCCCCCAACTAAGACATAATATCCAGAAGTGGATCGTCTGTCAGAGGGTGATCCTGCCTAGTTTGCGTTTGAATATCAAACAATTTTCTCATGTCCTCGTCCTTTCCCTAGAGCAGAGTTTATATACTTTCTTCGTCCCAATTTATGTGACACATTTTCCTTTTTAATCAGTCCAAAAAAGAATGACACATTTTTATATTTTAGTAACAAGTTAACTTTAAATACCCATTTCATCCTTAATGAGATGATTTATAGCTACACAAACATTTATGATCTGTTTTAGACCACGAGTTTCAAAAGTCTTCCCACATTTCTTAAACTCTGTGCCTAGTCAAAGTACATTACATAAATTGGGACGACGGGAGTATCGAAGAAAGCAAATAACTGCTTTCCAATGATTTTCACATGGAGAATCCAAAAACCGACTTACAACACTAACCGGGAACACTATATCAGGTCAAGTCACAATAAGATAGTTCAACTTTCCTACCAGCCTCTTGCATCTTCCAGGATCACTAATGGGCTCCTCCTGACCTGGTAGGAGCTTAACATTTGGGTCCATTGGAATATTAATAGGCCTACAATCCATATCCTCTCAAGAATATCAAGTGCATACTTTCTCTGTGAAATGACAATTCCTAATTTGGATTGAGCAATCTCAATGCCCAAGAAGTACCTCAGTCAACCAAGATCCTTAGTTTGAAAGTGCTTAAAAATGTGATTTTTCAATTTGGTAATTCCCTCATCATCATTACCCTTGATGACTCTGTCATCAACATAAACCACCAAGTATATGCACAAACCTAGAGCAGAGTGACGAAAAAACATTGGATGATCAGCTTCACTTTGTACCATGCCAAATCTGTGAATTAAATCATGCTAAATTTCCTGAACCATGCTCGAGGAGACTGCTTCAGGCCATATTATGCTCATCGTAGTCTACATACCATGTTACTAGAATCCCCCTGAATAACAAAACCAGACGGTTGCTCCATATATAACTCATATTTGAGATCTCCATGAAGGAAGACATTTTTTTAATATCCAACTAGTAAAGAGGCCAATGACGAACAACAATCATAGATAAAAAGAGATGGATTGAAGCAATCTTAGCCACAGGAGAGAAGGTCTCACCATAGTTGTGACCAAAAATCTTTGTATAACCCTTGGCTACTAGTTGAGCCTTTAAACAATCAATTTGTCCTTTAAAGCCAACCTTCATCGTATATACTCACTGACAACCAACAATAGACTTACCTAGAGGTAGAGGAACGAGCTCCCAAGAACCACTAGAGGGGAATGTAGACATCTCCTCAATCATAGCTTATTGTCAGCTTGGACGAGAAAGAGCTTCACCTACAGTCTTAGGAATAGAAACAGATGATAGTGGTGATATAATGGCAGAACGGGCTGGTGACAAACGATTGTAGCTCAAATGAGTATAGATAGGATAAGGGTTACAAGTAGAACGAATATCATTCCAGTGGCAATGGAAGAACTCTGTAGACAAGTCCGTAGCAGGTAAAGACTCTGATGGCTAGTGTCAATTATCTGGGCCAGATGAGGAGCAAGAATGACGGTCATAAGTCAATAGTGGTGGAGGTGAAGCTTATGAAGATGGAGCTGTAGAAGCTGAAGTGGAAGGATCAACTATGACGGGACCCCCAAAAAATGGAATTGGTAGAACCTCGGAGGTGCCTAGATGTTTAGCAGAAGGGGATGTAAAGTAGGGCTGATCTTCAAAGGAAATAATGTCAGCCGAGACAAGGTATAGCTGGATGTCAAGTGGAAAACAACGATATCCCTTGTGTACCCTCGAATAACCGAGAAAGATACACTTAAGAGCACGAGGAGCCAATTTATCTTTTCCCGAGTGAGGATATAGACAAAGGATTTACTCCCAAAGACACATGGTGAAAGAGAAAACAAGGTTGATTGAGGAAATAAAATAGAGTGTGGAACATGATTTTGAATAGCGGAGGAAGGCATACGACTAATCAGATAACAAGATATGAGAACTACATCCCTCAAAACACAAAGGAACATTTGCTTGTATAGTAGTGTGTGTGTAGTCTCAACAGCATGCCTATTTTTCCTCTTTGTGACCCTATTTTGTTATGTACTATATGGACGAGATGTCTGATGAAGAATTTAGGGAAGACATGAATTGTTGAAATTGAGATGACGTGCACTACGAAAAGTGTGAATGGAAACACGAAACTGGTTTTGTATTTTCGCACAAGAAGTTTGAAATATGGAAAATAAATCAGAACAATCTTTCATTAAGAAAATCCAAGTAGACCTTGAGTAATCATCAATTGAACTAACAGAATACTTAAAACACAACATGGAACTAACTCTATTAGGACCACAAATACCAGAATGAACTAAATAAAAAAGAGACCGCACGATAATTGAGACTACGTGGAAAAAGTAGTTTGGGTGTGCTTCCCAATTGACACGACTCAGAATCTAACTTAGACAATTTTGATAAGCCAAGTACCATCTTTTGAAGTTTGGGTAAACTAGAGTATCCCAATTGTCTGTTGATTTAATCTGTAGAGTTGGAGATCCAAACAAACTGTAGTAGAGGTGAGAGAGTTGAGATAATAAAGTCCATCTGACTTACGCCCTTCGCCAATCATCCTTCCTATGGTCCTGTATATCAAAGAAGTCATTAAAGAGTGAGATAAAACAATTTAAGACGTTAGCGAAACGACTGATTGACAGAAGGCTAAAGGGACAACAAGGGACAAAAAGAACATTACTCATGGTCAAGGAAGGTAAGGGATTAGCTTGTCCGACTGCAGTTGCGAACCATTACCTAACATAACAGTGGGAAGGGACCGAAAGTAAGTAATATTAGACAATAAAAATTTGTTACTAGAAATATGGTTAGAAGCGCCTGGGTCTATGACCCAAGGATGAAGGACCAAGTGTGGTGGACTGTGAGATACAAGCAGCAAGATTATTTAACAACGAAGCTATTAATGGAGATATCTGCTTATTCGCCTGATACCGAGGAAGTGATTGCATTCTACCTTAGATAAAGAAAATAGATGATTGGTTGGATTACAAGTGGATTTAGTTTGAAGAACATGAGCGTTCTTTGGTTTACCATCATACCATGTAGAGAATAAAACGCATTACAGGTATGGCCCAATTTGTTATAATGACTACACCTTGACCTAGGTTTCCCAAGAGCGGCTTTCATGTTGATTTCCAGTCTAAAATGCACCCAGTCGTAGTAATCAAGCAAATAAGTCATCCACAGCAGGAACAACGGTGAGCTAGCCAAAATTTGATTTTGTACACAGTCAAAACCTGATGGAATTCCAACAAGTGTAACACTATAAACATCTTCTCATGTTGCTCCAATTGTTTTTCAACACTTGGAATTGCAGGCATCAACTCATTTAATTCTTCCACAACTGCCTTAACCTGTCCAAGATAAGTAGACCTATCTGAATCTTGCTTTTTAAGGTTAGTCAACCGAAAAATCACATTATAAAAGCGGGAGATATCATTTGTGTATAGCCCATGAGCTTTTTTTCCAAACTAAGAAGCAAGTTTGGAACGGTTGGAACAATTTCATCTACTTTGAATCAATAGATTTCCATAAAAGACTACACAATAGAGCATCAATCCTTTCCCATTTGCCCCTATCTTTTTCCTTAATATCCATATCCTGTTTAACCAAGTTAGTAATATCCTTAGTCTGTTTAACTAAGTGATCCTGAACACCTTATCCCTTGCTCAATAACTGAATAGAGAGAGACCAAGATAAGTAGTTTGCACCACCTATCAGAGCTTCTATGGTAATACCATGGTTTTGGTTGCTGGAGACCATAGGGCTAGTGCTAAAAATATCTGATCTGAGATACATATGATGGGCCAAAGCAAAAATTAGAGCAAATACCAAATATATGGTAGTGTGGATGTTACCAGATTAAATTGTGGCCTGAGACAGAAAAAAGGTCGCCGGAATCTGAAAAAAATAGGGCAACTGCCTGAAAAATCAGATCTGATTGCTGGAAAGTGGTTGGAATTAGGTGAAAATTGTATTGGTAGGCTCAGAAAAAGTAGGTGATCCTAGCTGGAAAAGAGAAAGTGGCCGGAACTGTGTTCACGCTCTGGCATGTGGGCAGAACTCGCCAAATTCTCCCTGATCTGATCGCCGTGTGGGGTGTCAGACGGTGGCGGAGCTGATTGGCTGGGTTTTGTTCGCGCCGGAGTTCCGATTCTCATGGTGGTGTTGGTTTGACCGCAACACCCATGAAAACGAGATTCTCTTTAAACGGCTGTGAGTTTGCCAGAAAATTTCTTTTGAGTTTGAAATTTTCTTTTCCTATAAGTTGTTGGCCTTAACCAAAGCTCTAATACCATGTGAAATAGAACAGAAAAAATGAGGAACTCAGCTTGATTATTCCCTCAAACTATGGGGGTTTAAATAACTACATTTACATGTCCTAAAAAGGAAAGGAAATCAATACCTAATTACAATAAAAGTAAATTAAGCTACCTACTATAATTACACATATTCTAGAATATTTACCAAGATTTGAACAGCTTCTGAAATGGGATTTTAGATGTCATATTGAAGAATAACTCTCTTTGGCACACCTTACTCTTGTGAAATTTGGGAACTCTTTCCTTGCTTATTTCGCGACTTGATTTTCCTATGTGATATTCACAGGAAAATGTTCTCTTTCTGTGGAACACCTTTTCATTAGATATCATGCTGATTTTCTAGCATCTTCCTGTTGATGCACAAACATATTAACAAAGCAGAATCTGCATTTAAAACAGGAAGCCGTTTTAGGAAAATATGATTATTTTGTAGATGAAGTTTCTTTTGGTGGATCGAGTGGGACACACAATTTGAACTGCAGTAAATAGTAGTATATGGGAGAACTATCACAGGATCTGATGCAGAATACTTCTTTGCTATATCAATAAGATTGTACTACGACTTTTCTTCATTATTATAATCAATATTAATGTAAAGTTTTGCTGGCAGAAAAATTTTCTCGTCATTTAATAATCCGATTTCCAAAAGCTGCTTTCAAGGACAACTTGCATGCAGGTGCATTTGTTACCGAGGTATCATACTCATCGATTCATCCCGCTTAGGTCTTGTTTAATTTCAGTTATCAATTTGTGCAGGTTATGTTTTAGGCGTTCGACTTGTATCTCACTATGTTTTGATTAATTCTTATGTCTAACAATATGTGCATTGTTCATATATTTTTCGGAAGAATACTACTACAAATGATTGGTCATTATCTTTTTTCTTATTCTCTTCTTGAATGTAAAATCAGATATCAGTTTTGTGCCCTATTGTCAGATATGTTCAAGGATCAGTAGCATAAGTGAATCTGATGGAAGATTTAGAAAGCTTTTTGTCTCAAAGGATTCAAGCTCAATTGATATTCCATTTCAACTGTTTGTGGATAAAGCTGTCTACTCTAGAAATCGCTGCTTTCGCGTAGCCTTGTCATCTAAAGCAGGGAAGAGTTCTGTGCTTCTGCCAAGTGGACGTTTTAAATGTAAGGACATGGTATGCAACTTCTTACTCTGATGGTGTTAATTACAGGTTGATTATGTTAGTTGGTGACAATTTGTCTTCTGCGTGAATGATTTAATAGTCAATTAACTAGGTGATTGTGGTAACTTGTACTGTTATATCAATCTCAGTTTTAGCTATTAAAAAGATTTGTGGTAATAACTGATGATGATAAAAGATCTATAGCATTTAAACTTAAATGCATCTAAAATTAAACCACATAACTACTAGGATCTTATTAACATGTTATTTAGTATTGTGCTTCATGTACATATCATCGCTCCACTTGCTTACTGCTTAGAAGCATTCTACTAACTCTTTTCTAAAGGTAATTTATCAAAAGTCACAGATCTCATTAAAAGCCATGTCACTGAAACCCTCTGAACAAGCTGATTTTTAAACTTTAATGGAAATATATAATTAATAATAGTTTCCATCTTACTGTCTCTTTCTGGAGCTTTAGTTGCTAAACATTTTCTGGTAAAATTGTCAAAATAAACAAGTGCGACACCCCAAAACCTTGGTGGGACAGACTGGTACCCGATGCCTTAACCTTGACCGAGCGTACCAACATTACATGCATTAATAAACGTGACATGTACATAGTTGCTGAAATGAAACTTTTCATAAACATTTCATGTTTCATAAAATGTGAAGTTTATAATTACAAAATTATAGCCATATAAGCCATGCAAGACCACAATAGAAATGACAAAAGGAACATGCCATAATTTATTGTGTCTAGGGAGCTTATATGACTTAATGAATAAAAGAAATGCAGTGACACGGCTCTGACTATACCCAAAAGAATATGCAAGTTTGTATTATCAACAAAATGCCCCCGTCAATAAGTGGCACTCACCAAAAGAGAAGAGGATGGGGGATGTGCCTAACGAGGATTCACACCGCTTTGAATATCTGTACATGCATCTACAGTAATGATACATCACCCCGATAAAAAAGATGTGAGTGCATAATGAAGAGTACTCATGTGATTCAAAGTTCCATCATATGAAATAGGACAAGATAATTCAATTAAAAGCATGGAGAAATACTATGCAAGTCTCAAACAACTACATTTGAATAAAAATCAATACCAAATTTGAGCTTTAAGTGAATATATCATTTTAATGGAAGATCCTAATCATTGACATATACATTAGCCACCATTTATACCTCGTGGTGCTTCGACCTAAGCCCGAAATGGATTGGACATCTCACCATGATGATGCGTGGATATTGACAATTTGGTAGCATTAGTAAACCCAACCAAAGTGGCTATCTAATCGTCCAAACCAATGGAAATGACCATAGTCCTACACCGGAACGTGTAGCTTTGGGTATTTTGCCCTTTTTTAACAACTACCTTCTTAGTCATCTATGGATACTCCCAAAATATTTTTATTTCATTTTGGCGCCTTTGCCAATTTTGGCGTCACTAGCACCTTCTGCTTGTGGACTTCTTCCTTTAGCTGGAGCAAGGTGGGATCTTTGTACAAGCACACTTCCCTCTTCAGAGTATAGAAGACGAACTCCCAAGCGTGAGAGTCTATGCACATCCTTAGCCAACTCTTTCTTTCCTTCCTCTATGTGGGCTGTATTGCCCATAGACTGCCTACTAAGAGCATCAACAACCACATTTGCTTTACTCGGATGGTAGAGAATGCTCATATTGTAGTCTTTAAGCAATTCGAGCCATCTCCTTTGTTTGAGATTCAGCTCCCTCTGGCTGAAAACATACTGAAGATTCTTGTGATTTGTGAATATGTCAATATGCTCACCATAAAGATAATAACGCCAAATCTTTAATGAAAATACTACCGCTGCCAATTCAAGGTCATGAGTCAGGTATTCTTCTTGTGGACCTTAAGCTGTTTGGAAGCATAAGCTATAAACTTACCGTTCTGCATCAATAAACAACCAATGCCCACTCTAGACGTGTCGCAATACACAACAAAACCCTCTGTACCCTCTGGTAGGGTCAACCCTTGGAGCAGTAGTCAAGCGCGTTCTCAATTCCTGGAAGCTTTTCTCACAAGCTTTTAATGTTGAAACTTAACCTTCTTTTAAGTCAACTTAGTTAGCAGGGCAGCAATAGACGAAAATCCTTCTACAAACATTCTGTAATAGCCAGCTAGACCTAAGAAACTTCTAATGCCTGTCGGGATAGTGTGTCTGGGCCAACTCTTTACAACCTCAATCTTCTGGGAATCAACTGAATACCCTTGCTGGTAGACTATGTGGCCTAGGAATGCCACCGACTTCAACCAAAATTCGCACTTAGAAAACTTGGCGCACAACTCACGGTCCTTAAGAGTCTGAAGAAATATTCTGAGATCACTAGCATGATCCTCTTCACTTCTGGAGTAGAGCAGGATGTCATCGATGAACATATCCAGATATTACTTAAACACTCTGTTCATGAGGTCCATAAATGCTGCAGGAGCATTAGTCAAACCAAAGGACATGACAAGAAACTCGAAATGACTGTAAGGGGTTCTAAAAATTGTCTTTGGAATGTCATTTTCTCTAACTTTCGACTGATGATAGCTTGATCTGAGGTCTATCTTGGAGAAAGTGGCGCCTTGAAGTTGGTCGAACAAGTCATCAGTTCTAGGAAGGGGATACTTATTCTTGATGGTGACTTTGTTCAACTGGCGATAAGTACCATCTTTCTTATGCATGAAGAGGATTGGAGCACCCCAAGGTGAAACACTCGGGCGAATGAAACCTTTATCAAGAAGATCTTTTAACTGCTCTTTCAACTCTTTTAACTCGGCTGGAGCCATTCAATATGGTGGAATAGAGATAAGCTGAGTTGTAGAAAGAACATCTATTCCGAAATCTATTTCTCTGTCAGGAGGGATTCCGATAGGATCATCTAGAAAGACCTTTGGGAACTCATTTACGACATGAACTGACTAAAGGGTTGGCGTCCCAGCATTAGAGTCTCTAACTCTGACTAAGTGATAGATACACCCCTTAGAAATTAACTTCTAGCTTTAAGATATGAAATAAAATGACCCTTAGGCATAGCAGGACTACCTTCCCAAACTAAGACTGGCTCATTGGGAAACTGGAATGTAACCACTTTGGTTCTATAATTAAAGGTAGTAACAAGATGATAACCAATACATCCTCATAATGACATCAAAGTCGACCATCTCTAACTCACCTAGGTCGGTCGTTGTGGCTCTATAATCCATCGTAATCGTACAACCCCTATAGATTCGTTTGACAATGATTAACTCGCCAACTGGAGTTGATACAGAGAATGGCTCACATAATCATTCAAGTTTTAGCCCAAACTTCTTAGCAACATAAGGGGTCACATAAGACAACGTGGATCCAGGATCCATTAGTACATAAATATCGTAAATAAGGCACCTCCCTTTGTGTATGACGCGTCAGTTCATCTATCACTAAGGAAAATAAAAGCGGGCTAAGAGCTGATCCTTGGTGCAACCCCATCATGAGTGAGAAATGTTCTGGATCTCCACTCACTGTCCTTACCCAGGTCTTGGGTACTCCTTTAGCGTCCAAACATCTCCATAGAATCCCCCCAAGGACTTTTTCATAAGCTTTTTTTGAGTCAATGTACACCATATGTAAGTCCCTCTTCCTCTCCCTCAATGTACACCATATGTAAGTCCCTCTTCCTCTCCCTATATTGTTCCACCAACCTCTTCGCGAGAAGAATAACTTATGTAGTCGACCATCCCGTCATAAATCCAAATTGGTTCTCGATAATCAATACATCCCTCCGCATCCTAATCTCCACCACCCTCTCCCAAATCTTCATAGCATGGCTTAGCAACTTGATTCCCCTATAATTGTTACAATTTGAATATCACCTTTGTTCTTGTACAATGAGATCATTATATTCCACCTCCATTCTTCGGGCATTTGAGACGTCCTAAAAATGAAGTTAAACAACTTAGTTAGCCACCCCAGATCCACCTCGCCCATGCTCTTCTGAAATTCCATCGGGATCTCGTCTGGCTCGGTCGCCTTCCCTTTCTCATCTTACGAACTGCCTCCATAACCTCCTCAGACCTTATACCTCTACAAAACCCAAAGTCTCGACGACTCTCTGAGTGTTATAAATCTCCCGACACAATATTCCTGTCCTTTTTTTTGTTCAAGAGTCTATGGAAGTAAATTTGCCATCTTTGTCTAATGTGTGCCTCTTCCATCAATACTTTTCCATCTTCGTCTTTGATGCACCTCGCTTGGTCCAGTTCTCGGGCCTTCCTCTCTCTTCCCTTGGCGAGCCTGTACAACTTCTTTTCCTCGCCTTTGTTCGGTGTTCTTCATATAAGCATTCAATAGCTGTCGTCTTAGCTGCTGTAACTGCCAATATCGCCTCCATCCACGCCACTTTATACTTCTCCCTATTTCCTCTCTTCTCCTCCTTGTCTTTGCTCTCCATCCACTCAACGTAGGCTACCTTGGCTTCCATTTTTCTTTGGACTGCTCCATTCCACCACCAATCCCTTGGTGTCCCCTAATGTTACACCTAGAGACCCTCAATACCTCTCTAGCTACTTCCTTGATGCAATTTGCCGTCCTATCCCTCATACTGCCTGCATCCCTAATTCCCCATTACTCCCCAAGCCCCCATTGCCGCCATCAACTTCTCCCCCATCTCCTGAGCTTTGGCCATAGTCAAACCACAACATTTGATCCTCGGTAGCTCATGCAAGGTCTCCTTTTCCTCTTCCTTCTTATCTCTAAATCCATACCAAGAGCTTGTGTCGAATTGTCAAATACTCACTCGGGATAACCTTGCAGTTCTTACTGTCATGCCCCAAAATCATGGTGGGGCGGACCGGAACTCAGTGCCTTAACTTGCCCGAGTGGACCAACTCTATGAAAATAAGATATCATAAGCACCACCATATGAGAAGAGGATATATGAACTAAGCAATATTTGAAAGAGGCTTCCTTAATACACCACAGAAGATATGAAATCCCAAATATGAGTTTAACAAAGTAGCTCCCAAGGATGATCCATTATACACAATAAACCAAAGACATGATCACAGGTCTATGAAGCCTCTAGAGATCCTATTAATAGCAAAAAGGTCGGGGCAGGACCCTGACATAACCAAAACACTTATATACATGCTAGGATTCTCTAAAAAAAACCTTGCCTGATGAGAAAGAGGCTCACCAAAAGTAACAATGCTGGAGGCAGTGTTCAGGGAAACGTGAAGCAGAGAAAAACGATAAGGCCCTGCTTCGCTTAAAGCGTGAAGCATGAAGCGAAGCACTCGCTTCATTGAAGTGTAGCGTAATTTTAAAGAAGAAAGACCAAAATAAATAGAGAATATATATTAGCAAAGGTTCAAATTGAAAGCTAAAAAGTTGATACCACAAAATACAATAAGACAAACAAAATCAAAGTTATTAATGGTTCAACAACTATTTCTTGTTCGTCTAAATCTCTACTTCTAGATTGTCAAAACTATTTCTCCCTTATCATTATATTGCTCTTCATCTTCTTCAACTCCATCATCATCTTCCTCAACTTCATCAACTAGGCATGTAGCTACTTCTTTTCCCCTCCTATGTAAGCTTGAAGTACTCCCTCTTAAACCATAATGGTTCTCCTCAACTCTACTTGCCTCTGTAGCAAGACCCCAAGTGAAATCAGAATCTCCCTCAAAAATTGCTTCATCTTCAGCATTCTCAACTCCAGTTAGCCATTTATTGGCATCATGAATATTGTCCAAGCGAATTGGGTCAATTTCATTGTGAACGTTGAACGGCGCTTTAATGTCCTATTGTATTTTATGAACACCAATTCATTGAAGCGCTTTAAGATCAGTCTATTCCTCTTCTTTGTATGAATCTGTAAATAAATATTGGCAAGTAATTAGTACGAGTTTAGACGATTGAGATATAATTTAGTTATCGCAATATACTAAATCTTTCCTCTAATTTCTTACATGTTCAAACATGCTCTAGTTTCTCTCGCACCAGATGAGCTACAAGTTAGACTTAAAACTTTGATGGCGAACTTTTGTAGCTCTGGAGTTTCTGAACCATAAAGCCTCCACCATTCAACTATTAAAGCAGAACAACAATTCAAAAATTAGCAAATATAGATAAATAGCTTAAAAGTTAAAGTTATAACGAAACATAGAAGCTCACGTTCACCTGGTGACTTCTTCTTCTTTGTCTAATAGCTGTTGGTATACCAAGAAGTCCATCAGCACTCCTATAAGCACTAATTTGATCCGTATTTGAATCTTGCACATCTTCATAAACTACCAACTTACCAATGCATTCATGGAATCCCAACCACAATTCCCCATCTAGTAAATCCATATCATTGTTATCATAAAAGAGTGATGGGTTCAAAATATTACCAGCTGCATGCAAAGATGGATGGAGTTGATGCTTCCACCTTCTATCAATGATCTCAAAGACCTTTGCATATTTATGCTCGTCAGAAAATACTTTTCGAATAGCCTCCTTAGCCTTATCCATCGCTTCATCATGGTATCCCATTGATGGTTTTTGCTCACCTAACGAAGAACTTTAATCAAGGGACCACCAATTTTAAGAGCATGAACAACATTACTCCAAAAGGTATAAGAAAGCATTATGTGCAACTTCTTTTCCCACCATTTCTTTTGCAAATTTACTGTTGTTCCATTCTTCCGAAATGAACAAGCTTCTCAAATTGGCCTTTTGTGTATGCATACTATGCAAGGTCAAGAAAGCAGTAGCAAATCTAGTCTTGCCAGGTTTCACCCAGTTTCTTTGTTTAGTGAATCTCCTCATCAAATTCAACAACAAAAGCCTTTGAACAATGTAAGAATGTACCCTTAACTGCCTTAGTGAAAACACCTGTGAAGGGTCTTTCTTTGAAAATGTCACACGAGCTGCACATAGAGTCCAATATATGTAGGGGAACACTCCCTTCAACATATCATCCGCTTTAACATTTTCAACTGCATTATCTGTACCAACTTGAAGAATATTTTGTGCTCCAATCTTCTCTATTATGTTTTGAAACAAGGAGAACATTTTGAGGGCATCAGTAGACGAGTCGCTCGCATCAACAGATTCAAGAAATGAGCTTCCTTTTGGAGAGTTAACTAACACAATGATCATTTTTTAGGTTCTTGCCGTCCACATATCCATCATACTGGAACATCTGAACTTGTCCATTCTACCCGATGATCCTCCACAGGTTTTGTTCCTCCTCCACTTCTTTAGTTAGATAGGTGACACTAACTTCATGATAAGCGGGAGGCTTCATTCCTGGACCACATTGGCCTACGACCTTAATAAAGACTCCAAAAGTGTCAGTATAATTGATACAATTGAAGGGTAGCTCTGCATCGTACAACCACTGTGAAAAGATCGCAACTGTACGGTCCCTCAAAAGTCCCTCAGCAGTATCATGCAAGCTTTTTTTACCATTTTTCCCTGCGCTATCTTCGGGCTAGTTTGGAAAGTAACAATCTAAATACCTGTTGATCCATAACTTGAAGAAACTGATGCGTTCTGTGAATGTTTTTGTGATTTTGAAGGAAATGACAAGTCAGCAGCTTCACCTTCTTCCATTTCTTCATCATCATCATCAAGATTATTCACATCTGGTTAAACATTTGACGTTTTAGATCCTTTTTTCTTCAACATTTTTTTTTATTTCTTCCCTTACAACCTCCGGGGCATATTGTACACCGTGAGATGTCCTTAGAAGTACCAATAAGATGTTTGTGTCGAAAGATACCGCCTTTAGTTATCTTGTCACAAAAGAGACATACAACTGTGGTCTTATTGGTCTCACATAATTTTTTCCCATAGTTCCAAGCCGGGTCAACCATTTTTAATAACTATTACGATTAAAGATAAAACTAACAGCATAACAACAACAAAAAAATAAAACAACAAAACAGAGAAGAAAAAAGAAGAAGAAGAAGAAAGAAGAAAGAAGAAAGAAGAACAAGAAAAACTAGCGCAAAAACAGGGTAAAGAAGAGAATAGGGGAAAAAAGCCCCTAGCTTGAAGGTCGATGGAGAAGCAGGAGAAGAAAGAAGAAGAAGAAGAAAAAAGAAGAAGAAAGTTCGCGTACTTGAAGTTTCGATGTGAAGAAAGAGGAAGCAGCAGACGACCAGACGTGAAAACCCTAGTCGCAATGTGGAGGATTCTACAGTCTGAAATGTCGAGGACTTTGCAGATGGCTTAAGTCGCATTTTTTTTGTTTAAAATAGTACTTTTAAAAGACAGAAAACAAGAAGCGACACTTCTGATGTTCTTCACGCTTCCACCATTGAAGCGTGTGCTTCTGTTAACTGAGTTCGCTTCAAGACCCCATAGCAATATATAGTCTCTTCGCGTCGCTTCACGCTTAAAGCGAAGAAGTAGCCGCTTTCCTGAACACTGGCTGGAGAGATCAACCTAGTGTGGATGTTTGCCAACCTGTGCGCCTATACCTGCAGTGTGAGTATAGCGCCCCCGGCAAAGGGACGTGAGTACATATGAAATAGTACTCATATGATAAGGCAGACAAAATGATATAAAGTAGAATAATAAACAATAGCGAGATGTGCAAACAGGACACAATATTGTGAGGACTAGATGGTACCACTTTGGTTCGTTATGCTTAGCCTTGGAAAGTTATGTACTTTTCTTTTTGCTCTTTGGGAACAATTCTCATTTTAATCTTTTGTAGATTCTTTTAGAAATGGTATCTGCCCCATCCCAACGCCTTTGTGTTGGGCATGGAAATGTCTGTATCTAGGGATGTTATCTGCCACATCCAAGCCTTTCCGCGGTATGAACGTCAGTGCGATGAGGTGGGTCATTATCATGCGTGTTATCTGCCACATCCAAGCCTTTGCGCGGTAAGAACGTCAGTGCGATGAGGTGGGTCATTATTTGCCACGCATGGGGCCTTCCTCCTTTGGATGGAAAGAAATGAAATGGGTCGTTAATTGCCGCGCCCAGGGCATTCGTCCTTTGAACAAAAAATAACTTTATTAGTATTTATCTTATCAATAAAGGTCATTCGTTTGATACATCGTCCATTTGATACATCGTCATTTGAGATTCATGATTTCATAGACATTTGGGAGCATCACATGTTCTCCAGCTTACACATTCTTTAGACTTTGGGGTTACCAATGGAACATTAGATATACTAACATGAGAGATGTACTACACTATCAAGAGACACGAAGAACTTCAATACACTAGGACTTGAGAACCTCATAAGTCATAACTGATGAAAAGTACTTCTAAGAATCGTGAAGTATGGGAGTATTTGCATAACAAGAATAACCTTTGTGAGATGGAGGAATACTCAAGGAAATAGAAGAACAACATTAATACTTAATTAGAGGGTCAAAATACTTCATGGCTCACAATTGTTCAACTCAACATCACGGGGAAACATTCACATTTGATGGGGAGTCATGCTATAGGGGGAAAATGAAGTTTTGCCTTACATACCTTCACAATCGGCTTTTCAATATGACGTTGTAGCCAAAATTCTTTATTAAGGTCAATCTACATGAATAACGAGGATACATATCACATTTGATGCCAAAGTCTCAATTTCTAGCTTAGAGAGGTATTTCCTTAAACATTTGGAGGGAATAGGTTGTTTGAGCCCTCTACGGAGTGTAGCCCAATCTCAACATAATCAACCACACACAACTTAACAAATCACCCACATCCATCCTTGACTCCAAAACAGTCCCCTTACCCTTCAACCCTAGGTTATAGCAAGGACTCATGGTTTTCTATCACCATCCCATGAGTCCTAACCTTGGAGTAGCCATAAAGAGCAAGAAATACTACTCATACAAGGTTTTAGGTGGGGTACTTGCCTTAAAGAATGAGGAGATGTTCACACTTTCAAGCCTTGAACCTCAGATGTTGTTCTTGACCTTGCTAGAGGAGAAAGAGAAGATTGATGTCAATTCTTGAAGAATTCTTGGGGGGAATCGCAAGATCATGGAAGATATTTCTCCTTGCATAGGAGGGGTTTGGAGAGCATTGAGGGCTGTTGAAGTCGAGTTATGTCGAGAAAATGCGGAAAAAGAACCTAACATTTTTATTTAAAGGCTGCTGAAAGGGCTAACTTACACCCTAAAATCGCCTACTTACGGTTAGTAGATTTCATCTGCGGTCCGCAAGTGGGCTTCATAAGTCGACCCCTCCCAAGGCCAGACACTACTTAGTGACTTACGACCGCCTCACATGGCCATCTATGTACCGTAGAATCCATTTACGGTCCTCGTAGGTGTGCTTTGCATGTAGAACCCCCAAATCCGTAGTCACTGGTTAGTGACTTATGGCCATGAATGGCCACTTACGATCCGCAGAATCTGTTTATGCACCGTAGATAGACTTCATGAGTCGAGCTCACGTCACGCAACCCCCTGCACATTTTCACCTTCCCACATACGACTCGTACATTCCATTTACGGCCCTTATGTGGCTCCCGCTCTTAGTAAACAGTGACTCCCTAGTGTCCTAGCCCACTTACGGCCCAAAGTGCGTTCTATAGATGGATTCTGCGGTCCGTATGTTGCAGCTTCCTTTGATGAAAGTCTCGCAGTTAATCCTTAATCACCTTCAACTTCCATATCACTTTCCTAAGCCTACCAAGGTCCTTCGGCCATTGCAAATCCACACGAATACTTACGGGTTGGGTTGAGTCTTGTGACGCTCAATGAGTTAGCCTTGGTACGAACTTACGAGGCGTTACACTTACAAAGACTTTTGTCTCCCTTTCTATGAGAGATGGTAATATATTTGAGTCTTAGCCACCGTGCTTCAGAAGATTACAAAGTAATCCTTCCTTTTCGGAAAAGTCGAGCTAGCTTTCACCAAATCAAAAGCTTTTGCGAAGTCCAAATGTGAGACTCCTCCTTCCTTTCTATCCGTAAAACCAAAGCTGCCATGTACATCATCATAGTCCCTTAGAGTCGACCTAATGTGATCATTGAAATCTCCTCCTATGAATAGCCTATCGCTGAGCGGGATACCTCTCATTACCTCATCCAAATCCTCCCAAAACCGCTTCTTTTCCTCCTCCAAACACATTTAAGGTGCGTAGGCACTAATAATGTTCAAGGTAAGCCCTCCAATGACTAGCTTAATCAACATCATCTTGTAGATCACCCTCCTAACCTCAACCACTAGCTCTTTGAGCTCACTATTTACCAAAATGCCTGCTCCATTCCTAATCCTTGAACCTCCTGAGTACCACAATTTAAACACGTCTATATCTCTAGTCTTAGTTCCCACTCATTTGGTATCTTGAAAACACACTATGTTTATCTTCCTTTTCTTAAGAATCTTTACTAATTCTAGAGACTTCCTGTACACCCTAAACCTAGGCCTGACAGACTGACACTTGGTGCCTTGACTTGCCTGAGCGAACCCTTCTATATGCATGTGAGAGATACATCATTTACACAAAGTTGTGAATAATATAAAAAGCACACGTGAGTCACATATAGTGGAAAACATGGAGGCAAAAATGATCTACAAGCTTTTTCTCATAACATGACATAGGAATTCTTAGAATTAAATACAAGGATGTAAATCCAAATAATAATAACTGTCTGCCTTTAAAACATATGCATGACCTACAAACTCTAGTCTACGAAGCCTCTAATATAGGATATCTGAATAAAAAGCATCAGGACAAGGCCTAGGTGTATCCAAAAGATAAAATATAATGAAACTCGTAAACTGGCCCCGAATAAGAAGGGGGCCTCACCAACTCTGACTGAGTTTAGAATGATACACCCGGCGAGGAAACCTGTTATCTCGAACACATTAATCTGCACAGTGAGATGCGTCGCCTCCAACATAAAAAAGGACGTGAGTGCATACGGAATATTACTCGTATGTAAAGCAGAAGAAATAATATAAAGTGATGACAAGCGTAAGGAAATATATGAAACAAAAGATCTAACCATGGTGACTAATGGATACCTTCTTTGGATTCGTTATACGTGGATTTCATAGATATTATCCTTAGTCTTCGGGAACTCTTGGTAACATTTTTTAGCTTTTGGGAAATACTATACATCATACTCTGGAATCTTCATGCGGGGCATATTTTTCTTATTTATGCACATATACATATCTTATTCTTTGATCCTGGGAGTGAGCTTTCATTCTTGAGGATTCATAGTGCCTTAGCCACTTTGGAAACATTATACATGTCTTTGCTCTTTTGGGAAACGTTATTCTTATCTTTCTTTGTGTCATTGGGGAGATACTACTCTATCCCGAGGCCTTCGTGCTAGGAATGGTCATTTATGTATCTTGGGATGCTATCTGCCACATTCGGGCCTTTGCGTGGTAAGAACGTCAAAGTGACGAGGTGGGTCTTTATCTACCACGCCTGGGGCCTTTGTTCTTAGAACGGTGATGATATCATAATAATGAAATGGGTCATTATCTACCATGCCCGAGGCCTTTATTCTTAGAACGGTAGTAACTTCGATAGTTAATCTTATCAATAAAGATCATTCATTTGGCACTTCATTCTTTGATATTCATGATATTATACACATTCTTGGAGCATCACATATTCTTTATTTTAAACACTCTTTGTATTTAAGGTAGCATCAGGACATTAGGCTTAATTACATAAAAGGAACAAGGAGTGTATAAAAAGATATAGCGAACTTCACTACATGTGGACATAGTAGCTACACACCTCATGAATAGGGAGGATACTCATAAGAAATTATGGACTTTTAGGCATTTACATGATATCAATGGCACTTATGAGATAAGGGGACACTCAAGGAAATACATGGACATAGAAGTATCTAATACGTACATAGATTACAACAATCAAGCTTTTTAATGGAAAAAGATTCAACAAAGATTTCAACAGTCAAGCTTTTTAATGGAAAAAGATTCAACAACCAAGTACTTCATGAATTTAGAAGGTTAAGTTCGTGGGTGCTTAAGGCTCTTGGGGACTTAATTGTATCGGCATTCACTATGGTCTCAATGGAAGCTTGTGAATACAAGGGCTACTGTAAAGTTAGTTCAACTATCTCGCCAAGGCCACTAGACCTTATGTCTAAGAATCTACTTTGGGGGGACTTTAAGAATCATGAGAAGACACTTGACTGAGAATACCAACCATGGAGTTCTCCTATGCGCGCTTATATGGTGATATTTGATAGGATATCGGTCTAAGATGTTGATTTAACTCATGTATTATATTAATGGTAGGGGAAGGAGACACCGGAGTTTAAAATTGGAGTAGTTAAATGAATTTGAATTCTTAAAAGTTGTGAAAGTTATATAGAATGATATTATTACAAAAATGATGCCGAACATGTTGGAACATCCCAAAATGAAAAGACTGTCATCTAATTTGGAATTATAGGATTTTTCTATAGAGCATACAGTCTTTCTTAAACCAGTTATTTTTACATAAAATATATACTTATTCTAATAGCCGGCAGAAGGTGGCTTCCATAAGTGGCAGTTCATGCTTTGAGAAAACATAAGACCCAAAAATGATCAATATGTGCTGCAGTCTGCATCTGGTGCTCCCTATAGTTGCGAGCTGCATTCAGTTAATGTCGCTGCAAAATATATATACATATATATTATTTGAAATGGTAAAGGTTATCACTACAAAATATTCTGGATAAGGAAGTGGGAAGTATGCCCATGGTTGTTAAAAGCGATCTATGAAAACCATTTAGTATGCTTTACATGTGATATGTGATTAATCCCCGAGACTTTTCATCTTATAACAGTCTGAGGAAGAAGTGTTTATGGCATCCTTGATTTGCAATACGGATGCTGATTTTGAGAAGCTACTGATCTGCAAAATGGATCTAGATTGTATGAAGGCCCTTCAATTTGATACAGAGGTAGCTCCTCTTTATGTACTATTTTTTGTAGCACTTAGATTTCCTCACTTCAAAATCTGTTTTTTGTGTTATGGACTTTATTTTAGCTCCTCCTAGGTTTTTATTTTCTTGAAGAACAGAAATAAGTTCAATAATTAATAATATGAAGTCTATCCTGACACCAGTGACAGTAGTCAGATTTAGAGTTGTAACTGCTGCCATCACTTAGGGAAAACCTCCGATTGACTGTATTCTAAAGGGCTCAAAATCATTTTGTATGCAGAGTACCGGATGTTTCCAACAGCATTCTGCTGTTTCACTGAACTTTGATCCAAATGCTTGTGCAAGTGATGATCCTTCAAGAACTTTTTTGATGGGAAAATCACCATTCCCATATCTGGATGTGTTTGTGGAGTCTGTTGCTTCAGTTGGAAATACACCAGGTGACGCCCACAACTTTCAGCTTCTTTAGAGCAGATAAACATGGATGACTTTTATTCCTCTCCTCCCTTCACCCTTTTTCTCTTTTACTGTTTGCATGCGCGCCTTGTTGCATAAAATGGACTGTGCTTGCACATAAGAAGTTTGTTTCTTTTTCTATCTTGTGTTTGACGTTGTCTGTGTGTATATATTGTAATTACTTGTTGCAATTATCTCCATATTTCTTCATAGCAGTTCAATAAATGCATTAGTATATTACTATTTTAAGTGCCCGTTCCTTCATGTTAAAGCTTTGCAAGAAAACCCCGCAAATTGTGAATGGGCTTCCCTTCCTTTCTTATCTTTTTTCTTACTAGATAGGGGAGAGAGCGTTCAGGGGGTATTTCCTAGGTCTCCCCCATTATTTTGGCTGGCTATTGATTTTGACTGTTATCACAGTACTTGTTACTTTTCTCTCTTTTATTTTGTACTTTGATGGGTCATTTGGATCATGGACAAGTCATAAAAAGACTATGACATACGAGGATCATAATATGGTAAATTATAGCCACTTGATAATTGTATTTTTCAGAAAATGTTTGGTTCGTTGTATTAATAGTTAGATATGATGTGTATCAAAAAAATTGAAAATGTGTTTGGTTTTAAATTGAAAATGTGTGTGGCTTTAAATTGAAAATGTGTTTGGTTTTAAATTGAAAATGTTGATTCCAATCATACCCTTGGCCTATATCAAAAAAATTATCCTATCTAGTTTTGTAGTAGTTTAGAAGGAAATTTGGCATTTGCATGATCTAATGGAAGTATTGCTAATACATGTGTTATTATTCCATATGAATTTCAGCATAAAATGATCACTAATTTCAACATGAGTAATGCTAGATTATCAATACATGGATTCAGGGGGAACAAAACATTGTCTATTAATGCATAATTTAATATTGACCTATGGGGCATGTTTCACTCGATTTTTTGGCTTAGCTGGGTCATGCCATGTAGTGCTAGAGATGGATATGAATGCTGGAGTGCATGAAGAGTTGATAAATCCATCAGGTTTATATGGAGAATGGTATCTGCCTATATTTTTTGGTATATTTGGACAAAAAGGAAATGTAGATACTTTAATCCTATTTCAACTCTATTAAAGTTGAAACATAAGGAGTTGCCTGAACCAGCAGATCGATTTGTTTCCTACGTTGACATACATAGTTTCGGGCGTTTGACACTTGGACAAACACCTTCTCGGTTAACTGAACACTACTCCCAAATCATTTTATAACATACGACTCATTGGCTTGTTTCATAAATATAAAGATACACCTGAGCCTAACTCAACCCCAAAAGCTAGCTCATGAGGGGAGAATTGCCCAAGTCCATATAAATAAACCATCAGTCCATTCCCCAATCAATGTGGGAGTCTAACCCACTCTAACACCCCCCTTCACGCCCAGGCCCGAGTAGAGCATGGACCACGAGCCCAAACGGGATTGGACCTGGATCTGATACCATGTAAAGATATAGCACCTGAGTCTAACTCAACCCCAAAAGCTAGCTCATGAGGGAAGGACTGCCCAAGTCCATATAAACAAACTATCAGTTCATTCCCCAATCAATGTGAGATTCTAACCCTCTCAAACGATAAACATTAAATTGTGCGGTTCTTTGGCCCATTATATCCGTTATCATCAAGTCATGAAACATAAGCATAAATGAAAGCTCTTAACAATCATGTAAAGATAAATATAGATAGAATCTTTTAACAAATCATGGATAACATGAAACAACTTGGGTACTATCATTTCATGTATAACATATAGAGAGGAAGTTCTTGAATCTAAATCATGCTCGAGTCAATACAGATTGAAGTTGAATCATAATAGACACATTGATCGTGGAAATAATGAATTGTGAAGAACATGACATTTCAAGAATTGAGGATCTTGATTTACAAGGATTGCCAAACATACCTCGGTTTCTTCCCAACTATCAATAGTTCCATTGGTTCCAAACGTCCATAAGAAACGTTAATCTACAACGTGCAATTCACATACGTCACTATATGACTAATAATTCAAAAAAAGTAAAACGATTTCTATGTTGGGTTGTTGACCCACATGTTTTCTACTCAACACCCGTGGTCCAAGAATAGTTTAACTATGAGATTATATTCAAATATTTCGGTAGAGTTTCCTCTGTAAACTAGTCTATACCAAAACCTGTTAGCCAGCCGGAAACATATGAATGAACCTCACCTTATAGGGCTTCACAACATGTATACAAAGATGGGATGGAGAAGAATAGATATATAAGGCCCATCTTTGGCTGCATCTTAACACGACTTTGTTCTTTATCGATATATAAATACATGAACATACCTTGCTCTTTTTTGCTTTAACTTTCATCTTTATCATTCATCTTCGAGGGTTAACATTAGCTAAACATATGAAACACAAATGAGATGACATTTGGACTTGGATATGTTGACATATGCGAGTGGAAAATCTAGAAAGAGATTTATCATTTTAGAACCCTTCTTCTCACTTGTGAAACAAGTGCGGATACTTAAATTTCATTCTTTACTGTCACATACCTTCTTTTCTCTTTCTCATAACTTTGCCTTAATCGGATTATACAAGAGTAGAGAGTCATAGGCACGAATCACATGGAACATAAATGGGGGTCCAAATCTTTGGATCGTAAACATGGAGCGTAAAGCTCAATCGTGAAACATGAATAGGATACATTTGGCATAAGTACCTCATAGTATTTGAACAAAATTACAAGGAGAGATGAGGGAGATGATCAGAGAGATTTGAGGAGGGAGATGGGTGAGATACGAATGTCTTGAAGCAAGTGGTATAAGAGGGGGCATTATAATGTTATGGGATAGTAGAGTGTGTAGAGGGGAAGTTCTGGAAGTAGGAGCATATACTCTCACTCGCAAGTTTGTGGCAATTTCACAAGACTTTGAGTGCCACTTAATTGGAGTATACGCTCCTAATTGCAGGCAGGAAAGAAGGGCAGTGTGGGAGGAGTTAGTAGGAGTCAAGGGGATAATACAGGGACCTTGGGTTGTTTGTGGTTATTTTAACATCAGAAGATATCCAAGTGAAAAAGCAAACTGCAGAAGGAGAACTTTGGCAATGGAGGAATTCTCTGATTGTATAGAAGATCTAGATCTTATAGACCTGCATCTGGAATGGGGCTCATTTACATGGTTTAAGGGGGACAATCTCAGAATTGCATCAAGAATGGACAAGTTTCTTTTCTCAGAAGAACGGGATGGCAGTTTCAGGAACATCAAACAAAGCATACTACAGAGATTGGGATCTGATCACTGCCGAGTTTCACTGCAATGTGGAATATGGGAGCACAACAAATCATACTTCAAGTTTGAGAATTGGTGGCTGAATACTGAAGGTTTTGAGATAGAATTAAGTGGTGGTGGTCATTTCTTGCATATACTGGGAAACCTGATTTTATTCTGGCTTGTAAACTCAAAGCCCTCAAAGCAAAACTAAAGGAATGGAGCAGGAGCAGAGAAGGGAATCGGGCATGCAAAGAGTTCAAATTCTAGACCACCTCAGTACCTTAAACTTCATTCAACAAAACAGATCTCTTAGTGAAGAAAAATCATCTCAAAAGACATCCCTTTTGATGGAATATGAAGATCACATTAAGAATGAAGAAGTGGCATGGAGGCAAAGATCCAGAGCTCTTTGGCTAAGAGAAGGAGATAAAAACACACAGTTTTTTCACAAAAAGGCCAATGCACATAAGAGGAGCAACACTATTAGCCAATTGGAGATACAAGGGGAAACAGTGGAAGAGCCAACAAGAATTGAGAAGGAAATTACTGACTTTTATCAGAAGTTGTATACAGAAACAGTAAACTAGAGACCTTCCTGCAATCTAATCAATAGCCCAACCATTTCTGAAGAAGAAAAGGAGTTCCTGCAAAGAAGTTTTGATGAGAAAGAAGTCTTTGATGGTATAAAGAAAGCTCCATGGATAAAACCCCTGGTCCGGATGGTTTCACCATGTGGTTCTTTAGCAAATTTTGGGAAGTTGTGAAACGAGACATCATGGACACTATGCACAATTTTCACACATAGGGCATCTTTGAAAAAAGCTACAATGCCATATATATAGCTTTGATACCAAAGAAGAAAGGTGCAAAGGAATTAAAAGATTTTAGACCCATAAGTTTGATAAGCAGTGTCTATAAGATTCTATCCAAGGTGCTGACAGAAAGGTTGAAAAAGGTGACTGATAAGCTGGTAGACTATAAACAAATGGAATTCATTAAAGGGAGGCAAATAATGGATGCAGTGTTGATTGCCAATGAAGTAATAGACAGCAGGAGAAACCAAAGATCCTTTGTAAATTGGACATTGAGAAACCATATGACCATGTCAATTGGAAGTTTCTACTCAACGGCTTAGCATGTGTGGGCTTTTGTGAGAAGTGGATCAAATGGTTTAGCTTTTGTATCTCGACTGTCAAATTCTCTGTCTTGATAAATGGAGGGCTAGAAGGTTTTTTCTCATCACAGAGAGGGCTTAGACAAGGTGACCCCTTGTCCCCTTTCGTATTCATTCTAGCCATGGAAGATTTTAACATGATCAAAATTGCCAAAGCTGCTGGAAGTCTTTCGGGTTTTGAAATGGCCACCAATTCAGAGGTAAGTAGAGAAGTCACACACCTCCAATATGCTGATGACACACTTACTTTCTGTGAAGTAGTACTTAGGGCTATACTGGTTTTATTTGAGGGCATATCAGGGTTACACATCAACTGGAGAAGAGTCAACTGTACCCTATCAACACAGTGCATAATATGGAACTATTGACACAGGTTTTGGGAGGTGGAGTAGGCACATTGCCAACTACATACTTAGGAATGCCTCTGGGAGCCAAATCCAACTCTAAGGAAATCTGGGATGCAGTAATAGAGAAGTGTGAAAAGAAATTAACAGGGTGGAAGGCTCAATACTTATCTCTGGGAGGCAGGATCACTCTTATTAGCTTAGTACTTGATGCACTTCCAATTAACATGATGTCACTATTCCCCATTCTAGTTGGGGTCATTCAGAGGATTGATAAGGTCAGGAGGGACTTTCTATGGAATGGAGACAAGGGGAAGAAGGGGTTTCATTTAGTAAATGGTGCAAGGTGATGCATGGGAAAAGACAGGGAGGTTTAGGCATCAAAAATCTAAAATGGCCAAGTAAAGCACTCAAAATGAAGTGGCCGTGGAGATATTCTTAGGAACCTATTGCTTACTGGATGGACATAATAAAAGCCAAATATGGAGAGGATAACAAGTGGAAAACTAAGGAAGTCAACACTCCCTTATGGAGATCTATAAGAGCACTTTGGCCTCTCATGAAGGCTCACTTCCATCAGGGTAGCTAATGGTTGCAAAACTTCTTTGTGGGAAGACAGCTGGATCACCAACCCTTGCCTGAAAGATAAGTTTCGTAACATCTATGCAATGGATGTACAACAAGTGAAAACAATTGAAGAAACTTGGTCAACACAAACCTGCAACTCAGAAGAAATCTTAATGACTAGGAAGTCGACACCTTAGTTGAAATGTACAGAATACTGAAAGAGTTCAAAGGCATAAAAGAAGGGTCTGATAAATTATGGTGGAATGCAGGCAGTAAAGGAAGCTCTAGGGTTAGTTCTGATCTACAAGATACTCAACACAGACCTTCAGCAGAGGAACAAATGACCATGGAAGAACATTTGGAAAGTCAAAATACCCTACAAGGTTGCGAGTTTCAGTTGGTTGTTAGCCTGGGAACTGGTGTTGACACATGATAATCTTAGTAAGACGAAAATAAGCCTTTGTTCAAAATGCTACATGTGTGGTGAACAGGCTGAGACAGTCTGCCATCTATTCCTAAACTGCAGGATCATGGACATGCTTTGGAAGATCTTCATTAGCCTCGGAGGTATTGTTGGGCAATACCAGAAAGGATTATAGAGACCATTCTCAGTTGGGAAGAAGCAGAGTCAAGATTGACACACAAAGATAGATGGAGGATTGTCCCAGCTATCATTTGGTGGACAATCTGGAAAGAGAGAAATTCTAGATGTTTTGAAGGCATTAGCCGTTCAATTCAGAGGATAAAAATGAACTGCTTTAGACTTTTCTGTTTTTGGGCAAGCCAGAGATACATAGAAGATACTGCTTCAATGATAGCTACTTGCTATATTTACATATATTCTATAGAATATTCTTAAGATACTTACACTCCCCCTCAAGCTGGTGCATACAAATTATATGTACCAAGCTTGTTACATAAATTACTCATTTTGGGACCGGTTAGGGACTTGGTGAATATGTCTGCATGTTGATCACTTGATCGCACAAACCTTGTGACGATGTCTCCTAAGAGTAACTTTTCTTTGACAAAATGACAATCAATCTCTATATGTTTGGTCTTCTCGTGACTGGATTTGATGCAATGTGAAGTGCAGCTTCATTATCGCACACAAGTTCCATTTCTTTAGTATCTCCAAATTTCAACTCCTTCAGTAGTTGCTTGATCCATATGAGATCAGATGTTGACACTGCCATAGCCCGATATTTTTCTTCTGCACTAGATTTAGCAACCACATTTTGTTTCTTACTTTTCCAAGACACCAGATTTCCTCCAACTAGAACACAATATCCAGAAGTGGATCATCTGTCAAAGGGTGACCCTGCATAGTCTGCTTCTGAATATCCAACTATTTTCTCATGTCCTCGATCTTTGTAAAGTAGTCCTTTCCCTAGAGCAGATTTTATATATCATAGAATTCGAATAACTGCATTCCAGTGACTATCACAAGGAAAATTCAAGAACTGACTTACAACACTAACGGGGGAAGGTAATGTCAGGTCGAGTCACAGTTAGATAATTCAACTTTCCTACCAACCTTCTATATTTCCAGGATCGCTTAGAGGCCCCCCTGACTTGGTAGGAGCTTAACATTCGAATCCATTGGAGAATCAATAGGCCTACAATCTGTCATTCTTGTCTCCTCAAGAATATCAAGTGCATACTTCCTCTGTGAAATAGCAATTCCTGATTTGGATTGAGCAACCTCAATGCCCAAGAAGTACTTCAATCGACCAAGATCCTTAGACTGAAAGTGCTGGAAAAGGTGATGTTTCAATTTGGTAATTCTCTCATCATCATTCTGTGATAACTATGTCATCAACGTACACCACCAAATATATGCACAAAACCTGGAGTAGAGTGATAATAAAACATAGAATGGTCAGCTTCACTTCATACCATGCCAAACTCTTGAAGAACCATGCCAAGCTTCCCAAGCCATGCTTGAGCAGACTGCTTCAGGCCATAGTGCGCTTTTCGTAGTCTACACACCATGTTACTAGACTCCCCCTGAGCAACAAAGCCCGGTGGTTGCTCCATATATACCTCATCTTCGAGATCTCCATGAAGAAACGCATTTTTAATATCCAACTGGTAGAGAGGCCAATGGCAAACAGCAGCCATGGATAAAAAGAGACGAACTGAAGCAATCTTAGCCACAGGAGAGAAGGTATCACCATAGTCAAGACCAAAAATCTGTGTATAACCTTTGGCCACTAGTCGAGCCTTTAGGCGATCAATCTGTCCATCGGGGCCAACCTTCACTGCATATACCCAACGACAACCAACCGCAGTCATACCCGGAGGTAGAGAAACAAGCTCCCAAGTACCACTAGAGTGTAAGGTAGACATCTCAGTCATAGCTTGTTGCCAGCTTGGATGACAGAGCTTCTCCTGTAGTCCTAGGAATAAACACAGATGATAGTGATGATACAAAGGCAGAATGGGTCAGTGACAAACAATGTTAGCTCAAACAAGTATACATAGGATGAGGGTTACGAGTAGAGTGATTACCTTTTCGAGTGGCGATGGAAGGACTCTGTGTAGGCAAGTCCTCAGCAGGCAAGGATTCTGGTGGCGGGCGTGAATCATCTGGACGTGGACGACGACGATGATAAGTCAATAGTGGTGGAGGTGAGGTGAGAAGCACCGATATCCCTTTTGTACACCTTGAATAACCAAGAAAGACACATTTAAAAGCACGAGGAGCTAATTTGTCGTTTCCTGGAGTGAGGACATGGACAAAGCATGTGCTCCCAAAGGCACGTGGTGGAAGAGAAAACAAGGTTAACTTAGGAAACAAAACAGAGTGCGGAACCTGATTTTGAATAGCAGAGGAAGGAATACAATTAATCAAACAACAAGAGGTGAGCATTGCATCCCCCTAAAAACACAATGGAACATTTGCTTGTATAAGAAGGGTGCGTGCAGTTTCAACAATATGCCTATTTTTTCTTTCCGCTATCCCATTTTGTTGAGCAGTGTAAGGACAAGATGTCTGATGAAGAATGCCATGGGAAGACATAAACTGTTGAAATTGGGAGGATACATATTCACGTGCATTATCACACGAAAAGTGCGAATCGAAACATCAAACTGATTTTGTATTTCTGTACAAAAAGTTTGAAATATGGAAAATAATTCAGATCAATCTTTCATTAAGAACATCCAAGTACACCTTGAGTAATCATTAATGAAAGTAACAAAATACTTAAAACCCAACGTAGAACTAACCCTACTAGGACCCCAAATATCAGAATGAACTAAATGAAAAAAAGAGACTCTGTATGATTACTAGGGCTACGTGGAAAAGTAGCTTGGGTGTGCTTCCCTAGTTGATACGACTCACAATCTAACTTAGACAATTTTGACAAACTAGGTACCATCTTGTGAAGTTTAGATAAACTGGGATGTCCCAATCATCTATGGATTAAATTTGGAGAGTCGGAGACTGAATAAACTGTAGTGGACCTTTGCAATTAAGGTAATAAAGCCCATCAAACTCACACCCTTTGCCAATCATCCTTCCCGTACTGAGGTCCTGTATAACAAAGAAGTCACTAAAAAAAAGAGACGAAACAATTTAAGGACTTAGCCAAATGATTGATTGATAGAAGGCTAAAGGGACAACTAGGGACAAAAAGAACATTATGTTGAGTCAAGGGAAGTAAGGGATTTGCTTGACCAACTCCGATTGTCCTAGTCCAAGAACCATTAGCTAATGTTACAGTGGGAAGGGATCGAGAGTAAATGATGTTAGTTTATAAAGACTTGTTATCAGAAATGTGGTCAGAAGCGCCTGAGTGCATGACCCAAGGGCCAAGTGTGGTGGACTGTGAGATACAAGCAACAGGATTACCAATCTGAGCAACGAAAGCTATTGATGGAGATGTTTGCTTACTCGCTTGATACTGAAGAAAGTCATTGTATTCTACTTCAGATAAAGAGAAAAGTTGATTTGTTTGATTACTAGTGGCTTCAGTCTGAGCAACGCATTCTTTGGTTTACCATGGAGAGAGTAGCACACATCACGGGTATGACCCAATTTGTTACAATAGCCACACCTTGGCCGAGGTATCCTAGAGCGGCCTCCATATCGATTTTCAGTCTGAGATGTTAGAATAGAAGACTCTGCAGATATCACCGGATAACTAGACGACATAGGTGTAGCCAGTCGCAACAGTCGAGCGAATAGGTCATCCATAGCAAGAACAGTTGGGCTAGTCAAAATTTGATCTCGCACCGAGTCAAGATTAGATGGAAGTCCAGCAAGTGTAACAACTAAAAACATCTTCGCACGTTGCTCCAATTGTTTTTCAATACTTCGAGTAGCGGGCATCAACTCAGTAAATTCTTCCATAACCGCTTGAACTTGTCCAAGATAGGTAGACATATCTGAATCCTGCTTTATAAGATTAGTCAACCGAGAAATAACATTATAAAAACAAGAGATGTCATTTGTGTATAGACCATGAGCCTTTTCCCAAACCAAGAAGCAGGTTTGGAATGGTCGGAACAACGACATCAGCTTCGAATCAATAGATTTCCATAATAAACTACACAATTGAGCATCAATCTTCTCCCATTCACCCTTCTCTTTTTCATCAACATCCTTAGCCTGTTTAACCAAGTGGTCTTGAACCCCTTGTCCCTTGCACCATAGCTGAACAGAGGAAGACCAAGATAAGTAGTTCGCACTACCTATCAAGCGTTCAGTGGTGATGGAGTGGTTGGGGGTTACTTGAAACCACGGGTTTAAAACTAAAAATAGATGAACTGAGGGACATAACGTAGATGTTACCGAATCTGGAAATTCTGCAATTTGCAGAAAGCTGGAAGCAAACAATTGCCGGAATCTGGAAAACAGAAACAGTTGCTGGAAAAATCAGATCTGGCTGGATTCTGAAAACATTTTTATTGTAATGTTTTAATTTATACTGATTTCCTTTCCTCTTAGGACATGTAAACGTAGCTATTTAAACCCAATAGCTTGAGGGAATAATCAAGATGAGTTTTCTCTGATTTCTCTTCCAATTCACGTGGTATCAAAACCTGGTTAACACCAGCAACATTAGAAGAGAAATAAGAGAAAACTCAGCTTGATTATTCCCTCAAGCTATTGGGTTTAAATAGCTAAGTTTACATGTCCTAAACCGAAAGGAAATCCAGTATAAATTAAAACCTAATCAACACAAATCAATTCCTAATCATAATAAGTGTAAATCAAATGATTTGCTATATTTACATATATTCTATAGAATATTCTTAAGATTCTAACAGTTTTGATTCCTGTTTGTCAATGATAGCGTTCTAGTTTTCTATTCGTCAATGCTTAAAAGCTGTAGCAGTCCACATGTGTCTGAGTGTGAAACTAAGGATTACTGCTTACTTTCTTCGCAGGAAAAATCCGGAGTTGGTACTGGTTCTCTGAGTATGCATTGATGGTCTACAACATGTCTAGGAATAGATTCTGTGAAAGAATTGGCAGACAACATAAAAGCAATCACGGTAATGCATCACCAATTTTACTTCTGCGAGGAAAAAACTTTTGGTAGTAGTCACATCTGCTTGAGCTGTCGTTCTCTGCTCTTTTATTTCTCATCCAAGGTCACCTTGCAGGACATATTTCCATTTTCACTATTGTTAACATCAGATATAGTCGTGCTGAGAGTATCTTTTACAGATTAATTTAGATAGATTCTGTGCATTGATATGTTTTCTTTTAAAATATCCTCCCTCGTATATGGTGTCAGTTATATACATAGTTGATCTGCAAAGGGATGTTTATTATCAAAAGTGCCACGATCCTGATTGCAGAGGTAAATGATAATCTTTTTTCATTCATCAGTTGAAATTTTTTGGCTAAAAAATGATGACTTGTAACCTTTAATGATGTTAAAAGGTTATCGATCTCCCTTGCGGCCTGTCCCTGATAATGTTATACCTCATTCATCTATTTCCTTCAATCTGCCTGGACATAATTTGGACGAGGAGCAGCCAACTGTAACCGGTGACAAAAGCATTTCCAGCAGCTGCAAGAAAGAATGGTGGCTTGAAGCCATAAGACTTGCTGACAGCGTTGAGAACGTACAGAAAGCATTGGATCTTACTGAGGTTGTTTATCTTCACCTTCGAACTTGTGAATATTTTTCAAATATACTCGGATAAAGTGATTCTTTTTGTTTTCCTTAGTATAGTAGCTATCCCACACAGGTGACTTTTCGTCATGCTTAGATGTCTCATGCATCTCAGATCGCGGGGAAAATTGATACGATAGGATCTAAATGAGCAAAACCCAAACTTTAGGTGATACTGATGCTCAGTACTTGAGCAAAGCAAAGGGTTAGGAATTTTCTCCTATTGTGTTTTAGTTCCCTTTTTCTTGTTTTGTTTTTTAAGTAGTCCATGGTGCAGTTTAGTTGTTAGTGGATCTTAGTTGTTTGCGTGTTTTAGAGCAGAACTAAGACTTTTGCAAGTTAACTAGCTAGTGGTATGATTTATCAATATTGGATACAACTTGTTGAGTTGATTGGCTGGTTAAAATGGGCTTCTGGTGGAATAGAACTATGTACATTGTTACTGAAGCAAGAATTTCTCTCCTGCCTTTTCCTCTGTAAAGTAAACTAGATGAGTCTGACTACCTTCTTTGTTTTTGTTACTGAGAGCAGGATGGAACATGTGAGGAAGATGAGTGGTGGATGGCTGTTGAAAGGACTGCATATGAGACAGAGCTATCGTACCTTCGAAAAGCTTAGCCATTTCAGCTCTGGCAAAACTTTAAATGACTTCTCAATTTTGTCTAGTGCATGGTGGAACGCTACATTCCAAGTTTATACATGTAACACTCCGTATATTTGGGTTAGGTTTGAACTCGTTAAATTCATTGGGTTAGAATAGAACCATAATAAATTTTTGTGCGTACTAGTGTAGAAGTTGATATTTGAGTATCTACTAAGTGTGCAAGGATTGGACATGAAAATAATTAAAGAGAATCTAAATTTGACTTGAAGTGAACAAAAATTCGCGAAGCTTGACAGCTTTCAGGGTTTGACTTCAAATGAATATAATCCAAAATCGGTAAGGAATCTGAGAAAACTTAAAACATGAAAGCTGTAGCCCTTTGAAATGCTTTTTCAATCATATAAAATTTAGGTAAAATGGAATTTTCAACACCGAGTTATGATCTTTTTACTGAAGGTGTGTAAATTAGAAATCTCACTTCGTGTAGGGTTTGGTTTTAAAGCCAAGCCTTTATGATAACCTATAAATATACCCTAAAAATATCTTGTAAGAAGAATTTTTGACGAGAGACTTCTCCCAAACTCTAAGGTGAGTTTTTGCATCAATCCTTATGTCAATTACACAATTTATGCAAGATTAACACAAGTTGTTATTGAGAATCACTAGATTATGGGAAAAATCATTAAACACCAATTGAGATGAAGCTTTGGGATTACTTCAAAGAGGCAAGCCCTTCACTTAATATGGATTATACCGAGTTGTTATTAGGTTTTTAAACATTTAATGGTCTTTAGAATCACGAAATAAGATTGATTTAGATGCACTTCATTATAGACCAAACCTTAGTATTTTTTGTAGAGTTCTTTCCTCTGACCAGCCATATTGAATTGGCATTTTCCGCTAATTTAACTATTGGATTGTGCTCAAATTTTAACTGAGTATGAATGACACATTGGTTTAAAATATCTACGGTGGAGATTGGACTTGGAGATTTGTAGCATTGTATTTTGTTCTGCGAATAGTAGCTATAAATTTGATGAATTCCTATAATTTATTGATTGTACAAACATTAATAGAAGAGAAATTTTGGGGAATCTTCAAGATAACACTGATGAATATTGAGAGTCACGTTTAGGAGAATTTTAGCGAATTTGAGGTATGTCTGCTATTCTGCATAAATTTACTTTTCAAGTATGTATACTTTTCCACGTATGCTTGCTTTTTTATGTATGCTTATTTTTTCACGTATGTCTATTTTTCTGTATATGTCTTCTTTTCAAGTATGACTATTTTGAATAAAATTTTTTTTGAAGTGCATCAGCTTCCTAGGTGTGTATATTTTCGAACATATTTCGACTAAAAAGAGGTTTTGAATAAGACTTTAAGCGCGTGTGGAACAAGCTCGCATCGCTCTTCATATTTTTATTTATATTATGATATATATGTGAAAACGTGTTTTGCTCTATGAATGGATTTTGTTGAATTGCATTTAAAATAATAATTTTCAATATGTTTTTGCTTTATGAATGAGCTATTGATTTCAAACATGATTTAATGGTTTAAACATGGTTTCTAAACTTGATCAAAGATTTTTATATAACTCTATACTGAGATGATGATTTTGAAAATTTTCGGGTAATATGTCATTATTTGTGTTTGGGTCTATATGGGAAAGATGTGCTATTTCAGAGGACTAATAGCCGTTACGGATCCAGTGGATTAGTGACCTTAGGGGGACGATATTCCCTTGAGAAAATAAATTATTACTATTAGTCTAAAGGACGATTGACCTTCGAGGAAAGATACCCTCTGGTGAAATTGTAATATCCCGGAAGTGCCTAAAACTAGACTCGGGATTTGGGAATGAGATCAGCAGAAAAGTTGGAAAAATGTCACAGGACGACCTGTTGTACGAGTTGTGGTAAGCTCCCATGGACTGTTGGTCCCTCTTGTGGGATTCATCATCTTAAGTGCACAATGTGTCTCTCTCATGCGAATGAGGAAATCAAGAAAACAGAGTAGCTTTCGCCCACAGAGTCCTCTCCCTTCACAAGGCTGGACTGATCCCAGAGGTGAAGCCAACTTATTACTAATCATCATGTTGGTAAGCTATCGCCTCACCAACTAGCTAATCAGGCGCGAGCCTTTTCTCGGGCGGATTCCTCCTTTTTCTCCTCAGCTTATGAGGTATTAGCAGCCGTTTCCAGCTATTGTTCCCCTCCCAAGGGTAGGTTCTTACGCGTTACTCACCCGTCCACCACTGGAAATGTGAGGATGTGGTCGGCAGGTCCAGGACCAATGAGCCATGGAACGACTCGTTGGTCAGTGTAATGAGTCGTGGTATATGCCCGTTGGGGGTGACTTCCAGAAGGTGAGTAGTGGTGGCAACGGGTGGAAACGATGAGTCATTGGGACTAATAACGACTCATCCTATCAAGTCATGGTTGAAGATCTGAGTTTGGAATTTAGCGAAGTAACAGGAGGGAGTAACGAATCGTGGTGTGGAATAACGACCCATTCTGTCGAGTCGTTGTACCAGGACCTGAGAATTCAAGAAATTATGGAGGAAGTAACGGATGGATACCACGGGTCGTGGTATCAAAGGACGACCCGTGGCATCAGTCGTGGTCTCTGGTAGTGCAAAATTTCCAAACTTTTTATTAAGGGTATTTTTGTAATTCTAAGCTCTAAGGTTCTAAACTATGTCGTTTTTAAGCTCAGTTAGAAGGGTTTTAAGTGTGTTAAACCTATCATAAGCTTTACCATTCCATGCATGCAAGTTAGAGTTCTTCCTTGGAGATCAAGCTTGAAGAATTTTCAATTTTTCTCCAATTTCCTTTGGGCTTTCAAGAGGGAGTGTAAATCAGATTTACCCAGGTATGTAAGGCTATGAATGAGAGGTCCTTTCACTCTCATGCTCAAAATTCTTCTCAATTCCATGGATTTCAATTCTAGATTCAAATTTATGACCTTATGAGGTTTATTTCAATTTTTGTGAAATTCTCTATGATCTATCTATGGATCAATTCCCTTCATGTATCAAATCATGTTTTATGATCTATGGGTAGATTTTATAACTATTTTGATTATTAATTTCATATTTTCAAATTTTAATTAAATTATGCCCAAATTATGCTTCATGAAAAGTCAAGTTATGATGCCATTATGATCTTGATCTTCTTGAGCCTAAATTACGATTTATGATTTATGGTATGATTTCTCTCAAGTACTCTTCATGTATTTATGAATATCAAGTATATGTATTTTTACAAGTATGTATGGTTTTTCATGACTTATGGATTTATGACTCTTGGCCAACTCATGGGCCCTTATCATGGCTAATCATGTATTTCAAGTGGGATCCGTTATGTTATTATTTATTTGTCCATTAACTTCATGAATGATTTCGCAATTACTATATGAGCCCTCACGTGCATGTTTTTCGGAGTAGTTTCTAGCACCGAGTAGATCCGACATTCAGGTAAATCCCGTGGTCTCAGAACTACATGCCACTGTAGGTATATATATTTATTATTTAATCCCTGTGATATCACCATACTGTACGTCCCCTTGCCTGGAAAGCCCAGGGCGGTCCTAACCACTCGGGCGAAATAGTGGGGCATCATGTAAGCTCTATCATGATGGTGTCGGTTAAGACGAGTCCTCCATTGTTCCTCATGACTTATGCATGGTTATGTTTATGTTACTTTGACTTAAGTTATGTTTTATAAAGTTTTCTCTTATGACTATGATTATGATTGGTTACAAATGATTTGAAAACCTTGAGCGCTTACGTTTACATTATGATATTTACTTTATGATCACGCTGTCCTACTCTTATGAACTCTTATGTATTTTAACTTGCATACTCAGTAAATTTCAAGTACTGATCACATACTCTATGCTGTGTCGTTTCATAATACACGTCCGAGGGATTAGTCTCAGCCGTATCACTAGTATTGCTTTCCCCTCAGGTCTGTCTAGCCAGTGTTGGTGAGTCCTCATCCTTTGAGGACAATCAATTATCTATTGTTACGTTCTTTCAGTTACAGACTTTGTCGAGCTAGTTGGGGATATTGTCCTATCAGCTCATCAGTTATGTTAGAGGCTTTTTCAGATATTATGTAGAAATCAGCTTGTTAGTGTTGACTCTGTTTTAGATTGATATATATGCAGACTTTCGCTTAAGCATGTTTTATTTTATCATTTTCCGCTTGTTGTATGCTCCTAGCTTCTATGTTCATGCCAGGAGTCAACTTGGAGTCTCTATCCGGGCATATGTTCGGGTCATGATAGAAATACTTTGAAAAGTGGGATCCTACTTACGGCTCTATTATTTTCTTCTTGTTTGGTTTGCCCCTGAGTTGACATGTCTTTACTTTCTGCTAGCCAAAAGAATGAGATTTTTTTTACTGATTTTGGCCTTGAACTGTCTAACATGATTTTGAACTAAATGGCTTGAAGTTTATTAAATTTTCATCACTGACGATTTTGCTAAGTTTCATGATTTACTCAATCATTGAATTTGAATTGTTTCATTACAACTATTTTATATTAATTATTATTATTATCATGATTATTTTTATTATATGAACTCTTGCCCCAAGACATTCATTGAGTACCTAGTACTCAGACATACCATTGTTGTTTTTGATGGTATGTTAGGTGGTAGGAGAAGAGTAGGTACAAATAAATTATTTAGACTAGGAGTACTTGGTTCTTTTGAGTTGTTGGTGAGTCCATATTCTTGTTCATGGGATTCCATCGAGTCATTTATTTTTATTATTCTTTATTAGTTTTAGGTTATGTCCCGGTTAGTTTATGTAATCTTAGAAGCTCCATATACAAGTGTGGTGTTATGGGTAGAGATTGCTAAAGTCTTTGGTTAACTTATATTTGTGTTTTTCATTCTTAATGAAACTTTATTATTGTTCATATCTATTGCATTATTTTGTTAAATATTGTCGCAACTTTAAAATTGGCATAATTGAAGTAAATAATAAAACGGGGCAATTGTAATGATCATATCTCTATAAGATGCTTCCAATGTGGTTCCGTAGCATCGGATACCTATTGTGCCAGGATCGAATTTTGGGGACAATACATCCATTGGAGTTTGAATATTGGACTTTTTTAATCAATAAAACTTTTCTAGTTGCTGCCTAAAAAGAATAATAGCAATCAAGAAATATCAAGACCTTCTATATTAATTTGAGGGTCATTCACACAAATGTCCTTATTTTGGGATGATTTTTCTTTATCCCTTAAATTTGTGGTCTGGGATTTATGTCCTTTAGCATTTTAACTGATAAAAAATGGTGAAAATACCCCTAATAGCAAGAAAAAATTCTATGCAAAAGAAAAATCGCAAGACATAAATTTTAGCACAAGTTATGCGTTATGACATAAATTCACATAGTTTATGTATCAGAGATATAAGTTTAGTAGAATGACATAAGTTTAGCAATATGAATTTGTGTCTACAACATGAATTCAATAGCATGAACTTGTGCATGGGGAGTAAAAGTTTAGCAACATGAACTTGTGCTTGGCAGAAGTTCAACAACATGAATTTGTGCTTGGGGCATAAGTTTAGCATCTTGAACTTGTTTCTAGGGGGTAGAAGTTCAGCAACATGGACTTGTGCCTGAGGCTAAAAATATAGCAACATTAACTTGTTCCTTCTAGGCTAACCTGTGCCTAGTGAATTTTTTTAAATATTAAAAATAAAAGTATGCCTTGTGAACTAAATAACACTCAATTTATGCCTTTAGACGAACATTCTCTAAAAATATTTGCCTGGTGAAATTAAGTCATGATTAAGGATATTTTTGGACATAAAATTTTCATTAAATTAGTTATAGGGATTAAAATTAAAGACCACCAATTTGAGGGGAAAAAAAATTAAAAGCCACCTCAAAAATAGGGGCAGTCCGTGCATAACTTGTTAATTTGATGGATGTGCCTGACTCAGATCTCTTATTTGTGTTTAAAGTTTGTTTAGTCAAGTTTTTAAAAATAGCTTATTTTGACATGTATTTTTGTCAAAATAGCTTATTCATCGGAGTACTTTTGGAGAGAAATAGTTTGTGTTTGACCATTTCATTTGAAAAATGCTTTTTAAACAAATTGTGTTTGGTCAATCTATTTTTAAAATGCTTTTGAATGTCAAATTACCAAAACAAAAACAGTATTAAGGTTCATGTTGCGACTATTTATTATTTAAATAGAGAGATAATTTAAATATTTTTTGAAAGAGAAATTATTTAAGTTTTTTCTTTAATCTATATTATATTAAAAGCAATTCCAAAATCAAAACATTAAGTTACTTAAATACCCTTTTTATTAATTTAAATATCCTACTCAAAAACTAAAACTAAAATAGATTCCTACAAGATGTAGCGATCCCAATAGTAAGAACGAGGGATTCCACTAATAATATTAAAAAGGAATGTGGGGATTTCTAAAGAGTTACAAGGGGCTAAGACTTGGGAAGTCATAGTGTGACATTGATTGACTTGTGATCTTGCTAGCAGAAGTGGGGTATGGCCGACATTGTGTGATCATAACAAGTGAGGACATCCTTTTTATATTTTGATATTAATACAAGGGTTGGGAATTCATATCCCTTTATTCCTTTACTACTCTATGCTAAAATAATCTAAGTCTAGAAAATAGTTAAGTGTTGTCTAGGTTGAGTCAAGCGTGAGATTTGACTATCGTACAATGTGCAAACCTCAAGTGAACCTTTGACATAACAAAACTACTCATGTGATAAGTGGTATCAGAGTGGTGATTATAATAGAGGACTTGGTAAGATGGATCAGAGCTTGTTGAATGGATAGCAGTTAGATGGTTAGGACACCCTATCTTTAGAAATAAAGAAGGGTGTGAACTTTTTGTACGTTGTATCCCTACTTTTCTGAAATATTTTTGGTTGTTTTGGTAGATGGGATGGAACTGTCAGGGGCCATATTCCTTTTAGAAGGGCAGAATCGAAGTATAATATTGAATAAATAGGTGTAACTGTTGAGCTTTATGGAGGTGAACTCAATGGCATTAGTTATAGTGATCCTGCTACTGTGAAAAAGATAACACGAAAGTAGAACTTTGCTAAAGAGTAGAGTTTTTGGAGACATTTGTCGGACAAGCTCTTGAAACAAGTGAGTTGACCTCAATCTTTCAAGAATGAGACATCTGGAGGAAAACAATGTGGAGAGACTTGACTCTTCCATGGTAGAGGTGGGCTTAATAATCAAGGAAAATGAAGATCTGTGTGGTGAAGTACGCCTACTATGAAAGGAAAGTGTTGGGTTGCCATGGATTGAGATTATTATTTTATGTTGCTATCTACATAGTGATGAATTAGGTTTTTCAGTAACTATGCAAGAAGTAAATATTGAATGAAGTAAATCAAACACAAGATTTTTTAGGTGGAAAAACTCCTCTCCTAGGAGTAAAAATCATGAGCTATTGACGTATCGTGATTTTACGGCACTTTCGACATTTAAAACTAAGAAAATATGCAAATTCTGGGTATGTTTATATACGATATAATGTGTTTTTGTTGAGTGTTGCAGGAAAATAGGTTCGGATAGTGAAATGGGCACAATGACACTAAATTGGGCTAAAGTGTGGATAACGAGTTGTCGTGTCACTGGACAACTCGTTCCTTGAGCCGTTAGGAGAAGAAGATTTTGAAGCACAATACAAGCTAGAAACAATGGTGACCACGAGTTGACAGCACGACTCGTCTTATCTGGTAACGAGTTGTTAGGAGGGTCATGAGGACTAGGAGTTAGAATTGATAAAAAAAGGTCTGGGAGACACAAAGGAAGACTTAACGAGTCGTCATGAGACTTGACGACTCATCGTGAACAGGCAAGTGCATTCATCCTCAACACTGGAAGTTTCAAAGCTCAGAAGTCATGAGGGACCTAATGATTCGTGTAGTCACTTAACGAGTCATTAGGTGACCCGTTTTCCAGAAGAACTTATATGCTGAGCACGTGCAGCCCTTGCTTTCCATGACTTGTTAGGATATCTAACGTGTCGTTACCACACCCATTGCCACTGCCGACCTGCATTCCTTTTTAATTTAGGAAAGGATTTTTCTAAGTATATAAATACTTTATGTAGGTTTATTTTTGCAGTTTTATGCAATTTTTATGATTTTCCACTATGTTGTTTAAGTTGTTGATTAACATTAAGGTTCAAGGAACAATTTTCATAATCTTGTTCTTGAATTCGGTGATTCAAATGACTTTGGAGTATTAATCTTAGATTCTTGTTGATTTATTCAAGACACGTGGTTTTTTCTACGAATTATTGTAAGTTGCAATTATGCTTTCCTCTCTAATTTCTAATTGTAATATTTCAAGCATGAGTAGCTAACTTACAAATAGGATTGTGGGAACCATGATGAATTGGCACAGGTAAAAATATTTAGTGAATCTTGAACGGGGTTTAGCATGTATTTTTTCCCTTCATTGTAATTGTTTCTTAACGGTTGCAAATGTTAGAATTTGTCTTCTTCTTACTCACTGGATCAAGGGGAGTAATGAATGGGAAAAGGGATTAACAATGGAGATTTGAGGCTATCAACCCTTATCTAATAGCTTGATCTTGTCAGGGAATAGCTAATACAATATTGAGGATAAGGGTAAATCAAGTATACATCCGCATATGGATCAAGTTGTTTGGTGATAATCATCTAAGTAGGGGATCAACTATTTAGGTGAAGTTAACTTACCGATATTGCATGTTAGACACTGAAATCGATCACTAGTATAAAATGCCTTGTGGTTATGAAGTCATGTGGAACACAATCCTATTCAAGTCACTCTTTGAATTCAATCAATTTTAAATCAAGAATCTACTCATTACTCTATGCTGTTTTCTATTATTTCTTGCTACAATTCCCCCCTTCCCGTAGGAAATAAGTAAGCCAATAGTAGTAGTTAAACGCATTAACTAAGGTCCTCACCATATTCCTAGTGGGATTCGACCCCAACCTTGGTTGGATTTTATATTTGACATCGACCACTTTATATCTCATTACGAGTTATAATTTGGGCGACACCAAATTTTGACGCCATTGCTGGGGAATACGGCTTAGGCTTTTGTTAATTGTGTTTGCTTTGCTGTTGGTCCTTATTTCCTTTTTATTTTTTTTCTTTGTTTTTTTGCTTCTTCACATGTCTCAAGTTCGTGTATGCCCAGTACTAGGAGCGGAGGAAAATCCCTGGTTCCAATTGATCACGAACTTGAGCGAACACTGCAGAATTTAAGGAACATGGCCAATGCCCATGGGAAAGAAATAGTGGAAGAAGCAATAGCCCGAATGTTGGCTGACGAACAAGCTCGAGCAAGAGATAAAGAGGCAGCGAGGCTCGCTGAAGAGCAACGCCAAGCTGCCAAAGCTGAGCGAGCTAGAAGAAACAGAGGTCCAGACCTGCAGAGGCACTGGTACTTTGATGATGATGATGATGTTGATATTGATGAGGACGGTGCCACTGGAGCTATTGTACCTCCCCCTTTGCCTGCTGGGGCAAAGTTTGATATTACCAGTGCGATGATCCAATTGCTCAACATGAAGGGAATATTTTTGGGTCATGCTGCTGATGATGCACATACTCACTTGACAAATTTTCTGGGTATTTACAAACCATACAAACAACTGGGGGTGAGTCAGGATGCGATAAGACTGAGGTTATTTCCCTTTTCTCTAGGGAGTGAGGCAACGTTGTGGTTGGCTGAACTACCAAATGATTCTTCACTACTTTGAGGGAGCTTAAAAGAGCTTTTCTTGGGAGATTCCACCTTCCATAGCATTGCAGCTAAAAGATGAAATTTATAACTTTAGGTAGTTGAATTCTGAAGCACTTCATGAGACTTGGTCGCGGTTCAACAAGAAGTTGAAAAAGGTGCCCAACCACAGGATCCCAGATGATACACTATTGGAGATATTTTATAGGTCTCTTAATGCTAACATCGAGGAGGTGGTAGATACTGTCTCTGGCGTTAAATTCATGAGTCATACATATGCTAATGCTGTTGAGGTACTTGACAAGATCACCAAAATCAATTGCGCATGGCACACAAGAGAGTCAGAAGTTTCGACTGGTACTTATGCGGTAGGTATGTCTGCGGAGCAGAGAAGAAAGGATGAAGAGAGAGATCATGATATTGCTGAGATCAATATCACAACGGGACTTCTGGATAAACATATTATGGGAGCTGCGACAGAAAAGGTGAATGCAGTTGGTTCCCAGGGCAAAGCCCCCGAGAAATGATGGAGGCGAGTTAGAGTCTGAGGAGGAAGCCAATTATTTGAATGATCAAGGGGCGGGTTTCTGGACCAACACATAAGGGTCTAACCAAGACTCTTGGTGTCAAGGTTAGGGGAACCAAGGTCGGAACTTTTACAGAGACAACAACTACAACCGGGGCCAATACAGGGACAAGAGTAGAGACAAAGACAATGGTGACTGGAAGAAGTGTGAGGAGTACAAAAATGATAGAAGCAGTCTCTATGTTCCTCCAAGAAACCATGAACCAGAGTCTAGCATTTCAAGGGTGGAAGATATATTATCGAAGGTACTCAAGTAGATGGAGGTGACAGATGGCCATTTTAAGAAACTCCCACTGATATTTCTGGTATGAACCAAAAGGTGGAATCACATGTCGTTGCCATTAAGAAGATTGAGCAGCAGCTTGTCAGATGTCTGTTGTTATGAATCAGAGGCAAAAGGGCATGCTTCCCAGTAATATAGTTTAGAATCTGAGAAATGACAACCATTGCATGGCTGTCACTGCTAGAAGTGGGAAGGCGACAGTTGATCCTCCGATGCCCGTTGTGACTGATGAGATAGTTGAGCCCTTAGGGATTGATGATGATAGGGTGGCGGACTCTGAGGAGCAGGTTTTGATTGATGATGCAGTTGAGAATACAACTCCTAATAATGCAGAGAAGCATGGGTCTGAAAAAGGGAAGGAGAAGGAGGTACCTCAAAAAATAATGCCTATTCTTAGACCTCCTCCCCCTTTCCCGCAGAGGTTGAAGAAGAAGGTCGAAGATGGGAAGTATCACAAATTTATTTCTATGCTGAAACAATTATCTGTAAATATCCCATTAGTCGAGGCACTAGAGCAGATGCCTAGATATGCTAAATTTATGAAGGACCTTGTCACCAGAAAAAGGACCGTGAGCTTTTAACCTGCTAAAAATTTGCACCATTGTAGTGCAATAGTATCTCGGTCTCTTGTGCAGAAGAAGAAAGACCCTGGAGCTTTCACCATACCGTGCATTATTGGAGCCTTTAACTTTGCTAAGGCGCTATGTGATCTGGGTGCTAGTATAAACTGATGCCGTTGGCAGTATTTAGACAGTTGGGCTTGGGAGCCCCCAAACCGAATACAATGTGGCTATTGATGGCAGATCGCATGGTGAAAAATCCGATGGGGATGCTCTATGATGTGCTAGTGAAGGTAGAGTCCTTTATATTTTCGACTGACTTTGTTATTCTGGACTGTGAGGTTGATTTCGAGGTCCCCATTATTCTGGGGTGACCATTCCTTGCCACCGGGCGTGCTCTTGTATACATGGAGACCGGATAACTAAAATTCTGGTTTAACAATGAAGAGGTGACATTTAATGTTTACCGGTCCATAAAACAGCCAAACGACATGCGGGTGGTCTCAGTGATTGATATTGTGGAGCTAAGCTTCCAATCATGCCTATTGATGAGAGAGTGATTATTGAGGACTTAGCAGTAGTGTTGATGAATGTTGATGCTGAAGAGATCAATGGGGGTGATGAGATTGTTAATGCAATTGCTGGTTTAGGGTCGTACACTTATGCTCCGAAGAAGATTGATCTTGATCTGCAAAATCGTGTGACCCCACCGACCAAGCCATCTATTGAGGAGCCTTCAGTATTAGAGCTCAAGGCACTCCCATCTCACTTACATTATGTATTTCTGGGGACCGAATACACATTACCGGTCATAGTTGCAGCTGACTTGGTGGAATGGCAAGTGGAGGCTTTGGTCTCCATTCTGAAGAGGTATATAAAGGCCATTGGATGGACCATAGTAGACATTATTGGGATCCCATCCGGTATTTGCACACATTTGATCCAACTTGAGCCAGATTATATTTCGAGCATTGAGCATCAACGTAGGTTGAATCCGCCTATGCAAAAGGTGGTCAAGAAGGAAATTGTTAAGTGGTTGGATGCAGGTGTGGTTTACCCTATTGCTGATAGCAAATAGGTGGTCCCAGTTCAGTGCATACCAAAGAAAGGAGGAATCATTGTTGTCCCAAATGCTAACAATGAGCTCATTCCACTGAGACCAGTCACAGGTTGGAGAATATGCATGGAAAATATTAGAAGCTAAACCACTAGATGCAGAAAGATCATTTTTCGATGCCATTCATGGATCAGATGTTAGACCGACTTGTAGGCAGAGGGTGGTACTGCTTTCTAGATGGATATTGGGGGTATAATTAGATCTCTATAGCCCCTGAAGACCAAGAGAAAACCACTTTCACCTACCCCTATGGAACATTTTCTTTCAAGAGGATGCCGTTCGGGTATGTAATAAGCCCGCCACTTTCCAGTGCTGCATGATGTCCATATTCTCTGACATGGTGGAGGACACCATTATAGTCTTTATGGATGATTTTTCGGTGGTGGGTGACTCATTTGATGATTGTTTGGCTCATCCGAGCAAGGTGCTACAGCGATGCGAAGGGACCAACTTGGTGCTTAATTGGGAAAAGTGCCATTTCATGGTCAAAGAAGGTATAGTGCTCGGCCATAAAATTTTTAGTAAGGCCATTGAGGTGGATAGAGCAAAGATCAATGAAATTGCTAGTCTACCACCTCCAATTTCTATAAAGGGTGTTCGAAACTTTTTGGGTCATACATGAGTTTATCGGAGATTCATCAAGGATTTCTCAAAGATTGCACATCCATTGAGTAAGCTACTTGAGAAAGAGGTGAATTTTGTGTTTGATGATACGTGTGTGAAGGCTTTTGAATGCCTGAAGGAGAGATTGACTACTGCTCCGATCATAGTGGCCCCTGATTGGTCCTTATAGTTTGAGGTTATGTGCGATGGTAGCGGAGTAGCCATGGGATCTATTTGGGCCAAAGGTGTGAAAAGATTTTTCATCCAATTTATTATGCTAGCAAGGCGCTTAATGCAACTCAAAAGAATTACACCGTGACGGAACAAGAGTTGTTGGTTGTGGTATTTGCATTTGAGAAGTTTCAGGCTTACTTGCTTGGAACTAAGGTGATAGTTCATACATACCATGCAACTCAGAGATATATGATGGCAAAGAAGGATGCCAAGCCACGATTGATTCGATGGGTTTCATTGCTGCAAGAGTTCGAGTTTGAGGTTTATGATCGGAAGGGGAATAAAAATCAGGTGGAGGATCACTTGTTGAGATTAGAGGAAAATGCAGCACTTTGAGATGAGCTTGATATAGATAACACATTCCCCGACGAGCAGGTTTTGGCTGCTTCCCAATATCTCATCCCATGGTTTGCGGACTTCGCTAATTATCTTGTGAGTGATGTGGTATCGAAAGATTTATCTTTTTAGCAGCGGAAGAAATTCATGTATGATGTGCAGAAGTTTTTTGGGATGAGTCTTACTTATTTCGCATATATGATGATGGGGTGATTTGGAATTGTGTACCCGAGGCTGAGATGTTGAGCATATTAGAGGCTTGTCACTTATCCCTTGTTGGGGGTCATCACGCCAGAATTCACACAAACCACAAAATTCTGCAATGTGGATACTATTTGCCAACCATTCACCAAGATGCACATGATTTTGCAAAGGCATGTGATTTATGCCAAAGGAAAGGAGGCATATCAAGGAGGCATGAGCTCCCTCTTACTCCTATACTTATCATTGATCTGTTTGACATTTGGGGCATTGACTTCATGGGCCCATTTGTAAGCTCAAATGGAATGAAGTACATACTCGTAGATGTGGACTATGTTTCTAAATGAGTGGAGGCAATTGAGCTTCCAAACAATGAAGGTAAGAGTGTCACAGCGTTCTTGAATCGGAATATTTTCGCCAGATTTGGGACTTGTAGAGCCATCATTAGTGATGGGATTCGCACTTCTGCAACCGGTTATTTCAGACTTTGCTTGAGAAATATGGGGTGAAACACAGGGTGGGAACACCTTATCATCCATAACCTAGTGGGCAAGTTGAAGTCTCTAACCGGGAGATAAAGACCATCTTAGTGAAGACTGTGAATGCTAACCGGATAGATTGGTCTAGGAAGCTGGATGAATTAACAACCAAAATAGATAAAAAAAATCTACTCATAGATCTTAAAACATGATTTGATACATGAAGGAAATTGGCCCATAGATAGATCATAGAGAATTTCACAAAATTAGGAATAAACCCCATAAGATCATGAACTTGAATCTAGAATTTGAATTCATGGAATTGAGAAGAATTTTGAGCATCAGAGTGAAAGAAACTCTCATTCATAGCCCCACATACCTAGGAAAGTCTGATTTACACTCCCTTTTTAAAATCCCAAAGGAAATTGGAGAAAATTGGGGGAATTCCTCAAGCTTGATCTCCAATGAAGAACTCTAAACTTGCATGCATAGAATGGTAAGGCTTAGGATAGGTTAAGCACCCTAAAACCTTTCTAACTGAGCTTAAAATGACGTAGTTTAGGACCTTAGATCTTAGGAATTACCAAAATACCCTTAATAAAAAGTCTAGAAATTTAATACTATCAGTGACCACGACTCATACCACGAGTCGTACCACAAAGTAATGACTCGTGTTCACCTCTCGTGGTCACCACTGTTTCTTCCTACATCATCTTTGAATCTTACCACGGTTCGCATATCACGACTCTTGGTGTCCTACCATGAGTCGTACTGTCAGTCATGGAATCACCCCTTTTAACTGCCAAATCTTGACCACGACTTCCATCACGACTCGTTGTTCCTTACCACGAGTCGTAACATTACCTGTGACTTCATCTCCTCCATGACATTGACCACAAGTCGTACCCTCATACCAGAACTCATGGTGTGACTCTTGGTCTGAACTATGGACCCCAAGTCTTCGTTAGGACTCCTCCTACGACTCGTTACTCCTTTCCACGACTCGTACCACGAGTCGTTCTTAGTCCAAATCCCTAATTTTTCTGTTGTTCCCATTTCAAATCCTGAGTATAGTCTTAGGCACTTTTGAGGTATTACAATTTCTCCCCCTTGGGAACATTCATCCTTGAAAAAGAATGAACATTTTGAAAGGCTGGGGAATGAACTGACATCTCCAATACTGAACATATAAAGCTGAAAACTGACGGAGTGACCGACTCCGAACTGAAATACATGATTGAATTGTATTCATGAATCATACATACATAAATTAACATGGAAGAAACTGGGACACATGAACTAAAAATGAAACTAAATAGAGTACTAAGGAGGAAACAAGTACCTCAAGTTGGAATTGAATCGGAAGGGAATAGGTGTGGGTATTTTGCCATCATATCTGCTTCGACTTCCCACGTAGCTCCCTCAATATACTGATTCCTCCACAAAACATTTACTGAAGCTACTTCTTTGTTTCTTAGCTTCCAAACATGACGATCAAGTATTTCAACCGGAACCTCTTGTAGCTAAGGCTATCCTTCACACCTATGCTCTCCATCGAGATAACCAAAGCTGGATCACCTATGCACTTCTTTAAAAGCGACACATGGAAAACTGGATGTACTGAAGCTAATTCTGAGGGCAACTCTAACTCATAGGCCACCTTGACAACACATCTCATAATTCGGTACGACCAACATAACAGGGACTAAGTTTCCCTATCTTTCCAAACCTCATCACTCCCTTCATGGGCGACACCTTCAAAAACATCCAATCATCAACTTCGAACTCAAGCTCTCTCTTCCTCACATCCGCATAGGACTTTTGGCGACTCTGAGCTGTTTTTGACCTTTCCCTTATAAGATGAACCTTCTCCATAGCCTCATGAAATGAATTTGGTCCTATCAACATAGCTTCACTGAGTTCGAACCAACTAATAGGCGATCTACTTCTCTGCTCATAAAGAGCCTCAAATAGAGCCATCCCAATGCTTGAATGGTAACTGTTGTTATATGCAAACTCGACGAGGGGTAAATGATCATCCCAAATACCCTTAAAATCAATTACACATGCTCTCAATATATCCTCAAGAGTCTGAATGGTCCATTCAGCCTGACCATCTGTTTGCGGGTGAAATGCTGTGCTAAGCTTGACCTTAGTACCAAGTTCCTTCTGAAATGATATCTAAAACTGGGAGGTAAAGTGAGTACCTCTATCTGATAATGATGGACAAGGGCACTCCATGCAACCGAACTAGCTCCCGAATATACAACTTAGCATAATCCTCCGCTGAATCGGTAGTTTTGTCTGGTATGAAATGGGGTGCTTTAGTCAACCTGTCTACAACCACCCAAATAGAGTCATACTGTTGACGACCTGTAATGAAGTTCATATTGATTTCCTCCCACTTCTATGTAGGGATACTAATGTCTAGAAGCACACCTCCGGGTCTTTGATGCTCAACCTTCACCTATTGACAATTTGGACACTTAGCCACAAATTCTGCTGTGTCCCTCTGCATGTCGTTCCACCAGTATACTTCCATAGGTCAGGTACATCTTGGTGCCAGCTGATTTATGGAATATCTAGACCATAGCCTCATGCAACATCCGCTCCCTCAAGTCATCAACACCCGGTACACAAGAACGACCCTAATATCGTAGTGCTCCATCTCCCCTTTGGGAGAAACCTCCACCTTCTGATAACTTCCTTCAATTTTATCAAAATAGGATCCTCGTCTTATCTATATTTGACTTTGGTGACCAAGGAAGATTTTGATCCATTCTGAACAATGACACCACCATCCGTCGAGTCAACAAGATGAACTCCTAGTCGGGAAAGTTGATGCACATCCTTCACTAAATCTTTCCTCTCCTTATCTACATGGGTCACACTCTCCATAGAAAGCCTTCTAAGAGCATTTGCCACCACATTAGCCTTACCCAGATGATACAAGACACTCATATCATAATCTCTAAGGAGCTCCAACTACCTTCTTAGACGTAGATATAGATCCTTCTGGGTAAACACATACTATAGGATTTTATGGTCCAGAAACACATCCACATGGACCTTGTATAGATAGTGTCTCCAAATCTTCAAGGAAAATACTACCGCTGCCAACTCAAGGTAGTGAGTCGGATAGATCTTCTCATGGATTTTCAGCTGTTTGGAATCATAGGCTATAACCTTACGTGTTGCATTAATACCCAACCAAGGCCAATCTTTAAGGCGTTACAATATACCACAAACCCATCGGTACCTTTAGTAGAGTCAACACTGGTGCTGAGGTGAGTCGAGTCTTCAACTCTTGAAAGCTTTTCTCACAGGCCTCTGACCACTGAAAAATCACTTTCTTCTAGGTCAACTTAGTCAATAATGCTGCGATGGATGAAAATGCTTCCACGAATCTCCTGTAGTAGCTAGCTAAGCCTAAGAAACTCCTGATATCCGAAGGACTAACTGGTCTAGGCCAATTCTTCACAACTTTTATCTTTTGAGAGTCCACCTATACACCCTCACTTGACACCACATGGCCCAAAAATGCTATTGAGTCCAATCAAAACTTACACTTGCTGAATTTAGCATACAGTTGGCGAGCCTTCAGAGTGTGTAGCACCACCCTCAAATGAGCAACATTCTCCTCCTTGCTCCGAGAGTATATGAGAATGTCATCTATGAACACTATCACGAACATGTCCAAAGATGGATTGAACACCCTGTTCATCAAATCCATAAAAGCTGCAGGAGAATTCGTTAGTCCAAAAGACATAACTACAAAATAATAGTGACCATATCGAGTCCTGAAGGCAATCTTCGGAATGTCACTCTCCCTAACCCTGAGCTGATGATACCTGGATATGAGGTCTATCTTTGAGAAACACTTGGCATGTTGAAGCTGGTCAAACAAGTCATCAATTCTGGGGAGGGGATACCTATTCTTGATCGTGACCTTATTCAATTGCTGATAATCAATGCACATTCGAAGGGAGCCGTCCTTCTTCTGGACAAAGAGAACTGGCGCACCCCACGGGGATTTGCTTGTTCTGATGAAACCCTTGTCTAAGAGATCCTTCAATTGTTCCTTCAACTCCTTTAGCTTAGCTGGAGCCATTTTGTAAGAAGGAATAGATATAGGATATGTATCGAGAAGAAGGTCAATACCAAAATCGATCTCCTACTCGGGAGAAATTCCCGATAAATCATCTGGAAACATATCTGGATATTTACACATTACAGGAACTGACTGAATAGTTAGGGTTTCATATGTAGCATCCTTAACCCTAACTAGATGGTACACACAACTTTAGAGATCATTTTCCTGGACTTAAGGTAGGAAATAAAATGACCTACAGGCACAACTGAACTACCCTTCCACTCTAGGACTGGCTCAACCCTGAACCGGAACTCTACTGCATGGGTTCTACAATTCACTGAGGCATAACATGCATGTAGCCAATCCTTTACAAAGATGACATCAAAATCTGTCATGGCTAGCTCTACTAAATCTTCTGAGGTGACTTTCTAAAGGATTGTGACAGGGAAATTTCTATATACCCGTCGAGCTATAACTGAATCACCAACTGGAGTAGAGACTAAGAAGGGTTATGATAGGATTTTGGGATTGACTTCGAAATTACTAGAAACATAGGGCATCACAAAAGAAAAAGTAGCCCCTAGATCTAACAAAGCATACCCATCAAGTTGGAATACTCGTAACATACCAGTCGCCATGTCGGGTGAAGTTTCCCACTCTTGTCACGACGAGAGTGCATAAAACCTATTCTAGTGCTGACCAGCAGCTAAACTCGTGGAAGCACCTATTGGAAGGGATTGTTCTACCGGAACTACTGAACTAGTGGCTGGGGTACGGACCCCACCATCGCCCAATCTAGCTGAAGGGCAATCCCTGAGTCTATTTCCGAGATTGCCACACTCGAAGCAAGCATTTGAGCCAACTAATCACCACCCTAGGTGATTCTTGCAACACTTCGCACAAGATGGAAAGGTTCGATCTCCTGTAGTGCTCCCCTGACCCCTCGAGCCTGATGCCTTACCCCTTTGATCATGTTTGGGTATGGATGGAAGACTGGCTGATGATAGTGCTGGAGATAATGACCTCTAATGGGACTGCTGATGATGTCCACCTCCCGATCTCTGCTGGGAGAACCCATGACTATTTGTCCTGGCCCTCTTAGCCTCTCTCTCTCTCTCAAATGTAACGCCTCAATCTGCCGGGCGTACAAGACAGTCGAGGAAAATTGATGTCCTGATGAAGCATAGCGGTCCTACAATCCTTGACCAGGTAGTCTGCTACTCCATGCACAAACGTGCTCACCCAAGCTCTTTGATCAGCCACTAGCTCTAGTGCATATTTGGACAAATGGGTGACTCCAAAGCATACTCTTGGACCGTCTTATTATTCTGCCCTAGATTCACAAATTCAGATGCTAAGAACCGATCCAAGAATGCAGTAAGAAACTCATCCCAACTAATGGGACCCGCTCCAATTGCTCTACTATCCTTCCACTATCTAAACCAGATATGTGCAATCCCTTTCAACTAATAAAAGGCTAGGTCTGACACTCCTCCCCTGTCACCAAAATAATCTGGGTGATCTTCTGAATCTCATTAATAAGCTCATATGGATCCTCGTCCACCTTTGATTGATGGAACTCCGAAGGGTTTATCCTAAGAAAGTCTCTGAATCTTGCCGCTACCACATTCCCATTCTAAGGAATATGCACTGCCGCCTGCTGGTTGACCTGGGCAGTTAATGCCTGTGTCAACATCTGGATGGCTGCCCTAAACTCTGGACTGACAACCTGCTCAGACACATGATCCTCGGGAGATGCTGGGGCCTGTTGGTGCCCATCTCCGTCTATTCTCATGGCCATTTCCATTTCTATTCCTTCTCCCATTAACTCGGCGAGGAGGCATGATTCTAAAAACGTGTATAGCATGAGTTAGGAAGATAGAGAGACATCTTATCACATGACATAGATCATGAAAGAAGGGAAATTTTCCTAAAATGTTTCATAGTCTCTTTGTCATAACTGTGGCGCACTTCACACCCATGAAAAAGACTCTACTTAACACGGCTTTCAGATACCCTAGGACGCTCTATAACTTAATTCTCTAATACCAAGTTTGTCACGACCCGAACATAGTCCCAGATAGATACAGAGGAAAAGGAACCCCAAGAGGCTCCAAGTCGACCAATGGCATGAATATAGTAACTAACAACATACCACAAGCGGAAACTGAAATAATAAAACATACTTAAGAGGAATTCTGCATACATAACAATCTAAAGCTGAATCAACACCGACAGGCTAATTTTTTACATATTGTCTGAAAAGCCTCTAACATAACTGATGAGCTGATGGGACAACATCCCCAACTATCTCGACAAAAGTATGTAACTGAAATAACATAACAATGGATAACTAAATGTCCTCGAAGGATGAGGACTCACCAATGCTGACTAAAGCAGGTCTCTAAGGAAAACAGGACCAATGATGTTGCTGAGACTGATCCCTCAGACCTATATCATGAAATGATACAACATAGAGTATGTGGTCAGTACTTGAAATGTACTAATAATGCAAGGTAAGTAAAAATGAACAGTTAAAATACGTAAGAGTTTATAAGAGTAGGACAACATAGTCATATAGTAAATATCATAATGTAAACATAGAGGCTCAAGGTTTTCAAACCATACATAATCCAATCATAATCATAGTCATAAGAGAAACTTTATAAAGCATAACTTGAGCCAAAGTAACATAAACATGACAATGCATAAATCATGAGGAACAATGGGAGATTCTTATAACCGATATACCCCATATGAGCATACATGGAACCCGACCTGTAAACCCCTAGTCGAGAGGGTGTTCGTACCTTGAAAAGGTAGAACCATGAAAAGATGTGTGATATCAAAAAGAAAGGCCCATTTGGGAAAAGAGGTACAATCTCAAGGGAGGTCCCATCATGGCTATTTTGGCACGTAGTTCTGAGACATGGGGTATGCTTGGACCTAGATCTACACAGTGTTAAATACTACTCCCAAAACATACATAGTGCTCATTTAATAGTAGGAAAAACATACATGAGATTCATGAGCTAGTTTAAATCATGATAATCATAAGCATGCTTGAAATAGGTAAACTAGCCATGTAATAAGGCCCTTGAGTCTGCCAAAGTCATAAATTCACAAAATCATGAAGAACATGCATATTTTTGAAAATCCATATACTTGATATTCATAAATACATGAAGGACTTGAAGAAAAATCACAACATGAATCATAAATCATAATTTAGACTTAGTAAGATTAAGATCATAATAGAATCATAACTTAGCTTTTCATGAAACTTGCATAATTGGGCATAATTTAATTAACATTTGAAACTATGAATTAATAACCAAAATAGGTATAAAATCTGCCCATAGATCTTAAAACATGATTTGATACATTAAGGGAATTGACCCATAGATAATTCATAGAGAATTTCGCAAAATTAGAATTAAACCCCATAAGATCATGAACTTGAATCTAGAATTTAAATTCATGGAATTGAGAAGAATTTTGAGCATGCAAGTGAAAGAAACTTTCATTTATATCCCTACATACCTGGGAAAGTCTGATTTACACTCCCTTTTGAAAAGCCCAAAGGAAATTGGAGAAAATTGGGGGAATTCCTCAGCTTGATCTAGAAGAACTCTAAACTTGCATGCATGGAATGGTAAGGCTTAGGATATGTTAAGCACCCTTAAAACCCTTCTAAATGAGCTCAAAATGACGTAGTTTAGGACCTTAGAGCTTAGGAATTACAAAAATACCCTTAATGAAAAGTTTGAAAATTTAACACTGTCAGTAGCCATGACTCATACCACAAGTCGTACCACGAAGTAACGACTCGCGGTCACCTCTCGTGATCACCATTGTTTCTTCCTACAAAATCTTAGAATCTTACCACAGTTTGCATATCATGACTCATTGTGTCCTACCATGAGTCGTAGTGTCAGTCATGGCATCACCTCTTTAACTGCCAAATCTTGACCACGACTCCCATCACGACTTGTTATTCCTTACCACGAGTCGTAACATTACCCGTGACTTCATCTCCTCCATGACACTGACCATGAGTCGTACCCTCATACCACGACTCGTGGTCTAAACCTTGGACCCCAAGTCTTTGTCACGACTCCTCCTACGACTCGTTATTCCTTCCCACGACACGTACCACGAGTCATTCTGAGTCAAATTCTTAATTTTTCGCTGTTCCCATTTCAAATCCGAGGCTAGTATTAGGCACTTCAAGGGTATTATAGAAGGTTATGAAAGAGGTAGAGCAGTAGGCTCTAGGGGTCAGAGGAGCATTTAGGGGAGCACACTTTCCTACTTTGCAGGAAGTGTGGTAAGAACCACCCAAGAGGGTGCTTGGTTGGCTTAGGTGCTTCTACGGGTGTGGGAAGCCCAGATACAGACTTAAGGATTGCATATTAGCCATATAGGGTGATGGTAGAGGTCATCTCCAGCTACCACTTTAGTAGTTAGCCCGTCCCAGCAGGGCGCATCATCTAGTGCTGGTGGCGGTCAGCGCCGGAACTGCTTCTATGCCCTTTTCTCATGCCAGGAGAAGGAGAGCTTACCAGGTACGGTCACGGGTATGTTATGAGTCTTCATTTTGATGTTTATGCATCGCTAGATGCAGGCGCCGTATTATCCTTCGTGACTCCTTATATTGCTATTAGTTTCGGTGTTAGTCCTGATATCGTTTCAGAACCCTTCTTAGTCTTTACTCTTGTCAGTGAGTCAGTTATAGCTCGATGGGTATACAAAAATTTCCCGATCACAGTTCTTTAGAAAGTCACCTCACCCGACTTAGTAGAGTTAGACATGATCGATTTCGATGTTATCTTTAGCATGAATTGGTTGTATGCTTATTATGACTCAGTCAATTATAAAACTTGATCAGTAGGATTTCAATTCCTGGATGAACCATTCCTAGAGTGGAAGGGTAGTTCAGCTGTGCATGTAGGTCACTCTGTCTCCTACCTTAAGACCAGGAATATAACCTCCAAAGGTTATGTATATCATTCAGTTCGGGTAAGGATTCTAAGTCCAAAACCCTGACTCTCTAGTTAGTTCCAGTTGTATGTGAGTATCGAGAGGTATTTCTGGATGATCTACTAGAAGTCCCTCCCCAGCGGGAGATTAACATTGGTATTGACCTTCTCTCTGATACGCAACCCATATCTATTCCTCCCTATAGAATGGCTCTAGTCGAGCTAAAGGATTTGAAGGAGCAGTTGAAAGATCTCTTGGATAAGGTTTTCATCAGGCCTAGTAAGTCCCCATAGGGTGCTCCAATCCTCTTTGTTCAGAAGAAAGATGTTTCTCTCAGGATGTGCATCGATTATCGTTCGTTGAACAAAGTCACAATTAAGAATTAGTATCCCCTCCACAAGATCGAAGACTTGGTTGACAAGCTTCGGGGTGCCAAGTGCTTCTCAAAGATAAACCTCAGACTTAGCTACCACCAACTCAGGGTGAGGGAGACTGACATTCTAAAGACGACCTTTAGGTCTCGATATGGTCACTATGAGTTTGTAGTTATGTCTTTTGGACTAACGAATGCTCCTGCAACTGTGTAGGTAGTAACTTAGCTCGGCTGACAACCTTAACTCCTCACTTAGCAATTCCAAACAATCTGTTCATCAACTCCGTATGATTTACACATAACTACAATTCAACAGTCAACTCACCACTGGTCACATGGGATATAAAATTTAATCCTCAATAATCAATTTATCAAGTCACACAGAATCATACATGACTTTACAAGTATAAAAAAATCATAAACAAGTACATCAACATTGCAACCATATGTAAACTACACATGCAAGGATTTCAGTTTCACTAGGTTCTCATACTTTCGAACCAATCTTTACTCTTCGGGTCCTATCTTGGTATCATATCATCAGTGATGTACTGGACACACACCTTCATCACATCACTATATAACACTCAGAACTAAACATCACTATACACACATGCCAAAGGTTCTTATTTCTGCCTTTCCAGTCATGACTTGTAGGGGACTCTAGGAATCCATGTACTATATCATCATGGTACCCGCTCCCTCTCATCTGCTTGTTTGGATGCTCCCCTTGGATACGAGACACTCAATCAGGATAAAACATGTTATCCACTTCATTCTCCTATTCTATATGTTTTTAATCGGTTAATTAGTATGACTTTTTGGAGGCATTAGGTTGCCTCATCAACTTGCTTATATTTATGAATATTCAATCACTTACATGGAAATTTGAAAGAACACATATAACATCTCAATGCACCCCAAATGTCACAATAACATTTATTAACATTCATTATCTTAAGCTTACTTTACAAGCATATTTAGCACATCATCATATTAGCGGTAATTAGTGTCTGAAGACCAACTAAGTATGTTGTCACTCCACACATATACATATATCCTACCTTGATTACCAAAAGAGAGAATTCAGCTATTACCAAGAGCTTTGCCATTTCGTAAAGCCTCTGAATGTTCAAAATCTAACCCAAGTAAAGGAAAATCACATTCAATCATCTACACTCCATTCGGGCCTAGAATTTTGATTTCACCCCCATTATAACCAATATTACGGTCAAATTCGATATTTCTAAGGGTTTATTTATGTAATACCCCGGAAGTGCTTAAGATTAGACCCAAAATTTAAAAATGGAAGTTGGCTGAAATCGAGAAAAATCCCACAGAACGGACGACCCAATGGTTCGTTGGTCCAACCAACGACCCGTGGGAAGCAGTCGTGGGAAGGTTGTCCTGGTGACAGAGGGAAGCAACGAGAGAAGTAACGACTCGTTGTTCTTTACAATGAGTCATCGTATGGAGCCGTGATGGGAACTGGTCCTCAGCTTAAGGGAAAGTAACGAGTCATCCCACGACCCGTCGTGAGGAGTAACAGGTCGTGGTCACCAGTCATGGGATGGGATATCGATATTTTTCCAGTCTACATAATGGAAGCTAACCACGACTCGTTGGAGAAAGTAACGAGTTGTGGTGAGGGTCGTGGGAAGGACTAGTATAGGAGGAGGAACCAACAGGCGAAACAATGAACCGTCCTTTGGAGCAATAACTCATCCTGTCGATTCATAGGAAGGAATCTAAAAGCATGAATTAAGGCAGTAGATCCAATGGCTCAATACCACGAGTCATTGTAACATGTAACTACTCATGGGACCATCCGTTGGTTCACCTAGTGCAGATTTTTTAGGGTTTTCATTAAGGGAATTTTCGTCATTCCAAAGTCCTAGGGTCCTAAACTACATCATTTAAGGCTCGAAAATCAGTGTTTATTGAGGGCAAAACCCACCCTAGGCTTATTCTTTTCCATGCATGCATAGTTAAGGGATTGAGGAGGTGATCAAGCTTGTCTTCAAGGTTTTCTTCATTAATTCCCATTGGGATTTCAAGGAGTGGTGAGATTTGATTTTCCCTAGGCATGTAGGGTTATGAATGGGAGAATTCTTTCACACCCATGCCCAATCCCTCTCTAAATTATGAATGTTCTATATCTAATCTATGGGGTCTTTACCCAATGCATGAAGTTCCTAATTCTATACATGGGTATGATTTAAATATGTTTATAACATTGAATTATGAAGCATGGGAAATCTTTATAATGTTCTCAATTAAAAATCATGTTTCTAGCTTCATGAATTAAAAAACCCATTGATGAAAGTTCATGAAAGATGAGATTTGTGATGAATGTATGATGATGATGAGATGTTATTATGATGAAAAGCATGTTTTCAAGATACCCATGTTTATAATAATGTTTTCAATATGAATTGAGTATTTTCAAGTATGATAAAGCTTTGGTCAATGCCCACATGTTCAAAGTATGATTCATGATTTTCCGAAATGAGCTTACCAAATGGTTTTGGGGCGAAGACTCCCAATTATCTTTCAGCTTGTGGTATGGTTTGAGTTAAAGCTTCTCATATACATGATTTCATATTTGAGATGTATTTAATTATTAAGCTTCTTCAATAGACGATGTTGAGCTTCGTTGAATAATGATGTAGAGTATATGCATTTTTTTGGGAGTAGTGTCTAGCACTGAGTAGGTTAAGGGTCGATCACATTATGCCTCAGAACTATGCGCCCCCTTGTGAGCTATCCCTTGCCCTATTGGCCCACGAGCTTGATATCGATATCATGGTATCATCCCTAGCCCTAGCAAGGCTTTGGACGGCTCTACCCACTTGAGTGTGATAGTTGAAACCACGTAAGCTCTATCGTGGTATGTCGATTAAAAGATGAGTCTCCCATTGTTCATCATGAGTTTAGTTATGCATGTTTATCATTCATGAGATTTCTATATCTATATATATTCTAAAGTAGGTTTGACTCAATGTTCATTTTTACTTATATACATCATATTTATCTTTGAGTCAATTGGTGTAGTTATGACATATGTTATGTTATGATGAGATCATGATTTCAGAAAGAATGCATGCAAGCCCTACTCTCAGATTCTTAATATCTATGTTTTACATTATGCATGTCTTTAAATGATTTTACTTACTTAAGCGGTTTTACTTACCTTGCATACTTGGTACATTCCATGTACTGACCGCATGCTCTATGCTATATCATTTCATGATATAGGACCCGGTTCTCAGGCTCAGCCCCAGTCACAGTCAGTCTTCTGAGTTAGCAGTGCATGTTATTGGTGAGTCCTCATCTCCCGAGGACTAGACTATTAGATTTTCTTATGTACTTTCAGTTTCAGATTGTTGAGTTAGTCGGGGTCTTGTCCCATCAACTCGTCATGTTTAGAGGCTTTTCAGATATATGGTTGTATTCAGCTTTAGATTGTGTCTTCTGATGTTATGTTTAATCTAGACTTCCTCTATGATTATCTTGTTGATTCTTCTATTTTATTGATCGAGTTAGATGTATGCTTATGCCATGGGTCGACTTGGAGTCTCCCGGGGTTCCTTGTCCCGTGTTGCAATCCGGACCTCTATTAGGATTGTGACAAACTTGGTATCAGAGCAATAGGTTTGAAGTGTCCGAGGGTTTCTGAAAGCCGCATTAAGTAGAGTCTTTTTCATGGGTGTAAAGCACGCCACACTTATGATGAAGAGGCTATGAAAAGTTTTAGGATATGTTCCCTTCTTTCATGATCTGTGTCGTGCGATGAAATGTCTCCCTATCCTTCTAATTCATGCTATTCGCGATTGCAGAGTCATGGCTCCCTAAAGAGTAAATGGTAGAAGGAATGGGAATGGAGAAGGACAAGAGGATGGCAATGGAAACAGGCACCAGCAGGCCCCACCAGTTCAAGAGCACCAGGCATCGGAGCCGGTTGCGCATGCTGAGTTTTGGGCTGCTAATCAGATGCTTGCACAGGACTTAACCACTCAGGTCAATCAGTAGGCAGTTGCGCAAGTTCCACAAAATGGAAATGCAGCGGCAGCTCGAGGCTGAGACTTCTTGAGAATGAACCCGCCAGAATTCCTCAGGTCAAAAGTAATGTCTCGCCCCATAACTGGGGGAAGGGCGCGACTGGCTCCCCATACCTAACTGACTAGGAAGCCGGCTATGTGACATCTGTAACTGTAACACTTAGGCTATCCAGGCCACCTGTCACAATCAATTGGAGCACAAACTGGACCCATAATATCTCAACAGTACAGGGTAAACAAATGAAATGCAAACAAGTCTATGAGTATGCTAAACTAAACAACAAAAAGCCGACAAGGCCACAAATTGAATACCATTGTACACACTAAGTCCACAAAGCCTCTAAAGAGTAAACTGATTGATGGTCAGAACAGGGCTCCGACCTACCCATAAATGCATCTCAAAACACTAACTGAAACAAAACCAGTCTAAGCTCCAGAAAGAAAGGAGCATACCAACACATCCGCTAATCTCATGAACTGCTACTGCAACTGGCAATCCCGACCTCTACCTGCACCTGCGGCACGAACGTAGGTCCCCAGGCGAAGGGACATCAGTACGAATGAAATGTACTGGTATGTAAGGAAGAAAACTGTAAACATGTAAGATAGCAATGATAACTGAGCCAAAAATAAGGAATAGTAACAATCTAGAATCCTGGAAACTGAAATCTGATAATAAGTCAATACTAAAGTGCAAATGCAACCAAGTAATGCACAAGAAAAACTGTAACTGTAATGCTGGCGGCCAATCGACCATAAAAACCATATAAAAACGCCTCTAGCCTGTGTACCATACCAGGATAAAATAAAATCTCCAGCCGGTGTACCATACCGGGGTAAAAATAAAAATATCTCCAGCCGGTGTACCATACCAGGTAAAAATAAAAATATCTCCAGCCGGTGCACCATACCGGGGTAGAATAAAATATCTCCAGCTGGTGCACCATAATGAGGTAAAAATAAAAATATCTCCAGCTAGTGTACCATACCGGGGTAAAAATAAAAATATCTCCAGTCGGTGCGCCATACCGGGGTAAAATAAAAACATCTCCAGCCGGTGTGCCATACTGTTCGGCTGTCTGGAATAACAACACGCAAGTGCACGTGGTCGAACAAGTAGTAAAGTGGCTCAAGTAAGCCAAGTATCGATCCCACAAAGACTGGATTAAGGTATCAATCTAATCAAGTGTCAATAAACTTTAACTCTAAACTGCAGACAAAGTGTGAAGAAGATTTTGGTATTTTGTTTCCTAATTTTATACTAAGTCTAAAACGAATATACAATTTGAGTCTGAACTATAAGTATGAGCGTGCTGAGGCTAAAATGAACATGTAGAGAAATAAATTATCGATACAACTTGATTAATCTTTCCTCCGGTTGCTAGTCAAGAATTATTGCCTATGGATTACAACTCTCGTATTTAACCCAACTTAAGAACCATGAACCTTCCACCTACATCTCTGTGATAAAAAGAAATTCATGTTCTAGCCATACAAAACCGATTCCTTAATTGACTAATATGACTTTCAGGTATATCTCTATCCTGAAGGTAAATCAATTCTCAATTTTCCCAAACTAAGAAAAGATCATATCCTATCAATTCACAACTTTCCAATTTCTTGCTCTCTCGAGTGAAACCGGACTTTTTAGATATACATTAATGTTGGCCACACATAAATGTAGTAAGAACAAGAATCAATAGAACAACCATGGAAGAAAAGATGAAAACCCAATTTATCAATAATTACATTTCAATACAAATGTTCTTAACCTCAGGAAAAAGGGAATTTAGCCATTCATTTGTGGATTAAACATCGTTAAATGAGTGTTAATCATACAAACAATTGAAATAAAGAAGAAGGATATAGAGAAGAACCCTGAGATTTTCATCCCCTCAACTGCCTGTAACCCACGTTCTTGCTCCACCAAGTCAGAATAATTAAAAATGAACCTAAGTATTCAACTTCTTCATCAGGTGCTGCTGCCTCGTCTCCCATGTCTGAATCGCCCCCATCGTCCTCCTCTGACTCAATATCGGAGTCATCGCGACGTGTCTCCTCATCTGTGGGGACATCATCATCAGTGGGCTCCACAAAAGTTGGCCCCACTCGGCATAGAGCCCTGGCATTTTCACCAAAAGGGTAGTCTAGCTCAAGCTGCCACAGCTCATCTTCTGTTGCCGGCCTCCCGCCTATGCGCAGCTGGAGCATCTGCATCCCAAACATGCGGGCCATGTACTGATCATCCTGAGCATGTCGCTCGGCTAGTGTAAGAACTGGCCCGTGAGTGGTGTCGGGTGCCTTAGTTTTGGTGACGTCTAAGGCCCGCCTCTCCATCTACGGAATGTAGTCAAGGGCCTCCTCCTCAATATCTAGGCCCCTCAGGAACGTGGTCAGCAAACCACCAAACCCGTACCTGTGCCCTTGATGCAAACGGGCTCTCTTCATGGCGGAGATGATCACGCCCCAACGTTGATCTCCATCCCTTTCATCAAGGCATAGACCAAGCACACACGATCCTGGGTGACATCTGTCATATGCACCCCCGGGATCAGGCAGGAACAAACAATCATAAGCCATATCCTGGCTTCCCTGTTCATCTGTGAGTAGGGCAATGTTTGATGGTAGCCCCTCTCCTTATGCCTGCTCCACCATGCTGTGGACCAGCCTCCACACAGAGTGCGTCTGATGTCCGCATATGGTGGAGTGATATTCAGCTGCCGGAGTACATGGACGTCTGTGTCCCGCGCCCCCAAGATGGCATTAAGGTGATGGGGCTCAAAAGTGACTACCTGCCCCTTTATCTTTATGGTGTGACTTCTGAGTGTCGGGTTTCAGTTGGTGTAGAACTCCTGAATATGGTGAAGATTGCACTCCTTGGGCTCTTCAAAGATGAAGTTCATCCCGGCTACCTCAATCCTGTGGACAATTCTGGGGAATTCTTGTGCCAATGGCTCCCTTGCAATATGTTCCTCAGGGAAGTATTTGTTCTCCTTGTGCTTTGTGTACCACTTCTTCCCTTCGTCTATCACCTATCGGGTTCCGTATTGATGGTGTTGGCCGCGCGGAACCGCTGGTGCTGCTGGGACTGTTGTTCCCAGTCTAATTCTTTTCCTTCCAGCACCTGATGTAGATGCGCCCTTTCCTTTATCTTGCTTGCTTGCCATTGTTCCTGTCAAATCAAGCAGACAGTCCCAATGTTATTCAAATTAAAATTAGCTTCGACTAAGGTTGGGTTAAGCTAGGTCACCCCACACTTAGTCTTTAGCCACAATCACAACATTACAGCAACATAATTCTCACTTCCCAATTTACAACAAGAAACAACAACATGCCTTGTGCATTCAGAGAATTCAATGGAATATATTTTATGTACTACTCAGACTTCGTACAGTTATTCAACATATGACCATCAATACCATTTCATCCCATAACACTTAGCACAGAAAAACTCTTACACAACCTATGCAACCCACCAAGTTCTATGCAATTCACAATTTCATTCTCCCAAAAATCCATCGTTTACTTAGCATATTCATAACAAGCACAACATAATTCACCTTACCCAACATGAACAACCCAAATTATTTTCAAATTTTCAACCAAATTTAGCTTCTTCCTATTCAAATTCCAACCATAGCTACCAATTTCGCCCAAATTCAATCAAACATGTATTTATCGAGTTCATACAATCATAACGATACTACGAACATCAATCAACAATAACTTAAATGAATTCATTCTCAATTTACACTTAGGGCATGCTTTAGTTACCTCACATGCTCAAAAATTGACAATTTCGTCCAAAATTGAGGTTAAGTTCAAGAACATACCTTTAATTCGTTGAACTTGAAGAAAAGTTGAAGAACATTTGATCCTAGGTCCGTGTCACGTTGGGGGAGGGGGGATTTTGGGTTGTTTGTCGCGGAGGGGAGTGAAAAAATGTGAAAAATTGGGTGTTTTTGGGGTTTAAAAGAAGATTTTTCGCGTGGGTCACCCGGCGACCCGGTGTGACCCGTCGCGAATAACACTTCAACGTGTCACGGAGGGTAACGCAGAGCACACCCTCCGTGATACGGAGCCATCGCGCAGGGGTTCTGGAATTTGTAAAAAATTCCAAAACACCTTCAACATGTCACGGAGGGTAACGCGGAGGCCCTCCCCCATGACACGGAGCCATCGCGCAGGCTCACTGTTTTGCCCCTTTTTATTATTTTTCTCACCTCGATTTTTCCTTTGCGATCCTTTGCATTTTTACCCTCCGTTCAACCTGAAATTCATCTCACAACAAGAAATTGGTTAGAATTTATAGGTTTTACATAAAATACAATTTTTTTTTTCTCATTTTTTTTTCTTTTTCTTCTTTTTCCTTTTTTTTTCTTCTACGAAATCTATTCACATATTACAAAAATTTCACGGGTTGCCTCCCGTGCAGCGCCTGGTTTACCGTCGCGGCTCGACATCATTGAAGCTCAGTCATCCTCTAGGGTGACGGATGTCTTCTCTCAACTACCGTCCTCACCCCAGTAATGCTTACATCGCTGCCCATTGACTAAGAACGTGGCACTTCGATCTTCTTACCACAACTCTACTGCCCCGTGCGGGGTCATTCTCACTACCTCAAATGGCGCTGACCATTTGGACTGCAGCTTCCCTGGAAACAACTTCAATCTTGAATTGAAGAGCAATACTTTCTGCCCCGGCTCAAAAATACGATGCACCACATGCTTGTCATGCCACCTCTTTGTTTTTTCTTTGCAGTACTTGGCACTCTCATAAGCATGCCAACAAAACTCTTCAAGTTCACTGAGTTGCATTAGCCTTTTCTTACCCGCTAGCTCTAAGTCCATATTCAATTTCCTCACGGCCCAGAAGGGTCGGTGCTCTAGCTCCACTGGCAGATGACACGCTTTACCATAGACCAATCGGTATGGACAAGTTCCAAGCGGTGTCTTGTAAGCAGTTCTGTATGCCCACAATGCATCATCAAGTTTGCTTGACCAATCATTACGTTGTGCATTCACTGTTTTCTAGAGAATCTGCTTCACTTCTCTATTCAACACCTCCACTTGCCCACTAGTTTGGGGGTGATATGCTGTTGCCACCTTGTGGCGCACCCCATACTTGGCTAGTAGCTTCTTGAAACTTGCATTTATGAAATGAGCCCCTCCATCACTGATAATGGCTCAGGGTGTCCTGAACCTGATGAGAATGTGTTTTTTCACAAATTTTGTTACCACCTTGTTGTCATTCCTGGGGCAAGCTATTGCTTCAACCCACTTTGATACATAATCAACGGCCACCAAGATGTAACGATTACCAAATGACGGTGGGAACGGCCCCATGAAATCTATGCTCCATACATCAAAGGTCTCCACTTCCAGTACATTCTGCAGCGGCATTTCTTGCCTTCTACCAATTGTGCTTGTACGCTGACATCTATCGCACATTTTGACGTATGCCATAAAGTCTCTAAACAGTGTAGGCCAAAAGAAACCTGACTGTAGAACCTTGTGCGCTGTCCGCTCGCCTCCATGGTACCCCCCATACAACGAAAGTGACAACTCCTCAACACCTCTGCAGTCTAGCTCTCTGGGATGCATCTTCTCATCACCTGATCCGGTCCCTGTTTAAATAAGTATGGCTCATCCCAAATAAAATACCGGAAATCATGCCTTAATTTTTTTCTATGCTGAACTGTAGCCTCAGGTGGATAGACTCCACTCACTAGCAAGTTGACTATATCTGTGTACCAGGGAACTTCAACTTTCCCTATTGCCAAGAGCTGCTCATCCGGGAACTCCTCATTGATGTTATCACCTTCCTTCACATGCGACCGGCTTTCCAATCACGATAAGTGATCTTCCACCTGATTTTCGCTCCCCTTTCTATCCTTAATTTCGAGGTCGAACTCTTGCAACAATAGGATCCATCTGATCAGCCTGGGCTTTGCATCCTTCTTGTTAAACAAATACCGAATCGCTGCATGATCGGTATACACCACTACTCTCGAACCCACCAAATAGGACCTGAATTTATCAAATGCAAACACCAATGCTAGCATCTCCTTCTCTGTGATTGTATAATTACTTTGGGCAGTGTTTAGTGTTTTGCTTGCATAATGAATAGAATGAAAGATTCTATTTTTCCTCTGCCCCAATACAACTCCCACAGCCACATCACTTGCATCACATCAATTCAAATGGTTGTTCCCAATCTGGAGAAATAAGGGTAGGTGCTTCTATCAATTTCTGCTTCAACTCCTCGAATGCTTTAACACACTCATCATCCAACTCAAACTTCACCTCTTTTTCTAACAATCTGCATAGTGGTCTAGAAATTTTTGAGAAGTTTCTGATGAACCGTCTGTAGAACCCTGCATGCCCAAGAAAGCTGCGAACACCTTTCACCGACACAGGTGGATGGTAACTTCTCAATAACCTCAATCTTAGCACGATAGACCTCCAGCCCCTTGCAAGACACTTTATGGCCAAGGACGATACCTTCCTTGACTAAGAAATGGCATTTCTCCCAGTTGAGTACAGGTTGGATTCTTCGCAGTGAGCCAGCACCCTGTCAAGATTCTGCAAATAAGTAGCAAACAAATTACCGAAAATAGAAAAATCATCCATAAATACCTCAAAAAAATCCTCCACCGTGTCACGGAAATAGCTATCATGCATCTCTGGAATGTGGCGGGTGCATTGCATAACCCAAATGGCATCCGCCTAAAAGCATATGTCCCATAAGGAAAGGTAAAAGTAGTCTTCTCCTGATCCTCCGGTGCTATGGCATTTGGTTATAGCCAGAGTACCCATCAAGGAAACAATAATATTCCTGTCCAACCAACCTGTATAATATCTGATCAATGAATGGGATAGGATAATAATCTTTCCTTGTGGCTTCATTAAGCTTTCTATAGTCCATGCAAATCCGCCAGCCTGTGACGGTTCTTGTAGGAATCAACTCATTTTTTTTCATTGGTGACCACAGTCATCCCTCCTTTCTCTGGAACGCACTGAACGAGGCTGACCCATTCACTGTCCGAGATAGGGAAGACCACACCTGCATCAAGCCACTTAATTATTTCTTTCCTAACCACATCCTTCATTGCTGGATTTAACCTTCGCTGAGGCTGAACAGTTGGCTTTGCTCCTGTCTCCATGAAAATCCTGTGTGTGCAAAAAGCTGGATTGATACCCTGAATATCTGACATTTGCTAGCCCATTGCTTTCTTCCTTTTTCTGAGGACACCTAATGCTTACTTCTCCTATGCCTCCGTCAATTCTGCGGAGATGATGACCGGCAAAGTCTCATCTTCCCCCAAAAAGACATATTGTAAATGGGGAGGGAATTCTTTCAATTCCAGCTTTGGTGCTTCCTCAATATATGGTTTCGGCAATGGTTCCAGAGACCTCATTAGAGACTAAAATTCCTGTTTCCTAGGATGCCTTTGTGACTCATTCAGCATTTGTACCACCTCATAAGCATCTCTATCTCTGAAATGATCGGAGTTCATCAACACTCTTTTTAGTGGGTCTTGAGATTCCATAATCTGACGAATTTCTTCTTGATCAAACACACTAATTGCTGAAAGCTCCTCATGTATGGCCGGTAGCTTCATGGCCTTAAATAAATCAAATACCTCAACTTTGTCGTGTACCCTCATAGTTAGCTGCCCTACTGCTACATCAATAAGTTCTTTCCTGGTCGCCAAGAAAGGACGTCCCAAAATAAATGGGACTTCCGCGTCTGGCTCAAAATCCAGCACGACGAAGTCTACTGGGAAGATAAGGGAGCCGACTTGCACCAACACGTCTTCCATAATGCCATCAGGTCTGGCTAAGGAACAATCCGCTAGTTGCAAGATCACTGTTGTTGGTCTAGGACTCCCTAGCCCCAACTTTTTGAATACCGATGTCGGCATCAAGTTAATGCTCGCTCCCAAATCACATAATCCGTGAGCTCGGATACTCTGCCCAATTGTAATTTGAATTGTAAATCTCCCAGGGTCCTTGAGCTTTGTGGGCAACCTATTTTGTATCCATGAAGTGCACTCCTCCATAAGCGCCACCGTAGCGTACTCAGTCAACCTTCTTTTGTTTGCCACGATGTCCTTGATATATTTTGCGTGCTTCGACACTCCCTGCAAAACATCAACAAGAGGTAAATTAATGTGTACCTGCTTAAGCACCTCCATGAAATTTTTGAAACACACTTCCTCCTTGTGTTTCCTTAGTCTTTGAGGGAACAGGGGTGGTGGTCTTTCTGTTTCAGCTTCCTTCTCCTTCCCCCTATCATCATTGTGATCCCTCTCCTTTTCACCTGCTTTCGACTGCTGTGGTAATCTTTCCAGTTCCACCTCCTTGAGTTGCAAACATCATTGTGGTCACTGCATTTACCTTCTTGGGGTTTGGATCAGTGTCACTCAGAAGTCCTCCTCTCGGCCTGGTGTTTTGAGCTCCAGCAAATTGCCCAAACTGGTACTCCAGCGCCTTTGTAGCTAACTGATTGTTCTTTACATCCGCTGCCAATTTCACGTAATCAACCTGCAATTGAGCTTGGTTAACTATCATTGTCTTGAACATCTCCTCAATGCTGGGTGATGGTGGTGGAGGAGGTGCATTGTTACTTCTGTATTGCGACTGATAGTTCTGCTTCTCTCCTTGATTTCTCTGCGCCCCCTGACTCGAACTTTGCCCTTGATGGTTGTTGCTACCCCAAGAGAAATTCGGGTGATTCCTCCAGTTGGAATTGTAGCTGTTGCCATACTGTAGGTGGTTATTTCTTTGTACATTACCAACAAAGTTCACTGAATCAGGATTTGCTCCGCAACACTCAGCTAAGTGTTCATTACTCCCGCACACTTCACAACAAATCTGCTGCACTACATTCACTGGGGCTTGAGACTGGTTCATGCTCATGTTATTGAAATGGATGTTGAGTTGATTCTGTAACGCAGCTATCTGTGCAGCAATAGCTGTAAAACCATCCACTCCTAAGACTCCTGCTGCTTTCCTTGTTCCTCCTCTTGGCGAGTCCACATTCCACTCCGGATTCCCCTGCGAAATACAATTTAACAAGGTATACAACTCCTCATAAGTCTTCTCTAATGCTTGTCCCCCAGCTGCTGAGTCTAGCAAGATTTTTGTGTGGGGTTCCAAACCCTCTATGAAAGTATGCACCAGCACATCATTGGATTGGTGATGATGAGGACAATCCCGCAACATAGATTTGAATCTCTCCCAGGCCTGATACAGATTCTCTCCCTCTCTCTGTTTAAAACTTAGAATTTGACTTCTAAGTCTTACTGTTTTACCAGATGGAAAGAACTGTATCAAGAATTTCTTTTCAAGATCATCCCACGTGGTGATGGAATTAGGTGGCTCAGCTTTCAACCACCTCTTAGCTTCTCCCAAAAGTGAAAATGGGAACAATGTAAGCCTGACATAATCTGATGACACTCCAGCGGGGATGTAAGTGTCACTTATCTCCAAAAACGTTTTGGAGATGTTGCTGTAGATCCTCATGAGGGAGACCTGTGAACTGCCCGCTGGTGTGCAACAATTGCACCATGTTCTATTTAAGCTCAAACCTCCTTCCTGGCTTAGGTTTGCGGATGCTAGATGTGACATTGTTAGCATGTGGGATTGCCACCTCGCGAACTGGCCTTGCTGCCATTTCCTCTGGCACTAACATTGCCCTTACAACTGGTGGATTCTGTTATTTCTCAAGGATTGTTTGTCTGAGCAACTGCAGTTTTTTCTCTAGAGCTTCTCTCCATTGACGATGGAATTGTCTTTCTGGCTCTAAAGATGAGTCCACCAGCTCTTTGTCTCTTGCCAATGTTCAACAAAAATTAGTATCTGCAAAATACAGGCTAAGACCAAGTTGTCAACATTAAGAGGAAATAGTAAACTAACACTTAAGAAAATTTTAGCAATTGCCAGTCCCCGGCAACGGCGCCAAAAACTTGTTCGGCTGTTTGGAATAACTACATGCAAGTGCACGTGGTCGAACAAGTAGTAAAGTGGCTCAAGTAAGCCAAGTATCGATCCCACAGAGACTGGATTAAGGTATCAATCTAATCAAGTGTCAATAAACTTTAACTCTAAACTGTAGACAACACTGTGAAGAAGATTTTGGTATTTTGTTTCCTAATTTTATACTAAGTCTAAAACGAATATACAATTTGAGTCTGAACTATAAGTATGAGCGTGCTGAGGCTAAAATGAACATGTAGAGAAATAAATTATCGATACAACTTGATAAATCTTTCCTCCGGTTGCTAGTCAAGAATTATTGCCTATGGATTAAAACTCTCGTAGTTAACCCAATTTAAGAACCATGAACCTTCCACCTACATCTCTGTGATAAAAAGAAATTCATGTTCTAGCCATACAAAACCGATTCCTTAATTGACTAATACGACTTTCAGGTATATCTCTATCTTGAAGGTAAATAAATTCTCAATTTTCCCAAACTAAGAAAATATCATATCCTATCAATTCACAACTTTCCAATTCTTGCTCTATCGAGTGAAACCAGACTTTTTAGATATACATTAACGTTGGCCACACATTAATGCAGTAAGAACAAGAATCAATAGAAAAACCATGGAAGAAAAGATGAAAACCCAATTTATCAATAATTACATTTCAATACAAATGTTCTTAACCTCAGCAAGAGAGGAATTTAGCCTCTCATTTGTGGATTAAACATCGTTAAATGAGTGTTAATCATACAAACAATTGAAATAAAGAAGAAGGAGATAGAGAAGAACCCTGAGATTTTCGTCCCCTCAACTGCCTGTAACCCACGTTCTTGCTCCACCAAGTCAGAATAATTAAAAATGAACCTAAGTGTTCTATTTATACTAGTGGGAATTGTTCCCGGAATAACAAGCAACGTGTCACGGAGTGCATCGCGGAGCACTGCCTCCGTGACATGCCACCAACGCGGACCCTCACTGGAATCCAGTCGTCCAGGTATTAAAGCCCAACGTGGCACGACGTGCAACGCAGGGCTAGGCCAACGTGCCACGGCCCAAATGCGCACCTTCACTAGAATTTGGCTTATTTTCAGCATCCGGGCAGAATGCATCCGCGATGGCAGCATGACACGGCTCCATTGCGGAGCCCCTTTAATTCGTGCTTTCCTTGTGCTTTTTCCTTGCTAGCTTCCGAGTCCAATCCCGATTTCTCCCAACATGCATCTTAGCTTCATAAAATGATATTTTTCCTGCAAAACAACGCTAATCATGTGGTTAGTATAAATTCACATTTTATTACAATTCACATGAGAATGTACAAACATCGATAGATAAACAAGACAAAATGACACATTTGAGTATCACTTGGGCATATAAATCTGCCCAAGATCACATACCGGGGTAAAAATAAAAATATTCTCAATCATAATCATGAATGGAACCGATAAAGCTTATACTAAGTCAATTTAACACATGTAGCATAACAAATGCTTAATCTGTGGCCGTAATAGGTCTCTTTCGTAACATATAAATGCAAGTGAGCACATATATCACGTAAAATTAGCAAATATGCACATATATCACGTAAAGCTGTCAAATTATATACAAACATGTCAACTCAGTGACTCGACGGACCTTCAGGAGGTTTAGCCAACATAAGAATTTTAGTAGGCTTACAAGTAATGTCCTATAGATAGTCTTACCAATTTAACGTATCGCTTGAGTAGAAGCACATAGATTCCCATTTCTATACAATTCTTTGACATATGGGAACTACATATGTAGAATGCCCACAGAGTCGTTCCTTTACATGTATCGACAACTATACATTGAAATTCATTGCCAAACTTATCACGTCGATTAGCACATACAGTTCTCAATTCATTTGCCTTATTTGCAGGAAAACATGGGACTTATAACTTGGAGCTTGGACTTATTTGTCATAACGCTTAACATATACATAAAGCTAAGAGCTGAATTACAAACATACAACATATGAGACTCCTGTATAACATATAAACTCATATTTAGTTAGCTGAGTGACCTCCAACTGACTTCCTGGGATTAGAAGTTCTAAGCTTAACTGATCATTTACATAGCTTGTGCTTATACTTACTTTGACATTAGGAACATTGGTACATGGGAGAAACTCTCCGCTGAATTTAGGAAATTCAAATGATAACTCAACAAGAGCTAAACATATAGACGCATGACCTGAATATAACTGAAATAATTCAACTGTATGTTATAATATTAAAATCATATACATTAAGACTTCTTACTGGAAAGACATATAAAGACTTAAGTTCTTAGGCCAGTACGCAACCTCAAATACTTGATCGATCCATCAACATGATTCTCGGAATATGATCTCTTGAAAACTTCTTAGCATAACACACTTCAACATAACTTAGGGACTGGAAGACATTACTTAAGAATCTGAGATTTGGATTTGTTCAACTTGAGACTTCATAAGAAACTCTCCAAGTGCTGCCTTATAGGCAAATAAAGACTTATAACCATAATTCGGACACCGCTGGATTGAATTTTACAACTTTGTAATTAACCGAGGAGCTCAAGAAAGCTTACATCATTATAAATGGATTAGAAGCTCCTAGGATCACCCTTTTCGGTCATGGAAGACAATTTCAACACTTAGAATCAATAACTTAACATAAACGTTAGGGGTATAGCAGAGAGCTTCTCTTTAACTTAAGTTACTATTTTACAAACATTCAACTCTAGCTGATTTATAGAAGGCCGCCACCTAATATTCATTATATCATTACCACATAATGTATATATATCACTTATTTAAATTAATTCCTTGGCGACTCTCAGGAGGTTCAGATAGCACAAGAGTTACAGTAAATTTATGGTGACATTCTAAAGACAAATTTTGTTGCCCTAGCGTGTAACTTGAACGTAAGCATAAGCGTAAACATATACTTATTTTTGTATAACCTGCTAACATTAAAATATTTTGTATAACCTGCCCATAAAGATGGCTTCACAAAAATATCAATAATTTACACATTCGAGTTCTATCTTTCAAGTTCAACGTATCGGTTGGTTTGAAAACTCGTTAAGTAGTCAGTTAGATAAAGGGAGAGAAATCAAGGAATCTCCTCTTAGCCTTATATACCTTAGAACATGTTCATAAGAGGGTGGATAACTATTGTAAGGAATTTTCATTTTGTTGTTCTCATTTACCCTTATTTAGCTTAAAACTATTTTCTAACGTTCAGTTCGTTCACGTGTCGTCTTCTTGCCTTTTTACCAATTTCACATAGCAACTAGAATTTTGAACACATTTGATATCACATTAATGAAATAATATGAAGGACCAACTCATGGTGCCCACGCTAAGGGGACCTCAGACTCGATTTACAACTACAACAATAAAAATCGTAAACAATACACCTTTCACTTCACATTTGTTCACTTCAAGCATATTTAACTCTTCAAGCCTTCAATGAAGTATTTCTAATAATTTGGTAAGAATCATGTATGACTCAATAGGAACACAAATCATAGGAACATTGGCCCGATCAACAACAAGATTTCTTGCTTGGAAAATAAGAATAGGGACGCCTTTACATACCTCACTTCGTCGCGTCTTTTTAGCCAATTTCTTCCGCTTGCTAGAAAATCCGACACCTTCAACTTCCTTACTTACACTACATGGAATGAGGAATGGTTTATACCAAGTTTCCAGTCACAATTCATGTTCCAAAATGTACAACCAAACAGCCATATCATAATATAGTTTTCAGCAAACCTATGTACCTTAGGCGTCTTAAACTTGAGGCAATTCAAGAGAGTGTCGCTTAAGTGCTTTTGGTGTTTAACCTCCCCAAAGATGTGGTGTATTCATTCTATATTTTGAATAAATTGCAGAATCTATGTATTTGTAACAACCTCCCAAAAATGGGCAGAAACCTCAGTCAAATATCACATAAAACACATATTGACTTTATTTCATTTCCTTAATTTAGCTTGGGAATTTGAGCGGATAAACAAAGTAGGAACACTTACCTTTCACTTGTGTATAACCCCTGTCCATGTGGAGTTCCTCTTCAGCCAAATACTGTTCAACAAATGTTGCAACCATGCTTCCAAACCGCAACAATAACACACACCCAAGCAACACATAAGTTCCAACTTCACTTCCAATATAACTCGTTAATTCATGATAATTTAAAGAGTAAAAACACCTACCTCCTTTTGTACTCAACTCTCACCAATATGGAGGTAGAACTTCACCTCCCTACTGCCCAAAAATGCAGGAACTCGATGATTAGAATCTCACGATATAAGAAAACATTTCCAAGCTTGAACTATAAGGAAATTTGACCTATCCATAAAATTTCTTACCAGAGATTTGTTTTCACCATTGGATAGAGCTCTTAATTATGTGAATTTTAAAAAAAAATGAGGGAAGCTCAAAATTACTTCATATAAGCGGGCTGGGTGGTGCCGGCGTGTGGCGCTTGTGTGACGTGCCCTCGCACACGCATCTGCTGCCTGCCTGTCTCGGCGCCCGCACGCATGGGCGCTTTTCCAGCCGACAATGCTGTCTTCAAATGAGCATTACTTTTTACTCCGAACTCTAATTGACGAGTGGTTCTTTTCACTGTAAACTAGACTCAAATAAATTTCATTTGATAGACTATAGGACCTATGAATCATTATATATTTGGAGATATGTCCATTTAAATATGACCCTTATTTACAAACTTCACATACTCTTCGCTTTTCCCTTTGCACATGTTTTCCTCCTCACCTATGGACAACCTACAACCTATAATTAACTTGATATGACATACAAACATCAAATAATCATCAAAAGAAAAATAAATAAGATTTTCAGGGTGTAACATATGAGGACCCCATAAGTTCATAGATGAGATTGTGAAGATCACCCAAGTCATGGGGGTGAATAGAGTTGAGTGTGCGGAGTTGTCCTTGTACCAGTTTAAAGGGGTCGTTGGGGCAAGACCGGTCACTTGGGAGGAGTTCCATGTTGCATTCTTTAATCGGTTCTTCCCTCGTGAGGTAAGGGAGCTGAAGGAAGCTGAGTTTCTAAATTTGAAGAAGGGGAGGATGACGGTACAGGAGTATGCTCTCAAGTTCACTCGCTTGTCAAAGTATACCCCAGAGTTAGTGGTTGATCAGAGTGCGCTGGTGAGACGATTTGTTCATGGCGTGGCGGGGTATTTGGTTAATGATTGTATGACTGCTATGCTTCACTAGGACATGGAATTCCATCGGATATTCTTGTACGCCCAGCAGATGGAGGCGACACATCTAAGAGAGAAGGAGGCCAAGAGGGCCAGGACCGATGACCACAGATTCACATAGCTGAGGTCAGGTGGTGGGCACAGATAGCAGACCCACCAGAGATCATCATCCCTAGAATATTTAGTGTTGAGTGTGCCATCTAGGCCTAGGCATGATTAGAGAGGGAGAGCATCAGGCTCTAGGCGTCAGAGCAGCAGACCCGCAGATTTTAGTATTCCAGCTTGTCATAGGTGTGGTTGAGGTCACACGAGTCAGTGTTTAGCAGGTACATGTGCTTATTTCGGGTGTGGGAAGCCTAAACACATACTCAGATATTTCCCAATAGCGAGACAGGATCATGATGGGGGCCGAGGCCTAACTTTTAGTTCCGCAGCCCCACCTGTACGCTTAGCACATCAGGGAGCATCTACTAGCATAGGTGGCAGTCAACGCCAGAACAAATTTTATGCCTTAGCATCCCGCCAGGAGCCGGAGGTCTCCCCGGATGTGGTCATAGGTATGTTACAAGTTTTTCATCTCGATGTTTATGCTTTGCTAGATTCGGGGGCTACCTTGTCTTTTGTGACATATTATGTGGCTAGTAGCTTCGAAGTCAGTCCCGAGGTCTTTTCAAACCCCTTCTCAGTCTCTACTCCAGTGGGTGATTCAGTTATTGCTAGACGAGTATATAGAGGTTGCCTGGTCTCAGTCCTTCAGAATGTCACCTCAGCAGATTTGATAGAGTTACCCATGACCAATTTTGATGTTATCCTCTGCATGGATTGGCTATTTGCATGTCATTCCTCAGTTAATTTTAGAACCCAATCAGTATTGTTCAGATTTTTGAGTGAGTCAGTCTTAGAATGGAAGGATAGTTCAGCTGTGCCTGTAGGTTATTTCATTTCCTACCTTAAGGCTAGGAAGATGATTTCTAAAGGTTGTGTGTATCATCTAGTTAGGGTTAGGGATGTTGAGTTTGAGAACTATCCAGTCAGTTCCAATAGTGCATGAGTACCCAGAAGTATTCCCTGATGATTTACCATGTGTTCCTCCCAAGAGGGAGATTGATTTTGGTATTGACCTTCTTCCCAACACACAACCTATATCTATCCCTCCTTACAGAATGGCTCCAGCTGAACTAAAAGAGTTGAAGCAGCAGTTGAAGGACCTGTCAAATAAGGGTTTCATCAGGCCAAGCAAGTCTCCATAGGGTGTAGCAGTCTTATTTGTCCGAAAGAAGGACAATTCCCTTCAAATGTGCATTGACTATCAGCAATTAAACAAAGTCACCATCAAGAACAGGTATCCTCTTCGAAAGATTGATGATTTATTTGACCAGCTTCAAGGTGCCAAGTGCTTTCCGAGGATAGATCTCAGATCCGAGTACCATCAGCTCAGAGTTCAGGAGAGCAATATCCCGAAGATAGCCTGCAAGACGCAGTATGGTTATTTCGAGTTTGTAGTTATGTCATTTGGACTAATGAATGCTCCTGCAGCTTTTATGGACTTGATGAATAGGGTGTTCAAGCGATACTTTGGACATATTCGTGATTGTGTTTGTTGATGACATCCTGATATACTCTCGGAGCAAGGAGGAACATGCCGCTCATTTGAGAGTGGTACTACAGACTCTCAAGGATCGCCAATTATATGCTAAGTTCAGCAAGTGTGAGTTTTGGTTGAACTCAGTGGCATTTTTGGGCCATGTGGTATCAAATGAGGGCATACAGGTGGACTCTTAGAAAATAGAAGCAGTGAAGAATTGGCCTAGACCGATAAATCCTTTAGATATTCGAAACTTCTTGGGTTTGGGTATTATCAAAGGTTTGTTGAAGGTTTCTCATTGATTGCAGCATCTTTGACCAAATTAACCTAGAAGAAGGTGAAATTTCAAAGGTCGAAGTCTTGTGAGGAGAGCTTCCAAGAATTGAAGACTCGACTTAATTCAACACCGGTGTTGACCCTACCTGAGGGTACCAATGGGTTCGTAGTGTATTGTGATACTTCAAGGATCGGACTTGGGTGTGTGTTGATGCAGCATGGGAAGGTTAAAACATATGCCTCCAGACAGCTAAAAGTTCACAAGAAGAATTACCCGACCTATGATCTTGAATTGGCCGCGGTAGTATTTACCTTTATGATATGGAGACATTATTTGTATGGGGTCCATGTGGATGTTTTTATGGACCATAAGAGCTTACAATATGTGTTTACTCAGAAGGATCTCAATCTTCGGTAAAGGAGGTAGTGGAGCTACTCGAGGATTATGATATGAGTGTCCTTTACCATCTGGGTAAGGCCAACGTAGTAGTGTATGCACTTAGTAGGCTCTCTATTGAGAGTGTGTCCCATGTGGATGAGGGGAAGAAGGAGCTGGTGAAGGATGTGCGTCGACTCCCATGGTTGGGAGTTAGGTTGGTTGACTCAACTGATGGCGGTGTTGTGGTTCAAAATGGACCAGAATCGTCCTTGGTGACTGATGTAAAAGCTAGGAAAGATGAGAACCCGATTTTGGTAAAGTTAAAGGAAACCATTTAGAATCAGAAGGTGGACGTCTTCTCCAAAGGAGGAGATGGTGTGCTTCGGTACCAGGGTCGTCTATGTGTCCCGGATGTTGTTGATTTAAGGAGCCAGATGTTGCACGAGGCCCATTGATCCAGGTATTCTATCCATCCAGGTACCACCAAGATGTACCGTGACTTACGGGAAGCCTATTGGTGGAATGACATGGAGAAGAATATCGCATAATTCGTAGCAAAGTGTCTGAACTGTCAGCAAGTAAATGTTGAGCATCAGAGGCCAGGAGGCGTGCTTCAGGATATCAGTATTCCTGCTTGGAAGTGGGAAGAGATCAATATGGAATTCATCACAGGTTTGCCTCGCACTCGTCGACAATATTACTCCATTTGGGTTGTGGTAGATAGGTTGACCAAGGCCGCTCATTTTCTACCAGTCAAAACCATGGATTCAGTGGAGGATATGCCAAACTATATATCCGAGAGCTAGTTCGATTGCTTGGAGTGCCCTTATCCATCATTTCAGAAAGGGGTACTCAATTTTACTCTCAGTTTTGAAAGTTATTTCAAAAAGGACTTAGTACTCAGGTTAAGCTCAGCACAACATTTCACCCGCAAACGGATGGTCAAGAGGAGCGTACAATTTAGACCCTTGAGGATATGTTGAGAGCATGCGTGATTGACTTCAAAGGTAGCTGCGATGAGCATTTGCCTCTTATCGAGTTTGCATACAATAACAACTATCATTCCAGTATCCAGATAACACCTTTCAAGGCTCTCTATGGGCAGAGGTGTAGGTTTCCCATTGGATGGTTTGAGGTTGACGAAGCAGCGATGATAGGACCAGATTCAGTTCACGAGGCTATGGAGAAGGTTCAGTTGATAAGGGACAGGTTGAAAATTGCCCAGAGTCTCCAGAAGTCCTAGCTGATGTGAGGAGAAAGGAATTAGAATTTGAAGTTGATGATTGGGTATTTCTGAAGGTGTCTCCCATGAAGGGAGTGATGAGGTTCGGAAGGAAGGGGAAGCTTAGTTCCCTCTATGTCAGCCCGTACAGGATAGTGAGATGTGTTGGAAAGGTGGCCTATGAGTTTGAGTTCCCCTCAGAATTAACTTTTGTTCATCCTATATTTGATGTATCACTCCTGAAGCAATGTTTGGGTGATCCATCTCTAGCAATCCCGGTGGACAGTGTTGGTGTAAAAGACAGCTTCAGTTATGAGGAGGTTCCGGTAGAAATACTGGATCGTCAAGTTCGAAGGTTAAGGAATAAAGAACTAGCTTCAGTCAAAGTGTTGAGGAGGAATCAACATATTGAGGGAGCTATGTGGGAAACCGAAGCGGATATGATGGCTAGATACCCACATTTATTCTCTACCGACTCAGTTCCAACTTGAGGTATCAGTTTTTACCCTAAAAAGACTCAATTTAGTTTTCATGTTCAGTTCATGTGTTCAAGTTTCTTTTATGTATATGGGTGCGTATATGAATCATGAATTTAGTTCAGCTATGTAGTTCGGATCAGAGATAGTCATTCTGTTAGTTTTGGTTTAAATGATCAGTATTTGAGTATAATGACTGCATTTCTCTATTTTCTATATGTTTCCAACATTCAAGGATGAATATTCCCAAGGAGAAGATATTGTAATACCCCGCAAGTGCCTAAGATTAGACCTAGGATTTAAAAATGGAAGTTGGCTAAAATTGCGAAAAATCCCACAGAACGGATGACCCAACGGATCGTTGGTCCAACCAACGACCCGTGGGAAGCAGTCGTGGGAAGGTTGTCCTGGTGATAGTGGGAAGCAACGAGCGAAGTAATGACTCGTTGTTCATTACAATGAGTCGTCGTGTGGAGCCGTGGTGGGAACTAGTCCTCAGCTTAAGAGAAAGTAACAAAAATCATCCCACTACCCGCCGTAAGGAGTAACGGGTCATGGTCACCAGTCGTGGGATGGGATATCAATATTTTTCTAGTATACATAACAGATGCTAATCACGACTCGTTGGAGGAAGTAACGAGTCACGGTGAGGGTAGTGGGAAGGATTAGTACAGGACCTGAAGGAGGAAACAATGGATTTAACAACGACTCGTCCTTTGGAGAAATGAATTATCCTGTCGAGTCGTAGGAAGGAATCTAAAAGCGTGAATTGAGGCAGTAGATCCAACGGCTTGATACCACGATTCATGGTATCATGTAATGACTTGTGGGACCGTTCGTTGGTTCACCCAGTGTAGATTTTTTAGGGTTTTCATAAAGGGAATTTTCGTAATTCCTAAGTCCTAGGGTCCTAAACTATGTCATTTAAGGCTCAAAAATTAGTGTTTATTGCAGGTAAAACCCATCCTAGGCTTATTCTTTTCCACGCATGAAAAGTTAAGGGATTGAGTAGGTGATCAAGATGGTCTTTAAGGTTTTCTTCATTAATTCCCATTAGGATTTCAAGGAGTGGTGAGATTTGATTCTCCCCAGGTATGTAGGGTTATGAATGGGTGAATTCTTTCACACCCATGCCAAATCCCTCTCTAAATCATAAATGTTCTATGTCTAATCTATGGGGTTTTTATCCAATGCATGAAGTTCCTAATTCAATTACATGGGTATGATTTAAATATGTTTCTACCATTGAATTATGAAGCATGGGAAAGTTTTGTAATGTTCTCAATTAAATATCATGTTTCTAGCTTTATGAATTAAAAAGCCCATTGATGAAATTTCATGAAATATGAGATTTATGATGAATGTATGATGATGAGATATTATTATGATGAAAAAAATGTTTTCAAGCTACCCATGTTTATAATCATGTTTTCGATATGAATTGAGTATTTTGAAGTATGATAAATCTTTGGGCAATGCTCACATGTTCAAAGTATGATTCATGATTTTCCAAACTAAGCTTACCAAATGGTTTTGGAGCGAAGACTCTCAATTATCTTTCAGCTTGTGGTATGGTTTGAGTTAAAGCTTCTCATATGCATGATTTCATATTGAAAATGTATTTGATTATTGAGCTTCATCAATAGACGATGTTGATCTACTTTGAGTAATGATGTAGAACATGTCCATGTTTTTGGGAGTAGTGTCTAGCACTGAGTAGGCTAAGGGTCGATCACCCTATGCCTCAGAACTACACGCCAAAGTAGGTTTATACTTATATGTTACCTCGGGACCTCCCTTGTGAGCTATCCCCGACCCTATTGGCCCACGAGCTTGATATTGATATCATGGTATCATCCTTAGCCCTAGTAAGACTTGGGACGGCTCTACCCACTTGAGTGTGATAGTTGGGACCACGTAAGCTCTATCGTGGTATGTCGGCTAAATGATGAGTCTCCTATTGTTCCTCGTGATTTCAGTTAGGAATGTTTATCATTCATGAGATTTCTATATCTATATATGTTCTAAAGTAGGTTTGAATCAATGTTCAGTTTTACTTATAAACATTAGATTCAACTTTGAGTCAATCAGTTCAGTTATGACATATGTTATGTTATTATGAGATCATGATTTCAGAAAGAATGCATGCAAGCCCTACTCTCAGATTCTTAATGTCTATGTTTTACATTATGCATGTCTTTAAATAATTTTACTTACTTAAGCGGTTTTACTTACATTGCATACTTGGTACATTCCACGTACTGACCGCATACTCTATCCTGTATCGTTTCATGATACAGGATCTGGTTCATAGGATGATCCCTGATCATAGTTAGTCTTCTGAGTTAGCAGTGCACGTTGTTGGTGAGTCCTCATCTCCGAGGACTATACTATTCATATTTACTTATTTACTTTCAGTTTCAGAATGTTGAGTTAGTTGTGATCTTGTCCCATCAACTCGTCATGTTTAGAGGCTTTTCAGATATATGGTTGTATTCAGCTTCAGATTGTGTCTTCTGATGTTATCTTTAATCTAGACATACGCTATGATTATCTTGTTGATTCTTCTATTTTATTGATCGAGTCAGATGTATGCTTATGTCATGAGTCGAGTTGGAGTCTCCCGGGGCTCTTTGTTCCATGTTGCGATCCGGACCTCCGTTCGGGTCATGACAAAATTTATCACATTCTATCCTCACATAGTTTGTCGCAACCTGTTCTAGGAAGTTTTTACTCTAAAACCCTTTTTAATCAATTCTAATGCAAAAAGGTCCGACCTTTATCAAATTCTAGTTCCATACCATGGTGGAACAGGCGTTTTATAGTTACATTCTTCCTAGGAATATTAATTACCCACTTTTAGTCTAGGAATCAACACCTAACCCTTCTCCTTCAAGTCTCTCTAGTTTCTATAATCTCAGATTTTTATCTTAGATTGAACCATCTAAGACCACCCATTGATTCTAGAGTGTTAGAAAATTGAAAGGGGAGAGAACTCGTTAAGAAACTTACCTTGGGAAGAACAATAGCCTTAGCTTTTAAAAAATCACTCTAACCTTTCTCAAAAATCGTGCCTTAGAGTTATGGGTGAAAAACCCTAAAATTCTAACTTAAACCGTCACACTGCCTCCTGTCATCTATTGCAGGGATCGTATTTCTGCTACAGTGGACCCGTTATGGCGTACAGGACCCCACCACGATGGACCCAATCGTTAGACCTTTTTACCTCTATAGTAGACCTTTGACCATTATGATGGTATCACTGTAGCGACACCGTCACCGCTACAACGATCATTGTTAACCAGTACCTCAAAATTTTCCTACATATTTTCCATTTCTTAAACCCAAGTCTAAATCCAATTCCCCCAACACTTCCCCTCGTGTACCTACGTGAAAGTATGGTGTTTGGGACTTAATTACCTGGTAATAACCGATGGTTCATTATTCAGATACCAATTAAAACACCATTTATCCCCGAATGATCAAAGAAAGCAAGGAAATGGACATACTTGAATCAACAAATAGCTGGGGATATTAGTCTCGCAAGTCTGCTTCATCTCAAGTGGGTTCCTCTATTGGATGATTCTTCCCCTGGACCTTTAGGGTTACGATCTCCTTGTATCTCAACTTGTGGACCTCCTTGTCTAATATAGCCATCGACTCCTCTTCATAAGATAGATTCTCATCGAACAGCGTCGAATACCATCGAATGATGCAAAAACCATCCCCATGATATTTCTTCAGCATGGATACATGGAATACCGAATGTACTCCAGATAAACCTGGCAGCAAGGACAATTCGTAAGCTACCTCTCCCACATGTCGAAGGATTTCAAATGGCCTAGTGTACCTCGGACTGAGCCTTCGCGCTTTCTAAACCGTATCACCCCCTTCACCGAGGAAACCTTGAGTATGACTTGCTCCATATCTCTCACCTTCTGATTTGCGTATTGCTTTTGCCTGGTTTGAGCTGCTAAGAGCCTTTCCTAAATTATCCTGACATTCTCGAAGGACTCCTTTAACAAATTAGTGCCCCATGGCCTCATCTCGAATGCATCAAACTAGCTGATGGGGGATCTACATTGCCTCTCATATAAGGCCTCAAATGGGGAAATGCCAATGTTTGAGTGATAGCTGTTGTGGTGTGCAAATTCTGCCAAGGGTAAGAACTTATCCCAATGACCCCCAAAGTTAATCACATAAGCTCGAAGCATATCCTCCAATGCTTAGATCATTCTCTCAGACTGTTCATCCGTCTGTGGATGAAATGCCATACTCAAGTCCAGCCTAGTGCCCAATTCAGCCTGCAAGGTTCTCCAAAAATAAGAAGTAAACTGCGTACCTCTGTTTGAGATAATTGATACTATAACCCCGTGCAAGCAAACCACCTCCTTCACATATAGTTGGCTAAACTCTCCGCATTGTAAGCCACCCAGACCGACAAGAAATGGGTAGACTTAGTCTGTCAACAATGACCCAGATTGAGTTGAACTTCACCAAGGTCTTCAGAAGGCCAACGAAGAATTCTATTGCTACCCATTCCTACTTCCACTTTGGGATGGGAATTCTTTGGAGTACTCCCCCAGGATTCTGATGCTCATACTACACTTCTAGTAGTTTAGGCATTGGGCAACGTGCTCTATGATGTCTCTATTCATCCCGCTCCACCAATAGTGTTGCTTTAGGTCATGATACATCTTGGTGATTCTGGGGTGTATAGAGTACCTTAAGCTGTGAGCTTCTGATAAGATGGTTTTGATGATATCACCAACCGGGGGAACACATACACGCCCCATTACCCTTAACACCCCCTCATTATCTATTATCACCACTTTGGACTCCCCCTGCAAGAATTAATCACGAATCTTAGTTTTCCATCCTCAAACTACTGAGATTTTACTTCATCTAGCAGTGATGATCTAGCCTCCACACTAGACAATACTCCACCAGACTCTGATAGTGTAATTCTAAAAAGGCCGTTGGCCAATGTCTAAACTTCTCTGGCCATTGGGTGCTGGGTAGCTTCCAAGCAAGATAAACTACCCATACTTACAGTTCCTGCTCGATGCATCTGCCACCACATTAGCCTTCCTCGGATGATATAGGATCATGACATCATAGTCCTTAAGTAGTTCCATCCACCTTCGCTATCTCAAGTTGAGATCCTTCTGACAGAGCACATACTGTAAGCTACGACGGTCTGTGAACACTCACAACAGGCCCCATATAAGTAATGGCTCTAGATTTTCAAAGCAAATACCACCACTTCCAATTCCAAGTCATGCGTGGGGTAGTTCTTCTCATGCACTTTCAGCTGTCTTAAATCATATGCAATGACTTGTCTTTCCTGCATTAACACAAAACCCAAACCAGATCGTGAGGCATCGCAATAAACTACAAAGTCTTTACCTTCCACTTGTAGCACCATAGGAGCTGTGGTCAACAAGGTCTTGAGCTTTTGAAAGCTCACTTCACACTCCTCTGACCATTGAAGTGGTGCATCTTTTTGAGTTAGCCTTGTCAATCGAGAGGCAATGGCCACAAAACCTTTCACAAATTGACAGTAATAACTGGCTAGCCCCACCAAGCTACAAACCTCTATCACCATAGTGGGCCTAGCCCAATTCTGAACTGCTTCCACCTTTTGTGGATTCACCTTGATCCCTTTCTTGGAGACGTGCCCCAGGATATTGATTTCAACCAAAATTCACATTTGGTAAACTTTGAATATAGCTGTTTGTCCTTTAGAAGCCCCAGCACAATCCTCAGATGATTCTCATGTTCCTTCCTAGTTTTAGAATACAAGAAAATATCATCAATAAAAACTATTACAAAGGAGTCCAGATACAATTTGAAGATACTATTTATCAGACTTATGAAAGCTGCTGGAGCATTAGTGAGTCTGAATGATATGACAAAGAACTCATAATGTCCATACCTAGTCTGAAAGTCTATCTTCAAAATATCCTCAGCACGAATTCTCAGCTGATGGTAACCAAGCCTCAAATCAATCTTCGAGAATACTGCTGCACCGTGAAGCTGATCAAATAGGTCATCTATTCGGGGAAGGGGATACTTATTCTGAATGTTAACCTTATTTAGTTGATGGTAGTCAATGCACATTCACATGCTACTGTCTTTCTTCTTCATAAATAACACAGGGGCACCCTATGGAGAGACACTCGAGTGAATAAACCCTTTACTTAGCAACTCCTACAACTTCTCCTTGAGTTCTCTCAACTTAGATGGTGCCATTCTCTATGGAGGTATGGAAATAGGTCGAGTTCCTGAGTCTAAGTCTATGTAGAAATCAATGTCACGGTCTGGAGGCATATCAAGAAAATCCGCAGGAAGCACCTCTAGGAACTCACGAACTACCGAAATATATTCAATGGAGGGACCCTCTATACTAGTATCCTAAATGTGGGCTAGGTAAGATGAACACCCCCGCCCTATTAGTTTTCGGGCACGAATATATTAAATAAGCTTCTTAGGAGCGGGGCTAAAATTCTCTTTCCACTCCAGTCTAGGCATCCCTGACATCGCTATGGGGACTGTCTTAGCATGGAAATCCAAAATGGCATGATAGGGAGACAACCAGCTTATTCCCAGGACAACGTCAAAGTCTACCATGTCTAAGATCACCAAATCTACTCGAATATCATAACCCATAAATCCCATTGAACATGCATGATAAACTCTATCCACAAACATAAAATCCCAACGGGAGTACAAACATGAATCAGAGCATCAAGAATATCATAAACAAGATTCAACCCCACAATAAAGTAAGCAGACACATATGAAAAAGTAGAACCAGGATCAAATAATGTAATAGCCATTCTGTTATAACCGTGTTTGAAGCCTCTACCTGAGGTTAATCGGGGAATGCATAGAAATGAGCCTAACTACTTGTCTGAGACCTAACCTTGTTGGTCTGTGTACCCCCTCTGTCGAACTAACTAGTACCCCTTCCCATCTGAACACCTCCTCTACCGACTTGGCTCTACCTCTAACCACTAAATGAACGCCCCACCCAAGCTAAGGGTGATCCTTGATGAATGAACTACCTCCTTTACCTGCTATAGTTGGAGCTCGGGGAGCTGAATGCGAAATGATCTGTCTGCCCTATCCAAACCAGGGACACCATCTTCGAATGTGACTATACTTTTCACATTCATGACACACCTTATCAAGCATGGGCCTCTAGGTAGGAACTAAAGAGACAGGGCGAACCATGAAATCTGAGTGAACCATCTGTGTACTCCCTACTGTACTTGAAGGGTGCTGACTAGTCCTTGGCGAACTTCCTGCTGATACCTGTATTGCTATCTAAACAGGGAGCCCAGAGTACCCCTAGGGAATTAGAGTCCTAGCAAAAGAACCACTAAAGTTACCTCCTTTTTGAGCCTTATTCTTGTTGTTCCTTGCATAGCCATTCTACTTAACCCTCTCCACACTCTTCACAAACTCCACCACCTCTTGGAAGGCCTACCTGATGAGAGCATTTGCAGAGCCGACAACTGAAGCCCTATATTCAAGCCCTTCACAAACTGCCTAATCCTCTCCTTCATGGATGATAATGGTAAGGAATACCTGGACAATGAATGAAATTGGGCCTCATAGGCCACAATTAAGGAGGTCCCCTGCTCAATGCTATGAATTCATCGCATCTTCGATCCTGCAAGGTGCGAGGCACATACTTCTCCAGGAAGGTGGAGTAGAACTGAGTCCATATCAATGGCGGTGACCCTACCGGCCTACACTCTATGAACGCTCTCCTCCAGAGCTTGGCATCTCCCATCTTTAGGAAAGTAAAAAATTACACCCCGTACTTCTCCACTGCCCCCATCTTATGGAGTCTCTCATGGTAGTCTATGATGAGCTCATAAGCGTCCTCCACCTTAGTGACATAGAAGGTGGGAGACCTCATCTTCATGTACCTCCAAAATAGGTCATGCTCTTCCCCAGTCATCACCGTCTTAGTCACGACCTCGGAAACATGACTGACTCAGAAATGTTGTCCATACGAGGAGCTATAGTTGCCGCATGTTGTACCCCCAAGTGCTACCCTGCTAGAGTTGTTGATGTCACACCACGTAATACCTTGAAACTCCCTTAGACTAGACTCAGACCTTGAAAGAAAATAATCCAAAAGAAACCAGAAAATTTTGCCACAGAACGAGTCATGGAACGACTCGTCTAGTGACTAGACGAGTCGTGGTTAGACTCGTGGCTCGAAGCAGGAAACGTTAATTCATGAGCCTAGTGGTGACAACTCACATGATGACTCATTGGGTCAAGTAACGAGTCATTGAGTCGATCGTCGGAGGGGTCCTGGTAAAGCTTAGCCTTTGAGGCATTGCTGACGATGAGGGGAGGGGACGAGTCGTTAGGTGAAGTAATGACTCGTCGTTACCACCCATGGTGTCTAGCTCAAGAATCCTTTAGGATTTCCAGTGAGCAGAACAAGAGGTCACAAAGACTCATTTTCCCAACCAACGAGTGTTCATGTCACCCATTGGGAGAGGGTCCAGTGTTTTGTTCAGTTTCTTGTCCAGTGACCACGGGAGGAACCAACGACCCGTTGATTCATCCAACGAATCATGGTATCCCCTATTTCTAGATCCAGTGATCCTAGCACCCAAGCAGTAGGACCAACAAGTGGTCCCGACGAGTCATGGTCTCAACTAACGACTCATTGAGTGACCCATTGGTTCCCTATCAGTCAGTTTTCTAGATTTTAGTCCAGGGATATTTTGATAATTTTCCACCTATTTAGTCCCTAAACTACATTGTTTTAAGTCCAATATCAGAGAATTTAAAGGGATTAAACAGTTTTCCCCCTCATTCTCCACTTAGACTCTCAGAATATCGATTGTAGAAACCCATGTCATTCCTCTCAAGAAAGAACTAGGGCTCCTTGTCAGTTGCAGAAATTCAAGATTTCTTCTTTAGGTATTTCTTATCTAGGTCTATGGAAATTCAACAAGGAAATATTTCTCCCCTTGTGTCCTCAAAATCTTCTCTATTTTTTTCTAGCAGTTACAACCATGTGGATTCGAAATGTAGAAAATTATTAGACCAATTTACTTAAGATTTCAAGTAGAATATTTCTCATTATTTTAATTTCTTTATTATTCCCTATTTCTAGAAAATTGTGAAAATTGTATATAGTGGAATGATTTAGCCCTAGTTCTTAGTTCAGTAAAATTTAGAATCTTGCGTGTGGGACTAGTTTCCCTGTAGCTTGATTCTACCAGTTTTCAGATCTCCATATTGTTAGTGTATGTGGTAATTTTAGTCAGATGCATATTAGTTTAGTCTCACTCAAATTATTATACTTAGTGTTGTCCAGAGATGTCAGCCGATCAGTTTGACTACAGAAAATTCTTGAGGTGTCAGTGGTGCCTCCCAGTCCTCAGTATTAGACTTAGATATCAGATTTTAGTGGGTATTTAGGAGGTTATGACAATTCTAGATAAGCAGCTCTGACCATTCTTAGAACCCCAACTTTAGATTACAATTTGTTCTTTAGATGGTTATGACGCTTCTAGATAAGCAGCTCTAACCAGTCTTAGAACACCAGTTAGTGAATCCGGTCTGATAAGACTCTCAGGGTACTTCCAGATAGGTAGTCCTAACTTAGTCTTAAGTAGTTTTGAGCTATCAGCTTAGTAGTCAGTCTAGGACTATCCAGTGGGAGTAGGACTTAGCACTGAGTAGACCCAGATTCCAGCGAACCCAGGTTCCCAGAACTATGTTGCCGTCATAGGTTATTTTTATTGTTATTATGGCCCCAAACTTGTGATCACCAAGTTCATACCTTTATACCCTGGCAAGGTATATTGGGTCCTACCGATGGGGTGTATACATCAGACTCCATGTCTAGCTCACATGGTTATATGTCGATTATAGACTCTCCCACTAGTCAGTACAGTCTCAGTTAGCTCAGCTCAGAACAATTTCAGATTACTCAGTTCAGGTCATGTTAGTACAGTACAATAGTTCAGATCAGTATCTCAGATTTATGGCATGTCTTTGACCATCGGACATGATCATTTTGACCATCTCAGTATATTTCAGTTTATTCAGTTTTAGCATTTTCAGTTGGTCATTGCATGTCATTACAGTTCAGTTGTTTATTTTTCGTATTATGTTTTCTCCTACTTACTTAGTATATTCAAAGTACTAATCCATACGTTCTATGATGTATCATTTTATGATATAGCTGTAGGTTCTCAGTCTCAGCACCGTTAGTAGATCTTATCTAGGAGTTTTCAACTGCACTAGTGGTGAGTCCTCATACTTTGAGGACGATGTTATTTATCTTCAGTTATGTTTCATTTAATAGACTTTAGAGTTAGATGGGGGCTTGTCCCAGTCATGACCTTTAGGAGACTCTAGAAATTCATGTACTATACCAGCATGGTACTCACTCACACTTGTCTGCTCGTCGGATTCTCCCTATAGACACAAGACGTTCAACCATAACTGCTCATCCAGATTCTCCCCTCTGGCATGAGCCACTCATCTCAGGGTAAAGCATGTTATGCACTTTCATTCGCCTACTCTATATGTTATCAATCAGTCAATTAGTAATACTTTTCAAAGGCATCACGTTGCCTCATATTCGGGCACTTACATGATGTTTGAAAGAACACATACAACATATCAATGCATCCCCAATTTCACAATAGCATTTATTAACATTCATCATCTCAAGCTCACTTTACAAGAACAATTAGCACATCAACATATTAGCGACAATTAGGTCAGAAGACCAACTAAGCATGTTGTTACTCCATACATATACACATCATTATATAAAATCTAACTCCTTATAAAATCATATCCTACCTTGATTGCCGGAAGAGAGAATTCAGCTATTCTGCAGGAGCTTTGTCTTTTCGTAAAGACTCTGAGCGTTCAAAATTTAACACAAGTAAAGGAAAATTACATTCAATAAACTACACTCCATGCAGGACTAGAATTTCGATTCTAGCCCCATTCTATCCAATATCACGATCATATTTGATATTCCAAGGGTTAATTTATCATGTTCTATCCCATATAGGTTGTCCCAACATGTTCCAGGAAGTTTTTACTTCAAAACCCTTTTTAATTATTTCTAATGCAAAAAGATTCAACCTTTATTGAATTCTAGGTCTAAAACCATGGCGGAACAGGCACGCTACAGTCACATTCCTCCAAGAAAGTGTTAATTACTCACTTTTAGGCCTAAGAATTAATACCTAAACTTTCTCCTTCAAGTCTCCCTAGTTTTCATAACCTAGAGGTTTTATCTTAGAAAACACCATCTAAGACCACCCATTGATTCTAGAGTGTTAGGAAATCGAAAGGGAGGACAACTCGTTAACAAACTTACCTTGGGAAGGACAATAGCCTCAGCTTCTGAAAAATCATCTTAACTTTTCTCAGAAATCATGCCTTAGAATTATGGGTGAAAAACTCCAAAATTCTAAGTTAAACCATGACACTATCTCTTATCCGTTGCAGTAGACGTATTTGCACTGAAGCACACCTCTATGGTGGCTAGGACCCTACCACGACAGACCCATCAGTTAGTCCTCCTTTCCCGCTATAGTGGACCTCTAACCGTCATGATGGTCTCGTTACAACGACACCCCCACCGCTACAGTGGTCTCCGTTAACCAGTAGCTGGAAATTTTCCTGCACATATTTCATTCCTTAAACCAAAGTCTAAATCCAACTCTCCCAGAACTTTTCCCCATGGACCTAAGTGAAAATAGGGTATTCTGGACTTAATTCTTCGGTAACGACAGACAAGTCGTTAATAATCCTACATGTTTAAAAACTGATTAGATAAAATAATGTCTCAAGAGAAGTTATTACATGTTGTAAGTCTAATGGAAGCAGTTCTCAGATAACTACTATTTGAGTTTTCTTCAAAATACAAGTCTTTTTCTTTTTAAAGAAGACATGGTGAATACAAATAAAATAGAGAAACTAGAAGTTCTCTTCTCTTCTTATTCTTTCACATTATCACCTAAAACAAGACATTTAGTTTGTGAAAAATTACTCTGTTTTCAAGAGAATCGAAGTTCGGCAAGGAGCAATTATTTAACAATGATTTTGTGAAATTTTCGCTATTGTTAATAGGTACACAATCGTTTTCTGCATTTCTTTTCTTTCTTGAGAAGCCATAAATTAAGAAAAGTAATTGGGTGGCTTATGAAATTATCGCTCTAATTAGAGCTTATCTTAATGGGACTTCTAAAAAATGACAGACCTATTCTTATATGTGTTTTAAAGAGGCCCATAATGAATGCTAATTTGTTACTATCTTTTTTAAGTATGAAATTTGTGGTCTTTAAGTCTCATTTCTATGAATATTAATGAGAAGGGCCCACATTTAAAGCATGACAACTTTTGTCTCTGTTGTTTGTACTAGTTCCAAAATTTTATTTTATAAAACTTGTACTATGTTGTAGTAATGATTTATTTCTCCATTGATTTGATTCAAAGTCTTGGTTGTCAAAAGCGAATTGTGAAAATTATTACGATACATGTCAAAGATATATTTTCTTTTTGGCATATGACATCTTTTGTATAAGCCTTTGGAAACATCTCAAGGTTCATGGTTGATCTTTTGTATAATCCTTTGGAAACATCTCAAGGTTCATGGTTGAGTTGATTTTTTTAAAAGAAAATAAAATCAATACAACTTTAGAACTAGTAAAAGGAAATTGATGGCTATTGGAAGAGTGAAAAAACATTCATTCTAATATCTCTATGAGAATCTGTAGTCATTTAATTTCCGGTATGTTTAATAATTTCTTATGACTATACGTTGACTTAGATTGATTTATATTTTGGAAAACTTACTAAGTCTTTGAAATTGGTAATTAATGATACCTCTCTGAGATATTGTTCTTGGATTTTTTTCTATGAGATATTATAACATATGTTGTCACATTAAATGGTAATTGCCATTTTTTTTTCCTTATTTCCATTTCATACATTGTTGAATGGGGATATCCTCAAATTTCTTCATATCAAAATGATGTTAAAAGTCTGGCAAAGGAACAACGTAGACGGATGGGTCAGAGGAGAACTAAATTCAATGATGATTCAAACTCTGAGTTTGAAGTCAAGAATGTCCCAAGGACGCTGCAAAAAATCTTTAGAAGGAAAAAGCTATTGGTAGGAAAATAGAAAGAAAATATGAGGTGTTTAAAATTATTGAGATGAACTCATCTGCATTTATACTAGATCTTCTTTGCCATTTTAGGTAAAAACAAAATGAATTATTTGACCATTATAAATTCATTTTGAATTGGGAAACTTTGTGCATATTGGAGAAATCCTTAACAGAGTATTAGAACGAATTGGCTAGTATCTATCGTATGAATGATCTCAATGTGCTTTTTTGGGTATATACATGGATCTTGAAGATAAGTGGATGAAAAGAATATATTAACCAAGATTAAGAAATCTTGGCTTCTGAAACATGTCCTAGACTCCGATTAAGTCTGATAGACCTTAGATCTAATCTTTCAAATTTTTCTTGCATAGACAAGCTAGCTAATTTTTTGGCTGAAACTGTTGTAAATCCTGATCACCAGCTTAATAAGAAGAATGTCTTGTAAACATACTCAAGTTTTATATGACTTGTATTTGTGTAATTTTTATTTTATGAGCATATATTTGTTTATATCTTTTTTTTTCTCTCTCTCCCAATGTGTGTGTGTGTGTGTGTGTGTGTATATATATATATATATATATATATATATATATATATATATATATATATATATATATGTATATATGTATGTATAAACTGAATGTTAGAGGATTAGACTTGAAGAAATTGTGCGATTCTAGTCACAAATATATTTTAACAGACACTAAGAAATATTTAGTTCGTACATGATAATTGAAAACTTTTGTAACAGTTTGATTTTATACTAAATGTGAAACCTTCATGTGAATTGATTTATTAAGTGTATAAATCACATGCATATTAATGAATATATTTGTATAATTGTCTCTTATTAGTAGATATGCATTCAAAACTATAATTGCTGACTTAAACAAATGCGAGAAACTAAATGATGATGCTTACGACATCAGGAGTCATAAAATATGGTATGTACTTGAAGATAAAAATACTCTTGAAGGTATTAACCGTATTTTAAATCATCTAGAAGTGGGCAGCATTGCACAACACAAAGAGATCTTGAAGCTTACAAAGAGTAGAAAAAGAAAGATTCTGTAGCACATGGAATTATTATAAGTTCTATTGTTAATGAGCTCATTCATGAATTTGAGGGATACCCTATTGTTCATGTCATATGGCCACACTTGCAAGAGACATATGAGAATATTTCTGTGACCTGCCTCAAACAACTGACAATCAAGTTTGACTCTTATAAAAAGTGTCATGATCAAAATATCAAAAAACACCTTAGGGTGATGTCTAACATGATTGCCCAACTCAAAAGTACTAGTCATGTTTTCTCTGCTGAGCGACAGGTTCAAGTAGTAAGCCGATCTGTTCCTAATAGTTGGAAAAAACTGAAGGTTAACTTTACTCATAAGAATAACGTCAAAACCTTTTCTGATGTTGTCTATCATATGGAACTTGAAGACGAGCGGCTTGGTGCTGCTAAAAATGTACCTGGTGCCTATGTGGCAGAATCAAATGGAAGAAAATCTTCAAGCCTTAAGTGCAAGAAAAATAGGAAAAATGACAAAAAGAGTATGGAGACCATAGAAGGACCCGCCATGAAAAAGAATAAACTAAATTCCAAGAAAGAAAAAGATTTATTAAGAAGAAAGAGAAGAGAAAGATAAAGTGCTACAACTGTTATATTTCAAGATATTTTGCTCATAAATGTACCAAGACAAATAAAGGTAACATGTCAAAATGCATCTCTAAGTCCTATATACGTTTCGACCACTATTTTACTAACTAAATCTTATCATGTGTAGATTGTAGACTCAAGGATCACTGATCATGTGAGCCGTGATTGAAAAGCATTTGTGGAGTTACGTAAGTTTAGAAGTTGGTGACAACTAGTAGCAAAAATGAGTATAGTTGTTGATGTTGTCGTGTGTTATTGTGACTGCCTTTGGTGAGTTATTTTAGACTGCATTTTGTGCTACAGATTAAGCTTATTGTTGACTTATGTATTCAAGAGATTAAGTATGTTGAAGGCTGGTCGTTAAAGAAGAAAATCGGCTAAATAAAGTTCATTAGAAATAGGTATGTAAGGCACCCCGTTTGTTGTTCTTTCAAGCACGATTCATGCATTGTAAGTTGAATGAGCCAGCAAAATTTCTCATGTGTGTTGAGAAAATATGTCAATATATATTTAAGCGTTAAGTTCCATGGTTGATTGAAGCTAAATGTTAAGATTATATCTAGGCCAAAGAGGTTCTTAAAGTGTAATGTTGTGTCGATTTATTGCTGTAGTTGTACATAGAGTTGGAGACCCCTCAGCGTGGGCATTGTTAGCTGGTCCTTTATATTATGTTATATATTTTATGTTGATCATGTATGAGTTTCGGTTCACCTTATGTAATTAGAAATGTGAAGCTAAGACGACATAAGAATCATGTGCGCTAAGAACGAATGCCAAGCTAGTAAGGGTAAGTAGCAACGCAATGATTCCTTGATATGGTCACCTACCTTTATGTATATATTTTTTAAAGTTCTTAAGGATTGAAATAAATTCCATTATTCCTATTCCTTAAAGTTATTGACAAGTTACCGAGTTATCGAGTGCTAAAGTAGCGAACATTGACGCTAAGTATCCATAATTGAGTCTAAGCTTTCTAAATTGAATCTAAGTATTCATGTGGAGTCCAAGTATTCCAAATTTGAGTCTAAGTATCCAAAAGTTAGTTCTTAAAACCCATAATTGTGGTCCAGTGTCATGTTCCTCGAGTCTCATGTCATGTTAAGCTTTCAAGTGAAGTTATGTTTTATGTCCCTTTCTGTCAGTTGCTAGGGGTGTTATATTCAGTAGGTCCTTCAAGTTGGACCCATTATTTGAGTCAGTTACTTTGAATTGTTTAGTTGGTCCTCTCAGTTGGACCCGATATCTGATTCAGATATATATTGCATTGTTTAGTTGCTCACTTGCATGATTTGTATTTTGTTTAACGCAAACACTCTCTGGTCCAAGTATCAAATAGCTGATTGTGCAATGTCGCACGCCCTTTTTGTTTCGAGTATCACATGGATGATTGTGAGAATTAATATATATGAAAATCTTGGTCCAAGTATCCGGTTGGCCATTTAAAGTCCTGATCCAAGTATCAAACAGTTCTTAAAGTCCTCGTCCTAGTATCAGGTAGCCATACTTAAATTCTTGTCTATGTATCAGGTAGCCACCAAGCCAATTCTCATAAACTCCAGTCCAAGTATCATAAGTGTTGGCATTTGAGTCAGTTATGTTATACTTATGTATAGAGTATTCATATAGGGTAGTCAGTTGCAAAGTTATAGTGTATCTCACTCTACTCTAACCTCTGAGTTATGTTCAACTATTGTTTGACATTGTTTATGTTGACAGGTTCCAGAGTGTTAGGTTGTTGCTAGTTCCTTCTTTGGTTCAATTATCTTTGGCATTGCTTTATTTACAACTTTCAGTCTTACTTACCAGTCATTTCTTTATACTAACATCCCTTTGCTTGGGGAGTCCTGCAATCGTGTTGCAGGTGCAGACAGGAGTTGAGATCAACCAATTCAGTAGGAGGCTAGATCTAACAAATAGTTGGTATGCTCCTTTCTTTCAGAAGCCCTATGTTTGATCTAGTTATTTTGAGTTTTGATGGACATATGGGTAGGCCGGGGCCCTATCCCATGAATTCAGTATTATTTGCTCTTTTAGAGGCTTTTGTGGACTAGTTGTACAATTTTCAGTTCAGTTTAGTTTATGGCCTAGTTGGCATTCCGCAATTCTTTTCAGTTGCTATCATGGCCTTGTTTGTTGAGACTTGGCCGGTCTATTTCCACGTTATAGTTGACAGTGATAGGTGGCCCAAATTGCCTAAGGGTTACATTTTAGATGCTATATAGCCGGCTTCTCGATCTCTTCAAAATTGAGTGCCAGTCGCGCCCTACCCCGATTTTGGGGTGTTAAAAACATGGTATCAGAGCGATGTCGTATCCCAGGGAGTCCACAAAGCTGTGCCTAGTAGAGTCTTACTTATGGGTATGTTGTGCACCATACTTATAATCAGGAGGCTACAGGACATTTAAGAGTTATTTCACTTTTTTACTAGTAGTTCGTGTTATAGAGAAAGGTCATCAATATTGCTATATCTAAGTCATTTTATTGTTTTAGAGTATTTCTGTGATATGGAAAATGACTACGATTGATTGGCACAGCCGCAGAAAAGGGTACTAGCCACCCTCCAGTGGATCAAGGAGACAGGTTAGAGGCTCAGAGCGAGTTCCCTGCCCCATGTGCTACAGTTCCTCCAGCCCTAGTTAGAGTAGTGGCAAGTAGACCTCCAGCTCCATCCGCACCAGCGGTACCTGAGGGTGATAGAGTGGTAGAACCTCCCACAGCTGTGGCAATTTCAGTTGCTCTGGAAGGAAATGGTCTTAAGGGAGCCGTTCAGCTGATGGCTCGTATTTTGAGAGGAGCGACGTTTGGAGGTGATGAATGCACATAGAGGTTAGGCAGCTAACTTCTAAAGCCCGCTAGTATTTTGGTTTAAACCCTCCAGTATTTACCGGATCAGACTCGAGTGAGGACCCCCAGGACTTCATTGATAAGACGTACAGAATATTGAAGGTCATGTAGGCGATGTGAATAGATGTGGTAGAGTTGGCAGCCTTTAGACTACGTGATGTGGCTATTTTATTGTATGAGGCTTGGGCTAGATCTAGAGGAGCCGATGAACAGCTAACCTAGTCGGAGGAGTTGTCTGAGGCCTTCATGCACTAGTATTTGCCCCGAAAACTTTGACAGGATCTAGCTGAGTAGTTTTTTCATTTAGAGGTATGAGTGTGTGGGAGTATTGTCTATGGGTTAATTCTTTGTCCAGGTATGCTCCGCACTTGGTTCAGATGATGGAGGAAATAGTTCATTAGTCCGTCTTAGGGCTAGGGCTTCATATAGCTCGAGATTGTTTAGGGGTATCTACCTAAGAGTATATGGACATTGCGCAGATATAGACCTTTGCTCAAAGGGCTAAGGATTTGGTCCACAAAATTTGTGATACTCATAGGGGACAAAAGCAGAGAAAGAGTGACAAAACCATGAGGTCTTATAGAGAGTACATAGGAGACTCTAGGGTTCAGTCGCCTAGAAAGCTGGCTTGACCTGCAGAGAGTGCTCCACCTTAGCTTGAGGACCAAGGAGAGACTAGAGTTTAGCTTTATCTGATTCCTGATGTTAGGTAAGACCTATGATATCCCCATGTGCTCAGTCTAGTAAGATTCATCCAGGGCAGTGTTGTTTGAGTCAAGATGTATATTATTATTATGGACAGTCTAGCCACTATATGCGATAATATCCGATAAGGACTTGGGTGATACCACACAACCGACGAGTTCAACAACAACATCATCACCCTCAGTTTGACCTCCCAGGCCTAGTTCTCAGCCTGCAGCAGGTGTGGTAAGATTAAGAGGGGAGAAGCTTCTGGTTTAGGGATAGTGCAGAATCGCTTTGATGCTCTAGATGGTCGCCAGGACTAGGAGTCATCACCTGATGTTGTTACAAGTACTTTGATTATACTCTCCCATGCTATTTATGCTTTGATTGATCCAGGATATACTTTTCATATGTTACTCCTTTGATAGAGAGTTAGTTTGAGGTATCTCCTGAATTGTTTTCTAAGTTGTTTATTTTATCTATGCCAATTGGTGAATCTGTGTTAGTTGAAAGAGTGTACCATGGTTGTATGGTTCGAGTATGTCATAGATCTACATTAGCTGATCTAGTTGAGCTTGGAATGGTGTTTTTATGTTATCATAGGAATGGATTGGTTAGCGACATTTGATGCTAATGTTGATTGCCGAGCAAAGATTGTCAGATTCCAATTTCTGGATGAGCTAGTCCTGGAATGGAAGGGCAATGCTGCTACACCAAAATGTAAGTTTATTTCATATCTTAAGGCCAGAAAGATGGTGTCCAAAGGCTGCATTTCTCACTTACTTTAAGTTAGAGACTTGACTAGCGAACGGATGACTTTCCAGTTAGTCCTAGTGGTAAATGAGTTTTCAGCAGTCTTCCCAAAGGACTTACCTGGAGTTCCTCCTGAGAGGGAGATAGAATTTGCCATTGATCTACTTCTAGGTACTCAACCCATATCGATCCCACCTTATAGGATGGCTCCAATAGAGCTAAAGGAGTTGAAGAAGTAGCTGAGAGATTTTCTTGAGAAGGGATTCATTCAACCTAGTGTATTGCCTTGGCATGCACCAGTGCTCTTTGTGCGAAAGAAAGATGGTCGTTAAGAGTATTAACTATAGGCAGTTGAATAAAGGTGACGATTAAGAATAAGTATCCATTTCCCAGGATTGATGACTTATTTGATCAGTTACAGGGTGCTAGATGCTTTTTGAATATTGACTTGAGGTTCAGGTACCACCAGTTATGGGTTAGGAAAGTTGATATCCCTACTACTTCTTTAAGAACCAGATACGACCATTATGAGTTCTTAGTAATGTCATTTGGGCTTACTACTTCCCCATCAGCTTTTATGGATTTGATAAATTAGGTCTTTAGGCCCTTCCTTGATGTGTTTATGATTGTCTTTATTGATGACATCCTGATTTATTCACAATCAGGGGTTGAGCATGCAGATCAGCTAAGAGCTGTGGTACAGACTCTCCAGGAGCACAAGTTGTATGCTAAATTTTATAATTGTGAATTTTGTCTAACATCTATGGCTTTCCTTGGTAATGTAATTACATCTGAAGGTATAAGAGTGGGTAATCATAAAATAGAGGTGGTAAAGAATTGTCCCAGTCCCTTGAATCCTATAGAGGTTCATCACTTCCTGGGTTTGGTAGGTTACTAGCACAGATTTATAGAAGGTTTTTCTATTATCTCTATGCCATGACAAAATTGACTCATAAAGTAGCTAAATTTCAATGGTCAGAGGCGTGCAAGTGTAGTTTCAGGAATTGAAAGATAGGTTGACTTCAACACTTGTCTTGACACTTTCAGAAGGTACAGAGGGTTATGTGGTTTATTATGATTCTTCCAGGATTGGCTTAGGCTGTGTTTTGATGCAACATGACAAATTCGTTTCCTAAGCATAGGTAGTGGTGGTGTTCACACTGAAGCATAGGTTTTGATGAATGTAGGTAAGCTACTGGAGCAAATTATGAATGAAGCTCATTACTCTCTGTATTATGTACTTGAGGGTGTTTATGTGCCACGGATTTACGACACTTTTGATGCATAAACATAGGAAAGATGCTCGTACTTAGGTGTGTTTATACGAATATGAGGTGCTTTTACCTTGTTTTCAGGAAAATTAGGCCACGGAGTTAGATTATGGAAAAAGAGCTAAAATAGAGTAGAAGATGAATTATTGCAGGTCTCAATACGAGTCGTACCATCCTGGTACAAGTCATACTTGGCACCAGTAGATAAACTTCAAAGAAAATGCACAAGTGTAGAGCCAACATTTTACTGACAGTACGAGCCGTACCATCCTAGTATGAGTCAAACTGAATGTTCGTAACTTAAGATCCAGAAGATGTGCACTTGCTGAACCCAGTGGTACGAGTGAAAGCCACGAGCCGTAACAACAACATACGAGTTGTACTGACAGACTCGTGGTAAGATTCAAAGAGTTGGGTACTTGATAATCCTCAAATCATACCTCCTACCAAAGTATGAAGCGGACGTTGTCAATAAAGAACCCAATTAGAGGTTGGGGTCGATCCCACAGGGAATATGGAAGAGCTAGATTACAGTCGGTAAGTGAACTTGTTAGGTAGTTACTTCAAAATTGGGGGATTTTAAAGAAAAGCAATAATAAAAACAATTATCAAAAGTTTGGTTTTGAATCAATATTAAAGGATAACTAGGGTTTATGTTCCCCATGGATTCATAACTTCTTTAGGTATACACTCGTGATCATCACCAATACTTACTTATAGAACTGATAACAAAGGTTCATTCAAACGGCCGACCAGTCCCTATTGAATGACTATACTCAATCATTCGGCCAAGTCTCATGAGCGGTTTCAGACTATCTGTTATCACTAAGTTCCAAATTTAACTATCCTGCCACCACAACTCAAGTTAATACAATGATCATCAAGATCAAGGCTCCATTATAATTCTCTTTTCCTAATCTCTACCTCTTAGACCTAAGCAAGTAAAGAATTCGGGCATGTCCCAGCATTGCGCACCGTTAAGAAATGTTTAAGCATGAAGAGAATACAATATAAGTGTTTATATTGGTTGTAGAATCACTTTGTGCGACCCTAGCTTGTTAATCCACCATGGTTCCCACAACTCTAGCTATGGAGATTTTAGCCTCTCATAGTTATAAGGTTGTGAATTGCATTCATGATTAAAAACATAAATCACTACTTACAAGTATGAATGAGAAAAACACTTCCTTTAATTAATCAGCAAAATCTTGAAGAAAAATTAGCAAGAACAAGAAGAATTCAAGAAAAGGTTGATCACAAGTCAAATCAACTCAATTCTCTCTTTCTCTCAATTGTCTAATATTGTCTCCAATAATGTCTCTAATAAAAATCTACTAAAAAAAACATAAAATGTATTTATACAGATACAAGAATCCTTTTCCTAGGCTAACAGGGTGAATTTCCCATATTTGGTTCCGCACACTCCACGAGTCAACCTACGATCAGTAGCGAGATCTTACGGTCCCTAGAATCCTTTCGTACATTGCATGAATGGCTGGATTTTGGCTAAGGGTTCTATCCTAGTACGACTCGTACCTCCATGTTACGATCCGTACTGAGCTCCTGTGGCTTGACTTTGGGACTTTGAAATATTTCTGAAGTTCATCACGATCGCCATGGTACGACTCGTACCTTCATTCCACGGTTCGTACTTCCTTTCCGTATCAGGAGTCAACCTCTTATGAAAATCTTTTGAATCTCTTCACGACTTCATCACCACAACTCGTAGAAGCTTGGTACGACTCGTATTGAGACTCGTATACTGCATCTCTTCAACATTAGCCTTTTGCAACTTTTCACGGCCACCAGTACGACTCGTATCGTGGACTACAATTTGAGCCTATTTTGCACACTTCAGGCTATATTTTTCATCTTTTAGCTCCAACACCAATTTATCTTATAACCAAAGGAAAAGTGCCTTATATCCACATAAATACACCTAAGTCCTTGCTATTTTCTTAGTTTTGAGCATCAAAAGTGTTGTAAATCCACAACACATCAGTACTTGGTAGTTTCGGGGCACGAGAAGATTGTATAAGTCATACCAGCATTGTATTAACCATGACAAGGACCTATATGAGGAACAACAGAGATGCGAAGTTTCATAAGTTCATACCACGACAAGCTCCTGCAAGTCGTAGCATCATTGTACAAGTCATACCATCCTCCTGTACTTGAGAAGACAGAAGATGTAGACTTGTGTTATGAAAGCTTCCTACGTCTCATAGCATCATGCTACGACTCGTAGGATGACTCGACAGCAGAATCCCTATTAAACTAGGAAAGCATTTTATTAATTGTATAAATGATTTTAGATTAATTTCCTTAATAGAGACCGATACTTTTCAAAATTATAATCGTAGTTTTTGGGTTTCCTAACTTCTTGGAGAGAAAATACACGACTAATTTGATAAAATACATCAATATTCTTGGATTTTTTACAAGTAATTGTGAAATTGATTCTTGGGTTCTTCTTTCATTAATATTGTAAGTCTTCAATTATGTTTTCTTCTATGAAATCTGATTTTATTCTTGCAATCTTGAATACCTAAACCCTCCACAACTAGGGTTGTGGGAACCATGATGGAATAATAAACTAGGGTTAACACAAAGTGATTCTGAACCAATACAAATGCCTATATTGTTCTTTTCTTAATGTTTAATATCTCTTAACAGTGTGCAACATTAGGACTAGCCCAAATTCTCTTCTTGCTTGAGCCTAGAGAAGTAGAGATTAGGAAAAGAAAAGAACAACAACACCTTGAAATTGAGTTTCATTGAATAGCTTGAGCTGCGGTAGCAGGAGAGTGAGTTTGAAACTATTGATAAAGGTTAAAGAGAAATTGCTCCTGAGCCCTAACCAGATGATTTAGAAGAGTCATATAATAGGGAAAAATCAATCGTTTAGATGAACCTAATTTATCAGTTCTACAGGGTAAGTATTGGGATAGATCACAAGTGTAATAATCTGACCTAGTTAGGAAGCCATAGGGAACATTTCCTTAGTTATTTGCATAACTATTGATCACAACTCCAGTTTGCAATATTATAACTTGATATAAAACCCCTCTTTAGGAAATAATTGAACTAAAAGTGTGAATACAAGCATTAGTCTATATCTTGACACCATATTCCTTGTGGGATTGACCCCAATCTTAGTTGGGTTTTTCATTGACAACGTTTGCGTTATACTTCTTTAGGGGTGTAACTTGAGTGTTATCAAGGTTCCACAAATATATATCATGACCTGAAGCAGCTATACTGGTGGAACAACATGAAAAAGGACACCACAGGTTTTGTGGTCCAGTTTCCAAATTGCAAGCAAGTGAAGGTCAAGTACTAGATACCTGGATTCTTGGTTAGAATATAGAGATCCCCTCCTGGAAACGGAAGTGATTAGTATGGAGTTTATTACTAGATTGCCGTGGATGAGCCGAAAGTGTGCTCCATCTACATAATAGTAGATAAATTGACTAAATCAACTCACTTTCTGCCAGTCAGGATAACTTATGCCGCGGAGGATTATGCTAGGTTGTATATCCTTGAGATTGTTCACCAACATGGCATTCCTTTGTCCATTATTTTAGATAGAGGCGCTCAGTTTACGGAAAACTTCAGGAAGTCCGTCCAAAAATGCCTAGGCACTCAGGTGAATCTTAGCACCATATTTCATCCCCAGACAGATGGACAAGCTAAATACACCATTCGGACGCTTGAAGATATGTTGCGTGCCTATATTTAAGACTTTGAGGAAAGCTGGGATGAACATATTCTCTTGATAGAATTTTCCTATAATAACAGTTATCAGGTAAACATTCAGATGGCCTCGCATGAAGTTTTATATAGGCGAAAGTGTAGATCGCCAATCAGATGGTTTGAACGTAATGAATCAGAACTATTGGGGCTAGATCTAGTGTGGCAGGCTATGGACAAAGTAAAACTTATTAGATATCAACTTCAGATAGCTCCTAGTAGATAAAAATCTTATGCTGACCCACACCATTGAGCGTTGGAGTTTGCTATTGATGATTAGGTCTTCCTGAAAGTGTTGTCTATGAAAGGCATCATGTGATTTGTCCAAAAAGGCAAGCTGAGCCCTAGATATGTTGGTCCTTACAAAGTTATCCAGGATAGGAAAAGTAGCTTATGAGTTAGAGTTACCACCAGAGCTAGCGACAATCCACCCAGTGTTTCATGTATCTATGTTGCGGAAGTGTATAGGATACCCGACCCATATTATTCCTATTGATGATGTCAAGCTTTTTGAGAAGATGACCTATATATAGGTTGCAGTTGCCATCCTTGGTCGACAAGTTAGGAAGCTTCAAACTAAGTAAGTCTCCTTCGCCATAGTATTATGGCGAAGTAAAAATGTTGAAGAAGTAACTTGGGAAGCGGAGGAGGAGATGAAGAGGAAGTATCCTCACCTATTTATGATGTCAATATGATATTGAGGTAAGTATTTGATACCTCAGTTATGGAGTATGTATATTGAAGCATGTTAAGTGAATTTAATTCTCATCCAAGGACGAATGTTCCTAAGGGGGGAGGATGTTACATCCTGAAATTTTTTTGGTGATTATTTGATGTTTGTAAGCTATGTTAAGAGAAGTATGGGTTGTATATTTGTCGTAGGTGAGAAGGGAAACATATACAAAGAGAAAAGTGAAGAGTATGTGAAGTTCATAAGTAAGGGTCAATTTTAAATGATCATATCTCCTAATATATAATGAATTAGAAGCCCTACTTCCTATCAAATTAAAGATATTTGAGTCTAGTTTTCAAAACAGAAAACCTCTCACCAATCGGAGTTCAGAATAAAAAGTTAAAGACATTATACAGTGGCACTATCAAGCAGTGACATGGCCACCGCCCAAAACCCTTTATATTTTGAGTTTTTCTGGAAATAGAGAGAATATAAGTGTGGAAATAAAAACACCAAGATAAACTTCATCTCAACACAAGACAACTTGGGAGATGTAAGTGTGCAAGGTGAGTTAGGGACTGTATTTGAGCTCGTTTTTGGCAGTAATTTGGAGGTGATTTGATGTGTTTTAAAAGATAATTATACTGCCTTATGTCCACCTTTGAATAAGGATTTAATACAAGAAAAAAGATAATAATTTTACCCTCTTTAAGCCCCTTAAATTACAAGCAACAAGGCTGGAATTTGGCAGCTAAGTGAGCTGCTGATTGGACTGTTTTGAGGTGAGTTCTTGCTCGATCATTCTTGGACTTTTTTGCATTTTCTTTGGATGAACATATATATCATATTGAGGGGGAAAATTTCAGAAGAATTTAGGTAAGTTTCCCTCTTCTTTTCCCCTCAAAAGTAAGTGAAAACTAGTAGTGAAAATGAATATAGTTGTTGATGTTGCCATGTGTTGTTGTGACTGCCTTCAGTGATGTTATTTTGGGCTGCATTTTGTGCTATAGATTAAGCTTGTTTATAAATTATGAATTCAAGAGATTAATGATATTGAAGGATGGTTGTTAAATAAGAAAATCGGCTAAAGAAAGTTCATCGGAAAAAAGGTATGTAAAGCATCCCATCTGTTGTTCTTTCAAGCACGATTAGTGCGTTGTAAATTGAATGAGACAACAAACTTCTCATGTGTTTTGAGACAATATGTTAAAATATATTTAAGATTTAAGTTCCATGTTTGATTGACGCTAAATGTGAGATTATGTCTAGCCCAAAGAGGCGCTTAAAGTGTAATATTGTGTCAATTTGTTGCCGTAGTTGTATATCGAGTTGGAGACCCCTCAGCGTGGACATTGTTAGATGGTCCATTACATTATGTTATATGTTTTGTGTTGATCATGTATAAGGTTCTGGTGACCTTATGTAATTAGAAATGTGAAGCTAAGATGACGACAAAAGAATCAGGTACGCTAAGAACGAATGTCAAGCTAGTAAGGGTAAATGAGGGTACCAATGCAACAATTCCTTTATATGGTCACCTACTGTAATACCTCAGAAGTTTTTAAGATTAGACTCAAGATTGAAAATTTATCTCAGGACGACTCGTGGTACGAGTTGGAGGAATGACCAACAGGTTGTAGGATGGAGCCATTGTTTAAGATAGAGCTGGTCAGGTTAGATGGTGCGGGTCATGGTATGATCCATTGTAGCAAACCACGGGTCACTGGTAGGCAGTCAGTGGAAGTTGGAGGAGTCGAGCTGGTGAGTTACAGGAGAAAACCATGAGTCATAGGTTAGGGGTACAACTCATGGTCAGGAGCCGTGGCAGGTAAGGTGGGTTTTCAGGTACTGATCAGATGATCTAAGGTACGACACATAGAAAGAACCTACAAGCCATTTCTTTGACTCGTGGAAAATTCCAGAAACCTAGGGATGAAGCAGTGGCAGCAATAGAAGGAACCCATGAGTCATGGTAGCAGGGTACGACTCGTGGTGTGAGTCGTTGCTTCGGCAGTGAACAATTTTTCTGCAAATTTAATAAGGGCGTTTCCATAATTCCTAAGCTCCTAAGCCTTAAACTACGTCGTTTTAAGCTCAGATAGGAGGATTTTAAGAGGGCTTAGCCTATTCTAACCTATTCCCTCCCCATGCATGCAAGATTAGAGAATCCCAAAGGAGATCAAATCTAGAGTTCTTCAAGTTCTTCCCCAAGTCTCTTAGGCTTTCAAGGAAGGGTGTAAAATCAGTTTACCCAGATATGTAGGGTCATGAATGAGAGTTTCCCTTCACTCTCACACCCAAATCCCATCTCAAGTTCATGAATTCAAGTGTATGACTCTATGGGGTCTTAACCCAATTTATGAAATTTTCTATGTTTAATTCATGGGTCAATTCCCTTCATGTTCAGGAAGTGACCAAGAGAGTAGAAATGAGTCGTGGTCAGGGCAACGACTGTTAGGTTGGTCGTGGTTAGGGGAAGGTTGGATATTTGAGTTTTAGGTAGTGTTCATCACGACTGGATCACCACGAGGCGTGGTGTCCCTCGTGGTGCCTGGCAGTATGAATTTTCCCTGCATTTTATTAAGGGTGTTTTCATAATTTCTAAGCCCCTAGGTCCTAATCTATAGCATTTTAAGCTCAGTTTGAAAGGTTTTAAGAGTACTTAACCTATCATAAGCCTTTCTGTTCCATGCATGCAAGATTAGAGTGCATAATTTGAGATCAAGCTTGAGAATTACCTAGGTTCTTCCCCAAATCTGTTGGGCAATAAAGAAAGGGTGTGAAATCAGATTTATCCAGGTATGTAGGGTTATGAATGAGAGTATTCCTTCACTTCCATCCCCAAATCCTCTTCTAAATTCATGTAATTCAAGGTTGATGAATCTATGGGGTCTTAACCTAATTTGTGAAATTCTCTAACTATCTATCACGGGTAAATTAAATTCATGTTTATAATGTTGTTTTAAGATTCATGGGCATGCTTTATAATGATTTTAGTTACAAATTTATGATTTCAAATTCTTATAATTATGATGCCCAATTATGAAAGTTCATGAAAGGTTGAGATTATGATTTATGTTTTCAAGTGTGATAAAAATATTATTTCGAATTACCCATGTTTATATCCATGATTTTTTTCTATCTCAAAGAATGTATAAGTTTGCACAAGTGTCACGACCCGAGTTTACACCCTAGCCGTAACCGGGAAAAGGAACTCCGAAAGGCTCCAAGTCGAACCATGGCATAATCATAGCATAACACTTAATGACATAAACATATGACAAGCATAACTGTGCGGAAACGAACTTTGAAAGCTAAGATTAACCTTTAAAGACATAATCTAACAAAGCACAATACATAGACTGAATCTGATTACACATGTCCGAAAGCCTCTGCTAACTGATGAATTGCTAGGACAGGTCCCCAGCTAACTCTCAAAGTATGAAACTAAACTACAACTGAATAAGAGCGTAGACCTCATCCTTGAGAGATGAGGACTCACCATAATCTGTTGAGATGACGGGAGGAGCGTGTCTATTTGTGGGGCTGGGTCTGGATACCTGAATCTGTATCATAAAATGATATAGCACATAAAGGCGTGCGGTCAGTACTTGAAATACACTGAGCATGCGGGGAAAAATGTAAACAACTAATATGCAAGTATACAATAAGGACAACAACAAAGTACATCGACATAATGTCACGACCCAAAGATACACCCAGATCGTAGACACGACACAAGGAGCCCCAAGAGACCCCAAGTCGACCGTTGGCATGAGCATACATCTAATCAATCACATGAGCAGAAAACATAACATAAAGAATGTAACCATAACATAGAATAAGGGAAAAGTAGTACTACACATATACAATACGACGGAATACAACTTGTAGTCTGATAAGCCTCTAAACATGAAGAACAAATTGATGGAACAACTCCCCAACTAATCCAACATTCAGAAACTAAAAGAAATAACATTGACTGTGAACATACAACCCTCGAAACATGAGGACTCACCAAGTACGCTGAAAGCAGGGCAAAAACTAGCTACGGGTGAGGATGAGCCTTAGAACTGGGACCTATATCATGAAACAATACAACTTAGAAAGTATGCGGTCAGTACGTGGAATATACTGAGTATGCAAGGTAAGTAAAATGGACATTTAAAAATATATATAATATTCATAAAAGATCATAAGTGTAGGACAACACGCTAGTATCATAAATCATTATAACATATCATACGACTCAAGGTTTTCAAAACATTCGTAACATAAACATAGTCATAATCATAATAGAAGATCTTTGATTAACATAACTTGAGCCACCATACATAATAATGGCATGCATAAATCATGAGCAACAATGGGAGATTCTCTTAACTAACATACCCATATGATCATACATGAAACCCGAGTCGAGAGGGTTTTTGTACCTTGCCAAGGGTGGAACCATGAAAGTGTGATATCACATTGAAAAGAGCCATTTGATCCAGGGACTAACATGAAGTCGACATACCTACAGTGGCACGTAGTTCATGAGATCCGGGGCTTAACCGGAGCACCGAACTTACTCGGTAGTCGTTACTTCTCCCAAAACATATATAGTGCTCATCATAATACATACATGAGTTCATGGGCTAGTTAAATAATGATAATTGTAAACATGCTTGAACATATGCGATCTAGTCATGACAGGAGGCCTGTGAGTTGGTCAAAAACATAATTCATGAATAATAAGATTCATACATACTTGTAGATCATGTACATAGCTTGAATTTCATAAAATCATAATCGGTAGTAAAACAAATTCATAATTTAAATCATAATTCATGCTGGGCTCCTAAAGAACATCAATAGGAAAATAGCTCATAATTCAATTCATCATGGGGCATGCATACTTAAGCTTTATTGCTTAGAAAATCAACATCAACAATATTATAATCAATTTAAAACTCAAAAGATGATTGAAATCCATAGATTATGATAATATTTGAAAATCACAAAACCCACAATTTAAATAATTAGAATTTATATAATTAAATACGAAACCCCATGAGTTTTTGATAAATTGTAAGTAAAATCATAGAGTAGGAGCATGGGTATGGAAGAATTCACCCATTGAGGACCTTACATACCTAGAAACACATGAGTCTTAATCTCCCTTGAAAGCCCAAGATGGAATTTAGAGAAATTGGGGAAGAACACCTTGAATCACCTTCTAGACTCTTCTCTATACTCTTGCATGCATGAATGAGCCTTAACATGGACTAATCCCCCTTAAAAGACCCTATTCAGAACTTGAAACGACATAGTTTAGGCTTTAGGAATTGATGAATTACGAAAACACCCTTACTAAAACCGCAGAAATTTCAGGTTGCCAGTCCCCACGAGGGACCTCACGAGTCATTGGCAGGGCACGCGACTCGTGGCTTGAATCCATGATGTCTACTGCGCAAACAAACTCAGGGAACCCCACAAATTGTAGTAGTTGACCACGACTCGTGGTCAGCACCCATGGTCCCTACTGCCTCAATTCCCAAGCCATGCATTCCATCCTCGCCACGAGTGACCTCACGAGTCGTGAGGTCTAACCGTGACTCGTGGTCAACCCCGTGGCCTCCCAAAAACTCTGCTAAGCCCAGCTTGACCACGAGTCACTTCAAGACTCGTGACCCCACCTAACGAGCAACCTCACGAACTGTCTTGTGACCTAGTGTGAATTTTCAGTTTTTCTCCGTTTTGACTCCCGGGTCTGATCCTTGGTTCCCGGGGTATAACAATATCTCCCACATGGGAAAATTCGTCCTAAAATGTTAGAAACATCCAGAAAACTCAGAAACAAGCAATCATCATATGCAATTACGATTATTTAAGCTAAAAACTGACGGATTGACTACCTCCAAAAAGAACTACATAACTCGACTGAATTCAGACATCCCTTAGATTTACCATATCATAAAACAATCTTGTACACATGAACAGGACATGAAAACTAATTAGAGGTTTAGGGAAAAAACTAGCATCTTAAGTAGAAACTGAGCCGGTAGAGAACAAGTGTGGGTATCTAGCTATCATATCCGCTTCGGCTTCTAGCTCTTTCAACATGCTGATTTCTCCATAATACTTTAACTGAAGCTACTTCTTTCTTCCTCAACCTCCGAACCTGACGATCTAAGATTTCCACTGAAATTTCTTCATAGTTGAGGCTATCCTTTACACCAACGCTGTCCATCAGGACTTCTAAAGCTGGATCACCCAAGTACTTTTTCAAGAGCAACACATGAAACACGGGACGCACAAAAGATAAGTCTGATGGCAAGTCCATCTCATACGCTACCTTATAACTCTTCTCATAACCCGGTAAGGACCAACATATCGGGGATTAAGTTTCCCTTTCTTTCCAAACCGCATGACTCCCTTCATGGGGGATACCTTTAGAAGCACCAAGTCATCCACATCAAACTCTAAATCTCTTCTCCTCACGTCAGCATATGATTTCTGATGGCTCTGAGCGGTCTTCAGCCTGTCCCTTATCAACTAAACCTTTACCATGGCCTCATTAACCAAATCAGGTCCTATCATGGATGCCTCACCAACCTCAAATCATTCGATAAGTGACCTACACCTTCACTCGTAAAGAGCCTCGAACGGTGTCATCTGGATACTAGAGTGATAACTGTTATTATAAGCAATCAAGGGAAAATGATCATCCCAAATACCTTTAAGATCCATCACATATAACCTCAACATGTCCTCAAGCGTCTAGATTGTTCGTTCGGCTTGGCCATCCGTTTGTGGATGAAAGGCTGAGTTGAGCTTGACTTGAGTCCCAAGTCCTTTTTGAAAAGACCGACAGAACTAGGAGGTAAACTGAGTACCTCAGTCTAAAATAATAGACAAGGGCACTCCATGAAGTCGAACCAACTCCCGAATATACAATTTGGCATAATCATCCACCGAATTCGTGGTCTTGATCAGTAGAAAGTGTGCAGCCTTGGTTAACCTGTCCACGACAATCCAAATGGAGTCATACTATTTTCGAGTGTGGGGAAAACCTGTTATAAAGTCCATGTTAATCTCTTCCCACTTCCATGTGGGAATGTTGATATCCTGAAGTAAGCCTCTCGACCTTTGATGCTCGAGTTTCACTTGCTGACAGTTTGGACATTTGGCTACAAACTCTGCAATATCCTTCTTCATACCATCCACCAATAGATTTCTCAAAAGTCTTGATACATCTTCGAGGATCTCGGATTGATAGAATATCTGGTACCATGTGCGTCATGTAATATCTGAACCCTCAAATTATCAACGTCCGGAACACATAGTCGACCCTGGTATCGTAGCACACCATCTCCCCCTTAGGAGAAAACCTCCACCTTTTGACTATGCACTACTCCTTCAGCTTCGTCAAAATCGAATCCTAATCTTGCTTAGATTTGACATTGACCACCAAGGATGATTCTGACTCATTCTGCACAATAACGCCGCCTTGGTCGAGTCGAACAATCTAACTCCCAATCTTGCAAGCCGGTGGACATCCTTCACTAACTCCTTCTTTCCCTTATCCATGTGGGACACACTCTCCACAGAGAGCCTACTAAGTGCATTTTCCACCACATTAGCCTTGCCCGAGTGATAAAGAACACTCATACTGTAGTCCTTTAATAACTCCAACCACCTCCTTTATGAAAGATTGAGATCTTTCTACATGAACACATATTGCAAGTTCTTGTGATCTATGAATACATCCATATGGACCCCATAAAAGTAATGCCACCATATCTTCAATGCAAACACCACCATAGCCAACTCAAGATCATGGGTCGGGTAATTCTTTTCGTGAACTTTCAGCTGTCGAGAGGCATATGCTATTCCTTTCCCGTGCTACATCAACAAAAATCCCAGTCCAACTCTCGAAGCATCACATACAACAAAGCCATTTTCACCCTCGGGTAAAGTCACACTAGTGCTAAAGTGAGTTGAGTCTTCAATTCCTGGAAGATTTCCTCACTAGCCTCTGACTATTGGAACTTCACCTTCTTCTGAGTCAACTTGGTCAAAGGTTCCACAATAGATGAGAAACCCTCAACAAATCTCTGGTAATAACCTTCTAGGAACAAAAAGCTCCGAATCTCTAAAGGACTCACTAGTCTAGGTCAATTCTTCACTGCCTCAATTTTTTGAGAATCTACTTTTATGCCCTCACCTGATACCACATGGCCTAGAAATGCCACCTAGTCCAACCAAAACTCACATTTGCTGAAGTTTTCATACAACTAATGATCCTTGATGGTCTGAAGCACTATTTGCAAGTGAGCGGCATGCTCGTCCTCGCTCTGAGAGTATATAAGGATGTCATCAATGAACAAAATCACAAATCTGTCCAGATATTGCTTAAACACCGTGTTCATTAGGTCCATAAATGTTGCAGGAGCATTAGTTAGTCCAAAAGGCATAACAACAAATTCGTAGTGACCATACCGCATCCTGAAAGCTGTTTTTGGGATGTCACTCTCCCGAGCTCTAAGCTGGTGATACCCGGACCTTAGATCTATCTTCGAGAAACACCTGGCACCCTGTAGCTGGTCAAATAAATCATCGATCATGGGAAAGGGGTACCTGTTCTTGGCAGTGACCTTATTCAGCTGTCGATAATCAATACACATCTGAAGGGATCCATCCTTCTTTCGAACAAAGAGAACTGGTGCACCCCATGGAGACTTGCTCGGTCTAATGAAACCCTTATCCAACAAGTCCTTCAACTATTCCTTTAACTCTTTTAGCTCATCTGGAGCCATCTTGTAAGGAGGAATGGAGATAGGTAGCGTATCGGGCAATAGATCAATACCAAAATCAACTTCCCTCTCCGTAGGAACACCTAGCAAATCATCGGGGAAAACTTTCGGATACTCACACACTAGTGGAACTGACTGAATAGTCCAGGTCTCTGACTCTACATCCTCAACCCTAACTAAGTAGTACATACAACCCTTAGAGATCACTTTCCTGGCCTTGAGGTAAGAGATAAAGCGACCTATAGGTACCACTGAACTACCCCTCCATTCTAAAGCTAGTTCACCTAGAAAATGGAACTCCACCGCTCGGTTCTACAGTTAACCTAAGTAGAACATGCAAACAACCAATCCATGCTCATAATAATATAAAAATTAGTCATAGCTAATTCTACTAAATCTGCGGAGGTGACCTCATGCAATACTGTAATGGGGTAACCTCTATATACCCGCCTAGCTACAACTGAATCACCGACCGGAGTAGATATAGAGAACGGTTCTGACAAAATTTCAGGACTAACTCCAAAGCTACTAGCAATGTAAGGCATTGGAAAAGACAATGTAGCTCCCGGATCTAACAAAGTATAAACATCAATGTGAAAGACTCGCAACATACCTGTGACCATATCTAGCGAAGCCTCCTACTCCTATTGAGGCACTAGGGCGTAAAACCTATTTTGGTGCTGACCACCTGCTGAACTAGTGGAAGCACCCTACTGAGGGGGTCATATTGTTGGAGTGGTAGAATTGGCTGCAGGCCAATCTCTGATCCTGTGTCTGGGTTTATCAAACCCGAAACAAGCATCCGCGCCGACCAGACACCTCTCGGGATGATTCTTGCTGCACTTCGCACAAACTGGAAAAGTGCGCTCCACCTGTATGCTACCCTAATCCCTCGAGTCTATAGCCCTGCTCCATGGTCTCCCCTTTACCTGGATGGCGTGCTGGCTGATGATGGAGTTGGAGCAATGGACTTGTGCTGGGTCTGCTGACGTGGTCCACCCCCTGACCTGGCCTGAGAAACCCCATAGCTATTAGTCCTGGCCCTCTTGGCCTCTCTCTGCCTCTTGTAGACCGAATACATCTGCTGCGCATGTAGTAAAATATAGGGAAAATCAATGTCTCGATGAAGCATGGTGATCCGACAATCCTTGCCCAAGTAATCAGCTACTCCATGCACAAAACAGCTTATCCGAGCCCGCTGATCCACCACCAACTCCAGAGCATATTTCGATAACTGGGTGAATTCCAATGCATACTCCTGGACGTATATGTTACCCTACTTCAAATTCAAAAACTCGGCCGCCTTAAGCTCCCTCATCTCTTGAGGGAAGAATCGATTCATGAATGCGGTGTGAAACTCATCCCAACATATCGGGCCTGCAACCCCCGTCCTTGCATCTCTCCATTTCTTATACCATATATCTGCTACCCCCTTTAGTCGATAGGAGGTAAAGTCAACGCATTCCCCATTATTCACTCCCATAACCTGGGTGATCTTTAGAATCTCCTTAATGAAAACATGTGGATCCTCATCCACCCTTGACACCGTGAAATCCAGAGGGCTCATCTTCAAGAAATCCCTCACCCTAGCTGCCACTGCGTTCCCATAATGAGGGAAATTCGCCACCATCTGATTCAGGACTTGGGTAGTCATGGCCTATGCCAGGATTTGAATCGCTGCCCTAAACATGGCGTGGGCAGTTAGCTCTGGTACGTGCTCCTTATGGATGGGTGAAGCTAGCTGATGCTCACAATCATGGGCACCCTCATGATCATTACCATTTCTATTTCTCCTGGCATTTACTCGACGTGGAGGCATAATTCTACAAACACAAATCGAATGAATTAAAAGAGTAAAGGATGTTCATCACATAACATAGAACATGAAAGAAGGGAAAATTTCCTAAATGTCTAGTAGCCTCTTCGTCACAAGTGTGGCGCTCTTTACACCCATGCAAAAGACTCTACTTAACGCGACTTTCAGACTTCCTAGGACACTTCAAAATCTATGGCTCTGATACCACGTTTGTCACGACCCAAACATACACTCGAATCATACACACGGGACAAGGAGCCCCGAGAGACCCTAAGTCGACACATGGCATGAGCATACATATAATTCAATGACATGAGCGAAAAACCTAACATAAAGAACATAATCATAACATAGCATGAGGGAAAAGCAGTATTAGACTTATATAATACAGCAGAATACAACTTGTAGTCTGATAAGCCTCTAAACATGAAGAACTGATTGATGGGACAACTCCCCAACTAATCCAACATTCAAAAACTGAAAGAAATAACATAGAGTGTGAACATGTGCCCTCAGAAATTGAGGATTCACCAGTTATGCTGAGAGCAGGGCTGAAACTAGCTACGGGTGAGGATGAGCCTGAGAATTGGGACTTGTATCATGAAACGATACAGCATAGCAAGTATGCGATCAGTACGTGGAATGTATTGAGTATGTAAGGTAAGTAAAATGGACATTTAAAAATATATATAAAGTTCATAAAAGATCATAAGAGTAGGACAACATGCTCGTATCATAAATTGTTATAACATATCATACGACTCTAGATTTTCAAAACATTCATAACATAAACATAGTCATAATCATAATAGAAGAGCTTTTCTTAACATAACTTGAGCCACCATACATAATCATATGATGCATAAATCATAGGAACAGTGGGAGATTCTCTTAACCAACATACCCCATATGAGCACACATGACGACCGAATGGTAATCCTAGTTGAGAGGGTGTTCGTACCTTGCCAAGGGTGGAACCATGAAAGTGTGATATCACCTTGAAAAGGGCCATTTGGGATAGGGACTAACATGAAAGGGTCCCGACATACCTACGATGGCACGTAGTACATGAAATCTGGGGCTTAACTTGAGCACCGAACCTACTTGGCGTTCGATACTACTCCCAAAATATATATAGTGCTCATAATAATACATACATGAGTTCATGGGCTAGTTAAATCATGATAATCATAAACATGCTTGAACATATGTGATCTAGTCATGACAGGAGGCTCGTGAGTCGGTCAAAAATATAATTCATGAATAATAAGATTCATACATACTTGTAGATCATGTATATAGCTTGAATTTTATAAAATAATAATGGGTAGTAAAATAAATTCATAATTTAAAACATGATTCAAGTTGGGCTCGTAAAGAACATCAATGGGAAAATAGCTCATAATTCTATTCATCATGGGGCATGCATAATTAAGCTTAATTTCTTAGAAAATCAAAATCAATAAAACATTAAAACTCAAAAGATGATCAAAATTCATAGATTATGATAATATTTCAAAATCACAAAACCCACAATTTAAATCATTAGAATTTATATAATCAAATACAAAACCCCACGAGTTTTTGATAAATTGTAAGTATAATCATAGAGTAGGAGTATGGGTGTGGAAGAATTCACCCATTGAGGACCTTACATACCTGAAAACACTTGATTCTTAATCTCCCTTGAAAGCCAAAGATGGAATTTACAGAAATTTGGGAAGAACACCTTGAATCACCTTCTAGACTCCTCTCTATACTCTAGAATGCATGAATGAGGCTTAACATGGAATAATCCTCCTTAAAAGACCCTAATCAGACCTTAAAAATACATAGTTTATGCATTAGGAGTTTAGGGATTACAAAATCACCCTTACTAAAAATACAAAAATTTCTGGTTGCCACTCCCCACGAGGGACCGCATGAGTCGCTACCAGGCGGCACGACTTGTGGCCTGAATCTGTGATATCTATTGCCCAAACAAGCTCAGGGACCCCACGAATAGTGGTAGCTGACCATGACTCGTGGTCACCACCAGTGGTCCCTACTGCCTCAAGTCCCTAGCGATGCATTCCATTCTCGCAACGAGTGACCTCACGAGTAGTGAGGTCTGACCACGACTCGTGGTCACCCCCTGGCCTCCCAAAAACACTGCCAAGCCTAGCCTGACAAGCCACCTTATGAACCTTCCTGTGACCTGGTGCGAACTTCCAGTTTTTCTCTGTTTGGACTCCCGGGTCTTATCCTTGGGTTCCCGGGGGATACCATATAACTGATTTAACATGCAACCATCCTCTTATGAATCACATATACATATATATATATATATATATATATATATATATATATATATATATATATATATATATATACATAAAACCTTCATATGAATCTCATATCCTGAAACATCAGTGAACTCATGCGTAAGGGCAAGTACTAAACATTTAATAAGAGTTGAAGCTAATGCTAGTATCACATACGACACTAAATAACTGCTGATAACTGAGTCTACATCTCATTATATCATATCTGTTCTAAACTGAAATCTGAATCATATGGAACTGAATCATGCTAATGCATAACTAAGGGAGTCATTCTCTACTATGGAGAGTGCCGACTGAGCTAGGGAGTCACTCTCTGCTATGGAGGATCCCGACTGAACTAGGGAGTCACTCTCTACTATGGAGGATCTCGACTGAACTAGGGAGTCACTCTCTGATATAGAGGATCCCGACTAAACTAGGCAGTCACTCTCTGCTACGGAGGATCCCGATTGACCAAGGGAAACATTCTCGGCTATGGAGAGTCTCTGGTAAATTAGAACATGAGGAATACTGATCTGGCATTGTACATCTAGTCTATGTTACTACAGCTAGTCAGAAACATGAACATTCACTGGTTTCATCATACAACATTCATTTCGAAACGATTAGGGCTACTTACTTCTATCAATAAGCCCAACCGTCTGAAATATCATTCTCGTGCTTTATCATCTCTATTCACATCGTCATGGTGCTAATTCAATATTACTTCCAACATATTTTATTAGAAAACATCTATAGATTCATATCATGCATTAAACTTCCTCAATGTTCAAGTTTCGAATTCATATAATTTTACATGTATCATAGGGTCGTTTATGGACCATAGGTCCAAATTACACTTTAGTGTAGATATATTGTTTCACATACTTAGATTTATAGAAGCCCATGCACTTAACTTCTACCTTAAGCATTTACAAAGAATTCATGGGGAAAGCATAGATATTCATTTCGCAAGGCCAATTTCATGTTTCACTCCAATTCATGAGAAAGATGCATTAATTAGGATATTATCATAAATTTACCTCATACCCAACCAGTTCCATCGAACACATAATGAAAAATACATATTTTACTTTCAATTGATCAAGCCCATACACTATAATTTCATCTCCATATATTTAGCAAATAGTATATTCTAATCATTAGGGAATTCGTACAATCTTCAAGTATTTTATACATGGATACGAGTTATTGATTCAATTGAATGAGCGATAATAAAACTCCAATTATCATTCAAGCCATCTTATGAAGAACATTCTATAACTATTCATTTCACCATCTAGCACATAATTCAAGACATTCAAATAGCTTCTTAATCACAATTAACTCATAATCCTAGTGGTCTATAGAATTCAAGAAGACATAGAAGAAATCACCCATCAAAAAAAACATTAGGTCATGCTTTTATAGAATAATTAAAAATGGGTTTTTGATAAAATATTGTGGGGCACAAGGATGGAAGAATATCCTTGTTGAAAGAACCGCATACCTACTTTGGAGAATTTCCCACTTGAACTTGACCTTGAAGCCTTTGGAAAATCCCTTGAAGTGTCCTTAGTCTTGAGATAGAGGAGGAAGAAGGGTTTGAGAGTTGTTTGATGCAGAATGAGGGTTTAGGCTATTACCCCCCCCCCCCCCAATTAAGAACGTCCCATACCATGCTCAAAATGATGTAGTTTAGGAGTTAGAAGCATAGGATTTTATGAAAACACCCCTGAAAAAACGGAGGAAAAATTCCCCTGCCAGTCCCCACGAGGTACTCCACGAGTCATGGGGTAGGCAACAACTCATGGGGTCATGTCGTGGAATAAACTGGCTAAAATTCCTTTTTCTAGTCTTCCCTCCCCACGGAAAACTTGACGAGTCGTCAGGTCCATGATGACTCGTCCCTCATTCCGTGGTCTTCACTGTCTTGAGGCCTCACCAGAAATTTCCAATATTCACCCAACGGCCGACCTAATGACTCGTGGGATTACCTAACAACTCGTTGGGTCTTCCGTGGCCACTGGTCCAGTCTACACCTCTTTACTGCTCCCCATGGGTCTAACCATGACTCATGGGATCACCTAACGAGTCGTCCCATGACACAATCTGTGCAAAGATTTCCACCTTCTGTCTGAATTCTTTCTTTAATCCTTGAATCTGATCTTAGAAACATTCGGGGTGTACCATATCTCCCTATTGGGAACATTTTTCCTTGAATGTTGGCTAAACATACTAAATGGATAGGAACGGAACTGAAATTCTACAATCAATCAATCACAGCAAAAACCAATGGAGCATCTGACCTTGGGTTGACCTTGCACATCAGAACTAAATATCTAAATTGAACATATATACTATGGAACAAGAGAGACCAAAGGACATGAAACTAACACGGAACTAGATAGAACACTGAGAAGGATTCTTCCCCTTTACTAGCACTGAACTGATATGGACTGAGCATTCGCTCTCAAATCACTTTCTATTATAGGGTTTGAATTCATGATATCTGGTCTGACTACAATTAAAGGTCTCATGAGCACGAATAATTCATGACATCCATAACTGAACACATACATGAAATAACCTGAGTCTGCTGAGCTACTAAGCATCTTCCAGAGTTTGAGTTCAAGCTGATCATACTGGGAAACATAAATTAACACACATAACTGATCCATGACACAAGATAAGCCTAAAGGATTTATAAAGCAAAACCGACATTGCTGTCTGAAGTGGTTATCTAGAAATTTTTGGAGTCTACACATATGTATGCGCATAACTTAACTCCAACTGAAATGGGAGAGAGGTTATTCGAACCTGAAGTGGTTGACATACCGAGATTGTTAGGGTTGAAACTCTCGCCGCAAGCATATAAAAGATTCGACTAGTCTCACACACTTACCATCTCCCCCTTAGCTTAAAGCCATCATTCTAAGGCTCCTGAATCGTTCTTAAGGTAGGGCTAACTCACTAACTTCTTGCTCCCCTCTCACCTCAAACCATCACTGCAAGTCTTAAATTAACAACTTATTCATATCATACCTCGATAACCTCTCCTCAGTAACAATCACAGAGCTTCTTATTCCATAATGGGGTTCTGGAGCTGCAACATACAAAGAGTATTACGAGATTCAAAACATATCTGTGGCCACTACCGGCGACTTGCCCTTATCTTGGTGTGCTGCTACGGCATAGGGGCAGTTTTGGCGATGTCCGCCACCCAAGCTAGATAATGCACCCTGCTGAAATGAACAGGCTATCAGAGCTACTAACGAGATGGCCGAGGATCTACTCTCTCCTTGCTTCGTCGCTGCACAATCTCAGTGCTTATGGCTCGGTTGGCCGCACCAAAAACAAACATTCGATCCAGCCATTCATTCTCCCAAGTGGTGCTTCCCACAGCTGATAAACGTCGGATACGTAACCTCCCTTACTCTAGGTTTGTGCAGAGAACTAACTGTTTGAATATGTGGTGGCTGACGATTCTACTTGGGATGTGATCCGTGTCCACCACTCGTCCTTGGTGAAGAGAACTCTAGATCTCCTAACTTGGCCCTCTTAGTCTCCCTCTCCTTTTCCTTCACCTGCTCCGCCTCCATTTGCTAAGAGAATATCACCAAACGTGAAAACTCTATGTACCTGTGCAACATGGCAATCCTGCACTCTTTAACCAAGGAGTCTGACACTCTATTCATGAACCTGCTCACCCGGGCCCTCTAATCGACTACCATCTCTGGGGCATACATGGATAACCGGGTAAATTCCAACCCGTACTCCTGAATTGTCATGTCATTCTATTTCTGGTTGATAAACTCTACCTTCTTAGCCTCCCTTAACTCTCTAGGGAAAAACCTATCCAGGAACACTGTCTTAAATTCATCCCAACCTACGGGGCCTACTCCAATTCCTCGACTGTCCATCCACTGACAAAACCATATATAAGCAACTCCTTTTAGCTGGTAAGAGGCTAAGTATATACTCTCAGTTCCCCTCACCCCCATGATTTGGGTGATCTTGTGAATCTCTACCAAGAACTCATACGGTTCCTTGTCTACCTTTGACCCCACGAACTCGGGTGCGTTCATCTTGAGGAAATCTCTTACCCTTGCCGCCGCTACATTCCCATTTTGGGGAGCGAGCCATCGCTTGCTGATTAATCTAGGCAGTCATGGCCTGTGCCAACATATTAAGGATTGCCCGAAACTCGGCATAGGTAACATGGTCGTCCATAGGATTCGCCGGGGTGGGTGGTACCTGCTGGCGGACATTACCATTTCTTCTTCCATTTGCTCGTCTAGGAGGCATTATCTGCGAGCGCGTAAAGCATAAGTCAGGGAAGGAACTGTTTAGAGCTTTATACTATATGCACGATAAGAATCATGAAGAAAAGGGAACATTCCTAAAATGTCTTGTAGCCTTCTCTTCATAAGTGTGGCGCACTTCACACCCATGAAGAAGACTCTACTTAACGCGGCTTTTAGACACCCTACGACACTCTAAACCTTTACTCTGATACCAAGTTTGTCAAGACCCGAGTCTACACCCAAGACGTAATACGGGACAAGGAACCCCGAAAGGCTCCATATCGACCCATGGCATAATCATAGCATAACACTTACTGACATAAACATCTGATAAGCATAATTGAGCGGAAACTAACTTTGAAAGCCAAGATTAACCTTTAAATACATAATCTAACAAAACATAATGCATAGACTGAATCTGATTACACATGTCTAAAAGCCTCTACTAACTGATGAGTTGTTGGGACAGGTCCCCAACTAACTCTCAAAGTCTGAAACTGAACTATAATGGAATAAGAACATAGACCTCGTCCTTGACAGATGAGGACTCACCACAATCCACTAAGATGAAGGGAGGAGCGTGTCTATCCGTGGGGCTCTATTTAGATACCTGAATCTATATCATAAAATGATATAGCAAATAAAGGCATGCAGTCAGTACCTGGAATGTACTGAGAATGCGGGGAAAATGTAAACAACTAATATGCAAGTATACAATAAGAAAAACAACAAAGTATATTAACATAGCTGATTTAACATGCAACCATCCTCTTATGAATCACATATACAAATATATATATATACATAAAGCCTTCATATGAATCTCATATCCTAAAACATCACTGAGCTCATGCATAAGGGTCAAGTACTGAACATTTAATAAGAGTCGAAGCTAATGCTAGTATCACTTACGACACTAAATAACTGCTGATAACTGAGTTTGCATCTCATTATATCATATATGTTATAAACTGAAGTCTGAATCATATGGAACTGAATCATGTTGTTGCATAACTAAGGGAGTCATTCTCTACTACGGAGAGTCCCAACTGAGCTAGGGAGTCATTCTCTGCTATGGAGGATCCAGACTGATCTAGGGAGTTACTCTCTGCTATGGAAGATCCTGACTGAACTAGGCAGTCACTCTCTTCTATGGAGGATCCTGACTGACCAAGGGAAACATTCTTGGCTATGGAGAGTCCTGGATGATTAGAACATGAGGAATACTGATCTGGCATTATACATCTGGTCTATGTTACTACAACTAGTCAGAAACATGAACATTCACTGTTTTCATCATACAACATTCATTTTGAAAGGATTAGGGCTACTTTCTATTAACAACAAGCCCAACAGTCTGAAATATCATTCTCGTGCTTTATCATCGTAATTCATATCGTCATGGTGCCAATTCAATATTTCTTCATACGTCTTACATTAGCAAACATCTTTAGATTCACATCATGCATTAAACTTCCTCAACATTGAAGTTCCGAATTCATATCATTTGACATGTATCATAGGGTCATATATGGACCATAGGTCCAAATTACACTTTAGCGTAGATATATTCTTTCACATACTTAGATTTACGGAAGCCCATGAACTTAACTTCTGCCTTAAGCATTTACAACGAATTCATGGGAAAAGCATAGATTTTCATTTCACAAGACCCATTTTATGATTCACTCTAATTCATGAGAAAGATTCAATAATTAGGCCAATATCATAGATTTACCTTATATCCAACTAGTTCCATCTAAAACATAATGAAAAATAAATATTTTACTTTCAATTGATCAAGCCTATACACTATAATCTCATCTCAACATATTTAGCAAATAGTATATTCTAATCATTAGGGAATTCGTACAATCTTCACATATTTTATACATGGATACGAGTCATTCATTCAATTGAATAGACAATAATAAAACCTCAATCATCATTGAAGTCATCTCATGAAGACCATTCTATACCTATGCATTTTCATCATCTAACTCATAATTCAATACATTCAAATAGCTTCATAATCATAATTAACTCAAAATCCTAGTGGGCTTTAGAATTCAATAAGACATAGAAGAAATCATCTATCAATCAAAACCCTAGGTCATGCTTTTCTAGAATAATTAAAACTAGGTTTTTGATAAAATATTTTGGGGCACAAGGATGAAAGAATATCCTTGTTGAAAGACCCGCATACCTGCTTTGTGGAATTCCCCACTTGAACTTGACCTTGAAGCCTTTGAACAATCCCTTGAAGAATCCTTAGTCTTGAGAGAGAGGAGGAAGAAGGGTTTGAGAGTTATATGATGCTCAATGAGGGTTAAGGCTAGTTACCTGTTACACCCCATAAAATGCTACCGGTTAGTAGGCATACACGTGGATTTGTGATGAATAATAGAGTGTGACGCATGTAGGATAAGCCTCAGAAGTGGGGTCGGACGGGACCAACACGTTCAAGGCCAGCGTGATACGCCATCTAGCAGTGCACCGGCCAGCGCAGCGCGCCAGGCCTGCTGGTCCCTTGATAGGCACGGCGCGGCACTGAGGTTTCCGTGATGGCCGACGCGAGGTGCCCCCTAGTCCACTGCCCATGTATATATAAATAAGTCCTTCACTCATTTGAATCATTTCCCCAACATATACATTTGGCCAAGTCAAGAGAAAACTGAGGGGTCCTTTAAATTATCGTCCGATTACACTACCAAAAGCCGTCCAAACTAAACTTAACTTTAGGTATCAAGTTCGAAGCCTGTAGAGAGCATTCCCATTGAGTTATTTTCTCAAAATACGCCCGGAAAATTAGAACTCCAGCGAGTAGAATTATCATAATTGCTCCAAATTGATTCCTAGATTGTCACAGGCATTGAGTAAGCACTTCTCCCTTCTGAACTCATGGGAAATTATAGATTTTTGGTTGTATTTTGTGAAGTTAAAATATAGTTATTGTTAATATCGATAGTTATCATTTTTTCCTGATATGGTATTGAAATTAGTCCCATTCCCTCAATATTATAGTCACAGCTGGGAAGAAATACCTATTGTAGGTTGGACCTCGCCAATAAAATCAGAATCGGTATTTGAGGTATGCAAGTCTTATTCCTCTGGCAAGTTATTCTCGTCGTATAGCGATATGACCCATGTTTTAAACGTAGATAACAACCCTATATGATGTAATTAGTTGTTGCTATTATATGGAGATCAGATATGCTGTGAATAGTTGCTATCAATAGATTGCGATTAGATAGGTTGTGGTCAGCTATTGTCTGTAGACTATAAATATATATATATATGTTCTGGTTAGCTGCTAGGAAATGTATATGGATCATATTGCAGTATCCCTTGTCGGGAAGGAGCATGTTATGTATGACATACGCTAGAAGCGTCATAGAAACTCTGCTGTTCTCCAGTTCATTGTGTTAGTAGAGTGGGGTGTTTTATTGACAGACCTAGACCTTAGAAGCTTGTGGATAGCTATTGGGCCTGAGTTAGTAAGTCGAATAGCATCGGTGCAGCTAGGAGATAGAGCTACCAGTCGGGCACCTATTTTGTCAGTAAAGCACGCCCAGAGACCATTGGCATACCCTCACTCCCCAGGGCCAGAAATTTAGATAGGATAGCCATACTTTAGAGTCAGCAACACTAGGGTTGTCTAGTGAACTGAGTAGCATCCTTCCATCTAGTTAGCTACTACCAGTGATTGTCAGTTAAAGTTGACTTAGTATTCGTCATACAGGTTGCCTAGCAAGATAGCCTAGTCGTTCATTTTAAATAGAACCATGGGTACCCTAAGGAAGGGGACCTTATTAGCAGTTAGAGGCAGGGCCAACGTCCTAATCTGTTCCTATAAGATATTCAGGCACAGATTGCCGTGAGTCACTAAGTCTATATGAACTTATCTATAAGGTTAGGAATTACCTAGAAAAGTCATTTAAGATTTGAACAGACCATGTTTAGGTCTAAAGGACTACAACAATGTTAGCATAGTATTACCCTCAAGCTAAGTATGTCAATAAGCTTCATGTGGAGGATTTGGGGCCCACGCTCAAAAGCATGTTGGTCAGTAGCAGCCCTACAATCGTTCTAAGTAAAGAAACTATGTAATTGGTCATCTACGACCCTACAATTTTTTATGAGTTATAACTGTCCGAGTAGGACATTTAGAGTATTGTTAGGCCACTTAAGATCTCGTTCTGACTGGTCTAGACCATTAGAGATTATGATCACTATTGGGATCTTCTGATCAGATACAAGTGCACCGGGTGTGCCTGCTAGCAGCCATACAAATTATTCTAGGGGCAAGCATCAGTCGTGTTAGGCCCAGAAGGCCAGATACGCCTTTTTAGTGGCTAGATTTAGACTTCAGTATAGCACCTCGGGTGGGGTTTCCTTCACTTAGAAGCCTTTCGTGACTACCGCAGGGTTACTAGTTGTGTCGTTGCCCACCAAGGGCTATATTACGTCGCTCCAAGGGGCGATTGCCATCTCCAGAGATGATGCAGAGGTCCAAGGGCCATATTACAGTTCATTCCATGTTGGACTATAAGCTTTATGTTGTATCGGCATCACACCCTCATCGAGCCTGGTGCCCAGGGTGTAGTTATCAGAAGTCCACCGACTCAGACACAGCTACAGATCAGGAGCCAAGCGGGCTCAGTTGTAGACCTAGGGGGACATGTAAGTTGTCTATAGAACCAGTAGAGTCATAGAAACTTAGATAGGGGTATATATATATTGAGGTGTACTTGCTAGGGCTTATGGGGGATCCAGTAGGTTATTTTTGTATTACTTGTACCTTCCAGGATTATTTGGCTAGGTTACATTCTTGTTTGTATTCTTGTCTGCTAGCTATAGCTTATGAATATATCATTGTATAGTCATAGGTCATATACTTGTAGTGTTTTTCTAGATGTAGATTATGAATAATCCAACTTACAGTTAATCTCTCTGCCACTTCTTTCTACGTACTTTTAGTCTTTAACAACTTATTTACTGCCTTACATATTCGGTACATATTGTGCTGATGCCCATTCTCGGGAACTACATTACTTGCTTGCAGGTTTAGACTGACAGAGTTCAGGTTCTTCAGTAGCAACTGTTCAGAGTCAGCAGTTTGGCCAGCTATCTTCGTTCAGAGTTGCCAGGTTGCAGAGTTTATAGTGTTTCATTTGTATAGCATTTGGGGTAGGCCGGGGCCCTGTCCCGACCACTATTTGTATTCTTAGAGGCTTGCAGGCTACAATCGTTAGTTAGTTAGTTGTTGTTGGCCGTGTGGGGCCTAAATTAGTAATGTTTCATATGTTAGCCATGTGGAGCCCAATATAGTGGCTTGTTCTCATTTCTATTTTTACTAGACAACATGGTGGTCTTGTCGGCCCGCATAGGATCACTTTTGTTGCCTGTTGTTGATTAGTTGATCCTTTTATTTATAAGTGGCTATACGCCCTTGTCGGTCGGAGGTTGTGTTTATAGTTGAGATATAGCTCGTTGTTTTCTTGAATTGAGTTGCAGGAATGCACCAGACGAGCATAAGCCCATCCAGGTCAGTCAGATCTGAGTATGACACTAGATTCCAATCATACCTCCCAAGGTGGGGCTTGACAAACTTGGTATCAAAGTAGTTCATATCCTACGGAGTCTGCATTTCTAGTAGAGTCTTGCTTAAAAATGTGTTCTGCACCACATTCCATAAGTAGGAGGCTACGAGAGATGATAGTATGGTTAGCTTTTGTTCTCCTCAGATCGTGCTATAGAGCCGAGTTGTACAGGGTTGAGTCCCTAAGCTTTCATTGCTATGTCTATCTAGAGTAATATGTGATACGAGACAGATTCCATCTAGCCGCAAGATAACTGCAGTAGTAGGAAGAAGTACCAGTGCGCTGCCATAGTTTGAGGGACAGCCAGCTTGAGGATGAAGGTGGATGTCTTTTAATCTTCCCAGTATCTTCCTGGGGAACCAGGAATCTCATAAGGTAGTAGATATGCCAGCACTGTCCCCAGTTCTTTCTACAGCCTCAGTGTAGGAGGTCAGAAGTATGGTATATACATGGGTTGACTTACCTACTAGATACATAGGATCAGACAGGGGCCGCATTTAATGTGGGATTACTTAGAGAGTACAAAATAAGAGGGAATTGTGGGAGTCTTACCTCCAACCCTTTGGATGTTGTCCAGTTCCATACCTCAGTTCTATTGTAGTACGAAGCAGCTATCTTTCGCCTCCCAGGTTTGTTTTCGGTATAGAAAAGAGTGTAAGAATTGAGGCGATATTGCTAGAGTAAATAGTAAAGGAGGGTTAGATCCATTGACTCCTGGAAAGTGTTGGGAAGTTGTTGAGACTTCTGGTGTTTAAGTAAGTTATCTAGACCTTTGCGGTAGTAAATCTGAGGACTAGATAAGACTGCCAGTAGCACTCAAGCACGTGTAAGAGTCCATAAGTGATAAACCCCCAGCAACAATAAAGCTCAGGTAAGAAATAGGCCGATTCAAATATAGTGTACTAATGACGGTAAGGCATACCTGCAAGATAGTGATTACGACCCTAGCTTTTTATATCGAACAACAAAGAGAGAACATGAATGAAATATGCCCGAGTGTGGGCCAGAAGGATACAGGTCAGTAGACTTGGTTAGTAATATCTTTTACAGATAAAGTAGAAGGTACGAACCCCAGAGCTTAGTCTAACTGATCAAGGGGAAAGGCAGAAGTACTTAACTTTGGAGGGAACAAAACCACCCCACAAGCTAAAAGTAAATCGGCAGAACATAGGGCCACCGCTGCGTGTCGAGAAATAAGCATCAGACTAACAATTAAGAGATAGTAAAGTTGTAACATAGAATACTGCAATATCACTACCAATTGTGGGAGTAGAAGCGTGGTGACACAGAGATTATAACCTAGTACAATCTAGAGACAAGGCCCAACAGGAAGTTATTGGCCTTTCAGATAATAAGAGCCGGAGCCATAAGACCCAAAGGTTGACTTTGCGTTCCAAAGATAGCAGAACTTCGTTTGCAAACTATAACCAAAGGTGCACTATGTTCATTATCCCCTCCGCCCAGAGTTTGATGAAAACATATCAGTTCTCAAAGAGAGACCTATGGATGGCAAAGGAAGATGGAAGATATTGTTGAGTCGTAGCACAAAATTCTGATGACCAGCCAAGGGAGGCTGGATAGTAGGAACTGAGCAGGCCAATTCAAGAGATGGTCGTGCCTGCGAAGGGAGTGGAGAATAGTCAATATGATTATAGTTAGAGGGCTACCTCATACCAGGCATAAATTTATCTTATTTGAGTCAGTGTAGAAAGGCTAACGAGATCAACTCATATTTTGCTAGATGAAATTATATTAGCTAAGGGTTATGCCGAGTTAAATATTTAAGAAGTAGTTCGATTGCATGGAGCCCAGTGTCTAATAAACCCTAATAGAGAGGCACAACTACCAGCTAGGTTCTGGGAAGTTGTTAGAACAGATTGGAGCGCACGTTAATGTAAGTGTGGCTTCTCATCTCCAAGTATATAGCGAGCAGAGCACACATGTCAGATGCTCGGAGACCTGTTATAGGTAGAAGTGTAAGTCCCCTATATGATGACCTAAAGTAGGTAAATTAAAGATAATTGGACTAGGGCATACTTCATCAGTTAGATGGGGAAAGTTAAAACTTACCAAAGAAAATGGGTACCGACAGCCCAAGGTCGATGGGCGTCCTACCCTACCGTACGACATAGATAGTTAAGGATTGTAGCAGCGGCTGGGTATCCCTAATAAAAAGGGCATTATTAGATTTGGTAAAAAAGGCAAGTTTATCCTTAGGCTCATTGGCCCGAATCGTACCCTCTGAAATACGGGCAAAGTGACAGATGAGTTAGAATTGCCTCCACAGCTAGGGTCTGCCCGTCCAGTCTTTCATGTATCCATGTTGCAAAAGAGCATAGGGGACCCACCCTGAATTTTTCTAGTTGAGGATGTTCACGTTACTAAGGTGTTAGCCTATGAAAAGGTCGCCGATCGGGTTCGCAGGTTAAGAACTTCAGATGTGGCCTCTGTTAAAGTACTATAGAGAAATAGGAATGGAGAAGAAATAACCTAGGAAGCTGAGGATGAAATGAGATCTAGATATCCTCACTTGTTCCAGGACTGATTCAAATTATGCAATTAAGGTAATGTTGTTATTCAGTTGTTATTCTACTACTTATGTTATTTGTACTGTTTAGCTAGTTGCCTCTTTGTGATGAAATAGTTTTTAATAGTGTCCTGCGAGGCACCTATGTCAGACTTTTCTGTGTTTTTGGTTCTCCATATAGTCCATATTACAGGGGAGACTCTGCCGAAATTTTTATGAAAATTGATTAAAAGAGTTAACTCCCCTAAGCCTAAAGATGACATTCGAGGATGAATGTTACTAAGGGGGGAGGATGTTACACCCCATAAAATGCTACCGGTTAGTAGGCATACACGTGGATTTTTTTCGAATAAAGAGAGCGTGATGCGTGTAGGATAAGCCTCGGAAGGAGGGCCGGACGGGACCAGCGTGTAGAGGGCTAACACGATGCGCCAGCCAGCATGCACTGGCCAACGTGGTGTGTCAGGCCTGCTGGTGCCTTGAGAGGTGCGACGCGGCACTAGGGTTGCTTCGATGGCCAACATGAGGTTCCCCCCAGTCCACCACCCATGTATATATAAATAATTACTTTCCTCATTTGAATTATTTCCCCAACATATACATTCATCCAAGTCAAGAGAAAACCGAGGGGTCCTTTAATTTATAATCCGATTATACTACCAAACTCCGTGCAAACTCAAATTAACTTCAGGTATCGAGTTTTAAGGCTGCAGGGAGCATTCCTACAAAGTTATTTTCTTGAAATATGCCCGGAAAATTGAAACTCCGTCGAGTAGAAGTTATCAAAATTTCTCCAAATTGATTCCTAAACAGTCACAGGCATTGAGTAAGCATTTCTCCCTTCTGAACTCTAGGGAAATTATAGGTTTTTGGCTATATTTTGTGAAGTTGAATTATAGTTATTGTTAATGCCAAAAGTTATCATTTTTGTCGAATATGGTATTGAACTTAGTCCCATTTTCTCAGTATTACGCTCACAGCTAGGAAGAACTATCGATTGCAGGTTGGACCTCGCCAGTTAATAAAAATCAGTATTTGAGGTATGTAAGGCTTATTCCTTCGGCAAGTAATTCGCATCGTATAGCAATACGACCCATGTTTTAAATGTAGATAACGACCCTATATGTTGTAATTAGCTGTTGCTAGTATATAAAGATCAGATATGCTATGAATAGTTGCTATCAGTAGATTGCGATTTGATATGTTGTGGTCAGTTGTTTTCTCTAGACTAAGAATATATATATATATATATATATATATATATATATATATATATATATATATATATATATGTTGTGTTTAGCTGCTAGGAAACATATATGGATCATACCGTAGTATCCCTTGTCGGGAAGGAGCATATTAAGTATGACACACGCTAGAAGCATCATAGAAACTTCCCTATTCTCCAGTTCATTGTCTTAGTAGAGTGGGATGTTTTATTGTTAGGCATAGACCTTAGAAGCTTGTGGATAGCTATTGGGCCTGAGTTAGTAAGTCAAACAACATAGGTGTAGTTAGGTGATACAGCTACCAGTCGGGCGCCTGTTTTGTCAGTAAAGCATGTCCAGAGACCATTGGCGTACCCTCACACCCCAGGGCCAAAAATTAAGATAGGATGGTCATACTTTAGAGTTAGCGGCACTAGGGTTTTCTAGTGAACTGAGTGGCGGCTTGCCATCTAGTTAGCTTCTACCAGTGATTGTCAGTTCCAGTTGACTTAGTATTCATCACATAGGTTGCGCAGGAAGCCATCCTAGTCGTTCAGGTTAAATAGACCCGTGGGTACCCTAAGGAAGGGGACCTTATTAGCAGTTAGAGGTAGGTCCAGCAGCCCAGCCTGTTCCTATAAGATATTAAGGCACAGATTGTCGTGAGTGGCTAAGTCCATATGAACTTATCTATAAGGTTAGGAATTGCATGGGAAAGTCATGTAAGATTTGAACAGACCAAATTAAGGTCTAAGGGACTAGAGCCATGTTACCAGAGTATTACGCTCAGGCTAAGAATGTTCGCAAGCTTCTTGTGGAGGATTAGGGGTCGACCACTCAAAAGTATGTTCGGTCAGTAGCAGGCTACAGTCATTCTAAGTAAAGAAACTAAGTAATTGGTCGCCTGCGACCCTAAAGTTGATTATGAGTAATAGTTTTTCGAGTAGGACATTCAGAGTACTGTTAGGCCACTCCAGTGATTATGATCACGACCAGGATCCTCTGATCAGATATAGGTGCACGGGGTGTGCCTGATAGTATAATGCAAATTATTCTTGGGGAGAGCAGCGGTCGCGTTAGGACCAGAAGGCCAAATACACCTTTTGAGTGGCTAGATTGAGACTTCAGTATAACACCTCGGGTAGGGTTTCCCTCACCCTTAAGAGCCTTCCATTACTATCCCAGGGTTACTAGTTTTGTCGTCACCTGCCAGGGGCCATATGACGTCGCTCCAAGGAGTGATATGCCATCTCCAGAGATGATGCAGAGGCCCAAGGACCATATTACAATCCATTCTATGGATGGACTATTAGCTTTATGTCGTATCGGCATCACACCTTCGTCGAGCTTGGTGCCTAGGGTGCAGTTATCAGGAGTCTACCAGACTTAGACACAACAGATAAGGAGCCAAGGGGGCTCAGTTGCAGACCCAGGGGGACAAGTAGGTTGGCAATAGCACCAGTAGAGTCATACAAACCTGGATAGGGGTATATAGATTGAGGTGTACTTGCCAAGGCTTATGGGGAACCCGGTAGGTTATTTCTATGTTTCTTGTACCTTTCAAGCTTATGGGGGCCAGGTTAGGTTCTTGTTTGTATTCTTATCTGCAAGCTATAGCTTATGAATATAAGATTGTACAGTCACAGCTCATATACATGTAGTGTTTTGCTAGATGTAGATTACGAATAAGCCAACTTACAGGTTAATTTTTCTGCCCCTTCTTTCTACTTAATTTCATTCTTTAATAGCTTATTTACATCCTTACATATTCAATAGATATTGTACTGACGCTCATCCCCATGGGCTGCATTACTTGCCTGCAGGTTTAGATAGACAAAGTTCAGGCTCTTCAATAGCAATTGTTCAGAGTCAGTAGTTTGGCTAGCTCCTTTCGTTTGGAGTTGCTAGGTTGCAGAGGTTACAATATTTCATTTGTATAGCATTTTGTGTAGGTCAGGGCCCTGTCCCAACCACTATTTGTATTCTTAGAGGCTTGCAGGCTACAGTCGTCAGTTAGTTAGTTGTTGTTGGCTGTGTGGGGTCTAAATTAGTTATGTTTCATATGTTGGCCGTGTGGGGCCTAGTATAGTGGCTTGTTCTCATTTCTATTATAACTAGACAGCATGATGCTCTTGTTGGCCCATATAGGATCCCTTTTGTTGTGTTGTTAGTTAGCTAATTTTCCTATTTACAGGTAGCTATACAGCTTTGTTGGCCGGAGGCTATGTTTACAGCCGAGATATAGCTTATTGTTTTCTTGAATTGAGTTGTAGGCATGCACTAGCCACTCTTCCCTCCCACGGGTAACTTGACAAGTCATTAGGTCCACGACAACTCGTCCCTTCTTCCGTGGTCTTCACTGTCTCAGGGCCTCACTAGATATTTCCAATCTTCACCCAACACCGACCTAACGAGTCGTGGGGTTACCTAACGACTTGTTGGGTCGTCCATGGCCACTGGTCTATTCTACACCTCTTGAATGCTCCCCACGGGTCTAACCACGACTCATGGGGTCACTTAACAAGTCGTCCTATGACTTGTTTTGTGCAAAAATTTCCACCTTCTGTCTGAATTGTTTCTTTAAGCCTGCAATCTGATCTTAGAAACATTCGGGGTGTTACAACAAGCCCATATTATCAAGTATTTTTCATGATTTACTTCAATTTCATGTTATTATCTTACGACATGATTTTGGAGTCTAGACTCCCACTTTTCAGCTTGTGGTATGGTTTGAGCTGAGGCTCTTCATGGTATGTTTCAGATTATGCATGTACTATTGTGATTTAGCTTCGTCTCAAGACGATGGCTTAGCTTCTTAGAAAAATAATGGAGAAAATATGCATGTTTTTGGGAGTTGTGTCTAGCAGCGGTAGGCTAAGAGTTCAGTCAACCCCTATTCCTCAGAACTACGTACCAACGTAGGTATGTTCAGATTATTTGGGACATCCCTTGTGAGCTTTCCCTACCCTCGAGGGGCCTTCAACTTGATATCTATACCATGCTAGTGCTCTTAGCCCACGGAAGGCTTTGGACGGCTCTGCCCACTTGAGTGTGATAGTAGAGACCATATAAGCTATATCGTGGTAATGTTTGTTATATGAAGTGTCCGCCGTTGTTCCTCATGATTTCAGTTATGCATGTTCATCATTCATGATATTATGTTTTCAGTAGGTTTGACCTAATGTTCAACTTTATTTATGATTATTAGTTTCAGCCTTGGTCATTCGGATCAGTTATGATGTTTAGTCATGTTTAAATCATGTTTTCAGATAATACCATGCAATCCTTACTCTTAGAATCTTATGATGAAATGTTTTATGTTATGCATGATTTTTTATTTTACTTACTTAGTGGTTTTACTTACCTTGCACACTCAGTACATTCCAAGTACTAACCCCATACTGTATGTGGTATTATTTCATGATACAGGCTCAAACGTTCTAGTTCAGTCCCGCCACTAGCCAGATCATTAGAGTTAGCATTTCCCAACTTGTTGGTGAGTCCTCATACTTCGAGGACCTTCTTATCACTTTATTTTCAATTTAAATTTATTATTGAGTTAGTTGGAGTTTTATCCCATCAATTCATTAGATTTTAGAGACTTATCAGACATAGTATGCATTCAGCCTCAGATCAGTGTTGTGTATTCCGTTGTTCAGATTGTTATTAAATCTTCAGACTTTCTCCATTCAAAATGTTAGATTTCCGCATATTTTATGTTGAGCCTTAGTTTTCATGTTCATGCATGGGTCGACTTGGAGCCATTTATGGTTCTAGGTTCCATGTCTGGTCCTGGCCTATGTTAGGGTCGTAATAAGGGCTTTGGTTGGCGTGCCACGCTACTGGAATATGTGAGAGCCAGTGTGCCACGCTGCCTAGTCGTTATACCCCGAGAACTCAAAGATCGAACCGGGGAGTTGAAATGGGGAAAAAATTGAAAATATGGGTTGCAAGTGTAGAACGAGTAATTGGACGACTCGTGAGGAGAGCCCATGAGTCGTCAAGTGACTCATTGGGAGGCCTGGAAGAGTTGGGAAAGATTGAAGGATAAGGGGTCCCCACGGGCGAGGGAAGGACTCATGGTCAGACACCACGAGTCATTAGGTCAGCTGTGGGGTGAGAGAGAAGGAAAAATAGAATAGGTCAACCAGTGTACTTAAAGGGAGGAGGCCATGACTTGTCATGTAAGGCAACGAGTTGTGGTATGAGTCGTTGGATGATATACTAGTAAATTGGTTTAAGAGAGGCAGTGTACTTGATGATTGGTGACCACGAGTCGTGGTCACCCCTAACGAGTCATTGCGTCCATCATTATGACCACCAAGAGTTTGTCAAGTCGTACACTTGACAGGTAACCCAACGAGTCGTTGGCCCTAGTAATGAGTCGTTAGGTTGTTCGTTAGAATCAACTGACCGTTATTTTCAACGATCTTTGTAAGGGTTCTTAAGTAATTCCTAAGTCCTTGGGGCCTATACTACGTTGTTTAAGGCTCATTTTACAGGGTTTTAAGAGGGAAAAACCTATTCTAAGCTAATTCATTCCATGCATGCAAACTTGAGAGTTTAAAGAGAGGATTTAGAGCAAGTTTTGAAGGTTTCTATTGGAATATCATCTTGGGAAATTACAAAAGTGGTAAAATCATCCCTCCCAGGTATATAGGTTTATGAGTGGGTGTTTTCTTCAACACCCATTCCCAATCTCTATCTAGTATAAGAAATTCACATGATCAAGTTATGGGGTTTTTACCCAATTGCATGATTCTTCAATTTCTATACATGGATACGATTAGATTATGTTTATATTGGTGAATTGTGAAGCTTGGGAAGATTTTAAATTGTTTTCAATCCAAATTATGTTTTCTAAATTATGAAATTGAATGCCCATGGATGAGAAGTTCATGAAAGAAGAGAATGATGATGAATGTATGAGATGAAGAGATTTGATGATGAAAAGCATGTTTCTAAAGCTACCCATGATTATGGTATTGTTTTCAAAATAAATTGAGTAGATCCAAGTATGATAAAGCTTTAGGCAATGCCCACATGTTGATTTAAAATGATTATTTTCCCGAAATGAGCTTACTACATTGTTTGGAGCGAAGTCTGCCATTTTCATATTTGCCAGCTTGTGGTATGTTGAGTTAAGATATTCCTATGTACAGCTTACCACAAAAATTGGAATAGGTGCTCCCACTTATATTTGAGCTTGTGGTATGTTTCAAAATAGAGCTTCTCATATGCATAAATTCATAATTGAGATGTATGTCATTAATGAGCTTTGTCAAAGGAAAATGTTGAGATTCATTTTCATATGATGTCGAGTCTATGAATGATTTTTTTAATGAGCTTCGTCAATAGACAATGTTGAGCTTCATTTTATATGATATTGAGTTATGCATGATTTCATCTTGAGCTTCGTCAATTGACGATGTTTAGCATCGTTATATATAATGTAGAGCATTGCATATTTTTGTGAGAAGAGTCTAGCACCGAGAGGCTTAAGGGTCGATCACCCTATGCCCCAGAACTACGCGCCAACGTAGGTTGATACTATTATATTATTGGGACCTCCCTTGTGAGCTATCCCCGGCTTGATTTTCCCTTGAGCTTGATATCCATATCATGGTATCTTCCATCGCCCTGACAAGGCTAGGGACGACTCTACCCACTTGAGTGTGATAGTTTTGGCCACGTAAGCTCTATTGTGGTATGTTGGTTAAGTGACGAGTCTCCCATTGTCTATATGATTCACATTTGCATTATTCATTACTCATGGAAGTTATCATACGCATGCATGTTCTAAAAGCAAGGTTTGACTCATTGTTCTGCTTTTATTATGAATGTTATGTTTCATCTTTGAGTCATTCCAGTCAGTGATGTTATAAAGTTATGCATGTTCATGTTATGATAATATTATGATTTCAGGTTAAATACAGGTATCCCTTCTCTCAAACTTGAAAGCTTATGATATGTTATTAAATGCTTTAAGTGTTCTATTTTACATAAGCAGTTTTACTTACCTTGCATAGTCGGTTCATTCCACGTACTGACAACATACTTTCTATTTTGTATTGTTTCATGATACAGGACCCGGCTCGCAGCTTTAGCCCCGATCATAGTTAGCTTTCCGGAGTTTATATCTGCTTAGGATTGGCGAGTCCTCAACTTTTGAGGACTAGACTTTTATGTATTTCAGTTTCAGTATTATTGAGTTAGTTGGGGTCTTGTCCCATCAAATCATCCAGATTAGTGGCTTTCAGACTTATGTATGTGTAGCTTCGGATGTCATTCTAATGTGATGTTGAATTTGACTTCCGCTGAGATTATATTCATGATTTCTTTAGTTTATTGAATGAGTTAGTTGTATGCTTATGCCATGGGTCCACTTGGGGTCTCTCGGGGTCCCTTATCCCGTGTTTATGATCTAAGCCTCCGTTCGAGTCGTGACAAACTTAGTATCAAAGCCATAGGTTTGAAGTGTCTTAGGGTGTCTGAAAGACACATTAGGTAGAGCCTTTTTCATGGGTGTGAAGCGCGCCACACTTATGACGAAGAGGCTACTAGACATTTAGGAAATGTTCCCTTCTTTGATGATCTATGTCATGCGATGAAAGGTCTTTCTATCCTTCTAATTTGTGCTATTCATGATTGCAGAATCATGGCTCCTTGAAGAATGAATGCAAGGAGGAAAGGAGGTGGTGAAGGCCACGAGGATGGAAACGGTTATGAGCATCAGCCATCCTCACCAGTTCAGGAGCCTTAGGAACTGGAGCCACCCGCTCATGTTGAGTTCCAGGTTGCTATTCAGATGCTTGTGTAGGCTATGACCGCTCAGGTCAATCAACAGGCCGTCGCGCATGTTCCTCAATATGGCAATGCAGTGGCGGCTAGAGTTAGAGTCTTCTTGAGAATGAACTCGCCGAAGTTCTTAGGGTCCAAGGTAGATGAGGACCCGCATGATTTCATTAATGAGATTTTCAAGATCACCCAAGTCATGAGGGTGAGTAGTGTTGAGTGTGAAAAGTTGGCCTCCTACCAGTTGAAGAGGGTTATGCATATCTGGTTCCACCAATGGAAAGACAACAGAGTTGCAGGAGCAGGTCCGACCAAATGGGAGGAGTTTCAGGTTGCATTCCTAGATCGGTTCTTCCCTTGGGAGATGAGTGAGTTGAAATCAACTGAGTTTGTGAATTTAAAGAAAGGAAGAATGACTGTTCTAGAGTACTCCCTTGAGTTCACTCGCCTGTCGAAGTATGCCCCAGAATTAGTGGCTAACCAGATGGAGCCAATGAGCAGATTTGTGCATGGTATAGTAGGTTACATGGACAAGAACTGCAGGATAACTATGCTCCATCAGGATATGGACTTCCCTCGCATAGTTTTGTATGCCCAGCAGATGGAGGCGGCACATTCGAGGGAGAGGGAGGCCAAGAGGGCCAGGACTGAGGACCACAGGTTCTCTCTATAGAGGTCCGATGGTGGGCACCAACAACAGACCCACCAGAGATCGTCAGCCCCAACATTTTCAGCAGTGAGTGTGCCATCTAGGTCCACACATGATCAGAGAGGGCGAGCATCAAGCTCGAGGGGTCAGAGCAGTAGACCTGCGGTTTCTAGCATCCCAGCTTGTCGTAGATGTGCGGGGGCACACAGGCCAGTGCTTGACAGGTTTAGGAGCTTGTTTTGGTTATGGGCAGCCTAGACATATGCTCAGAGATTTTCCAGCTGTGAGACAGGATCAGGTTGGGGGCCCAGGTACAACTTCTAGTTCAGCTACCCCTCCCCCACACTCAGCACATCAGGGGGAATCTACTAGCACAGCTGGTAGTTAGCGCTAGAACAGATTCTATGCCTTAGCCACCCGTCAGGAGCAGGAGGCCTCACTAGATGTGGTCACTGGTATGTTGCGAGTCTTCCATATTGATGTTTATGATTTGCTAGATTCGGGGGCTACCTTGTCTTTTGTGACACCATATGCAGCTAGTCGCTTCAGAGTCAGTCCCGATATCTTGTCAGAGCCCTTCTCAGTTTCTACCCCAATAGGTGACCAGTTATAGCTAGACGGGTGTATAGAGGTTGCCCAGTCTCAGTCCTTCGTAAGGTCACCTCAGCAGATTTGATAGAGTTTGCCATAACCGATTTCAATGTTATTCTCAACATCGATTGGCTATTTGCATGCTATGCTTTAGTTAATTGTAGAACTGGGCAGTAAAGTTCAGATTTCCGAGTGATCCATTCTAAGAATGGAAGGGTAGTTCAGTTGTGCCTGTAGGTCGATTCATTTCCTACCTTAAGGGCAAAAAGATGATTTCTAAAGGTTGCATGTACCATCTTGTTAGAGTTAAGGATGTGGAGTCCGAGACCCTGGCCATCCAGTCCGTACCAGCAGTACATGAGTATCTAGAGGTCTTTCCAGATGATTTTCCAAGTGTCCCTCCCGAGTGGGAGATTGATTTCGGTATAGATCTTCTTCCTGACACCCAACCTATATCCATTTTACCTTATAGAATGATTCCAACCGAGCTAAAAGAGTTGAAGGATCAGTTGAAGGAACTATTAGATAAGGGCTTTATTAGGCCAAGTCTCCACGGGGTGCACCAATATTATTTGTTTGGAAGAAGGACGGTTCCCTTCACATGTGTATTGACTATCGACAGTTGAATAAGGTTACCGTCAAGAATAGGTACCCCTTGCCCAGGATTGATGATTCGTTCAACCAGATTCAGGGTGCCAAGTGTTTCTCCAAGATTGATCTCAGGCCCGGGTATCATTAGCTCAGGGCTCGGGAGTGTCACATTTCGAAGACAGCCTTCAGAATACGGTATGGTCATTTTGAGTTTATGGTTATGTCTTCTGAACTAAAAAATGCTCCTACAGCTTTTATGGATTTGATGAACAAGGTGTTCAAGCAATATCTAGACATGTTCATGATTGTGTTTATCGATGATATCCTCATATACTCTCGGAGCGAGGAGGAGCATGCTGCTCACTTGAGAGTAGTGCTCCAAACCCTTAAGGATCGGAAATTGTATGCAAAGTTCAGCAAATGTGAGTTTTGGTTGGACCCTGTGGCATTTTTGGGCCATGTGGTGTCGAGTGAGGGCATAAAGGTTGATTCTCAGAAAATTGAGGCAGTAAAGAATTGGCCAACACCGGTGAACCCATCAGATATCAGGAGCTTTTTGGGCTTAGCGGGTTACTACCCGAGATTTGTTGAGGTTTTTTCATCTATAGAAGAACCTTTGACCAAGTTGACTCATAAGAAAGTAAAGTTCCAATGGTCAGAGGCTTGTGAGAAAAGCTTCCAGGAATTGAAGACTCGACTCACTTCAGCACCAGTGTTGACCCTACCCAAGGGTATGGATGGCTTTGTTGTGTATTGTGATGCTTCGCGAGTCAGATTGGGATGTGTGTTGATGCAGCATGGGAAAGTGATAGCATATGCCTCAAGACAATTGAAAGTTTATGAAAAGAATTACCCGACCCATGATCTTGTGTTGGCCGCGGTGGTATTTTCCTTGAAGATATGGAGGTATTACTTGTACGAGGTCCATGTGGACATGTTCACAGATCACAAGAGCTTGCAGTATGTGTTCACACAGAAAGATATCAATCTTCGGCGAAGGAGATGGTTGGTGCTACTAAATGACTATGATATGAGTGTCCTTTACCACCCAGTTAAGGCTAATATGGTAGCAGATGCACTTAGTAGGATCTCTATGGAGAGTGCGTCCACTTGGATGAAGGAAAGAAGGAGTTGGTGAAAGATATCCATCAACTTGCGAGGTTGGGAGTTAGATTGGTCGACTCGATCGATAAAAGCGTGGTTGTGCAGAATGGATCAGAATCGTCCTTGGTGGTGGATGTCAAATCTAATGAAGATGAGGATCCGATTTTGAGGAAATTGATGGAAGTTATGTGGAGTCAAATGGTGGAGGTTTTCTTCTAGGGGGAGAAGGGGTGCTGCTATACAGGGTCGTCTATGTGTTCCAGATGTCGATAATTTGCGGTACTAGATATTGCATAACGCACATGGATCCAGGTATTCTATCCATCCGGGTGCCACTAAGATGTATCATGACTTATGGGAATTATATTGGTGGAACGACATGAAGAAGGATATTGCAGAATTTGTAGCCAGGTGACAGAACTGTCACCAAGTGAAGGTCGAGCATCAAAGGCCGGGAGGAGTACTTTAGGATATTAGCATTTCTAATTGGATGTGGGAAGAGATTAATATGAATTTCATTATAGTCCTACCTCGTACTCACCAACAATATGACTCCAATTGGGTTGTGGTCGATAGGTTGACCAAGGCTGCACACTTCCTACTGGTCAAAACCATAGATTCAGCGGATGATTATGCCAAATTGTATATTTGGGAGTTGGTTCAACTTCATGGAGTGCCCTTGTCTATTATTTCAGACCAAGGTACTCAGTTTACCTCCCAGTTCTGGCGTTCTTTTCAAAAGAGGCTTGGGACTCAAGTTAAGCTCCGTACAACCTTTTATCCGCAAACAGACGACTAGGCTGAACAAACAATCCAGACCCTCTAGGATATTTTGCGAGCATGTGTGATGGACTTCAAAGGTAACTGGGATGATCACTTGCCCTTGATCGAGTTTGCTTATAATAACAGCTATCACTCAAGCATCCAGATGGTGCCGTTCGAGGCTCTTTATGGGCGGATGTGTAGATCGCCATTAGATGGTTTGAAGTTGGGGAAGCCACTGTGATAGGGCCTGATTTGGTTCATGAGGCCATGGAAACGATTAAGTTGATAAGGGACAAGTTGAAAACACTCAAAGTCGTCAAAAATCATATGATGATGTGAGGATAAGAGATTTGTAGTTTGAGTTAGATGATTAGGTATTTCTAAAGGTATCTCCCATGAAGGGAGTCATGCGGTTTGGGAAGAAAGGAAAACTCAGTCCCCGCTATGTTGGCCCCTACGGGGTTGTGGGAAGAGTTGGTATGCTGGTGTTTGAGTTTGACTTGCCATCAGAGTTATCTTCCATACATCTCGTGTTTCATGTGTTGCTCTTGAAAAAGTACTTGGGTGATCCAGCTTTAGTAGTGCTGGTGGACAGTGTCGGTGTAAGAGATAGCCTCAGCTATGAAGAAGTTCTAGCTGAAATATTGGACCTTCAAGTTCGGAGGGTGAGGAACAAGAAGTAGCTTCAGTTAAAGTCCTATGGAGAAACCAGCATGTTGCGGGAGCTATGTGGGAAACCGAAGCAGCTATGATGGCTAAATACCCTCACCTATTCCCTACCGACTCAGTTTCATTTTGAGGTATCAGTTTTTTCCCTAATTCTCTAATCAGTTTGCATGTGCAGTTCATGTGCACAAGTTTGATTTGTGTTATGATAGATGTATGTGATGTCTGAATTCGGTTCAGCTATGCAGTTCTTTTCGGAGGTAGTCATTCCGTCAGTTTTCAGTTTAAATGATCAATGTTTGATATGCTGATTGCATGTTTTTGAGTTTCTATGTGTTTCTAATATTCGAGGACGAATGTTCCCAAGGGGGAGATATTGTTATACCCCGGAAACTCAAAGATCTGACCCAGGAGTTGAGATGGGAAAAAACTGAAAATATGGGTTGCAGGTGAAGAACGAGTTGTTGGACGACTCGTGAGGAAAGCCCACGAGTCGTCAAGTGACTCTTTGGGAGGCCAGGAAGAGTTGGGAAAGATTGAAGGATAAGGGGTCCCCACGGGCGAGGGAACGAGTCGTTAGGTCAGTCGTGGGGTGAGAGAGAAGGAAAAATAGAAGAGGTCAACCAGTGTACTTAATGGGAGGAGGCCACGACTCGTCATGTAAGGCAACAAGTCGTGGTATGAGTCATTGGATGATATACTAGTAAATTGGTATAAGGGAAGCAGTGTCTTGGAAGATTGGTGACTATGAGTCATGGTCACCCCTAATGAGTCATTAAGTTCGTCCTTATGAGCCCCAAAAGTTTGTAAAGCAGTGTACCCGACGGGTAATCCAACGAGTCGTTGGCCTTGCTAACGAGTCGTCAGGTTGTCCGTTAAGATTACCTGGCAGTTATTTTCGGCGATTTTAGTTAGGGTGAGGCGCTTGTTTAAACACTTATATTCTCTCTACTTCCCATCATATATACAAATGGAAAACAAGGAAAATCCTCAACAGAAACTCAACTACAAGAGAAGTCAAAGTGAAGAAATCATTTGCAAGTTGTGTTTGGTGTGTTGGTGGCTGTTTTGCTGCATTTGAGCAGCGTTTTTTGGGGTGAATTTGCTGCATTGTTTGAGAAGTACAAAGCTGCAAACTTACTCCCTTTTAGTAGGGATTGGATACAAGGTAAATGTTAAGGATTCTCCCTTTTAAACTTGCCTAAAATCCTAGCTAAAAACTAGAAGTTAGAAGCCATGTTGGCTGCCGTTTTTGGTGCATTTTTGCTGAAGGCTGCTTCACATTTTTGAAGGTTGGTGAAGCTGTATATAGCTACAAATATACTCCTTTTATGGTGGGGATTAGTTACAAGAAAACATAGGTAAGTTCTTCCTTTTACTTCCCCTTAAAAGTTATGGAAACAAGCTACAACAAAGTGATGAAATGTTGTTTTGTTTGGTTGTGTTGTGGCTGCCATTGGTGTGATGTTTTGGCTGGGGAACTTTGATTAAAACAAAATTATCTATAGTTTTAATCTCATTGCAAACACAATTATCAATTGTTTTAATCTCATGGAATTGAAGAGGGCCGAACATTAGTTGTTGGAGAAAGAATTGGCTAAAGAAATACATTGGAACAAGGTATGAAAAGGAGTCCCTATCCTTGCTTTTCAAGCACAACTTTGTACCATTGAAAGGATCAATACTCCTACATTTATGAATTATATTGAGGAATGTATGATTCTATCCAATGGTTTATAAATTCTTGACATTAAGTTTGAATTGTTAAAAGATGTTTGGAAAACAAATATGAAGCGAAAGACACATTATTTATGATTGTTGTCGTAGTTGTAAATCGAGTCTGAAGTCCCTTTATCATGGATACTGTGAGATGGTCATTCAAAGTGTGTTATTTATATGTGATGCTAAATGTGTTTAAAGGTCTGGTTGCTAAATAAAAATGGTAAAAGAATTAAGACAACAAGTGAATGAACCTACGCTAAGAGAACAATATCAAAGCTTAGTAAGGGAAAATGAGGTTATGAAAATAGAAGTACCTTAACATGGTCATCTACCTTCTTGTGTGTATGTTATGATGTATGCAAGTCCAAGGGGAGATTTCATAATCCTCCTTCCTTAAGCCGAGCAATAGGTTACCGAGTTTTTAAATGCTAATATCCTTGGAGCGTGGTCTAGGAATCTTATTGAAACTCTTGTTTCATCTGCATCTTTTATGATTTTTATAAGTCTTTGAATATGTGAATCTAAGCACTATTTGCAAGCTTTACATGTTATTTATGCCTACTTGCAGTTGTGTGTTACAAATGAGGCCTATCTAGGCCACAGACTTAGAATTTATCATTGTTGTGCTATATGTGCTAGAATTGATTAGTGCAAGCCCTATTGGCTTTGTTTATGATTAATATTGAGATTATTGACCTACCCTCCCCCCCCCCCCCCCCGATGTTATTTCAGAAGGGATGTTTACCCATTGACCTACCCCCGATGTTCTTTCTGGCGGGATGTTTACACTATTAATGATGACTCGGTGTGGTAAACTGGCTGGTCGGACTTTATATGGACTTTATGACTGGCTGACGGCCGATACTACAGTTATAGTATTTCTTGTGCATTACTTGACTGCATTTGCACTTCAGCATAGAGTTATTATCCACTATCGACTTTCCATTGCTCAGTTTAGATCTATTGTAGCCTTGTCGACTTTTCAGTTGTTTATTCATTATATTTGAGACCATGTGGCTACAGTATCTATTTTGATTGATCATGACAGGTAGCCTGATCGGTATCAATGTCATAGTTGTAGATGTTATATAGCAGATTTCTCGACCAATCTAGAATCGAATGCCAGTTGTGCCCTACTCTGATTTTGGGGTAATGACAATATATACAAATGTAAGATGAACTATGATACGTGATATACTATACACTTTTGCTCTAAATATAATAATAGGAAGACTATCTCATTAAGAGTCCTAACCTAAGCATAAACAGAAGTCAAAGTATAATAGTAAATCTATATATGCACTAAAATAACATAGAACTTCATTATAAAAGTAGACCTATGCAGTACATATTTTTCAAATTCTTTTAAGTAACTTTCTTGAAAAAGCAAATCATGAGTCCTCTCTATCTCTAATTTCTCCTAAGAAGAAGAATCAAATTAGTAACCATTGAGAGAGCTAATATCAAAATTACACAAGGAAGCACAACTCAAATTTACTTAAACGATGCTAATAAGTATTATAGATAAGTAAGTATAGTTTAAAAATAAAAATTAATCCTCCTAAATGAAAAACTTTTATTTTCAATAGTGAACTGAATAACACACAAAGTTACAAGTTCATACTACTAACAATCTCAAGATGTACATTACTTTTAACTTGTAATGCACCGACATATGTGGTTGGATTAGTAAAGTTGGAAATCATTATTTTACTTCATGCTTCAATCTCTATAGGCCATTATTTTTATATCTCAATCATAAATTATTGGCATATACCGATTTTCTATACACTAATCAAAAATTACAATTTTCTCATTGAAATTTTTCACAAAAAAATGTTAAGTGGCTATTTCTACAAATATTTTTATTGAATTGATAGGAAATGAAAAACTAAGTGTTTTTTCACATGGAAAAATCATGAAGCTTCTCGTTATTTTAGTGAGAATTTATTTTCCACCATGTGTTTCCCTAGTGAGCTGGTTCAATGAGAAATAAGTGAAAAAAATCATATCCTATAACAAAATTTTTTTATTAATTTGTGTGTGGAAGTTATCTCTCTCTCTAGTTGTTATTATAAAGACAAAGAAAGAATGAATAAGAATTGTCTTATCTTATACTCTTCCTTCTGCTTTTCTCATCTCCGGGAAAAGCATCAGAGCCTTAATTAGTAGAGCATTATGACTAAACATTTTATTTACCTCATCTACACTTCCATTTGTATCATCTCTAAATAAAAAGGTTTGGAGCCTTAATAGGTAGGGCATCTCTGTCACATCCTTTATATAAAGATACATAAGGTTCAAATTACTCTTTTTTAATCTCAACTTAATCTTTCATTTAACTAATACTCTATTAATTAAAATTTTGTGAAAAATGAACGATGAATATAATGACTTACAACAATTTCATTATTTTATATGGTACTATGATTGTTGTCAATATTTAATATGAACTAGAAATACACAACTTGAGATTTCATAAAATAATGACATATTTTGAGTGAATGAGAAATTTGAATCTTGAGTAGGTCATTACAAGAATGATATGATGATTGATGGGTGTAGCCCAAATTCATTGGCAAACACAAATGACTACTTTTAGCTAGGCTCAAAAAGGCTCCAATCCTATTCTAACAACCTTATCTGTAAAATTTCAAAAGTTCCTAAGATTAGACCCTAGGCTTGGAGTAGAAACCAACAGAAAAATATCAGTACAACTCGTGGTAGGGAGGTACGAGTCATACCACCACATGTGAGATGAAGTTTGGAGGAGAAACTAAAAGTAGTCCTGGTAACCATGAGAGAAACCTATGGACCATACTATGTAGGTACGATCAGTACTATGTGGCCATGGTGAAAAGTGTTTAGAAAAGTGTTCAGGATTGGTTCAGAGACCACGAGTCTTAGTAGGACCAGTGATGAGGTGGTACGAGCTGCAGTATCCATCAATTGTGTGAAGATCAGAGAATAACCGATTTGGCTTCAGGAGGTAAGAGTACCATGTCACGACTAGTGAGATTATGGTACGATTCGTACAACCTACCGTGAGAAGAGACCCAAAGACTGACCAACATGGCTCCAGTGACCACGAGGAGTCACCATGAGCCGTGGTAGGGTACGACTTGTGGCACTAGACGAGCAGTTTTTCCTATTTTATTTTTAAGGCTATTTTCATAAATTCTCACTCTTTAAACTCCTAAACTACGTTATTTGGGGTATTATGGAAGGGGGGGGGGGGATTAAGGGGATTAGTTGAGTTTCCACCTCTCATTCTCTCCTACATTCTCAAAACATACGTTAGAAGCATCAGGTATTCTCTTATGTCAAGGTTAGGGTTCTTTTCCAAAGCTTTAGGATTCAAGCTATACTAAGGGAGTCTTCTTCTCCAGGTATATAGGACTTCAACAAGTGTTATATATCACCCTTGTGTCCTAAGAATTTCAGAAACCTTAGCAAGTTAATCTATTTAGAATTCAAGTCTTAGGGCTTTATTCCATGATTGATTTCCTTTATATTCTCAATGTTTCAAGGTTTTCATGACTAGCATTATATGATAATCATGATTGTATGCCTATCTTGTGTAATATATTTCCATAACCTTTATATTTGCATGGTTTCAGCAATTTTGCTTTATGAGCTAGCATTGTTTTGAAATAGCTTGTCCTTTCAAGAACAGATGATTTTCTCATAATTTATGTATTTATGCTTTTTAGAATTCTCAGCATTAATAGTATCAACAGGATTATCAGTTTTATCATGTCTTATAGACTCTCAGGATACTTTCAAAGAAAGTAGTTCTGACTTCGTTGTAGGGCATTAGATTTCGAGCTACCAATATGTATATGTATATCTATATTCAGTTGGGAGTAGTACTTAGCACCAGTGGTCCTGGGTTCAACGCCTCTCAGAACTACACGCTACCGTAGGTTATTAGTGCGAATAAGAACCAATTAGTGATCACATCAGCCACTCCTTTATACCCTGGCAAGGTATATTGGATCCTATTGATGGGGCATGATTATTTGGTAATTTACCAACTTAATTGATTTTTAAGCATGAGTTATTGCTTTATTTTCACATAATTTTGAAAGGTTTTATGCCTTTTCTCTTCTTTTTCGCAGGCATTTGATTGAAACTAAGAAGATGAAGGAAATGAACTGAAATCAATCTGTTGGAAGAGAAATAGGGATATGTGTGCCACACATTACATTTGAATTTAGTAGGTGCCATGCAGAAGCATCTAGAGATTTGCTGAATCAGACCTACGAGCCACAGTTTGGGATGTACGGATCACATAAGCCAATGTAGTATGAAAGGGGATCTGCGAGCCGCACAATTCGTAGGTGCCACGCAAGTGACCCACGTCATTGTTGAAGGGTACAAGTGCACCTGAGAAACTTCCAAGGATATTTTTAGATAGCTATGCACAACATATATGCTGATTTTTACCCCTATTGCAAATGCCGTTATATCACGCTAGAGAGAATATAATAGAAAGTGATAGAGAGTACATTTTACTTTGTTCTTCACTTTCATTGGGAGAAACACGCTATTGTGTTATACCTTAAGATGAGAATTGAAATCTATTTGCTGATGATGAATGGAATTGAGGAATTTGCTCTTGGTATAATTTCTCTTTTCTTATTTATGTCACAACCCGAACGTACACCCGGATCGTAGACATGGGACAAGGGACCTCGAGATACCCCAAGTCCACCCATGGCACATGGATACAACTAATCTTCTTCCAATAAGTGTAAAGATAATCATGAAACATAAAGAAAATGTAATTATAGTGTAACATCATGAAATACTGGACGAATACACAGCGGAGCACTACATGCTTGTCTGAAAGCCTTTAACACATAAGATGGGTTGATGGGACAACATCCCCAACTAACATGAACAAAACTGAACATAAACAACATGAAAGTCAATCAAACGACCTTTGGAACATAAGGACTCACCAATAAGCTGGAGGCGTAAGCTGAGATGGACTAAGCATGGGGATGAGCTTGAGATCCGGACCCTGTATCATGAAACGATACAACATAGAAAGTATGCGTTTAGTACGTGGAATGTACTGAGTATGAAAGGTAAGAAAAACGGATATCTTAAAAGTATACTCATAAATAGACATAGGATAAGGACATCATGCTTACATAAAACACTTCGTAATAAATCCTAAGGCTCAAGACTTTCAAATCATTCATAATCATTCATTATCATAATCGTAAATAACTTTATCATAATATAACTTGATCCAACAACATAAACATAAAAATGCATAAAACATGTGGAACAATGGGAGGACTCGTCATAACCAACACCATCATGGTAGAGCCTTTCATAATGCCCCATTGTCTCGCTCAAGTGGGCAGAGCCGACTCTGGCTTGCCAAGCGAGGGTCGTGCATTAGGGGTGATATCACATTTGAGGGGATCATTATCAATACATCATATCATTTACAACCCACGGTGGTATGTGGTTATGAGACACCAGCGTAGTCCTTTGAACGTTGGGCTGCTCCGTGCTAGACATGGCTCCCAAAAACATGCATATAGGCTCATACATAAATCATTAACATCATGCATAAAAATTCATTGGCTAAGATATAACATTTATCATCATTGATCCCCTTTAAAACATGCTTAGCCAAGAATCAAGGCCCTTTTTATCTGCCAACATCATAAATCGATAAATCACATAATTCACTTCATAAATCGTAAATCATTCTTCAACATATGAGCATTGCCGGATGCTTCATCATATTCAATTCTTTTAAAACATGCTCATAACATGGGTAACTTGAAAATCATACTTTTCTATCGTAAATAAACTCAAATTATAAAGTAGTCATCATAAATCATAACTTCCATGAACTTTCACCAAATGGGCATTTTGGATTTAAAATCTTGAAACATGAATTAAAGAAAATAATAATAAAACCTTCCCATCCTTCATAAATTCAATAATTAAAACTTAAATAAAACATACCCATAAAGAGAAATCACATTGTCATGCTTTGGGTAAAAACCCTATGGAATTTGAGTAGAAGAATTCATGAATTAACTTGAAATTTGGGCATGGGTGGGGAAGAATTTCACCCATTTTTAAAACCCTACATACTTGGGAATAGATGGACTTAAAGTTCTTGAACACCCACAAAGAAATTGATGGAAATTTGTGGAAGAAGGCCTTGAATCTCTCAAAAACCTCTCAAAAATCCTTGCATGAGAATGGGCATGCATAAAGGGTTTAACCCAACCTATCTAACTCAGAAACATATCCAAAATGACGTAGTTTTGGCCTTAGGGACTTAAGATGTTACGAAAACACCCTTATTAAAATGCAAAAATTTCTGGTCGCCAGTCCTCACGAGGGACCTAACGCGTCATTGCCACAGGGCACGACTCGTGGCCTTAATCCATTCAGTCCACTGCCCTAACCTCCAATGGAACCCCACGGGTGATTTCACGAGTCGTGAGGTTAGACTACGACTCCTGGTCACCTTTCTGCGGCCTACACTTCCCATCCCAATTTTTCCAATCCTCTAGGGTTGACAGCGGGTGATCTCATGAGTCGTGAGGTCTGACCATGACTCATTGTCAGGCCCGTGGCCTCCTCACTCAGACTTTGCCAAACCAAGCTGACCACGAGTCACTTCATTACTCGTGTCCACTCCTCACGACCAACGTCACGGGTTGTTTTGTGACCTGGTGTGATTTTTCAGTTTTTCTCCATTTTCACTTCCGGGTCTGATCCTTGGGTTTCCGAGGTATAACAATATCTTCCCCTTAGGAACATTCGTCCTCTAATGTTAGAAACACGCAAAAAACTTAAAAACAAACTATAACCATATGCGATTACCAATCATTTAAGTCAAAAACTGACGGAATGACTACCTCCAAAAGGAACTACATAGCTAAACTGAATCCAGACATCACATACATCTACTATATCATAAAACAAACTTGTACACATGAACTGAACGGGAAAAACTGATTAAGGGTTTAAGGAAAAACTAATACCTCAAACTGAAACTGAGCCGGTAGGGAACAAATGAGGGTATTTAGTTATCATATCTGCTTCGGCTTCCCACACAGCTCCCTCAACATGCTGATTTCTCCATAATACTTTAACTGAGGCTACTTCTTTGTTCCTCAGCCTCCGAACCTGACGATCCAAGATTTCAACGAGAATTTCTTTATAACTGAGCTGTCCTTCACTTCAATTCTGTCTACCGGAACTACCAAGGCTAGATCACCCAAGCACTTCTTCAAAAGTGACACATGAAAGACGGGATGAACCAAAGATAGCTTCTAGGGAAAGTCCAACTCATACGCCACCTTACCAACTCTTCTCACAACCCAATAGGGGACAACATAGCGGGAACTGAGTTTACCTTTCTTTTCGAACCGCATCACTCCCTTCATGGGAGATACCTTTAGAATACCTAGTCTTCCATATCAAACTCCAAATCTCTTCTCCTCATATCAGCATACGATTTCTGATGACTCTGAGCGATTTTCAACCGGTCCCTTATCAACTGAACCTTCACCATTGCCTTATGAACAAAATCTAGTCCTATCGTAGCTGCCTCCCCAACCTCGGACCATCCGATGGGAGATCTACACCTCGGCCCGTAAAGAGCCTTCAACGGTGCCATTTGGATACTGGAGTGGTAACTTTTATTATAAGAAAACTCGATCAAGGGCAAATAAACAACCCAACTACCTTTAAAATCCATAAAACATGCCCTCAACATATCCTCAAGGATCTAAATGGTTCGTTCTGCCTAGCCATCTGTTTGCGGATGGAAGGCTATACTGAGCTTAACTTGCATCCCAAGTCTTTTTGAAAAGAACTCCAGAATTGAGAGGTAAACTAAGTACCTCGGTATGAAATAATAGACAAGGGCACTCCATGAAGTCGAACTAACTCCTGAATATATAACATAGCATAATCATCCGTTGAATCTGTGGTCTTGACCGGTAAAAAATGTGCAGCCTTAGTTAACCTGTCCACCACCACCCAAATGGAGTCATAGTGTCGGCGAGTACAAGGTAGGCCTATAACAAAATCCATATTAATCTCTTCCCACTTCCAAGTGGGGATGATGATATCCTTAAGTACGCCTCCTGGCCTTTGATGTTCGACTTTCACTTTCTGGCAGTTTAGACATTTTTCTATGAACTCCGCAATATCTTTCTTCATACCATCCCACCAATAGATTTCTCCCAAATTTCGATACATTTTTGTGGATCCTAGATGAATAGAATATCTGGTACCATGTGCCTCATGCAATATCCAAACTCTCAAATTATCGACGTCCGGAACACATAGTTGACCCCGGTATTGTAGCACACCATCTCCCCCTTGAGAGAAGACCTCCACCTTCTGACTCCGCACCACCTTTTTCAGCTTCCTCAATATTATATCCTCGTCTTTCTTGGATTTAACATCAACCACCAAGGACGATTCTGACCCGTTATGTACAATAACTCCGCCATCGGTTGAATCGATCAATCTAACTCCCAGCCTTGCAAGTCGGTGAACAACTTCACTAACTCCTTATTTTGTTCATACACATGAGACACATTTTCCATGGAGAGTATATTAAGCACATCCGTAACCACATTAGCCTTGCCCTGGTGGTAAAGGACACTCATGTCATAGTCCTTAAGTAACTCCAACCACCTCCTTTGCCGAAGATTTAGATCTTTCTGTGTGAACACATATTGCAAGCTCTTGTGATCCGTAAATACATCCAGTGGACCCTATACAAGTAATGCCACCATATCTTCAATGCAAACACTACCGCGGCCAACTCAAGATCAAGGGTCGGGTAATTCATTTCATGAATTATCAGTTGTCTCGAGGCATATGCTATTACCTTCCCACACTGCATCAACACGTATCCCAGTCCGACTCTCAAAGCATCACAATATACAATAAAGCCATCGGTACCCTCGGGTAAGGTCAACACTGGTGCTGAAGTGAGTCGGATCTTCAACTCTTGGGTGCTTTTCTCACAAGCATCCCACCATTGGAATTTTACCTTTTTTCTTAGTCAACCTGGTCAATGGGGCCTCAATAGATGAGAAAGCCTCCAGAAACCTTCGATAATAACCTGCTAGGCCCAAGAAACTCCAAATTTCTGAAGGATTCACCGGTCTGGGAAAATTCTTCACCGCCTCTATCTTCTGGGAATCTACCCTTATGCCTTCGCTTGGTACCACGTGACCCAGAAATGCTACCGAGCTTAGCCAAAATTCACACTTGCTAAACTTTGCATATAAATGACGATCCTTGAGGGTTTGCAGCACTATCCCCAAATGAGTGGCATGCTCCTCTTTGCTCCGAGAGTATATCAAGATGTCATCGATGAACACAATCACGAACATATCCAAATATTGCTTGAAGACCCTATTCATTAGGTGCATAAAAGCTGCAGGGGCATTGGTTAGTCTAAAATACATGACAACAAATTTGCAATGACCATACCAGGTCCTGAAAGCAGTCTTTGGGATGTCACTCTCCCGAACTCTGAGATGGTGATACCCGAACCTGAGATCAATCTTCTTGAAGCTAGTCAAACAGGTTATCGATCCCGGGTAAGGGATACCTGTTCTTGACGGTAACCTTGTTCAACTGCCGATAGTCAATACACATGCGAAGGGAACCGTCCTTCTTTCAAACAAATAGAACTGGTGCACCCCATAGAGACTAGCTCGATCTAATGAAGCCCTTATCAAACAAATCCCTTAACTGATCCTTCAGTTCCTTTAACTCGACTAGAGCCATCCTGTAAGGAGGGATATAAATAGGTTGTTATCCAGCAATGGATCAATACCGAAATCAATTTCCCTTTCCAGAGAAACACCTGGCAAATCCTCGAGAAACACCTCTAGATATTCGCACACCATCGAAATTGATTGAATAGTCAGGGTCTCAAACTCCACGTCCTTAACCCTAACTAGGCGGTACATACACCCCTTAGAGATCGTCATCCTAGACTTAAGATAGGAAATAAACCGACCTGCTGGCACTGCCGAACTACCCTTCCATTTAAAAACTGACTCACCCGAAAAACCAAACTCTACGGTACGGGTCCTACAATTTATCGAAGCATAACATGCAAACAACCAATCCATACCCAAAATGATGTCAAAATCAGTCATGGTCAGTTCTACTAAGTTTGTAGAAGTAACCTTATGCAACACCGTAATAGGGCAACCTCAATATACTCGTCTAGCTACGACCGCATCACCAGCTGGGGTAGAAACTGAAAACGGTTCTGACAAGGTCTCGGAACTAACTCCAAAGCTACTAGCAATGTAAGGAGTCACGAAAGACAATGTAGCTCCTGGGTCTAACAAGGCATAAACATCAATAATGAAAGACACACAATATACCAGTGACCACGTATGGAGAAGTCTCCTACTCCTGGCATGAGGCAAGGGCATAGAGTCGGTTTTTGTGCTGACTGCCACCCCCACTAGTAGATGCTCCCTGTGGAGCTGAACGGGCTGGAGCTGCTGCTCTCCTAGTGGTATGTGCTCCGCCCCTATCATCACCTTTTTTGGCATATGGACATTCTCGGTGCATGTGCGCAGATCTACCACACCCGAAGTATACATCAGAATCGAGTAGGCACTCGCCGGTGTGACTCTTGTCGCTATTCCCATAGGCTGGAGAAGTATACTCTAACTGGGTGCCCCTATGATCCCTCGATCCTGAAGCCCTACTCGTCCGATCACCCTTGGGCCTGGATGGGACACTAGCTGATGATAGGGCTGGGGCTAGTGACCTCTGCTGAAATTATGGACAGTAGCCATCGCCGGACCTCTGATGTGAAAACCCACGACTATCTGTCCGAGCCCTCTTTGCCTCCCTCTCCTTGCATGAGCCGCCTCCATCTGCTGGGCGTACAACACAATATGAGGAAAGTCCATATCCTGGTGGAGCATAGCAGTCCTGCAATCCTTTTATAAATAACCGGCCACACTATGAACAAACCAGCTCTCCCGCGCCCTCTGATCCATCACCAACTATGGGGCGTATTTTGACAACCGGGTGAACTCAAGCGAATACTCCAGCACTGTCATTTTCCCTTGCTTGAGGTTAACAAACACAGCAAAATTCAACTCCCTCATTTCCCAAGGGAAGAACCTGTCAAGGAAGGCCATGTAGAACTTATCCCAGCTGATAGGGCCCGCTCCCGCTGCCCTCCTGTCCTTCCATTCCTTGTACCAAATATGAGCGACCTTTTTTAGCTGATATGAAGCCAAGTATACACACTCCCCATTTGTCACCCCCAAAACCCGAGTGACCTTCAAGATCCCCTCAATAAACTCGTGTGGATCCTCATCCACCTATGATCCCATGAACTTGGGAGGCTTCATCCTCAACAAGTCTCTAATCCAAGCTGCTGTTGCATTGCCATTCTGTGGAACCTGTGTGACAGCGTGCTGATTGACCTGAGAGGTGAAGGCCTGCGCCAACATCTGAATCGCAGCCCAAAACTCAGAGTGGGCAGCTGGCTCTAGTGTCTGGGGCTCCAGAATAGGTGCGGCTTGCTAATGCCCATGGTAATTTGCATCTCCTTGGCCTTCATCATTTCCATTCCTCCTTCCGTTCATTCCTCTAGAAGCAAAAATTCTGCAATCGTGAATTGCACGAGTTAGAAGGATAAAGGTTTTTCATCGCACGACATAGAATCATGAAAAAAGGGAACAACTCCTAAAAGTCTAGTAGCCTCTTTGTCATAAGTGTGGCGCGCTTCACACCCATGAAAAAGACTCTACTTAATGCAGCTTTCAGATACCCTAAGACGCTTCAAGCCTATCGCTCTGATACCAAGTTTGTCATGACCCGAACGTACACCCAGATCTTATACACACTACAAGGGACCTCGAGAGACCCCAAGTTGACCCATGGCAAATGTATAGAACTAATCTTCTTTAAATAAGCGGAAAGATAATCATAAAACATAGAGAAAATGTAATTATAGTGTAACATCATGAAATACTGGACGTATACACAGTGGATCACTACATGCATATCTGAAAGCCTCTAAAACATAAGATGGGTTGATGGGACAACATCCCCAACTAACCCGACCAAAACTGAACATAAACAACATGAAACTCAATCAAACGGCCCTCGAAACATGAGGACTCACCAATAAGCTGGAGGTGTAAGCTGAGATGGACTAAGGCCGAGGATGAGATGGAGATTCGGACCCTGTATCATGAAACGATACAGCATAGAAAGTATGCGGTCAGTACGTGGAATGTACTGAGTAAGCAAGGTAAGTAAAATGGACATTTTAAAAGTAAACTCATAAATAGACATAGGAGAAGGACATCATGCTTACATCAAAATCTTCGTACTAAATCAAAAGGCTCAAGACTTTCAAATCATTCCTAATTATTCATTATCATAATCATAAATAACTTTATCATAATATAACTTGAGCCCAAAACATAAACATAAAAATGCATAACACATGCGGAACAAAGGGAGGACTCGTCATAGCCGACACTATCATGGTAGAGCCTTTCATGATGGCCCACTATCTCGCTCAAGTGGGCAGAGCCGACCCTGACTTTCCAAGCGGGGGTCTTGCATTAGGCGTGATATAACATTTGAGGGGATCATTATCAATACATCATATCATTTACAACCCACGGTGGCATGTGGTTATGAGACACCAGCGTAGTCCTTTGAATGCCGGGCTACTCCGTGCTAGACACGGTTCCCAAAAACATGCATATAGGCTCATACATAGATCATTAACATCATGCATATAAATTCATTGGCTAAGATATAACATTTATCATCATTGATCCCCTTTAAAACATGCTTAGCCAAGAATCAAGGCCCTTTCTATTGGACAACATCATAAATTGATAAATCACGTGATTCACTTCATAAATCGTAAACCATTCTTGAACATGTGGGCATTGACAGATGGTTCATAATATTCAATTCTTTTAAAACATGCTCATGACATGGGTAACTTGAAAATCATACTTTTCTATCGTAAATAAACTCAAATTATAGAGTAGTCATCATAGATCATAACTTTCATGAACTTTCACCAAATGGGCATTTCGGATTAAAAGCTTGAAACACGAATTAAAGAAAATAATAATAAAAATTTCCCATCCTTCATAATTCAATAATTAAAACTTAAATAAAACATACCCATAAAGAGAAATCACATTGTCATGCTTTGGGTAAAAACCCTATGGAATTTGAGTTGAAGAATTCATTATTTAACTTGAAATTTGGCCATATGTGGGGAAGAATTTCACCCATTTTTAAAACCCTACATACCTGGGAATAGATGGACTTAAAGTTGTTGAACACCCACAAAGAAATTAACGGAAATTTGGGGAAGAAGGCCTTGAATCTCCCAAAAATCACTCTAAAATCCTTGCATGAGAATGGGCATGCATAAAGGGTTTAACCCATCTTATCTAACATAGAAATATATCCAAGACGACATAGTTTAGGCCTTAGGGTCATAAGAAGTTACGAAAACACCCTTATTAAAATGCAAGAATTTCTGGTCACCAGTCCTAATGAGGGACCTAAAGGGTCATTGCCACAGGGCACGACTCGTGGCCTGGATCTGTTGACTACACTACCCAAATCTCCAATGGAACCCCACAGGTGACTTTATGATTCGTGAGGTCAGACCACAACTCGTGGTCACCTTTTTGTGGCCTACACTTCCCATCCCAATTTTGCCAATCCTCCAGGGTTGACCACGGGTGACATCACGAATCATGAGGTCTGACCATGAGTCGTGGTCAGGCTCGCGGCCTCCTCACTCATACTTTGCAAAACCAAACTGACCATCACTCACTTCACGACTCGTGGTCACTCCTCACGACCAACCTCATGGTTCGTTTTGTGACCTGGTACGAATTTTCAGTTTTTCTCCATTTTCACTTCTGCTCTGATCCTTGGGTTACCTGGGTATAACAATTTATGAGTAGGTAAATTTTCTTTTAGGGGTATAGGTGGATCATGGGTCTTTAGACCCAAGTGGGTATTGACTAATTTATCTTAGATTTAAGTAGAAAGCTTGGATTTATTAAATTCTTCAAGTTTTAATTTAATAATTGATGGTTGTAAACATTGATTGAGCTCTCTAACTTCAATTTTACTTGAGAAAGAAAATTGAAATTTGGTAAGACTTCAATAGTAAGGAATTGGAGTTTTATTCATGGGTTGGAGCTCGAGATAGTCCATACCTAAGTCATATTCCATTAAAGGGTTAGAGCTAGAAATAGTCTACATCCTTCCTCTAGTATTATTTAGTTGTTTTATGATTTATCTTTGGGGTTTGAGAAAACTCAAGGTAAACACACTCTTTTGGTTTAAAAAGTTAGTGTGTAGCTCAAGACCAAGGCTATCTATGTACTAGTTAAATCTAAAGCTCTTAGTCAATACCTACCAAGTTTAAGCCCCATCAAATGCACACCCCTAGTCTCTACTCTTGATTGAAAGAATTCTTTTTCCCTTGTTTGATTTTACATTTTGAATTGCTACTTCTTCAACCCTTTCCCCCCAATATTTACTTTATGTTCACACTTGATGCATGACTCTTGTAATTGATTTATGATACATGGTGAATCCAATATTCAATCTTCGTGGTATTTGACCCCAAAACTCGGCGTGGGCAGTTGGCTCTGGTGCCTGGGGCTCCGGAACAGGTGGGGCTTGCTGATGCCCATGGTCATTGCCATCTTCTTGGCCTTCATCATTTCCATTCCTCCTTCCGTTCATTCTTCTAGGAGCCATAATTTTGCAATCGTAAATCACACGAGTTAGAAGGATGGAAAGGCTTTTCATCACACGACATAGAATCATGAAAGAAGGGAACAATTCCTAAAAGTCTAGTAGCCTCTTCATCATAAGTTTGGCGCGCTTCACAGCTATGAAAAAGACTCTACTTAATGCTGCTTTCAGGCACCCTAGGAAACTTAAAACATATCGCTCTGATACCAAGTTTGTCACGACCCGAACATACACCCGGATCGTATACACAGGAAAAAGGACCCCGAGAGACCTCAAGTCGACCCATGGCACATGCATACAACTAATATTCTTAAAATAAGCGGAAATATAATCATAAAATATAGAGAAAACTTAATTATAGCGTAACATTATGAAATACTGGACGTATATACAGCGGAGCACTACATGCTTATCAGAAAGCCTCTAAAACATAAGATGGATTAATGGGACAACATCCCCAACTAACCCGACCAAAACTGAACATAAACAACATTAAAGTCAATCAAACGACACTCAAAACATGAGGACTCACCAATAAGCTGGAGGTGTAAGCTGAGATGGACTAAGCATGAGGATGAGCCTGAGATCCGGACCATGTATCATGAAACGATACATCATAGAAAGTATGCGGTCAGTACGTGGAATGTACTGAGTATGCAAGGTAAGTAAAATGGACATTTTAAAAGTAAAGTAAACTCACAAATAGACATAGGAGAAGGATATCATGCTTACATCAAAATCTTCGTGATAAATCATAAGGCTCAAGACTTTCAAATCATTCATAATCATCATTATCATAACTGTAAATAAATTTATCATAATATAAGTTAAGCCAAAAACATAAACATAACAATACATAATAGATGCAGAATAATGGGAGGACTCGTCTAACCGAAACCATCATGGTAGAGCCTTTCATGATGCCCCACTGTCTCGCTTAAGTGGGAAGAGCCGACCCTGGCCTTCCAGGAGAGGGTCGTGCATTAGGCGTGATATCACATTTGAGGGGATCATTATCAATACATCATATCATTTACAACCCACGGTGGCATGTGGTTATGAGACACCGGCGTAGTCCTTTGGATGTCGGACTACTCGGTGCTACAAACGGCTTTCCAAAAACATGCATATAGGCTCATACATAAATCATTAACATCATGCATAAAAATTCATTGACTAAGATATAACATTTATCATCATTGATCCCCTTTAAAACATGCTTAGCCAAGAATCAAGGCCCTTTTTATCGGCCAACATCATAAATTGATAAATCACGTGATTCACTTCATAAATCGTAAATCATTCTTCAACATATGGGCATTGCCGGATGCTTCATCATATTCAATTCTTTTAAAACATGCTAATAACTTGGGTAACTTGAAAATCATACTTTTCTTTCGTAAACAAACTCAAATTATGGAGTAGTCATCATAAATCATAACTTCCATAAACTTTCACCAAATGAGCATTTTGGATTTAAAAGCTTGAAACATGAATGAAAGAAAAATAATAATAAAACCTACCCATCCTTCATAATTCAATAATGAAAACTTAAATAAAACATACCCACAAAGAGAAATTACATTGTCATGCTTTGGGTAAAAACTCTATGGAATTTGAGTAGAAGAATCTATGAATTAACTTGAAATTTGGGAATGGGTGGGGAAGAATTTCACCCATTTTTAAAACCCTACATACCTGGGAATAGATGGACTTAAAGTTGTTGAACACCCACAAAGAAATTGATGGAAATTTGGGGAAGAAGGCCTTGAATCTCCCAAAAACCACTCTAAAATCCTTGCATGAGAATGGGTATGCATAAAGGGTTTAACCCATCTTATCTAACTTAGAGAAATATCCAAAACGACGTACTTTAAGACTTAGGGACTTAAGAAGTTACAAAAATGCCCTTATTAAAATGGAGGAATTTCTGGTCGCCTGTCCTCATGAGGGACCTAACGGGTCATTGCCACAGGGCACGACTCGTGGCCTTGATCTGTTGAGTCCATTGCCCAAATCTCCGATGGAACCCCATGGGTGACTTCACGAGTCGTGAGGTCAGACCACAACTCGTTGTCACCTTTTCTTGGCCTACACTTCCCATCCCAATTTTGCTAGTCCTCCAGGGTTGACCACGGGTGACCTTACGAGTCATGAGGTCTGACCACGACTCGTGGTTAGGCCCATGACCTCCTCACTCATCAAACTAAGCTGACCACGAGTCACTTCATGACTCGTGGTCACTCCTCAGGATCAACCTCACGATTTGTTTTGTGACCTGGTGCGAATTTTCAGTTTTTCTCCATTTTGACTTTCGCTTTGATCCTTGGGTTCCTGGGGTATAACAATTTATGAGTAGCTAAATTTTCTTTTAGGGGTGTGTGTGGATGATGGATTTTTATACCCAAGTGGGTATTGACTAATTTATCTTAGATTTAAGTAGAAAGCATGGATTTAATAAATTCTTCAAGTTTTAATTTAACAATTGATGGCTGCAAATATTGATTGAGCTCTCTAACTTCAATTTTACTTGAAAAAGAAAATTGAAATTTGGTAAGACTTCAATAGTAAGGCATTGGAGTTTTATTCATGTGTTGGAGCTAGAGATAGTCCATGCCAAGGCTATCTATGTACTAGTTAAATCTATAGCTCTTAGTCAATACCTACCAAGTTGAAGCCCCATCAAATGCACATCCCTAGTCTCTACTCTTGATTGAAAGAATTGTTTTTCCCTTGTTTGATTTTACATTTTTAGTTGCTACTTCTTTAACCTTTCCCCCCAATATTTATTTTATGTTCATACTTGATGTATGACTCTTGTAATTGATTTATGATACTTGGTGAATCCAATCTTCAATCTTCGTGGGATTTGACCCCAAAACTTATTGGAAAATTTATTTTTTTCAACGGTTGTAGCCACCTCCTTAATCAGAGAAGTGTTTTTGGACATTATAAAAATATGGCACCGTTGTCGGGGATTAAGATTTGATTGCCATTTGTTTTTTTAATTAACATTTGTGTTGCATCTTGTTTCCTTTTTACATTGTTTGTTGTTTTTGCTGATTGAATAGGAGAAAAGATGAGCCACTCTAGTGATGTTGGTAGTCTGAATGATTTTACGGATGTTGAGGATGAGCCGGTGGCTCATGATATTGCTGGTGCTATTCGCCTACCTCCAACGGTAGGGAATGTTGTGTTCCATGTTACAAACACTATGCTATATCTTATCCAGATGAAGGGGATGTTTGGTGGCTTATCAAGTGAGGATGCTAACAGGTATCTATTGAATTTCATTGAGATATTCCAGCTATTCAACATTCCAAACATCAGAAAATTGTCCATTCGACTGATGTTGTTCCCATTTTCTCTTATGGGAGAGGGCTAACTCTTGGTTGGAGGAGCTACCTCCTGGGTCTATTACATCCTGGAATGAGTTGATAGAGGCGTTCCTTGAATGATTCTTCCCACCCTCCAGGATGCTACAATTTCATAATGAGATAACGAACTTTAGCAACTCCCAGGAGAACCAATACATGAGGTGTGCTAAGATTAAAAAAATAAGTGGCCATATGTCCAAACCATGGACTGCCGGATGGTGTCCACTCAAAAAGCTTCTATCAGTCACTTAATTCAATTAACATGTCCATGGTAAATAATCTAGTTGGTAGTTCAATAGTGGAATAAACCTTCAGACTTGTAAAGGCCTTTTTGGATAAAATGACAAAAACAAATCAAGCATGGCACACAAGAAAAATCGAGGTGTCCTCAAGAGCATCTTTGTCACAACCCAAACATAGTTCTGGATTGAGACATGGAATCTAGAACCACGAATGCCTCCAAGTCAACCAATGGCACAAACATGATAACTAAAGCATATATTCATGCAAAAGCTGATAACTGAAAACATGAATAAGCGAAAGTTTGAATACATATCACCCATACAGAGTCAACACCGACAAAGCGAAAATCTATATATTGTCTGAAAAGCCTTTAACATAACTGAAGAGTTGATAGGACAACATCCCCAACTCGATCAGTAAAAGTCTGAAAAACTGAAAGTAACAAAACTCAACAATCTAAAAGTCCTCAAAGGATGAGGACTTACAAACAAGAGAACTGGACTAAGCTGTGGAGACTGGCTAATGGTGAGACTGAGTTAGAGCATCTGAACCGGTATCATGAAATGATACAATATAGAGTATGCTGTCAGCACTTGAAATATATTGAGTATGTAAGGTAGGTAAAATAGGCTGAGTAAGTATAACTGAAATCATGCACATAACATAAATTATAAGATTATGTGAGTAAGGACTACATGGTGATATCTGAAAACTTGAATAGTCATTAACTGAATCTCATATCTAAATCGAATGACCCAAAACTGAAATAGAATCATATGGCTTGTCATAACTAAAATCATACGTAAAAGCTTATAAACTGATCATTGGGTCAAACCCATTGAAAACATAATAAGTCACAAACATGTACAATTGAAATCACAAGGAACAGTGGGAGACTCATCATACCTGAAAACCACCATGTATGAGCCCATAATGATCCCACATCTTACCCATGTGGAGGAGGGTCATCCTAAGCCTTTCCAGGGGAAAGGATAAGTAAGGTTTGATATCATGGTGTGCCCTTGGGCAGTCTTAAGAGGCCCCAAAATACACTTATGTTGGCGCGTAGTTTATGAGACTGGGGAACCATAGAACCCCTAGCCTACTCGGTTCTAGACACTACTCCCAAAGCATGTATTATGCTCATATAATCATATTCTAGAATATAACTCAAATCTATACATTTGAGGAGTCTTGACCCTAAATAATATATATACATATATATATATATATATGTATATATATATATATGTATGTGTATATGCATATATATACATATATATATATATCATTTGATCTTGTTTGCCTTGGCTAGTTCATAAAACATACTTGTCTTGTGTTGGCTTGCCCGACTCTAAAAATCATGCATACTTGAAATAGACATCATAGATTAAAATCCTAGATTAATACATGGGTAATTTATAAATATTCATACGTTCTATATATTTCATCATACTTTAAATCATCAATCATAAACTTGACTATTTCATGAACTTGCATAATTGGCCATAATCTTCTACAATTTGAAATCGTGGATTTGTAATCAAAACATACTTCAAATCTCCCCATGAATCTTCAAATATACTTTAAAACATGAAGGGGATTGACCCATAAACAATTAATAGAGAATTCTATAAAATTCGGGCTAAAACCCCTTTTTAGATCATAACTTAGATTGAGACTTGATTCATGAATTTGAGGAGAGTTTGAGCATTAGAGTGAAAGGAACCCTCATTCATAACCTTATATACCTAGGTAACCTAAATCTACACTTGTCTTTGAAAGCCCAAGAGATTTGGAGAAAAACTTGGAGAATTCTTGGCCTGATCTTCAACGGGGACTCCTAATTTTTGCATGCATAGGAGGGAAATGATTTAGAATTACCCCCTTAAAACCCTCCTAATAGAGCTCAAAACGACATAGTTTAGGCTTAAGAGCTTAGGAATTATGAAAAGACCATTAATAAATTCATAGGAAATTTCACACTGCCAGGAGTCACAACTGACACCACTAGTTGTACCTCGATACCACAACTCGTGGTTACCACCCGTCGTCGCCACTTTTTTTGCGCTTACTTCTGAAGTTAGCCATGGGTCAGACCACGACTCGTACCATCAAATGACTAGTCGTTGGATCCACCTGTAGTTAATGCTTCCAAAATCCTCAATTCATTCCCATGAGTGCAGGCCATGACTCATTCCTCCCATACCTGATACACTAGAACCTGTTACGACCACTGACCACGAGTCGTACCACCAACCTACAACTCATGGTTCACTCGTCCAGCTCCTCCATCCTTCTTACGAGTCTTACAACGACCCACGGTTTCCCACAAATGAGTCTTAAAATGTTTCATACCTTCTATCCAGGGTAGTTCAGTCCTCAAACAACAGTTTATCCTACAGCTTATTGGTTCCCATGACACGTGCCACGAGTCGTTTGAGATATTTTTCCAACTTTTTCTGCTGATCGCATTTCTAATCCCGAGGCCAACCTTAGAAACTTTTAGGGTATTAAAAAATATCTCCCTTAGGAATATTTATCCTTGAATGTGGGTTAAACATACCAAATAGTTGGGGAAATGAACTGCAATCCTAAATACTAAACATCTTCAGCTGAAATTTTATGGAGTGACTGACTCCGACTGATACACATGACTAAACTAAATTCATAAATCATATATACATGCTAGCACATTAAAGGAACTAAGACAAAATGAACTTGACATGAAATTGAATAGAGTATTAGAGATGAAACTGATACGTCAAACTGAGATGGAGCTAGAAGGAAATAAATGCGGGTATTTACCCATCATATCTGCTTCGGCTTCCCATGTAGCTCCCTCATTAAGCTGATTCTCCACAAGACATTCACTTAAGCTGCTTCCTTGTTCCTCAACTTTCGAATCTGACGATCAAGGATCTCAATGGGTACCTTCTATAGGTAAAGCTATCATTCAGTCTATGCTCTCCACCGGAACAACCAAAGTTAGGTCACCAATGCACTTCTTCAATAATGATACATGGAAAACTGAGTATGCACTGCTACTAACTCTGATAGTCACTCCAACTCATTGGCCACCTTGCCAACACGTCTGATAATCCTGTATGGGCCAACATATTAGGGACTAAGTTTCCCTTTCTTTTCGGATCTCATCACACCCTTCATATGAGATACCTTCAGGAACACCCATCCTCAACTTCAAACTCAATTTCTCTCCACCTAACATCTGCATATGAACTTTGACGACTCTAGGCTATTTTTAGCCTTTTCCTTCTAAGCTAAAATTTCTCCATGGCCTTGTGAAATGAATTAGGCCCTATCAATGTATCTTAGTCTATCCCAACCAACCAATAAGAGATCTACACCTCCACCCATAAAGAGCCTCAAATGGGCCATCGGTATGCTAGAATGGTAACTATTGTTGTAAGCAAACTCGATGAGAGGTAAATGACCATCCGAACTGCCCTTGAAGTCAATCACATAAGCAATTAATACATCTTCAAGAGTTTGAATGGTCTGCTCGGCCTGACTATCTATCTGCAGGTGAAAAGCTATATTGAGCTTGACTTGAGTACCACATTCTTTTTGAAATGATCTCCAAAACTAAGTACCACAATATGAAATGATGGACAAGGGAACTCCATGAAATTGAACTAACTCTCAAATATATACTATAGCATAATTCTCAGCTAAATTGTTAGTTTTGACCAGTAAGAAATGAGTTGCATTGGTCAACCTGTACCACCATCCAAATAGAGTCATATTGTCGGCAAGTGTGAGGATACCTTGTGATGAAGTCCATATTGATCTCTTTCCACTTTCAAGTGGGGATACTGATGTCTTGTAGCATACCTCCCTGTATTTGATGCTCAACTTTCACCACTTAGCCACAATCTCTGCTCTGTCCTTCTTCATGCCATTCCACCTATAGAAATTTCGTCGGTCACAATACATCTTGGTGGCACCTAGATGTATAGAATACTGAGAATCATGAGTCTCATGCAACATTCATTCTCTCAAATCATCAACACCGAGAACACATAAACTACTGTGATATCGAAGCACACCATCTTCCCCTTGGGAGAAGACCTCCACCTTCTAATTGTGAACCACTTCTTTCAACTTCATCAGAATAGGATACTCATCTTACCTAGCCTTGACCTCAGTCACCAAAGTGGATCTCGAACCATTCTGAACAACAACATCACCATCTATCGAATTCATGAGGCGAATTCCTAATCGTGCAAGCCGATGCACATCCTTCAAAAACTCTTTCCTTCCATCTTCCACATGACGAAAACTCTCCATAGATAGTCTCCTAAGGGCATCCTCCACTATATTATCTTTTCCTGGATGATAAAGGACCCTCATGTCATAGTCCTTGAGCAACTCTAACCATCTCTTTTGTCGCAAATTAAAATCCTTTTGGGTGAACACATGTTGTAGGCTCTTGTGGTTTGAAAACACATCCACATGGACCCCATACAAATAGTGTCTCCAAATCATCAATGCGAACACCACCACTGCCAATTCCAGGCCATGCGTTTGGTAATTATTCTCATGAGTGTTAAGCTATCTAGAGGCATAAATAATGAACTTATCATGTTGCATCAACACACAACCAAAGCCATCAACAAATCCATATGTACCCTCAGGTAGGGTCAATACAAGGGCTGAAGTCAGTCGAGTCTTAACTCCTAAACACTCTTCTCAGTGGCATCCGACCACTGAAATTTGACTTTATTCTGGATTAACTTAGTCAATGATGCTGAAATGGATGAAAATCCTTCAACAAACCTCTTGTAATAGCCAGCTAAACCTAAAAAACTTCTAATATCCAAAGGATTAACTGGTCTAGGCCAATTCTTTATAGCTTCTATCTTTTGAGAGTACACCTGCACGCACTCACTTGACACAACATGGACTAAAAATGCTACCAAATCCAACCAAAACTCACACTTGTTGAATCTAGCAAACAATCGGCGATCCTTGAGAGTATGTAGCACCACTCTTAAATAAGTGGTATGCTACTCCTTTCTTCGAGTGTATACGAGAATGTCATCTATGAAGACAATCACGAACATGTACAAAGATGTCTTCAATGCCCTATTCATCAGATCCATGAAAGCTGCAGGAGCATTGTTTAGTCCAAATGACATAACTAAAAACCCATAGTGACCATGCCAAGTCCTAAAAGCTATCTTCAAAATGTCACTCTCCCTAAATCTGAGCTCATGTAACCCGGATCTAACGTTTGTATTTGAGAAGCACTTAGCACCCTGAAATCAGTCAAACAAGTCATCAATTCTGGAAAGGGGATATTTGTTCTTGATTGTAACCTTGTTCAACTACCGATAGTCAATGCACATATGAAAAGACCCATCCTTCTTTCAAATAAAGAGAACTGGTGCACCCTACGGGGATTTACTAGGTTTGATAAAGCCCTTATCCAGATGGTCCTTCAACTGCTCTTTCAATTCCTTTAGCTTGGTTGGAACCACTTTGTAAGGAGTAATAGATATAGGCTGAATATTAGGAAGGTCAATGGCAAAGTCAATCTCCTACTCGGGAAGGACTCCTGGTAGATCATCTGGGAAAACCTCCAGATACTCACACACTTCAGAGACATACTGAAGAGTCGGGGTCTCAGATGTAGCATCCTTAACCCAAATTAGATGGTACACGCAACCCTTGGAAATCATCTTTCTAGCTTTAAGGTAGGAAATAAAGCAACCTACAGGAACAACTAAACTACCTTCCATTCTAGGACTGCCTCACCAAAAAACTGAAACTCTACCGTAAAGGTTCTACAATTCACTGAGGCATAACATGCATGCAACCAATCCATGCCAAAGATACATCGAAATCAATCATGTCCTAATCAACTAAATTGGCTAAGGTGACTTTCAAAAGGACTGTGGCAGGGTAATTATTGTATACCCTCGAGCTATAACTAAGTCATCGACTAGAGTAGAGACTAAGAAGGGTTCTGATAGGATTTCGGGACTAACTGTGAAACTAATAGCAATATAAGGTGTCACAAAAGATAAAGTAGCCCCTAGATCTAACAATGCATATACATCAATATGAAATACCCAAAACATACCAGTGACCACATCTGGAGAGACCTCCTACTCCTGAAAAGATGAGAGGGCATAAAATCTGTTCTGACGCTGACCACCACTTACACTAGAGGATGCACCCTATTGAGACGAACGTGCTACTGGAGCTGCTGCTGAAATGGTAGTCTGGGCATGACCTCTGCTATCATTCTACATAGCCAAAGGGCACTCCCTACGCATGTGCCCGAGTTTCCCATACCTGAAACATTCACCTGACCCTACTAGGCACTCCTTGGGGTGCTTCTTACCATACTTGCCGCAAACCAGCATGCTTGGATCCCTGACCTGCTCCCCTGTTCTCTAGAGCCTGATTTTTTTCCCTTATGATCGTGCTTATATCTGGATGGCATACTGGCTGATAACAACGCTAGGGCTGATAATCTCTGGTAGGAGTACTGACGATGTCTGCCACCAGACCTCTGCTGGGAAAACCCAAAGCTGCCTGTCCTGGCCATCTTGGCCTCTCTCTCCCTTTCTTTCATCTGATCCACCTCTATCTGCTGGGCATATATAATATATTAGGAGAAGTCTAAATCATTGTTAAACATTATGGCCCTACACTCCTTGACCAGCGAATCTGACACTTTATAGAAAAATCTGTTCATACGGGATCTTTGATACGCAACCATCTCTGGCGCATACTTGGACAGCCAAGTGAACTCAAAGGTATACTCTTGCACAATGGTTGCGCCCCAGTGCACACGTAAACACACGCAGTAGTACAAATAATACAATGGCCCTTTTTAAGAGTCGGATGTCGAATCCACGGGGACTGGACTTATTTTAGAAAATTACCATGTTCAAGTGTTAAATTAAACTTCACAAGTGTTGATTGTAGAAATTTTGAAAAATTATAATTAAATTTAGGAGTGATCACAAAACAATCGAGAAACAATTCAAGAAGCAACTAGAGTTAAGGCCTAATAATCATGCAATGCTACAATTCACAGTGGTTCCAGTATGAAAACTTCAGTTGTTACCTCACATAGTTAAAATGTGATGTTCATGGTCTCTCGAGCCTCTAAACACGACAAATTAGTCTCATACCTACTCGTTGAACGGGGATTTGACGTCCTAATTCGTGAGTAATTTAACTATGTGGATGTGGTTTACGAAGTTTGTGCCCTTGATTATGGACTTTCGTACCTCTAATCATTTAACCTAACTTAGCTTCACAACTACTTCTATCAGCGGTGATGTGACAATTCTATGTCTGTGTCTAGCTCATCCCGTTTTAGTAACCAAGCAAGGAAAATTAGGTATAATTTCTATCCTAATCGCAAATTCTATCGTAAAGATAAGAACTTGCTCCCTACATTCATATGTTCTAGCCTAGAGTTACTCTTTCGAGCTTTTACCTAAGCTTAACGAGTCATTTTCATAGTGATCAAACATAAAAAACAATAATAATAAAGAATGTAAGACAAAATAACAACTAAAAACTCAAACCAAAGAAGAATTCATGCATTTACAATCATATCATGTGGCCTCAACCCTAGAGGAAGGGTTTTAGCCACTCATGTTCGTACAAATACTCAAAAACATTATTAGAGTAAGATACTTATAAGAGTAGTTAAAAGAGAATGAAAAATAATGAACCCTAGATAGAGTTCTTCACTTCTCCCTTCGCTCCTTTCCGGTGTTCTCAAAATATTTCATGATAGATTGATTTTAGGAGCTAAGTGTCCTATTTATGCTAAGTGGGAATTGGAAAATTTTGGTCGTGTGAGAACCAGCTCCATGGCACACTGCTTATCGCGCAGCTCAGCCTCCGTGGCATGGAGGAATCATGGATGCTCACTGTTTTGGGCGTCTTGACATGTCATGGGCAAGGGCTGATGGGCGTGGCATGGAGGCCATCGTGCCTTGCGCACACCATGACACGGGCTGGTCGCGCAACATCACTGGACGAGCAGGTCTCTCGCGCGCAGGCACTGGGCGTGGCACGCTACTTAGCGCGTTGCTGCCTTGTTGTGGCACATTGCTGAGTGCGCTGCTCATGCTATATAACACGTTGGGTGGCCCGGCATATGCATACTCTTGTGCTACATCAAGCGTCTCTTTCGCTTTTTATACCAAGCTCCTTCCTCAAGCTTTAACCATCATATTAGTCCCTCCTAAGCATTTTACATCTACAAAACAAAGACTAATCATGTTGGTTAGTTTATGCACGAAATTACAAAAAGTCACAAGAAAATATAATCAGTTAAAAACAAACATGACTAAGATTAAGTTATAAAATAGGACTTGGGCACCTAATTATGCCCAAGATTACTACCCACACTTAAAGCCTTGTTCGTCCTCGGACAACTCCATTCTATCTCATGCACATGAAGAACTTACACATAACTAATTGAAGCAAGACAATTCAACCTAAGGCTACAATAATTGTTTTAGATAGCAAGTAAAAAATAAAGCATGAAATAATAATCACTAAAATCACATATAACTACGTTAAGACTTCCTAGACTCAAGAATCGACTCTCAACCTCAACAAACTCATGCAAATTAACCAATCAAGAAATCCGACATGAATTTTATCCTTCATCAAACATGTGCCCTCACAAAAAGAGAGTTTCCCATTTTTTCACTCACTAGTTTTCAAATCATGACATATATGGGTGTATGAATAAAAAAATAAGTTCACCCTCACAAAGAATTCACATGCGACATGTATTGACCCATAAGCTTGCCCTTAGTGTTTTACTCCACTAATTTATGAATGTTCGAAAGTAAAATCAAGTAGGACTTAGTGGGTTGTAATGTAAGTTAAGGGCGGTTAGGTACTAATATGGCCAGTAATAGTGACTATCTTCCCTAAGCGCTTTTAATACATCACCATGTCATTTCGAGTATCTATCCTTTTACTTCACTTTTATTCTTTTCAACTCCACTTTCTCTTTATTTCCCCATTTTATTAGGCACACTTAAGCTATTAGTAAGGAGTACATAAGCAATTTTTTTTTTTGCTTTCTTTCTCTTTTACTCCCTACTAAATCTTATTCATTTTTAAACAAGTGCACCTCTAGTCTTCTCTTCAACTCCCACAACTCCTATTTTCCTTCTCATTCTAACTTCTCACTCCTTAACTTCCTTTGCATTTTTTACTTAAGCGCTTAGGAGTTTTGGATCAAATTGAGGACTAATGAAAAGAAAAGGTTAAGCTCATTTTGTAGCTAGCAAAGAATAGTCTAAAGGCTCAATGAGACTAACTAGGATCATATATTACAGGTAGGTGAAGCGGAGAATAAAAATTAGGCTCATTCAAAGAAATGCCTACATCATCTTCTACAATCGACATCCCTCATTTATCCTTGCATACACACTACGCAAGTTGTAGACACTAAACAATAGCATGGAATATTCAAAACATTGCACTCACAACACATGCTCAATTCAAGAAAAATTCAGCAGACTCTTAACTCAGCTAATCACAAGAATGCAAAATTCAGCTTTAAGCACATCGAGTTACATTCAAGAGCATAGGTGTCTCAAACAGAATTATACAACTATTAAGAATTCTTCAAAATTAATAACACTTGCATCCTACAATCATGTCTAGCACATAAAAAGAACATCAAGCCATCAATCAACTAAGGGTTCAAAAACTAAAACCTATTGACTACTTTTCCCTCAAGACGGTCGTCATCCATCTATCATCGAGAACAGTACCTAACTATGACTAAAAATAGCTATGTCCAGACAAAGAAAAATTTTATTGATTGGTTCAAAGTGCCCCCCGTCAGAAAAGAACCGAAAAGAAAGACCAACGCGTGAGTGAATCATGCTCAACTTAAACTTTTTCATCAACCAATACCATACAAAGCACTAATTTCACACGAATTCATTGAGCACAGAAATTTGAAATTTCCCTCATCCCACGCTTAAAATATGTTATGTCCCCAAAGCATTAATTAAGAATACTACAAGAGTGAGAAATACTCCCTAAGGCCTCTAGGCCTTGCTAACAACATGTTTTCTTTCATGTTTGCACAAGTGGGTCATCGACCCCACACTCATTCCCTTTCCATGCTCTTTAGCTCTTACTTCCTCGGTTACTTAGACTTCCCCTCAATCTGTGGTTAAATCACCACAACAACAATAAAAAGTTAAAATAAACAAAATAAAGACAAAAGGAAAATGAAATAGTACCTATGGTACCCTTGGGTTACCTCCCAAGTAGTGCCTTATTTTATATCGTGGCACGACGTGGACTATCCTTCTCAGAACATCCTCAAACCAATGTTCCCTTTCGAGAACCATCTTCTTCTCTTTTTATTTTTCGAGGGAACAACCTCCACACTATCCCTCTCTTCTTCCAACTTCTTCTCTAACTTAATCCCTCCTTCAGATTCGGGCTGAAATGTGATCATCTCCAGTGGCAGTGGACCCATGCAATCTACCACCCCACACTTAGCATCTGACAACATATTGATCTTGCAAAGATCTCTGTAGTATGTGGGTGGGTTGATCTCTTGGTAAACTCGGAAGAGCTCTTCCTCATCATAGACCCTCATTTTAAGGGTACCAACTCTCACATTTATGATAGCTCCTCTAGTTGCCAGGAATGGCCGCCCCAAGATCTGGGGTACCTCGTCATCAACTATAAAGTCAAGTATGATGAAATCAGCGGGTATAATGAACTTACCCACTTTGATGAGAAGGTCCTCCATTATTCCCTTTGGTGCCACTGTGGACTTTGGTGCCCGATGCTCACCCTCTCTGATCATGTCTAGGCCTGGATGGCATAGTCAATGATGAAGCTACTGCGGTTGATGATCTCTGGTGAGTCTGCTGTCAGTGCCCACCATCGGACCTCTGCTGAGAGAATCTGTGGTCCTCGGTCCTGGCTCTCTTGGCCTCCCTTTCTCTCGAATGTGCCACCTCCATCTGCTGGGCGTACAACACTATGCGAGGGTAGTCTATATCCTGATGGAGCATAGCAATGCGACAATTCTTGTCCAAATACCCTGTTATGCCATGCACAAATCTACTCACCCGCGTCCTCTGATCAGCCACTAACTCTGGGCATATTTTGATAGGCGAGTGAACTCAAGGGAATAATTTTGCACTATCATTCTTCCCTGCTTCAAGTTTACAAACTTTATTGCCTTCAGCTCCCTCATCTCCCAAGGGAAGAACGAATCTAGGAATGTAACATGAAACTCCTCCCACGTGGTCAGACCTGCTCCTGTGGCCATGATATCCTTCCATTGGTGAAACCAGATATACAACCCCTTCAATTGGTAGGAGGCCAACTTTGCACACTCAACACTACTCACCCTCATGACTTGGGTGATCTTGATCACCTCATCAATGAAATCATGTGGGTCCTCATCTACATTGGATCTAAGGATCTCCGGTGGATTCATCCTAAAAAAGTATCTGACTCGAGCCGCCGCTGCATTGCCATTTTACGGAATATGTGCAATGGCCTGTTGATTGAACTGAGCGGTCAAGGCCTGCACAAGCATCTGAATAGAAGCCCAAAACTTAGCATGGCCAGCTGGCTCCGGTGCTTGAGGCTCCTAAACTGGTGGGGATGGCTGATGCTCATAACCTTTTCCATCCTCGTGGCCTTCACCACCTCCACTCCTCCTTCCATTCATTCTTCGAGGAGAAATGATTCTACAATCGCAATTAGCACAAATTAGAAGGATAGAAAGACTTTTCATAGCACGACATAGATCATGAAAGAAGGAAACATTTCATAAACATCTCGTAGCCTCTTCTTCATAAGTGTGGCGCACTTCACACCTGTGAAAAAGACTTTACTCAATGCGGCTTTCAGACACCCTAGGAAACTTCAAGCCTATGGCTATGATACCAAGTTTGTCACGACCCGAACGGAGGCTCGGGTCATAGAAATAGGACAAGGGACCTCGAGAGGCCCCAAGTCGACCCATGCAACAATCATACATCTAACTCAATCAATAAATTGAAGAATCCACAAAATAAACTCAGCGGAAGTCTGACTCATCATTACATCATAATAAGAATCCGAAGCTGAATACATACATAAGTCTTGAAAGCCCCTAATCTGGATGAGTTGATGGGACACGACCCCAACTAACTCAACAATACTGAAGCTAAAAATACATAAGGGAAACTGAAATACATAAGGAAAAGATAGATAGTCTGGTCCTTAGAAGATGAGGACTCACCAATAAGCAGACGCTAATCCTAACAACTAACTATGAGCGGGGTAGAGCCTAGGAGCTTGCTCCTATATCATGAAACGATACAGCATAGAGTATGCGGGTTAGTATGTGGAATGTACTGAGTATGCAAGGTAAGTAAAACCGCTTAAATAAAGTAAATCATTTAAAACAATTCATAACATATCATAAGCTTTCAAATCTGAGAGGAAGGTTTGCATGCAATTTTTCTGAAATCATAATCTTTTCATAACATGACTATACATAGCTTCACAACATCATAACTGACTCGAATGACTCAAAGCTAGAATATGACATTTATAAGAAACGTGAACCATGAGTCAAACCTTGCTTTTAGAAGATGCATGTATAAAATAACAACCATGAGTAATGAATGTGCAAATTTGAATCATATAGACAATGGGAGACTAGTCACTTAATCAACATACCATGATAGAGCTGATGTGGTCCCGACTATTACACTCAAGTGGGCAGAGCCATCCAAAACCTTGTAAGGGCTAAGGACGCTACCATCATATCGATATCAAGGTCATGGGCCATTTGGGCCAGGGATAGCTCACAAGGGAGGTCCCTATAATATACTAATATCAACCTACGTTGGCGTGTAATTCTGGGGCATAGGATGATCGGCCCTTAGCCCGCTCGGTGCTAGACTCTTCTTACAAAAGATGCAATGCTCTACATCATGTATAATGAAGCTCAACATCGACTATTGACGAAGCTCAACTATGAAATCATGCATATCTCAACATCATACTAAAATAAAGCTCAACATTGTCTATTGACAAGGCTCAATAATGAAATCACGCATAGACTCGGCATCGTATGAAAACGAAGCTCAATAATAACAAACATCTCAATTATAAATTCATGCATATGAGAAGCTTTATTTCGAAACATACCACAAGTTCAAAGATAACTGGGAGCCTTTACTCCAAAACCAAGCGGTAAGCGCACTTTAGAGATACTACATCATCATACTCAATATAAGGGATTTGCCCAAAACTTTATCATGTTTGAATCTACAAAATTCATTTTGAAAACAATGTCATAATCATGGGTAGCTTTAGAAATATGATTTTCATCATCATACATTCATCATCATTCTCTTATTTCATGAATTTCTCATCCATGGGCCTTTAATATCATAAAACTACAAACCACAATTTTTGATTGAAAACAATTTAAAATATGCCCAAGCTTAACAATTCATCAATAGAAACATAATCTAATTATGCCCATATATAGAAATTGAAGAATTATGCAATTAGGTGAAAACCCCATAACTTGATCATACGAATTTCTCATATTTAGATAGAAATTGCGCGTGGGTGTGGAAGAAGACACCCACTCATAACCCTACATACCTTGAAGGGATTGATTTCGCCAAATCATTGATTTCCCAAGAGGAAATTGGATGGAAACCTTGAATACTAGCCTTGAATCACCTCTTCAACCTCTCAAGTTTTCATCCATGGAAGAAAATAACTTAGAATAGGTTTACCCTCCTTAAACCCACTAGAAAGAGCCTTAAATGAAATAGTAAAGGGCCGTAGGGCATAAGAAATGACGAAAATACCCTTACTAATCACGCAGAAAAACTACTCACTGGACCAAACAACGGACGACCCAACGGGTTGTTGGAGGATACCACGACCCGTGGTACTATCCGTGCTCTGCACTGTCCAAGATTAGGTCTTGGCTCAAACAACAACTAAAACAATGATTCGTTCTCACCTACAACGGGTTGTTCATTCATTCGTGGTTTCCTTCTGCCATTGTTATACTTCCTCAATCCACGAGCCTTACCATGAATCGTTATTAGAACCCACGAGTCATGGTCTCGTTTCGTTACATACACTAGCCATGTCACCATCCTAACAATGACTGCTCCCCACCATCCGTGGTACCTCATGAGGGTTCGTAGGGTGGCTCGTTACTCCCCGAATCTCAAGTCCACATCTTACCATGGCTACCAGCAATGGCTCGTTGTTTCCCACAATGAGTTGTTTTTGCCGGTCGTTGTCTCTACTGGCCCAACACCAGAAACCTTCCACAGCTCACTCCAACATATCATTGGTTAAACCGACGATCTTTAGGACCTCTCATTCTGCAACAATTTCCCAAGTTTCAACAGTTTTAAATTTTTAACTCCTGGGTCTATGCTTAGGCATTTTTGAGGTATTAAATAAATAAAAGTTCTCCTCCGGCCTCTACTTGAAGCTTAATATTTCACTCCAGAGTTTGGCAGTCTTGCCTGAAGGGAAGAATTTGATGAGGAACTTTCTCGCTAGGTCATCCCAAGAAGTAATAGAATTCAGTGGCTCAACTTTCAACCACTTTTTAGCCTCTCCCAACTTTGAAAATGGGAAGAGTGTTAGTCGAACATAGCCAGTTGACCCTCCGATGGGGACGAAAGTGTCACTAATCTCCAGGATATTCTATAAGTGTTGTTGTGGGTCTTCATGACTCATTTCAGTGAATGGCCACTAGAATGTAACAATTGCATCATGTTCTGCTTAAGCTCAAAGTTCCCTCCGGGCTCTGATTTGTGGATACTAGAGGTCACATTCGTCGCTAGTGGGATTGCCACTTCGCGAACTGGTTGGGCTGCCATCTGATTAGGTAACAACCCTGCTTTCCCTGCTGGTGGATGTTGTTGCAACTGCTCTTGTAACCTTTTCAACTTTCTCTCTAGAGCTTCCCACTTGAGAAAATGTAGTTGGCATTCAGGTTCCAACAAAGGTTCCACCAGCTCTCTACTCCTTGTCAGTTCTACAAGGACAACTATTACCTGCAAATTAGCAGCCTAGGACCTAGTTTTTCAACACTTAAGGAAATTAAAAGTCACATAAAACAGAAAATTCACTAACTTGCCAGTCTCTAGCAGCGGCGCCAAAAACTTGTTGCCCCCCAGCGCACGCGGTCATACAAGTAATATAGTGGCCCTTTTAGCCGGATGTCGAACCCATAGGGAATGGACTTATTTTAGCGAATTATCAAGTTCAAGTGTTAAATTAAACTTCACAAGTGTTGATTGTAGAAATTTTCGAGAATTATAATTAAATTTAGGAGTGATCACAAAACAATCGAGAAACAATTCAAGAAGCAACTAGAGTTAAGGCCTAATAATCATGCAATGCAACTATTCGTAGTGATTCGAGTATGAAAACTTCATTTGTAGTCTCACATAGTTAAAATGAAATGTTCATGGTCTCTCGAGCCTCTAAGCACGACAAATTAGTCTCACACCTACATCGTTGAGCGGGGATGTGACGTCCTAATTAGTGAGCAATTTAACTATGTGGATGTGGTTTACGGAGTTTGTGCCCTTGATTATGGACATTAATACATCTAACCATTTAACCTAACTTAGCTTCACAACTACTTCTACGAGCGGTGATGTGACAATTCTAAGTCGGTGTCTAGCTCATTCGATTTTAGTAACCAGCCAAGGAAAATTAGGTGTAATTTCTATCCTAATCGCGAATCCTATCATAAAGATAAGAAATTGCTCCCTACATTGTTATGTTCTAGCCTGGTGTTACTCTTTTGAGCTTTTACCTAAGCTTAACAAGACATTTTCATGGTGATCAAGCACAAAAACAATAATAATAAAGAATGTAAGTCAAAACAACAACTAAAAACTCAAACCAAAGAAGAATTCATGCATTTACAATCATATCATGTGGCCTCAACCCTAGAGGAAGGGTTTTAGCTACTCATGTTCGTACAAACACTCAAAAACATAATTAGAGTAAGATATTACAAGAGTAGTTAAAAGAGAATGAAAAATAGCGAACCCTAGGTAGAGTTCTTCACTTTTCCCTTCGCTCCTTTTCGGTGTTCTCAAAATATTTCGTGATAGATTTATTTTAGGAGCTAAATGTCCTATTTATACTAAGTAGGAATTAGCAAAATTTGGTCGTGTGAGAACCAGCTCCGTGCCACACTGCCTATTGCACAGCTCAGCCTACGTGGAATGAAGGCATCGCGGATGCTCACTGTTTTGGGCATCTTGACATGTCATGGGCAAGGGCTGACGAGTGTGGCACGGAGGCCATCGCGCCTTGTGCACACTGTTACACGGGCTGGTTGCGCAACATCACTTGACAGGCAGATCTCTCGTGCATAGGCACTGGGTGTGGCACGCTACTTAGCGCGCTGCTGCCTTGCCATGGCATGTTGCTGAGCGCGCTGCTCATGCTGTGCGACATGTTGTGTGGCCCGGCATTTGCATACTCTTGTGCTACATCATGTGACTCTTTTGCTATTTATTTCAAGCTCCTTCCTCAAACTTTAACCATCATATATGAAACTATAATTATTTACAAACAAAGATGACTAAGATTAAGTTATAAAATAGCACTTGGGCAAGCAATTATGCCCAAGATTAACAATCATATTATTCTGCCCTAAGTTGACGATCTCTGCCATCTTTGCTTCCCTCAACTCCCTAGGGAAGAGTCTGTCTAAGAAGGCAGTTATGAACTCATCCCAACTCATGGGAACTATGCCTATTTCTCTACCGTCCCTCCACTGGCTATACCAAATATAAGCAACCCCTTTCAGCTTGTAGGAGGCTAAGTCTGCACTTTCTTGTCCCGTCACCCCCATAATCTGGGTGATCTTCTGTATCTCCTCAACAAACTCATGCGGGTCTTTATCCACTCTTGACCCAAGGAACTCAGGTGGGTTCATCCTGAGAAAGTCTCAAACTTGAGCCGCCACTGCATTTCCATTCTAAAAGGACATGGGCCACCGCCTTTTGGTTGACCTGAGCTGTAAAAGCCTAGGCCAACATCTGAAAAGAAGCTCTAAACTCAGCACGAGAGACCTACTCATGCAAAAGACCTGCTGGTGCTGGAGGGCTTGCTGGTGCGCATCTCCATTGCCATCTTTATGGTAATTTTCACTTTCGTTCCTTCTACATTCACTCGACATCGAGGCATGATTATACAAATATGTATAGCATGAGTTAGAAGGATAGAGATGTACTTCATCGCACGACATAGATCATGAAAGAAGGGAAATTTCCTAAAACATCTTGTAGCCTCTCCCCAATAAGTGTGGCATGCTTCACACCTATAGAGAAGACTCTACTCAACATGGTTTTCAGACAACATAGGAGATTCTAAACCTTTTCTCTGATACAAAGTTTGTCATGACCCAAACATAGGTCCAGGCCGATAAAAGAAACCTAGAACCACAAATGGCTCAAAGTTGACCCATGGCATGAACATGATAACAAAAGAACATACTTCAAGCAAAAGATGATAACTGAAAACATGAGTAAGAAAAAGTATAAATACATATCAACCATACAGAGTCAACACTCACAAAGATGAAATTCTACATATTGTTTGAAAAGCCTTTAACATAATTGAAGAGCTGATGGGACAACATCCCCAACTCACTCACTAAAAGTCTGAAAAACTAAAAGTAACATAACTCAACAAGCTGAAGGTCCTCGAAGGATGAGGACTCACCAATAAGAGAAATAGACTAAGCTATGGAGACTGGATAACAGCGAAACTGATTTTGAGTGTCTGAACCTGTATCATGAAATAATACAGCATAGAGTATGCGGTAAGCACTTAGAACATACTAAGTAAGGTATGTAAAATTGGATGAGTAAGTATAACTAAAATCATGCACATAATATAAATCATAAGATAATGAGAGTACGGACTACATACTGATATATGAAAACTTGAATAGTCATAACCTAAATCTCATATATGAATCGAATGACCTAAAGCTGAAAATAGAATCATATGGCCGTCCATAACTGAAATAATAAGTAAAATCTTATAAACTAATCATTGGGTCAAACCTATTGATCATAATATCATAGGCAATGTAGGTATGATCAGATTATATGGGACCTCCTTTGTGAGCTTTCCCCTTCCCCAAGAGGCTTTTAGCTTGATATCGATATCATGGTAGCGTATTTAGCCCAGGCAAGGCTTTAGACGGCTCTTCCCACTTGAGTATGATAGTCGGGACCATGTAATCTCTATCGTTGTAATGTCGATTATATGAAGAGTCTCCCATTGTTCCTCATGATTTCAGTGATGCATGTTTATCATTCATGATATATACATATATATGTTCTGAAGCAGGTTTGACCCAATGTTCAGTTTCACTTATGATTGTAAAATTTCAGCTTTGCATTATTCGATTCTGTTATGATGTTTAGTTATGTTCACATCATGATTTCAGAAAATATCATGCAAGACATACTCTTAGATTCTTATCTTGATTATGTTTCATATTGTGCATGTTTTAATGATTTTACTTACTTAAGAGGTTTTATTTACCTTGTATGCTTGGTGCATTCCACATACTAATCACATACTCTATGTTGTATCATTTTATGATGCAGGCTCCGATCTTCTGACTCATCCTTATTACTAGCCAGCTTTCGAAGTTAGCATCTAGTCTCAGTTGGTGAGTCCTTATCTCCCGAGGACCCTCCCTTATCAGTTGTTTCTTTACATTTCCAGTTTCAGACTTAGAGATTTAGTTGGGGTCTTGTCCCATCAACTCATCAAACATAGAGGCTTTTCAGACATAGATTATATTCAGCTTCATACTCGTGTTGTATGTTCAGATTTTATGTTATGTTTAAACTTCCTCTATGATCATTATGATTAATCTTCTGCTTTTGTTTCATTGAGTTAGAAGTTATGTTCATTCCATGGGTCGACTTAGAGTCCCTCGGGGTCCCTTGACCCGTGTCTCAATCTAGGCCATGTTCGGGTTGTGACGAACTTGGTATTAGAGCCTTTGGTTTTGAAGTGTCTTAGGGTGTCTAAAAGCCTCATTAAATAGAGTCTTTTTCATGGGTGTCAAGCGCACCACACTTGTGATGAAGAGACTATGATACATTTAGGAAATGTTTCCTTCTTTCATGATCTATGTCGTGTGGTGAAATGTCTCTCTATCCTTCTAACTCGTGCTATTCGTAATTGCAGAATCATGCTTCCGTTAATGGTAGAAGAAATGGAAATAGAAATGGCCATCAGGATGGCAATGAAGACGGGCACCAACAGGCCCTACCAGCCCATGAGCACCATGCACCCTAGCAAGTTGCCTATGCTAAATTCAGGGCAGCCATTCAGATTCAGAATATGCCTTGACCGCCGAAGTCAACAAGTAGGCGGTAGCACATGTCCCTCACAATAGGAATGCGGTGGAAGCACGAGTTAGAGATTTCCTAAAAATGAATCCTCCAGAGTTCATTGGGTTAAAGGTGGACAAGGATCTATATGAGTTTATCAATGAGATTCTAAATATCACCCTGGTTATACGGGTGAACGGAGAGAAGTGTGCCAACATAGCCTCTTATCAGCTGAAAGGGGTTACGCATATCTAGTTCAAGCAGTGGAAGGATAGTAGGGCAGTTGGAGCAAGCCCTATTAGTTGGGATGAGTTTCACGTCTCTTTTTCTGGATCAGTTCTTCCCTCGTGAGATGAAGGAGTTGAAAGTAGCTAAGTTTGTGAATCTAAAAGAAGGAAAGATGATAGTTTAGGAATATTTCCTAGAGTTCACTCATCTGTCCAAGTACGCACCAGAGTTAGTGGTTGACCAGAGGGCTTGAGTGAGCAGGTTTGTTCATGGAATAGCGGACTACCTGGACAAAGATTGCAGAACCGCCATGATCTATCAGGATATGAATTTTCCTTGGATAGTTTTGTATGCCTAGTAGATAGAAGCGGTGCATCTAAGGGAGAAAGCCCAAGAGGGCCAGGACAGACAGCTATAGGTTCTCTCAGCCGAGACCAGGTGATGGGCACCGATAATAGTCCCACTAAAGATCTTTAACCCTAGCATCTTCATCAATGAGTGTTCCATCCAGAGCTAGGCACGACCAGAGAGGACGAGCATCAAGATCTAGGGGTAAGAGCAGCAGGCCCGCAGATTCCAGTTTGCGACCAGTGTAGCCCGAGACACAGGGGTCAGTGTTTGGTGGGTACAAGTGCTTGCTTTAGGTGTGGAAAGCCCGGACATATGCTCAGATATTTCCCAGCAGCTAGATAGGGCCATGATGGGGCCAAGGCCCAACTTCCTATTCAGCAGCTCCACCAGCACGCCCAGCCCAGCAGGGGGAATCTGCTAGCATAGGTGGCGGTTAGGGCCAAAATAGATTCTATACCCTAGCATCGCACTAGGAGCAAGAGGTCTCCCTGGATGTAGTCACTGGTATGTTACGAGTTTTCCACCTTGATGTATATGTTTTTGTAGATCCAGGGGCTGCGTTATCTTTTGTGACACCCTATGTTGCTAGAAGTTTCGGAGTCAGTCCCAAAATCCTATCAGAACCCTTCTCAGTCTCTACTCCTGTAGGTGATTCAGTTATATCTAGACGGGTGTATAGAGATTTCTTGGTCACAGTCCTTCAGAAAATCACCTCAGTAGATCTAGTAGAGTAAGCCATGACTGATTTTGATGTTATCCTTGGCATGGATTGGCTGTTTTCATGTTATGCCTCAGTGAATTGTAGAACCCGAGCAACAGAGTTCAGATTTTTGGGTGAGCCAGTCTTAGAGTGGAAAGGTAGTTCACCTGCGCCTGTAGGTCATTTCATTTCTTACCTTAAGTCTAGAAAGATGATCTCCAAGGGTTGTGTGTACCATCTAGTTAGGGTTAAGGATGCTATGTCCGAGACCCTGACTATCATGTCAGTCCCAATAGTATGTAAGTATCTAGAAGTCTTCCCAAATGATCTACTGGGAATCCCTCCCGAGCGAGGGATTGACTTTGGTATTGACCTTTTTTCCTATACGCAACCTATTTCTATTCCTTCTTATAGAATGGCCCCAGGTGAGTTAAAGGTGTTGAAGGAGCATTTGAAAGACCTATTAGACAAGGGATTCATCAGGCCAAGAAAATCCCCATGGGGTGCACCAGTTTTATTTGTTTGCAAAAAAGATGGTTCTCTTCGTATGTGTATTGATTACCAACAATTGAACAAGGTCACAATCAGGAAACAAGTATCCACTCCCCAGAATTGATGATTTGTTTGACCAGCTTCAGGGTGCCAAGTGCTTTTCGAAGATAGATGTGAGATCCGAATACCATCAGCTCAAGATTCGAAAGAGTAACATCGCAAAGACAGCCTTTAGGACTCGGTATGGTCATTACGAGTTTCTAGTTATGTCGTTTGGACTAACGAATGCTCCTGCATCTTTTATGGATTTGATGAACAGGATGTTCAAGCCATACTTGGATATGTTCATGATCATGTTTATCTATAACATCTTTATATACTCACGGAGTGGGGAGGAACATGCTGCTCATTTGAGGGTGGTGCTCCAGACTCTCATTGATCACCAATTATATGCTAAATTCAGCAAGGGTGAGTTTTGGTTAAGCTCAGTGGCATTTTTGGGCCATGTGGTGTCAAGTGAGGGTATAAAGGTAAACTTGCAAAAGATAGATGCGGTGAAGAATTGGCCTAGACCGGTGAATCCTTCAGACATCAGGAGTTTCTTGGGTTTAGCTAGATACTATCGAAGGTTTGCTGAGGGATTTCCATCTATTGCAGCTCCATTGATCAAATTGACCCAAAAGAAAGTGAAGCTCCAATGGTCAGAGGCTTGTGAGAAGAGCTTCCAAGAATTGAAGGCTCGATTGACCTCAACACTAGTGTTAACCCTACCCGAGAGTACCGATGGGTTTGTGGTGTATTTCGATGCTTCTAGAATAGGCCTTGGTTGTGTATTAATGCAACATGGTAAAGTTATAGCATACACTTTCAGGAAACTAAAGGTTCATGAAAAGAATTACGCAACACATGATCTTGAATTGGCGGCGATGGTGTCTTCCTTGAAGATTTGGAGATATTATTTCTATGGGGTCCATGTAGATGTGTTTATGGACCACAAAAGTCTACAATATGTGTTTATTCAGAAGGACCTAAATCTACGCAAAAGGAGGTGGTTGGAGCTACTAAAGGATTATGATATGAGTGTCCTTTACCATCTGGGTAAGGCTAATGTAGTGCAGACGCACTTAGTAGACTCTCTATGGAGAGTGTGTCCCATGTAGATAAGGGGAGGAAGGAGCTAATGAAGGATGTGCATCGACTTGCACGGTCGAGAGTTCGTTTTGTTGACTTGACCGATGGCGATGTTATTGTTCGGAACAGATTAGAATCATCCTTGGTGATTGATGTAAAAGTGAGACAAGACAAGGATCCTATTTTGGTAAAGATGAAGGAAGCCGTTTAGAATTAGAAGGTAGAGGTCTTCTCCAAAAGGGGAGATGGGGTGCTTCGATATCAGGGTCGTTTGTCTATTCCGTATGCCGATGATTTGAGGGAGAGGATGTTGCATGAGGCCCATAGTTCCAGATATTCAATACATCCAGGTGCCACCAAGATGTACCATAACCTACGGGAAGTCTATTGGTGGAATGACAAGAAGAAGGACATTGCATAATTTGTGGCTAAGTGTCCCAACTATCAACAGGTGAAGGTTGAGCATCAAAGATCGGGAGGTGTTCTTCACGATATCAGTATTTCTACTTAAAGGATTGAATGACTCCAAAATAAGATACACATACTAACAGAATCCATGCAACAAGGGTGCACACTAAGACATAAATAGAACTGATGAGCATGCAACTGACATGAAATTAAATAGAGTATTGAGAAGGAATTTAGTACCTAATGCTGAAACTGAGCTGGAAGGGAAAAGGTGAGGATACTTAACCATCATATCTTCTTCGGCTTTCCATGTAGCTCCCTCAACTAGATCATTTCTCCATAAAACTTTTACTGAAGCAACCTCTTTATTCCTCCACTTACGAACCTGACGGTCAAGGATCTCAATGGGGACCTCTTTATAAGAGAGGATATCCTTTATGTCCACACTCTCTAAAGGCACAATTGATGTTGGATCACCAATTCATTTCTTCAATAAAGACACATTGAAGACTGGATGCACCGATGTTAACTCCACAAGCAATTCCAACTCATAGGCCACATTGCCAATGCATCTTCTAATTCTATAAGGACCAACATAGCAGGGATAGAGTTTTCCTCTCTTCCCAAACATCATCACCCCTTTTATAGGTGAAATTTCCAAATATACCCAATCATCCCCAGCAAACTCTAGCTCTATTCTCCTTACATCAGCATATGATTTCTATTGACTTTGAGTTAATTTTCAGTCATTTCCTGATAAGTTAAACCTTCTGCATGACCTCATGTACTGAAATAGGCCCTAATAAGGTAGCTTTACCAACCTTAAACCACCCTATATGATACCTACATCTCATTCCATATAATGACTTGAATGAGGCCATCTGAATACTTAAATGACAGCTGCTGTTGTATGCAAGCTCAATGAGAGTTAAGTGATAATCCTAATTTCCCTTGAAATCAATCACGCAAGACCTCAACATATCCTCTAAAGTCTAAATGGTCTGCTCAGCTTGGCCATTTCTCTGCGAATGAAAAGCTGTACTAAGTTAACTTGGGTACCAAGTCCCTTCTGAAAGGACTTCCAAAAATGCAAGGTGAACTGAGTACCCTATCTAAAATGATGGACAAAGCGACTCCATGAAATCTGACTAACACCTATATGTACAGTCTAGCATAGTCCTCTACTGAATCTATGGTCTTAACTTGTAAGTAATGTGTTGACTTACTCATCTGGTCTACCACTACCCAAATTGAGTCATGATGTCAGTGCATACGAGGTAGACCTGTCATAAAATCTATGTTCACTTCTTCCCACTTTCAAGTAGTAATGTTGATAACTTGAGTCATACCCTCATGTCTCTGATGCTTAACCTTAACCTGTTGGCAATTTAGAAACTTAGCGAAAAACTCTACAATGTCCTTCATCATGCCATTCCACTAGTAGAATTCCCATAGATCATGGTATATCTTGGTGGAACCTTGGTGGATAGAGTACCTAGAGCTGTGAACTTCTGTTAGTATTCATTGCCTCAAGTCATCTATATCTGGAAGATATAATCTGTCTTGGTAACGAAGCACAGTATCTCCCCCTTTGTAGAATGTATCCACCTCGTTTTTGAGGACTACTTCCTTCAACTTATGTAGGATTGGGTCCTTATCTTGCTTTGATTTAACCTCCACCACGAAAGAGGACTCTACTCCATTTTGTACTATGACTCCACCCTCTTATAAATATGTCAACCAGACTCCTAGCATAGCTAGCATGTTAACATCTTTTGCTAGTTCCTTATCATCCTCAATATGAGCAATACTCCCTATAGACAACCTGTTGAGGGCATCAACCAATATATTAGCGTTGCCCGAGTGGTACAATACACTCATATCATAATCTTTCATAATTCTAGCCATCTTCTTTGACAAAAATGCAAATCCTTTTGACTGAACACATACTACAGGCTTTTGTGGTTAGTGAACACATCTATATGAACGCCATAAAGGTAGTGCCTCCAAATCTTTAAGGCAAATACTACCGCTACTATCTCAAGATCATGAGTCGGATAGTTCTTTTTATGAATTTTTAGTTGTCTATAGGCATATTCTATCATTTTTCCATGTTGCATCATAACACCTCCGTGGCCAATTCTTGAGGCAGGCCTCACAATAGATCACAAACCCATCGGGACCTTCTGGCAGAGTCAAAACTGGGGTTGTAGTGAGTCGAGTCTTCAACTCATGAAAACTCTTCTAACATACATCAGACCACTGAAACTTCACCTTTTTCTGAGTTAATCTGGTCAAAGGATAGGCAATGGAGGAGAATTCCTGTATGAACTATCTATAGTAATAGGCTAGGCCTAAGAAACTCCTGATGTCTGATGGAAAAGTGGGTCTTAGACAGTCCTTGACTACCGCTATCTTTTGAGGATCTACCTGAATACCTGTAGTGGATACTACATAACCGAAGAATGCTATTGATTTCAGCTACAATTCACACTTGCTGAATTTAGGGAACAACTGGCGGTCCTAGAGAGTCTGCAGAACTATCCTTAGGTGATTTGCATGCTCCTCCTTTGTTCTGGAGTAGACCAGAATATCGTCTATGAAGAAAATAATGAACATGTCCAGATACTACTTGAAAACTCTATTTATAAAGTCCATAAAAGCTAGAAGCATTCATTAGTCTGAAAGACATAACTATGAATTCGTAGTAACTTTACCGATGTCTGAAGGCTATTTTCAAAATGTCACATTCTCAGACCCTGAGTCGATGGTATCCTGATCTAAGGTCTGCTTTGGAAAAACAGCTAGGTCTATAGAGTTGTTCGAACAAGTCATCAATCCTGGGTAGAGGATACATGTTCTTAACTTTGACCTTATTCAATTAATAGTAATCAATACACATTCTTAGCGTACTATTCTTCTTTCGCACGAATAGGACTGGGTCACCCCATTGAGATATGTTAGGTTTTATGAAACCCTTGTCTAAAAGGTCCTTTATCTATTCTTTTAACTCTTTAAGCTCCGTTGGAACCATTTTGTAAGGAGGAAATGAGATAGGCTGGGTATCTGGAAGAAGATCTATGCCAAAGTCTATCTCTCGTTTGGAAGGGACTCCAGGAAGCTCCTCGGGAAACATGTCCAGAACTCATTTACGACTGCAGTTGACTGAAGATTTAGGGATTCAGAACTGGAATGTTTAACCCTAATTAGATGATAGATGTAACGCTTAGAAATCATTTTCTAGCCTTAAGGTAAGAGATAAACTGACCCATAGGCACTGAAGTACTACCGTTCAACTTTAGGATTGGTTCATTAGGAAACTAGAATCTATCGAATATGGTTCTGAAGTCAACTAAGACATAACAAGAATATAACTAGTCCATGGCAAGAATGAGGTCTAAATTGACTATATCTAACTCTACTTGATGAACTGTGGTGACTTTCTGTAACATTGTGACCAGGCAATTTCTATATACCTGACTGGCTCTAACTGACTCACCAACCAGAGTAGAGACTGAAAATGGATCTAAGAGAACTTCTGACTAATATCAAACTGGACCACAATATAAGGAGTCATGAAGGACAGTGTGTCTCCTTTATCCAGTAAAGCATAAACATCTATCTGAAAAAGATGTAACATACCGGTGACTACGATAGGTGAGTTCTCTTGGTCCAGGCGGGAGGATGGGGCATAGAAGATATTCTAATGCTGACTGCCACCTTTACCTGAAGTAGTACACTACTGAGCTGGGCGACTCGTTGGAGCTGTTGATGTAGTGGATTGGGCCTTTCCTCGTCTGATTGATGGGTAGTCCCTCAACCTATGACCCAACTGGCCATAACCAAAGTAACACTCCTATCCTAGAAGGCACTCACTTGAATGGTTCTTACCACACTTAGGACATACCGAGAAAGTACGACTATTGGAGGCATGGCTGTGAGACTGGGAGCCTGATGCTCCACCCTTCCGATCCTTATAGGGCCTAGAAGAGGGAGCACTGGATGAAGAGGGTTCTAGAGGTCTCTGTTACTGCTATTGGAGGCAATTATCACCGCCTGACCTCTGCTGAGAATACTCATACTGACCTATCCTCACTGGCTTACTTTCTCTTTCTATCTCTTTCAATTTCTCCGCCTCTATCTGTTGTGCATGGATTATAATCCTGGAGATGTCTATGTCACTGATGAGCATGCCACTCTTGCACTCCTTAACCACTAAGTGTGAGACCCCATTTACAAATTTGAGCATATGATCCCTCGGCTCAGCCATAATCTCCGGAGCAAACTTTGACAGTTGACTGAACTTTAAGGTGTACTCCTGCACCCTCATGTCGTTCTGTTTCAAATTAACGAACTTTGTAGTCTTTGCTTCCCTTAACACTTGGGGAAAGAACCTATCTAGAAGCAGATTCATGAACTCGTCCCACTTTAGCGGACCTGCACCAACACGTTTCCCCTCTTTCCATTGTCTGTACCATATTTGAGCCACTCATTTCAGCTGATAGGTGTCCAAATCTGCACTTTCCACCAAGGTAACACCCATGATTTAGGTGATTTTCTAAACTTTATCAAGAAAGTCCTATGGGTCCTCATCTACCTTAGACCCATAAAATTCTGGGGGATTCATCCGAGTAAAGTCTCGGACTCTAGCAGTAGCTGTTGGCCCACTCATATTGGCAGGTATGACAACCTTCTGGTTGAGCTAGTTGGTCACTCTTGAGCTAGCATCTGAATAGCAGCCCTGTACTCAGCAGGTGTCACCTGATCATCCTAACGGGCTGCTGGAGCTAGTGAGTGTTCAGGCTATTTGGAATAACTACATGCAAGTGCACGTGGTCAAACAAGTAGTAACGTGGCTCAAGTAAGCCAAGTATCGATCCCACAAGGACTGGACTAAGGTATCAATCTAATCAAGTGTCAATAAACTTTAACTTTAAACTGCAGACAACAGTGTGAAGAAGATTCCGATATTTTGTTTCCTAATTTTATACTAAGTCTAAAACAAATATACAATTTGAGTCTGAACTATAAGTATGAGCATGCTGAGGTTAAAATGAACATGTAGAGAAATAAATTATCGATACAATGTGATTAATCTTTCCTCCGGTTGCTAGTCAAGAATTATTGCCTATGGATTAAAACTCTCGTATTTAACCCAACTTAAGAATCATGAACCTTCCACCTACATCTCTGTGATAAAAAGAAATTCATGTTCTAGCCATACAAAATCGATTCCTTAATTGACTAATACGACTTTCAGGTATATCCTATCCTGAAGGTAAATCAATTCTCAATTTTCCCAAACTAAGAAAAGATCATATCCTATCAATTCACAACTTTCCAATTTCTTTCTCTCTCGAGTGAAATCGGACTTTTTAGATATACATTAACATTGGCCACACATTAATGCAGTAAGAACAAGAATCAATAGAACAACCATGAAAGAAAAGATGAAAAACCAATTGATCAATAATTACATTTCAATACAAATGTTCTTAACCTCAACAAGAAGTGAATTTAGCCACTCATTTGTGGATTAAACATCATCAAATGAGTGTAAATCATACAAATAATTAAAATAAGGAAGAAAGAGATAGAGAAGAACCCTAAGAATTTCGTCCCCTCAACTGCCTGTAACCCACGTTCTTGCTTAACCAAGTCAGCATTCTTAAAAATTAACCTAAGTGTGCTATTTATACTAGTGGGAATTTTTCCCGAAATAACAAGCAACGTGTCACGGAGTGCATCACGGAGCACTGCCTCCGTGACACGCCACCAACGCAGACCTTTACTGGAATCCGGTCGTCCAGGTATTTAAGCCCAATGTGGCACGTTGTGCAACGTGGGGCTAGGCCAACATGCCACGGCCCCAACGCGCACCTTCACTGGAATTTGGATCATCTTCAGCATCCGGGAAGAATGCATCCGCGATGGCAGCGTGACACGGCTCCATCGTGGAGCCCCTTTAATTCATGCTTTCCTTGGCCTTTTCCTTGCTCGCTTCCGAGTCCAATCCCGATTTCTCCCAACATGCATCTTAGCTTCATAAATTATATTTTTCCTGCAAAACAATGCTAATCATGTTGGTTAGTGTAAATTCACATGAGAATGCACAAACATCGATAGATAAACAAGACAAAATGACGCATTTGAGTATCACTTGGGCATATAAATCTGCCCAAGATCACTTACCCCACACTTAAAGCCTTGTTCATGTCTGAACAATAATCTTACACCTCATGCAATTGACACCAAATCATGGCTGCTTTGTCTCGATAATCCGAGCTACGGTTATACCGATTATTTAATATAGAAAATCATCAAGAGAACATGCATAGTCTTATCAATGCAATGACCTTCAACACATTAAGACCTCCTAGACTCAAGAATCGACTCTCAATCTCGGCAAACTCATGCAAATCAGCTGATCAAGAAATCCGACACGAAATTAAATCTCTCGTCAAGCATGTACCCTCACAACACAAGAGAATTTTCCCCTTTTTAATCACATGAATTCAAAGACATTACATGCAGGGGCATATAAACACGATTTCGCTCTCTCTCCCAAAAGAATTCACATGCATCATGTCATGAACCATAGGCTTGCCTCTAGTGTATTACTCCACTAATATAAGGACGCGTGATGTAAGATCACGTAGGACTTAACGGGTTGTAATATAAGCTACGGAACTAGTAAATACTGGGATAACCAATAGTAGCAACTAGCATCCTTAAGCGCTTTTTCAATACATCCCATCAACCTTATGGGCATTGTTTCTTCCTTCATCCTCCCATTCTTGAAGTTTGTCTTTATTTTTGTTCCCATATCTTTAAGCACACTTGACTTAATAACAAAGATTAGTTATACGTCTTCATTATATTTAATTTATAGCAAGTGCACCTTTGACCTTTTCTTTCCTTTCATCACTTTGCTTTTTCTTTTCTTTTCTCAATTCTCACTCCTTGACACTGTGGGAAATTATTTCTCTTGAGCGCTTAAGAGTTTTGGATCAAATTCACGGATAATGAAAAGAAGGGGTTAAGCTCGGTTTACACCTTTTCGACAAAAGAAAAAAATAGGCTAAAGGCTCAATGGGCTAACTAGGATGTGCATTCAAGGTAGGTATGATAATGAGAAAAAAAAACTTTCGGTTAAATCAAAGAAATGCCTACATCCTTTCCTACAATACACATCCTTCATTACGTTTCGTACACACACCAGGCAAGTTCTAGGCAATTCACAATAACATGAAATAATGGAAACCTCACCACACACTCATTGCACATGCTCAACTCAAGACATATTCACAGACTCTCCAATCAGCCAATTACAAGAATTCAAACATTAAGCCTCAATCATACCGCATCGAATTATATGGTCTAGGTATCTCAACATGTATACAAAGTTGCATGCTTTCATATGGATCACCTTTGCATTCTAAATATCATGTACAACACGCAACCTGAATTTCGAACCATAAAGTAATGACATGTTTGGGATACAAACAAACAAAAGAAAAAATTTAAAAAGAGCAAAAGAAATCTACTCCTATCGACTACATTTCCCTTAAGACGGTCGTCATCCGTCCATCATAGGGAACGGTCACTAATTACGACTTTGGTTCAATGGGACTATTCTCGATAAAAGCACCAAAAACAAAAGCCGAGAAACCCAAAAATACAAAAAAAAATAAAAAAATTTCACGAAAAATTTTAAAAATATCGATAATTTCGATAAAACACAAATATTTACACAAACAACTAACAACAACTCCATACAGCACACAACAACTTCACATTAATTATAATATAGACATACACACAAAAATCACAAGGTCACAATTTTTCCAAGCACAACAATATAACAGAGACATTAACAACAACAACAACCAGTACCTAACTACTCCCACCCCACACTTAAGTCGAACACTGTCCCCAGTGTTCACGAAATTCAGCATAGCACAAAAGTGGGTGGTGAAACTCCCTGATCAATCGAAGTATTCCACTTCTTCGTCAGGTGCCGCTGCCTCGTCTCCCATGTCTGAATCGCCCCCGTCATCATCATCTGAATCAATATCTGAGTCTTCATGACGTGCCTCCTCATCAGTGGGGACATCATCATCAGTGGGCTCCACAAAAGCTGGCCCCACTCGGCATAGAGCCGTGGCATTTTCGCCAAAAGGGTAGTCTAGCTCGAGCTGCCACAGCTCATCTTCTGTTGCCGGCCTCCCGCCTATGCACAGCTGGAGCATCTGCATCCCAAACATGCGAGCCATATACTGATCATCTCGATCATGTCGCTCGACTAATGTGAGAACTGGCCCGTGAGTGGTGTCGGGTGCCTTAGTTTTGGTGACGTCTAAGCCCGCCTATCCATCTGCGGGATGTAATCCAGGGCCTCTTCCTCAATATCCAGGCCCCTTAGGAACGTGGTCAGTAACCCACCAAACCCGTACCGGTGCCCTTGATGCAAACGGGCTCTCTTCATGGAGGAGATAATCACCGCCCCAATATTGATCTCCAGCCCTTTCATCAAGGCATAGACCAAGCGCACACGATCCCAGGTGACATCTGTCATATGCACCCCCGGGATCAGGCAGGAACAAACAATTTTAAGCCATATCCTGGCTTCCCTGTTCATCTGTGAGTAGGTCAATGTCTGATAGTAGCCCCTTTCCTTATGCCTGCTCCACCGTGCTGTAGACCGGGTTCCACACAGAGTGCGTTGGATATCCGCATATGGTGGAGTGATGTTCAGCTGCCGGAGTACATGGGCGTCGGTGTCCCGCGCCCCCAAGATGGCATTAAGGCGATGGGGCTCAAAAGTGACTACCTGCCCCCTTATTTTGACAGTGTGACTTCGGAGTGTAGGGTTCCAGTTTGAGTAGAACTCCCGAATCAAGTGGAGATGGCACTCCCTGGTCTCTTCAAAAATGAAGTTTAGCCTGGCTGCATCAATCCTGTGGACAATTCTGGGAAATTCCTGCGCCAACGGTTCCCTTGCAATATGCTCCTCGGGGAAGTATTTGCTTTCCTTATTCTTTGCGTACCATTTCTTCCCTTCTTCTGTCACCCATCGGGTTCTGTATTGACGATGTTGGCCGCGCGGAACCGCTGGTGCTGCTGGGACTGCTGCTCCCAATCTTATTCTTTTCCTTCCAGCACCCGATGTAGATGCGCCCTTTCCTTTATCTTGCCTGCTTGCCATTGTTCCTGTCAAATCAAACAGTCATTCCCAATGTTATTCACATTAAAATTAGCTTCGACTAAGGTTGGGTTAAGCTAGGCCACCCCACACTTAGTCTTTAGCCACAGTCACAACATTACGGCAAGACAATTCTCACTTCCCAATTTACAGCAAGAAACAACAACATGCCTTGTGCATTTAGAGGGTTCGATGGTATAAATTCTATGTACTACTCAGACTTCATACAGCTAATCCACTATTACCATCGATAACATTTCATTACATAGCACTTAGCGAAAATTTCTATCAACAAAATCGATGTACTTCCCCCAATTTCTATGCAATTTCAACAATTTCATTATCCCGAAAATCCATCGCGCCTTTAGCATATTAACGTTAAACACAACGTAATTTACCTCACCCAACATGCACAAACCAACAAGAATTTCACATTTCGACTCAATTTTAACTTCTTCATATTCAAATTCTAACCTTAGCTACAAATTTCACAAGAATTTCGATCACCCATGTATTTATCGAGTTCATATAATCACAACGATACTACAAACATCAATCAATAATAACTTACATGAATTCAAGCTCAATTTGCAATTAGGGCAAGTTTTCCTCACCTGTCATTCTCAAAATCGGAAAAGTTAGTCAAGAAATGAGATGAAGTTACCGAACATACCTTCAATTCGACGATATCTAAGAAAAGTTGAAGAATTTTAGCTCCTAGGTCCGTGTCACGTAGGGGAAGGGGGGATTCTTGGGTGTTTGTCTTGGAGGAGATGAGAAGTGGGAAAAAAATGAGGGAAAAAGGGGTTACAAAGAGGTATTTTCGCGCGGGTCACCCGGCAACTCGGTGTGACCCGATGCGAAATTGCCTTCAACGTGTCATGGAGGGTAACGCGGAGCATGCCCTCCGTGACACGGAGCCATCGCGCCAGTACTCTGGAATTTTTCAAAAATTCCAGGTTACACTTCAACGTGTCACGGAGGGTAACGCGGAGCATGCCCTCCGTGACACGAAGCCATCGCGCAGGCTTTCTGTTTTTCCACTTTTTATTATTTTTCTCACTTCAATTTTTCCTTTGCGATCTTTTGCATTTTTGCCCTCCATTCAACCTGAAATTCATCTCACAACAAGAAAATTTGTTAGAATTCAAAGGTTTCAAACTCAACACGATAATTTTTTTTGTTTTATATATATATATATATATATATATATATTTTCTTTTTATTTTTTTTCTTTTTATTTATTTAGCTAACTACTTCTACTTATCTCTTACAACAAATTCACGGGTTGCCTCCCGTGCAGCGCCTGGTTTACCGTCGTGGCTCGACGTCATTAAGCTCAGTCATCCTCTAGGGTGACGGATGTCTTCTCTCGACTACCGTCCTCACCCATGTCATTCTTACACTTCTCTGGTGGTTTCCCCAATGGCTCCCGTGACTCAACGCTCTGAGAAATATCTGCTCGATCAAGCACGTTAATCACTGAGAGTTCCTCGTACACTGCCGGAAGCTTTGTAGCCTTGTACACCTCAAACACCTCCACCTTATCATGCGCCCACATAGTTAGCTGCCCTGCAGCTACATCAATTAGCACTTTCCCGGTCTCCTAGAAAGGATGTCCCAAAATAAATGGGACTTCCGCGTCTGGCTCAAAATCCAGCACGACGAAGTCTACCGGGAAGATAAGGGAGCCCACTTGCACCAGCACGTCCTCCACAATGCCATCAGGTCTGGCTAAGGAACGATCTGCTAGTTGCAAGATCACGTCCTCCACAATGCCATCAGGTCTGGCTAAGGAACGATCTGCTAGTTGCAAGATCACTGTTGTTGGTCTAGGACTCCCTAGCCCCAACTTCTTGAATACCGATGTCGGCATCAAGTTAATGCTCGCTCCCAAATCACATAATCCGCGAGCTCGAATACTCTTCCCAATTGTAATTTGAATTGTAAAGCTCCCAGGGTCCTTGAGCTTTGTGGGCAACCTATTTTGTATCCGTGAAGTGCACTCCTCCGTAAGCGCCACCGTAGTGTACACAGTCAACCTGCTTTTGTTCACCACGATGTCCTTGATATATTTTCCATACTTCGGCACTCCCTGTAAAACATCAACAAGAGGTAGATTAATGTGTACCTGTTTAACCACCTCTATGAACTTTTTGAAACACGCTTCCTCTTTGTGTTTCTTTAATCTTTGAGGGAACGGGAGGGGGAGGGGTCTTTCTAGTTCAGCTTCCTTCTCCTTCCCCCTATCATCATTGTGTTCCCTCTCATTCTCCACTGCTCCCGACTGCTGTGGTGGTCTTTCTGGTTCCACCTTCTTGAGTTGTAAACCACTCCTTGTTGTCACTGCATTCACTTGCTTGGGGTTGGGGTCAGTGTCACTCGGAAGTCCTCCTCTAGGCCTGGTGTTCTGAGCTCCAGCTAGTTGCCCAAACTGGTACTCCAATGCCTTTGTAGCTAACTGATTGTTCTTTACATCGGCTGCCAATTTCATGTAGTCAGCCTGCAATTAAGCTTGGTTAGCTATCATTGTCTTGAACATCTCTTCAATGTTGGGTGATGGTGGTGGAGGAGGTGCATTATTGCTTTTGTATTGCGATTGATAGTTCTGCTTCCCTCCTTGATTTCTCTGCACCCCCTGACTCGAACTCTGCCCTTGATGGCTGTTGCTACCCCAAGAGAAATTCGGGTGATTCCTCCAATTGGAATTGTAGTTGTTGCCATACTGTAGGTGGTTATTTCTCTGTACATTACCAACAAAGTTCACCGAATCAGGATTTTCTCCACAACACTCAGTTGAGTGTTCATTACTCTCGCACACTTCACACCAAATCTGTTGCACTACATTCACTGGGGCTTGAGACTGGTTCATGCTCATGTTACTGAAGTGGGTGTTGAGTTGATTCTGTAACGCAGCTATCTGTGCAGCAATAGCTGCAAAACCATCCACTTCCAAGAATCCAGCAGCTTCCTTGTTCCTCCTCTTGAAGAGTCCGCATTCCACTCCGGATTCCCCTGCGAAATACGATTTAACAAAGTATACAGCTCCTCATAAGTCTTCTCTAATGCCTGTCCCCCAACTTCTGAGTCTGGCAAGATTTTTGTGTGGGGTTCCAAACCCTTTATGAAAGTATGCACCAGCACATCATTGGATTGGTGATGATGAGGACAATCCCGCAACATAGATTTGAATCTCTCCCAGGCTTGATACAGATTCTCTCCCTCTCTCTGTTTAAAACTTAGAATTGACTTCTAAGTCTTGCTGTTTTACTGGATGGAAAGAACCGTATCAAGAATTTCTTTGCAAGATCATCCCACGTAGTGATGGAATTAGGTGGCTCAGCTTTCAACCACCTCTTAGCTTCTCCCAAAAGTGAAAATGGGAACAATGTAAGCCTGACATAATCTGATGACACTCCAGCGGGGATGTAAGTGTCACTTATCTCCAAAAAATTTTGGAGATGTTGTTGTGGATCCTCATGAGGGAGACCTATGAACTGCCCGCTGGTGTGCAACAATTGCACCATGTTCTGTTTAAGCTCAAACCTCCCTCCCGACTCAGGTTTGCAGATGCTAGATGTGACATTGTTAGCATGTGGGATTGCCACCTCGCGAACTGGCCTAGCTGCCATTTCCTCGGGCACTAACACTGCCCGTACAACTGGTGGATTTTGTTGTTACTCCAGGATTGTTTGTCTGAGCAATTGCAGCTTTTTCTCTAGAGCTTCTCTCCTTTGACGATGGAATTGTCTTTCCGGCTCAAAATATGAGTCCACCAGCTCCTTGTCTCTGGCCAGTGTTCAACAGAAATTAATCTCTGCAAAATACAGGCTAAGACCAAGTTGTCAACACTAAGAGGAAATAGTAAACTAACACTTAGGAAATTGCCAATCCCCGGCAACAGCGCCAAAAACATGTTCAGGCTATTTGGAATAACTACACCCAAGTGCACGTGGTCGAACAAGTAGTAAAGTGGCTCAAGTAAGCTAGGTATCTATCCCACAGGGACTGGACTAAGGTATCAATCTAATCAAGTGTACATAAACTTTAACTCTAAACTGCAGACAACAGTGTGAAGAAGATTTTGATATTTTGTTTCCTAATTTTATACTAAGTCTAAAACAAATATACAATTTGAGTCTGAACTATAAGTATGAGCATGCTGAGGTTAAAAAGAACATGTATAGAAATAAATTATCGATACAATGTGATTAATCTTTCCTCCGGTTGCTAGTCAAGAATTATTGCCTATGGATTAAAACTCTCGTATTTAACCCAACTTAAGAATCATGAACCTTCCACCTACATCTCTGTGATAAAAAGAAATTCATGTTCTATCCATACAAAACCGATTCGTTAATTGACTAATACGACTTTCAGGTATATCTCTATCCTAAAGGTAAATTAATTCTCAATTTTCCCAAACTAAGAAAAGATCATATCCTATCAATTCACAACTTTCCAATTTCTTGCTCTTTCGAGTGAAACCGGACTTTTTAGATATACATTAACATTGGCCACACATTAATGCAGTAAGAACACGAATCAATAGAACAACCATGAAAGAAAAGATGAAAAACCAATTGATCAATAATTACATTTCAATACAAATGTTCTTTGTCACACCCCGCCCTGGGGGGTATGACTGGCACCTGGTGCCCTATTAGGACCTGGACTGCTAGACTACTGAGCCTGAGCACATCTGGTGCCTGGCTGGCTCTAACTCGGATTCAGGGAAACAACGAGCTATATAACGGTTGTAAATACAGCCTCCGGCCGACTAGGCCTATAGCCACCTGTACCTGTACTGACAGCTAACTAGAACATATCAATATAGGGGAGCCTATGTGGGCCGACAAGGCCACCATGCTGTCTAGTTATCTGTAACTCAACAATGATATACTGGATAGCTACGTGACCGGCAAGCTTAAATCAAATCAGTATCTCAGATGTACGGCATGTCTTTGACCATCAGACTGGGTCATTTTGACCATTTCAGTTGTATTTCCATTTACTCAATTTTAGTATTTTAGTTAATCATAGCATGTCATTATAGTCCAGTTATTTATTCTCTGTGTTATGTTTTCTCGTACTTACTTAGTACATTCAAAGTACTGACACATACCTTCTATGTTGTATCGTATTATAATACAACTGCAGGTTCTCAGTCTTAACACCACTAGCATATCTTCTCCAGGAATTATCAGCCACACTAGTGGTGAGACCTCATCTTTTTAGGAAGATGTTTGTTTTTCTTCAGTTATTTTCATATAGTCAAACTTTAGAGTTAGTTGGGGGCTTGTCCTAGAAATTCATCAGATATAGTTGGCTTTCAGACATAGATTCAAACTTTCGGTATTGTTCTCATATGTATAAAATTTTATTACCCAGTTTTTCATAAATTGTTTATATATTTAAGCTTCCGCTAAAGATTACTCAGATTACTAGTTTTATGATAGACCATGGCTTTTCTTGAGGTAACTTGTGACTCCAAGCACCATGTCTCATCCAGGGTATAGACTCAGGACGTGACAAACATGGTATCAAAGCACTAGGTTTAGATTATCCTAAGATGTTTGAAAGACACGTCAAATAGAGTCCTTTTCATGGTTGTGAAGCGCGCCACACTTATGATGGTGAGGCTACAAGATGTTACTAGGAAAACTCCCTTTTATTCATACTCTTTATCTTGCATTGAAGTTTAATTCCAGAAATGTTCTCCTAACTCATGCTCTATTTCATTTCAGTGAAATCATGCCTCCAAGAGGCGGTAACGAAAGAAGGGTCGGCTATGCTAACCGACTTGCCCCACCAGCTTCAGCAGCCCTTCAAGATGACCCAGTGTCCTCCGCAAAGTCCAGAGTAGCAATCCAGCTGCTCGCACAGACAGTAGCGAATCAAATGAACCACCAGGTGGTTCCGTTAACACTAATGGGTCCACAGCAGTTGTCCAAGTTCGGTACTTCACCCGGATAAACCCTCTAATTTTCCATGGATCTAAGGTGGGAGAGGACCCATAGGAGTTCGTGGATGAGATTAGGAAGATCACCTGAATTATGGGTGTTAACTCCTTTGAAAGTGCTAACCTAGTTTCCTACCAGATGAAAGGGGTATCCTAGATCTAGTACGACTAGTGGAAAGAAGGGATACCAGCGCGAGCGGACTCGGTGGAGTGGGAGGAGTTCATTAAAGCCTTCCTAGACAAATTCTTCCCCTGGGAGATTAGGGAAGCTAAGGTGGCATAATTTATAAATTTGAAACGGGGCAATAGGGCGGTGGAAGAGTACGCACTGGAGTTCACACGGTTGTCTAAATATGCTCTGGAGATGGTAGCTGAGCCAAGGGCTTGCATGTTGAAGTTCATTAATGGAGTATCGAACTTGGTCCTCAAGGAGTGCAGGACTGCAATGCTTATCAAAGATATTGACCTCTCCAGCCTCATTGTTCATGCTCAGCAGATTGAGGCAAAAAATTTTGGCGCGGGAGAACAAGCGAGAAAGGATTGGCCAATCAGATTATGGCCACTAGAGGCCTAGCAGTAGTAGCAGTCCACAGTAGCAGTAGTAGCAAAGGACTCCAGCACCAACTTCAGCCAGCGCTCCTACTTTTCGGTCCTGCAAGGATCAGAGGGGTGGAGCATCTGGCTCACCGTCCTAGAGTCACAGCGCCAGCAACTATTATCCAGCTTGCCCTAAGTGTGGCAAGAATCATCCAGGTCAATTCCTCTAGGTCAAAGAGGGTTGCTTTGGGTATGGACAGTTAGGTCATCGACTCAATGAATGCCCGTCAGCAGGACGGAGGAGATCACAATCCACCACTTCAGCAGAACCAGAAAGCCGACCAGTGTAGCAGGCCAACACTTCAGGTACGGATGGCAGCCAACGCCAAAACCGATTTTTTGCTTTGTCCTCTCATCAGGATCAGGAGAGCTCACTTGATGTGTTCACGGGTATGTTACTTCTTTTACATCTAGATGTGTATGCCCTACTAGATCAAGGAGCCACACTATCATTTGTGGCTTCGTATGTAGCTGTCCAGTTTCATATCAGTCCAGAAGTCCTCTCAGAACCATTCTAAGTCTCTACCCTAGTTGGTGAATCAGTTAGAGCTAGCTGCATGTCTAGAAACCGCTTAGTCTCAATCTTGAATAAAGTCATTCCAACCAACCTTGTAGAGTTAGACATGGTTGATTTCGACCTCATTCATGGAATGGATTGGTTACACTCCGGTTATGCCTCAGTCAACTGCAGAACTAAAGTCGTCAGATTTCAGTTCCCTAATGAGCTGGTTTTAGAGTGGATAGGTAGTTGTTCAGCGCTTAAGGGTCAGTTTATGTCCTATCTTAAGGCCAGAAAACTTATCTCTAAAGGGTGTCTTTATCATCTAGTTTGGGTCAAAGATTCCAGCTCTGAAACCCCAACTATCCAATCAGTTCCAATTGTCAGCGAGTTCCATGATGTGTTTCTCGAAGAAATTCTCGGAGTCCCTCCTGAGCGGGAAATAGACTTCAGCATAGACCTTCTTCCAGACACTCAACCCATCTCCATCACTCCTTATAGAATGGCTCCAACTAAGCTTAAGGAGTTGGAGTAGTTAAAAGACCTCATTGATAAAGGCTTCATCAGGCCCAGCATCTCTCCATGGGGTGCTCCAGTATTATTCATGCGAAAGAAAGATGATACCCTCAAAATGTGTGTCTTCACCGTCAGTTGAATAAGGTCACAGTTAAGAACAGACATCCCCTACCAAGGATTAACGACTTGTTCAACCAACTTCAAGGAGAAAGTTGTTTCTCCAAGGTAGATCTTATGTTGGCGTACCATCAGCTAAGGGTCAGAGAATGTGACATATCGAAAATAGCTTTCTGAACTCGGTATGGTTACTACGAATTCATGTTTATGTCTTTTTGACTAACTAATGCCGCCGCAGCTTTCATGGACCTGCTGAATAGGGTTTTCAAGCCATATCTAGACATGTGCGTCATAGTATTCATTGATGATATTCTTGTATACTCCATAAGAGAGGAAGAATAAGTTAACCATCTGAGGATAGTGCTACAGACGCTTAGAGACTGTCAGTTGTTCGCTAAGTTCAGTAAATGTGAATTTTCGTTGAAGTCTGTGACTTTCCTTGGTCATGTGGTCTCGGGTAAGGGTATTCAGGTAGATCCTCAAAAGAGTGCAGTTGTGAAAGACTGGCCAAGACCTACTTCCCCGACCGAAATCAGAAGTTTCTTAGGGATAGGTTATTATTACCGACGTTTTGTGGAAGGTTTTTCCTCTATTGCATCTCCTTTGACTTGGTTGACTCAGAAAAAGGTGAAATTTTAGTGGTCAAATGCATGTTAGGAGAGTTTCCAGGAGTTGAAGACTCGACTCACTACCTATCCAATGTCAACCTTGCTGGAAGGAACAGATGGGTTCTCTAGTGTATTGTGACGCTTCCAGAGTTGGACTTATTGCATTCTGATGTAGTGGGGTAAGGTGATAGCTTACGCCTCCAGATAGCTCAAGGTTCATGAAAAAAACTATTCGACTCCTGACCTTGAGTTGGAAGCAGTGGTATTTGCATTGAAAATATGGAGGCACTACCTTTACAGGGCTCACTGGATGTTTTCACTAATCACAAGAGCCTTCAATATGTGTTCAGTCGGAAAGATTTAAATCTTTGTCAGGAAGATGGTTGGATCTATTGAATGACTACGACATGAGTGTGTTGTACCACCTGGGAAAAGACAATGTGGTGGCTGATACCCTAAGTAGGATGTCTATGGGAAGCGTGGCTCATGTTGAAGAGAGTAGAAAAGAATTGTCAAAGGATATTCATAGGTTAGCTTGGTTGGGAGTGCAGTTGGTTGATACAGCTGAGGGCGGAGTAGTGGTGTAGAGTGGATTAGATTCCTCGTTGGTAGTTGAAGTTAAGTCAAGGAAAGATGAAGATCCCATACTTCTTTAGTTGAAGGAGTCGGTTCTCAGAAAAAAAGTAGAGGCTTTCTCCTAAGGAAGAGATGGTGTGCTCCGTTATCAGGGTAAACTATGCGCACTGGATGTGGGTGATTTGAGACAACAGATACTGGCTAAATCACATAGTTCGAGATATTCTATCCACCTAGGAGCTACTAAGATGTACCGTGATCTATGGGATATTTACTGGTGGAACGACATGAAAAGTGACATAGCAGAATTTCTTGCTAAGTGCCTGAACTGCCAGTAGGTTTAGGTGGAACATCAGAGATTGGGAGGTATGACTCAAGATATCAGCATACCCAAATGAAAGTGGGAAGAAGTGAATATGGACTTTATTACAGGTCTACCTCATACTCGCCGGCAGCATGACTCAATTTGGGTGATAGTAGATCAGATGACCAAGTCAGCACATTTCCTTCCAGTTAAAACTACAGATTTAGCTGAGGATTATGCTAGGATATATATCCGGGAGTTGGTCAGACTACATGTAGTGCCCTTGTCAATTATTACAGATAGAGGTACCTAGTTCACCTTGTATTTCTAGAAGTCGTTTCAGAAGGGACTCGATACCAGGTCAAGCTCAGTACAACTTTTCACCTGCAGACAGATGGAAAAGTTGAGCGGACTATCCAAACCTTAGAAGATATGTTGAGACCATGTGTGATTGATTTCAAAGGCAGTTGGGATGATCACCTACCTCTCATCGAGTTTGCGTACAACAACAGCTACCACTCTAGTATCCAGATGGCCCCGTTTGAGGCATTATATGGTAGAAGATGTAGGTCACCTATAAGGTAGTTTGAGGTTGGTAAAGCTATCCTAATAGGGCCAAACTCAGTTCATGAGGCTATACAAAAGGTGCAACCTATCACGGAGAGGTGAAAACAGCACAAAGGCGTCAGAAATCCTATGCTGGTGTAAGGAAAAGAGAGTTAGAGTTTGTAGTGGATGATTGGGTTTATCTAAAAATTTCACCCATGAAAGGGGTGATGAGGTTTTGGAAGAAAGGAAAACTCAGTTTGAGATATATGGGACCCTACAGAATTTTGAAGCAAATTAGTAGTGTGGCATATGAGTTAGAATTACCTCCAGAGTTAGCATCTGTGCTCCCATTCTTCCATATGTCACTATTGAAGAAGTGCATCAGTGATCCAACTTTAGTTCTGCCACTAGGCAGTGTGGGAATAAAGGATAGTCTCTCTTATGTAGAGGTCCCAGTTCAGATCCTTGACCGTTAGGTTCATAAGTTGAGGAACAAGGAAGTCACTTCAGTGAAAGTTTTATGGAGGAACCAGCTAGTTGAGGGAGCCACATGGGAAGCAGAAGCAAACATGATGGCCAGATACCCTCACTTATTCCCTTCCTGTTGAGTTCCAGCATCAACTACTAAATCCCTCCTCAGTACTCTATTCAGTTTTGTACTCATCAGCTCTAGTCAGATTTTCTATGTGCATTCTAGTTGCATAAGCTTTGTTAGCATGGTTCAGTCAGTTCGGAGTCAGTTACTCCTTCAAAAACCAACTCATAGTCTTAGTCTGAGAATTACAGCTCTTTTGCCTAGTTTTCCAGCAGTTTTAGCCTTCATTCGAGGATGAATGATCCCAAGGGGGAGAATTGTAACATCCCGAAACTTTCCTAGATCAAACTCAGACCTTGCAAGAAAATCCAGAAGAAACCAGAAAAAAATGTCTCAGAACAACTAAGACAACAAGTTGTGATCAGCTCCAATGACTCATTGTGTCAGTCGTGGTCAGCCATGTTTGGTCCTTCGGGAACCAACTGGATAAGGAATGACCCGTTTTGAGAAAAAATGAGTCGACCTGTCACTCATTGGTCCCCAACTAATAAACCCCTTTTCCAGGACCCCACAACTCAACAAACGAGTCATCGCTTGATACAACGACTCATAGTGTGAGTCATTGGTTGAGAGCCCCAAAAACTCCTTTCAGTGATGGCGAATGGAAACAACGACCCATTGTATCCACAACGACTCATTATGACTACCCACAGGGTCAAGTTCAGTAATACTTAGACTTGTTCTAGTGAAGGTAACGACTGGACACAACGATCCGTTGGATCCTCCAACGAGTCATCGTGTTGCTCGTCATCAAGCCACCTAGTTTTCTCGTCCAATGACTATGGGAGGAACCAATAACCTGTTGGTTCATCCAATGAGTTGTGGTATCTCCCGTTTCCAATTCCAGTGAACCCAGAACCCTAGCAGTAGGACCAACAACTGGTCCCAATGAGTCGTGGTCTCAACCAACGACTCGTTGAGTGACCCGTTGGTCCCCTGTCATGCAGTTTTCCATATTTTGTTCCAGGGATATTCTTATAATTTCCCACCTATTTAGTCCCTAAACTATGTTGTTTTAATATTTTTTTCTCAAAGAATTTAGAGGGGTTAAACGGTTCTCCTCCCTCATTCACCACTTAGACTTTCAAAATAACGTTCGTAGAACCCATGTGATTCCTCTCAAGCAAGAACTAGGGCGCTTTGTCAGTTGCATAAATTCAAGCTTTTTCTCAAGGGATTTCTTATTCTGGTATGTGGGAATTCAACAAGGGAATTTTTCTTCCCTTGTGCCCCCAAAATCTTTCTCTATTTCTTCTATCAGTTAAAGCCCTGTGAGTTCGAAATGTAGAAAGTTTTCAAAAAAAATTCCTTTAAGATTTAAAGTGGAATATTATTCATGATATTAACTTCTTATTATTTCCTATTTCTAGAAACTAGTATATTGTGGAATGATTTAGCCCTAACTTCTTAGTTTAGTAAAATTAGAATCTTGTGAGTTGGACTAGCTTTCCTTGTAGCTTGATTCTATCAGTTTTGGAATTCCTATATTGTTAGTATAAGTTGAAATCTCAGTCAGATGTATGTTAGTTCAGTCTCAGTAAGATTATCAGCATACTCGGTATTGTCCAGAAATGTCAGCTAATTAGTTTGACTACAGTCTCTTCTCTAGGATTCAGTGGTACCTCCCAGTTATTAGTATTAGACTCAGATATCAAATTTTAGTAATTTTTTAGACGGTTATGTCACTTATAGATAAGAAGCTCTGACCAGTCTTAGAACCTTCAGCTTCAGATTTCAGTTTGTTCCTTACACGATTATGATGCTTACAGATAAGCAGCTCTGGCTAGTCTTAGAATACAATTTACAGAATCCTGTCCGATAAGACTCTCAAGGTACTCTTAGATAGGTATTCCTAACTTAGTCTTGGGCCCCAGTTTTGAGCTATCATCTTGGTAGTCAGTCTAGTACTATCCAGTGGGAGTAGGACTTAGCACCGAGAGAACCGGGGTTCCAGCGCGCCTAGGTTCTCAGAACTACGCTGCAACCATAGGTTATTTTTATTGGCCTTATGGCCCTAGACTTGTGATCAACCAGTTCATGCCTTTATACCCTTGAAAGGTATATTGGGTCCTACCTATGGGGTGTATATATCGGTCTCCACATCTTGCTCACGTGGTTATATGTCGGTTATAGACTCTCTCACTAGGCGATACAATCTTTGTTAACTCAACTCAGAAAAGTTGCAGATTACTCAGTTTAGATCAGTCCAGTACAGTAGTTCAAATTAGTATCTCAGATTTAGGGCATGTTGTTGACCATCAGACTGGATCATTTTGACCATTTCAGTTATATTTCTGTTTACTCAGTTTCAGTTTTTAGTTGGTCATAGCATATCGTTACAGTTTAGTTATTTATTCTAGGTGTTACGTTTTCTCCTACTTACTCAGTACATTCAAAGTACTGATGATACATTCTATGTTGTACCGTATTACGATACAACTACAGGTTCTCAGTCTCAGCACCGTTAGCAGATCTTCTCTAAGAGTTATCAGCCGCACCAGTGGTGAGTCCTCATCTTTCAAGGACGATGTTTATTTTTCTTTAGTTATTTTCATACAGTTAGACTTTAGAGTTAGCTTGGGACTTGTCCAACAACTCATCAGATATAGTTGTCTTTCAGACATCGATTCAGACTTTCGGTATTGTTTTCATATGTATAAACTTTTATTACCCAATTTTCCTTAAATGGTTTATTTGTTTAAGCTTCCGCTAAAGATTAATTAGATTACCAGTGTAATGACGGACCATGGATTGGCGCGGGGTTACTTGTGACTCCAAGTACCTTGTCTAATCCGAGATATAGACTCGGGTCATGATAGTATAATAAAGCAGTGATCAAAGATTGAGTTTTTTTTAATTCAGAGAAGAGCATGTATCAGCATAAATTTTTTCCTGAAGCCAGTGACTATTTTATAGTTATAAAATCAGTACTAGAATTGAAATATTAGAAGAAAATTATCTTTGCCAAACTTATTTTGCAAATTTAAAATTTATAAAAGTACAACAAATAAATGTAGAGAAGGAACTACGAGATTGGTAAAAATCTTTACCTATTCTGTGACATCTTGAACTTGGACCAATTCTTCAAATATATTTGGTACAATTTCCCTCTCGAGATATTAAAATGGAAAGAGTCAGTGGAGATTTGATTTTCTGATAATTAGGGAAAGGATTATATTATGAAATTTGGTAAGAATCGGGTAGAGAAATTAATAAAAGAAAGTAAAAAAAATAGAAAAAGGAAAAAACTAAGTAAAGAAATTTAAAAAAAATGGGTGAGAATGAAGTTGACAGAGATAGCATTAGGAAAGGAAATACAAGATTGTGATTCGATGTAAGCTGGTGGGTAAGGGATTTGGGTGTGAAAGAATTGGATTGAATTAATTGGGTATAAAATATGGCTAGAATGGCTTAAATAGTATAGACTTGGCCTAAATTGGGTAGAAAAAAGCTAGATTTTAAATAAATTGAGGAGACATTGAATTAGATGCTATGTAATTAATAAAAAAAAATTATCATATATATAACTTAGCAAATAGGTAAATAATAGCGTAATTCACGATAAAACTATATAAATGCAATTAATTATAACTAATTTATAAGAATTATTTTGAAATAAAAGTTTGCTTAGTTAAAGATATATATATATATATATATATATATATATATATATATATATATATATATATATATATATATATATATATATATATATATATATATATATATATATATATATATATATTACACACAATATGATAAATGTGAATATTAATTCGTAATTTTAGTAAATGCATAATCAATAAAATTAAAAACTTGAAATTATTGCAATAAATATTTTTAAAAATATAACTCAAAAGGTGTATAAACAATAAACAAATATGCAAAAGCTAATTATGTATGACTAAAATATTATTCACTGAACTAAATAATTATGTTAAAAGAGTAATTTTAAAATATGCATATACATTAATACGCAACTTAGACGAGGCATAGGGAGGTCAGAATTGGGTGTCAACAACTTTCCCTTGTTTTCTCGGGAATGAAGGATGAATTGTCGAGTAAGGAACTTTGACTTAGTAGCCGATTTTGTTCGATTTAAAGAAAGATTTTGGTGGGGTGGGATGAAAGAAAATTTAATTATGAAGATATTGCAGCCGAGACTTTAATTTTAAGTCTCCTAGATATCTCGGGTTTCACGAGAATCAAGCCGTGTGTAGTTCTAGATTTTAGGAATGGACGAGGTTCCTAAAGCAAACTGATAATATAGGATTTGAATAAGGAAAGAAAAGAGTATGAAATGATGAGAATAGAGAGATGAAACAGATAGATGAAATTGTTATTTCGTATCAAAATGCGGTAATATTAGAATGAGTACTAATCTGAAAGATAAAATATTTAAAATCGAGATGAAAAAGAAAATCGCATTCTAAGTGCGGTGAAAAATGATAGAGCTTGAAAGTAAATAAATAAATAAACAATGACAGGCAGAGAGAATTAACAATAATGTTTAAAATTTGAAAAAATAAAGTGTATCTATGATAATTGGTAGGGTAGTGCTTAACCCAAACAACATCCCGAAAAATAGTAGGGCAACACTTTTCCCTTTAAAATTTAAAGAGTAGTGCTTAACCCGCCCAGGATTCAAAAAGAATGGTGAAAGTAGCACAGTAATAGTAGCTCCAAAGTAGCAAAATAGTGTCTTGAAGAAACACGATAATAGCTCGAAAGTAGCTTGAAAGCTTGAAAGTAGCATAAGAGCGGCAAAATAGCATAGAAACTTGAAAGTAAAATGATAGTAACTTGATTCAACATCACGAAAATAACTTGAAATAACACAATAACAGCCTGCAAACTCTAAAATACTGGATAAAAGTGATTAGTCAATAAGAATAAAATAATATTTTACAAAAATAATGATTAGCTTGAATAAATTTTGAGAGGGTAGTGCTTAACCTGATCAACATTTAGAAGACAGTGCTTAGCCTTAAAATTTGGAGGGTAGTATTAACCCATAGGACAGTGCTTAGCCCTTAAAAATTGAGGGTAATGCTTAACCCATAAGACAGTGTTTAACCCTTAAAATTAAGGGTACTGTTTAACCTATAGGAAAATGCTTAGCCCGTAGGACAGTGCTTAGCCCTTAAAATTTACGGTAGTGTTCAACCCATAGGGCAGTGCTTAGACCTTAAAATATTGGGTAGTGCTTAATCCATAGGACAGTGCTTAGCCCTTTTAAAAATTTAGGGTTGTGCTTAACCCATAGGACCATGCTTAGACCCTAAAAAATTGAAGCGTAATGCTTAACACATGGGGCAGTGCTTAGCCCTTGAATTTTAGGGTATGCTTAACCTATCGAACAATGCTTAGCCCTTAAAGTTAGAGGGTAGTGGTTAATCCATTTAAAAAATAATAGGGCAATGCTTAGCTCTTAAAAATTGGAGGGTAGTGCTTAACCCATTGAGAAATCAAAATAGTATGTAGTTTTAAATAAAATAGTGTTCAACATTGAGTAACTTACTAAAAGGGTAGTGCTTAATCTTGTTCATGATTCACAAGGCATTTACGAGCTTCAAGTAGTTTACTTTTACTGTTAATAACGGATACCTTCTTAAATGATTGCAAATGTGTACATGTCGCTCCTGTGCTAAAAAAATTATAAGTTAATAGGGGGAAGGTTGATTTGTGCCTTTGTCTTGTCTGTTGCTATCCCAATCTCATGAACTTTAAAATGTGATCAGACTAGATGTCACGTCTTTCCATAGACGTCCTTTTGGAGAATCTATCTCTTTTCTTTGACTTAATCCTGATGAAATTTTGAGATCCTTCTCAAAATTTCTGCCCCGGTGTATAACATGTCGCAGACTTTGTTGCAAATGACATGACATTGTGAATTTTTGAGGTCCTCTCAGAAGATCTACTCCAGTTATTGACTTAGAAAATTCTTGTACTTCTTTGCAAAAAGGAATTTTTGAGGCCGTCTCAAAAATTCTTCCCTAGTTCTGTAGGAGAGCTTGATCTATGGAATTTTTGAGATCCTCTCAAAAATTCTGCCCCAGTCTCAAATTTGACAAAAGGAAAAAAATTATTTTATTAAGATATAGATTTTATTTGGATGAATTTGATTGGATTAATTTGCTTGAGGTCTCGGGGGCTTGTGAGATTGTCGATTTGGTAAATTTTGATAAACTGGTGGCCTTTGAAATGTAGGTGGAGGGAACTGAAAGTGCGTAGATTGTGCATTTTGAACAACATAAATAGCAGAGTTGTAGAACGGCATTGGGTGATTGTATGTTGGTGCGAGAGATAAAGGCACTTGATATTGGAGAGGAGGTGTTTGGTATTGGAGTGGAGGTGTTTGGTAACTCCAAGGAATTCCTGGCCCTTCTGTAGGCGATATGGCATTCACCTCTTTCAAGTTCTTCTTCTCAGTGGTCCTACAAGACTGCAAAGTCTTGCTAGCTTCTTGCAAAGCTCTCTAATCGATAATACTACCATTCTTGATATCATCTTCAAGTCTAATTTGATGATTTTGGCGAAACTCTTCTCACTAACCAACATCCACCTATCATATACTTGCGGGTCTAGTGTCACGCCCCGCCTTGGGAGGCATGACTGGCACCTGGTGCCCTACTGAGACCTGGACTACTGGACTACTGAGCCTAAGAACTTATGGTGCCAGGCTGGCTCTAACTCTGGATTCATGGAACCAACGGGCTATATAGTGGTTGTAAATACAGTCTCCGACTGACTAGGCCTATAGCCTCCTGTAAGAAAAAAACAACTGACTAGAACCACAGTAGTATGAAGGAACCTATGCGGGCCGACAAGGCTGCCATGCTGACGAGTTTCACTGAAACGCTGAATCGAATGCTAAACTACTTTGTGACCGGTAAGGTCACCAACTATTAACTGAATAAGGCCCCACACGGCCATCATAAACAAACTAAAACATCGACACGGCCTCACACGACTGATACCACTAACCATAGGGAATAAACAATCTGCAAGCCTCTAAGAATACTGATAAGATGGTCAGGACAGGGCCCCGACCTACTCGTACTGTACAACAAAAGAAAAGGAATAAACCTCTAGCTGTCAATCTCCAAATGACAGGAGTTGATGACCCTGTGTGCTGGCTCAAATTATGAGGGATCGGCTCCTCGTCTATGAGTACCTGTAGGCAAGTAATGCAGCGCCCCCAAGCAGGCGTCAGTACCACTGGTACCGAGTATGCAAAGAAATAACTAAACATGACTGAAAATAGACAGTAACACTAATAGTTACTGAATAACAGAAGATGGCTAAGACTGTTTGGGATGGTAGAATCTAAACTAAGCTTAACTGTACTGGAGAGAAGGTGAGAATCATACCTGTCAATGCAGCGTCCTGCTATCTATCAATTTAATAAATAACACATATAGCATACAAGAACCTATACCATCCCCCAAAAGCCTGAAGGTACCAATCAACATGCAATATATATACCCCTACCCGGGTCGCCATCCAAAAATAACAACTCACTCCACTCATCTAGTAACTATGAGCATCCGCCGGCCCCCTGGGTATGCAACTTGGTCTCTCTGGGCCCCTGACTATAGCTGTATCTGAGTTAGGAGGACTCTTGTAAACTGTAATCTGTGATATGTGATCTGGGCGCAAGCGCTCGACAGGGGTTTGCTATAATGTTGATCAGCCTGCTATGGGGAATGTTGTATCCCATCTTCGTCCTCTGGCGGACGGCATACCACTCCTTGGAGTGAAGTATCCTCACCCTCTGGCGGGCGAGTCGACACAGCTATTAACCCTGGGCGGCAATGAAGCTCTAAGGGTGCCCACATAAAATAATCAGGTCTCTACAAGCAACAACAATCACATATAACATGTATAATAAATATGATAATACTGTCCATGATCTGATATTCTATTCTGAATCTCTTGCTGAATTAAACTGAATTTGATACTGAGTTATACTAAGTCTGGAATAATATCTCGCTGTCTGATAATAATTTACTAACTTTTATTCTGCATATGGTATAATGACTCAGACATTCTTACTGAATTCACACTGGGCATAATACTCGGCTTCTGAAACTTTCTTCTGGAACTTATTCTATTTACTAGAATTACTTTCTTGCCGAAGAAACTGGCTTTACATACCTCAATTGCCGACTTCTTTACTAACTGGCGTAACTCGGCCAATATCCAACTATTTCTTCCAACTGCATTTATATTCATAGAAAATAAAACTAAAGTCATCAATATTCTGGAAGAAAACACTACTTTGAATATATATACTGCCCAAACTTTGACTTATCGAAAAATAACCGAAAACTCGCTATTTCTCGGAAGTCCAGAAGGAAGAAATACTCACTTTAGGGCTAGGAGTATATTGACACTTATTTGGAGCAGTTCCACTTACCTTAGCTCGGTAGGACGATGATTCGCCGGCCGAATTTCACGAAACTAACTCCGTAGGAATGCTCCCTACAGCTTTATACTTCGCTACCCGAAGTTAATTTAATTTTGGACTGCATTTGAAGGCGTAATTGGACGAATATTTGTATGGAATCCTCATCTTCCTCTGTTTTTACTCGCTTACTGGAAATTAAAAGATGGGAAATGATTTAAAACAAAGTGGGAAGGCTTTATATACTATATACTTGGGGCCTTTAAGTCGCATTTGTCGAATGCAATTTATAAGTCGCATTTGCCTTGCGACACTCCGACTTGGCGCTTGTCCAGTCTCTCCTCCGGCCCTTTTTCTAGCACGTATGGCATTCTAAAACTCTTAACCAATATGTGAATAGGCCATCTAAATGTCAAGAATTTACGGGGTGTAACATCCTCCGCCCCCCCCCCCCCCCTTAAGAACATTCTTCCTCGAATGTAAACTCCTGCTCACAGGAATCTAAACTTACTCGACTTATTCTCGAAATATTTTGGCAGAGTTTCACCTGTAATATGGACTACCTCAAAAATCCTGAAATGCAGAAAGTCCAATACAGGTATTCCACACAATACTATAGTATTCATCATGCAATAGACTAGAGTCAACTATATTATTTATACACATAAATATAAGGCAACTCATAAAACAACAATACTAACGTACCTCTGGCTGATTAAGTCTGAAATAACTGAGGATATGTGACTTTCATATCTTCCTTTGCTTCCTAAGTGATTTCCTCTCGGTTCCTGTTACGCCATAATACCTTGACAGAAGCAACATCTTTAGTTCTTAATCTGCGAATCTGCCGGTCTAGTATGGCTACTGGAACCTCTTCATAAGCCAGCTCCTCCGTAACCTGGACATCCTGAACTGGGACAAATCTGGAGGGGTCTCCTATATACTTCCTCAACATGGACACGTGGAAAACTGGGTGAACAGACTCTAATTCTAGAGGTAAGTTCAAATCGTATGCCACTTGACCTATTCTTCGACAAATCTGATAAGGCCCAACAAATCTCGGGCTGAGCTTGCCTTTCTTGCCAAATCTCATCACCCCTTTCATTGGAGAGACTTTCAAGAATACCCAGTCATTCATATTAAATTCCAAGTTCTGCGCCACACGTCAGCATACGATTTCTGGCGCCTCTGAGCACTCAGTAGGCATTCTCTGATAAGCTTTACCTTTTCGTCTGACTGATGAATAATATCCGGCCCAATCAGCGTTGACTCTCTTACTTCAAACCAGCTAACTGGCGATCTACATTTTCGCCCATACAATGCCTCATAAGGTGCCATCTGGATAGGTGAATGGTAACTGTTATTATAGGCAAACTCAATAAGTGGTAAGTGCTCATCCCAGCTACCTCCAAATTCCAACACACATGCTCGCAACATATCCTCGAGCGTTTGAATAGTGCTTTCTGCCTGCCCATCTATCTGAGGATGAAAATCTGTGCTCAGATTAATCTGTGTTTCCAAGCCTCTCTAAAATGATTACCAAAATTTGGCGGTAAATTATGCCCCTCTGTCAGAGATAATGGACACTGGAACACCGTGTAGTCTGACTATTTCTCTAATATATGACTCAATATAATCTTCGGCAGAGAAAGTAGCCCGTACTGGCAGAAAATGTGCTAATTTTTTCAGTATGTCAACAATTACCCAAATCGAGTCATTTCTATGTCTGGTACCGGGTAATCCTGCTACAAAATCCATATTTACTACTTCCCACTTCCAAAGAGGCATAGCTATGTCTTGAGTCAATCAGCCTGGTTTCTGGTGTTCAGCTTTTACTTGCTGGCAGTTAGGACACTGGGCTACGAATTCTGTTATTTCCCTCTTCATACTTGGCCACCAGTAGATTTCTTTGATATCGTGGTACATTTTTGTCGTGCCTGGATGGAGAGAATAGCGGGCGTAATGTACCTCGCCCATAGTCTACTGGCGAAGCCCTGCATCATCTGGAACACAAAGGCGGCCTTTACATCGCAACACTTCATCCTCAGTTACCTGAAAATTCGGCACTTTTCCTTGCTGAACTCTGTCTTTAAGCTGACCCAGGTCAGGATCCTCATACTGTCATTCCTTTACCTCCACAACTAATGACGACACTGCGGTGTTCTAAATTACCGCTCTGTTGTCCTCTGTTTCTGCTACCCGAACGGCTAAACTGGCTAACTGGTGTATTTCTCGGCCCAATTCCCGCTGCTCGGGCTGCAAGGACGCCAAACTGCCCATAGACTTACGGCTAAGGGCATCTGCTACTACGTTGGCTCTTCCTGGGTGATACAAAATATTTACATCATAATCTTTCAACAACTCCAACCAGCGACGCTGCCACAAATTGAACTCTCTCTGGGTGAAGATATATTGTAGGCTTTTATGATCAGTAAAAATATCCACATGGACGCCATACAAGTAATGTCTCCATATCTTTAGGGTGCGGATCACTGTGGCTAGTTCCAGGTCATGGGTAGGATAATTCTTTTCATGTTTCCTCAGCTGTCTGGAAGCATAAGCAATTACTTTACCATGCTGCATCAACACACATCCTAACCCAATACCCGAAGTGTCACAATAAACTGCATAACCCTCTGTACCTTTTGGCAATGCTAACACTGGGGTGGAGGTCAACTATCGTTCAATTCCTGGAAACTCTACTCACATGCCTCCGTCCACTGAAACTTTACTTCTTTTTGTGTCAGCTTAGTCAGAGGTGCCGTTATGGTGGAGAATCCCTCAATAAATCTTCTGTAGTACCCTGCTAATCCCAGAAAACTGCGTACTTCGTTCGGAGTGGTAGGTTTGGGCTATGTTTTTACTGCTTCTATTTTTTGTGTGTCTACTTGTATACCAGCATCTGACACGATATGCCCCAAGAAGGCTATTGAGTTCAGCCAAAATTCACATTTAGAGAACTTGGCATACAGCTGATGGTCCCTGAGAATCTGGAGCATTGTCCGCAAATGATCCTGGTGGTCTGCCTCTGAGCGAGAATACACCAGAATATCATCAATAAACACTATCATGAACAGGTCCAGCTATGGTCTGAAGATGTTGTTCATCAGGTCCATGAATACTGCGGGAGCATTCATCGGCCCAAAGGACATGACTAGGAATTCAAAATGGTCGTATCTGGTCCTAAAGGCAGTCTTCAGAAGGTCCCTTTCATGAACTCGAACCTGATGATATCTGGATCGTAATTCAATCTTGGAGAAATATCTGCCCCCCTAAACTGATCAAACAAATCATCTATTCTGGGAAGCGGATACTTATTCTTGACTATAACCTTGTTCAACTGCCGATAGTCTATACACATGCAGAGGGAGCCGTACTTCTTTAACAAACAGAACCGGCACACCCCAAGTTGAAGTACTCGGCCTAATAAAACCCTTATCTAATAGATCCTTCAGCTGCTCCTTTACTTCTCTGAGTTCAGCAGGAGCCATACGATACGAAGGGATCGATATGGTCTGAGTTCCTGGTAGCAAATCAATTGCAAAGTCTATTTCTCTTTCTGGGGGAATACCAGGTAGCTCATCTGGGAATACGTCGGGGAATTCATCAACCACTAGAACATACTAGAGAGTCGGAGACTCTTACCACACATCCTGGACTCTGACTATATGGCAAATGCATCCCTTAGCTATCAACTTCCTTGCCTGAAGGTAGGAAATAGACCTACCTTTTGGCGTAGCTGTACTGCCCTTCCACTCTCGTACTGCCTCCCTTGGAAAGTGGAATCGGACCATCTTGGTCCAGCATTCTACATTGGCATAGCACGGCACTAACCAATCTATACCCATAATGGCACCGAAATCAATCATCTTTAATTCCACTAGATCTACTGTGGTTTGACGATCAGCAACCTCTACTGTACACCCTCGATAAACCCTTCTAGCTATGATGGAGTCACCGACGGGTGTAGATACTGAAAAGGGTTGCTGAAGCAACTCTGGTATAATACTGAACTTTTGAGCCACAAATGGGGTAACGTAGGACAAGGTAGATCCTGGATCAATCAATACATAAGCAGGGTGAGAGCAAATAGTCATCATACCTGTTACCACATCTGGAGACGCCTTTAAGTCCTGCCTCCCTGATAATGCATAGGTACGGCTTGGGCCCGTACCTGAACTCGAGGCCCCTAATCTGCCTCAGCCCCTGCCTGCTGGGATTGAGGGCCTACGCCCTGCCGAGGCTGCTGGAGCTCACGGCCCTGCTGACTCCCTTTCCTGTCTATCTCGATTACCCTGACCCCTGGCTAGACAGTCTCTCATCACATGACCCTCCTGCCCACATATATAACACCCTGTGGAGCCATATCTGCAAGCTCCAGTGTAGGGTCGGCTGCAAATAGGGCAAGGTGGGGGTGTATAACTGCTCTACTCTGCCTTCCTCTGCTGGGGTGATTCTACTGTTTGAGAACTCCCACCGGACTCTGTCTTTCCCTGGCGACCAAATATACCCCTCTGTTGTTGTGATGGAGGCGGGGGTCTAGGTGGCCTATCTGATAACCGTGGCCTAGGCCCTCTCCAAATCTCCCCCTGTATCTCATCTGATCTATCCCTGCAGCACCGTTCCTAATTTATTCGTCTGCTATCCTGTTACCGCTGTCTAAGGCCCTCAATAGTCTAGGCAAAGGCCTGCACCCGAGCAATATCCATATCTTCCCGCAGCATAGCTGTCATGCATGCCTCAATATATTCTGGGTTCAGACCCATAATAAACCGGTGGACTCTAGATGGCATGGTGTCCATAAAGGCTAGAGCATAGCGGGCCAGGGAATCAAACTGTAGGGCGTATTCCCGTACACTCCTCGCCCCCTGCTCCAAGTGTAAAAACTGGTCCATCCGGGCCTGTCGGATTTCCCATGGTAGATAACGGTCCAGGAAGGCCTCTGAAAAGCTGGACCAGGTCGGAGGGGCAACATCTCTCCCTCGAGACCTTTCCCAACTCTCATACCACAACACCGCAATATCCCGCAGCCTGAATACCACTAACTCAACCGACTCTTTAGATGTCACATGCATGTCTCGGAAGATTCTCTGCATCTGATTCAGGAAGTCTTGGGGGTCCTCTGCCTGATCCAACCCTGTGAACTGTGGGGGACCTAGTGCCAAGAATTCTCTAACCCTCGAACTGCCAGGCCCACCTGATGACTCTACTGTTACGGGTGGCACCTTCTAGCACTGAGTACCCGTCATTCGTGCCAACATAACTATTGCACTTCAAATTTCCTCGTCAGATAGTGTGGGTACAGGAACTATCGGAGGCGGTGTCGTCCCAAGTGGCTCCTAGTGGGGTGGGGACTGCTAAGAAGTTTGAGATGATGCCTCTGCATAGCACTCAGATCGGGCTGATTCTAAATGAGGCTGAGGCATCCTGCTGGTGCCTTCTCCTGCTACGGTATCCAATCTCCTACCTGTGACAGGATGTCACTGGTTTGCCATTTTATCTGTAAACAAAGAGTATGATAAGCTTTAGGGACTCAACCCTATATTGTACTGCTCTATAGCACGACTGAATATGAAGAAAAAGTAACCATCCTGTCATGCCTTCCAGCCTCCTGCCTATGGTATATGGTGCACAACACATCCATAGACAAGACTCTAGTTAGCACGGCTTGCAGACTCCCTGGGATACGACCTGCTCTGATACCAAGTTTGTCACGCCCCGCCTTGGGAGGCATGAGTAGCACCTGGTGCCCTACTGAGACCTGGACTGCTGGACTACTGAGGCTAAGAACTTATGGTGCCAGGCTAGCTCTAACTCTGGATTCATGGAACCAACGGGCTATATAATGGCTGTAAATACAGTCTCCGGTGGACTAGGCCTATAGCCTCCTATAAGAAAACAACAGTTGACTAGAACCAAAGTAGTATAAAGGAACCTATGCGGGCCGACAAGGCCGCCATGCTGACTAGTTTCACTAAAACGCTGAATCGAATGCTAAACTACTCTGTGACTGGTAAGGTCACCAACTATTAACTAAATAAGGCCCTAACATAGCCATCATAAATAAACTAAAACATAGACAGGGCCTCACACGACCGGTACCACTAACCACAAGGAATATACAATCTGCATGCCTCTAAGAATACTGATAAGATGGTCGGGACAGGGCCCCAACCTACCCGTACTGTACAACAAAAGAAAAGGAATAAACCTCTAGCTGTCAAGCTCGGGATGATAGGAGCTGATGACCTTGTGTGCTGGCTGGAATTACGAGGAATCAGCTCCTCATCTATGAGTACCTGCAGGCAAGTAATGCAGCGCCCCCAAACGGGCGTCAGTACCACTGGTACCGAGTATGCAAAGCAATAACTAAAAATGACTGAAAATAGACAGTAACACTAAAATAGTTACTGAACAACAGGAGATGGCTAAGACTGTCTGGGATGGAAGAATCTAAACTAAGCTTAACTGTACTGGAGAGAAGGTGAGAATCATACTTGTCAATGCGGTGTCCTGCTATCTATCAATTTAATAAATAACACATATAGCATACAAGAACCTATACCAGCCTCCATAAGCCGGAAGGTACCAATCAACATGCAATATATATACCCTACCCATGTCGCCATCCAAAAATAACAATTCACTCCACTCATCTAGTAACTAGGAGCATCCCGCCAGCCCCCTGGGTATGCAACTTGGGCTCTCTGGGCCCCTCACTAAGCTGTATCTGAGTCTGGAGGACTCCTATAAACTGTAATCTTATATCTGTGATCTGTGATCTGTAATATGTGCCCTGGGCGCAAGTGCTCGACAGGGGTATGCTATAGTGCTGATCAGCCTGCTATGGGGAATGCTGCATCCCATCTTTGTCCTCTGGCGGACGGCATATCACTCCTTGGCATGACGTATCCTCACCCTCTAGCGGGCGAGTCGACACAACTATTAACCCTGGGGCGGCAAGAAAGCTCTAAGGGTGCCCACATAAAACAATTAGGTCTCTACAAGCAACAACAATCACATATAACATGTATAATAAATCTGATAATATTGTCCATAATCTAATATTCTATTCTGAATGTCTTGCTGAATTAAATCGAATCTGATACTGAGTTATACTATGTCTGGAATAATATCTAGCTGTCTGATACTAGTTTACTGACTTTTATTCTGCATATGGTATAATGACTCAGACATGCTTACTGAATTCACACTGGGCATAATACTCAGCTTCTGAAACTTTCTTCTGGAATTTATTCCATTTTACTATACTAGAATTACTATCTTGTCAAAGAAACTAGCTTTACATACCTCAGTTGCCGACTTCTTGACTAATTGGCGTAACTTGGCCAATATCCAGCTATTTCTTCCAACTGCATTTATATTCATAGAAAATAAAACTAAAGTCATCAATATTCTAGAAGAAAACACTACCTTGAATATATATACAACCCAAACTTTGACTTATCGAAAAATAACCGAAAACTCGTTATTTCTCGGAAGTCTAGAAGGGAGAAATACTCACTTTAGGGCTAGGAGTATACTGACACTAATTTGGAGCAATTCCACTTACCTTAGCTCAGTAGGACGATGATTCGCCGGCCGAATTTCACGAAACTAACTCCGTAGGAATGCTCCCTGTAGCTTTATACTTCGCTACCCGAAGTTAATTTGAGTTTGGACTACATTTGACGCTGTAATCGGACAAATATTTGTATGGAATCCTCGTCTTCCTCTGTTTCTGGTCGCTTACTGGAAATTAAAAGATGGGAAATGATTTAAAACAAATTGGGAAGGCTTTATATACTTGGGGCCTTTAAGTCGCATTTGTCGAATGCGATTTATAAGTCGCATTTGCCTTGCGACACTCCGACTTGGCGCTTGTCCAATCTCTCCACGGGCCCTTTTTCTAGCACATATGGCATTCTAAAACTCTTAACCAATATGCGAATAGGCCATATAAATATCAAGAATTTACGGGGTGTAACATCTAGATTTTGCATGAAGATATCCTTCATTTGTACCTCCTCCATTGGAGGTCGCACTCTGGCGGACTCTGACCTCCAATGGGTGGGATATTCCCTGAATGTATCTGTAGGCTTTCGTCAATTTTTGAATGTAGTGCAAATCTGGTGCATTCTCTTTATTGAAACTGATCCACTCTACTAAAGCTGTAGCCATATCATTTCAATTAATCAATTTTCTCAGATTTTTCTCTACGTACCAACTAAGGGCGTCTCCAGTCAAACTTATTGTGAACAGCTTCATTCAGATTTTTTCATCTCTTCCTACTCTAATCAGCTTGTCACAATACATTCTTAAGTGGGCTTTCGGATCACCAGTGCCATTGAACATTTCAAACTTTGGAGGTTTATACCCATCGGTAGCTCGACATTAGGATGTATGCATAGGTATTCATAACTTAAGCCTTCTATCTCCTTGGCCCCTTCAATAATCTATGTTGTATTGTTCATCCTTTTGAGCTCCACGACTATAGACCGTATCAAGATGTCTTTCTCAGAGAGTTCATATTCTCCTAGGTGATGAGTGAGCGGAGCAATCTCAATGTAAATCGGGTTCAAGGTATGATCTCCATGAACATAAGTATAATACATATCAGAGGTGGATGGGGGAGGTAAGTAATGAATATGAGATATGGTGGGTGGACCTTGTGGGAAGCTTGGTTTTGAGATACATTTGATGAAGTTGGGTATGCATTGTGCGGATAATGTATATGAATTTGAGGAAACTAGTGGATATGACTAGAATTATTTTGAGGATATGAGACATAATGGGATGATAGAGGAAGGCTTGTAAAAACGACATGAGGCTTGGCAGGGGCATGGACCTCGGCTTGTGGTTCCAATGAAGTTTCCAGTGGAATCGACAGGTTGGTTGTATTATGAACTTGGGATAATTCTCCTTGAAGTTCTAAAATCCTTTGATCCATCCTTATTACCATGTCATTATACTTAGGTGGATACCTCCTCTCTGAACTCTCTACGAAATCTCTTGGAGCGGTCGTATCAATTCTATTTGCTGAACTGTTATTATCATTTATTTTCCTTCTTACTTTAGTAATGTTACACTCCATAAGTTCTAGCGGAACTGTTATTATCATTTATTTTCCTTCTTACTTTAGTAATGTTACACTCCATAAGTTCTAGCGTTTAGTCGGCCTATTCGTACGTTGGTTGAGAGTTTTAGAGTTCCATACAGACGAGGAAATGGCCCGGGGAAAGGCCGAACGAGTGCAAAGTCGGGATTTCAGGGGAGTAGGCTGAACCAAGTTGCCCAGAGGGGAAACGTGGCACAGAGAAGCCTCCTCCGTGTTACCCAACATGGCATGCCCGTAAATTGGCGCGTTGAGGTCCATGCCATGTTGCCTTGTCCACCGCCTCAAGTATATATTAGTCTCATTGTTTGATTTTAAGTTATTTTCAGATATTACTCGACCAGCAGAGAAAAGGTACGAAGGAACCAAGTAAATCTTCCCCGTTTACGCTACGAAATGCTATCCAAATCCAAATTAACTTCAGGTATTAAAGTATAAGGCTGCAGGGAGCATTTCTACGGAATTAGTTTCGTGAAATTCACTCGGCGAATAATCATTCCGCCGAGCCAGAGTTGTTGGCATGTGTCAATACGATCACAGGCTTAAAGTAAGCATTTCTTCCTTCTGGGTTTCTGAGAAATTATGAGTTTTTGGTCGTATTTCGTTAAGTTGAAATATAATTAATATAATTATATAAAATTATCGTTTTACTAAATTTAGTATTGAAACTAGCTATTTTCTTCTAGTAATACCATTGCAGTTGAGATGGACAGTTGTATACGAGCCAATACTCACCAGTTGATCAGTGAACGACAGTCGAGGGATGTAAGGATTAACTCTTGGCAAGTATCCTTGTCGTACAGCGTTACAACTTATGCTCTCAAATAGAAATAACGATTTCAGATGCCGCAGACAGTTGCTACCATTAGACTGTAAGTCGATATGTTGTAATTAGCTGTTAGTGATATATATAAAGCTCAGGTATGTCGTGATTAACTGCTATTAGTAGATTACGGTTACATAAGTTCTGGTTAGCTGCTAGAAAACGTAGACAGATCCTACCGCAGAATCCCTCGTCGAAAGGGAACAGGTTAAGTGTGATTGCGCTAGGAGCGTCATAAAAACTCTTCTATTTTCCAGTTCATTGGGTTGGTAGACATATATGTTGTTTCCAGGCCTAGACTTTAGGAGCTCGTGAGATTTATCGGGCCTGAACCAGTTGGTTGAACAAGTATGGGCGCAGTTAGGCGGTTTAACTGGCAGTTTGGCACCTGTATTGTCAGGAAAGCATTGCATGGGGCCATTGGCGCATTTCTACACCCAGGGCCAGCAACCTAGATGGGAGAGCCATGCCTTAGAAACAGAAGCTTAGAGTTGTCTAGTGAGCTAGTGACAGCCTGCTACCTAGTTAGGTTTAGTCATTAGTATTACTAGTGGTTGTCAGTTCCAGTTGACTTAGCATTCATCCTACAGTCCACTAGAAAGCTAGTCAAGTCGCCCAGGTCAAATAGACCCGTGGATACCCTAAGAAAGGGGACCTTATCAGCAGTTGGAGGCTGGACTAGCGCACCAGTCAGCCCTAATAAGGTATTCAAGTAAAGTCGCCAGGAGTGGCTAAGTTTATATGAACTTGTCTGTATGGTTAAGAATCACCCAGAACAACAATATAAGACCCGATTAGACCAAGATGAGGTCTAAGGTTCTAGTAAGTACCATGTTATTACAGTTCTTCCCACAGGCTAAGGATGTGAGTTAACTTTCCATGGGGGATTAGGGGCCGACTGCTCGAACCCAGGTTCGGCCAGTACCAGCCCTACAGTTACCCAGGAGGGGGAGTTTAATAGTTATTCATTCAAGACCCCGCAGTTGCTTATGAATTACAATCGTCTGAGCAGGACATTCAGTGTTATGTTGGACCACTCCAGATCTCGCCCTATTCAGTCCAGACTATTAGAGATCATGATCACTATCAGGATCCTCTAATCAGATACAGGTGCATGGCGTGCTTGCTAGCAGTTTTACAAATTATCCTAGGGGGCGAGCAGTAGTGGCGTTAGGCCCAGAAAGCTAGTTATGCCTTTCGAGTGGCTAGATTGAGATGTTAGTACAGTCTCTGGGTTTGGGGTTGCCCTTACTTAGGAGCCTTCCATGACCACCCCAGGGTTACTAGCTATGTCGACGCCCGCCAAGGGCGAGATGACGTCGCTACAGAAAGAGAGGCATGTCATTCGTAAGGGACGAAGATGGGCTCCTAGGTCCTCATAGAGTCCATTGCATGGATGGACTATCATATATACGTCGTATCGGCACCCATCCTCGAAGATCCTGGTGCTCGGGGTGTAGATATCAGGAGCCCATCGAACTTAGACACAGCTACAGATTAGGGGCCAAGTGGTCCCAGTTGCATACCCAGGGGGCTGATAGGTTGGCTATATCACCAATGCAGTCATAGAAACATGGTTAGGGGTTTATAGATTGAAGTGCACTCACTAGGGCTTTTGGGTGCCCCGGGTGGGTTATTCTGTGTTGATTGTACCTTCCAGCTTATGGAGGCCGGGTAAGGTTCTTGTTTGTATTCTTGTATGCTAGGCATAGTTTGTAAATACATAGCTATACAGTATTAAATTACATAAATGTAAGTGTTAGTTAGATGTAGATTACGAATCAGCAGGCATATAGGTTAATCTCTCTGCCTCTCCTTTCTACTTACTTCCAGTATTTCATAGCTTATATTCAGCTCATCTATTGCCTTACATATTCGGTACATATTATACTGACGCCCTCCCCTGGGCGTTGCATTACTTGCCTGCAGGTTTAGTCAGAAAGGATTCAGGATCTTCAGTAGCAGTTGCTCAGAGTTCACCGTTGGGCCAGTTCCTTTATTTCGGAGCTGCTAGGTTGTAGAGAGTTCTATCTTTCAGTTGTACAGTATCTTGGGGTAGGCCGACGCCTTGTCCCAACCACTATTTGTATTCTTAAAGGCTTGCATACTACAGTCACCAGTCAGTTAGTTGAATGTTGGCTGTGTGGGGCCTTATTCAGTTATGTTTCGTATGTTGGTCGTGTGGGGCCTAGGATAGCAGATTGTTTCCATTTCAGTTATAACTATATATCATGGTGGCCTTGTCAGCCTGCATAGGACTCCCTTTTATGGTTTGTTGTTTGTTAGTTGTTTTCATTTACAAGTGTCTATAAGGTCTTGTCGGCCGGGGGTTGTGTTTACAACCGAGATATAGCCCGTTGTTTGTTTGTGTCGAGTTGCAAGCGTGCACTAGACGTGCATGATCCTAGCTAGGTGAGTCAGATTCCAATGTGGCACTAGGTGCCAGTCATGCCTCCCAAGGTGGGGTGTGACAAACTTGGTATCAGAGCAGTTCGTATCCTAGGGAGTCTGCAAGCTGTGTCTAGTAGAGTCTTGCTTATAAATATGTTGTGCACCACATTTTATAGGCAGGAGGATGCAAGGCATGATAGGATGGTTATTCTTCCTTCTTCTCAGATCGTGCTATACAGCAAGGTTGTGTAAGGTTGAGTCCCTAAACTTCCCTCGTTATATCTGTCTAGAGTAATGTTCGATATAAGATAAACACCAGCCAGTTGCAAGATAACTACAATGGAAGGAAGAGGTATCATTGAGGCGCCACAGTTGGGAGACAGTCAACCCAAGGACGGGAGAGGATGCCTTTGACCTCTTTAATACTCTCCCGAGGTACCAGGAACCTCTCAATGTGATAAATCTACCAGCACCATCCCCAGTTTCTTTATAATCTTAGAGTAGGAAGTCAAGAGTATAGCGCATATATGTGTTGACTTATTTAGTAGATATACAAGATCTGGCCAGGGAAATAATTAACATTAGATTATCTGAAGGATAAGGAAAAGAGAGGGAATCATGGGATTCTTACCTCCAACCCTCCAAATGTTGCACAATTCCATACTTCAGTCTCATTTTGGTAAGAAAGGGATAATCCCGCCTCCTTGTTTTGTTTCCAGTATAGCAAAGGACATAAGAATTAAGGCGATATTACCCAGAGTAAATGGAAAATGAAGGTTGGAATTTCTGACTCCAGGAAGTGTGAGGAAGTAGTGGGGACCCCTAATGTTTAAGTAAATTGTCTAGACCTTCACGGTAATAAGTCAGGAAAGCAGGTAACACTACCAGATTACTCGAAGTGCGTGTAAGAGTCCATCAGTAATAAACCCCCAATAACAATAAAGTTCAAGTCGGTAAAAGGATGAATCCGTCGTAGTATGCTAATGACGACAAGATATGCCTGCAAGATAATGGTTATGGTCTTAGTTTGTGATATCGAAAGACGGGGAGGTTGTATGAATAAAATGGGCCCGACTGCAAGTCAGAAGAGATATAGGTCGAGACCTGGCCGGTAACATTATTGACAATATAAGGTAGAAACGATGAACCCCAGAGTTCAATTTAATGAAAGTAAGGGGGAAGGTTCGAATACCTAACCTTGGGGGAAACCAGAATCACCTCCAGGTTGATGGAATATAGAATCACCACCGAATGTTGAGAACCAAGCATCGGGCTAACAGTTAAGAGATTGTAAGGTTGTAGCCTAGAATATGGTGGTATACCCGCCAAAGGAGAAGGTAAGGGAGTTCCGATACAGAGAGTATAGTCTAGTGCAACTTGGAAACAAGGCCCAACAGAAAGTTATTGGCCCTCAAGCTAACAACGAGCAAGGTCATAAGGCCCAAATGTCGACCTCACGTTCCAAGGGTAGCAGAACTTCAAATAGAAGACCATAGCCAAGGTGCATGTGTCCATTGCTCCTAGAAGTTAACAAAAATGCAATGAGATGGTACGAAAATACAGAAGATATCATTGAATCATAGCAGCAGAGCTCCAGTGACAAGCCAGAAAAGGTGAAACAGCAGGAACTAAGCGGTCCAATATAGGAGATGATCGCGTCTCAAGGGAGTGAGAAGTAATTAATATGAATATAGTCACAAGGTTATCTCATACCAGGTGTAGCATGACCTCACTTGAGTTAGTGTAGAAAGATTAATGAGATCAATTTATGCCTCACTAGATGAAATTATGTCGTGACTAAGACTCATGATAAGTTAAATATCTAAGAAGTAGATGGAGTGTGTGGAGCCCCAGTGTTTGACAAACTCCGACAGATAGACGCAATCTACGACTAAATTTTGGGAAAGGGCGTTAGAACAGATGGTGACATATGTTAACTTAAGCACGGTTCTTCGTACCCAAATAGGTGGCTAAGTAGAATATACAACTCAGACTCTCGAGGTCCATTATAAATGGAAGCGGAAGCCTTCTGGATGATAATGTCAGGCAGGTAGAGTAAACCTGGGCATGTTAAAATGGACAGTAGGGAAAAGTTAAACTTATTAAGAAAAGGGTACTGATACCGCAGGGTTGTCAAAAATTTCACCCTAACATGCAAAAGAAACAGTTAAGGATTAGAGCAGTGGTTGAGTACCCCCAGAAGCTTTGCTGATAAAGGATACTATGAGAACTAGGGAAAAGAAAAGTTTAGGCTTATATTCATTGATTATATTGTATCTTCTTGGAGGCGACCAAAGTGGCGCATGGGCCAAAATTACCTCTAGAACTAAAAATGGTCCATTCAAGCTCTTGCACGCTAATGTTGTAAAATACCTACAAGAGGCCTATAGAGAGGTTCTGATCTTGGGCAGAATTATATGCCCAAGTGATACTCAAATGCTTCATTTCGTCTTTGTTATCTATCGTTATTTGTGCATTCTCATGTGATTTGTAGTTAAAATGTGAATTTGTACTAACCAACATGATTAGTGTTGTTTTGCAGGTAAAATGGAATTTTGGGAAGCTAAGATACATGTTGGTAAAAATCGGGAATGGACATGGAAGCAAGGAGTGGAAAAGGTCAAGGAAGAGCAGCAAAAATAAGGGCTCCGCGATGGAGCCTTGTCACGCTGCCATCGCGGAGGCATTCTGCCTCAGGTGATTTAATTTTTGCCATTTCCAGTGAAGCCTCACGTTACCTCCATGACACGGAGGCAATGACACGCGATGCAAGCCGTGGCACGTTGAGTACAATTACTTGGGACATCAATTTCCAGTGTAGGTGCGCGATAGCACCGTGGTACGTTGGCCAGGCTCCGCGATGCAGGCCGTGGCACGCCAAGGTGAAAATTCTGAGGAGCCTAATTCCAGAGAGGGTCCGCGATACCCCCGTGGCACGGAGGGAGTGCTCCACAATGCACTCCGTGCCACGTTACTTGTTATTCTGGGAAAAATTCTCAATAGTATAAATAGCACACTTAGGTTTATTTTTAAACATTCTGACTTGGTTGAGCAAGAACGTGGGTTACAGGCAGTTGAGGGGACGAAAATTCTAGGGTTCTTCTCTATCTCTTTATCTTTTATCTCAATTGTTTGTATGATTTATACTCATTTGATGATGTTTAATCCAAAAATGAGTGGCTAAATTCACTTCTTGCTGAGGTTAAGAACAATTGTAGTGGAATGTAATTGTTGATCATTTTAGTTTTCATCTTTTCTTCAATGGTTATTCTATCAATTCTTGTTCTTACTGCATTAATGTTTGGCCAATGTTAATGTATACCTAAAAAATCCAATTTTGATTTTGAGAAGGAAAGAAATTGGAAAGTTGTGAATTGGTAGGATATGATCTCTTCTTAGTTTGGGAAAATTGAGAATTGATTTACATTCAGAATAGAAATATATCTGAAAATCTTATTAGTCAATTAAGGAATCGGTTTTGTATGGCTAGAACATGAAATTCTTTTATCACAGAAATGTAGATTGAAGGTTCATGATTCTTAAGTTGGATAGGAGACTAAAGTTCCAATCCATAGGCAATAATTCTTGACTAGCAACCGAAGGAAAGATTAACTGAATTGTATCGATAAATTAATTTCCTGCATGTTCATTTTAACCTCAGCATGCTCATTACTATAGTTCAGACTCACTTTATAATTTTTTCTCAGATTCGGATTGATTAGGAAACTAAACTCTCAAAATCTTATTTATTTTGTTGTTTGCATTCTTAAAGATATAGTTCATTAACACTAAAGTTAATTTGTACCATAGCTCAGTCCTTGTGGGATCGATACTTGGCTTACTTAAGCGATTTTACTACTTGTTCGACCACGTGCACTTGCGTGTAGTCACCACAGAAGCACCTAATAAGTTTTTGGCGCCGTTGTCGGGGACTGGCAATTGGTAAAATTGTTTTCTTAGTGTTAGTTTACAATTTCTATATAAGTGCTGACAACTTGATCTTAGCCTGTCTTTTGCAGATATTGAATTCTATTGAACACTGGCAAGAGACAAGGAGTTGGTGGATTCATACATAGAGCCGGAAAGAAAATTTCATCGTCAAAGAAGGGAAGATCTAGAGAAAAAGCTACAGTTGCTCAGACAGGCAATTTTGGAGCAACAACAGAATCCACCACTTGTGAGAGCAGTGTTAGTGCCCGAGGAAATGGCAGTTAGGCTGGTTCGCGAAGTGGCAATCCCACATGCTAACAATGTTACATCAAGTATTCGCAGACCCGAGCCAGGAGGGAGGTTTGAGCTTAAACAGAACATGGTGCAATTGCTGCACACCAGCGGGCAATTCACAGGTCTCCCTCACGAAGATCCACAACAACATCTCGAAAACTTTTTGGAGATAAGTGACACTTACATCCCCGCTGGAGTATCGTCCGATTATGTAAGGCTTACATTATTCCTATTTTCATTATTCGGAGAAGCAAAGAGGTGGTTGAAAGCTGAAAAACCTAATTCTATCACCACTTGGGATGATCTTGCAAGAAAATTTCTGATACGGTTCTTTCCATCCGGGAAAACAACAAGACTTAGAAGTCCGATTCTAAGTTTTAAACAAAGAGAGGGGGAGAATCTGTATCAAGCTTGGGAAAGGTTCAAATCATTGCTAAGGGATTGTCCTAACCATCACCAGTCCAATGATGTGCTGGTGCATACTTTCATAGAGGGTTTGGAACCCCACACAAATATATTGCTAGACTCAGCAACTGGGGGACAAGCATTAGAAAAGACTTACGAGGAGCTTTATACTTTGTTAAATCGTATTTCGCAGGGTAATCCAGAGTGGAATGCGGACTCTTCTAGAGGAGGAACAAGGAAAGCGGCAGGAGTCGTTTAAGTGGATGGTTTTACAGTGATCGCTTCACAGATAGCTACATTGCAAAATCAACTCAACACCCGCTTCAGCAATATGAGCTTGAATCAACCTCAAGCCCCAGTTAATATAGTGCTTGCTTGAATGAACCTCAAGCCCTAGTTAATGTAGTGCAGCAGATTTGGTGTGAAGTATGCGGTAGTAATGAACACTCAGCTGAGTGTTGTGGTGCAAATCCGGATTCGGTGAACTTTGTTGGGAATGTACAGAGAAATAATCACTAGCAGTATGGCAATAATTACAACTCGAATTGGAGGAATCATCTGAATTTCTCTTGGGGTAGTAGCAGCCATCAGGGGCAGAGTTCGAATCAGGGTGCGCAGAGAAATCAAGGAGGGCAGTAGGATTATCAATCTCAATACAGAGGAAACAATGCACCTCCTCCACCACCCATCAGCATTGAGGAAATGTTTAAAACAATGTTAGCTAACCAAGCTCAAATGCGGGCTGATTATGTGAAATTGGCAGCAGACATAAAAAACAACCAGTTAGCTACAAAGGCGTTGGAGTACCAGTTTGGACAACTAGCTGGAGCTCAAAACACCAGGCCAAGAGGAGGACTACCGAGTGACACTGACCCGAATCCCAAGCACGTTAATGTAGTGACCACAAGGAGTGGTTTACAACTCAAGGAGGTGGAACCAGAAAGACCAGCTCAGCAGTCAGGAGCAGTGGAGAAAGATAGGGAACATCATGATGAGAGGGGGAAGGAGAAGGCAGCTGAAGCAGAAAGACCACCACCCCCGTTCCCTCAAAGATTAAATAAACACAAGGAGGAAGCTTGTTTCAAAAAGTTCATGGAGGTTCTTAAAAAGGTACACATTAATTTACCTTTGGTTGATGTGTTGCAGGGAGTGCCGAAATATGCAAAGTATATCAAGGACATCGTAGCTTACAAAAGCAGATTGACGGAATATGCTACGGTGGCACTTACTGAGAAATGAACTTCCCAGATACAGAACATGTTGCCAACAAAGCTCAAGGACCCTGAGAGCTTTACAATTCAGATAATAATTGGGCAAAGTATCCGAGCTCGCGGATTGTGTGACTTGGGAGCGAGTATTAACTTGATGCCGACATCGGTGTTCAAGAAGTTGAGGCTGGGAAGTGCTAGACCAACTACAGTAATCTTGCAGTTAGCGGATCATTCCTTGGCCAGACCAGATGGCATTGTGGAGGACGTGTTGGTGCAAGTGGGCTCCCTTATCTTCCCGATAGATTTTATTGTTCTAGATTTTGAGCCGGATGCGAAAGTCCCATTTATTTTGGGGCGTCATTTCTTGGCAACCGGGAGAGCTTTAATTGATGTAGCTGCAGGGCAGCTAACCATGCGAGTGCATGACAAAGTGGAGGTATTTGATGTATATAAGGCCACGAAGCTTCCGGCCATATATGATGAGCTTTCAGCAATCAATGTGCTAAATCAAGAAGAAATTCCTCAGATTATTGATTCTCGAGATTCATTGGAAAGAGCATTGATGAGCTCCGATCTTTTCAGAGATAGAGATACTTATGAGATGGTGCAAATGTTAAATGAATCAAAGTGGTATCTCAGGAAGCATGATTTTCAGCCTTTGATGAGGTCCCTGGAACCATTGCCGAAACCATCTATTGAGGAAGCACCAAAACTGGAGTTGAAAACATTGCCTCCACATTTGAAATATGTCTTTTGGGGGGAAGATGACAGCTTGCCAGTCATCATCTACGCAGAATTGATGGAGGCACAGGTAAAGGAAGCATTGGTGGTTCTAAAAAGAAGGAAGAAAGCGATGGGCTGGTAGATCTCAGATATTCGGGATATCAATCCAGCTTTTTGCACACACAGAATTTTCATGGAGACAGGAGCAAATCCAACTGTACAGCATCAGCGGAGGTTGAATCCGATGATGAAGGATGTGGTTAGGAAAGAAGTAATTAAGTGGCTTGATGCAGGTGTATCTATCCTATTTCAGACAGTGAATGGGTCAGCCCCGTTCAGTGTGTCCCAAAGAAGGGAGGGATGATCGTGGTCACCAATGAGAAAAATGAGTTGATCCCTACACACACCGTCACAGGCTGGCGGATTTGCATGGACTACAGAAAGCTCAATGAAGCCACAAGGAAAGATCATTATCCTATCCCGTTCATTGATCAGATATTGGACAGATTGGCTGGACAAGAATATTATTGTTTCCTTGATGGGTACTCTGGCTATAACCAAATAGCCATAGCATCGGAGGACTAGGAGAAGACTTATGGGACATATGCTTTTAGGCGGATGCTATTTGGTTTATGCGATGCACCCGCCACATTCCAGAGATGCATGATAGCGATCTTTCATGACATGGTGGAAGATTTCGTCGAGGTATTTATGGATGATTTTTCTATTTTTGGTAATTCATTTGCTACTTGTTTTGTTGAATCTTGACAGGGTGCTAGCTCGCTATGAAGAATCCAACCTTGTATTCAACTGGGAGAAATGTCATTTGTTAGTCAAGGAGGGTATCGTCCTTGGCCATAAAGTGTCTTGCAAGGGGTTGGAGGTCGATCGTGCTAAGATCGAAGTTGTTGAAAAGCTACCACCACCTATGTCAGTGAAGGGTGTTCGCAGTTTTCTCGGGCATGCAGGGTTCTACAGACAGTTCATTAAGAATTTCTCTCAAATTTCTAGACCAATATGCAGGTTGTTAGAAAAAGAGGTGAAGTTCGAGTTTGATGAAGATTGTGTCAAAGCATTCGAGGAGTTGAAGCAGAAATTAATAGAAGCACTTATCCTTATTTCTCCGTACTAGGAACAACCGTTTGAACTGATGTGTGATGCAAGCGATGTGGCTATGGGAGTTGTATTGGGGAAGCGGAGGAATAGAATTTTTCATTCTATTCATTATGCAAGCAAAATACTGGACGCATCCCAAGTTAATTATACAGTCACAGAAAAGGAGATGCTAGCATTGGTATTTGCGTTTGACAAATTCAGGTCCTATTTGGTGGGTTCTAGAGTAGTGGTGTATACCAATCATGCAGCGATTTGGTATCTGTTTAACAAGAAGGATGCAAAGCTCAGGCTAATCAGATGGATCTTGTTATTGCAAGAGTTTTACCTAGAGATTAAGGACAGAACGGGGAGCGAGAATCAAGTGGTAGATCACCTATCGCGATTGGAAAGTCGGTCGCATGTAAAGGAAGGTGACAGCATCAAAGAGGAGTTCCCGGATGAGAAACTTTTGGCAATAAGGGAAGCTGAGATCCCTTGGTATGCAGACATTGTGAATTTTCTATTGAGTGGAGTCTATCCACCGGAGGCTACGGCTCAGTAGAGAAAAAAGTTGAGGCATGATTGCCGGTATTTTATTTGGGATGAGCCTTACTTGTTTAAGCAGGGACCAGAGCAGGTTATGAGAAGATGCATTCTGGAGAGCCAGATTGTAGAAGTGTTGAGGAGTTTTCACTCTTCATTGTATGGAGGGCACCACGGAGGCGAGTGGACAATGCACAAGGTGCTAAAGTTAGGTTTCTTTTGGCCTACACTGTTTAGAGACTCTATGGCATACGTAAAAATGTGTGATAGATGTCAAAGAACAAGCACAATTGGTAGGAGGCAAGAGATTCCGCTGCAGCAGATATTAGAAGTGGAGATCTTTTATGTACGGGGTATAGATTTCATGGGCCTATTCCCACCGTCATTTGGTAATCGTTACATCTTGGCGGCCGCTGATTATGTACCAAAGTGGGTTGAAACAACAGCTTGCCCCAGGAATGACAACAAGGTGGTAACAAAATTTGTGAGAAAGACATTTTCACCAGGTTCGGGACACCCCGAGCCATTATCAGTGATGGAGGGGCTCATTTTGTAAATGCAAGTTTCAAGAATTTTCTAGCTAAGTATGGGGTGCGCCATAAGGTAGCAACAACATATCATCCCCAAACTAGTGGGAAAGTGGAGGTGTCGAACAGAGAAGTAAAGCAGATTCTACAGAAGACAGTTAATGCACAACGTAGTGATTGGTCAAGCAAACTCGACAATGCGCTGTGGGCTTATAGAAATGCTTACAAGACACCAATTGGGACTTCTCCGTACAGATTGGTCTATGGAAAGGCGTGGCATCTGCCGGTGGAGCTAGAACATCGAGCTTTCTGGGCTGTGAGGAAATTGAACATGGATTTAGAGCTAGCGGGTAAGAAGAGGCTGATGCAACTCAGCGAACTTGATGAGTTTTGTTGGCATGCTTATGAAAGTGCCAAGTGCTACAAAGAGAAAACAAAGAGGTGGCACGATAAGCATATGGTTCATCGGATATTCGATCCGGGGCAGAAAGTATTGCTTTTCAATTCAAGATTGAAGCTGTTTTCAAGAAAATTGCGGTCCAAATGGTCAGGGCCGTTTGAGGTAGTGAGAATGACCCCGCACGGGGCAGTGGAGTTGTGGCAAGAAGATCGAAGTGCCACGTTCTTAGTTAATGGGCAGCGTTGTAAGCATTACTGGGGTGAGGACGTTATTCAAGAGAAGATGTCCATCACTCTAGAGGATGATTAAGCGTAAATGACGTCGAGCCGCGACGGTAAACCAGGCGTTGCACGGGAGGCAACCCGTGAAATTGTTGTAATAGATGAGTAGAATTAGTTGAGAAAAAAAAAGAAAAAGAAAAAAGTAAAAAAAATTGAAACCTACGAATTCTAACCAATTTCTTGTTGTGAAATGATTTTCAGGTGGAACGGAGGGCAAAAATGCAAAGAAGCGCAAAGGAAAAAAATCAAGGTAAGAAAAATAAAATTTGGCATTACAGTGAGCCTACGCGATGGCTCCGTGTCATGGAAGAGGTGCTCCGCGTTACCCTCCGTGACACGTTGCAGCATATTCCGGATTTTTTAAAAAATTTTAAAACAGGGGCACGATGGCTCCGTGTCATGGAGGGGGTGCTCCGCGTTACCCTCCGTGACACGTTGACTGTTATTTCGCGTCGGGTCACACCGGGTCGCCGGGTAACCCACCCAAAAAACACTTTTAAAACCCCGATTCCCTTCAATTTTTTTCCTATTTTCCATACCCTCCGCGACCAACACCCCAAATTCCCTCCTCCCCCAATGTGACGCGGACCTAGGCATCGATTTTCTTCAAGTTTCCTTCAATTTCATCGGAGAAAAGGTATGTTCTTAAACTTAACCTCATTTTTGCTTGAATTTTTGATTCGTGAGCATGGGTAGTGATTGAATCTTGCCTTAAGTGAAAATTAAGCTTCAATTCATTTAAGTTATGATTGATTGATGTTCATAGTATCGTTGTGAGTATATAAACTCAATGAATGCATGTTTTGGTGAATTTTTGTGAAATTGGTAGCTAGGGTTGAAATTTGAATAGGAAGAAAACTAAATTTGTTTGAAATGGAAAACAAATTGGGTTGTGCATGTTGGGTGATGTGAATTATGTTGTGATTAATGTTGAATATGCTAAGTAGACAAGGGAATTTCGGAAAAATGAAATTGGTGAATTGCATAGGTTGTTGAGAACAAAAGTTTGGCTAAGTGCTATGATGATATAATGGAATCGATGGAGATATTGTTAATTGTTGTATGAAGTCTGAGTAGTACATAGTAATTATTCCATCGAATTATATGAAGGCACTAAGAATGTTGAATGTAAAACTTGATACTTCATGAATGTCTTGACGAATTGTTTTAATTGCGGCTAAAGACTAAGTGTGGGGTGGCCTAACTCAACCCAACCTTAGTTGAAGCTAATTGTGACCTCAATAACATTGGGATTGTCTGCTCGATGGTACAGGAACAATGTCAGGCAGGCAAGACAAGGGAAAGGGCGCATCCCACATCGGGCGCCGGCAGAAAAAGAATAAGATTGGGAACAGCAGTTCCAGCAGCACCAGCGGTTCCGCGAGGCCAACGCCGACAATACGGAACTCGATGGGTGACTGATGAAGGGAAGAAATGGTATGCAAAACACAAAGAAACCAAATACTTCCCTGAGGAGCAAATAGCAAGGGAGCCGCTGGCATAGGAATTCCCACGGATCGTACACCGGATTGACACTGCCGGGCTAAACTTCATCTTCGAAGAGCCCAGGGAGTGAAATCTCCATCTGATTTGGGAGTTCTATGCCAACTGGAACCCGACCCTCCGCAGTCACACTGTCAAGATCAGGGGGCAGGTTGTCACCTTTGAGCCCCATCACCTGAATGCTATATTTGGGGCACGGGACGCAGATGCCCATGTACTCCGGTAGCTGAACATAACTCCACCTTATGCGGACATCAGATGCACTCTATGTGGAGCCCGTTCGACAGCACGGTGGAGCAGGCACAAGGAGAGGGGCTACCATCAGATGCTGCCCTACTCTCAGATGAACAGGGAAGCCAGGATCTGGCTAAAAATTGTGTGTTCCTGCCTAATCCCGGGGGTGCACATGATAGATGTCACCCGGGATTGAGTGTGGTTGGTGTATGCCCTGATGAAAGGGCTTGAGATAAATATTGGGGCGGTAATCATTTCCGCCATGAAGAGAGCCCGCTTACATCAAGGGCACAGGTATAGGTTCGGTGGTTTGCTTACCACGTTCCTGAGGGGCCATGATATCGAAGAGGAGGCCCTGGATTACATCCCAAAAATTGACAAGCATGCCTTGGATTTCACAAAAACCAAGGCACCTGATACTACTCACGGGCCTGTTCTCACACTAGCCGAGTGACATGCTCGGGATGATTAGTATATGGCCCGCATGTACGAGATGCAGATGCTGCAGTTGCGCATTGGCTGGAGGCCAGCAACAAAAGATGAGCTTTGGCAGCTTGACTTGGATTACCCCTTCGGCGAAAATGCTCGGGCTCTATGCAGAGTGGGGCCAGCATTTGTGGAGTCGGTACAAGATGATGTCCCCACCAATGAGGATACACGCCGTGAGGACTCAGATATTGAGTCAGATGAAGACGGCGGGGCCGATTCTGATATAGGAGACGAGGCAACGGCACCTGATGAAGAAGTTGAATACTTTGATTGATCAGGGAGTTTCACCACCCACCTTTGTGATATGTTGAATTTTGTGAACATTGGGTACAGTGTTCGGTTTAAGTGTGGGGTGGGAGTAGTTAGGTGCCAGCTGTTTCGTTGTTGTTTTTGTTTGTGTATGTGTTGTGTTGTTGTGCCTGTGAAAAATGTGACCCTGCGACTTTGTGTTATGTGTTCTGTAATTGAGTGGTGTTGTAATGAATGTTAAGTTGTTGTGTGTTGTGTGAGCTGTTGTTGGATGGTTGTTGTGTAAATATTTTTGTTTTCTATCGAAATTATCGAAATTTTTAAAATTTTTCATTAAATTTCTTTTATTTTGGGTTTCTCGGCCTTTGTTTTCGGTGCTTTTACCGAGAATAGTCCCATTGAACCGAAGTCGTAATTAGTGACCGTTTCCTATGATGGATGGATGACGACTGTCTTAAGGGAAATGTAGTCGATAGGAGTAGTTTCTCTTTATTTTCTTTCTTTTGTTTGTTTCCCAAACGTGTCGCTACTTCATGGTTTGGAATTCCCGTTACGTGTTGTACATGATATTAAGTTGCAAAGGTGATTCGTATGAAAGCATGCAAATGCATAAACGCATTGAGATACCTAGGCCATAAAGTTCGATTCAGTGTGATCGAAGCTTAATATTGAATTCTTGTAATTAGCTAATTGAAGAGTCTGTGAATATGTCTTGAGTTGAGCATGTGCAATGAGTGTGAGGTAACTTTTCGATTATTCCATGCTATTGTGAAGTGTCTAGAACTTGATTGGTGTGTGTACAAAACGAAATGAAGGATGTGTATTGTAGGAAAGGATGTAGGCATTTCTTTGATTAAACCAAAAGTTTTTCCATTATCATACCTACCTTGAATGTACATCCTAGTTAGCCTCATTGAGCCCTTAGCCTATTTTTTTCTTTCTTGGAAAAGGTACAAACCAAGCTTAATCCCTTCTTTTCATTAGCCTTGAATTTTATCCAAAACTCTTAAGCGCTCAAGAAAAACAATTTTCCTACAGTGTAAAGGAGTGAGAATTGTGAAAAGGAAGGAAAAGCGGAAGTGGTGAAAGTTAAAGAAAAGGTCAAAGGTGCACTTGCTGAAATTAAATAAAATAAAGATGTATAACTAATCTTGGTTATTAAGTCGAGTGTGCTTAAAGAAATGGGAACAAAAACAAAGAAAAATTTCAAGAATGAGAGGATGAAGGAAGAAACAATGCCCATAATGATGGTGGGATGTATTGAAAAGCGCTTAAGGAAGCTAGTTGTTATTATTGTTTAGCCCAGTATTTACTAGTTCCTTAGCTTACATTACAACCCGTTAAGTCCTACGTGATCTTACATCACGTGTCCTTATATTAGTGGAGTAGTACACTAGAGGCAAGCCTATGGTTCATGACATGATGCATGTGGATTCTTTGGGAGAGAGAGCGAAATCGTGTTCATATACCCCTACATGTAATGCTTTGGAAATCGTATGATTGCAAATGGGGAGATTCTCTTTTGTTGTGAGGGCACATGCTTGACAAGAGATTAAATTTCGTGTCGGATGTCTTGATTAGTTGATTTGCATGAGTTTGCCAAGATCGAGAGTCGGTTCTTAAGTCTAGGAGGTCTTAATATGGGGTATGTCATTTTATTGATGAGACCATGCATGTTTTCTTGATAATTTGCTAGATTAAATAATCGATATAACCGTAGCTTGAATTGCCGAGCCAAAGTAGCTATGCGTGGGTGTCTATTGCATGATATGTGAGAGTATTGTTCGAGGATGAACAAGGTTTTAAGTGTGGTGTAAGTGATCTTGGGCAGAATTATATGCCCAAGTGATACTCAAATGCTTCATTTCGTCTTTGTTATCTATCGTTGTTTGTGCATTCTCATGTGATTTGTAGTTAAAATATGAATTTATACTAACCAATATGATTAGTGTTGTTTTGCAGGTAAAATGGAATTTTGGGAAGTTAAGATACATGTTGGTAAAAATCGGGAATGGACTTGGAAGCAAGGAGTGGAGAAGGCCAAGGAAGAGCAGCAAAAATAAGGGCTCCGCGATGGCAGCGTGACCGCAAAAATAAGGGCTCCGCGATGGAGCCGTGTCACGCTGTCATCGCGGAGGCATTTAGCCTCGGGTGATTTAATTTTGGCCATTTCCAGTGAAGCCTCGTGTTACCTCCGTGACACGGAGGCAATGACACGCGATGTAAGTCGTGGCACATTGAGTACAATTACCTGGGACATTAATTTCTAGTGTAAGTGCGATAGCACCGTGGCACATCGGCCAAGCTCCGCGATGCAGGCCATGGCACGTCAAGGTGAAAATTCTGAGGAGCCTAATTACAGAGAGGGTCCGCGATACCCCCATGGCATGGAGGGAGTGCTCCGCGATACACTCCGTGCCACATTGCTTGTTATTCCGGGAAAAAATCTCAATTGTATAAATAGCACACTTAGGTTTATTTTTAAACATTTTGACTTGGTTGAGCAAGAACATAGGTTACACGCAGTTGAGGGGACGAAAATTCTAGGGTTCTTCTCTATCTCTTTCTCTTTTATCTCAAAATTGTTTGTATGATTTATACTCATTTGATGATGTTTAATCCAAAAATGAGTGGCTAAATTCACTTCTTGCTGAGGTTAAGAACAATTGTAGTGGAATGTAATTGTTGATCATTTTAGTTTTCATCTTTTCTTCAATGGTTTTTCTATCAATTCTTGTTCTTACTGCATTAATGTTTGGCCAATGTTAATGTATATCTAAAAAATCCAATTTGATTTTGAGAAGGAAAGAAATTTGAAAGTTGTGAATTGGTAGGATATGATCTCTTCTTAGTTTGGAAAAATTGAGAATTGATTTACATTCAGAATAGAAATATATCTGAAAGTCTTATTAGTCAATTAAGGAATCGATTTTGTATGGCTAGGACATGAAATTCTTTTATCACTGAAATGTAGATTGAAGGTTCATGATTCTTAAGTTCGATAGGAGAAGAAAGTTCCAATCCATAGGCAATAATTCTTGACTAGCAACCGAAGGAAAGATTAACTGAATTGTATCGATAAATTAATTCCCTGCATGTTCGTTTTAACCTCAGCATGCTCATTACTATAGTTCAGACTCACTTTATAATTTTGTCTTAGATTCGGATTGATTAGGAAACTAAACTCTCAAAATCTTATTTATTTTATTGTCTGCATTCTTAAAGATATAGTTCATTAACACTTAAGTTAATTAGTACCTTAGCTCAGTCCCTGTGGGATCGATACTTGGCTTACTTAAGCCATTTTACTACTTGTTCGACCACGTGCACTTGCGTGTAGTCACCACAGAACCACCGAACAGGTTCCACTTGCCATACTAGGTTCGAAGATTGAGAATTTAAAGGTGTCATCTCAGTTAAAGTCTCGTGGCACAATGAGAACAAAAGAAGAAATGACTTGGAAAGATTGACATGAAAACCAGATATCCTCATTTATTCCAAGTTTAGCTCAGATTATATAGTTAAAGGTATATTATCTATTCAGTCATCGTTTCGTAATGGTGTTACGTATATATAGGTGGTATAGGTGACTTTAGCTTGATGTGGAATAGTTGTTATAGTATTGTGTTCAGTACCTGTGTTGGACCTTTCTGTGTTTCAGGATTTTCAGATAGTCTATATTACAGGGGAAACTTTACCGAAATTTTTCTAGGATAAGTAGTTACAAGAGTTAATGTTCCTGTAAGCTGAAGTCAACATTCGAGGACGAATGTTAGTAAGGGGGGGGAGGATGTTACACCCGTAAGTTCTAACATTTAGTCGGACTATTCGTACATTGGTTGAGAGTTTTAGATTTCCATATGTATGAGGAAAGGGCCCGGGGAAAGGCCGAACGAGTGCAAAGTCGGGATTTCACGGGAGGAGGCCGAACCAAGTTGCCCAGAGGGGAAACGTGGCACGGAGCAGCCCCCTCAGCGTTACCCAACGTGGCATGCCCATAACTTGGCGCATTGAGGTCCGTGCCACGTTGCCTTCTCCAACGCCTCAAGTATATATAAATCTTATTGTTTGATTTTTAAGTTATTTTCAGATATTACTCGACCAACAGAGAAAAGGTACGAAGGAACCAATTAAATCTTCCCCGTTTATGCTACGAAACACTGTCCAAATCCGAATTAACTTCGGTTATCAAAGTATAAGGTTGCAGGGAGCATTGCTACGGAGTTAGTTTCGTGAAATTCGCCTGGCAAATCATTGTCCCGCCGAGCCAAAGTTGTTGGAATTGCTCCAAACTTGTGTCAATATGATCACAGGCTTAAAGTAAGAATTTATTCCTTCTGGGTTTTCGAGAAATTATGAGTTTTTCGTCGTATTTTGTTAAGTTGAAATATAATTAATATAATTATATAAAATTATCATTTTATTGATTTTATTATTGAAACTAGCTATTTTCTTCTAGTAATACCATTGAAGTTGAGAAGGACAATTGTATACGAGCCAATATTCACCAGTTGATCGGTGAACTACAGTCGAGATATGTAAGGCTTAACTCTCGGCAAGTATCCTTGTCGTACAACATTTCAAATGCCGTAGATAGTTGTTACCATTAGACTGTAAGTCGATATGTTGTAATTAGTTGTTAGTGATATATATAAAGCTCAGGTATGTCGTGATTAACTGCTATTAGTAGATTACAATTACATAAGTTCTCGTTAGCTGCTAGAAAACGTATACACATCGTACCGCAGGATCCCTCGTCAAAAGGGAGCAGGTTAAGTGCGATTCGCACTAGGAGCGTCATAAAAACTCTTCTATTTTCCAGTTCATTGGGTTGGTAGACTTATATGTTGTTGTCAGGCCTAGACTTTAGGAGCTCGTGAGAGTTACCGAGCCTGAACCAGTTGATTGAACAAGTATGGGCGTAGTTAGGCAGTTTAACTGCCTGTTTGGTGCCTGTATTGTCAGGAAAGCATTAAGACAAAATGAGTATCTCAATATTATATTAAATTAATACACTAATTAATATAAACAAAAAAATTAAGTGATAAACAACTCCAAACTTATTTACTAAACATAAAAATATTTTTGTTCAAAAGGAGGAAGTAAGTTATATATTTTAAACTATCCTTATGTGATACTAAGTGCTTAAGGCAATATTAAATTCGCGGATAACTAAAAGAAAAAGGACATTATTAATTAAAAGAGTCAAGATATTCAGAGCCAAGACATTCAGATAGGCAAGGAGAAAAAAATAATTTAAAAAGATAAAAAAAAATCGTAAACGATATTTTTATTTACTAACTCACAACATATAAATCTTAATTACCCCAAATAAAAATAAAAGAAGGACAAGAAAAACTATAATTTATAAATACTTTTATGACAATTTAAAACATTTTTAAGATATTAGACAAGCTTAAAAGAGTTAAAGCTCTAAAAACTGTTTGTTGCTTTATAGGGATGGCCACACGATATTATGAATCATGACCTTCAACCTTAGCAACAAGTTAATTGGATGTCGGTCTTAAGTTGAAAATATAATAATATATTTTAAAAATTTTAAATAAATATTTGAAAATTTTAAATATAAGCAAATAAATATTTACATATAAGTACACGTAATCACTTTTGAAAACTTGGGTAGATGTTGCTTCCGAGGGACAGGGGTCGGCTTAATTTAAAAATTCAGAATTAGACTTCGTAATTTCTTGTTTACTTTCCCATTAACTATATGTTAAGGGATAGTATTCATTACATATTTTTAGTTTAAAAGAGAAAATCGATAGTAACTTTCATAAACAATGTGATTTTGTAAGAAAAATATGAATTTGAAAGAGATTAAAAGAAAGCAAAATTTAAGCACATAACACATAATTTTCTGTCCCCTTTAAACATCTCCTTTTTCAATATATATATATATATATATATATATATATATATATATATATATATATATATATATATATATACATATATATTTGTTCATACATTATTACAACATAATAAAATACTAAAAATAAATAATATCATATTTGACTAGCTCAACAGCCCTTTATGTTCCTTTTCAGGCTCACATCCAAGCAACTCTTCTGTACGTCCGAGCAAAGTCAAGGGAGTACCTGCTTTAACAAGATAAACATACACAAACACATATCTATAAAATACAAGCAACATGTAAATATATATGTAAAAAAATGAATAATATCATAGCTACGAATAAACTTAAAGATTGACACTTTTCATGAGACATAAGAAAAATCGGATAAACTACAAATCAAATAAGAATATACGTTATACATATGACAATAAGTAAACTAGTAAAATAAATCAGAGCAACATAGTTTGGATGGACTAACCAGTGAGAGGCAAATTAAGAATAAGAAGCAGTCTATTTGAGTATTAATGAAGAGAGAAAAATTATATTTTTTGAAGGCCGGTGATGTTTGAATGTAAAAAAAAGAAAGCGAGAGTTGTATTCCCAAAGAAAAGAAAAGAAATGTCTTAGAATAAGGTGTATCACAATGTATAGTAAAGCAGTGATCAAAGAATGAGTTTTCTTTAAATTCATAGAAGAGCATATATCAGCATAAATTTTTATCTTCTTCCGAGATTCCTGAAGCGAGTGACTATTTATAATTATAAAATCTGTACTAAAATTGTAAAATCAGAAGAAAAATTCATCTTTGCCAAACTTATTTTGCAAATCAAAAATTGACAAAAATGCAGCAAATCAATGGAGAGAATGAACTAAGAGATTGCTAAAAATCTTTAGTTATTCCGTGACATCTTGAATTCGGACCAATTTTTCAAATATATTCGGTTCAAATTCCCTCTCGAGATATTAAAATGGAAAGGGTCAGTGGAGATTTGATTTTCTGATAATCAGGGAAAGGATTATATTATGAAATTTGGTAAGAATCGTGTAGATAAATTAATGAAAGAAAGTAAAAAAATAGAAAAGGAAAAAACTAAGTAAAGAAATCAATCAAAAAAAAATGGGTGAGAATGAAGTTGACAGAGACGGCATTAGGAAAGGAAATACTTGATTGTAATTTGATGTAACTGGTGGGTTCGAGATTTGGGTGTGAAAAAATTGAATTGAATTAATTGGGTATAAAATATGGCTAGAATGGCTTAAATAGGATAGAATTGGTATAAATTGAGCAGAAAATGGCTAGATTTTAAATAAATTGAGGAGACATTGAATTAGCTGCTATATAATTAATAAAAAAATACTGTTATATATATAACTTAGCAAATAGGTAACATAATAGTGTAATTCATGATAGAACTATATAAATGCAATTAATTATAAATAATTTATAATAATTATTTTTGAAATAAAAGCTTGCTTAATTAAAGATATATATATATATGAAATATATTACATATAACATAATAAATGTGAATATAATAATTCATAATTTTAGTAGATGCATAATTAAGAAAATTAATAACTTGAAATTAATGCAATAAAATATTTTTATAAATATAACTCAAAAGATGTATAAACGATAAAAAAATATGCAAAAGCTAATTATGTATGACTAAAATATTATGAATGTGAACTAAATAATAATGTTAAAAGAGTAATTTTAAAATATGCATATATGTTAATACACAACTTAGACGAGGCATAGGGAGGTCAAAATTGGGTGTCAACAACGTGGTTGGAGCATTTCAAAGCCAAAATGGAATTATTTTGAAGACAAATGTTCCATAAGGCATGTAAAAGTAGTTTTCTCTTTGTCTTTCGGGGTAATAGAAATTTGATTATACCCCGAGTATCCTTCAAGAAAGAAATAATACTCTCGCCTCATCAAGCATTTGATTTATGAATAGGATAGAAAAATGATCCTTCTTGGTCCATAAGTTCAACTTTCGATAGTCCATGCATACCCTCCATCCGATTACAGGTCGTATGGCTATAGTTTCATCTTTATCGTTTGGAAGTATGGTGATTCCTTCCTTTTTATGTACACATTGCACCGGGTATTTTCAAGTACTATCGGTTATCAGATACACAATTCCTATATCCATCCACTAGATGATTTTTTTTAACCACCTCTTGCATAGGTGGATTCAATTGCCTTTGATGTTCAATGGATGGGGTACAATGTCACACCCCAGATAGTTTGAGCGATAAAATCGTGCTTTCGTGGTAGGATAAGAGTACCTTATATGCTAAGAAGGAAGCATTATGAGTTATTTGAATCACTCTATGATCATATTTAATATTGGACGTTGATCAAGTTGTAGAACAAAATTCGAAAAAAGTTATCACAAAATTTCCTTCTTCAGATTCCTTAAAATTTAGGTCAAATGTATCAAAGTTTTTCTTCCAATATATAAGCATTTAGGGGGTTTACGATCTATTAAATTAAAAATCTATTAGTCTAGTTTCTAGAGCATCAAACCGTTCACCAATCCGACTTCGGAGTAGAGAGATATTCGCATTTTCATGAGACTGCGCAAGCAGGCACCTCACAAGGGTCTAAGATGGTGGAGAACTATAAATAGCCCCTTGGTCAGTTTTTCTTCATGTAAATTCATTTCCAGAAAGTTTCTTCATTAGAAACCTCTCTATAACTCTCCCTTAAGTGTTCTAAGTGTTCCTAAGGTAGGAAGTCATGGTTTAACATGATTATGATGTCAGAAAATCGGGAGCTTCGTGTAGTCCGTGGTTTGGTGTCTTTTTCGGGCTGTTGGTGGCTTTTTCGTGGTGAATTTGTTGGTAAGACTTATTTATTTTGTTATTGTTAGTTTTTAAAGTTGTTTATAGGTGTGTTAACGCCGGTAGATTGTTGTCTCGGCGTTTCTACCGTCGAATTCCTATGAATCTTGCGGGGTAAGCTTCATTTGTCTTGTTTTGTTGTTGAGTTGTGTTGGCCGCGTTTTGTCAGAATTTTGGACTGGATTTAGGTAGTAGGTTCATGGTTTTGAAGGCTCAAGTTCATCTAGGCTTGAAGTTAAGGTATGTTAGGCTTGTCCCTCCTTTTGTCGGCATGAATTCCATAGCCGTTTTCATCAGTATTGATGTGTGTGTTGGCTGTTTTGTGATGCTTTGTGTATATTTTGAATTGACTCTTGTGCTACTATTTTATATGGTGATAAAGTTGTGTGTAAGGTGCTGAATTGGTTGGTGGCTCAGGCTTGAGTGCGGAGAATCGTAGTCATGAAAAATTACTAGTCTCGTGTCGAGAGGTCGTGTGTGAGGCGTGTGGTTCTTGTAGTAAGTTGTGGGATGGTTGAGTGACTAAGATTAGGTGATTAGATTGGAAAGTGAATGAGCGATTAGAGTGGTTAAGGTCAATGGCTGCGATGATCTTTTGTTATATTTGAACCGGCGATCGTATCACCCGTGTCGATGGCACGTGACGGCGTGGTGACACTTGCGCTGATTTGGTCGTATCCCTTGATGTTAGTGGTAAGTAGAGTGGCGTGTGGGCTATTTTTAAAGTTTAAGATAGACTGCTTAGGATGGTAATCAATAGCTTGGTTAGTGGCTCGTCGGTGGACGGCTAGATGTGAAAAAACATTATTGTGTTGTATTAGTTGGGTTGTGGGGTTTTAGAGAAAATTGTGGGCTGTTTGAGCATGTATTATTATTGTTGTTTCTTGTGTGTGTGTGTTGTGTTGAGGCCTTGTGACTTGGGGATACCCGATGCATGAGAGTTGTTCCGGTTAGGGATCGAACCGAGGTGCCTTGTGGCTTGTGGATACTGGACGCACGAGAGTGTTTCTGACTGAGGGGTTGAGCCTAAGGATTGAAATGACCTATGGGGTTGAGAATGATGTCCTCCGTAGTATCGAGTTGAGACATGATTCGAGAGTGGTCCAACATGTCTGAGCCTTCCTGTGATCGTGATTGGTTCTCCCATATGGATTGAGCTCTGCTAATTATACGCAATCGAGAGAGTGTCCGGCAGTGCTTGATTGATGATGTTGATTAATCGGTGTTTACTTGTGATTTGTTTGGCATTATATTATGGTTATTGCTTGTGTTATTTTTTATCTGATAGCAGTGGATGCTAGATGTTGGCTGGTGTTAGCTGAGGCCATTGAGAGGTCTAGAGGCGATGACAGGTGATCTGTGTCAGCTAGGTGCCACTGTGTTGTTGTTTACTTTTGGACTTGCCGGGCTTATGGAGGCTAGGTAGGTTCTACTTGTATGTTTTCTTGTACTTACCAGGCTTATCGGGGCCAGGTAGGTTTTATGTGTTTACTTAAGTTTAGTTCTCCTTCTGCGATATTTGGTATATCTGTTGATCTTTAATCTGAGTCTTCCAGTTGTTTCTGCCTTTCATGCTGAGTACATTATTGTACTGATGCCCTAGTCGGGGTGTCGCATTCATGCCTACAGGTGACGGTGGGCTGTTAGATTAGGCTCTTGGTTGCTGAGTGGAGTTCCAGTTGATTCGGTGTGTTCCAGTTCTTTCGGAGTTTCCAAAGGTTGAGTTATGGGTAGTTGGGGGCCCTATCCCGAACAGTTGATTTCTATTATATTTTTAGAGGCTCGTAGACATTTGTTGTGGGTGTAGTGTCATTGTTATAGGCCAGGTGGGCCATGCTGTATAGTTGTTTTCCATTCTTTGGCCTTGACAACATGTTGTGTTTATTATTTTTGGTTGGTCAGCTGAGCCAGCTTTTGCTATAGTCTATTGCCTTCTTCTGATTTTATAGTTGTTGTGTTGTTTAACCTCATCAGTTCTGGCCTTTGTTTTATTTTTGGGGTGTTGGGTATGCTCATATTAGAGGTGGCACCAGGTGTCAGTCATGCCTCCCCGGGTTTGGGATGTGACATGCAATCCTCTTGAAGGTTAATCTTTTGAGTGCAAATACTTGGAGGTATGCCAATTATATGGGCAATGGTCCAATCAATTACTCGAATATGCATTCTTAATACTGCCAACAGTGCCTCTACTTTTCGTTCTTCTAATCGAGCAGAAATTATCATCGTCAAGGTTTCATTTTTCACCAAGGTAGGCATATCTCAAGTGAGTGGTTGAGGTTTGAGTTCCAACACCGGAGGTTCAAGGATTGATGGTTACGAAAGGTTTTGCCTCTTTTTCAAATCAAGGTTGAGCTTCTTTGGTTGGTATGAATATGACCCTAATCCTATCAAAATGTGACATACATCTTCAAACCCCTCAATAACCTCGCCATCATGATTCAACAAGACAGCATCTAGAGACTCCTCGAATAGCGGTGCCCCAAAATCTTGGTCAATATCTTCTCCATCAACACTTTCCATCCATACATGAGGAGGCTTGCCATTCCTAGTCATTCTATCCCGACAACATTCACCATATTCAGGATTTATGGTGACCATTTCCTCAAGTGGACCCCTTGCATCCACATTCACTCCCGACTCAATTTGAGATGCTAATTAATTCAACCTTTCTTCAAAATTCCTAATGGAGATGTCATGATATTCCACTGTTTGAGTGAGGACTAGTAGATCTTACTTCAACTCCTGGATTCCCAAATCAGTGGAGGTCACTCTTTCCAATACTCTTTCAAGTATTTTCGCATATTTTGAATAGATGGACTCTTCTCTTCTCAACTTCCCAAATCACCTGCATGCTCGTAGTTCTGACCTTGATTCCTATATCCTTATCCCCAAGAGCTTTGACTTGCTTCTTGATGGCCGAGATAGAAACTGTCATGCCCCAAGTCTATACCCTGGACGAGACATGGTACTTGGAGTCACGAGTAACTCCAAGTCAACCCATGGTCTATCATAACACTGACATTCTAAGTAAAATCATATAAGAAGCTTTAAAATAATAAAATAAAATATATATGAATAAGAACTAAATCATAAAGTTTAAAACAACTGAAACAAAGCTGAAAAATCTAAATCTATGTCTGTGTCTGAAAGCCATCTATCTAATGAGCTGCTGGGACACGCCCCCAGCAAACTCTAAGTCTAACTGAATGAAATATAACTGAAAAGAAATAATCCTCGTGCTTGAAAGATAAGGACCCACCAATGATGCAGCTGAAACTTCTGAGCGAGATCTGCTAACGGTGCTGAGTCTGAGAACCTGCAGGTGTATTATAAAACAATACAACATAAAAGGTATGCATCAGTACTTTGAATGTACTGAGTAAGTAGGAGAAACCATAACACAAAGAAATAAATAACTGAACTGGGAAGACATGCAATGACCAACTAAAATGCTGAAACTGAATAAACTGTTATACTGAGATGGTCAAAATGACCCTGTCTAATGGTCAAAGACATGCCCTAAATTTGAGATACTAATCTTAAATATTGTACTGAACTAGGTAGTCTGGAATTGTTCTAACTGAGCTAATCTGAGACTAAACTGAACTGACTAGTGGGAAAGTCTTATAACCGACATATAACCACGTGAGATAGACGTGGAGTCCGATGTATACACCCCATTGGTAGGACCCAATATACTTTTTCAGGGTATAAAGGCATGAACTGAGTGATCACAGGTATGGGGCCATGAGGCCAATAAAAATATAACCTATATGGGAGTACCGTGAGAGTCTTATCAGATCGGATTCTATAATTGGTGTTCTAAAACTGGCCAAAGCTGTTTATCTGAAAGCGTCGTATCAGTCTAAAGAACGAACTATAATATGAAACTGGGGTCCTAAGGATTGTCAGAGCTGCTTATTTGAAAGTGTCATGACCGCCTAAAGAACCACTAAATCTAATACTGAGTCTAATACTGATAACTGGGAGGCATCACGGACACCTCAAGAATTAACTGTAGTCAAACTAATCAGCTGATATTTCTAGATTTTATCAAATATGTTAATAATTGACTGAGACTGGACTAACAAGCATCTGACTGAAATCTCAACATGTTCTAGCAATATGGGAAACCCAACTGATAAAATCAAGCCACAAGGAAGAACTAGTCCAACAGGCAAAATTTTAGTTTACTGCATTCAAAGCTAGGTCTAAAACCATCCTTACAAGAATGTGTATTAACATGATAACTAGGTAGTAAAAATATAGCAACAATCAACATATACAATATTCCACATGCTATAAACAAAGTCTGACATATAATTTATTCACATTCAAAAGCTTAGGGCTAGAACTAATAGAGAAGATAGAGAAGATTTTGGGGACACAAGGGAAGAACTATTCTCTTGTTGAATTCTCACATTCCTAGCTTAGAAATCCCTGAAGAGGAAAGCTTGAAACTCTGCACTAATGATGAAACCTAGTTCTTGCTTGACAGAAGAAGTATGATCGTTCTTTCTGATAGTTAATGTGCAGAATGAGGGGGGAATCCATTCAATACCCCTAATATCTCTGAAATAATGCTTAAAACGACATAGTTTAGGGACTATGTGATCTTGGGCAGAATTTCATGCCCAAGTGATACTCAAATGCTTCATTTCGACTTGTTTATCTATTATTATGTGTATATTCTCATGTGATTCTTTGATAAATGTGAATTTATACTAACCAACATGATTAGTGCTGTTTTTCAGGTAAAAAGAAATTTTGGAAGCTAATATGTATGTTGGTGAAGTGCGGGAATGGACTTGGAAGCAAGAAGTGGAAGTTGACAAGGGAAAGTGGCAAAAATAAGGGCTCCGCGATGGCGCCGTGTCACGCTACCATCGCGGAGGCATTCTGCCTGGATGAATTATTTATGTCAAGTTCCAGTGATGCTGCGTGATAGCACCGTGGCACGGAGGCAAGGCTCCGCGATACAAGTCGTGCCACGTTGAGGTGCAATTACCTGGGATCCGATTTCCAGTGAGCGTCTGTGATATCCCCGTGGCACAGAGGGAGTGCTCTGCGATACACTCCGTGCCACGTTGCTTGTTATTGCGGGAAAAATTCTCAATAGTATAAATAGCACACTTAGGTTTTATTTTTAACATTCTGACTTGGTTGAGGAAGAACGTGCGTTGCAGGCAGTTGAGAGGACGAAAGTTCTAGGGTTATTCTCTTCCTTTTTCTCTTCAATTTCAATTGCTTGTGTGAATTCTACTTATTTGAAGATGTTTAATCCACAAATGAGTGGCTAATTCACCTCTTGCAAAGGTTAAGGATAATTGTAGAGGAATGTAAACATTAATCATTTCAGTTTTCATCTTCTCTTCAATGGTTGTTCTATTAATTCTTGTTTTTACTGCATTAATGTTTGGCCAATGTTAACATATATCTTATAAATCCAATTTTGATTTTGAAAAGGAAAGAAATTGGGCAGATGTGAATTGGTAGGATATGATCTTTTCTTAGTTGAGAAAATTGAGAATTGATTTACGTTCATAATAGAAATATATCTGAAAGTCTTATTAGTCATTTATGGAATCAGTTGTGTATGGCTAGAGCATGAGATTTTTATATCACAGAAATGTAGAATAAGGTTTCATGATTCTTTAATTGGATAGGAGTCGAAAGATCCAATCCATTGACAATTAATTCCTGATTAGCAACCAAAGAGAAGATTGACTGAAGTGCATTAAAAAATTACATCCCTGCATGCCTGCCTTAACCTCAGCTTGTTCATTGCTATTGTTCAGACTCAAATTATAATCTTGACTTAGATTCTTATTACTTAGTGACCTTAACTCATAAAACATTATTTATTTGGTTGTCTGCATTCATAGAGATATCGTTCACAGACGCTTAAGTTAATTAATACTGTAGTTCAGTCCCTGTGGGATTGATACTTGGCTTGAAATAAAACCACTTTACTACTTGTACAACCACGTGCACTTGCGTGTAGTTTTGGGTCGAACAAGTTTTTGGCGCCATTGCTGGGGACTGGCAATTGGTAAATTTAATTTCTTAGTGTTAGTTTACAAATTCAACATAAGTGTTGACAACTTGATCTTAGCCTTTCTCTTGCAGGTATTGAATCTTTTTCTGAATGCTGGCAAGAGATAAGGGGTTGGTGGATTCATTTATAGAGCCGGAGAGACAATTTCGTCACCAAAGAAGGGAAGCTCTAGAGAAGAAGCTGCAGTTGCTAAGACAGGCAATTCTGGAGCACCAACATAATCCACCACTTGTAAGGGCAGTTTTAGTGCCCGAGGAGATGGCAGCAAGGCCGGTCCACGAACTGGCAATCCTACATGAAAATAATGTTACATCTAGTATTCGCAGACCAGAGTCAGGAGGGAGGTTCGAGCTTAAACAGAACATGGTGTAGTTGTTGCACACCAGCGAGCAATTTGTTCGGACGTTTGGTAACTACACGCAAGTGCACGTGGTCGAACAAGTAGTAAAATGGCTTAAGTAAGCCAAGTATCGATCCCACAGGGACTGAACTAAGGTAATAATTAACTCTAGTGTTAATGAACTATAACTTTAAGAATGCAGACAACCAAATGAATAAGATTTTTAGAGTTTGAGTTACTAACTAATAAGAATCTAAAGCAAAATGATAAAGTGAGTCTGAACAATAGTAATGAGCATGCTGAGGTTCAAACGAACATGCAGGGAAGTAATTTGTCGTTACATTTCCGTTAATCTTTCCTTCGGTTGCTAGTCAAGAATTATTGCCTATGGATTGAAACTTTCATATCCTACCCAACTTAAGAATCATGAACCTTCAACCTACATTTCTGTGATTAAAGAATTTCATGTTCTAGCCATACAAAACCGATTCCTTAATTGACTAATACGACTTTCATATATATTTCTATTCTAAATGTAAATCAATTCTCAATTTTCCCAAACTAAGAAGAGATCATATCCTACCAATTCACAACTTTCCAATTTCTTTCCTTTTCAAAATCAAAATTGGATTTTTTAGATATACATTAACATTGACCAAACATTAATGCAGTAAGAACAAGAATTGATAGAACAACCATTGAAGAAAAGATGAAAACTAAATTGATCAAAAATTACATTCCACTACAATTGTTCTTAACCTCAGCAAGAAGTGAATTTAGCCACTCATTTGTGAATTAAGCATCATCAAATGAGTATAAATCATACAAACAATTGAGATAAAAGAGAAAGAGATAGAGAAGAACCCTAGAATTTTCATCCCCTTAACTGCCTGTAACCCACGTTCTTGCTCAACCAAGTCAGAATAATTAAAAAATAAACCTAAGTGTGCTATTTATACTGAATTTTTCTGGGAATAACAAGCAACGTGGCACGGAGTGTATCGCGGAGCACTCCCTCCGTGCCATGGTGCAAACGCGGACCCTCACTGGAAATTGATGTTCTATGTAAATATACGCAACGTGCCACGACTTGTATCGCGTGGCATTGCCTCCATGCCATGGAGGCAACGCGAACCTTCACTAGAATTTTCCAAAATAGATCATCCGAGGCAGAGTGCCTCCGCGATGGCAGTGTGACACAGCTCCCCATCGCGGAGCCCTTATTTTTGCTGCTCTTCCTTGACCTTTTCCACTGCTCGCTTCCAAGTCCATTCTCGATCTTTATCAACATGTATCTTAGCTTCCTAAAATTAGATTTTACCTACAAAACAACACTAATCATTTTGGTTAGCATAAATTTACATTTTAACTACAAATCACATGAGAATGCACACATAACGATAGATAAACAAGACGAAATGAAGCATTTGAGCATCACTTGGGCATATAATTCTGCCCAACATCACTTACCCCACACTTAAGACCTTGTTCGTCCTCGAACAATACTTTCACATCTCATGCAATTGACACCCACATATAGCTACTTTGGCTCGACAATTCAAGCTACGACTATACCGATTATTTAATATAGCAAATCATCAAGAAAACATGCATAGTCCCATCAATACCATGACATACACCACATTAAGACCTCCTAAACTCAAGAATCGACTCTCGATCTCCGCAAACTCATGCAAATCAACTGATCAAGACATCCGACACGAAATTCAATCTCTCGTCAAGCATGTGCCCTCACAACACAAGAGAAATTTTCCCCTTTTCAATCATATGATTTCCAAAGCATTACATGTAGGGGTATATGAACACGATTTCTCTCTCTCTCTACCAAAGAATTCACATGCATCATGTCATGAACCATAAGCTTGCCTTTAGTGTATTACTCCACTAATATAAGGACGCGTGATATAAGATCACGTAGGACTTAACGGGTTGTAATGTAAGCTAAGGAACTAGTAAATACTGGGCTAACCAATAATAGCAACTAGCTTCCTTAAGAGCTTTTCAATACATCCCACCACCATTATGGGCATTGTTTCTTCCTTCATCCTCTCATTCTTGAATTTTTTCTTTATTTTTGTTCGCATTTCTTTAAGCACACTCGACTTAATAACAAAGATTAGTTATACATATTTCTTTTCTTTAATTTCAGCAAGTGCACCCTTGACCTTTTCTTTACTTTCACCACTTCCGCTTTTCCTTCCTTTTCACAATTCTCACTCCTTGACACCGTGGAAAAATTATTTTTCTTGAGCGCTTAAGAGTTTTGGATCAAATTCACAGCTAATGAAAAGAAGGGATTAAGCTCGGTTTCTACCTCTTCAAAGAAAGAAAAAAATAGGCTAAAGGATCAATGGGGCTAACTAGGATGTACATTCAAGGTAGGTATGATAAGGAAAAAAAACTTTCGGTTTAATCAATGAAATGCCTACATCCTTTCCTACAATACATATCCTTCATTTTGTTTCGCACACACACCATACAAGTTCTAGACACTTCACAATAGCATGGAATAATCGACACCTCACCTCACACTCATTGCACATGCTCAACTCAAGACTTATTCACAGAGTCTTCAATCAGCTAATTACAAGAATTCAATATTAAGCCTCAATCACACCGAATCGAACTCTATGGCCTAGGTATCTCAACATGTTTACACATTTGCATGCTTTCATACGAATCATCTTTGGATCTCAATATCATGTACAACACGCAACAAGAATTTCGAACCATGGAGTAGCGACACGTTTGAGAAACAAACAAAAGAAAGAAAATAAAAGAAAGAAAAAAAAACTACTCCTATCGACTACATTTCCCTTAAGACGGTCGTCATCCATCCATCATAGGGAACAATCACTATTTAAGACTTCGGTTCAATGGGACTATTCTCGGTAAAAGCACCGAAAACAAAGGCCGAGAAACCCAATCATAAGAAAATTCAACAAAAAATTTAAAAAGTATCGATAATTTCGATAGAAAACAAAAAATATTCAAAAAAAAAATATTCACATAACCAACCAATCAACAACAACTCGCACAACCCCAACAACTGACATTCATTACAACACCACTTAATTACAAAGCACATCACAAAGAGTCACAGGGTCACATTTTTTTCACAGGCACAACAACACAAAACATAAACAAAAACGAAAACAACAACGAAACATCCAGCACCTAACTACTCCCACCCCACACTTAAATCGAACACTGTCCCTAGTGTCACAAAATTTAATATATCACAAATATGGGTGGTGAAACTCCCTGATCAATTGAAGTATTCCACTTCTTCATCAGGTGCCGTTGCCTCGTCTTCCATATTCGAATCGCCCCCGCTGTCCTCATCTGACTCAACATCTGAGTCCTCACGACGATTCTCCTCATCAGTGGGGACATCATCATCTATAGGCTCCACAAAAGCTGGCACCACTCGGCATAGAGCCCGGGCATTCTCGCCAAAGGGGTAATCTAGCTCGAGCTGCCATAGCTCATCTTCTGTTATTGGCCTCCTGCCTATGCGCAACTGCAGCATCTACATCCCGTACATGCGGGCCATATATTGATCATCCCGAGCATATCGCTCGGCTTGTGTGAGAACTGGCCCGTGAGTAGTGTCAGGTGCCTTGGTTTTTGTGATATCCAAGGTGCGCCTATCAAATTGTGGGATGTAGTCCAGGGCCTCTTCCTCGATGTCGTGGCCCCTCAGGAATGTGGTAAACAAACCACCGAACCCATACCTGTGCCCTTGATGGAGTCGGGCTCTCTTCATGGCGGAGATGATCACCGCCCCAACATTTATCTCAAGCCCTTTCATCAGGGCATATACCGAACACACACTATCCCGGGTGACATCTGTCATGTGCACCCCTGGATCAAGAAGGAACACACAATTTTGAGCCAAATCCCGGCTTCCCTGTTCATTTGAGAGTAAGGCAGTGTCTGATGGTAGCCCCTCTCCTTGTGCCTGCTCCACCGTGCTGTCGAACGGGATCCACACAGAGTGCGTCTGATGTCCGCATAAGGTGGAGTTATGTTCAGCTGCCGGAGTACATGGGCGTCTATGTCCCGCACCCCCAATATAGCATTCAGATGATGGGGCTCAAAGGTGACAACCTGCCCTCTTATTTTGACGGTGTGACTGCGGAGGGTCGGGTTTCAGTTGGCATAGAACTCCTGAATTAGATGGAGATTTCACTCCTTGGGCTCTTCGAAGATGAAGTTCAGCCCGGCAGTATCAATCCGGTGTATGATTTTGTGGAATTCTCGTGCCAGCGGCTCCCTTGCAATGTGCTCCTCTGGGAAGTATTTGGTCTCTTTGTGTTTTGCATACCATTTCTTCCCTTCATCCGTCACCCATCGGGTTCCGTATTGTCGGCGTTGGCCTCGCGGAACCATTGGTGCTGCTGAAACTGCTGTTCCCAATCGAATCCTTTTTCTGCCGGCGCCCGATGTAGATGCGCCCTTTCCCTTGTCTTGCCTGCCTGACATTGTTCTTGTACCATTGAACAGACAATCCCAATATTATTCAAGTCAAACATAGCTATAACTAAGGTTGGGTTGAGTTAGGCCACCCCACACTTAGTCTTTAGCCACAATTAAAATAATTCGGCAAGACAATCATGCATTCCCAATTCTTATCAATCAAATTGCTTAGTGCATTCAGATAATTTGATGGAATAATTACTATGTACTACTCAGACTTCGTACAACGACTAACAATATCACCATCGATTCCATTACATCACAGAGCACTTAGCCAAAATTTTTGTTCTCAACAATCTATACAATTCACCAATTTCATTTTTCCGACAATTCCCTTGTCTACTTAGCATATTCAACCTTAATCACAACATAATTCGCATCACCCAATATGCACAACCCAAATTTTTTCACATTTTCAACCAAATTTAGTTTCTTCCTATTCAAATTCTAACCCTAGCTACCAATTTCACAAAAATTCAATAAAACATGCATTCATCGAGTTCACATACTCACAACGATACTATGAACATCAATCAATCAACATTTAAGTGAATTCAAACTTAATTTACACTTAGGGCAAGGTTTACTCACCTCACATGCTCAAAAATTGAAAATTTAAGCAAAAATTGAGGTTAAGTTCAAGAACATACCTTTAATCCGATGAAATCGAAGACAAGTTGAAGAAATCTTGTGCCTAGGTCCGTGTCACGTTGGGGGAGGAGGGAATTTGGGGAGTTGGTCATGGAGGGAGTGGAAAATGGGAAAAAATGAGGGGATTTCAGGGTTAAAAGGGTGTTTTTCGAGCAGGTTACCCGACGACCCGGTGTGACGCGACGCGGATTACACTTCAACGTGTCACGGAGGGTAACGCAGAGCACCCCCTCCGCGACACGGAGCCATCGCGCCAGCCTTCTGGAATTTGTAAAAATTCCGGAATTGGCTTCAACGTGTCACAGAGGGTAATGCAGAGGCCCTCCTCCGTGACACGGAGCCAACGCACAGGCTCACTGTAATGCCACTTTTTTTTTTATTTTTCTCACCTTGATTTTTCTCCTCTGCAATTCTTTGCATTTTTGCCCTCCGTTCCACCTGAAAATCATCTCACAACAAGAAATTGGTTAGAATTCATAGGTTTCAACGCAACAATAAATTTTTATTTTCTCTATTTATTTTTTTTTCTTTTGATCTTTTTCTGTCCTTTTATTCACTATTCTATTCATCTACTTCAACAATTTCATGGGTTGCCTCCCGCGCAGTGCCTGGTTTACAGTCGCGGCTTGACGTCATTGACACTCAATCATCCTCTAGAGTGATGGACATCTTCCCTCGCATAACGTCCTCACCTCAGTAATGCTTACAACGTTGCCCATTAAACAAGAATGTGGCACTTCGATCTTCTTTCCACAACTCCAGTTTTGGTGCTTCCTTAATCGATGGTTTCGGCAATGGTATGAGGAACCTCATTAACGGCTGAAATTCATGCTTCCCAAGATACCATTGTGTTTCATTCAACATTTGCACCCTCTCATAAGTATCTCTATCTCCGAAATGATCGGAGCTCACCAATGCTCTTCCCAATGGACCTCGAGATTCAACAATCGAAAAAATTTCTGCTTGATTTAGCACATTGATTACTGAAAGCTCCTCATACGTGGCCGAAAGCTTCATGACCTTATATACATCAAATACCTCCACTTTTTCATGCGCCCGCATGGTTAGCTGCCCTGCAGCTAAATCAATCAAAGCTATCCCGGTTGCCAAGAAAGGACGTCCCACAATAAATGGGACTTCCGCATCCGGCTCAAAATCCAAAACAATAACATCTACCGGAAAGATAAGGGAGCCCACTTGCACCAACACGTCCTCCACAATGCCATCTGGTCTGGCTAAAGAATGGTCTGCTAACTAAAAGATCACAGTAGTTGGTCTAGGACTACCCAACCCTAACTTCTTGAACACCGATGACGGCATCAAGTTAATACTCGCTCCCAAATCGCATAATCCATGAGCTCGGATACTTTTCCCAATTGTGATTTGAATTGTAAAGCTCCCAGGGTCCTTGAGCTTTGTTGGCAACCAGTTTTGTATCCGGGAAGTGCACTCCTCAGTCAGCGCCACCGTAGCATACTCCGTCAATCTGCTTTTGTTAGCTACGATGTCCTTGATATACTTTGCATACCTCGGCACTCCCTGTAAAACATCAACCAGAGGTAAATTAATGTGTACCTGTTTAAGCACCTCCATGAACTTTCTAAAACAAGCTTCCTCCTTGTGTTTCTTTAATCTTTGAGGGAACGGGGGTGGTGGTCTTTCTGCTTCAGCTGCCTTCTGCTTTCCCTTTTCATCATCCTGTTCCTTTCTTTCTCTACTGCTCCTGACTGCTGAGGTGGTATTTCTGGTTCACCTCCTTGAGTTGTAAACCACTCCTTGTGGTCACTGTATTTACTTGCTTGAGATTCGGCTCAGTTTCACTCGGTAGTCCTCCTCTTGGCCTAGTGTTTTGAGCTCCAGCTAGTTGTCCAAACTGGTACTCCAATGCCTTTGTAGCTAACTGATTGTTCTTTACATCTGCTGCCAATTTCACATAATCAGCCTGCAATTGAGCTTGGTTAGCTATCTTATTTTAAACATTTCCTCAATGCTGGGTGGTGGTGGAGGAGGTGAATTGTTTCCTCTATATTGAGTCTGATAGACCTGCTGCCCTCCTTGATTTCTCTGCTCACCCTGATTCGAACTCTTCCCTTGATGGCTGTTACTACCCCAAGAGAAATTCGGATGATTTCTCCAATTCGAGTTGTAGTTGTTGCCATACTGTGATGATTATTTCTCTGTACATTCCCCACAAAGTTCACTGAATCTGGATTTGCACCACAACACTCAGCTGAATGTTCGTTACTACCGCATACTTCACACCAAAACTGCTTCACTACATTAACTGGGGCTTGAGGTTGATTCAAGCTCATATTGCTAAAGTGGGTGTTAAGTTGATTTTGCAGCGCAGCTATCTGTGCAGCTATAGCTGTAAAACCATCCACTTCCAAGACTCCTGCCGCTTTCCTTGTTCCTCCTCTAGAAGAGTCCGCATTCCACATCTGGATTTCCTTGCGAAATATGATTTAACAAAGTATACAGCTCCTAATAATACTTTTCTAATGCTTGTCCCCCAGCTGCTGAGTCTAACAAAATTTTTATGTAGGGTTCCAAACCCTCTATGAAAGTATGCACCAGCACATCATTGGATTGGTGATGGTGAGGACAATCCCTTAGCAATGATTTGAACCTTTCCCAAGCTTGATACAGATTCTCCCCCTCTCTTTGTTTAAAACTTAGAATCTGACTTCTAAGTCTTGCTGTTTTCCCAGACGGAAAGAACCGTATCAAAAATTTTCTTGCAAGATCATCCCAAGTGGTGATAGAGTTAGGTGGCTCAGCTTTCAACCACCTCTTTGCTTCTCCCAATAATGAAAATGGGAATAATGTAAGCCTTACCTAATCGGATGATACTCCAGCGGGGATGTAAGTTTCACTTATCTCCAAAAAGTTTTGGAGATGTTGTTGTGGATCTTCGTGAGGGAGACCTGTGAATTGCCCGCTGGTGTGCAACAATTGCACCATATTCTATTTCATCTCAAACCTCCCTCCTTGCTCGGGTTTGCGAATATTTGATGTAACATTATTAGCATGTGGGATTGCCACTTCGCGAACCGGCCTAGCTTCCATTTCCTCGGGCACTAACACTGCCTTCACAAGTGGTGGATTCTGCTATTGCTCCAGGATTGTCTGTCTGAGCAACTGTAGCTTTCTCTCTAGAGCTTCCCTTCTTTGACGATGGAACTGTCTTCCAGGCTCTAAGTATGAATCCACTAGCTCCTTGTCTCTTGCCAGTGCTCAATAGAATTCACTATCTGCAAAAGATAGGCTAAGATCAAGTTGTCAGCACTTGTATAGAAATTGTAAACTAACACTAAGAAAACTATTTTACCAATTGCCAGTCCCTGGCAACGGCGCCAAAAACTTGTTCAGTCTTTTGGTAACTACAAGCAAGTGCACGTGGTCGAACAAGTCGTAAAATGGCTTAAGTAAGCCAAGTATCGATCCCACAAGGACTGAACTAAGGTAATAATTAACTCTAGTGTTAATGAACTATAACTTTAAGAATGCAGATGTTATACCCCGTAGAATTCCCGGTACTTAGATGACCTATTCGCACGTTGGTTAAACATATTTGAAAGCCATACGTGCTAGGGAAAGGTCCGGGAAAAGATCGGACGAGAAACCCGTCGAACCATCGCGGGAGGAGCCGAGGCAGAGCCCCTCCGCGATGGCAGCGTGTCACGGAGGTGAGGCCTCCGCGATGGCTCCGTGACACGTTGCCCAGGTTCAGGCCCAAGTATATAAGCCTCACTTCAGTTGAAAAATTATTTCTTATCAGTGAAATTTCCAGAAACGCAGCAAGCAGAGAGAAACGTAGGAAAATTAAATATTTTCGTCCGATTACGCTGCCAAACGCTGCCCAAACCCAAATTAATCCTAGATACCAAGGTATTTAGCAGCAGAGAGCATTTCTACGGAGTTAGTTTTGCGAAATACGGCCGACGAATCGGCGAGCCGCCGAACTAAAGTAAGTAGAATTGCTCCAAATTTATGTCTATGTGTTCCTAGTTGAGAAGTAAATATTTCTCCCTTCTGGGCCGCTGAAAAATAGCGAGTTTTCGACCGTCTTTCGATAAGCCTAAGTTTAGGCTATAAACTATATCGAAAGTGACGTTGCCTTTTGAAATAACGTTGTATTTAGTATTGATTGATGTATTTATGAATGCAGTTGGGAGAAAATAGTTGAAGTACCAGTCGAGCCTCGTTCGACGGACAGATATTCAAAGATAAGGTATGTAAAGTTAAGTTTCCTCGGCAAGTTGAGTCACAGTGAAGTAGTATAGTAATTTACAGACCAGTAGAAGGTTCAGAAATTGATTATTATATTATTATGAATATTGGTGCAATATGAGGAATTTTGGGTTGTAACGTGCACGATACCTATCTATACGATATAGATTTGGGCTTAAGTGGTTAAGGTTGCCCAGTATATTCAGTATGTGATGTAATATGCCAGGTTAAGATATTGTTGTGTTTAGCTGAAACCTCGCAAGGTAGTACAGTATCAGTAAAGCATTCCCGATATAGAATAGTAACTGTATATGGTTTAGAAAGCATGTTAGAAATAGGAAATTATGTTAACACAGAAACTTAGTGAACAGCATAGCCTTCAGCAGAAACACCCGCTTTTATAGCCTTTGCCCCAGTACAGTTAGACAGGGAACTATATTCATATTTATACTTACCTGTCTCAGCATGTATCAGACACTTACAGATTGCTATTATTAGCCTAGTATATGATCTATATAATACCTTACGCCTATTAGTTTTGGCTTATAAGATACACAGACAGCATGACTAGTTGAGACCATTGTATTTATTGGGGTTGGATTACCTAGCATCCCTGACCGCCCAGGGTTAATAGCTGTATCGACTCGTCCGCCAGAGGACGAGGATACGTCACTCTACGGAGTGATATGCCGTCCTGCAATGGGACAAAGATGGGATGCCAGTTTCCCCATATTGTGCCTTGGTCGGCCCTTATACACCCCCGTCGAGTGGGTACGCCCGGGGTGTTGATTTAGAGTCCTTCGGACTCAGATATAGTTATAGTCAGGGGCTCAGCGAGCCCAAGTGCATACCCAGGGACCGACAGGATGCTTACAGCCACTATAGGAGATGGGATGACCGGGGTAGGGGCATAGATTCTGTGTTGATTGTACCTCCCGGCTTATGGGGGCCGGGTAAGGTTTGTATGTGCTGTGTTATGTTATGTATGCTATGCTATATTATATTAGACGCGAGTGGGTTGGTAGTAGAATGATACGCCTCCAGGTATGATTCCTACTTCCTTCGGTATCAGTAAGAACAGGTACGATCTACTTCATCAAACAGTTAAGTTATTCCTCCTACTTCTGCTTCATCAGTCATATTATTGCTTTCAGATGGCGTTCTCAGTTACACTATTTTAGTTGCTTTACATACTCAGTACCAGCGGTACTGACGCCCAGTGGGGCGCTGCATTACTTGCCTGCAGGTACTCCTAGACGAGCAGGTGATTCTACGTGACTCCCTGTCAGCGGTTGAGTATTCAGCTCCAGTCATCCGGAGGCTGAATTTCAGAGGTGTAGTTCAGTTCCTTTTGTTGTATATAGCATGGGTAGGTCGGGGCCCTGTCCCGATCAGTTCTATTACTATTCCTAGAGGCTTGCATTCTGTATGAAATCCCTGTGGTCAGATGAGCCGGTCGTGTGGGGCCGTGCAGTTGTATATTTGTCTTTACTCTTTCTTACTTCTGTGATGGTCGTGTGAGGCCATAGTTGTCATTAGTGGTGACCTTGCCGGTTACGTAGCTTCTTTTTGTGATTTTTGATTAAGCAGCAGATAACTAGACAGCATGGTGGCCTTGTCGGCCCGTATAGGTTTCCTTGAGATACTATATTTCTGGTTAGCTGCCAAGATAGGTACAGCAGGCGATAGGCCAATGGGCCGGGGGCTATAATTACAGCCGTTATATAGCCCTTTGTTTCTAGAAATCTGAGTTAGAGCCAGCCAGGCGCCAGACGCGCCCAGGCTTAACAGTCTAGCAGGTCAGATCTTAGTAGGGCACTAGGTGCCAGTCGTACCCCCCCCCAAGGCGGGGTGTGACAAACTTGGTATCAGAGCAGGTCGTATCCCAGGGAGTCTACAAGTCGTGCTAAGTAGAGTCCTGTCCATGGATGTGTTGTGTACCACATACTATGGGTAGGAGGCTGCAAGGCATGATAGGATGGTTGTCTCTTATTCTGATTCAGTCGTGCTATAGAGCTGTACAGTATAGGGTTGAATTCCAAAAATCTTATCATATTCTTTGGCTACAGATAATGTCAGACCAGCGACATCCCGTCACAGGTCGGAGCTTAGACATTGCAGCAGGGGAAGGCACCAGTAGGATGCCCCCCCTCATTTGGAGACAGCCCGATCAGAGGGCCCTACAGAGGCTTCATCTCAGCCTCCTCAGCAGTCTCCACCACGTCAGGAGCCGTTTGGAGCGACAGTATCTTCAGAAATCCCTATACCAACACCTTCCGACCAGGAGGTTAGGAGTGCGGTAGTTATGATAGCACAGATGATGGCTGCTCAGCGTCAGCAAATGCCATCCACAGTTGCAAAAGCATCAGGAGGGCCCGGTAGTTCGAGGGTCCGAGAGTTCTTAGCCTTGAACCCCCCACAGTTTACAGGCACGGACCGCACCGAGGACCCCCAGGATTTTCTGGATCAGATGCAGAGAATCTTCAGGGTTATGCATGCTACACCTACTGAGTCAGTTGAATTGGCCGCATTTCGGTTGCGAGATATTGCGGTGTTATGGTATGAAAGCTGGGAGAGGCCCCGAGGGAGAGATGTTCCCCCTCCCACCTGGTCCAGCTTTTCAGGAGCCTTTCTGGATCACTATTTGCCGCGGGAGATTCGACAGGCCCGGGTAGACCAGTTCCTACATCTGGAACAGGGGGCCATGAGTGTTCGGGAATATTCCTTGCGGTTTGATTCTTTGGCTCGATATGCACCATCTTTTGTTGATACCATGGCATCCAGAGTGCACCGTTTTATTATGGGGTTGAACCCAGAGTATGTCGAGACTTGTATCACGGCCACACTGCGAGAAGATATGGATATTTCCCGAATCCAGGCATTTGCCTAGAATATTGAGGGCATCAGACAGCGACATCGGGAAATTAGAAGGGTTAATCAAGAGCAGCGTCGCCGGGATAGGCCAGCTGAGTTACAAAGAGAGACCCGGGGAGGACCCAGGCCACGATTGTTAGACAGGCCGCCCAGGCCCCCGCCTCCGCCACAGTCACAGGGAGGTAGATCCAACCGCAGGGGGCAGTTAGAGGCTGGTAGAGGTTCGCAGACGGCAGACTCACCGTCCCAGAGGAGGGCGGAGCAGAGTAGGTATACCCTACCACTTTTCCCTATATGTAGCCGATGCCATTCTGGAGCATGTAGGTATGGTTCCACCGCATGCTATATTTGTGGCCAAGAAGGCCATTTGATGAGAGATTGCCCAGCCAGAGGTCGTGAGGACCGGGACAGACAGGATAGGGCATCAACAGTATCACGAGCTACAGCATCCTCGACTAGGCGCAGGCCCCCAGTTTCAGCAGGCAGGGGTCGGGGCAGATCAGGGACCTCCAGTACAGGTGCGGGTCCAAGCCGCACATATGCCTTACCAGGGAGGCAAGATTCAGAGGCATCGCCTGATGTTGTGACAGGTATGCTAACTATCTGCTCACACCCTGCTTATGTACTAATTGATCCAGGGTCTACCTTGTCCTATATTACTCCATTTGTGGCACGGAAGTTTAGTATTGTACCAGAATCATTACAGCAGCCCTTCCTAGTTTCCACGCCCGTCGGTGATTCTATCACAGCTAGCCGAATTTACCGTGGGTGTACAGTAGAGGTTGCTGATCGTCAGACCACAGTAGATCTGGTCGAGCTAGAAATGATAGACTTCGATGCCATAATGGGCATGGATTGGTTAGTACCATGTTTTGCTAATATTGAATGTTGGACCAAAATGGTCCGATTCCACTTCCCGGGGGAGGCAGTACGGGAGTGGAAGGGCAGCACCGTGACGCCAAAAGGTAGGTTTATTTCCTACCTTCAGGCGAGAAAGTTGATATCTAAGGGGTGTATTTATCATCTGGTCAGAGTTCAGGATGTCCAAGCAGAATCTCCGACCCTCCAGTCTGTCCCAGTGGTAAATGAATTCCCAGATGTATTTCCTAATGAGTTACCTGGTATTCCCCCAGAAAGGGAAATAGACTTTTCTATTGACTTGCTACCAGGCACTCAGCCAATATCAATACCTCCTTATCGTATGGCTCCTGCAGAACTCAGAGAATTAAAGGAGCAGTTGAAAGACTTGTTAGATAAAGGTTTTATCAGGCCGAGTACTTCCCCGTGGGGTGCGCCAGTCTTGTTCGTGAGAAAGAAAGATGGCTCGCTCCGGATGTGTATAGATTATCGGCAGCTCAATAAAGTTACAGTAAAGAACAAGTACCCGCTTCCCAGAATTGATGACTTATTTGATCAGTTGCAGGGAGCCAGATACTTTTCTAAGATTGACTTGCGGTCCGGATATCACCAGGTCCGAGTACGTGAGAGAGATATTCCTAAGACAGCATTCGACCACGTGCACTTGCATGTAGTTATATACCCATATAAGAAAGACCGAACAAGTTTTTGGCGCCGTTGCCGGGGACTGGCAATTGGTGAATTTTTCTTAAGTGTTAATTTACTATATTTTTATTTTCTTAGTGTTGACAACTTGGTCTTAGCATATATTTTGCAGATTTAATCTCTGTTGAACACTGGCAAGAGACAAGGAGCTGGTGGACTCGTATTTTGAGCCAGAAAGATTATTTCATCGTCAGTGGAGAGAAGCTCTAGAAAGAAAGCTGCAGTTGCTCAGACAAACACTCATGGAGCAACAATAGAATCCACCAGTAGTACGGGCAATGTTAGTGCTCGAGGAAGTAGCAGCTCGGCCGGTTCGCGAGGTGGCAATCCCACATGCTAATAATGTCACATCTAGCATCCGCAAACCTGAGTCAGGAGGGAGGTTCGAGCTTAAACAAAACATGGTGCAATTGTTGCACACCAGCGGGCAGTTTACAGGTCTCCCTCATGAGGATCCACAGCAGCATCTCCAAAATTTTTTGGAGATAAGTGACACTTACATCCCCGCTGGAGTGTCATCAGATTATGTTAGGCTTACATTATTCCCATTTACACTATTGGGAGAAGCCAAGAGGTGGTTGAAAGCTCAGCCACCCAATTCTATTTCTACGTGGAATGATCTTGCAAGGAAATTCTTGATACAATTTTTTCCCTCCGGTAAAACAGCAAGACTTAGAAGTCAAATTCTAAGTTTCAAACAGAGAGAGGGAGAGAATCTATATCAGGCATGGGAGAGATTCAAGTCCATGTTGCGGGATTGTCCTCCTCCTCATCAATCCAATGATGTGCTGGTGCACACTTTTATAGAGGGTTTGGAATCCCATACAAAAATATTACTAGACTCAGCAGCTGGGGGACAAGCGCTGGAGAAAACTTATGAGGAGCTGTATACCTTGTTGAATCGTATTTCGCAGGGCAATCCGGAGTGGAATGCTGATTCATCAAGAGGAGGGACAAGGAAAGCAGCAGGAGTTCTAGAAGTGGATGGTTTTACAGCTATTGCTGCACAGATAGTTGCCTTACAGAATCAACTCAACACCCACTTCAGTAACATGACAATGAACCAACCTCAAGCCCCAGTGAATGCAGTGCAGCAGATTTGGTGTGAAGTGTGCGGGAGCACTGAGCACTCAGCTGAGTGTTGTGGAGCAAATCCTGACGCGGTGAAATTTGTGGGAAATGTGCAGAGGAACAACCACCAACAATATGGCAACAGCTACAATTCCAACTGGAGGAATCACCCGAATTTCTCTTGGGGTAGCAACAACCATCAGGGGCAAAGTTCAAGTCAGGGGGTGCAAAGGAATCAAGGAGGGCAGCAGAACTATCAGACACAATATAGAAACAACAATGAACCTCCTCCACCACCATCACCCAGCATTGAGGAGATGTTCAAGACGATGATAGCTAACCAAGCTTAATTGCAGGCTGACTATGTAAAATTGGAAGCCGAGGTGAAAAACAACCAGTTAGATACTAAGGCACTTGAATATCAATTTGGGCAATTTGCTGGAGCCCAAAACACCAGACCTAGAGGAGGACTTCCGAGTGACACAGATCCCAACCCCAAGCAGGTGAATGCGGTGACCACAAGGAGTGGTTTGCAGCTTAAAGAGGTGGAACCAGAAAGACCACCTCAACAATCGGGAGCAGCAGAAGTTGAGAGGGAGCAAAGCGATGAGAGGGGGAAGAAAAAGGAAGCTAAATCAGAAAGACCACCACCCCCGTTCCATCAAAGATTAAAGAAACACTAGGAGGAGGCGTGTTTCAAGAAATTCATGGAGGTGCTGAAATAGGTACATATTAACTTACCTCTTGTTGATGTTTTGCAGGGAGTGCCGAAATATGCAAAGTACATAAAGGACATCGTCGCAAACAAAAGTCAGTTGACTGAGTATGCTATGGTGGCTCTCACGGAGGAGTGCACTTCCCGGATACAAAACCGACTGCCCACAAAGCTCAAAGATCCTGGGAGCTTTACTATACAAATTACTATTGGGCAGAGTATCTGAGCTCGTGGATTATGTGATTTGGGAGAAAGCATTAATTTGATGCCGTCATCGGTATTCAAAAAGCTGGGTCTAGGGAGTCCTAGACCCACAACAGTGATCTTGCAATTAGCGGATCGGTCCTTAGCCAGACCTGATGGCATTGTGTGGGACGTTCTGGTGCAAGTTGGCTCCCTGATCTTCCCGGTAGATTTCGTCGTTCTGGATTTTGAGCCAGACGCGAAAGTCCCATTTATTTTGGGACGTCCTTTCTTGGCGACCGGGAAAGCACTGATTGATGTAGCTGCAGGGCAGCTAACCATGCAAGCACATGATGAGATTGAGGTATTTGATGTGTTTAAAGCCATGAAGCTTCCGGCAATACATGAGGAGCTTTCAGCAATCAGTGTGGTTGAACACGAAGAAATTCGTCAGATTGTTGAATCTCAAGACCCACTGGAAAGAGTGTTGATGCACTCCGATCATTTTGGAGATAGAGACGCCTATGAGGTGGTCCAAATGTTGAATAAGGTACAAAGGCAACCGAGGAAACAGGAATTTCAATCATTGATGAGGTCCCTAGAACCGTTGCCAAAACCATCCATTGAGGAGGCACCAAAGCTGGAATTGAAAGAATTGCCTCCCCATTTAAAATATGTCTTTTTTGGGGGAAAATGAGACGTTACCAGTCATCATCTCCGCAGAATTGACAGAGGCACAGGAGAAAGAAGCATTGGGTGTCCTCAGAAAAAGGAAGAAAGTAATGGGTTGGCAAATGTCAGATATTCAGGGTATCAATCCAGCTTTTTGCACACACAGGATTTTCATGGAGACAGGAGCAAAACCAACTGCTCAGCCGCAACGAAGGCTAAACTAGCAATGAAGGATGTGGTGAGGAAAGAAATAATCAAGTGGCTTGATGCAGGTGTGGTCTACCCGATTTCAGACAGTGAATGGGTCAGCCCCGTTCAGTGCGTTCCAAAGAAAGGAGGGATGACCGTGGTCACCAATGAGAAAAACGAGTTGATTCCTACACGAACCATCACAGGCTGGCAGATTTGCATAGACTATAGAAAGCTGAATGAAGCCACAAGGAAAGATCATTATCCCATCCCGTTCATTGATCAAATACTAAATAGGTTGGCTGGACAGGAATATTATTGTTTCCTTAATGGGTACTCTGGTTATAACAAAATAGCCATAGCTCCTGAGGACCAAGAGAAGACTACTTTTACCTGTCCTTATGGGACATATGCTTTTAGGCGGATGCCATTTGGGTTATGCAATGCACCCGCCACATTCCAGAGATGCATGATGGCTATTTTCCATGACATGGTGGAGGATTTTGTTGAGGTATTTATGGATGATTTTTCTGTTTTCGGTAATTCATTTGCTACGTGTTTGCAGAATCTTGACAGGGTGCTGGCTCGCTGTGAGGAATCCAACCTTGTATTAAACTGGGAGAAATGCCACTTCTTAGTCAAGGAGGGTATTTTCCTTGGCCATAAAGTGTCTAAAAAGGGGTTGGAAGTCGATCGTGCTAAGATCGAGGTTATTGAGAAGTTGCCACCACTTGTGTCGGTGAAAGGTGTTCGCAGTTTTCTTGGGCATGCAGGGTTCTACAGACGGTTCATCAGAAACTTTTCCAAAATTTCTAGACCATTATGCAGGTTGTTAGAAAAAGAGGTAAAGTTTGAGTTGAATGATGAGTGTGTTAAAGCATTCTAGGAGTTGAAGCAGAAATTGATAGAAGCACCTATCCTTACTTCTCCGGATTGGGGACAACCATTTGAGTTAATGTGTGATGCGAGTGACATGGCTGTGGGAGCTGTATTGGGGCAAAGGAAAAATAAAATCTTTCATTCTATTTATTATGCAAGCAAAACGCTGAATACGACCCAAAGCAATTACATAGTCAGGGAGAAAGAAATGCTAGCGTTGGTGTTTGCATTTGACAAATTCAGGTCCTATTTGGTGGGTTCAAAAGTAGTGGTGTACACCGATCATGCAGCGATTCGGTACCTATTTAACAAGAAGGATGCTAAGCCCAGACTGATCAGATGGATCCTGTTGTTGCAAGAGTTCGATCTTGAGATCAAGGATAGAAAGGGGAGTGAGAATCAGGTGGCAGATCACTTATCGCGATTGGAGAGCCGGTCGCATGTGATGGAAAGTGATACCATAAATGAGGAGTTCCCGGATGAGCAGCTCTTGGCAGTAGGGGAAGCTGAAGTTCCTTGGTACGTAGATATAGTCAATTTGCTAGTGAGTGGAGTCTACCCACCTGAGGCAACAGACCAACAGAGAAGGAAATTGAGGCATGATTGCCGGTATTTTGTTTGGGATGAACCATACTTATTTAAATAGGGGCCGGATCAGGTGATGAGAAGATGCATCCCAGAGAGTCAGATTGCAGAGGTGTTGAGGAGCTGTCACTCTTCATTGTATGGGGGTCACCATGGAGGCGAGCGAATAGCACACAAGGTTCTACAGTCAGGATTCTTTTGGCCTACACTATTCAGAGACTCTATGGCATACGTCAAAATGTGTGACAGATGTCAGCGTACAGGAACAATTGGTAGAAGACAAGAGATGCTGCTGCAGAATATATTGGAAGTAGAGACCTTTGATGTATGGGGCATTGATTTCATGGGCCCGTTCCCACCGTCATTTGGTAATCGTTACATCTTGGTGGCTGTAGACTATGTATCAAAATGGGTGGAAGCATTAGCTTGCCCCAGGAATGACAATAAGGTGGTAACAAAAATTGTGAAAAAACATATTCTTACCAGGTTCGAGACACCCCGAGCCATTATCAGTGGTGGAGGGGCTCATTTTGTCAATGCAAGTTTCAAGAAACTACTAGCCAAGTATGGGGTGCGCCACAAGGTGGCAACAGCATATCACCCCCAGACTAGTGGGCAAGTAGAGGTGTCAAATAGAGAAGTGAAGCAGATTCTCCAGAAAATGGTAAATACACAACGGAATGATTGGTCAAGCAAACTTGATGATGCGTTGTGGGCGTACAGAACTGATTACAAGACACCGATAGTAACCTCACCATACCGATTGGTCTATGGGAAAGCGTGTCACCTACCGGTGGAGCTAGAGCACCGAGCCTTCTGGGCCGTGAGGAAATTGAATATGGACTTGGAGCTAGCGGGCAAGAAGAGATTAATGCAACTCAGTGAACTTGAAGAGTTCCGCTGGCATGCTTATGAGAGTGCTAAGTACTACAAGGAAAGAACAAAAAGGTGGCATGACAAGCATGTGGTGCACCGCATTTTTGAACCAGGGAAGAAGGTATTGCTCTTCAATTCAAGATTGAAGTTGTTTCCTGGAAAGCTGAGGTCCAAATGGTCGGGGCCATTTGAAGTGGTGAGAATGACCCCGCATGGGGCAGTAGAGTTGTGGCAAGAAGATCAGAGTGCCACGTTCTTAGTCAATGGGCAGAGATGTAAGCACTACTAGGGGGAGGACGGTGGTCAAGAGAAAACGTCCAACACCCTAGAGGAAAACTGAGCTGAATGACGTCGAGCCGCGACGGTAAAGCAGACGCTTCATGGGAGGCAACCCGTGAAATTTTTCTTTCTAAATTGTGATTAGATTTTTTTTCTTTTTTTCCTTGATTATCAACAAAATTTTTAGTTTTATATTTTTATTGTTAGTTTTATTTTGAGTGAAACCTATAATTCTAACCAATTTCTTATCGTAAGATGAAGTTCAGGTTGAACGGAGGATAAATGTGCAAGGAATCGCAAAGGAAAATTCGAGGTATGAAAATCAATAAAAAGTGGCAAAATAGTGAGCTAGGGCGATAGCTCCGTGTCACGGAGGAGGACCTCCGCGTTACCCTCCGTGACACGTTGAGGTGTAAATCTGGAATTTTAAAAAACTTCCAGAATGCCCTCGCGATAGCTCCGTGTCATGGAGGGCATGCTCCATGATACCCTCCGTGACACGTTGATGTTTATATCGCGATGGGTCACACCGGGTCGCCGGGTGACCCGCGCGATTTAACCCCTTTTTAACCCCGATTACCCCTATTTTTCCATCATTTCTCACACACTCCGCGACCAACCTCCCAAAAACCCATCCCCCCTCGACGTGACACAGACTTAGGACAATAATTTCATCGAGTTTTCATCAATTCTTCGAATTCAAGGTATGTTCTTAACTCTATTTCAATTCTTGTCGAAATTTTTCGATATTGAACTAGTGATATGAGCTAAACTTGCCCTAAGTAGAAATTGAGCTTAAATTCTATTGAATTACTGTTGATTGATGTTCGGAGTATCATTGTGATTGCTTGAACGTGATAATGACATAGTTTAATCGAATTTGTGATAAAATCATAGCTAGGGCTTGCCTTTGAATTTGAAATGGAAAAATTTAGTTGAACTAGTGAAATTCATGTTGGGTTGTACATGTTGAGTGAGATGAATCGATTGTGCTAACTTCTACTATGCTAAAAAACCGATGGATTCTCGGGTTAGGGTAATATCAAAAATTGCAAGAATTGGTTGAATTGTATAGGATCACGTAGTTAATTTTTTTTTCTTTCTTTCTTTTGTTTTATTTCTCCTTGCTAAGTGGTATGAGATAAAATGTGGTCGATGGTAATGATTGTGGTTATCTGTACCAAGTCTGAGTAGTACATAGAATATATACCATCGAATTATTCGAATGCACTAAGCATGTTTGTTATATTTGGTTGTTTGTTTGTGTAAATAAGTATGATCTTGTCGTAATGTTGTAGTTTAGCTAAGAACTAAGTGTGGGGTAGCCTAGCTTAACCCAACCTTAGTCGAACCTAATATTCATTGGCTTAACATTGAACTTGTCTGTTTGGGTTGACAGGAAAAATGGCAAGCAGGCAGGACAAGGGAAAAGGTGCATCAACATCTGGCGCCGGCAGAAAAAGAATCAGATTGGGCATAGCGGTCCCAGCAGCACCAGCGGTTCCACGCAGCCAACGTCGCCAATACGGAACCTGGTGGGTGACAGAAGAGGGGAAGAAGTGGTATGCAAAGCACAAAGAGAGCAAGTACTTCCCTGAGGAACACATAGCACGGGAACCGTTGGCACAGGAGTTCCCTAGGATCGTCCACAGGATCGAGGCAGATGGGCTCAACTTCATCTTTGAAGAGCCCAAGGAATGCAACTTGCACTTGATTCGGGAATTCTATGCCAATTGGAACCCGACACTCAGAAGTCACACCATCAAAATAAGAGGGCAAATAGTCACCTTTGAGCCCCATCACCTCAATGCTATCCTAGGGGCGCGGGACACAGAAGCCCACGTGCTTCGACAGCTGAACATCACTCCACCATATGCGGACATTAGATGCACTTTGTGTGGAACCCGATCGACGGCTAGGTGGAGCAGACACAAGGAGAGGGGCTACCATCAGACTTTTCCCTACTCACAGATGAACAGGGAAGCCAGGATATGGCTTAAGATCGTGTGTTCCTTCCTAATCCCAGGGGTACATATGACGGATGTAACCCGGGATCATGTATGCCTGGTGTACGCCCTGATGAAAGGGCTGGAGATCAACGTGGGGGCGATGATTATCTCCGCCATGAAGAGAGCCCGGTTGCATCAGGGGCACAGATACGGATTTGGTGGACTACTCACCACATTCCTGAGGGGCCTAGATGTTGAGGAAGAGGCCCTTGACTACATCCCACAGATGGAGCGGCGAGCCTTAGATGTCACTAAAACTAAGGCACCCGACACCACCCACGGGCCTGTTCTTACACTTGCCGAGTAACATGCTCGGGATGATCAGTACATGGCTCGCATGTACGGGATGCAGATGCTCCAGCTGAGGATAGGCGGGAGGCCGGCAACAGAGGAGGAGCTATGGCAGCTCGAGCTAGACTACCCTTTTGGCGAAAATGCCAGGGCTCTATGCCGAATGGGGCCAGCTTTTGTGGAGCCCACGGATGATGATGTCCCCACAGATGAGGAGACACGTCAGGAGGACTCCAATGTGGAGTCCGATGATGACGATGGGGGTGATTCAGACATGGGAGATGAAGCAGCAGCACCTGATGAAGAAGTGGAATATTTTGATTGATCAGGGAGTTCCACCACCCAATTTTTGTGCTATTTTAATTTTTGTGAACACTGGGGACAGTGTTCGAGATAAGTGTGGGGTGGGAGTAGTTAGGTGCTGGTTGTGCTGTTTTGTATGTTCTAATATGTTGTTGTGCCTGTGGGAAAAAAATTTTTGTGACCCTGTGATTTGTGATTGTGAAGTTGTTGTTCTGTATTGTAATTATATGTGAAACTGTTGTGCGTTGCTGAATGTTGCTAGCTGATTTTGTACATATTTTTGTTTATCGAAATGATTGATATTTTTAAAATTTTTCTTTTTTTCTTCAATTCTTGGGTTTCTCGGCGTTTGTTTTCGGTTCTTTTATCGAGAATGGTCCCATTGAACCGAAGTCTTAGTTCGTGACCGTTCCCTATGATGGATGGATGACGACCATCTTAAGGGAAATGTAGTTGTTAGGAGTAGATTTTTTTTAATTTATTTTTTAGTTGTTTTTCTTTTGTGGGTTGCATCCCAAAACCTGTAGTTACTTTATGGTTGCGGAATTCTGGTTGCGGGTTGTACATGATATTTGAAATGCAAAGGTGATTCGTATGAAAGCATGCAACTTTGTAAATATGTTGAGATACCTAGGCCATAGAGTCAATTCAGGGTGATTGAGGCTTAATTTTGAATTCTTGTAATTAGCTGATTGAAGAGTCTGTGAATACGTCTTGAATTGAGCATGTGCAATAAGTGTGAAGTGAGGTTTTGTTATTCCGTGCTATTATGAAGTGTCTAAAACTTGCCTGGTGTGTGTACAAAACGAAATGAAGGAGGTGTATTGTAGGAAAGGATGTAGGCATTTCTTTGTTTTAACCGAAAGTTTCTCTTTTTCATTATCGTACCCACCTTGTTTTTACACCCTAGTCAGCTCGTTGAGCCTTTAGCCTATTATTTTTTTCTTTTGTCAAAAAGTGTAAACCGAGCTTAATCCCTTCTTTTCATTAGCCATAAATTTGATCCAAAATTCTTAAGCGCTTAAGAAGAGAAAATAATTTTCCCAAAGTGTCAAAGAGTGAGAATGGTGAAAAGAAAAGAAAAGCAGAGTGATAAAGGGAAAGACAAGGTTGAAGGTGCACTTGCTATAAATAAACTATAATGAAGGTGTATGAACAATCTTTGCTGTGGTGTCAAGTGTGCTTGATAAGATGGGCCAAACTAAAGAAAAACTTCAAGAATGGGAGGATGAAGAAAGAAACAATGCCCATGAGTTTTATGGGATGTATTGAAAAGGTGCTTAAGGATGCTAGTGGCTATTATTGGCTAGCCCAATATTTACTAGTTCCGTAGCTTACATTACAACCCGTTAAAGTCCGACGTGATCTTACATCACACTTCTTTATATTAGTGGAGTAATACACTAAAGGCAAGCTTATGGTTCATGACATGATGCATGTGAATTCTGTTGGGAGAGAGAGTGAAATTGTGTCTATATGCCCCTGCATGTAATCGTTTGAGTTTGTACGATCAAAAGGGGAAAATTCTCTCGTGTTGTGAGGGCACATTCTTGATGAGAGATTAATTTTTGTGTCGGATGTCTTGATCAGCTGATTTGCATGAGTTTGCCGATATCGAAAGTCGATTCTTAAGTCTAGGAGGTCTTGATGTATTGAAGGTCATTGCATTGATAGGACCATGGGTGTTTTCTTGATGATTTACTGTATTGAATAATTGATATGAATAGCCTGTATTATCGAACCAAAGTAGCGAGGTTGGGGTGTAAATTGCATGAGGTGTAAGATTGTTGTTCAAGGACGAACAAGGATTAAGTGTGGGGTAAGTGATCTTGGGCAAATTTATATGCCCAAGTGATACTTAAATATGTCATTTTAGCCCTGTTTATCTAGAAATGTTGATACATTCTCATGTGATTGTTAATAAAATATGAATTTATACTAACCAACATGATTAGCATTGTTTTGCAGGTAAAATGTAATTTTGGGAAGCTAAAATGCATGTTGGGAGAGATCGGGGTTGGACTCGGATGTTAACGAAGGACAAGGCATTGGAAGGCACAAAATAAAGAGGCTCCGCGATGGAGCCGTGTCACGCTGCCATCGCGGAGGCCTTCTGCCTGGATAGGGGATTTTTGGCAATTTCCAGTGAGGGTGCGCGTTGGGTCCGTGGCACGGTGGCCTAGCTCCGCGTTGCACGGCGTGCCACGTTGGGCCTTATTACCGGGACACCCAGTTTCCAGTGAGGGTCCGCGTCAGTGGCGTGTCACGGAGGCAGTGCTCCGCGATGCACTCCGTGACACGTTGCTTGTTATTCCGGGAAAAATTCCCACTAGTATAAATAGAACATTTAGGTTAATTTTTAATAATTCTGACTTGGTGGAGCAAGAACGTGGGTTACAGGCAGTTGAGGGGACGAAATTATCAGGGTTTTTCTCTATCTCCTTCTTCTTCAATTCAATTGCTTGTATGTTTAACACTCATTTAACGATGTTTAATCCTCAAAGGAGTGGCTAATTCCTCTTCTTGCTGAGGTTGAGAACAATCGTATTGAAATGTGATTGTTGATTAAGTTGGTTTTTCATCTTTTCTTCCATGGTTGTTCTATTGATTCTTGTTCTTACTGCATTAATGTTTGGCCTACGTTAATGTACATCTAAAAAGTCCGGTTTCACTTGAGAGAGCAAGAAATTGGAAAGTTGTGAATTAATAGAATATGATCTTTTCTTAGTTTGGGAAAATTGAGAATTGATTTACCTTCAGGATAGAAATATACCTGAAAGTTGTATTAGTCAATTTAGGAACCAGGTTTGTACGGCTAGAACATGAATTTCGTTTAATCACAGAAATGTAGGTGGGTGGTTCATGATTCTTAAGTTGGGTTAAATACGAGAGTTTTAATCCATTGGCATTAGTTCTTGACTAGCAACCGGAGAAAAAGACTAACCAAATTATATTGATAATTAATTTCTTTACATGTTCATTTAACCTCAGCATGCTCACATTCATAGTTCAGACTCACATTAGATAGTTGTTTTAGACTTAGCATAAAAATTAGAACCCAAAATATCTAACTCTTGGTTACACTGTTGTCTTCATTGTTAGAATTAAAATATAGTACACTTGAGCAGATTGTTACCTTATCCCAGTCCCTGTGGGATCGATACTTGGCTTACTTAAGCCACTTTACTACTTGTTCGACCACGTGCACTTGCGTGTAGTTATATACCCATATAACAAAGACCGAACACCTATTACGCCAAAATACCTTGACAGACGCAATATTTTTAGTTCTCAATCTACGAATCTGTCTGTCTAAGATGACTACTGGAATCTCTTCATATGCTAACTCTTCTGTGACCTGGACATCCTGAATTGGAACAGCTGTGGAAGGGTCTCCTACGAATTCCTCAACATAGATACAGGGAATGCTGGGTGAACAAACTCTAATTCTGGGGGCAAGTTCAATTCGTATGCCATTCGGCCTATTCTTCGCCGAATATGATATGGCCCAATGAACCTCGGGCTAAGTTTGCCTTTCTTGCCAAATCTCATCACCCCTTTCATCGGAGACACTTTCGAATATACCCAGTCATCCACTGCAAATTCTAGATTTCTGCGCCGCATATCTGCATAAGACTTTTGGCGGCTTTGAGCAGTCAGTAGGCGTTCTCTGATAAGCTTCACCGCCTCTTCTGACTGACGAATAATTTCCGGCCCAATCAGCGATGTCTCCCCCACTTCAAACCAGCCAATGGGTGTTCTACATTTTCACCCATATAATGCTTCAAAGGGCGTCATCTGGACAGCTGAATGATAACTGTTATTATAGGCAAATTCAATCAACGGTAGATGTTTATCCCAGCTACCCCCAAAATCTAGTACACACGCTCGTAGCATATCTTCGAGCGTTTGGATAGTTCGTTCTACTTGCCCGTCTGTCTGAGGATGAAAGGCTGTACTTAAGTTAATATATGTCCCCAGACCTCTCTAAAATGACTGCCAAAACCTAGATGTAAACTGTGCTCCTCTATCCAAAATAATAGATACTGGCACTCCATGTAATCTAACTATTTCTCTAATATATACTTCAGCATAATCCTCGGCTAAGAAGGTAGCTTTCACTGGCAGGAAATGAGCTGATTTTGTCAGCCTGTCAACTATCACCCAAATAGAATCGTGTCTATGTCTGGTATGAGGTAATCCTGTTACAAAATCCATATTTATCGCTTCCCATTTCCACAAAGGCACAGCTATATCCTGCGTCAGACCGCCCGGTTTCTGGTGTTCTGCTTTCACCTGCTGGCAGTTAGGACATCTAGATACAAATTCAACTATTTCAGCTTTCATACCTGGCCACCAGTAGATGTCTCTGACGTCGTGGTACATTTTTGTTGCTCCTGGATGGAGGGAATAGCAAGCGTGATGTACCTCATGCATGATTTGCGCCCTGAAAAATTCGGGACACATAGGCGGCCCTTACAACGCAGCACTTCATCCTCAGTCACTTGGAAGTCTGGTTCCTTACCTTTCTGAACTCTATCTCTGAGCTGGACTAAGTCAGGGTCCTCGTACTGCCATTCTTTTACCTCTGTAACTAACGATGACACAGTAGAGTTCTGAATCACCGCTCTGTTATTTTCTGTCTCTACTACTCGAACGGCTAAACCAGCTAGCTGATGAATTTCCTTAGCCAACTCCCGTTTCTCGGGTCGCAAATACGCCAAACTCCCCATTGACTTACGGCTGAGGGCATCTGCTACTACATTAGCTCTCCCTGGGTGGTAGAGAATATTTACGTCATAATCTTTCAGCAATTCTAACTAGCGACGCTGCCGCAGATTTAACTCCCTCTGTATGAAAATGTACTGTAGACTTTTATGATCTGTAAAAATGTCTACATGAACGCCATACAGATAATGCCTCCATATTTTCAGAGCGTGGATCACTGCAGCCTGTTCCAGGTCATGGGTCGGATAGTTCTTTTTGTGCTTCCTCAGCTGTCTGGAAGAATAAGCAATCACCTTACCATGATGCATCAACACACAACCCAGTCCAATGCCTGAAGCGTCGCAATACACAGCATACCCATCTGTTCCCTCTGGCAATGCTAGTACTGGGGCGGAGGTCAATATGTCTTTCAATTCTTGAAACTCTGCTCACATGCCTCCGTCCACTGAAATTTCACTGCTTTCTATGTTAGCTTTGTCAGAGGTGCTTCTATAGTGGAGAATCCTCTAATAAATCTCCGGTAATACCCTGCCAAACCCAGGAAATTGCGAACCTCGGTCGGAGTGGTAGGTCTGGGCCATGTCTTGACCGCCTCTATTTTCTGTGTGTCCACCTGTATACCAGCATCCGACACAATATGCCCCAAAAAGGCAACTGAGTTCAGCAAAAACTCACACTTATAAAACTTGGCGTACATCTGACAGTCTCTAAGGATCCGGAGTATTGTTCGTAAATGGTTCTAGTGATCTGTCTCTGAACGAGAATATAAAAGAATATCATCGATAAATACTATCACAAACAGATCCAAATACGGTCTAAATATGCTGTTCATCAGGTCCATAAACACTGCGGGAGCATTCGTCAGCCCAAAAGACATGACTAGAAATTCAAAGTGACGATATCTAGTCCTGAAAGCAGTCTTTGGAATGTCCCTCTCACGAACTCAGACCTGGTGGTATCCGGACCTCAGATCTATCTTAGAGAAACATCTGGCCCCCTGCAACTGTTCAAACAAATCATCTATTCTGGGGAGCGGGTATTTGTTTTTAACCGTTACCTTATTCAACTGCCAGTAGTCTATACACATACGGATTGAGCCATCTTTCTTTCTTACAAACAGAACTGGCGCACCCCACGGGGATGTACTAGGCCTGATAAAGCCTTTGTCGAGCAAATCTTTTAACTTCTCTTTCAACTCTCTAAACTCAGCTGGTGCCATGCGATACGGGGGAATGTATATAAGTTGCATCCCTGGCAACAAGTCAATTGCAAAATCTATCTCCCTTTCGGGAGGGATACCAGGCAACTCATCTGGAAATACGTCAGGGAATTCATTGACCACTGGAACAGACTGAAGAGTTGGAGGTTCCACCTGAATGTCCTGGACTCTAACTAAGTGGTAAATACATCCCTTTGCTATTAATTTTCTCGCCTGAAGTTAGGAAATAAGCCTACCTTTTGGAGTAGCTGTGCTCCCTTTCCATTCTCGCACTGCTTCCCCTGGAAAGTGAAATCGGACCGTCTTGGTCCAGCATTCTAAGTTGTCATAGCATGGCACTAACCAGTCCATACCCATAATGGCATCTAAGTCGACCATCTCAAGTTCTATCAAGTCTACCGTGGTCTGGCGATCAGCAACCTCTACCGTACATCCTCAGTAAACTCTTTTAGCTGTAATCGAGTCACCGATCGGTGTAAGCACTGAAAAGGGCTGGTGAAGCAATTCTGGTTCGATACCCAACTTTCGGGCCACAAATAGTTTAATATATGACAAGGTAGACCCTGGATCAATCAATACATAAACAGGGTATGAGTAGATAATTAATATACCTGTGACCACGTCGGGAGATACCTCTAAATCCTACCTCCCTGGTAATGCATAGGTACGGCTGGGGCTTGTAACTGAGCTGGAGGCTCCTGATCTACCTCGGCCCCTATTTGCTGAACCTGAGGGTTTGTGCCCTGCTGAGGCTGCTAGAGCTCGTGGTCCCGCGGATGTTCTATCCAGACTATCCCAGCTACCCTGTCCTCTGGCCGGACAATCTCTCATTAAATGCCCTTCCTGTCCGCAGTTATAACACCCTGAGAAGCCTTGCCTGCAGGCTCTAGAATGGGGTTGGTGGCATATAGGACAAGGGGTAGGTGCAAATCTATTCTGTTCTGCCCTCCACTACTGAGGTGATGCTACTGCCCATGAACTGCTACCGGACTCTGACTGACTCCAGCGAACAAATATGCCTCTCTGCTGCTGTACCGGAGGTACAGGTCTGGGCGGCCTATCTGAAAACCGTGGTCTCGGCCCCCTAGGGGTTCCCCCCTGAATCTTAGCGGGTCTGTTTCTACGGCGCTGCTCTGAAGTCGCCTGCCTGTTGCCCCGCTACCGCTGTCTCAGGCCCTCAATTGTCTATGCTAAGGCCTGTACACTGGTTATGTCCATGTCCTCTCTCAGAGTAGCCATCATGCACGTCTCTATTTAATCTAAATTCAGGCCCATAATAAAGGGATGGACTCTGGACGACATAGTGTCCACAAATGCTGGAGCATAGCGGGCTAAGGAATCGAACTATAAAGAATACTCATGGACGCTCCTGGCCCCTGACTCTAAGTGTAAAAACTGGTCCATCCGGGCCTATCTGACCTCCTGGGGTAAGTAGTGGTCCAGGAAGGCCTCTGAGAAGCTGGACTAAGTAGGAGGGGCTGCATCTCTTCCCCGAGATCTCTCCAAACTTTCGTACCACAAAACAACAATATCCCTCAATCGGAACACTGCTAATTCCACTGATTCTGCTGGGGTTACGTGCATGACTCTAAAGATTCTCTGCATCTGGTCTAGATTGTCCTGAGGGTCCTCCGCTGAATCTGACCCTATAAACTGAGGGGGTACCAATGCCAAAAATTCTCTAACCCTGGAACTACCTGGCCCACCTAGAGATTCTGCTGCTGCAGGTGGTACCGGCTGACGCTGAGTAGCTAGCATCTGGGTTAACATAACCACCGCACTACATAGCTCCTGATCAGATGTAGTGGGTGCAGGATTTGTGGGAGGCGGTGCTGCCTCGAATGGTGTCTGGCAAGGCGGAGACTGCTGGGAGGGTCGAGATGACACCTCTGTATTGCCTTCAGACTGGGCTGAATCTGGCTGTAAGTGAGGCATCCTACTGGTGCCTTCGCCTGCCGCTGTATCTAATCTCCTGCCTATAGCAGGGCGTCGCTGATCTGCCATAGTATCTGTAGACAAAGAGGGTGGTAAGTTTCCAAAGAATCAACCCTATACTGTACTGTGCTATGGCACGACTGAGTATGAAAGAAGGGTAACCATCCTATTATGCCTCACAGCCTCCTGCCTATAGTATGTGGGTGCACAACACATCCATAGACAAGACTCTACTTAGCACGGCTTGCAGATTCCCTGGGACACGAACTGCTCTGATACCAAGTTTTTCACACCCTACCTTCGGGGGTATGACGGCCACCTGGTGCCTGCTAGACTCTAGGCTGCTAAACGGTCCAGCCTGAGCACATCTGGTGCTTTGGCTGACTCTGGCTCTATTCCAAGAAATGAACCGGCTATATAGCGGCTGTAAATATAGCCTCCGGCCGACTGGGCCTATAGCCACCTGTATAAAACTTCAGCTAACCAGAAACATACTTACAAAAGGGAAACCTGTGTGGGCTGACTAGGCCACCATGCTGTCTAGTTATCTGTAACTTAATAATAGAGTACTAAATAACTACGTGACCGGAAAGGTCACCACTACTATTAGACTATGGCCCCACACGACCAACATAATCAACCAAACACATATATACATGCACGGCCCCACACGACCGGCTCCACCACCACAGGAAACATCAGACTGCAAGCCTCTAGGGAGTAATAATAGAATGATCGGGATAGGGCCCCGAACTACCCAAACTGTAATCAAAGAGGAAATAGGAGCAACTTCCGACTGTCAAGCTCCGGAGGATAGGAGCTGACAACTCTGCTGACTGGGTCACGAGGGATCGACTCCTCACCTGTGTGTACCTACAGGCGAGCAATGCAGCTCCCCCACGGGCGTCAGTACCCCAGGTATCGAGCATGTAAAGAAAACTGAAATATACAACTGAAATGGGTAACAACAACAACATGAAATACAAGCAGGAAGTAGCTGAGTCTATCTAGCTGAGGATAACTGGGTAGAGTTTATTTATTCTGTAACTAAACTGAGCGTACCTGATGACGTGTCATCCTACTGTCTATCAGTATCTAATAGCACATATAAATATACATATAAATACACGCAATACCTGACCGACCCCCATAAGACGGAAGGTGCCAACCAACAGAACAATCTATTTACCCCTACCCGAGTCTAAACCAACCAAAAACAAGTCACTCCACTCATCTGATAACTGTGAGCTCCTCCTACCGGCCCCCTTGGGTACATAGCTCAGGCCTTGGCCTCTGACAATAAACTGTGTCTGAGTCCGAAGACTCCTGCCTCTGGGCGCAAGTGCACACGAGGTAATCTGCCATTGTAACTGTGACTGAAACTTCCCCTGGGTGCAAGCACGCAATAGGGTGATTTTATAAAAATCTGTATTTGAAACTTCCCCCAGCCACAAGCGCACACAGAGTAATCCGCCCCTGTAAATAGGGTAATCTTGCTCTGCGCAGAGCGAACTGAACTGCCCCTGCAAGCAGGGTAATCTGGACCGTATTATCATGGTGGTCATCCATCATCGTCCTCTAGGCGGACGGCATCGCCCAACTGGTGGCGGTATCTGAATCTGGCATCGACACCGTTATAACCCAGGGGCGGTGGGAATGCTAAAGGGTGCCCACATGCCACAACAAGTCTCAACATGCAAAACACAAACACAGCAAGCATGCTCAAATGAAAAATACTAATTATATTCTCTTCTTTTATTTGAAGGCCAGTCCGTACTAAACAACTGATGTTATATTCTATTTTGCACTGTTTTTGATTGCTGGCTAACTGCTACCTGGCCTTTATCTGTTTATCTGATTGTTGTTATCCGAGGTCTGAAGCTACATCAATTTCTACAGCCATATCTGTTTCTGGAGCTATATCTGTATCTGGAGCTATATCGGTGTCTGGAGCTATTTCTATATCTGATTACTGATCTGATCATATCTAGATATTTCAATCTATAACTGGATATAGCTCAGTAACATAAAATGTGCCATCTATAACCGGATACAGTCTCAACAAATGTAATACATACTATCTATAATCTTGCTAATTCATTATACTGCTTTTACAACTTCCATCCCGGGTATGATGTAAGAATATGCTGAGCTACTAGCGGATACCACATTACTATCTGAAATCGTCTGACTATCCGTTATTCTGATTATTGCATGATACATAATGATATACTAGCATGCTTGCTGGAAATTATACTAAAATCATTCCTGTACGTTGGATATCTGTTAATAGCCTTTATTCTATTTATTTTCTAGACTGTACTTCCTGGCTTGCCGAAAGAATAGCTTTACATACCTGGTTTCTGAGTACCTGACTGACCGATGGGATTTCTGTTAGTACTTCTGCTATTTCTCCCAACTACATTCATATACATGTCAATTAGAACTAAATACACCAATATTCTGAAAGAAAACATTGCTTTCGATATATTTATAGCTTGGACTTTGACTTATCAAAAAACGGTCAAAACCTCGCTATTTCTCGAAAGTCTAGAAGAGAGAAATATTTACTTTAAGGCTAGGAGTATATTAACACTAACTTGGAGCAATTCCACTTACCTTAGTTTGGTAGCACGACGATTCGCCGGCCGAATTTTGCGAAACTAAATCCGTAGGAATGCTCCTTGCTGCTAAATACCTCTGGAGTTAATTTGAGTTTGGACCGTGTTTGACGGCGTAATCGGAAGGAAATTATCAAGAACCCATCGTTCCTCTTCCTCTCTGATTTTTTTCTCTGTTTTCGCTGGAACCTATAAGAATTTTAACATTTAAATCGAAGTGGAGGGCTTTATATACTTGGGCCTGTACAGGGCCAACGTGTCACGGAGCCAACGCGGAGGCTCCACCTCCGTGACACGTTGCCATCGCGGAGGGGCTCTGCCCCGGCTCCTTCCGCGATGGTTCAACAGGTTTCTCATCCGGTCTTTTCCCGGGCCTTTTTCTAGCGTGCATGGCTTTTAAATACTCTTAACCAACACGAGAATAGGCCATATATGTGTTGGGAATTTTACGGGGTGTAACAGTTAGCACCCATTGTGTCAACTTAGACATTTTAAGAAAATCTTTCCAGTGAACCTAACGATTGCACACGAGGACCCGTTGGTTCAACCAACGAGTCGTTGTGTCACCCATTGCCTAGCTTACCAGTTTTCCTTATCCAGTGGCCACGGGAGGAAACAACGACCCATTGGTTCACCCAGCGAGTCGTGGTGACCCCCGTTGCTAGATTCAGTGTATTCTAGTCTCAGGTAGTGGAACCAACGAGAGGTCCCAATGAGTCTTGGTCACAACCAATGACTCGTTGAATGACCCATTGGGACCTTATTGGATAGATTTTAGATTTAAATCCTACGATTACTTTTGTAATTTTTTACCCACTTAATCGCTAAACTACATTGTTTTGGGTTAATTCAGGGGTTTTAAAGATGGAGACCGATGGTTTCTCTCATTTTTTCTCATCTCTTAAGCTATTGAACGTAAAGTTCTCTCAAAAAAGTTCAAAGCAGAAGTTAGGGAGATCGATCCTTCTCAGATTCTTCAAGGAATTCTCTCAGGGATTTCCATCACCAGGTAAGTGGAAATTCAACAGGGGAATAGTTCATCCCTCGTGTCCCCCAAAATTCTTCAATTTATTCTCTTTCAATTCTAGCCCTGAAACTTTTGAATGTAAAGAAATTATCTGTCAGACTTCATTTAATTCATGGGGAATATTATTTATGTTAATTGTAGATATTTTTCCACCAGTTTGTGACTATATTGATGCTTGTCCCTGTAAAGTAAAAATCTAGCCCTAGCTTATGAATGCAGAAAACTATATTCTTGCATAAGTGAATAATTATCTAAATTTGCTTGATTCTATTAGTGTTGGGGATTTTCCATATTGTTAGTTGTGTTGAAACCTCTATCAGGTTTATGTCAATTCAGTTTCAGTCAAAATGTTAGAATACTCAGTGTTAGTCAGAAATGTCAACTGATCAGTTTAACTACAGAAACTCTCGATGTCAGTAGTTCCTTCCAGTCATCAGAATTAGACTCATTATTAGATTTTAGTGGTTCTTTAGGTGTTCATGACCCTTTTAGATAAGCAGCTCTGACAAACCTTAGCATCCTAGCTTCAGATTATAGTTTGTTCTTTAAATGGTTATGACGGTTCCTGATAAGAAGCTCTAACCAGTCTTAAAATCCAGTTATAGAATCCGGTCCGATGAGACTCATAGGGTGCTTTCAAATAGGTATTCCTGACTTATTCTTGGGCACCAATTTCGAGTTATCAGCTTAGTAGTCAGTCTAGGACTATCCAGTGGGAGTAGGACTTAACATCGAGCTGATCGGGGTTCCAGCGCACCCAGGTTCCCTGAACTACGTTGCCATCGTAGGATATATTTTATCGGCCTCATGGCCCCAAACCTGTGATCACCTAGTTCATGTATTTATACCCTAGCAAGGTATATTAGGTCCTACCGATGGGGTGTATACATCAAACTCTACGTCTAACTCATGTGGTTATACATCGATTATAGAGTCTCCCACTAGTCAGCTCAGTTCATTCTCAGATTAGTCAGTTCAGTACAGTATTTCAGATAAGTATCTCAAATTTAGGACATGTCCTTCACAATTAGACAGGGTCATTTAGACCATCTTAGTTTATTTCAGTTATTCAGTTTTCAGCATTTTCAGTTGGTCATTGGATATCTTCTCAGTTCAGCATTTTTATTCCTTGTGTATGGTTTCTCTCACTTACTTAGTACATTGTAAGTACTGATGCATACCTTTTTTGTTGTATCATTTTATGATACAGCTGCAGGATCTCAATCACAGCCTCGTTAGTAGATTACTCCCAGAAGATTCCAGCTACACCATTGGTGAGTCCTCATCCTTCGAGGAAGAAGATTGTTTCATTTAGTTCTATTTTTCTTTTATCTAGACTTGGAGTTAGCTGGGGGCTTGTTCCAGCAACTCATCAGTTGTAGTGGCTTTTAGACACAGACATGGTTTTAGACTTTCAATTTTTTTTAGATGCTTTTAAACTTTATGATTCAGATTTAATGTTTTTATATTTTTATTTTAAAGCTTCCGCTGTATATATATTTACTGAGAATGCCAGTGTTATGATAGACTAGGGGTTGTCTTGGAGTTACTTCTGACTCCAAGTACCGTGTCCCGTCCAGGGTGTAGACTCTGGGCATGATAGTGGTAGAAGAAATTTTGGGACCTTCAATGATAATATTGCATAACTCAAGATTTTCTCCTGTGATGAAGTATTGCATTCTTTCTTTCCACCAGTCATATTTGTCATTGAAGCATGATGGTCTTATTGTTTATTGACATTTCTGAATATTGAAGGTGAAGACGTCTTCAATCTTTCAAGGTGCTAGTCTTTATTGAAAGATTCGGCTCTAAAACCAGTTGTTAGTTTGACTGTAATCTAAACACTTAAAGAACTAGGTTCTTTGAGCAACTGTGTGAGACAGTTACATAAAATTAACACAAGTATTTTAGTATGAAAACTCCTTCCTCAAGGGATACAAAAACAATGACTCACCTCTATAGGGTTTTTCCAAACTCTCCACTAAACTTGAGCAAATTTAAGATTTACAACCATCTTTGTAACTCATAAGAAACTCATCCTAATAATCCAAATCTCTACCCTTTTAACTATTCTCTTCAATGACTCTATCCTATTAATAAATTCATTTTAGAACCACTCTAAGAAACTAACTACAATAACTTAAGAACAATATAGATAAAACATGATAAGAACAAGTTCTTTTATGTCATGCTGCATATATAGAAGTAAATAGCTGCCTTCAAGTTCTCCAATCCAAATATGAATTGGTTCATGTCTTTCCATTAATCTAATCCTAGTTTGACTTGGCTTCACTCTTCTTCATGCATCGGAATTCTTTCTCCTATTTTCATACTAATTTCATGTGTTTAATATATGATAACATTTTCATATCTTGAACTCTAATTTCTTATCATATTTAATTGAGTCATAATCCCAATTCTCCAAGTCTTCACGAAATAACGTCCTTGTGAGAGTCTTCAATTTTCCTAGAGGACCAAGTTCTTTGATCAATTTCGCTGACAGTATTCCTAATTTCTTCACTTCTTCTTGGAGATATGTTAAGGACTTGGTTCTTGACCTTCATTATTCATTTTTCAATCTTCTTTCTCCATATAGATTGTCATTTGCACCTTTCTCTATATAGATTGTCAATTTTACCACATGTCTTGAATGTAGGTTCGGAGATCATGGTGCTTCAACAAATATACAGGGGTGGATGTACTTTAATCGTTCGGGTTCAATTGAACCCATAACTTTCAACGTGGAGTATAAATAGTTATGTGTAAAAATTTATTAAAATCATAATAAAAATAGATTAAACCCATAAATTTTAAAGAGTTTAGCAAATTTAATATTCAAAATCTTAAAATACTGAACCATAGAGTGTAAATTCTGAATCTGCATCTGCATATGTCATCAGTGTATGTAGGTATATACTTCAGCTTGATAGTACATGATATTCAAAATATAGTGCGTGACATTGTATGCTATGTATACATAGTATGATAAGTATTACATAGTTTTTGTATATACGTTGCATCAATTTTCATCTAAGCTTTTAGAGGATTATCTATGTGACTTACTTGTCATCTTTTTTTTTTTTGTCACTATAAAAATTTAGCTCCCATCACCACTGAGCGTCGTGGCTAATTTATTTGTTAATTTTCTAGACGGCATTGAGCAACCACACTTATATCAGGATAGCTTGTTAGTTTAGCTTACTATACTTTGTCAGATTGTGTCACAATTCAGTTTCCGTAGATGTTCTATATGACTTTGTGAAGAGGATAATGTCTTAGATGTTTTTAGTTGGTAGTGTGTTTTGGATACTACTTGATGTTGTAGTATACTATAGTTTTATTTTATTAGTAAAGTTATTATATATTTTTGAATAGAAGGATTACAAAGTCACGAATCCTTCAAAATTTGGTGGGTAGTTGTTGGATGTAAATCAGGGATCATTCAAACTTTGGTGGTCACAAATAATATAATTTGGTAACTAAATTGCATTAATATTATAAAAAATCTTTACTAACCTTTAGAGGATGATGAGGGAAGTACGACGACATGCATAGTTGCATTGTTGGGAGGTAACTTTAAGCGAAGAGGATATAATTTGCCATTTAATTTGTTGCGCAAACATAAGGTAACATTTTTGAGTCCTGTTTCTTCCTCCAACTTTTGTGTCAATTCATTTAGGCCTTGATTTTTAAACTGAAATGAAGGCCCTTCCACCTTGTCATTCACATTTCCTTTCTCATCCGCCACATAGTAATAAATTACCCGACCTTTCAAAGAAGCATCAAGTTTTGATACGAAATTGGAAGACCTTGATAATGTGGGATGAAAAGAGGAATTCAAATCATCATCATCATGTAATTATGAAATATTTTTGGGAGGTTCTAAATAATCATCTGGTTCAGGTAATAACTCAATAATATCAACTTCCCATAATATACAATCTTGATGTCTATAAGGTATGTCATGTGTAATTGAATTTCTAAAAGGAGGTAATCCACCATTTGCCCTTAAATATTTCCCATACCTTGTTTTCTGCTTCACTAAGGATGAAGCTTTAATAGGTTCCCATTCAATTGACGAATCCAATTTCATGGGCAAAATTTGAACAACTTTAAGACCCGTTACTCCAAGAAGAAATTGTTCATCCGTGGGTATCAGGTATTTCCCATAGCAACTTTTTAGACGTACAACATTATCCATTACTTCTGGAAATTCAACTCTCCATTTTGCACTCTTACAAGTTCCATGATGATGTTGGAACACCGTTTTTTGATCCGAATTTGCATGTAAGTATTTCCTATGGTGGCTTTTTAGCCTCACATATTTGGCTTTATGGAAGAATTCCATCAATGGGGTTCTATAGAAACTAAATAGAAAATATGAAATTTTAAAAACAGGAAATGATACACGTTATACTATAAATTTGAATCAAAAGAAAATGTAAAATAAAAATCAAATCGATTCACCAACTATCAACATATATATCCTAGAAAGAAGCTGATTTTTAAATATATAATTTTGCATGGTGGATATATTTTTAAATTAATGGATTTGACTGTTTGGAAGAATTTCATCCTAGATATATATAATGGATAAGCAAAAGAGAGAGAATTCCAAAAACATGAGAAGAAGCACATATTTTACTGTAATTTTGAACCAGAAGAGATATTTTTAAAAATGACTAATTTATCAGCTACCACTGAGAACCAGATATGTAAAGGAATTTTGTCTGATCCCTTACTTAGTATCCACCACATTTATGTAAGTAAATGAATCATATTCGGACAAGGGAGAAATATCTGAAAAGCTACGGATCAATGGTTATTGAAGGTATATTGTGAGATAAAAATGGAGGGTAGAAAGGGATCATATTATGCATGTAGGCTCCTATGAATCATTGACTTTAGGAAAATATTAATCATTTCGTTTCAAGGTTTTTTATCTTATCTTTTAAAATATTTATTTTCTTAAAAATATCACTTTCTATATGTAGTAATTGCACCCAACATCCTACAATATATATTTAAGATTACAAGATTCAAAGAATATTTTGATACATTACACACATATTTAATTCAAGACCATGAGATTCAAAAGGCATTTTAGTATATTATTCATATATTTAATTTAAGACCACAAGATTCAAAGAGCATTTTAGTACGTTATACACATTTGTATCCAGTTTGGCCAAACTTAAATTTTGAGAGGCTAAAAGTTTTTATTTTTTTAAAGAATGCTTATTTTTAAAAAGTGAGGTGTTTGACCAAATTTTCAAATAAAATAAATATTTTTGGGAGTTGTAGAAGCTATTTTTTAATTTTAAAAAAGTGAAGTATTTCACCAAGCTTTTGGGAGAAAATAAGTGTTTTTGGGAGTAGAAGAAGGTATTTTTCTAAAGTTAAAAAAAATAAGTTTTTTCCAAAAGCACTTTTTTGAAGCACTTTTGAGAAAAATATATTTGAAAATACTTTTTAAAAGTTTGGTCAAATACTAATTATTATGTTATACCCCGTAGAATTCCAGGCACCTAAATGACCTATTCGCACGTTGGTTAAGCAAATTTGAAGGCCATACGTGCTAGAGAAAGGCCCGGGAAAAGATCGAACGAGAAACCTGTCGAACCATCGCGGAAGGAGCCGAGGCAGAACCCCTCCGCGATGGCAGCGTGTCACGGAGGTGAAGCCTCCGCGTTGGCTCCGTGACACGTTGGCCTTGTCCAGGCCCAAGTATATAAAGCCCCACTTCGGTTTTAAATGATTAAAACACTTGTAAATTTCCAGAAAACAGAGCAAATCGGCAGAGAAGGAAAAAGGAACGAAGTAGTAATATAATTTTCGTCCGTTTACGCTGCTAAACGTTGTCCAAACTCAAATTAACTCCAGATACTGAGGTATTTAGCAGCAGAGAGCATTCCTACGGATTTAGTTTCGTGAAATACGGCCGACGAATCGTCGAGCCACCGAGCTAAGGTAAGTGGAATTGCTCTAAACTAGTGTCTATGTGTTCCTAGCTGTGAAGTGAATATTTCTCCCTTCTGGACCGCTGAAAAATAGCGAGTTTTCGACCGTCTTTCGATAAGCCTAAGTTTAGGCTATAAACTAAATCGAAAGTGACGTTGCTCTTCACAATAAAGCTGTATTTAGTATTAATTGACATATTTATGAATGCAGTTGGGAGGAAATAGTTGAAGTGCTGGCCGAGCCTCGTCCGACAGCCGGATAGTTCGAGAATAAGGTATGTAAAGTTAGTTTCCTCGGCAAGTTAAGTAATCTCGGTACAGTACAGTAATTTAAAGGCCAATAGAATGTCAGAAGCCATGTATTATGTTTATTACGAATGTTGATACGATATTAGAAGCATCAGGTTATAACTTGCGCGAAACTTGCTGGCGTGATATAGATTCTAATATAAGTATTAGGAATTCCACAGCATGCTCAGTATGTGATCTAACGCAGAATGTTAGGATATCATTGTATTCAGTTGAAACCCAGTAGAGCAATGTGGTATCTGTAAGAAATCTCAGAAATAGAATAATAAGTTAAAATGAAGTTGGAAAGCATGTTAGGAACAGTAAATCATGTTACTATAGAGACTCAGTATACAACATAGTTTTCAGCAGAAATACTATATCATGTTCAGCATTAGACTCAGTACAGTATGGGAGAAGATTATATCTATATATAAATATACTATTATCAGTCTCAGCATGTATTAAATACGTACATATCGCTATCACCAGTTCAACATGCAGTATGTACAAACACTTTATTATCATTATCTTCAGTATGTGGTATATGCAGATAGTATTACTAGTTGAGACTGTTGTATTGTTTGGGGTTGGATTACCTAGCATCCATGACCGCCCCAGGGTTAATAGCTGTATCGACTCGTCCGCCAGAGGACAAGGATACGTCGCTCTATGGAGAGGCATGCCGTCCCACAGGGGACGAAGATGGGATGCCAGTTTTCCCCATATTATGCCTTGGTCGGCCCTTATACACCCCCGTCGAGCGGATACGCCCGAGGTGTTGATTCAGGAGTCCTCCGGACTCAGTTACAGTTATAGTCAAGGGCTCAGCGAGCCCAAGTGCATACCCAGGAGACCGGCAGGATGCTTATAGTTATTATAGGAGATGGGACGACCGGGGTAGGGGTATAGATTGCGTGTTGGTTGTACCTCCCGGCTTAGGGGGGGCCGGGTAAGGTTTGTGTGTGCTATGTATGTTATGATATGTTGTGCCATGTTATAATAGATATGAGTAGATCGACAGTAGAATGATAAATCCTCAGGTATGACTCCTGCTCCTTCCAGTATAATTGAGAGAAGGTATGACTTACATTATCAGACAGTTAATCTATTTCTTCCTACTTCAGTTTCATCAGTTATATTATTGTTTTCAGTTATTGCTTTACATACTCAGTACCAGCGGTACTGATGCCCGGTGGGGCGCTGCATTACTTGCCTGCAGGTACTCATAGACGAGCAGGCGATACCACGTGATTCCTGTCAGCAATCGAGTATTCAGCTCCTGTCATCCGGAGACTGAATTCCAGAGGTGTATTTCATTTTCTTTTGTTGTATAATACGGGTAGGTCGGGGCCCTGTCCCGATCATTTCTATTGCTATTCCTAGAGGCTTGTAGTCTGTATATGTTTCCCTGTGGTCAGATGAGCCGGTCGTGTGAGGACGTGCAGTTGTTAGCTGTTAGTACTTCTGTTTCTTTCATGTTGGCCGTGTGGGGCCATAGCTTGATAGTAGTGGTGACCTTGCCGGTCACGTAGCTTTCTAATATTCTATGATTAAGTTACAAATAACTAGACAGCATGGTGGCCTTGTCGGCCCGCATAGGTTTCCCTATATTGACATGTTTCTGGTCAGCTGTTAGTACAGGTACAGGAGGCTATAGGCCAATGGTCCGGGGGCTGTGTTTACAGCCGTTATATAGCCCTTTGCTTCCAAAAATGTGAGTTAGAGCCAGCCAGGCACCAGATGTGCCCAGGCTTAGCAGTCCAGCAGTTCAGGTCCTAATAGGGCACCAGGTGTCAGTCATACCCCCCAAGGCGGGGTGTGACATATTACTCACAAGTGTGTTTAAAATTATTAGTCAAACACAAATTATTTATCTCCAAAAGTATTTTTCTTGAAAAACACTTCTGAAAAAAATATTTTACAAAATAAGCTGATTTTAGAAGATTAAGCAAACAAGCTATTGATTTAAGATCATAGATTCAAAACTTTTCTTTATTTCCTTAAATTTTGTGTTAAGTAATATAAATCTCTCCTTCGGGGAGTTCTTTCTTTTTTGTTAAGTTAGGTAAATCCTAACTATTGTATTCTTGATGTTGATGATTTACAAACTTATAAGGGGACCAGGTTCACATTATGGCTGCATTCTTAAATCTGATGCTCAAGTTTACAAATGTAAAGTATACTTTCTCTATAGTAGATGGTGGAGTTGCAGCAACAGTGCTGCAATTCGGCTGTACTTATCCAATGGGGTCACTCCTAGGTTTTGTTCTCTCAAATATATATGCATAGAGATGAAAAACAATAAAACCTAGTTTTTACATTCAAAAAAAAAGGTGATATATTCTCTGTAAAAGCCTCCATTGTTCTTCACATTCAGAGCCTCATTAGCAACAAGAGACCTGCATGTGATCAACTCAAGCTGTCTCTTAGTTCTTTTTGTTTTCAAGTCTTTGTAATCTGCTCTCATATTGTAAACCTACTATTCATTTGTGAAGCCTGTGTAAGTTCTTTTAGAAGGTCTTTCTTTTGTCATTAGAAAGACATGCCAATTAACGTTACTTGGTTGTTAGGTTAGAGTTAGTCGTGTTTGTAACAACTAAAGTTAGTTGGTCAAATTAGTTAGCAACAGAGTTATTGCTTTGAAACCTTGTAATATAGTTGTTTCAAGGGGGTGGGATTAAGAGTTTAATCCTTTGGTTTACAAGAGTCTGCAATCAACGTTGGTCGAAGGTAGTGAAGTTGTTAAGAAATCTTATGTGGCAGGTCATGGTTTTACTCTCTTGCGCAAGGAGGTTTTCAAGTAAATTCTTGTGTCATTTATCCTTATTGTTATAGCTATTTGTTAGTCGGATTATCTGTTGCTTCTAGCCAAAGGACCTAGTCCCTTGACTTGTCATAGACCCATACAAGCCATCAATTGGTATTATAGCTCGTATTTCCTAAAAGGCTAATGCCTAGGAAAGATCCTAATAAAATGGCTACTCCACCAAACATTGAAGAAGTTCAGTCAACCACAAGGTCACCCTTATTTCAATGGCCAGTACTATGGCTGGTAGAGACTCGCATACACAACTTTATCATGGCTGAAGACAATGAACTTTGGATATCATTTTTGATGGACATTATGTTCCTATGAAAACAGTCACTCAAGGGGAAATTTTCACCTCTGTACCCAAGACCAGTAAAGAGTATATGGAGGATGATAGGAAGAATATTGAAATGAATTACAAGGCCAAAAATTTGTTGGTGCATGGAATAGGACCAGATGAATACAATAGAATCTCAGCTTGTGAATTAGTAAAGGAAATTTGGGATTGTCTGAGGACTACTCACTAGCTAGGTCAAGCAGTCCAAAGTGGATATGCTCATGACTCAATATGAGATGTTCACTATGAAAGAAGGTGAATCCATTCAAGAGATGCATACCAGGTTCACTTCTATCATAAATGAACTCAACTATCTTGGTGAAGTGATAAAGCCCAGCAAGATTATTCAAAAAATACTTAGCATTTTGCCAAGTCATGGAAAAGTAAGAATAATGCTATTATTAAAACTCAAGATCTTCAAACTCTAACCATGGACAAACTGATAGGGATTTCGAAGAGTCATAAACTCAAGAAGCATCAAGACCAAAGCAAAAAAGGGACAAAAAGGAGAAAAGTCTAGCTCTCAAGGCTTCCAATGTTGATTCCAGTGAAGAAGATAAGGACATGGCATATCTCACTAGAAGATTTCAAAATGTTGTCAGAAGAAATGGAGGATTTTCCAAGAAAGGAAATACCAACAGATTCTCAAGTGAAAATGATTGTAGCCATAAGTGCAAAAAACCTAATCACATTATCAACAATTATTCACATCACAAGATTGAGTACAAAGACTATGCAAAAAATAATGCTAAAAAGGGAAGAAAGAAAACTGAGTCCCCGACAAGTTCAAAAGGAAAGAAGTGCAGACCATGTGGTCAAACAAGCCCTAGCCGCTTAGGGAGACTCAACTAGTCTATTCAATGAGTCTGAAATTCCTGAAGATGTCTCAATGATGGTGATTGCAGATGAAAATTTAACTTCAACTCACTATTTGCACTTATGGAAAAATCAGATGATGAAGATGATGAAGAGGTAACCTTCTTAGACATTAAAAAGAATCTGAAGGTTTATACATTGAAGGAGCCAAAGTCTTTAGCTAATGTGTTATTAAGATACTTTTTGTGACCTCACTAAAGAAAGACATCATTGAACAAAAATCTTGATGAATATGAAACTAAAAAACTGTCATGACAATTCAATTCGCTGCGTTAGAAGAAAAGTGTGGTTTGTTGTCATCTAAAAACCTTGCATTGCATGAGAAATAGAAGATGGTATCTCAATTTAGTGAACAAGGAAAAGATGAAAGTAGAGATCTCCATGTTGAGCTTGAAGAAAAATTTAATAAGTATCAACTGGATCTCACAACCTCTTTAGAGAGAAACATAGAACTAGAGAGGGACCTAGTCAAGATCAAAGCTGATATTAAAAAGTCCATCCGATGGATAGCCTCCTCTCACATCTTAGACAACTTAAAAAATAAAAGATCTAACAATGGTGAATACATTGACTATCAGAAGACAAATGCTCCTTATAATCCCCATAATGAATATGTGTCTGACTCTAACAGCTGGCTACGCACTCATTGTGGTAGAAATGATCACCTTAAGAGTTTATGCCCAGCTAGACTCTTTGTTGTGAACAAACATCTGAATTTCTTAGACCAAAGGAAACACAAGGGTACATGGTCCTATTTTTAAAAGAACCAAGTTGCCAAGATAGACAAAGACGAGCCTATTTTCCCTGTCTTATTTTTGGGAACTCAAGCTAAAATAGATTCCCAAATCTAATAAATGATTCTCTGTGTAGGGAAGAGTGAGAGGGAGAAATCAAAGCTGGTTCATGAATAATGGTTTCTCAAATCATATGACGGGAAGAATGGAAGATTTTCTCTCACTCAAGGTCTTTCAAGAGGGAAGTGTCTCCTTTGAAAATGGAAAAAGGGTATATTCTTGGTATTGGAAGATTTGAAAAACCCTACCCATGCAATAGAAAACATGTACTATGTTAAGGGTTTGAAGTATAGTCTGCTTAGTGTTGTACAAATCTGTGATAAAAGGAACGAACTGAAGTTTCTATCAGCCTTTTGCAACGTGACAAGTCTCCAATTAGGAAAGTTATCTTGATAGCAAGAAGGTGCAAGAATATGTATGTCACTAATATGAATTCAATCTTTGGTGATGATCTTACCTGTCTTAGTTTTGTAGATGATGATGCAGCTCTGTAGAATAGAAGATTCGGACATGTTCGTTCTTCTTTCATCAATAAGCTAGTTTTCAAGGACCTGGTTAATGGTCTGTCCAAATTAATGTTTGCTGAAAATAAGATATGTGATGCGTGCGTGAAGGGAAAATAAAACCAGATCCTCTTTCAAGCAAAAGAAGAAAGTAAGCACTTCAAGGTTGTTAGAGTTGCTTGATATGGGATATATTCGGACCAGTCAATTTTCTAGTCGAGGTGGCAAGAAATAAATCCTAGTCATTATTGGTGATTACTCCAGATTCACTTGTACGTTGTTTCTAAGATCTAAATAGTAAATGTTTCCTATATTTGAGTCCTTTACTAATCAAACACAAGTAAAGTTAGATAATAAGATTGTTAGAAATCAGGTCAGATCATGAAATAGAATTTGAAAATGCCAAATTCAATGAGTTGTACATTGAAAGGGGAATCAGTTAAAACTTCTCAGCTCCTAGGACCCCTCAACAAAAAAGGGTCATGTGGAGGACGAATTGGACACTGGTGGACATTTCTAGAACCATTCTGATTGATGGAGGAGTTGCAAAGAACTTCTGGGTTGAGGTAGTTAACACTACTTGTTATGTGATCAACAGATGCTTGATCTGCTCTCTTCTTGATAAAACCTTGTATGAGTTGTTGAACAAGAAGAAGCCTAAGTTAAATTATCTTTGTTTTTTGATGCAAATATTTTGTGTTGAATAATGGGAAGGAAGACTTGGAAAATTTTAATCCCAAGAGTCATGAAGGAGTCTTTTTTAGATACACTTCAAATAGCAAAGCCTACAGGATCTATAACAAAAGGACACAATGTGTTGAAGAAAGTGTCTATGTGATATTTGATGAATTTGATGATCTGAGAAACAAAGGAAACCTGGATGATGCTGAGCTAGAAGGACTACTGCAGATTCAAAGAGATGCTCTTGATGATAATGGCATTGATGATCCAGTCATGGTAGATGGTGATGAGGAACCAGCTCCTGAGTCGTCGGGTGATCTTGGGCAAATTTATATGCCCAAGTGATACTCAAAAGTGTCATTTTAGCCTTGTTTATTTATCAATGTGTATACATTCTCATGTAATTGGTAATAAAATGTGAATTTATACTAACCAACATGATTAGCATTGTTTTGCAGGTAAAATGTAATTTTGGGAAGCTTAAATGCATGTTGGAAGAGATCGGGGAACTCGAAAGTGAGCACTGGACAAGGCATTGGAAAGCACAAAATAAAGGGGCTCCACGATGGAGCCGTGTCACGCTGCCATCGCGGAGGCCTTCTGCCTGGATGGGAATTTTCAGCCAAATTCCAGTGTGGGTTCGCGATGGGTCCGTGGCACGATAGCTTGGCTCGGCGTTGCACGCCGTGCCACGTTGTGCTTTATTTCCTGGACCCCCAGTTCCAGTGAAGGTCCGCGTCCGTAGCGTGTCAAGGAAGCAGTGCTCCGCGATGCACTCCGTGACACGTTGCTTGTTATTCCGGGAAAAATTCCCACCAGTATAAATAGAACACTTAGGTTCATTTTTCAATATTCTGACTTGGTGGAGCAAGAACGTGGGTTACAGGCAGTTAAGGGGACGAAGTTTATCAGGGTTTTTCTCTCTTTCCTTCTCCTTGTATTCAATTGCTTGTATCTTTAACACTCATTTAATGATGTTTAATCCACAAATGAGTGGCTAATTCATCTTCTTGTTGAGGTTATGAACACTTTTAATGAAATGTGATCATTGATTCTTTGGTTTTTCATCTTTTCTTCCATGGTTGTTCTATTATTTCTTGTTTTTACTGCATTAGTGTGTGGCATACGTTAATGTATATCTAAAATGTCCGGTTTCACTCGAGAGAGTAAGAAATTGGAAAGTTATGAATTAATAGGATATGATCTTTTCTTGGTTTGGGAAAATTGGGAATTGATTTACTTTCAGGATAGAAATATACCTGAAAGTCGTATTAGTCAATTTAGGAACCGGGTTTGTATGGCTAGAACATGAATTGCATTTAATCACAGAAATGTAGGTGGATGGTTCATGATTCTTAAGTGAGGTTAAATACAAGAGTTTTAATCTTTTGGCAAATGTTCTTGGCTAGCAACCGGAGGAAAAGACTAACCAAATTACATCGATAATTAATTTCATTACATGTTCATTTAACCTCAGCCTGCTCTCATTCATAGTTCAGACTCAAATTAGATAGTTGTTTTAGCTTTAGCATAAAAATTATAAAACAAAATATCAAACTCTTCGTTACACTGTTGTCTGCATTTTTAGAATCGAAATATAGTACACTTGAGCAAATTGCACTTCATCCCAGTCCCTGTGGGATCGATACTTGGCTTACTTAAGCCAGTTTACTACTTGTTCGACCACGTGCACTTGCGTGTGAGGTTTACACTCATATAACAGACTGAACAAGTTTTTGGCGTCGTTGCCGGGGACTGGCATTTGGTGAATTTGTCTTAAGTGTTAATTTACTATATTTTTATTTTCTTAGTGTTGACAACTTGGTCTTAGCCTGTATTTTGCAGATTTAATTTCTGTTGAACAATGGCAAGAGACAAGGAGCTGGTGGACTCGTATATAGAGCCAGAAAGAATATTTCATAGTAAGCGGAGAGAAGCTCTAGAAAGAAAGCTGCAGTTGCTCAGACAAACAATCATGGAGCAACAACATAATCCACCGGTAGTACGGGCAGTGTTAGTGCCCGAAGAAGTAGCAGCTCGGCCGGTTCGCGAGATGGCAATCCCACATGCTAATAAAGTCACATCTAGCATCCGCAAACCTGAGCCAAGAGGGAGGTTCGAACTTAAGCAGAATATGGTGCAATTGCTGCACACTAGCGGGCAGTTTACCAGTCTCCCTCATGAAGATCCATAGTAGCATCTCCAAAATTTTTTGGAGATAAATGACACTTACATCCCTGCTGGAGTGTCATCAGATGATGTCCGGCTTACATTGTTCCCATTCTCACTATTGGGAGAAGCCAAGAGGTGGTTGAAACCTGAGCCACCGAATTCTATTTCTACGTGGGATGATCTTGTGAGGAAATTCTTGATACGGTTTTTTCCCTCCGGTAAAACAGCAAGACTTAGAAGTCAAATTCTAAGTTTCAAACAGAGAGAGGGAGAGAATTTATATCAGGCTTGGGAGAGATTCAAGTCCATGTTGCGGGATTGTCCTCATCATCATCAGTCCAATGATGTGCTGGTGCACACTTTTATAGAGGGTTTGGAACCCCACACAAAAATATTGCTAGACTCAGCAGCTGGAGGACAAGCACTGGAGAAAACTTATGAGGAGCTGTATACCTTGTTGAACCGTATTTCGCAGGGCAATCCGGAATGGAATGCTGATTCGTCCAGAGGAGGAACAAGGAAAGCAGCAGGAGTGCTAGAAGTGGATGGGTTTACAACTATTGCTGCACAGATAGCTGCATTGCAAAATCAACTTAACACCCACTTCAGCAACATGACAATGAACCAGCCCCAAGCCACAGTGAATGCAGTGCAGCAGATTTGGTGTGAAGTGTGCGGAAGCAGTGAGCACTCAGCTGAGTGTTGTGGAGCAAATCCTGACTCGGTAAACTTTGTGGGAAATGTAGAAAGGAACAACCACCAACAGTATGGTAATAACTACAATTCCAATTGGAGGAATCACCCTAATTTCTCCTGGGGTAGCAACAACCATCAGGGGAAAAGTTCGGGTCAGGGTGTGCAAAGGAACCAATGAGGGCAGCAGAATTATCAAGCACAATTCAGAAACAACAATGCACCTGCTCCACCACCATCACCCAGCATTGAGGAGATGTTCAAGACCATGATAGCTAACCAAGCTCAATTGCAGGCTGACTATGTGAAATTGGCAGCCGAAGTGAAAAACAACCAGTTAGCTACCAAGGCACTTGAACATCAATTTGGGCAATTTGCTGGAGCCCAAAACACAAGGCCTAGAGGAGGACTTCCGAGCGACACAGATCCCAATCCCAAGCAGGTGAATGCAGTGACCACAAGGAGTGGTTTGCAGCTGAAAGAGGTGGAACCAGAAAAACTACCTCAACAATCGGGAGCAGCAGAAGTTGAGAGGGAGCAAAGTGATGAGAGGGGGAAGACTAAGGAAGCTGAAGCAGAAAGACCACTACCCCCGTTCCCTCAACGATTAAAGAAACACAAGGAGGAGGCGTGTATCAAGAAATTCATGGAGGTGCTGAAATAGGTACATATTAACTTACCTCTTGTTGATGTTTTGCAGGGAGTGCCGAAATATGCCAAGTATATAAAGGACATCGTGGCAAACAAAAGTCGGTTGACTGAGTATGCTACGGTGGCTCTAACGGAGGAGTGCACTTCCCGGATTCAAAACAGACTGCCCACAAAGCTCAAAGACCCTGGGAGCTTTACTATACAGATTACTATTGGGCAGAGCATCCGAGCTCGTGGATTGTGTGATTTTGGAGCGAGCATAAATTTGATGTCGTCATCGGTATTCAAAACGTTGGGTCTAGGGAGTCCTAGACCCACAACAGTAATCTTGCAATTGGCGGATCGGTCCTTAGCAGAACCTGATGGCATTGTGGAGGACGTTCTGGTGCAAGTTGGCTCCCTGATTTTCCTGGTAGATTTTGTCGTGCTGGATTTTGAACCAGACACGGAAGTCCCATTTATTTTGGGACATCCTTTCTTGGAGACCGGGAAAGCACTAATTGACGTAGCTGCGGGGAAGCTAACAATGCGAGTACACGACAAGGTGGAGGTGTTCGATGTGTACAAGGCACCCAAGCTCCCGATGGTGCATGAAGAACTCTCGGTGATCAATGTGATTGATCAAGGCGATGATGAGTAGATTAAGGAGTCACGAGAGTAAATGGGAAAGCCACCGGAACGGTGTAAGCACTACTGGGGGTAGGACGGTGATCGAGAGAAATCGTCCATCACCCTAGAGGACAACTGAGCTTAATGACGTCGAGCCGCAACGGTAAACCAGGCGCTGCACGGGAGGCAACCCGTGAAAAAAATTTTCTCTTTGTAAAGTGTGAATAGATTTTTCTTTTTCTTTTTCTTGATTTACTACAAAAGTTTTAGTTTTGTTTTTGTTTTTATATTTATTTAGAGTGGAACCTATAATTCTAACCAATTTCATGCAGTGAGATGAATTTCAGGTCAAACGGAGGAAAATATGCACGGAATCGCAAAGGAAAATTCGAGGTATGAAAATTAATAAAAAGTGGCAAAACAGTGAGCTAGGGCGATAGGTGGACCTCCGCGTTACCCTCCGTGACACGTTGAGGTATAATCCAAAATTTTTAAAAATTTCCAGAATAGGCTCGCGACAGCTCCGTGTCATGGAGGCAGTGCACCGCGATGCACTCTGTGACACGTTGCCGTATATATCGCCATGGGTCACACCGGGTTGCCGGGTGACCCGTGCGATTTTTCTACTTTTTAACCCCGAAACACCCTCCCTTTTCCTTATTTTTCACTCACTCCGCGACCAAACTCCCCAAAACCCATCCCCCTTCAACGTGACATGGAGTAGGCCAAGAAAATCATTGAGTTTGCTTCAAATCTTCAACTTCAAGGTATGTTCTTTGATTCCATCTCATTTCTTGTCGATTTTCTTCGATATTGAGCATGTGAGGTGAGCTAAGTTTTCCCTAAGTAGAAATTAATCATGAATTCAAGTGAATTGTTGTTGATGAATGTTCGGAATGTCATTATGATTGCTTGAACTCGTTAATTGCATAATTCAATCAAATTTTCTTGATATCATCATTTCTAGGGCTTGTTTTTGAATTTGAAGTGAAAAATGTAGTGAACTTGTGAAATTCATGCCGGGATGTACATGTTGAGTGAGATGAGTCGGTGTGCTAGTTGTTATCATGTTAAAAGACCGATGGATTCTCGGGTTAGAGGAATATTGAAATTTGCAAGAATTGGGTTGGTTGTATAGGTTCGTGTAGATAAATTCTTGTTGTTGTTTTCGTTTCTTTGTTTTTCCTTGCTAAGTGCGATGGATTAAAAGGTTATCAATGGTAATGATTGTTGTTAGCTGTACGAAGTCTGAGTAGTACATAGAATATATACCGTCGAATTCTTCGTATGCACTAAGCATGTCTGTATAGTTGGTTGTTTAGTTGTGTAAATAAAGCATGATCTTGCCGGTATGTTGTAACTATAGCTAAGGACTAAGTGTGGGGTAGCTTAGCTTAACCCGACTTTAGCCGAAGTTGATATTCATTGGCTTAACATTGACCTTGTCTACTTGGGTTGACAGGTAAAATGGCAAGCAGGCAAGAAAAAGGGAAAGGCGTATCAACATCTGGCGCCGGAAGAAAGCGAATCAGACTGGGCACAGCAGTCCCAGCAGCACCAGTAGTTCCACGTGGCCAACGCCGCCAATACGGAACAAGGTGGGTGACGGATGAGGGGAAGAAGTGGTACGCAAAGCACAAAGAAAACAAATACTTCCCCGAGGAGCATATAGCACGGGAACCGTTGGCACAGGAGTTCCCTAGGATTGTACACCGGATCGAGGAAGCTGGGCTCAAGTTCATCTTTGAAGATCCCAAGGAATGTAACTTGCACCTGATTCAGGAATTTTATGCCAACTGGAACCCGACGCTCAGAAGTCACACCATAAAAATCAGAGGGCAAATAGTCACATTTGAGCCCTACCACCTCAATGCCATCATAGGGGCGCAGGACACAGACGCCCACATGCTCCGACAGCTGAACATTACCCCACCGTATGCAGACATTAGATGCACCTTGTGTGGGACCCGATCGACAGCTAGATGGAGCAGACACAAGGAGAGGGGCTACCATCAGACTTTGCCATATTCACAGATGAACAAGGAAGCCAGAATATGGCTGAAGATTGTCTGTTCATGCCTAATCCCGGGGGTACATATGACAGATGTAACCCGGGATTGTGTATGCCTGGTGTACGCCCTGATGAAAGGGCTGGAGATCAATGTGGGGGCGGTGATTATCTCCGCCATGAAGAGAGCCCGGTTGCATCAGGGGAACAGGTACGACTTTGGTGGACTATTCACCACCTTACTCAGGGGCCTAGATGTCGAGGAAGAGGCCCTTGACTACATCCCGCAGATGGAGCGGCGGGCCTTAGATGTTACTAAAACTAAGGCACCCGACACCACCCACGGGCCAGTGCTTACACTTGGCGAGCGACATGCTCGTGATGATCAGTATATGGCTCGCATGTATGGGATGCAGATGCTCCAGCTGAGGATAGGCGGGAGGCCGGCGACAGAGGAGGAGCTATGGCAGCTCGAGCTAGACTACCCCTTCGGCGAGAACGCCAGGGCTCTATGCCGAGTGGGGCCAGTATTTGTAGAGCCCACGGATGATGATGTCCCCACAGATGAGGAGACACGTCGGGAGGACTCCGATGTGAAGTCCGACGATGATGACAGGGGTGATTCAGACATGGGAGATGAAGCAGCAGCACCTGACGAAGAAGTGGAGTACTTTGATTGATCAGGGAGTTCCACCACCCAATTTTTGTGTTATTTTAATTTTTGTGAACACTGGGGACAGTGTTCCAGCTAAGTGTGGGGTGGGAGTAGTTAGATGTTGGTTGTGCTGTTATGTATGTATGCTCTAATCTGTTGTCGTGCCTGTGAAATTTTGTTGTTCCCCGTGATTTCTGAATTGTTAAGTTGATGTTCTGTATTGTAAATTTATGTGAAATTGTTGTGTGTTGCTGAATGTTGCTAGCTGATTTTGTACATATTTTTGTTATTGAAATGATCGATATTTTTAAAATATTTTTTTCAATTCTTGGGTTTCTCGGCGTTTGTTTTCGGTTCTTTTATCGAGAATGGTCCCATTGAACCGAAGTCATAGTAGTGACCATTCCCTATGATGGTTGGATGACGACCGTCTTAAGGGAAATGTAGTCGGTAGGAGTAGATTTTTTTTAGTTGTTTTTTTTCTTTGGTGGATTGCATCCCAAAACCTGTAGTTACTGTATGGTTGCGAAATTCTGGTTGCGTGTTGTACATGATATTTAAAATGCAAAGGTGATTCGTATGAAAGCATGCAACTTTGTAAATATGTTGAGATACCTAGGCCATAGAGTTCGATTCAGTGTGATTGAGGCTTAATGTTTGAATTCTTGTAATTAGCTGATTGAAGAGTCTGTGAATACATCTTGAGTTGAGTATGTGCAATAAGTGTGAAGTGAGGTGTTGTTATTCCATACTGTTGTGAAATGACTAGAACTTTCCTGGTGTGTGTACAATACGAAATGAAGGAGGTGTATTGTAGGAAAGGATGTAGGCATTTCTTTGTTTTAACCAAAAGTTTCTATTTTTCATTGTCGTACCCACCTTGATTGTCTACCCTAGTCAGCCCGTTGAGCCTTTAGCCTATTATTTTTTTTTCTTTTGTCAAAAAGTGTAAACCGAGCTTAATCCCTTCTTTTCATTAGCCGTAAAGTCGATACAAAATTCTTAAGCGCTTAAGAAGAGAAAATCATTTTCCCAAAGTGTCAAAGAGTGAGAATGGTGAAAAGAAAAAGAAAAGCAGAGTGATAGAAGAAAAGAAAAGGTTGAAGGTGCACTTATTATAAATAAACTATAATGAAGGTGCATGAATAATCTTTGTTGTTGTGTCAAGTGTGCTTAATAAGATGGGCCAAACTAAAGAAAAACATCAAGAATGGGAGGATGAAAGAAGAAACAATGTCCATGAGTTGATGGGATGTGTTGAAAAGGCGCTTAAGGATGCTAGTGGCTATTATTGGCTAACCCAATATTTACTAGTTCCGTAGCTTCCATTACAACCAGTTAAAGTCCTACGTGATCTTACATCGCACTTCTTTATATTAGTGGAGTAATACACTAAGGGCAAGCTTATGGGTCATGACATGATGCATGTGAATTCTTTTGGGAGAGAGAGCGAAATTGTGTTTACATGCCCCTGCTTAAAATTTTGTGAGTCATATGAGCAAAAAGGGGAAGATTCTCTTGTGTTGTGAGGGCACATGCTTGATGAGAGATTAATTTTCGTGTCGGATATCTTGATAAGCTGATTTGCATGAGTTTGCCAATATCGAGAGTCGATTCTTAAGTCTAGGAGATCTTGATGTATTGAAGTCATTGCATTAATAGGACCATGCATGTTTTCTTGATGATTTGCTGTTTTGAATAATCGGTATGACCGTAGCCTAAATTGTCAAACCAAAGTAGCGAGGTTGGGATGTAAATTGCATGAGGTATGGGATTGTTGTTCGAGGACGAACAAGGATTTAAGTGTGGCGTAAGTGATCTTGGGCAAATTTATATGCCCAAGTGATACTCAAAAGTGTCATTTTAGCCTTGTTTATCTATCAATGTGTATACATTCCCATGTAATTGGTAATAAAATGTGAATTTATACTAACCAACATGATTAGCATTGTTTTGCAGGTAAAATGTAATTTTGGGAAGCTTAAATGCATGTTGGAAGAGATCGGGGTTGAACTCGGAAGTGAGCACGGGACAAGGCATTGGAAAGCACAAAATAAAGGGGCTCCGCGATGGAGCCGTGTCACGCTGCCATCGCGGAGGCCTTCTGCTTGGATGGGATTTTCATCCCAATTCCAGTGTGGGTCCGCGATGGTCCGTGGCACGGTAGCTTGGCTCCGTGTTGCACGCCGTGCCACGTTGGGCTTTATTTCCTGGACCCCCAGTTCCAGTGAAGGTCCGCATCCGTAGCATGTCACGGAGGCAGTGCTCCACGATGCACTCCGTGACACGTTGCTTGTTATTCTGGGAAAAATTCCCACCAGTATAAATTCAACACTTAGGTTCATTTTTCAATATTCTGACTTGGTGGAGCAAGAACGTGGGTTACAGGCAGTTGAGGGGACGAAATTATCAGGGTTTTTCTCTCTTTCCTTCTCCTTGTATTCAATTTCTTGTATCTTTAACACTCATTTAATGATGTTTAATCCACAAATGACTGGCTAATTCATCTTCTTGCTGAGGTTATGAACACTTGTAATGAAATGTGATCATTGATTCTTTGGTTTTTCATCTTTTCTTCCATGGTTGTTCTATTAATTCTTGTTCTTACTGCATTTAATGTGTGGCCTACGTTAATGTATATCTAAAAAGTCCGGTTTCACTCGAGAGAGCAAGAAATTGGAAAGTTTTGAATTAATAGGATATGATCTTTTCTTGGTTTGGGAAAATTGGGAATTGATTTACTTTCAGGATAGAAATTTACCTGAAAGTCGTATTAGTCAATCTAGGAACCGGGTTTGTATGGTTAGAACATGAATTGCATTTAATCACAGAAATGTTGGTGGATGGTTCATGATTCTTAAGTGATGTTAAATACGAGAGTTTTAATCTCTTGGCAAATGTTCTTGGCTAGCAACCGGAGGAAAAGACTAACCAAATTACATCGATAATTAATTTCATTACATGTTCGTTTAACCTCAGCATGCTTTCATTCATAGTTCAGACTCAAATTAGATAGTTGTTTTAGCTTTAGCATAAAAATTATAAAACAAAATATCAAACTCTTGGTTACACTATTGTCTGCATTTTTAGAATCGAAATATAGTACACTTGAGCAGATTGCACTTCATCCCAGTCCCCGTAGGATCGATACTTGGCTTACTTAAGCCACTTTACTACTTGTTCGACCACGTGCACTTGCGTGTGAGTTTTATACCCATATAACAGACCAAACATCGGGTAGTCAAGGTCCCTCAAGCAATGAAAGTCAAATAAATAACCTCGAAGATTAATGTACAGATGCAATATTAGAAGATCAACCAGACGAGGAACCAGGTACCTCACAAAGTCAATTAGTTGTGAGGGTATCAAATTGGAAGCACAGATCCTCACATCCTCTGGACAATCTTATGTCCCTGTTGGAGTCAAGCATGCAGACCAGTCCCAAGTACAGAAATATGTTTCCCTTCTTAGCTTTCATATCACAAGTTGAGACCAAAAACATTAAAGAGACCCTAAAGGATGCAAATTGGGTCAATGCTATGCATGAAGAACTTTATCAGTTTGAAAGAAATAAAGTGTGGAACTTGGTCCCTAAACTGTCATAGGGACCTGGTGGATATTTAGAAACAAGTTGGATGAATAAGGAATCACCACAAGAAATAAAGCAAGACTAGTAGTTTAAGTATGTAATCAGGAGGAAGGCATAGATTATGATGAAACCTTCACTCCTATTGCTACAATGGAGGCTATCCGCATTCTAGTTGCCTTTGCCTCTTTCATGGAATTTAAGTTGTTCCAGATGGATATATAAAGGTCAATCTTGAATGGATACTTGAAAGAAAAAGTTTATGCCAAGCAGCCTTATGGTTTTGAAGACATTGATAATCTTCATCATGTGTACAAATTGGATAAGACAGTACATGGATTAAAGCAAGCAGCAAGGGTATGATATGAAAAATTATCAACATTTCTCTTGGATAATGTGTTCAAGAGGGGGGGAATTAACAACACCCTCTTCTTGAAGATCAAAGGAAGAAATTTGTTGATTGTTCAGGTTCATGTGGATGACATTATTTTCGGAGCTACTCTTGATTCATTGTGTAAGGAATTTTTCAAGCTCATAGGGAGTGAGTTCGAAATGAGCATAACAGGAGAATTAAATATCTTTCTTGGATTGCAAATAAAGTAGGTCCAAAATAAAACCATTACAAGTCAGCAAAAATACATCAGGGAGTTTCTAACGCGGTTTCATATGGACAGTGCCAAGCCAAGCAATACTCCTATTGTCACTTCTTCAAAGTTAGACACTGATGAACCTAGTCCCCCTGTAAACAAAACCATATACAGAGGATTATTAGGTCTCCCATGTATTTAACAACTAGTAGGACTGATATAGTCTTTAGTATGGGAGTGTGTGATTGATTTCAAGCTTGTCCTAAATAATCCATCTTAAGGCTACAAAGAGAATTCTAAGATACATTAAAGGAACTCTTAATTTGGTCTTTTTCTATCCCTTGGGTGACAAATTTGATTTGATTGGTTGTGCTGATGTTGATTATGCAGGGTACCTGATTGATAGGAAAAGTACCTCTGGAATGGCTCACTTTCTTGGATCCTCATTGATCTCATGCAGGAAACAAAACTCTATGTCTCTCTCCATTGCTGAGGCTGAATATATAGCTGTTGCATTTTGTGGTGCTCAACTATTATGGATAAAATAGTAATTGAAAGATTTTGGTATCATATCTAATTGTGTATCAGTGCTTTATGACAACACTGGTATACTTAGCATGGTAAAGAATCATATTCAACACAAGAGAACCAAGCATATTGGTATTAGTCATCACTTTCTGAGGATAATGTTGAGAAAGGAAACATACACATGCAGTTCTGCAATATTGATGGCCATATAAATGACATCTTCACAAAGGCTCTAATCAGGGACCAGTTTGAAAAGAATCGGCTGAAGTTGGGCTTGATTAAAATGAATTAGCTACTCTCTCTCTTCAAGGATTCCCTTTTTATTGGCTATGATTAAGCTATAGGTATCCACGCGTGTGTTTACTACACTAGGTCGAACTCAGTCTCATACCTTTATAGGTATAGCACATGGTAAGAAAGGAAAAAGCAAGAGTGGAGAGGGGATAATTATATGAGAAACATAGTTCAAAACTTCAGAAGAGGGACCTGGTCCTCCTAACAGATCAGTATCACATCTATTACTTATGAAAGTTTTTAAAAACTACTTTAGAAATGCCATGTTGGATAATTTGTTTTAGTCTCTCTGTAACATCCATGCCATTTAAAACTCAATTGTCATCTCTTTTCCTTGAAAAGATATGTTTCCTCATTCCCTTTAATACTGTCATCTCAATCATCCCTCTCATTTCACTCTATTATTCAAAAAATAAGAATATGATAAATCTCTTTTTCTCGAACCTTATACTCATCTGCTCCCTTTATCAGTCTTCTTTTCTTTCTTTTTTCAAGAAAAATAAAATTGTTCGTCTTTCTTCAATCATGTCTTAACCAGAATCTCTAGTAAAATCCCTAGAAAAATCTATCCAAGAAACCCCCTACCCTCTCATAGTACCCTTTCGTCTCCAACTACAGTGGAATTTCAAAACCCTTTCTCTAAAACTCATTCCTTTGTCCTCTCCTAAAATGAAGGATATCTCCATCCATGCACTCTATAGATTACTCTGATGATCTTAGGAATATCTATACATCTATTTTCACATTTTACCCATGTTTTTCCTTAGTTCGGGAATGATATGCACTTAAAATTATGTGTTTTGATTGACTCTTGATTGTGAACTAATAATTGTATTTATATGTTTTATAAGAAAATATGGTGAAGAATGATCCCCAATAAGCTATCAAGGAGGTGTCAGACAATTAGAGCAACTTTGGATACATTTTTTAGCAAAACAAAAAAGGTGCATTGGCTAGCCCCTCACACCAGAAGCAAAAATTTAGAAAAAAATGAACATCCAGCAGGCTGGCGCATTGAGAGGTGCCCCACACCCAATTATAAACTTTAGACAGAGAAAATCTGTATCTATGTGCCCCTCGCATACCCCAAAACTTCAGAAGAAATTTTGTTCAAGAAGTAGACGTAACAAGAGACGCGCCATACCTAAGGAAAAACTCCAACTAGATTGGTAGGCGCTATTTTGGGTGTTTCGTGCCTGATGCATTCTAGAATCAAATTTTCGTGTTTTTTAGTCCGAACTTAAGCCGGGATAAGGGGGTATTTTTCACTACTATATGTATTAACCGTAAACATTTTTAGAGGGTTGGTGCTTATTCTATCAAGAGGAAAGACGCAATAAGAGCTTCAAAAACTAGGTTTCTTTCTTCATTGCTTTTACAATTCTTTTCTTTGTTTGAACAATAGATTTTCCTGGTTTTTATCTTGAACATGAGTGGCTAAGAACCCCTTTTATGCGGATATGGCCATAAGCATGAATATTTTAGATGATAATTGAATTGACAATGTTAGTTTATCATATTGGTTGTTCTTATATTTTTTATTTTACTATTTTAATGCTTGATCACCATTAGAATAAATCTAATAATCTTGGTGTGAATTCCATAAAAGAATGATCAAGATAGAAAGAAGAATAGGATAGATATATACCTAGAGCGCCTTGCTTGGTTATTAAACGAAAAGAAAAACAAATAAGTTTGGATTGATTTACCATATCCCCGCCCAACAATATAGTTGTGAACCAATTTGGATAGATGATTAGAGGCTCAACTGACCATGGTCATAATATTAACCCCATGAATTAACAACCAGATGAACTAACTAGTCGATGATATTTGATACTAGATATGAATGCTGAATAGGGTCATAACCTTGGAATTCATATAAATGGTGATCAAAAACATATACTTTCTTTATAATATTTACTTTTGTCTTAGTATAAACAACAAATCAAAGCAGTCTTGGTTACGTTTTGCACATAATAAAACTAGTGGTAATTGAACGAACTAGAATTTTCTAAATCACTAGTCCCTGTGGGATCAAACATCTGGTCTTCACTGTCATATACTTGTTGACCACGTGCACTTGTGTGTGAGTTTGGACGCAACAAGTTTTTCGTGCCATTACTAGGACTAAGAAATTAGCACATTTCTAGTTTTTCTTTTACTATTTTATTATTTTAGTGATAATGACTTGATCTTAGTCATTATTTCTATAGGTACAATTCTGCAACTGCAAAAAAGCTGGCATGAGAAAGAGATATTACTGAACCACATCCTGAACCTGAAGAGAAATGGCTACTCAGAAACTAGTACGAGAAGTGGCAATCCCGCTCACAGGTAATTTCACCTCCACCATTCACAGACCAAAAGCAGCAGGCAGGTTCGAGCTCAAACAGAATATGGTGCAACTTCTACACACTAGTGGGAAATTCACAGATCTAACACATGAGGATCCATAATATCATATTCAGAACTTCCTAGATATCAATGATACGTACATCCCAACAGGGGTCTCAACCGATTATATGAGACTAACTTTTTTCCTATTTTTCCTATTAGGGGAGGTGAAAAGGTGGATAAAAGATGAACCACCAAACTCAATCACCACTTGGAATGACCTTGCACAAAAGTTCCTCCTTTAGTTCTTTCGATCTAGAAAGACTAAAAGGTTGAGAAACAAGATCTTGAGCTTCAAGCAGAGAGATGATGAAAATTTATACTAGGCTTGGGAAAGATTCAAGTCCCTTCTTAGAGATTTTCTGTATCGCCACCAGACAAATGAGGTTCTATTGCATGCATTTATAGCAATTTTGGAGCCTCATATAGAGATATTATTGGATTCTGCTGCAAGGGCAGGCATTGGAGAAGACTTACGATGAGCTATATGCTCTACTCAATCGTATTTCATAGGGCAATCTGAAATGAAATAGGGATAGATCTAAAATGAGTCATAGGTGTGTTGGAAGTTGACAGTTACACAACGTTATCTGCACAACTAGCCACTCTACAAAGCTAGATAAACACACACTTTGGCAAGTTAAATATAGGTCAGCCTCAAACCTCAATAAATGTAGTATAACAGGTTCAGGATTGGTGTGAAGTTTGTGGCGAAGGTGATCATTCTATGAAACTGTGTGGTGCAAATATAGATTTGGTAAATTTTATAGGTAATGCATAGAGAGAAGGTAATCAGACTTGGGTAATACCTACAATCTCAATTGGAAAAATCACCCCAAATTCTAATAGGGTGCAAATCAGAACCAATTTAGAAATCAAGGGCAGTATCAACACAATTATCAGCAACAGTCTCAAGGGAATCACTCTCAGGCTCAACCAATCACTATTGAGGAGATTCTAAACAAGATTATGGCTAACCAAAAGAAGATAGATGTAGACATGAAGAATCGTGAGCTTGTAGTGAGGAACCTTCAGAAGAAAATGGGTCATTTAGTGGGAGTAAAAAATAAAAGGCCTTAGGGAGGCTTGCCTAGCGATGTAGACCCAAATCCCAAGCATGTTGATTTTGTTATCAGCCGTAATGGTAGAGAGTTTGATGAGCTTGTCCCAAAGAAGGGAGTGCAGAAGATGGTTGAGCTTGAAGAAGCACGAATAGAGCTTGAGAAAGAGGCAAAAGTGCAAGATGCAACACCCAAAATAAGGCCACCACCTCCTTTGTCAAAGAGATCAAGGGAGCAAAAAAAAACGAAGGATATAAGAAGTTCCTCGATATATTGAAACAGGTGCACATAAATCTCCCTCTTATAGATGTGTTACAAAAGGTTCGAAAATATGGTAAGTATATCAAGGAAATTATGGCAATCAAGAATCGTTTGACAGAATATGCCACACTGGCACTTACTGAAGTGTGCACTTCAAGGATTCAAAATAAGCTGCCAACCAAAATAAAAGAGCCAGGAAGTTTTACAATTGAGGTGACTATGAGGCACAAAATCATAGATAGGGCCTTGTGTGACCTTGGATCTAGTATTAACCTTATGCCATCATCCATCATCAAGAAGTTGGCATTGGGCTCACTGCGCCCCACCACTATTATTCTACATTTGGCTGATAGATTGTTGGCAAGACCTGAGGGCGTCATTAAGGATATACTTGTACAAGTATGGTCCCTCATCTTCCTTGTAGACTTTTATTATCTTAGACTTTGAGCCAGACCCAAAATTTCCATTAATTTTGGAATGTCCCTTTTTGGCTACTAGGCGAGCACTAATTGATGTGGTTGTCGAAAAACTGACCATAGGGGTCCTGATAAGGTGGAGGTGTTTGATGTGCATAAAGCAATCAAGATTCCAACCATTTATGAATACTTATTCACCATCACAGTGCTGGATGTTGATCCAAGGCTTCCCCTTGCAAATGTAGGGAACCATGGAAGAGATCATGTGTGGATGATGATATTGGCAGTGATGTTATTGATCAGATGTTGGACAGCCTGAAAGGCCTAGGGAGTTCTTTCTCTCACTGTTATTTTTCATTTCTTTCTCAAGACTGGCGATAGTTATTTGGTCTAAGTGTGGGGTGGGAGACAGGGAATTTTCCTATTTGTTTATAGTATATTTGTTCTTAGGATAGTTTCTTTCACTTTTATTTAAGGTGCTTTTCCCGAGGGTAGTCCCGTTTGAATCAACTAGAATGTTTTTTAGGTATTAGTCATAGGTAATGTGACTTCTCGATGATAGATAGATGATGAATGTCTTAAGAGAAAATTAGTTAAAAGTATAAGTGTAGGGTGATAAAACACCACTTGTTGAACTCTTGAAACTCCACGTAGGTGGAAACTAGATGTTGTAGGTAGTTAGCTTGAAATAAGCATGGAAAATTTTAAAAATTTCACTAAAGTCACACAGGTTCTTTAACTTGACTCGAAAAAATATCAAAGAGGGGTTTGATTATGAAAATTCATTCAATTTGGTTATGTGTGGATATGTGATCATAAGAAATCATTTTTGGACCACGGTGCCTTGAGCGGTGAGTTTGGATTTGTGTGTTCCTTGCATATTTTAACATCTAGAAATTAAGTCAATGTTTATGTGAAAATAACCACTGTGTAAAATTGCAGGAAATGATAAAGGCATTTCTTTGTTAGCACTGTTTTATTTAACTTATGTGTAAGCTACCCGTATATTATCCATAGTTACCCCTTTTGAGCCATATGAGCCTATTTCTTTGACTAACTACATTATTAGCCTATCCTCTTGTTTGTTCTATCCCGTGTAATTTGATCCAATGCAGTACTTATGCACTTTAAGATAGTATCTGTAGAAAGGAAGGACTAAGCAAGAAAGCAAAATAAAATAAAATAAAATGGGATTGAAAATTAATTGGTAGAGAATGGAGATGTGGAAATAAAAAGACAATAGAGATGTCATGCCCCGCCTTGGGAGGCATGACTGGCATCTGGTGCCCTACTAGGACCTGAACTGTTGAGCTGACTGAGCCTAAGCACCTCTGGTGCAGGGCTGACTCTAACTCTAGAATCAAAAAGACAACGGGCTATATAGAGGCTGTAAATACAACCCCCGGCCGACAAGGCCTATAGCCACATGTGAAAATAAATAGCTAACTAGAGACAAACAATCATAGGGAGTCCTATGCGGGCTGACAAGGCCACCATGATATCTAGTTATAACTGGAAAGTAAAATCAGATGCCAAAGTGAACTATGACCGACAAGGCCACCAATCAACAGCTAAACAGGGCCCCACATGCCCAACACACATAATCTAAAACACATATGGGCCCTACACGGTCGATATCATCTAACCACAGGGAAGTAACACAATCTACAAGCCTCTAGGAGTAATAAGATGGTCGGGAAAGGGCCTCGACCTAACCATACTGTACAAAAACAAGGAATAAACCTCTATCACACAAGCTTCGTAAGAAGGGAGTTGACGACTCTGTACGACTGACTGGAACTATAAGGGACTTGCTCCTCATCTATCTGCACCTGCAGGCAAGTAATGCAGCACCCCATAAGAGGGCGTTAGTACCACAGGTACTGAATATGTAAGGCCGTAACTTTAAATGACCGAAAGTAAGAAATAAAACTGATAATGACTGAAGTAAAGAAAATGGACTGAAGATGACTGAATTAGTGAAATCAGGGCTAAACATAACTTTAATAAGGAGGGTAGGTGTCATACCTGACAAGTGAGGCATCTTACTGTCTAACTATCAGTAACTAAAGCAAGCATAAAACCTTACCTGGCTCCCATAAGACGGAAGGTACAATCAGCACAGAATAACCCACTTGGCCCCCATTAGCCCTAGTGAGTACACCTCAATCTATATACCCCTATCCAGGTCATACTAAGTCAACTACCAGCTATAAGCGTCCTGCCGATCCCCTAGGTCTACAACTGGGCCCGCTCGGCCCCTGACTGTAGCTGTGTCTGAGTCCAGAGGACTCCTGATATCTAACCCCGGGCGTAAACGCTTAGTGGGGGTGTGTATAAGGCCAACCATGACATATAAGGATCTGGATCCCCATCTTCGTCCCTTGCGGATGGCATGCCGCTCCGTAGAGCGATGTATCCTCACCCCTGGCGGGCGGCGACAGAGCTATTAACCCTGGGGTGGTCATGGAAGCTATACAAATGTAATCGAGCCCAAAATAATACAAATTACGAGCCTCGACTAACAACAACAACTAGACATGATAACATACTCCTGACATGCTTTACTGGGATTCATACTGGACTACTATGTTGAAGAAACTAACCTGCCGAAAGAAAATGCCTTAACATACCTCATTCACTGTTTACCGATTAACTTGTGAGTTTCGGCTTGTGTTCAACTTCCCTTCTCAACTGTAATCATATTAACGGAAGAATAAAGCTACTTTATTACTATATTTGAAGAAAATGATAACTTATATATATATATATACACTAACTATACTTCAACTTATCAAAAGACGATCAAGAACTTGTAATTTCTTGGGAATCTAGAAGGGAGAAATACTTACTTTAGGCACGTGATCGTATTTACACTAGTTTGGAACAATTTCATCAACTTAAGCTCCGCAGGACAACGACTTGTCAGGCGTATTTTATGAAAATAACTCCACAGCAATGCTCTATGCAGCCTTATACTTCACTACCCGGAGCTAATTTAGATTTGGAAGGAGTTTAGCGGCGTAATCGGACGATTTCCAAATGTTTCCCTCGGTTTCCCTCTGTTCTAGCCGTGAATATGTGAATAATGATCTAGCTTCTAAGTGTGAGGCCTTTATATACTTGAGGCGGCAGACAAGGCAACGTGGCACTCTGCCGGTCGCGCTAATTCTGCTCTATGCCACATTGGGTAACTCGGAGGGGGATGCTCCGTGCCACTTTTCCCCTCTGGGCAACTTGGTTCGGCCTCCTCCCGTGAAATCCCGACTTTGCACTCTTTTGGCCTTTCCCCGGGCCCTTTCCTCAAACTCTAAAACTCTTAACTAATGTACGAATAGGTCTACTGGACGTTAGAACTTACAGGGTGTAACAAGAGAAAAGAGTGCCCGTATGAAATAATGTTTTATTTGTTGCTAGTAAGGAAGAAAGCTCACAACCACATGAAAAAAAAACTATAAACTGAGAAAACATCATTGCTAGCAGCAAATCAATTGAAGAAAGTGCATTGAAAAGAAGAAGTTAAGGGAAGCTTAAGCATGAGTTGGAGAAACGAGGCTGATGTAAGAAAAATAAAGCAAAAAAGTTAAAGTTTATATCTTAAAGTACTTAGGAATGGTAGTCGTTATTTCCTAAATATTTCCTACCCCGTCCTTTAGCAAAAATTACAACCCATGAAAGTCCTTGTGATCTTACTTTTTTGATACATGATTGATGGAACAGTACACTAAGGGCATGTATATGGTACGTTTTGCATATTTGAAATGTCTTTGGGAGAGTGAATGAGTTCAGAGGATGTGCCCCCAACTATTCTTATGAATATGTGCGAGCTAGGGGGCACCACTAAATGGTGAGACATATGATGATAATAATTTGGTGTACTATGTATTGCATTATTTGTACATGATCATTTTGACCTAGATTTCTGTGATAATCCAGTTTTCGAGATTGTATAGTTTCAAGTGAAGTATCATTGATCTCATAATTTTATATATATGCATATGAGTGAATTGCCGGTCATGATTAACTTGTCTAGTTAGCTTGGGTGAAAGTTGATAAAGTCAATTAGTGTTATTTGGTGAAATGGTGAATAAGTATAGTGAGTTGTTCGAGGTTAAAGTATGGATGGTGATCTTGGGAGTATTTGTATGCCTTGTTTCCACATTTTACCCATGTTGTGCTGTCACACCCCGCCTTGGGGGGTATGAAAAACTTGGTATCAGAGCAGGTCGTATCCTAGGGAGTCTGCAAGTCGTGCTAAGTAGAGTCCTGTCCATGGATGTGTTGTGCACCACATACTATGGATAGGAGGCTGCAAGGCATGATAGGATGGTTGTCTTTTATTCTTATTCAGTCGTGCTATAGAGCGGTACAGTATAGGGTTGAGTCTCTGAAAGCTTATTATATTCTTTGGTTACAGATAATGTCGGACCAGCGACATCCTATCACGGGTCGGAGCTTAGATGTTGCAGCAGGGGAAGGCACCAGCAGGATGCCTCCTCCTCGTCTAGAAACAGCCTGGTCAGAGGGCACTACAGAGGCATCATCCCAGCCTTCTCAGCAGTCTCCACCACATCAGGAGCCGCTTGGGGCGACACTACCTTCAGCAGTCCCTATACCGACACCCTCCGACCAGGAGGTTAGGAGTGTTGTGGTTATGTTAGCACAGATGATGGCTGCTCAGCGTCAGCAAATGCCATCCACAGTTGCAGAATCGTCAAGAGGGCCCGGTAGTTCGAGGGTCCGAGAGTTCTTATCCCTGAATCCCCCACAGTTTACAGGCACGGACCGAACAGAGGACCCCCAAGATTTTCTGGATCAGATGCAGAGAACCTTCAGGGTTATGCATGCTACGCCTACAGAATCAGTTGAATTGGCAGCATTCCGGTTACGGGATATTGCGGTATTATGGTATGAAAGCTGGGAGAGGTCCCGAGGGAGAGATGTTTCCCCTCCCACCTGGTCTAGCTTTTTAGGAGCCTTTTTGGATCACTATTTGCCGCGGGAGATTCGACAGGCCCGGGTAGACCAGTTCCTGCATCTAGAGCAGGGGGCCATGAGTGTTCGGGAATATTCCTTGCGGTTTGATTCTTTGGCTCGATATGCACCAGCCTTTGTTGATACCATGGCATCCAGAGTGCACCGTTTTATTATGGGGTTGAACCCAGAATATGTCGAGACTTGTATTACGGCCACACTGCGAGAGGACATGGACATTTCTTGAATTCAGGCATTTGCCCAGAATATTGAGGGCATCAGACAGCGACATCGGGAGATCAGAAGGGTCAATCAGGAACAGCGTCGCCGGGACAGGCCAGCTGAGTTACAGAGAGAGGCCCGGGGAGGACCCAGGCCACGATTGTCAGACAGGCCGCCTAGGCCCCCGCCTCCGCCACAGTCGCAAGGGGGTAGATTTAGCCGTAGAGGGCAGTCAGGGACTGGTAGAGGCTCGCAGATGGCAGACTCACCATTACAGAGGAGGGCGGAGCAGAGTAGGTATACCCTACCACTTTGCCCTATATGCAGTCGACGCCATTCTGGAGCATGCAGGTACGGTTCCTCCGCATGTTATATTTGTGGCCAAGAAGGCCATTTGATGAGAGATTGCCCAGCCAGAGATCGAGAGGACCGGGATAGACAGGATAGGGCATCAGCAGGATCACGAGCCACAGCATCCTCGACTGGGCACAGGCCCTCAGTTTCAGCAGACAGGGGTCGGGGCAGATCAGGGGCCTCCAGTACAGGTGCGGGTCCAAGCCGCACATATGCCTTACCAGGGAGGCAAGATTCAGAAGCGTTACCTGATGTTGTGACAGGTATGCTAACTATCTGCTCACACCCTGCTTATGTGTTAATCGATCCAGGGTCTACTTTGTCCTATATTACTCCATTTGTGGCACGGAAGTTTAGTATTGTACCAGAATCACTACAGCAGCCCTTCTTAGTATCCACGCCCGTTGGTGACTCTATCACAGCTAGCCGAATCTACCGCGGGTGTATAGTAGAGGTTGCTAGCCATCAGACCACCGTAGATCTGGTCGAGTTAGAAATGGTAGATTTTGATGCCATAATGGGTATGGACTGGTTGGTACTGTGTTTTGCCAACGTTGAATGTTGGACCAAGACGGTCCGATTCCACTTCCCAGGGGAAGCAGTACGGGAGTGGAAGGGCAGCACCGCTACGCCAAAAGGTAGGTTTATTTCCTACCTTCAGGCGAGAAAGTTGATATCTAAGGGGTGTATTTATCATCTGGTCAGAGTTCAGGATGTCCAAGCAGAATCTCCGACACTCCAGTCTGTCCCAGTGGTGAATGAGTTCCCGGATGTATTTCCTGATGAGTTACCTGGTATCCCCCCAGAAAGGGAAATAGACTTTGCTATTGACTTGTTACCAGGCACTCAGCCAATATCAATACCTCCCTATCGTATGGCTCCTGCAGAACTCAGAGAATTAAAGGAGCAGTTGAAAGATTTGTTAGATAAAGGTTTTATCAGGCCGAGTATGTCACCGTGGGGTGCGCCAGTTTTATTCGTAAGAAAGAAAGATGGCTCGCTCCGAATGTGCATAGACTATCGGCAGCTCAATAAAGTTACAGTAAAGAACAAGTACCCGCTTCCCAGAATTGATGACTTATTTGATCAGTTGCAGGGAGCCAGATACTTTTCTAAGATTGACTTGCGGTCCGGATATCACCAGGTTCGAGTACGTGAGAGAGATATTCCTAAGACAGCGTTTAGGACCCGATATGGACATTTTGAATTTCTGGTTATGTCCTTCAGGTTAACGAATGCCCCAGCAGTCTTCATGGACCTGATGAACAGTATTTTCAGGCCTTTCCTCGACTTGTTCGTGATAGTATTCATTGATGACATTCTGGTGTATTCTCGCTCTGAAGCAGATCACTGGACTCATTTGCGGACAGTGCTCCAGGTTCTTAGGGACCGCCAGTTATAAGCTAAATTTTCGAAGTGTGAATTCTGGCTTAACTCAGTGGCCTTTTTAGGGCATATTGTCTCAGACGCTGGTATACAGGTAGACAAGCAGAAGATAGAAGCAGTTAAGTCATGGCCTAGGCCTACCACTCCGACGGAAGTTCGTAGCTTTCTGGGATTAGCAGGGTACTACAGAAGGTTCGTTGAAGGGTTTTCGACCATTGCAGCACCTCTAACTAAATTGACACAGAAAGCAGCAAAGTTTCAGTGGACGGAGGCATGCGAGCAGAGCTTCCAGGAACTGAAAGAAAGATTAACCTCCACCCCAGTATTAGCATTGCCGCAAGGCACGGAAGGTTACTCAGTCTATTGCGATGCGTCAGGTGTCAGGTTAGGTTATGTGTTGATGCAGCATGGTAGAGTAATTGCATATGCTTCCAGACAGCTGAGGAAACACGAAAAGAATTACCCTACCCATGACCTGGAATTGGCCGCAGTAATTCATGCCTTGAAGATGTGGAGGCATTATCTGTACGGCGTCCATGTTGATATTTACACAGATCATAAGAGCTTACAGTACATTTTCACTCAGAGGGAGTTGAATCTGCGGCAACGCCGCTGGTTAGAGCTGTTAAAAGATTATGATGTGAATATTCTATACCACCCCGGAAAAGCTAATGTTGTAGCAGATGCCCTGAGCCGTAAGTCAATGGGGAGTTTGGCGTATTTGCGACCTGAGAAACAAGAGTTAGCCAGAGAAATTCATCAGTTAACTGGTTTAGCTGTTCGGGTGATGGAAACAGAAAATAACGAGGCGGTAATTCAGAATTCTGCTGTGTCATCATTAGTTACAGAGGTAAAGGAATGACAGTATGAGGATCCCGATTTAGTACAACTCAGAGATAGAATTCAGAGAGGTAAGGAGTCAGACTTTCAGATAGCTGAGGATGATGTGTTACGTTGTAGGGGCCGCCTTTGTGTCCCGAATGTTTCAGGACTTCGTGGGCAGATCATGCACGAGGTACACTACGCTCGCTATTCCCTTCATCCAGGGGAGACGAAAATGTACCACGATATCAGAGACATCTACTGGTGGCCAGGTATGAAAGCTGAGATAGCTGAATTTGTGTCTAGATGTTCTAATTGTCAGCAGGTAAAAGCCGAGCACCAGAAACCGGGCGGTTTGATGCAAGAGATAACGATACCTATGTGGAAATGGGAAGCAATAAACATGGATTTTGTAACAAGGTTACCCCGTACTAGACGCAGAAATGATTCCATTTGGGTAATAGTTGATAGGCTGACAAAATCAGCTCATTTCCTGCCAGTGAGGGCTACCTTCTCAACTGAGGATTATGCCGAATTGTATATCAGAGAAATAGTTAGATTGCATGGAGTGCCAGTATCTATCATTTCAGATAGGGGAGCACAATTTACAGCTAGATTCTGGCAGTCGTTTCAGAAAGGTTTGGGAACGCAGATTAACTTGAGTACAGCATTCCATCCTCAGACAGATGGGCAGGCTGAACGTACAATTCAGACGCTCGAGGATATGCTACGAGCGTGTGTGTTAGATTTTGGAGGTAGCCGGGATGAACACCTCTCGTTAATTGGATTTGCTTATATAACAGCTACCATTCAGCTATTCAGATGGCACCTTTCGAGGCATTATACGGGCGAAAATGTAGATCGCCGGTGGGCTGGTTTGAAATAGGAGAATCAGCATTAGTTGGCCCAGACATTGTTCAGCAATCCGATGAAAAGATAAAGCTTATCCGAGAACGTTTACTGACCGCTCAGAGCCGCCAGAAGTCTTATGCAGATAGGCGGCGCAGAAATCTAGAATTTTCAGTAAATGACTGGGTATATCTGAAAGTGTCCCCGATGAAAGGGGTAATGAGGTTTGGCAAGAAAGGCAAGCTTAGCCCAAGATTCATTGGGCCATATCAGATTCGACGAAGAATAGGCCGAGTTGCATACGAGTTGAACTTGCCTCCAGAGTTAGCATCCGTTCACCCAGTATTCCATGTTTCTATGTTAAGGAAATTCATAGGGGACCCTTCTACAGTAGTTCCGGTTCAGGATGTCCAGGTCACAGAAGAGTTAGTATATGAAGAGGTTCCCGTAGCTATCTTAGACAGACAGATTCGCAGGCTGAGAACTAAAGATGTTGCATCTGTCAAAGTATTGTGGCGTAGCAGAAATCGTGAGGAAATGACATGGGAAGCAGAAGAAGATATGAAAGCCAGATACCCTCACCTATTTCAGGCCTAGTCAGGCGACAGGTATGTCCGTATCATTACTTATACAGGTATGGTTGTATGTTTGTAAATGATAAAGAAAAAGTGACATTTAGTTATCCAGTGGATCTTAGAATATTGTGTGCAGTGCCTGTGTTGGACTTTTCAGCATTTCAGGTTTTTGCGATAGTCCATATTACAGGGGAAACTCTGCCGAAATTTTTCTAGAAAGTAAAATAAGTAGTCCTCTAGATAACAGTGTACATTCGAGGACGAATGTTCTTAAGGGGGGGAGAATGTTATACCCCGTAGAATTCCCGGCACCTAGACGACCTATTCGCACGTTGGTTAAGCATATTAGAGGGCCATACGTGCTATAGAAAGGCCGGGAAAAAGATCAGACGAGAAACCCGTCGAACCATCGCGGGAGGAGCCGAGGCAGAGCCCCTCCGCGATGGCAGCGTGTCACGGAGGTAAGGCCTCCGTGATGGCTCCATGACACGTTGCCCAGGTCCAGGCCCAAGTATATAAAGCCCCCACTTCGGTTTAAAATCATTTAACACTTTAAAATGTGCCTTAGTTTGAAAATGATATTCACTTAAAATTGCATGTTTTTATTGAATAACTCTCTATTGTGAACTAATGATTGTGATTAGGCGACTTAAGGAAAATATGGTTAGGAATGATTCCAAATAAGCTATCAAGGAGGTGTCAGAGTATTGGAGCAACTTTATATGTGATTGCAGGCAAAAACCAAGAAGTTGCATTGGCTGGCACCTAACGCTAGAGGCAAAACATCATAAAAAAATGAATATCCAGTAGCCTGGCGAATTGAAAAGCGCCCCGCATCCTAGCATGAACTTCAGACGGAGAAAAATCTGCATCTAGGAACTTTGGTAGGTACACGCTGCCTAGCCCAAAGCTTCATGAAGAAACTTTGTTTAGTAGGTAGGCGCAATAGGAGGCGCGCCGTGCCTAAGAAAAAACTCCAACCAGATAGGTAGGTGTTATGATGGGCGCGCCGCACTTGAGACATTCCAGAATTTTTTTCAGTCCGAACTTATGTAGGGTTATAGGGTATTGTCCACTACTGTAAATATTAACCCTAAACGTCTATAGAGGGTTGGTGTTTATTTTATCAAGAGGAAAGAGGCAAGAAGGATTTCAAGTACTAGGTTTCTTTCTTCGTTAATTTTCCATGTCTTTTATTTATATTAAGAATAGAATTTTGTGGTTTTTAACTTGAATATGAGTGGCTAAGAACCCTTGTTCAAGGGTTATGGCCACAAGCATGACTATTTTAGTTGATATTTTTTTGAATATTTAGTTTATAATTTTTTTGGTAAATAAAATTTATTTTTATTACTATCAAAGTATCGTTACAAAACCAAATAGGGAGGACCACCTATTTCTCAAGTATTGACAAAACAGCCTAGCTTTATTATTGTTGATATAATGCTAAGGAATAAAGCCTACTAACAATAAAGGAAACTAAATACAGGCTGTGAATTGAGAATACATCAAATATAGCTAAGAAAAATATACTCTTGCTCCCCATTATGGGTTACTGCTAAGCCAGCTCAGTGCATCCCTCCATCTTGAATTGTCTTTGCCTCTAGCTTAAACATGTAGAGAAACCTCTCGCACCACTTTATCTGCTTGATATCTCCCCTTCTCAAATCTAAAGTTGTTTCTTTCTCTCCAAATTACAGGTATGCCTATTTCAAAATCTAAGTAGATAATGGTTGTTATTCCAGACTTCTTTTGTGCCGCTGTACTAGCCCATAGGAGTTCATTTCCCCAAAAGCCAATGAATCTCTATATACCCAGCCATCCCAGCATTATCCTCCATAAATCTCCTATAATAATACAATCAAATAAATGATGCTCCAAAGTCTCATCTACATTGCTGTAAAATTCACAAGCCTTAGGTAGATCAATCCCAATTTTCTGAAGCATTTCAACTATTATCAATCTCCTCCAGGAAACAAGCAATACTGTGAATTGGTGTCTAGGGTGAATATGATGTTGAAGTACAAGACTTTTCCAAGGTGCCCTCTTAGCTTGTGGCAATAGAAGTAGGTACATTGCCTTAATAGAGAATTTCCTATTATGCACCACTATAGTCATCCTAGCAGTGAGAGAACCTAAAGTAGTTGAAGATTGCATAACATACTTTTTAGCCTCTACAATCTTCCTAATTGCCCGTGTTGCATTTGTAGGACTAGAACATGTCTTTAGAGGTTGTCCCTTTAAGTAGTAGGCATCAATCCATTTAATCTACCAACTATCCTGCTTCTCAGTTGCCTTCAATATTGCTGCTTGGTTCCACAGGTAGAGGTTGATGATATTCAAGACTCCAACTACCTTAGGTTGATGATCTTCACCCAAGACGCTAGTGCTTTCCTAGAAGAAGCCATGGTTCCTGTCCATAAAAAGGTTCTGCAAGCACAATCAATCAACTTCAGTATATTCTTAGTAGAATAAAAATTTGTGCCCAATAGGTTTGCATACTAAAGAGGACAACTTTTATTACTAACACTCTTCCAGCATATATATGAGAGTATCTTTACAGACAAACATCTGATTCTATTTGTGATCTTCTCAACTAATATTATGCATTAACTAACTGTAAGTTTCTTTGCGGGTAAAGAAACTCCTAAGTACTGGAATGACAACACTCGTTCCACATAGCCAAGAGTTTCCATAATTTCCTACTTCTAAGGCCAGGAGACACCAGTGATATATGTAGAGCTTTTATCCGCATTTGCTTGGAGCCCTGAGGCTATTGAGAATTTCTAGAAAGCATCTTGTAAGAGTTCAATGGAGATGATGTCTGCTTTGCAAAAGAGGAGAAAATCATGTACAAAATAGATGTGCTTGATGATCTTGGGCAGATTTATATGCCCAAGTGATACTCAAACGTATCATTTTCGCCTTGTTTATTGTGCAATGTGTATACATTTTCATGTAATTGGTAATAAAATGTGAATTTATACTAACCAACATGATTAGCATTGTTTTGTAGGTAAAACATGATTTTGAGGAGCTAAAAGGCATGTTGGAACAATATCGGAGTTGGACTTGGATGCGAGCACGAAAAAGATATTGGACTGCACAATGTAAAGGGGCTCCGCGATGGAGCCATGCCACGCTACTATCACGGAGGCACACTGCCTGGAGGGTGATTAATTTGTCAATTTCCAGTGAAGCCTCGCGACAGCTCCGTGGCACGGAGGCAAGCCACCGCGTTGCATGCCGTTCCACGTTGAGGCTTTATTCCCGGACCCTAGATTTCCAGTGAGGGTCCGCGTCCACGCCGTGTAACGGAGGCAGTGCTCCGCGTTGGCCTCCGCGACACGTTTCTTGTTATTCCGGGAAAAATTTCCACTAGTATAAATAGAACACTTAGGCTTATTTTTAATTAATTCAGACTTGGTGGAGCAAGGACGTGGGTTACAGGCAGTTGAGGGACGAAAAAGCTCAGGGTTTTCTCTCTTTCTTTCTTCTTTCAATCAATTGTTTATATGATTAACACTTGTTTTAGGATGATTAATCCACAAATGAGTGGCTAATTCTCTTCCTTGCTGAGGTTATGAACAATGGTGATGAATTTTGATTATTGAATTATATGGTTTTTCATCTTCTTCTTCCATGTTGTTCTATTAATTCTTGTTTCTACTGCATTGGTGTGTGGCCGACATTAATGTACATCTAAAAAGTCCGATTTTACTCGAGAGAGCACGAAATTGGAAAGTTGTGAATTAATAGGGTATTGTTCTTAACTTGATTTGGGAAAATTGGGTTTTGATGTGCTTTCCTGATAGAAATATACTTGAAAGTCGTATTAGTCAATTTAGGAACCGGAATTGTATTGCTAGGTCATAAATTGCATTTGATCACAGAAATGTAGACGGATGGTTTATGATTCTTAAGTGAGATTAAATACGAGAGTTTTAATCTCTAGGCTAATATTCTTGGCTAGCAACAGGAAGAGAAGATTAACCAAATTAGGATTATAATCAAATTCATTACTTGTTCTTAACCTTGGCATGCTCATATCCATAGTTTAAATTCAAAGTAGATATTTGTTAATAGTTTTAGTATATAATTTATAAACAAAAATTATTTAACTTTTGGTTACGTTGTTGTCAGCATATATAGAAGTAAGATAGAATATAGTATACTTGAGCAATTTTTACTTATCCAGAGTCTCCTTGGTTCGATATTTGGCATACTTAGCCACTTTATTACTTGTTTGACCACGTGCACTTGCGTGTCGGTTTTTAACCCCTATAGCAAACACCCGAACAAGTTTTTGGCACCGTTGCCGGGGAGACTAGGCAATTGGTGAAATTGTGTTAAGTGTAAATTTACTGTATTTTTTATTTTATTTTCTTAAGTGTTGACAACTTGGTCTTAGCCTGTATTTTGCAGACATGATTTCTGTGAACACTGGCCAAGGACAAGGAGCTGGTGGAATCTTATATAGAGCCTGAACGTGAATTTCATAGTAAAGCAGAGAAGCTCTACAGAAGAAGCTGCAGTTGCTCAGACATACTATTATAGAGCAACAAAATCCACCGGTTGTGAGGGCAGTGTTAGTGCCCGACGAAGTAGCAGCAAGGCCGGTTCACGAGGTGGCAATCCCACATGCCAACAATTTACATTCAAGTATCCACAAACCCGAGCCTGGAGGGAGATTTGAACTTAAGCAGAATATGGTGCAACTGTTGCACACAAGCGGGCAATTTACCGGTCTCCCTCATGAAGACCCACAACAACATCTCTAGAACTTTTTGGAGATAAGTGACACTTATATACCCGCCGGAGTGTCACATGATTATGTTCGACTCACACTATTTCCGTTCTCATTACTTGGTGAAGCCAAGAGGTGGTTAAAAGCTGAGCCACCAAATTCTATCTCAACGTGGGATGATCTAGCACGGAAGTTCTTGATAAGATTTTTTCCCTCTGGTAAACCAGCCAGACTTAGAAGTCAAATTCTAAGATTCAAACAGAGGGAGGGAGAAAATTTATATCAAGCCTGGGAAAGATTTAAATCCATGTTCCGGGACTGTCCTCATCATCATTAGTCCAATGAGGTGTTGGTACACACATTTATTGAGGGTTTGGAACCCCATACTAAAATTTTGCTAGACTCAGCAGCTGGAGGGCAAGCGCTGGAAAAGAGTTATGAGGAGCTGTACACTTTGCTCAACCGGATTTCACAGGGCAATCCAGAATGGAATGCTGATTCATCTCGAGGTGGAGCATGGAAAGCAGCAGGAGTGCTTGAAGTGGATGGATTTACAGCTATCGCAGCACAGATAGCTGCCTTGCAGAATCAGTTGAACAACCACTTCAGCAACATGAATTTGAACCAGCCTTCAGCTTCAGTCAATGCGGTCCAACAAATGTGGTGTGAAGTGTGTGGAAGCAGTGAGCACTCAACTGAGTGCTGTGGAGCAAACCCAGATTCGGTTAACTTTGTGGGCAATGCACAAAGAAATCAGCAGCAGTTTGGTAGCGGCTACAACTCAAATTGGAGGAACCATCCAAATTTTTTGTGGGGTAGCAACAACCAACAAGGCCAAAGTTCGGGTCAGGGTATGCACAGGAATCAAGGAGGGCAACAGAACTACCAATCTCAATTCAGAAATCACAATGCCCCTCCTCCACCACCATCACCTACCATTGAGGAAATGTCCAAGACCATGATCGCTAATCAGGTGCAATTGCAGGCTGACTATGTTAAATTGGAAGCCGAAGTGAAAAACAATCAATTAGCGACCAAGGCTCTTGAGTATTAATTTGGGCAATTTGCTAGTGCCCAAAACACAAGGCCCAGAAAAGGACTGCCTTGCGACACGGATCCAAATCCGAAGCAGGTAAATGCAGTGACCACAAGGAGTGGTTTGCAGCTGAAAGAGGTGGAACCGAAGAGACCACCTCAAAAGTCAGGAGCAGCAGATATTGAGGAAGAACAAAGTTCGGATAGGGGGAAAATCAAAGAAGCAGAATCAGAAAGACCTCCACCCCCGTTCCCTCAACGACTCAAGAAACACAAAGAGGAGGCGTGTTTCAAGAAATTTATGGAGGTGCTTAAACAGGTACATGTTAATTTACCTCTTGTTGATGTCTTGCAGGTAGTGCCAAAATATGCCAAATATATTAAAGATATCGTGGCCAACAAAAGTCGTTTGACTGAGTATGCCACGGTAGCTTTGACGGAGGAATGCACTTCCCGAATCCAAAATAGACTGCCCACGAAGCTAAAAGACCCTGGAAGTTTTACTATCCAGCTTACTATTGGGCAGAGTATCCGAGCTCGTGGATTGTGTGACTTGGGGGCGAGCATAAATCTGATTCCATCTTCGGTATTCAGAAAGGTAGGTCTGGGGAGTCCTAGACCTACAACCGTAATCTTGCAGTTAGCAGATAGATCGTTAGCTAGGCCGGATGGCATTGTTGAGGATGTGCTTGTGCAAGTGGGATCCCTCATTTTTCCGGTAGATTTTATTGTTCTGGATTTTGAACCAGACGCTGAAGTCCCATTTATTTTGGGACGACCCTTCTTGGCAACCGAGAAAGCATTAATTGACGTGGATGTGGGTCAACTTACAATGCGAGCACATGACAAGGTAGAGGTGTTCGATGTGTACAAAGCACCCAAGCTCCCGATGGTGAATGAAGAACTCTCGGTGATCAATGTAATTGATCATGGGAATGCTAATCGAATGAATGATTCCCGAGAGTTGATGGGAAGACCACCAGATAAGGGTGAGCACTACTGGGGGGAGGACAATGATCGTGAGAAATCGTCCATCACCCTAGTGGACAATTGAGCATAAGGGACGTCGAGCCGCAACGGTAAACCAGGTGCTGCACGGGAGGCAACCCGTGAAAAATATTTTTTTTCTTTTATTTTGTAAAGTGTGATTAGATTTTATTTTAATTTTCTTTTCCTTGATTTAGTACAAATTTTTCGTTTTAGTTAGTATTTTTTCATTTTAGTAGTGAAATCTATTAATCTAACCAATTTTGTTTAGTGAGGTGATTGGCAGGTCAAACAGAGAAAAATGTGCACGGAATCGTGAAGGAAAAGGCAAGGTATGAAAAAATGAATAAAATGAAGAGACAGTGAACTGGGGTGATGGCTCCGTGTCACGGAGGAGGACCTCCGTGTTACCCTCCGTGACACGTTGAGGTTTAATCTGGAATTTTTAAAAATTCCAGAGGACTGTCGCGATGGCTCCGTGTCACGGAGGCAGTGCACCGCGATGCACTTCGTGACACGTTGCCCTATATTTTGTGACGGGTCACACCGGGTTGCCGGGTAACCCGCGTGTTTCCCTTCATTTTAAACCCCGATTTTATTCCCTTTTCCCTCATTTTCTCACTTCTCCGCGACCAAACACCCATATTTCCCTCTCCCATCAACGTGCCACGGTATTAAGCAAAGAAATTATCGAGTTTTCTTCGGTTTTTCAACTACGAGGTATGTTTTCCTATTCTCTCTCAAGTTTTTGTCGAATTTATTCGAAATTAAGCATGGGAGGTGAGATAAATCACCCCAAGTCGAAATTTAGCATGAAATTGAGTTATTCCTTGATTGATATATGTTCGAAATGTTGTAATACGCGTTTGAACTTGTCGATTGCGTGAATGATTCGAATTTGATTGCGAAACTAAATTCTAGGGTTTGGTTGTTGAATTCGAAGTGGGTAACTTGGTAAATTTGTGAATTATATGCCGGGGTGTTCTTGTGAATTGAGATAAGTCGTTGTAAATATTGTTTGAATGTAATAGACGACGAATTCTCGGGATTTAGGGAAAAAGTTGAAAATTGTTCGAATTGGTTGATTATATAGGTTCATGTGTATATAGAATTTGTGTTGTTGTTTTTGTTTGTTGTTTTCTTTGCTAAGTGCGATGGTTGAATTGCTAGTGATGGTAGGATTGGGATTAGCTGTATGAAGTCTGAGTAGTACGCTAAAAGTTATACCGTCGAAATTTTCTTTGCGAACGCACTAAGCATGAAATGTATAGTTGTTTGTTTCTTGGTGTAAATAAAGTGATCCTCGCCGTAGTATCGTAAAAGTAGCTAAGGACTAAGTGTGGGGTGAACTTAGCTTAACCCGACCTTAGCTGAAGTTAACATGCATTTAGCTTGACATTGCGCTTGTTTATTTGTGTTGACAGGTACAATGGCAAGTAGGCAGGATACGGGTAAAGGTGCATCTACTTCAGGCACTGGGAGAAAACGACTTAGACTGGGCACAACAGTCCCAGCTGCACCAGCAGTTCCGCGAGGCCAACGCCGCCAATACGGAACGAAGTGGGTAACCGATGAAGGGAAGAAGTGGTACGCTAAACACAAGGAAAATAAATACTTCCCCGAGGAGCATATTGCACGGGAACCACTAGCACAGGAGTTCCCCCGCATAGTGCAAAGGATCGAGGCAGCTGGGCTCAGCTTCATATTTCAGGAGCCCAAGGAATGCAACCTTCATCTAGTCTGGGAGTTCTATGCAAATTGGAACCCGGCAATCAGAAGCCACACAATAAAAATCAGAGGGCAGATTGTCACTCTGGAACCCCAGCAATTGAATGCCATCATTGGAGCGCGGGACACAGATGCCCACGTTCTCCGCCAGCTGAACATCACCCAACCATATGCTGATATCAGACGCACATTGTGTGGGGCTCGATCCATAGCCAGATGGAGCAGACATAAGGTGAGGGGTTACCACCAGACTCTGCCGTATTCTCAAATGAACAGGGAGGCCATAATATAGCTGAAGATAGTCTGTTCGTACTTAATCCCGGGGGTGCACATGACTGATGTGACCCGGGACCGTGTCTGCCTGGTGTATGCTCTGATGAAAGGGCTAGAGATTAATGTTGGGGCGGTCATCATATCCGCCATGAAGAGAGCCCGATTACACCAGGGCCACAGGTATGGGTTCGGAGGACTTATCACCACCTTCCTCCGGGGCCTCGATGTCGAGGAAGAGGCTTTGGACTACATCCCGCAGTTGGAGCGGAGGGCCCTTGATGTGACCAAAACTAAGGCCCCCGACACCACACACGGGCCAGTGCTGACACTTAGCGAGCGACATGCTCGTGACGACCAGTACATGGCATGGATGTTTGGTATGCAAATGCTTCAGCTTCGGATTGGTGGGAGACCAGCCACGGAGGAGGAGCTATGGCAGCTGGAGCTGGATTACCCATTTGGCGTAAACGCCAGGGATTTATGCCGAGTGGGGCCAGCCTTTGTAGAGCCCACTGACGATGATGTTCCCACGGACGAGGTGACACGTCGGGAGGACTCCGATGTGGAGTCCGAGGACGACGATGGAGGTGACTCGGACATGGGCGATGAGGCAGCTGCACCGGATGAAGAAGTCGAATATTTCGACTGATCAGGGAGTTCCACCACCCAAATTTTTGTGATTTTAATTTTTGTGAAAACTGGAGACAGTGTTCGATTTAAGTGTGGGGTGGGGAGTAATTAGGTGCTGGGGCTAGGCTGGCTTGCTTGTATGTTCTTTCCTTTGTTTTGTATGTATGCGTATGTTTCCCTGTGTTTGTGAAGTGCAAACTGGGTTGTATCTGTATATATTTGTGGTAATTGATGATGTGTGTTGTGAAATGTTGTGGTTTGCCAGCGAAGTCTGTAGAGAATTGCCAGCTAAGTCTGTAAAAATTTTTGTAAATATTTTCTTATGTTTTTTTTTTCTATCGAAATGATCGATATTTTTAAAATTTTACGAAAATATTTTGTACATATTAAAAATTTTGTAAATATTTGTCCATCGAAATGATCGATGTTTGAAATTTTTTTCAATTTTTATTTTTGGGTTTCTCGGAGTTTGTTTTCGGTTCTTTTACCGAGAATAGTCCCATTGAACCGACGTCATAGTTAGTGACCGTTCCCTATGATGGATGGATGACGACCGTCTTAAGGGAAATGTAGTCGGTAGGAGTAGTGATTTTAAATTGTTTTCAGTTTTTTTCTTTGGTGGGTTGCATCACGGAACCTGTAGTTACTATATGGTTGTGAAATTTTGGTTGCGTGTTGTAACTGATATTCAAACTGTAAAAGTGATTCGTATGAAAGCATGCAATTTTGTAAATATGTTGAGTTACCTAGGCTGTAGAATTCGATTCGGTGTGATTGAGGCTTAAATTTTGAATTCATGTAATTGGCTAATTAAAAAGTCTGTGAATGCATCTTGAATCGAGCATGTGCATGAAGTGTGAAGTGAAGTGTTGTTATTCCATGCTATTGTGAAGTGTCTAGAACTTGCCTGGTGTGTGTACAAAACGAAATGAAGGAGGTGTAGTGTTGGAGATGTAGGCATTTCTTTGTTTTAACCGAGAGTTTCTATTTTTTTTTCTTGTCATACACTACCTTTTTATGTGATTGTATACCCTAGTCATCCCGTTGAGCCTTTAGCCGATTCTTTCTTTCTTTTGTCCAAAATTGTATAAACTGAGCTTAATTCTTTCTTTTCATTAGCCGTAAAGTCTATACAAAACTCTTAAGCGCTTAAGAAGAACAGAAAACTTTTTTCCCAAATTGTCAAAGAGTGAGAATAGTGGAAAGAAAAAGAAAAGCAGAGTGAGGAAAGAAAAGAAAAAGGTGGAGGGTGCACTTGCTATAATTAAATGATAATGAAGGTGCATGAAAAACCTTTGTTGTTGTGTCAAGTGTGTTTGGTGAAATGGGCCATACGAAAGTAAACCAGTATGAATGGGATGATGAAAAAAAGAAAAGAGAGAAACAATGTCCATGAATTGATGGGAATGTGTTGAAAAGGCGCTTAATGATGCTAGTGACTATTATTGGCTAATCCAATATGTACTAGTTCCATAGCTTCCATTACAACCCATTAAAGTCCTACGTGATCTTACATTGCATTTCTTTATATTAGTGGAGTAATACACTAAGGGCAAGCTTATGGGTCATGACATGATGCATGTGAATTCTTTTGGGAGAGAGAGTGAAATTAATTTTTACATGCCCCTACTTGAATGTTTGTATGTCACATGAACAAAAAGGGGAAGATTCTCTTGAGTTGTGAGGGCACATGCTTGATGAAAGATTGATGTTCGTGTCGGATATCTTGATTAGCTGATTTGCATGAGTTTGCCGATATCGAGGGTCGATTCTTAAAGTCTAGGAAGTCTTGATGTATTAAAGGTCGTTGCATTGTAAGACCATGCATGTTTTCTTGATGATTTACAATATTGAATGATCGGTATGACCGTAGCGTAAATTGTCGCACCATAGTGGCGAAGGTTGGAATGTAATTTGCATGAGTTGTGTATGTGTTGTTCGAGGACGAACAAGGATTTAAGTGTGGGGTAAGTGATCTTGGGCAGATTTATATGCCCAAGTGATACTCAAACGTATCATTTTCGCCTTGTTTATTGTGAAATGTGTATACTTTTTCATGTAATTGGTAATAAAATGTGAATTTATACTAACCAACATGATTAGCATTGTTTTTTAGGTAAAACATGATTTTGAGGAGCTAAAAGGCATGTTGGAACAATATCGGAGTTGGAATTGGATGCGAGCACGAAAAAGACATTGGACTGCACAATGTAAAGGGGCTCCGCGATGGAGTCGTGCCACGCTACCATCACGGAGGCACACTGCCTGGAGGGTGATTAATTTGTCAATTTCCAGTGAAGCCTCGCGACAGCTCCGTGGCACGGAGGCAAGCCACCGCGTTGCATGCCATGCCACGTTGAGGCTTTATTCCCGGACCCCAGATTTCTAGTGAGGGTCCACATCCACGCCGTGTCACGGAGGCAGTGCTCCGCGTTGGCCTCCGTGACACATTGCTTGTTATTCCGGGAAAAATTCCCACTAGTATAAATAGAACACTTAGGCTTATTTTTAATTAATTCAGACTTGGTGGAGCAAGGACGTGGGTTACAGGCAGTTGAGGGACGAAAAAGCTCAGGGTTTTTCTCTCTTTCTTTCTTCTTTCAATCAATTGTTTGTATGATTAACACTTGTTTTAGGATGATTAATCCACAAATGAGTGGATAATTCTCTTCCTTGCTGAGGTTATGAACAATGGTGATGAATTTTGATTATTGAATTATATGGTTTTTCATCTTCTTCTTCCATGTTGTTCTATTAATTCTTGTTTCTACTGCATTGGTGTGTGGCTGACATTAATGTACATCTAAAAAGTCCGATTTCACTCGAGAGAGCACGAAGTTGGAAAGTTGTGAATTAATAGGGTATTGTTCTTAACTTGATTTGGGAAAATTGGGTTTTGATGTGCTTTCCTGATAGAAATATACTTGAAAGCCGTATTAGTCAATTTAGGAACCGAAATTGTATTGCTAGGTCATAAATTGCATTTGATCACAGAAATGTAGACGGATGGTTTATGATTCTTAAGTGAGATTAAATACGAGAGTTTTAATCTCTAGGCTAATGTTCTTGGCTAGCAACAGGAAGAGAAGATTAACCAAATTAGGATTATAATCAAATTCATTACTTGTTCTTAACCTTGGCATGCTCATATCCATAGTTTAAATTCAAAGTAGATATTTGTTAATAGTTTTAGTATATAATTTATAAACAAAAATTATTTAACTTTTGGTTACGTTGTTGTCAGCATATATAGAAGTAAGATAGAATATAGTATACTTGAGCAATTTTTACTTATCCAGAGTCTCCTTGGTTCGATACTTGGCTTACTTAGCCACTTTATTACTTGTTTGACCACGTGCACTTGCGTGTCGGTTTTTAACCCCTATAGCAAACACCCGAACACTTGATATCCAACTCTTTGCATGGGGTGGAACTTGAATAACCTATTTTGGTTCAAAAGTGCTAGCTCCCTTTCTAAATAGTCCATAAAATTTACAAACAGGTAGTGGAACATGAGATCCTCTTGTCTAATGCCCCTCTTGCCTTCAAAAGGTTTTGATAGACCCCCATTCAACACAAGGGAGTAGCAGACAGTGGTGATACACTCCATTACCCATTGTACAAGATTAAATGGGAAGCTCAACTCAGTAAGAATACTCCTAAGGAAAATCCATTCAATAGAGTCATAGGCTCTTAAGTCAACTTTCAGCACACGTCTAGGTGACAAATCTTTCCTTGTGTACCATTTTAGTAATTCGTGGTTGATTAGGATGTTACCAATGATACTTCTTACCCTCTACTGAGGCAGACTAGGAGGGACTGATGATGCAACCAATAACTGACTTGATTATGTTTCTAACCACTTTTGTTACTATCTTGTACACTGTTGTACAACATGCAATAGACCTGTAGTCCTTTATATATGATGGATTTTCCACTTTTGGAACAATATTTAGTTGATAATTGAATTGACAAAGTTAGTTTATCATATTAGTTGTTCTTATATTCTTGCTTTTACCATTGTAATGTTTGATGTCATTATAATAAATCTATAATCTTGTTTTGTACACGGTAGAAGAATTATTAATACAAAATGAAGAATATAGGGAGAAAGATCTCTTCTTAAGAATTCATTTGCAACTAGGATAAACATATACCTAGAATTCCTTGCTTAGTTATAAATGGGAAGAAAAACGAATGCGTTCAGATTGGTTTACCACATCCCGCTCAACGATTATTTTTGGGACCAATTTGGATAGATGATTGGAGGTTCGAAAGACCATTATCATAATATCAACGCCATAAATAAACAACCAGATGAACTAACTAGTCAAGAATATTTGATACTATATATGATGTTGAATAAGGTCATAACCTTGGATTCATACTAATGGTGATCACAAGCATATACTTTCTTTATAATATTTACTTTCATCTTAGTATAAACAACAAATCAAAGCAGTCTTGGTTATTTTTCATACTTAACAAAATCAGAATTAATTCAATGAACTAGAAGTTGCTAACTCACATGTAATGACCAGTCCTTCATTATGGGAGAATTAAGGACAGAACAATCTATTTTCTCCTAGGCACACGGTGGGGAGTATTGAGGAAGTTGGATTGAAAACTTGTGTTTGAGGGATTGGAAATGTGGAGGAAATTCTATGTTACTGGTTAATGGAGACCGCTGCAGTGGTGGGAGTCCCGCTGCAGCGAGACATCATGGTGGTCGGGGGTCCGCCATAGCGGGAAGGAGAGTTAACCATCAGGTCCAACGTGGCGAGGCCCTAACCATCATAGCGGGTCCACTGTAGCAAAAATCTCATCGTTGCAGTGGACTACGAGAGGCAATATAAAGGTTTAAGTTAGAATTTTGAGGTTTTCACCCTATTACTCTAAGGCATGAACTCTGAAAGAAGAAGGCCAATATTCAGAAGGAAAATCAATTCCTCCTTCCCAAGGTAAGATTTCTAGCTAATAGTCTTCCCATTCGATTTCTGAACACCCTATAATCAAAGGGTAGTCTCTAATGGTGGAATCCTTTCCAAGAACCCTAGGGTTGTGAAACTACGGCCAGAGTTATGGGAATGACTAGGTATTGACTCCTAGTCTTAAAAAGTGAGGAATGATCACTTCTTAAGGGAATGTGAGAGTATGTATGTTGATTTTTGGGGTAGTTTGAAACTCGGGTGCTGAAAAAATTTAGACTTCTACCGTTGTTAACTGCCTATAAAGGGTTTAAGAAGTAGAAACTCCATGGAATAGGTAGAAATTACCTATATATGGGATAGGACGTGATAAATTGAACTTTGAGATATTGTTTGACTATAATAACGGGGAGAAGGAGGTAGAATCGAACTTCTAATCCTGAATGAAGTGTTAGATAACCGAATGTGGTTTTTTCATTTGTATTTAGATTTTGAACATTCGAAGACGTTACGAAAAGGTAAAGCTCCTGCGGAGAAGCTGAATACTCTATTCCAGCAATCAAGGTAGGTTATGATTTTATAAGGAGTTAGACTTTAGATAATGGCTTTTATATGAGTGGAATTACAACATGCTTAGTTGGTTTTCAGACTCCAATTGATACTAGATTATGAAGTAATTATTGTATTGACAGCTCAAAACTTAAGGTGTAGATTGTTGAAACAGTCTGTATGAATGTATGGTACTTTATAGTGTTCGATGTGTCTCCCCCTTAGTTGCCCCATAAATGGTTAATTGGTAATAAGAGAAACCAAGAAGGTTAGAGTAGATTGATGCCCTAGATGGTCATGTGAATGGACATATTGGATGCATATAGAACAATAAATTAAGAATGGGTAATATGTTTTATCCTAAATAAGAGGCTCGTGCTCGAGATGAGCATTTGAGTGAGTGATTATTGGCTCGAGTCCGGATGAGCAGATGAGTGGGAGTTGGTACCGCACTGGTATAGTATATGAATTTCTAGAGTCCCTGCAAGTCATGACTAGAAAAGTAGAAATAAGATCATCTGGCATGTGTATACCGTGATATTCAGTTTTGAGTGTGTACAATGATGTGACAGAGATATGTGTCTGACACATTACTGATGGTATTATACAGAAGAAGGACTAGAGAGTAAGGATTGATTCGAAGATATGAGAACCATGTGAAATTTAGATCCTTGAATATGTAGTTATTTGTGAATATAATATGGATGTATTTGTTTATGAATTTCTTTATATTTGCAAAGTTATGTGTGAATTTGTGAAGAGTACGATGAATTGATTATTGAGGATTCAGTTGTATATTCTATGTGATAAGTTGATGAATTGATCGTTGAAATTTTAGCTATGCATGAACCTGGACAAAGTTAATGAACTGATTATTAAGAAACTGCTAAGTGAAAAATCTAAGGTTGTCAGCTTAGCCGAATTACTGCCTACACATTATCATTGCAGTTGTACCCCTATTGCTATGGTGAGACCATTGTCGTGGTCTAACCACCGCTGCAGTGGGGCCTAATCTAGTGAGCAGGCTAAATTTAAACCTCACTTTAAATTATACTAGAAATCATGTTACATGATGATTATTTGTTTCAGTAATTATTGTTGTTTATTCTACGTTATTATTTAAGGTCGGTTGATGATGCCTACCAGTATATTGTGTCATACTGATGTTACTCCTGCACTTATTTTCTGAGTGCAAAATGTGACCCATGAAGTTCCACTCAACTTTATTTGTAAAAGAAGCAGCAAGTTATCCGAGGGTGAGCTGCTTCGACTTCCAAACTGCTACTTATTGTCACGCCCCGAGCTTACACCCTGGACGGGACAGGGTACATAGAGTCGCAAGTTACCCCAAGTCAACCCCTGGTCTGTCATATACTGGCATTCTGACTAAACATATAAATATAGCGGAAGCTTTAAAGAAAACTACAAAATGTTTATGACAATAAAGCTAAATTATAAAGTTTTAAAAAAAACATCTGAACAAATCTACAAGTCTGAAAAACCAAATTTGTTTCTGAAAGACACTACAACTGATGAGTTACTGGGACAAGCCCCCAGATAACTCCAACTCTAAATAAAAGAAAGCAAAACTTGAGTAAAATATTCTTCGTCCTCAAAAGATGAGGACACACCAAATAGGACAACTAAAGTCTTCTAAGAGCGTTCAACTAGTGAGGCTGAGACTGAGATCCTGCAGTTGTATCATAAAATGATATAACATAAAAGTATGCGTCAGTACTTTGAATGTACTGAGTAAGTGAGAAAAAAATGTAACTCAATGGAATAAGTAACTGTATTGAACAGACATGCAATGACCAACTAAAACTGCTGAAGCTGAAATAACTGTAGCAAACTGAGGTGATCTAAATGACCCTATCTGATGGTCAAAGAAATGCTCTGAATCTGAGATATTCTTCTGGAAGACTATACTGAACTCAAACTGCACTGAGTAGTCTGAAACTATTCTGAATTGAGTTAAGCTGAGACTGAGCTGAACTGAATTAAACTGAGACTGAATTGACTAGTGGGGGAGTCGATAACCACGTGAACTAGACGTGGAGTCCGATGTATACACCCCATTTTGTAGGACCCGATATACCTTGTCAGGGTATAGAGTCATGAACTGGGTGATCGCAAGAGACTGGGACCATGAGGCTAATAAAACTGTAACCTACAGTGGCAACGTAGTTTTGGGAACCTGGGTGTGCTGGAACTCCGGTCTGCTCGGTGCTAAGACCTACTCTTACTAGATATTTCTAGAATAGCTACTAAGTTGATAGATTGAAAAAGGGACCCAATACTATTCAGGAATCCTTATCTGGAAGAACCCTGAGAGTCTTATCAAACCGGATTCTGTAACTGGGTTCAGAGACTAGTCAGAGTTGCTTATCTGGAAGCGTCGTAACCATCTAAAGAACAAACTGTAATCTGAAGCTGGGGTCCTAAGGCTGGTCAGAGCGTCTTATCTGAAAGTTTCATGACCGACTAAAGAACCACTAAAACTAATATTGAGACTATTTTAGGCACTACTGACACCTTGGGAATTTCTTTAGTCAAATTGATCAGCTGATATTTCTGACTAACAATGGATATTCTAACATCTTCGCTAAAACTAGGCTAACATATACCTGACTGAGAATTCAGTATATACAAATAATATGGAAATCCCCAACACTGATAGAATTAGGAAAATTTCGAGGTTTAATCCTTATAGCAAGATTTTAGTCTTTTCTACTCGCAGCGACTTGGGCTAAATTTACTGTATAGGGATAAGCATCAATACTGTCACAAAATGGTGGAAAATATCTATAATTATTATAAAACAATATTCCACATGAATTAATGAAGCATGACTAAGAATTTCTTAGCATTCGATAATTTGCAGGGCTAGAACTGATAAAGAAATTAGGGAGAATTTTGGGGACACGATGGAAGAACTTTTCCCTTGTTGAATTCCCACATACTTGAAGAAGAAATTCTGGCCAAAAATCTCTGAGAAATTCTGAGAAGAAAAATAGAATCCTTGCTCCTGCTCTGTGCTTTCTGACTATGTTTAATGCTTAGACTTTTAGGGAAGAGTGGAATGAAGGGGAAAAGGTAGTTCTACCCCATTAAATCCCTCCTATACGAGCCCAAAACGATGGGGTTTAAGCATTAAAAAGGAGGGAAATTATCACTGTACCCCTGGAAGACATAACTGAAAACTGGCCGACACTGAACGACAGGCCTCACAACGGGTCGTTGGTCGAAACCACTGCCCGTTGGAATCATCCGTTAGTATTGTGCCAAAAAACTGGGCTTACTGGAATTGGACCACTGGAGATTACCATGACTTGTTGGACGAACCAACGGGTCACTGTATTAGCTTGTGGTCGATCTTGCTTGGGCCTGGAGCTTGGCGATGGGTGGAAACAATAGGGCGTTGGGGTAACCATGAGCCGTCAACTCCACTTGTTGCTTCTGGGAACCTTTTCGACCTTCACTTGAATTCCAACAATGACTGGCCACAATGGGTCATTGGAGCTACCAACGACTCATTCTTTCTGGGGGAGGGCACCTACAGGGCAAACCACGACCATTGGAACAGTCTGTTAGCACCACCAACGGCTCATTGTCTGGGTCATCTAAGGTAAAATTTCTAGTTGTTTTCTATTGAGTCGGAGTTTTTATATTGGAAAGTTTTAGGGTGTTACAATATCTCCCCCTTGGGATCATTCATCCTCAAGTGAAGACTAAACTACTGAAAAATTAGGAAAACAACTGAGATTTCTAGACTGAGACTATGAGCTGGTTTCTGAAGGAGTAACTGACTTTGAACTGGCTCCACCGTACTAATAGAGCTGATGCAACTAGAATGGACATAGAAAATCTAAATAGAGCTGATGAGTATGGAACTGAATAGAGTACTGAGGAGGAATTTAGTACCTGATGCTAGAACTGAACTAGAAGAGAACAAGTGTGGGTATTTAGCTACTATATCTGTTTCGGCTTCCCACGTAGCTCCTTCTACATGATGATTCCTCCATAAGACCTTGACTGATGCTACCTCTTTGTTCCTCAGCTTCCAAACCTGATGGTCAAGGATCTGAACTGGGACCTCTTCGTATGATAGACTATCTTTCACTTCTACACTATCCAACAGTACAGCTAAAGTTGGATCACCGATGTACTTCTTTAATAGTGACACATGAAATATTGGGTGCACAAATGCCAACTCTAAAGGCAATTCCAGCTCATAAGCTACCTTTCTAATTTGTTTCAAAATTCTATAGGGTCCACATATCTCAGACTAAGCTTTCCTTTCCTCATGAATCTCATCACCCCTTTCATGGGTGAAATTTTTAGATAAACCCAGTCATCCACTACAAACTCTAATTCTATTCTCCTCACATCAGCATAAGATTTCTGACGGCTCAAAGTTGTTTTCAATCTTTCCTTGATGAGCCATCCTTTTTGCATAGCTTCATGAACCAGGTCTGGCCCGATTAAAGTAGCTTCACCAACCTCAAACCACCCAATAAGAGACCTACACCTCCTACCATACAATGCCTCAAACGGGGCCATTTGGATACTAGAGTGGTAGCTGTTGTTGTATGCAAACTCGCTGAGAGAAAAGTGGTCATCCCAACTTCCCTTAAAATTGATCGTGCACGCTCTCAACATATCTTCTAGGGTTTGAATAGTCCACCCAACTTGTCCATCTGTCTGTGGGTGAAAAGCTATGCTGAGCTTGACCTGGGTACCAAGTCCCTTCTGAAAAGACTTTTAGAAGTGTGACATGAACTGGGTACCTCAGTTTGAGAAAATGGATAATGGCACCCCATAAAGTCTAACCAACTCCCGGATATAAAGCCTAACATAGTCCTCCACTGAATCTGTAGTTTTAACTGGGAGAAGTGTGCTGACTTAATCATCTGATCTACTACTAGCTAGATAGAATCATGTTGCCAACAAGTTCTAGGTAGACCCATAATGAAGTCCATGTTCACTTCTTCCCACTTCCAGGTGGGTGTTCCGATATCCTGAGTCATACCTCCTGTCTCTAGTACTCTACTTTGACCTGTTGGTAGTTCGGGCACTTAGCTACAAATTCAGCGATGTCTCTCTTCATGTCGTTCCACCAGTAAATATCCTGTAAATCGTGGTACATTTTAGTAGCACCAGGGTGGATGGAGTATCTCGAGCTATGCGCTTTAGCCAGTATCTACTATCTCAAATCACCGACGTCCGGTACACATAATTTGCCCTAGTAACGGAGCACACCATCTCCACTTTTGGAGAAAGCCTCAACTTGTTTTCTGAGAACCGCTTCCTTAAGCTTAAGTAAGACGAGATCTTCATCTTGTATGGACTTAACTTCAACAACCAATGAGGAATCTGACCCACTCTGCACAACTACTCCACCCTCGGCTGTATCAACTAACTGTACTCCCAACCAAACCAATTTGTGGATATCCTTTGCCAACTCCTTTTTTCCCTCCTCAACATGAGTTACACTCCCCATAGATACTCTGCTCAGAGCATCAGCCACCACATTGTCTTTTCCTGGGTGATATAGCACGCACATGTCATAATCCTTCAAGAGCTCTAACCACCTTCTCCGACGAAGACTTAGGTCCTTCTGACTGAATACATACTGAAGGCTCTTGTGATTGGTGAAAACATCCATGTGATCCCCATACAGATAATGTCTCCATATTTTCAACACAAACACCACTACTGCCAACTCCATGTCATGAGTCGGATAATTCTTTTCGTGAATTTTGAGCTTTCTGGAGGCATATGCTATCACCTTGCCCCTCTGGATTACAATGCAACCAAGTACAACTCTAGAAACATCACAGTAGACTACAAACCCATCTGATCCTTCCAGTAGGTTCAACAGTGAAGTGGTACTGAGTTGTTTTTTAACTCCTGGAAACTCTTCTCACATGCATCTAACCACTGAAACTTCACCTTCTTCTGCGTCAACCTAGTTAGAGGGGATGCTATAGAGGAAAATCCTTCTACGAAGCATCAATGATAACCGGTTAAATGTAAGAAAATTCTAATTTCGGTTGGGGAGGTAAGCCTGGGCCAGTCTTTCATCGCTGTTATCTTTTGAGGATCAACCTGAATACCCTCACTCGAGACCACATGACCTAGAAAAGTCACGAACTTCAACCAGAATTTGCATTTGCTGAACTTAGTGAACAACTTGAGGCCTTTGAGTGTCTGAAGCACTATCCTCAGGTGATTAGCATGTTCTTCCTCATTTCTGGAGTATACTAGAATGTCATCGATAAATACAATGACGAACATATCCAGATACTGCTTGAAGACTCTGTTCATCAGATCCATAAAGACTACAGGGACATTTCTTAATCCGTAGGACATAACCACAAACTCGTATTGACCATACCGAGTCTTAAAAGCTATTTTCAGTATGTCACACTCTCTGACTCTTAGCTGGTGATACCCCGACCTGAGATCTATTTTGGAAAAACAAATGGCTCCCTAAAGTTGGTCGAACAAGTCATCAATTTTGGGTTGGGGATACTTGTTCTTGACTATGACCTTCTTCAACTGACGGTAATCGATGCACATTTTAAGGGTACGTCTTCCTTTCGCACGAACAGTACTGGAGCACCCCAGAGAGAGATGCTAGGTCTAATAAAACCCTTATAAAGAAAATCTTTTAGCTTCTACTTCAACTCCTTAAGTTCAGCCGAAGCCATTCTATAAGGAGGGATGGAGATGGGCTAAGTATTTGGGAGAAGGTTTATACCGAAGTCGATTTCCCGTTCAGGAGGAACTCTAGAAAGATCTTTGGGGAACACATCTGGAAATTCGCTGACAATAGGGACTGACTGGATAGGTCGGGTCTTAAAGTCGGAATATTTGACCTCGAAATAGATGGTAGATACATCCCTTAGAAATAAGCTTCCTGGCCTTAAGGTACGAAATAAACCTACCCTTAGGTGCTAAACTACTGCTCATCCATTTTAGAGATGGTTCATTAGGGAACTAAAACCTGATGACCCTAGTTCTGAAGTCGACTTAGGCATAACCGGAGATGTAACCAATCCATGCCAAGAATGAGGTCGAAGTCCAACATGTCTAACTCTACAAGGTCAGCTGGAATGACTTTATTGAAGACTAAGCCTGGGTAGTTTCTATATACCCAGCTGGCTCTAACTGACTCGCCAACAGGGCTGGAGACTGAAAATGGTTCTGAGAGGATCATTGGACTGATATTAAACTGGACGGCTATGTAGGGAGTCACGAACGACAATGTGGCTCCTAGATCTAGTAGGGCATATACATCTAGGTGGAAAATATGTAAAATAACCGTGACCAAATCAAGTGAACTCTCCTGATCCTGATGAGAAGACAATGCATAAAAACGGTTTTGGCGTTGGCCGCCATCCATACCTGAAGTATTGTCTTGCTGAGCTGGTCGGCCTGCTGGAGATGCTGAGGTAGTGGATTGTGCCCTTCCTTGTCCTGCTGACAGACATTCCTTAAGCCGATGACCCAGTTGTCCACAACCAAAACAAACCTCTCGACCCTAAAGACACTCTCCTGGTTGATTCTTTCCACACGTGGGACAAGCTGGATACCTGTTGCCGGCACTGTAGCTCTGGTACTGAGAGTCAGATGCTTCACCCCTCCGATCCTGGCGGGATCGACAGGTAGGGGTGCTGGCTGAGCTAGGTGTTGGAGCCCTCTACTGTTGCTGCTATTGCGGCTGCTACTGCTGTGGGTGGCTACTACCGCCAGACCTCTAGTGGCCATAATCTAATTGACCCGTCCTTGCCCCTTGTTCTTTCACTCCATGTCCCTCAATTTTTCTGCCTCAATCTGCTGGGCATAGACAATAATGTTGGAGAGATCGATGTACTTGATAAGCATTGCAGTCCTGCACTCCTGAAGGAGTAAGTTCGACGCTCCATTCACAAATTTCAGCATGCGAGCCCTTGGCTCGGCCACCATCTCTGGAGCATATTTTGACAACCTAGTGAAATCCAAATCATATTATTTTACTATCCAGTTTCCCTATCTCAAATTCATGAACTCCGCTACTTTTGCCTCCCTGAGCTCCTGAGGGAAGAATCTATCCAGGAAGGCTGTAGTGAACTCCTCCCATTCCACCGTGCTGCTTCCACTAGCCTTCCCTCCTTCCACTGCTCGTACCCGACCTGGGCTACCCCTTTTAGCTGATAGCAAGCTAAGTCGGCACTCTCTGAGGGACTGACACCCATAATTTGGGTGATCTTTATGATCTCATCCACAAATCCTTATGGGTCCTCTCCCACCTTAGATCCATGAAAATCTGGAGGGTTCATCCGAGTGAAGTCCCATACTCGGGCAGCTACTGCGGACCTATTATTGTTGATTGGAACCACCTGTTGGTTCACCTGGTTGGTAAAAATTTGAGCGAGCAGTTGAATGGCCGCCCTGAACTCTTCAGTAAACACTGAGTCATCTTGAGGGGCTGCCGGGAAAGGTGGGACAGGTCGGTGAGCATTACTGGCCCTTCTTCCATTACCACGTTGCGGAGGCATGATTCACTGAAACGAAATAGAGCACGAGTTAGGAGAATGATTCTGGAATTGAATTTTCAAGCACGGTAAGGACTATGAAATAAAGGGAGTGTTATTAATAACATCTCGTAGCCTCCCCGTCATAAGTGTGGCACGTTTCACACTTATGAAAGGGACTCTACTCAATACGGCTTTCAGATATATGAGGATACTCTAAACCTAGGGCTCTGATACCAAGCTTGTCATGCCCCAAGCTTACACCCTGTATGGGACACAGTACATAGAGTCGCAAGTGACCCCAAGTCAACCCCTGGTCTATCATACACTAGCATTCCGAGTAAACATATAAATATAGCGGAAGCTTGAAAGAAAACTACAACATGTTTATGAAAAAAAAGCTAAATCATGAAGTTTTTTAAAAAAACATCTGAACAAATCTACAAGTCTGAAAAAACTAAATCTATGTGTGAAAGTCACTATAACTGATGAGCTACTGGGACAAGCCCCCAGTTAACTCAAAATTTAAATAAAAGAAAGCAAAACTAAGTAAAATATTCTTCGTCCTCGAAAGATGAGGACTCACCAAATAGGATAGATGAAGTATTCTAAGAGCGATCGGCAAACGAGGCTGAGATTGAGATCCTGTAGCTGTATCATAAAACTATACTGCATAAAAGTATGCATCAGTACTTTGAATGTACTGAGTAAGTGAGAAAAAAACATAACACAATGGAATAAGTAACTATACTGAACAGACATGCAATGACCAACTAAAACTACTGAAGCTAAAATAACTATTGCAAACTAAGGTGGTCTAAATAACCCTATCTGATGGTCAAAGACATGCTCTGAAACTGAGATACTGGTCCGGAAGACTATGTTGAATTCATAACTGCACTGAGCAATCTGAATCTCTTTTGAACTGAGCTAAGCTGATACTAAGATGAATTGAATTAAATTGAGACTAAACTAACTAGTGGGAGAGTCTATAACCGACATATAACCACGTGAGCTAGATGTGGAGTCAGACGTATACACCCCATCGATAGGACCTAATATAGCTTGCCAATATACTGGATACTAAGCTAATAGCTCGAAACTGGGGCCCAAGACTAGTCAGGAATCCTTATCTGGAAGCACCCTGAGAGTCTTATTAAACCGGATTCTGTAAATGGGTTTAGAGACTGGTCAGAGCTGCTTATCTGAAAGCATCGGAACCGTCTAAATAACAAACAGTATTCTAAAGCTGGGTTTCTAAGGCTGGTCAGAGCTTCTTATCTAAAAGTTTTAGAACTGCCTAAAGAACCACTAAAACTGATACTGAGACTATTTTTTATAACTGGGGGCACTATTGACACCTCAGAAATCTCTGTAGTCAAACTGATCAGCTGACATTTCTGACTAACACTAGATATTCTGACATCTTCACTGAAACTACGCTAACATGTATCTAACTGAGAATTCAGTATATACAAATAATATGGAAATCCCCAACACTGATAAAATCAAGAAAATTTCAAGGTTTAAACCCTATAGCAAGATTCTAGTCTTTTCTACTCTCAAGGACTAGGGCTAAATTTATTGTACAGAGATAAGCATCAATACTATCACAGACTGGTGCAAAATATCTATAATTATTATAAAACAATATTCCACATGAATTAAGTGAAGCATGACTAAGAATCTATTAACATTTGATAATCTGCAAGGCTAGAATTGATAAAGAAATTAGGGAGAATTTTGGGGACACAAGGGAAGAACTATTCCCTTGTTGAATTCCCACATACCTGAAGAAGAAATTCTGAAAAAAATCTCTGAGAAATTCTGAGAAGAAAAATCGAACTCTTGTTCCTGCTCTGTGCTTTCTTGCTACGTTCAACGCTTACACTTTTAGGGAAGAGTGGAATGAAGGGGAAAATGTCATTCTAACCCTTTAACTCCCTCCTATGGGAACCCAAAACGATAGGGTTTATGAATTAATAAAAGGGGTAATTACCAACGTACCCCTAGAAGACAGAACTAAAAACGGGCCGACACTGAAGGACCAGCCTCAGAACGGGTCGTCGGTCGAAACCACGGCCTGTTGGAATCATCCATTGGTACTGTGCCCAAAAACTGGCTTTACTGGAATTTGACCATAAGAGGTTAGCACGACTTATTGGACGAACCAACGGGTCATTGTATTAGCTCATGGTTGACCCTTCTTGGGCCTGGAGCTTGGTGAGAGGTGAAAATGATAGGACTTTGGTGGTATCCACGAGCTATTGACTCCGCTCGTTGCTTTTGGGAACCTTTTTGACCTTCAATGGGTCATTGGAGCTACAAACAACTCATCGAACATCTCATTGTTTCTGGTGGGGGAATCACCTGTGAGGCAAACCACGACCCTTAGAACAGTTTGTTGTTTTCCGTTGAGTCTGAGTTTTTTTGTAGGAAAGTTTTGGGGTGTTACACTTATTCTCCAAGAAGAAGATGTCCTTCATTTAGACATGAACTTTTGTTTATTTTTTTCTTATCACTTGTAGAAAATGGTTAAGTAGATGTCCTCTGTACAATGACTTTCAAATTCTGGGATGTACAAGATAGTTTTGGATAGAATTTTCTTTAACTATTTTGAAACTTCCGCATTTTACTTTAATAGTGCTTATTTTATAATGGAAATATCGCAATTGGATGAATTGGTTGGGACCATTGGTTTTCCCACCTGGGGGATTAGTGCGAGTGCTAATCACGGCCACTTGGTTCGTGACATCACCTGTCCCTATGGGATCGATATATAGACTTTACTTTCCTATACTACTTGTTGACTGTGTACGCTTGCGTATGCGTTCGGATGCAACACGTAATGTACCGGTTGATACTATGTCCAAACCATCCTCGGTAGTGGGCGAAGCTTGTTTTCACTCTTCTGTGGATCTTAAGGAAAAGATTCACACTGAAAGTATCACCATTGATGTCCTAAATCAAACATTCCAAACCAATCCCTTAGACTCTGTTGCGACAATATTAGATGGGATGAAATCCAATAAATCCTTTCAGGGACCTGGCACTTTGTCTGTTTCTAGCCACAAAAAGGAGATAGTGCCTGAGAACTTAATGTCAAAAAGTTTAGTTGATCATCTGTTTGAAGGGGACTTGCCTAAGGAAAGAGGAAAATTCTCAAATGTTCTTGCTATGAGCGATCAATTGGTGGTACAAAGTCTTACAAAAATGGCACTTGGGGAGTCCAAAATTGGTGGTATTAGGGAAATAATGAAATCTCCTCAGCCTCGCATGATCTTGAAGATCCAATTCTCTATCTTACTCCAAAATGGGATGGAACACTTAAAGCTATGAATATCCAAGTGGGCTGGAGGAACCTAATAAGGAAAACAATGAAGATCAACCTCTATCATGGAAGGTTAGGAAAATCCTTTCCAAGCATCCTCAAACAAAGCCAAGGTACCTGAGTAAATAGCTTAGTGCTAGGAAAAGTTCTAAGAAGGTAATGGAAGAAGCACTAAAGGAAAATCAGGCAAAAACTACTCGACGAAGAAAGTTGAAGAAGAGATTTGTAGTTGAGGATAAAGTTCAACCTGAGAATGTGCTTGGTTCAAAAGAAGGAGAGGCGGAGAAAGAAATGGATGATGGTATTGCTCTAGGCGTTATGCTACGACGTGAGAAACCCATATCAAAATCATCCACTGGGGGAAAGACACAGAAGGCCCTATCTAGACAAGCAAAGAATGGTTCCAAGAAAGGCATCTTTTCAGGGTCAAAGAGAAAGCAAAGAGAGGTGCCTATTGATGAGGAACATGATGCGCCTGTAGAGTCATCCACGCAAAGAAAAACAAAGGAGGGTAAAGTTTCTATAACTGAGGGACCTGGTACCACTTCTAGGTTTACCAAGCATAAAGTGCCAAGGCTATTCTGCAAAAGCAAAAGGTTCTTGGGGGTAGAGGGTTTGACCCTGAAATCGTTGAACTACATGGTATGCTGGAGCTAGTTGAGATGGTGAAATATCAAGAGTGGAGTCATCTCTTTGCCCCTCATGTTCCAGATCTTCATGAGAAGGAAGTGAGGGAGTTTTACAATGAAATGACATTTACTGTTGGTGGTGAGAAATTAAGTACCTAGGTCAATGGAATTGAGATGAAACTTGATAAGAAGATCCTTGAGTGATTTTAGAGGTACCACTGAAAGGATCAAGTCAGTTGAGAGACAATATGCTTTTAAGAATTTTCTTTTGCTTATTAGGAAACTAGAGGACCTAAACGTTGAACGGCTTTTCAAGAAGTAGTTAAAAGGGAAATACCAATTTGTTTTTGAATTGGTTAAGAAAGTTATTATCCCTCGAACTGAGAAATAAACCATCGCTGGAATTACAGACTTATTTCTCATGGAAACACTCAACACCTTTAAGGCAATTAGTCTTCCTACCATTATGATTGAGCATATACATAAAGTAATGACGGTGAAGGATGGAAAGCATGGACTAGCCTATGGCTTCCTCCTCAACCATGTGTTCAACTTCTTCAAGGTTTCCAATAAAATACAAGTTGAAAGGAGCATAAAATATATTTTCACCATGACCACCTTAGAGGAGTGTGAGTGAATAAGACAAAAGAGTGGTATCATGTCCCAATTAATCATTTCAAATCTTATATCTACATAAGAAAAGTTGAATGCAGACTTGGAAAATTTGTCCGAGTTGCTTGCTCAAAGGGATGCTGAAATTGTTTGCCTGAAGTTGACCCAAAAGCTTCTTCAAGCCCATGATGATGCAGATGAACGCATGACCCTGCTGCTTCTAAAGTTGTCCAATCCTCTCTCCGAGCCCCTCCTATCTCCTACAGATTATTCTTTTTGTTTCCCCTCCTAAGCCTTTCCCTTCCTTTTGTTCATCTTTCTTATTGGATCCTATGTGGCTATTCCTTGGTGTTTTTCTTACTTTTTCTTGTAATATATGTTATGTTAGAAATTAATGAATAATGAACTCTTTGCCTTTTATATCTATTTTTCTCTTACTCATTATTGTCTTTGCTTATTTATATTATTGTTTTCTCGGTGGCAATGTCATGACATGAACATAGGCCAGGATCTAGACATGGAACCTAGAACCATAAATGGCCCCAAGTCGACCCATGGCATGAACATGAAAACTAAAACTCAACATACACAAAGCGGAAAACTAAATTCTGAAATAGCGAAAGTCTGAATAATAAAATATCTATCCAATGGAATCAAAACACTGAGTCCAAAGCTAAATATACAACTTTATGTCTGTAAGGCCTCTAACATACTGATGAGCTGATGGGACAACACCCCCAACTAGCTCACTAGAAGTCTGAAACAGAAAATGACAACAACTCAACTAACTGAAGGTCCTCGAAGGATGAGGACTCACCAATAATGTTGTCTAGGCTAAACTATAGAAACTGGCTAGTGGCAGGACTGAGACTGAACATCTGAGCCTGTATTATGCCACGCCGTCGGCCTCTAGGCGAGCTTCACGGACAATACAAGCATCAAACTGAAAGTTATATAGCTCCACTTTTCCCTACGCTATCCAACTTACCAAATCAAGCCAAAATGCTAACCATAAACTTCTAAGGCCTTGGCCTGACAGCAAAATGTCAGAATTCTAATACTAGTGTAAATAGATGAGCAGAGGAGTTCCTATGATGCTCCTAGTGTGAGCCACACTTGACATATTCTTTCCCGACGAGGGATACTGCAATATACTCCCAAAACATCTTTTAGTAGCTAACCCACAACTTATACAATCATAATCCACTAACAACATCTAATCACAACATATATAATCATAATCTACCAGCAGCAGCTAGTTACAACATATAGATTGTCATCTCAATTCAAGAACATAGGTCATACCATTATACGACGAGAATAAGTTGCCTAACAGATCAGCCTTACATACCTCAAATGTCAACTTTCATTCATTAAGCAATTTTCTACCTGAAGCCAATAACTCCACTTAATTGTCACCTTTACATGGAGAGAATACAACTAATTTCAACAATAAGAACGGCCAATAGCAATATCTTTTCAATAAGGTTGACTATAATTTCAACTTTATTTAATACGACTAAAAACTCGAAATTTCTCGAGAGTTTAGAAGGGAGAAATGCTTACCTATTGCCTGTGGCAGTTTAGGATTCAATTTGGAGTAATTTCAACAACTTTTACTCAGCAGGGTTCCGGTTCACCAAGCGAATTTTCAAGAAATAACTCTGCAGGGATGCTCCTCATAGGCCTAGAACTCATTATCCAAGATAAATTTGCGTTTGAACAGAGTTGAGCGGTGTATGAAAAAAGGAAGAAAATCTTCGTTCCTTTCACTTCTTTGCCGAGGGGATATTTTGAAATGAACCTTCAATCACTTAATCTCATATATATAGGTGGGGGATCGGTGGCCTAGGGGACGCGGTGCACCACCCATAGTGCTGGCCAAGGGCCGTACGTGCAAGCCATAACGCCAGTCAAGAGGCGCGACGTGCCTACCATAGCAAAAGGCTAGCTAGCGTGGCGTGGCACCCAGTGCGCCAGGCCTCTGGCTCGCTTGATCCCATTCTCGTGTATTCATCCCCCGAGCCCTTCCTCGCATGTACCATACTCCGAAACCCTCAACATTCATATGCACGTGCCTGTTAGATGATAGAAACTTACGGGGTGTAACATCCTTCCCCACTTAGGAATATTCACCCTTGAATGCAATCTTTAGACTTAAAAGACTCAACTCCTTTAACTCTTTCAAGAAAAATTTTGGCAGAGTCTCCTCTATAATCTAGACTATCCGGAAACCTGAAAGATAGAAAAGTTCAACACAAGCGTCACGTAAGACGCTACTTGCAACTGAAGCATAGCTCTACCACGTGTATGTAAATGACTGATAATAATAGCAACAAAGTCAACTGTACGACATTTGAAACTATCTTGCCTTAACTTAAGTTGTTTGGGTCTGTATACCATTGTCGTCGAGCCCAGAACAACTAAAACTATCCAGACTTGGCATCATTCGTAGTTTTTAAATTCACTTCTTCTATATCTTTGCCCCCCCCCCCTCCCCCATGATATTCTAATAAACTACAACTTTGGTTCCCAGGATGGCTTCTATAACTATTGGAGTCTCTCCGTGGAACACTGCTTCTGTACCCTGAGTATCCCCAATTGGATTAACCCGAAACAAGGTTTTCTACGTATTTACGTAGTGTTGATGAATAGATCCTAGCCCCAAAGATAACTCTATCTCTTAGGCCACTTGCCCGATCTTCCGGAGGATCCGGTAAAGTTTAATGAATATAGAACTGGGCTTGCCCTTCTTATCAGATCTCATAATGCCCTTCATTGGCAAAATCTTCAGGAATAGCCAGTCGCTACTTCAATCCTTAACTCCGTATGCCATACGTTAGAGTAGGACTTCTGACGACCCTAGGCTGCCGGTACATATTCTCTGATAATTTTAACTTTTCCCCCTGACTGATATTGTATGCCTGGTTCAGCTACCACTAATTTATCAGCTTCAAGTCATCATTTAGAGGGCCTATATTTCCACCCATAACAAATCTCCGAGTGTCTGAATTGTATGCTCTGCTTGACTATTCCTTTGGGGATGAGAAGTTGTACTTAGATTAATATGCATCCCAATCTATTCTGAAACCCTTTCTAAAACCTAGTTGTAAGTTGTGCCCCTTTGTCAGAAGTTAATAGACACTGAGACCCCATATAGCTGGAATATTTCATTAGTATGTAATTCAGCGTAATCTTTAGTTGAAACATTATTCTGACTGACAAGAAATAAGTTAATCTCATTATCCTTTCAAAAATGACCCAATGGGGTCTCAATAATGCTTGATATGAAGTAGCCTTGTAACTATATTCGGACCAACTATTTCCCACTTCTGTGCAGGCACGACTATCTTCTATAGTATCCTGCCCAATTTCTGCTGTCCCACCTTCCCTTGCAGGTTATTGGAGCTCTGTGCCATAACTCAGCAATATCTTTCTTCTTCTTATTCCATTAGTAGGTCTCTTTCATAACCTGATGCAGTTTCGTCAAACCCTGGGTGGAGGGCATAACGGAAATGGTGTACCTTTGCTACAGTTTACTGATGAAGCCCTTCCACATTCGAAATGCCAAGACGACCTCTAGGTCTCAAGACTCTGTCCCCTACTATCTCAAGGGCCGTTGACTCCTTCTGATGGGCCTTATCTCTGACTTCACTAGGCTAGGGTCTCTATATTGTCACTCTTTTTCCTCCACAACTAGTGGTAACATTGCAGTATTCTAGATTACAACCTCACTATCCTCTAAATATCATCCTGATGCTTATTTCTCGATATTCAATGGCGATTGCAAGCTCTATCAGCCTGCTACCGCCTGGAGGTGATTCTGTCCTCCTCCAAAGTTAGATACTCGTGCCTTCCCCTTACTTCTATAGGCTGAGATTTGGGGTTTGTGCCCCATGCATCACACCAGCAATGATACTTTTGGCCGAGCCTACTTTCCCTATATCCTCCTAACCTGCACTTGGGTCAGTTCCCATCCTATAACCTCTTTGTACTTTAACAACAAACTTAGGGCCCAAGTCATAATGCTGCAAGTATCAACTACCTCCATCCACACACTTAAGGGAAATTAGTCTATTGCTATCTAAGCTTTACTATTGCTAGGGTTCTATTGCTTATGGACTTCCACATGTACTTAAGTGTTACTGGTAATCTTATCTGCCCCCTGCTTTATTACCGTGAGGGTCTAGGTGACTTATTCATGCACCAGGGGTCTTAGCCATTCCCAATCCTTTTCGGCAATCATCAAATCTAGCCCTTCTTTACTATTTATTCTAGGTGACATGAATCCTTCGCATATTTTAGATAATCCAACATTAATTGCTCCCCCTGCCTAATTCTAAATATATAGTAGGTAAAACAACTTATGTATATATACTATACTCCTGACCTCCTGTTCTGAGACTGTAGAAGGAACTGGGGACGGTGCTGGCATATCTATTACCTTATAAGGTTCCTGTTGCCCCGGGAGGATGCTGGGGAGATTAAAACACGTCTACTTATACCCTTAGGCTAACTGTCCCCCAACTGTGGCACTTTACTGGTACCCTCTCCTACAGTTGTAGCTAACTTGCGGCTGACTAAAGTCTATCCTATATCAAACATTATTCTGGACAAACATAACAAGGAAAGCTTAGGGGCTTATCCCAACACCACCCGGCTCTATAGAACGATTTGAGAAGTAGGAGAGGTTAACCATACTATCATGCCTCGTAGCCTCTTGATTATAAAATGTGGTGCACAACACATTTATGAGCAAGACTCTACTATACACGACTTGCATACTCTCTAGGATACGATCAAGTTTGTCACGCCCCACCTTGGGAGGCATGACTGGAACCTAATTCCACACTGGAATCTTGGGTGATCTAGCTGGGCATATGCACCTCTGGTGCTTACCAGCGACTCAAAAACAAGAAAATAAACTGCTATATCTCGGCTGTAAACATAACCTCGGGTTGACAAGGCCACGCAACACCTGTAAAGGAAGACAGCTACCCCAATAACAGAACAATAAAAGGATCCTATGCGGCCCGACAAGACTACCATGTTGTCTAGTTATTACAGGAATGAAAACAAGCAGCTATACTAGGCCCCACACGACAATTGCCCAAGATAACACATACATCGAACCCACACGACCAACAACAACCAACTAACTGAATACTGTAGTCTGCAAGCCTCTAAGAGTGAATCTATTTGTCAGGACAGGGCCCCGGCCTACCCAAATGTTGAACAAATAAAAGACAAGTAACCTTTACAACCTGGAAAATACGAATTAAAGGACAATAATTAAAGAGCTGAATAAAATCTGCGAAAGACTGAAAATAAGTGCAAGAAGGGGCATAAGATAACCTGTAAACTTTCTTATTCATAACCTGCATACAAAAATCACTACACGTGTATGAGTTGTGACTGTACAACTATACATTCATAGGTTGTAGCTAGCAAGAAGGTAAACAAACAAGTACCTAACCTAGCCCCCATAAGCCTGGAAAGTACAATTAACACATAATAACCTACCTAGGCCCCATAAACCCCGACAAGTACAAACAATATGCACTCCTTATATCTGGGCTACTAAAGGTTCGTAAGCATACTGTAACTCAAGAGTACTCGTGCTCTAAGGCTGTATCTGAGCCTGGTAGGCTCTTGTAACTAGGTTTGAGCCATCTGGGCTCCTCTAGCTGTGTCTGAGTTGCCTGGGCTCCTGTAACTGTATCTAAGCCGTCTGGGCTCCTATAACTGTATCTGAGCCGTCTGGGCTCCTGTAACTGGACCCTGAGCCTTTGCTCATCTAAGGGTCGGGATGCCACTATTGCATAGAGGAGTCTAGAGGTGACTAGACCTCGATACGACCCTCATGGCCTCAATCTGGTCCCTTCGGACATCATATTTCTCCTGCGAGCAAATAGGTATCTCAATACGACCCTTATGGCCTCAATATGGTCCCGTCGGGCATCATATTGCTCCTGTCAGCATATGGATATCTCAATACGGACCTCACGGCCTCAATCTGGTCCCTTCGGACATCATATCTCTCCTGTGAGCATATGGGCATCTCAATACGGTCCTCACAGACTTGATCTAGTCCTTGTGAACATTATATCGCTCCTGCAAGCATATGGGTATCTCAATACGGCCCTCACGGCCTCAATCTGGTCCCTCTAGACATCATATTGCTCCTGCAATCATAGCCGTATAGGCAACAAAACATTCAACAACCCAAACACTGTATATAGAGACCAAGCTAACTAGGGTTAACTTTAACGAGGGTTAGTCCTCGTTGTCGTCTCAATTCTATTTGTAGTAGCTGACCACAATAGGGTTACTCTGGATTACTATGGATATATAGGTCATATTAAATCTACGACGAACGTAACTTGTCGAAGGATTGCCTTAACATGATATTGAGGTTCTAGTTAATTGGCATCAATCTGGTTTGTCCTGACAATGTATAGCTCTTGTGAGCAATCCATAGCCCCGTAGGCAGGTATACTTAGATTTATCCCTTCTAGCCAACAAGTACGTGGGGATCTTTATGAATAGCCAGAGGCTTTAGCCCCATGTATAATGGCTACTAAGATACTTACTTAGGACATCGTATAGTCCATCAGACTATTGGAAGCTGGGGTGGTTTCCTGAGCGGCCGATGCGAACAACTTTGACTCGAAAGGAGCTACACGGTCACTGATGGTAGCAACCTATATGGAGGACTGTTACTCAATTCACTAGGCACCTCGAGTGCCACTGACTCTAGGGTATGACCATCCTATCCAACTTTTAGGCCTGGAGGCGTCATGGTACGCCGTCTGCCTCTGGGTGAGCTTCACAGACAATACAAGCATCAAACTGAAAGTTATATCACCTTACTGTGCCCTATGCTATCTAACATACCAAATCAAGCCAAAAAGCTAACCATAAAATTCTAAGGAATTGGCCTGACAGCAAAATGTCAGAATTCTAGTACTACTGTAGACAGACGAGCAGAGGAGTTCCTATGACGCTCCTAGCGTGAGTTACAGTTGACATATTCTTTCTCGATGAGGGATACTACAATATACTCCTAAAATGTCCTTAGCAGCTAACCACAACTTATATAATCATAATCTACTGAAGCAGCTAATCACAACATATACAATCATAATCTACTAGCAGCAGCTGCTAACAACATATAAGATTGTCATCTCTATTAAATAACATAGGTCATACCATTATGCGACGAGAATAACTTGCCAAAGAAATCAGCCTTACATACCTCGAATGCCAACTTTCATTCGTAAAGCATTTTTCCACCTGAAGCTAGTAAGTCCACTTAATTTCCACCTTTACACGGAGAGAATACATATATTTTCAACAAAAAGAATGGCCAATAACAATATCTTTTTAATAGGGTTATCTATAATTTCAACTTCATTTAATTCAGCCGAAAACTCAGAATTTCTCGAGAGTTTAGAAGGGAAAAATGCTTACCTATTGCTTATGGCCGTTTAGGATTCAATTTGGAGTAGTTTCAACAACCTTTACTCGGATGAAATTTCAAGAAATAACTCCACAGGGATGTTCTTCATAGGCCTAGAACTCGTTATCCAAGATAAATTTGCATTTGGATGGAGTTTAGTGGCATAATTTGATAACAAAATGGAAGAAAACCTTTATTCCTTTCACTTCTCTACCGAGGAGATATTTTTAAATGAACCTTCAATCACTTAATCTCATATATATAGGTGGGGGGTCGATGGACTAGGGGGCACAGCGCACCGCCCATAGCGCTAGCCAAGGGGCGCGACGCCCCGGCCATAGCGCCAGCCGAGATGGATGGCGCTGGCGCAGCTGCCAGTTCACTTGCCTCCGGCTCGCTCGATGCCATGCTCATGTATTCAACCTCCGAGCCCTTCCTCACATGCGTCGTACTCAGAAACACTCAACATACATACGCACATGTCCGTTAGATGATAGAAACTTACGAGGTGTAACATCCTTTCCCCCCTTAGGAAACTTCGTCCTCGAATGTAATCTTTGGGCTTAAAAAACTCAACTCCTTTAACTATTGCAAGAAAAATTTTGGCAGTCTTCTTTGTAATCTGGACTATCTGGAAACCTGAAACACAGAAAAGTTCAACACAGGCGTCTCACAGGACGCTACTTGCAACTGAAGCATAGCTCTACCACGTATATGTAAACAAGTGATATTAATAGCAACAAAGTCAACTATATGACATTTGAAACTATCTTGCCGTAACATAAATAGTCTGGGTCTGTATGCCAATGTCGTCGAGCCCAGAACAACTGAAACTAACCAGACTTCGCATCATTCATAGTTTTTCAATTCATTTCTTCTATATCTTTGTCCCCCCATGATATTCTAATAAACTACAACTCTGGTTCCCAGGATGGCTTCTATAACTATTGGAGTCTCTCCGTGGAACAGTGCTTCTGTACCATGAGTATCCCCAATTAGATTAATCTGAGACAAGGTCTTCTACGCGCTTGTGTAGTGTTGATGAATAGATCCTAGCCCCAAAGGTTACTCTATCTCGTAGGCCACTTGGCCAATCTTCCGGAGGATCCGATAAAGTTTAATGAATCTAGGGTTGGGCTTGCCCTTCTTATTAGATCTCATAACACCCTTCATTGGAAAAATTTTCAGGAATATCTAGTCGCTACTTCAATCCTTAACTCCCTACGCCATACGTTAGAGTAGGACTTCCGATGACCCTAGGCTGCCGGTACATATTATCTGATAATTTTAACTTTCCGCCCTGACTGATATAGTATGCCTAGTTCAGCTAGCCCTAATTTATCTGCTTCAGGTCATCATTTCGGGGGCCTACATTCCACCCATAACAAATCTCCGAGCATCTAAATTGTATGCTATGCATGACTATTCATTTGGGGATGAGAAGTCGTACTTAGATTAATATGCATCCCATCTTCTCTGAAAGTCTTTCTAAAACCTAGCTGTAACTTGTGCCCCTTTGTCAGAAGTTAATAGACACTAAGACTCCACATAGCTGGAATATTTCTTTAGTACGTAATTTTGCATAATCTTTAGCTGAAACATTATTCTGACCGACAAGAAATAAGTTAATCTCATTAGCCTTTCAAAAATGATCCAATGGGGTCACAATAATGCCTGATATGAAGTAACCTTGTAATTATATTCGGACTGACTATTTCCCGCTTCTGCGCAGGCACGGCTGTCTTCTGTAGTATCCTGCCCAGTTTCTACTGTCCCGCCTTCCCTTGCAGGTCATTGGAGCTTTGTGCCATAACTCAGCAATATGTTTCTTCTTCCCATGGCATCAGTAGGTCTCTTTTATAATCTAATGAAGTTTCATCAAACTCTGGGTGGAGGGAATAACAGAAATGGTGTACCTTTGCTACAGTCTACTGACAAAGCGCTGCCACATTTAGAACGCCGAGTTAACCTCTAAGTCTCAAGACTCTGTCCCCTACTATCTCAAGGACCGGTGACTTCTTCTGCTGGGCTTTATCTCAAACTGCACTAGGCTAGGGTCCCCGTACCGTCGCTCTTTGCCTCCACAACTAGTGGTAACATTGCAGTATTCTAGCTTACAACCTCAGTATCCTCTGAATGTCATCCTGATGCTTATTTCTCGACATTCAGTGGTGATTCCAAGCTTTATCATCCTGCTACTGCCTGGAGGTGATTTTGTCCTCCTCCAAAGTTAAATACTTGTGCCTTCCCCTTACATCTATAGGCTGAGATCTGGGGTTCGTGCCACATACATCGCACCGGCAATGATACTTTTGGCCTAGCCTACTTTCCCTATATCCTTCTAACCCGCACTTGGATCAGTTCCCATCCTATAACCTCTATGTACTTTAACAAAAAACTGGGGGCCCTAGTCATAATACTGCAGGTATCCACAACCGCCATCCACACACTATGGGGTAATTAGTTTATTCCTGATCTGAGCTTTAGTATTGTTGAGGGTCTATTGCTTATGGACTTCCACATGTACTTGACTATTATGGTAATCTTATCTGCCCCTCCTGATTTATTACCGTGAGGGTCTAGGTGACTTATTCATGCACTTGGGGTCTTAACCATTCTCTGACCTTTTTCGGGAATCATCTAATCTATCTCTTCTTTACTATTTATTCTAGGCAACATAAATCCTTCGCATATTTCAGATAACCCAACATTAACTGCCGCCCCTGCCTAATTATAAATATCTAGTAGGTAAGCCAACTCGTGTATATATACTATACTCTTGACCTCCCGTTCTAAGGCTATAGAAAGAATTGGGGACGGTGCTGGCTTATCTATTACCTTATGAGGTTCCTGATGCCCCGGGAGGATGCTGGGGAGATTAGAAGACGTCTACTTTTACCCTTAGTCTAACTATCCCCAAACTGTGGCACTTTACTGGTACCATCTCCTACTACTGTAGCTAACTTGCAGCTGACTAAAATCTGTCCTATATCAAACATTATTCTCGACAAACATAATAAGGAAAGCTTAGGAGATGATCCCTATACCACCCGGCTCTAGAGCACGATCTGAGAAGAAGGAGGGGTAAACATACTATCATGCCTTGTAGCCTCCAGCTTATTAAATGTGGTGCACAACATATTTATAAGGAAGACTCTACTAGACACGACTTGCAGATTCCCTGGGATACGACCGGCTCTGATACCAAGTTTGTCACGCCCCACCTTGGAAGGCATGACTGGCACCTAATGCCACACTAGAATCTAGGGTGACCTGGCTAGGAATATGCACCTCTAGTGCTTATTAGTGACTTAAAAATAAGAAAGCAAACTGCTATATCTCAGTTGTAAACATAGTCTCGGGCCGACAAGGCCACGCAACACTTGTAAAGAAAGAAAGCTACCCTAACAATAAAACAATAAAGGGATCATATGCGGCCGACAGGACCATCATGCTGTCTAGTTATGACAGGAATTAAAAAAAGCAGCTATACTAGGTCCCACATGGAAACTACCCAAGATAAGTCATACATGGGCCCCACATGGTCAACAATAACCAACTAACTGAATAATGTAGTCTGCAAGCTTCTAAGAGTGAACATATGGGTCGAGATAGGGCCCCGGCCTACCCAAATGCTATACAAATAAAAGACAGGTAACCTTTACAACCTGGCAACTCCGAATGAAAAGAGCTGGCTGAACTGCTGACTCTATATAGCTGCTAGGAGATCTTATGATCTGTCTGTCTAAATCTGCAGGCAAGTATGTAGTGCCCCACAGTTGAGCGTCTATACAATATGTACTGAATATATAAGGAGATAATTAAAGATCTGAATAAAAGCTGATAAAGACTGAAAGTAAGTAACAAGAAGGGGCAAAAGATAACCTGTAAACTTTCTTATTCATAACTTGCATCCAGCAAATCACTACACGTATATGAGCTGTGACTGTACAACTATACATTCATAGGCTGTAACTAGCAAGCAAATATACAAACAAGTACCTAACTTTGCCCCCATAAGCCTGAAAGGTCAATCAACACAGAATAACCTACTTGGCCCCCCATAAACCTCGACAAGTACAAACAATGTACACTCCTCATATCTGGGCTACTAAAGGTTCATAAGCATACTATAACTTAGGAGTACTTGTCCTATGTGGTTGTATCCGAGCCTGGTAGGCTCCTACAAGTGGGTCTGATCCATCTGGGATCCTATAGCTCTGTCTGAGCCACCTGGACTCCTGTAACTGTATCTGAGCCGTCTGGGCTCCTGTAACTATATTTGAGTCGTCTGGGCTCCTGTAACTGTATCTGAGCCGTCTGGGCTCCTATAACTAGACCCCGAGCCTTCGCTCATTTGAGGGTCGGGATTCCCCTGCGGCATAGAGGAGTATGGAGGTGACTAGACATCAATACGGCCCTCACGGCCTCAATCTAGTCCCTTCAGACATCATATTACTACTATGAGCAAATGGATATCTCAATATGGCCTTTTCGGCCTAAATCTGGCCCTTCATACATCATATTGCTCCTGTGAGCATAGGGGTATCTTAATATAGCCATCACAACCTCAATTTGGTTCCTCCGAACATCATATTGCTCCTGCAAGCATATGGGTATCTCAATACGACCCTCATAGCCTCAATCTAGTCCCTCCAGACATCATATTTCTCTTGCAAGCATATGGGTATCTCAATACGATCCTTACAGCCTCAATCCGGTCCCTCCGGACATCATATTGCTCCTATGAGCATAACCCAGCCTCAATCTGGTCCCTCCAGACATCATATTGCTCCTGTGAGCATAGCCCCATAGGCAACAAAACATTCAGCAACCCAAACACCGTATGTAGAGACCAAGCTAACTAGGGTTAACTCTGATGAGGGTTACTATGTCCTCATTGTCGTCCCAATTCTATGTGTAGCAGCTGACCACAATAGGGTTACTCTGGAATACTAAAGATATACAGGTCGTATTAAATCTATGAAAAATGTAACTTGTCGAAGGATAGCCTTAACATAATACTGAGGTTCTAGTACATCGGCGTCAATCTAGTTTGTCCTGATAACGTATAGCTCGTATGACCAATCTGTAGCCCCGTAGGAAAGTATACTTAGACATCATATTGCTACTATGAGCAAATGGATATCTCAATATGGCCCTTACGGCCTAAATCTGGCCCTTCAGACATCATATTGCTCTTGTGAGCATAGGGGTATCTTAATACATCCGTCACGGCCTCAATCTAGTTCCTCCGAACATCATATTGCTCCCGCGAGCATATGGGTATCTCAATATGGCCCTCATTGCCACAATCTGGTCCCTCCAGATATCATATTTCTCCTACGAGCATATGACTATCTCAATACGGCCCTCACGACCTCAATCTGGTCCCTCCGAACATCATATTGCTCTTGCGAGCATAGCCCCATAGGCAAAAAACATTCAACAACCCAAACACCGTATGTAGAGACCCAGCTAACTAGGGTTAGTTTTGACCAGGGTTACTATGCCCTCGTTGTCGTCTCAATTCTATTTGTAGCAACTGTCCACAATAAGGTTACTCTGGAGTACTATGGATATATAGGTCATATAAAACCTACGAGGAACATACCTTTCTGAAGGATAGCCTTAACATAATATTGAGGTTCTAGTTCGTCGGCGTCAATCTGGTATGTCCTAACAATGTATAGTTCTTGTGAGCAATCCATAGTGTCGTAGATAGGTCTACTTAGACTTAGACCTTCTAGGCAACATGCATGTGGGCATCTGTATGAATATCCAGAGGCTTTATCCCTAAATATAACAGCTACTAAGATACTTACTTAGGACATCACATAGTCCATCAGACTATTGGCAGCTGGGGTGGTTTCCTGAGCGACCGATACGACCAACTTTGAGTCAAAAGGAGCTACACAATCACTGATGGTAGTCAACTATATGGCAGGCAGTTACTCAATTCACTAGGCAACTAGGGTGCCGTTGACTCTAGTAAGACCATCTTATCCGGCTTCTGGGCCTGGAGGTGTCATGGTATAGTGTCGGCCTCTGCGCGAGCTTCACGGACAATACAAGCATCAAACTGAAAGTTATATCGCCCGACTATACCCTATGCTATCCAATTTACCATATCAATCCAAACAGCTAACCATAAACTTCTAAGCCTTGGCCTGACATCAAAATGTTAGAATTCTACTACTACTGTAAACAGACAAGAAGAGGAGTTCCAATGACGCTCCTAGCGTGAGTCACACTTGACATACTCTTTTCCGATGAGGGATACTTTAATATACTCTCAAAACATATTTTAGCAGCTAACCACAACTTATATAATCATAATATACTGATAGCAGCTAATTACAACATATATAATCATAATCTACTAGCAGTAACAAGTTACAACATATAGGATTGTCCTCTCTATTCAAGAACATAGGTCATACCATTATATGATGAGAATGACTTGTCAAAGAGATCAGCCTTACATACCTTGACTGCCAACTTCCGTTCATTAAGCAGTTCTCCACCTGAAGCCAATAACTCCACTTTTTGCCGCCTTTACACTGAGAGAATACAACTATTTTCAACAATAAGAATGGCCAATAACAATATCTTTTCAATAGGGTTAACTATAATTTCAACTTCATTTCATTCGGCCGGAAACTCAGAATTTTGTCGAGAGTTTAGAAGGGAGAAATGCTTACCTATTGCTTGTGGCTATTTAGGTTTCAATTTGGAGTAATTCCGACAACCTTTACTCGAAGGGGTTCTGGTACCCCGAGAGAATTTTCAAGAAATAACTCTGCAGGGATGTTCCTCATAGGCCTTGAACTCGTTATCCAAGATAAATTTGCATTTTGGATGTAGTTTAGCAGTGTAATTTGATGAAAAACGGAAGAAAACCTTCGTTCCTTTCACTTCTCTGCCGAGGGGATATTTTGAAATGAACCTTTAATCACTTAATCTCATATATATAGGTGGGGGCCAGTGGCCTAAGGGGCATGGCACTCTGCCCATAGCGCTGGACAAGGGGCACGATGCATCGGCCATAGCGCCAACTGAGAGGCACGGCGGGCCGGCCATAGCGCCAGGTTGGCCGGCGCGGCGCAGGGCCTAGTGCGTCTGGCCTCCGGCTCACTTGTGTATCTAAATCCACTAAAAAAGTTGAAGTGACTTTCTGAAGAATTGTTACTAGGAAATTTCTATACACTCGTCGAGCCAAAACTAACTCACCGATAGAAATAGAAACTGAGAAGGAGTCTAATTGGATTTCGGGACTGACTATGAAACTAACAGCAACATAAGGAGTCACAAAAGATAAGGTAGCCCCTGGATCTGACAACGCATACACATCAAGATAGAATACTCATAACATACTATTGACCAAATTGGGAGAGACATCCTGCTCCTGGTAAGAAGATAGTGTATAGAACCTGTTTCAGTGTTGATCGCCCCCTGTACTAGAAGAGGAGCCCTAATGAGATGAGTGAGCTGCATGAGCTACTAAAGTGGTGGCTGGGGCACAACCTTCATTGTTGCGCTGCCTAGCCAAAGGACAATCCCTACGCATATGCCCGAGCTTCTCATACAAAAATCAAACATCTGAACCAACCAAGAACTTGCCAAGGTGCTTCCTTCCACACTTCCTACAAGATGGATAAGTGTGCTTCCCTGACATGCTCCTTTGTCCCCTAGTCTCTGATGCTCTACCTCTCTGATCTCTTCGGGGCCTGGATGGAATGCTGGCTGATGAGGGAGCTGGGGATGACAAACCCTGGTGGAAGTGAGGTTCATGTCCACCAAAAAACCTCTGATGAAAGTGCTCATGACTCCCTTTCCTGACCCTCTTGGCCTCTCTCTCCTTCTCCTTCATCTGCTCCTCCTCTATTTGATAGGCATATATAACCAACCTGGTGGTCTTGCACTCATTGACTAAGGAATCTACCACTCCATTTACAAATTTGCTCCCACGAGCCCTAAGATTAGCAACCATCTCTGGTGCATACTTGGACAATCGAGTAAACTCCAAAGCGTACTCCTGAACAGTTCTGTTGTTCTACTTCAAGTTGACGAACTCCACCGCCTTTGCATCCCTCAACTCCCTAGGAATTAACATGTCCAACAAAGCAGTCGCAAACTCATCCCAACCCATGGGAACTGCTCTAACTCCCCTACTATCCTTCCCCTAATGGAACCATATGTGAGCAACCCCCTTCATCTAATAGAAGGCTAAGTCTGCAATCTCCTCTCCCGTCACCCCCACAATCAAGGTGATTTTCTGCACCTCCTAAAGGAACTCGTGCATATCCTCATCCACCTTCAACCCAAGAAACTCAGGTGGGTTCATCCTGAGAAAGTCTCATACTCCCGCCGCTGCTACGTTCCCATTCTGAGGAACATGGGCCATCGCCTGCTGGTTGACCTAAGCGGTTATGACCTATGCCAATAGCTAAAATGCCACCCTGAACTCAGCATGAGTGACCTACTCGGGCAAAGGATCCACTAGGGCTGGTGGGACTGGCTGATGCCCATCTCCATTGCCATTTCCATGGCCATTTCCATTGATATTTCTTCTATTATTAACTCAGTGTGGAGGCATATTTCTGCAAATGCATATAGCATGAGTTAGAGGAATAGAGAGGTAGTTCATCGCACGACATAGATCATGAAAGAAGGAAAATTTTCTAAAAAATCTTGTAGCTCTTCCCATTATGTGTGGTGCGCTTCACACCATGGAGAAGACCCTACTTAACACAGCTTTTAGACACCTTAGGACACACCTAAACCTTTGCTCTTATACCAAGTTTTTCACGATCCGTGCTGGAACCCCAGATCGAGATACGGGACCTAGAACCATGAATGGTCCAAGTCGACCCAAGGCATAAACATAGCAACTACAGAGCATATAATAAAGCATAAATTGATAACTTAAACATGAATAAGCGAAATTCTGAGTAACATAAAATGTATATCAAGCGATACATCACAATGTTAAATTCTCAAAGCTGAACATATATCATGACACGAGATCTTGTAGGGTATCTGGTCAGTACTTTGAAAGTACAGATTATGTAAGGTAAGTAAAACATGCATGGTAAAACGTTAGTTGAAATCATGCATATAAATCAAATGGATCATGAGAGTAAGGATTTCATGCTAAAAGCCATGTATTTGAGATGTACATAATCATAAGCTATTCATCATAACTGAACATAAAGACCCAAGATCTTGAGAAGAAAAATTATATGAACTTTCATGCTTGAAATCGTAAGTAAAAGCTCATAAACTAATTATTGAGTCAAACATGCTATAAAACATAATATCATAGGTCATGAACATGAGTAACTAAAATCATGAGGAACAATAGCAGACTCGTCATAACCAACAACTACCATGTATAAGTGCATGATAATCCCACGTCTTGCCCACGTCGAGGAGATCCATCCTAAGCCTTGAAAGGGAGAAGGAAGAATAAAGTGTGATATCATGGTGTACCCTTGGGTGGGTGAAGCAGTCTCTTGAGAGGTCTAAAATATATACCTACGTTAGCGCATAGTTTATGAGAACGTGGAACCTCGGAATCCTGGCCTACTTAGTGTTAGATACTACTCCAAAAACATTCATAGTGCTCAAATAATCATATTCTCAAATCATAACTTGAATATGAGCATTGGGAGTCTTGACCCCAAATCATATCATAAACTGCATTGAGAGTCTTGACTCCAAATCATATCATAAGCTGCATTGGGAGTCTTGACTCCAAATCATATAATAAACTGATCTTGTTAGCCTTGGCTAAAATCATAATAACCATACCTATCTTGCATGGGCATGCCCAAATCATAAAATAATGCATACTTGAAAGAGACTTCATAAGTCAAAATCATAAAATCATAAGTTGAGAGTTCATAAACATTCATGCATACTACATAACTCATCATGCTTGAATAGGTCATAGAGTTGAATTTTTATAAAACTTGCACAGCAGGGCATGATTTCTAATAACTTGAAATCATGAATTTATAATCAAATTGAGTGAAAAATCTTTCCATTAGACTTAAATCATACATTTGGAACATGAGTGGATTGGACCCATAGACATAGCATTGATAGTTTCATAGAATTAAGTTCAAACCCTAGGAATTAATATACATGATTAAGAACTTGAATTCATGAATTAGAGAAGAAATTTGAGAAAGAGGGTGGAAGAAATCCCTCATTAATAGCCCTACATACATAGGAAATCTGATTTCTAAGCTAGTCTTGAAAGTTCAAAAGAATTGAGGAAGAAATTGAGGAGGAATTCTAGTTTGATCTTAGATGAGAAATTCAATATGATGCATACATGGGAGCCTAATGACTTAGGCTAGGCTAAACCCTATTAAAACACTCCTTACAGGGCTTAAAACGATGTCATTAAGGAGTTAGGGGCTTGATAAATTATGAAAATACCCTTAAAGAACCGACTGAAAATGGCACTGCTAAAGCTAATGAGTGACCTAATGACTCGTTAGGTCACCTAACTGCTCGTCCTGACCTTCCGTTGTCACTAGAAAAAATTTCTAAGTTTCTGATCTTAACATGGCGCCTCCACCTGACAACTTGTCGTTACACCTAATGGGTCACTTCATCACTCATCCTAACCATCTGAATCTCAAGGTTTCCAGGCATTCCTCCCAACCAAAAGGACACCTAATGAGTCGTTAGGAGACACTATGACTTGTTCCTCCACTTTTTGGGTATCCTGGATTTCAAATCTTTTACAACTCTCACAGCCCATAACGGGTCACTTAATGACCCGCTGGGTCACACAACGAGTCACTGAATGACTCGTTCTATGACCTAGTGCAGATTTTTTCTTGATTTCTCTAATTCAACCCTCGGACCTGATCTTAGGGACTTTTGGGGTGTTATAATTTTTGACTCACTCCATGCTTTCTAATATGAATCTCAATCAATCAAGAAAAAATCTTGTTAACTTGATAGACAATTATTGTCAAAAGATCACTACTTGTAATCTTTGTGATGAAAATTATCAGAGTCTGATTTGCCCATCAAAGTTTTAGGATTATGAACAAGATCGTGAAATACATTTTGATAAGTATTGTAAAAGATGATTCCAAACCTACTCACAATTCATTGCATTGATACGTCAATATATAGATACATGAGTTTATTGGATAAGAAGACTCCAACATTGTCACAGTTAAGGATTCCTAATATGAAAACAACTACACAAATTCTTTAAGTCAATTCCTAAAACTAAGCAAATATATACAAATACACTTTCACTCAAAGTACTCCTGTGTGACATTATCCTTACACACCCCCTCAAGTTGAGCAAGGTGTGGTACAATTGTCAACTTGCGCTTCAAATCTATAAATCGGACCTTGGGCAAAGGCTTGGTAAGAGCATCGGCCACTTGATCATGGGAACTCACATATCTGACTGATAAGGTCTTTGCACGACCATTTTCACGAATAAAATGAAAATTGATTTCCACATGTTCCGTTTGAGAATGAAAAATGGGATTAGCAATTAAGTAGGTGGCACTAAGATTATCACATCAGAGAACTAAAAGAGAGGTAACGAAGCATCCAATCTCTCGAAGGAGAAGCTCGACCCATGTCATTTCAGAGGTAGCAGCAAATGCATGATATTTTGCCTTTGTGCTCGATCGTGATACAGCTTGTTGCTTTTGAGAAGCCCATGAAATCAAATGAGAGCCAAGAAAAAAAATGAATCTAGTGGTAGACTTGCGATCATCAATATCACCACCCCAATTCGAATCACTGTGATCGTGAATTAATATGAATGACCTATGAGAAAAAAAAATAAACCATGAGAAGCTGTAGCCTTGATATATCAAAAAACACGTTTGACAGAAACCCAATGAGAATCCATAGGACAATGAATAAATTGTGATACATTGTTCACTGCATGAGTTATATCGGGTCTAGTAAATGTCAAACATTGTAGAGCTCCCACAGTACTTTGATAGAGAGTTTGATCATGAGAAAGACATCCACCAGTATTGTAGAGCTTGAATGAAGATTTAGTTGGTGTAGAGACATGTCATGACCTAAACATGGACCCTAAACTGCGACATGGGACTTAGAACCATGAATGGCTCCGAACTAACCTATGACACATTCATAGCATGATTAAGCATAACTAAGTGGAAATAAATCATGAACATGAAATAAGACAAAATTTGAATATCATAAAGCATGACTAAAGATAACAAGTCAACGACGCTGAATTGTCTACTATATAAATATTTGAATAGCCTTTAGTCTTAAGATGAGCCGATGGGACAACACCCCTAACTAGCTCAACTAAGTCTGAAACTGAAAGACATAAGAAAATATAACAAGCTGTCAATTGTCCTCGAAAGATGAGGACTCACCCAAACTGGGGCTATGTTGGACTGAAGTGGGAACTGAGTTAACGTCTGGGCTGAGACTGGTCACTCGAACCTATATCATGAGATGATATAGCATAGAGTATGAAGTTAGTACTTTGAATGTACTGAGTATGTAGAACAAGTAAAATAGGCTAGTAAATCAATAAAAGAGAAATCATGAGTATAAGTTTGTATAAAACATGAGATTCTGATCACGAACTAAACATAATGAGTCAAGCTTACAAATTCATACAATAAAGTTGAACGTGATTGAATTCGTAGATAAAACCCTATAAAACATATTTTGAGTCAAAATATCATAAATCATAATATCATAGGTCATGGTCAAGAAAAAGTATAGTAAATCAAGGAACAATGGGAGATTCTTATAACCAATATAGCCATGTGAGCATTCATGGAGCCTAGCTTGTAACCTTAGCTGGGAGATATTTTCGTACCTTGCCAAGGGCATGGAATATGATGGAGTGATATCACTCTTGGGTGGCCCATTCGGGCATGGGAGACTCTCTCATAGAGGACGCCATCATGTCTATGGTGGCACGTAGTTCTAAGACCTAGATGCACTGGAACCTCGGCCTACTCAGTGTTAAATACTACTCCCACAACTTATATAGTGCTCATATAATAATTGTGAACATAGGTTTACATGGACTAGTTTAAATCATGAAATTGATAAGATCTTTAGCATACTTGAACTAGCCATAAAAATAATGTCGATGGACGGCTATGATGCATAAGCTTGGGGTTCTTGAATTCGTGCATTCTTGAATAATTAGTCATAGCTTGAAATTATAAATTCATAAGCTTAAAAATTATAAAATAATACATAATTTGGTAAAATCATCATAAACTTGAAAACATAGATTCATGAGAAATCTTCGTACGAAATATATAATCATAATCATAATTTATGGATTAAATCATAAGAGACTTGAATTCATAAGAGATCATAAGAGATTTTATGAGAATTGGGTCTAATCCTAGAGTTTCAATAAATCAAGCATGGAGACTTAAAATTATGAGATAGAGATCAAATTGGGCATGAGGATGGAAGGATTTCCCCCATTCATGATCCTACATACCTGGGCTTGGTGAAATTCTTGTTAGGATTTGATGCCCAAGAGATTTAGAGATGAAGAAGAACCTGATGCTTGAGGGCTTAAGAGGATGGATCTTTAAAGTAGAGTGTTAGGAATGAATAAAACCCTATAATATACCCTCTTAGGAGCTTAAAACGACTTAATTTAGGAATTAAGAATATAGGAAGTATGAAAATACCTTTAATGACTCAGCTTTAAAAATCATCCTGGAAAACTTGATGGTTCATTAACGACTTGTTAGGATACTTGAAGGGTCGTCAAGTGCCATTCATTACCACTAGAAAGAAAATTCATTTCTCTGATCTTTTCTTGACGTCTCCAATTAAGATTCATCATGACACTTAATGGATCACTAAACCAATCACTAAGACCCTCAAAACTCCAGCTTTTTACCAACTTTCTACCCTTAATGGGTCACTTAACGACCCGTCAAGTGACTTAACCAGTCACTTGATGACTCATTTCGTGACCTAGTGCAAGTTTTCCTGTTTTCTCCATTTTGTGTCTCGGGTCTGATCTTAGGGACTTTTGAGGTATTATAAGGTAGAACCACACGACTCCATTTGCACATGATTAAGGAGTTGTGTGACATACTTACTTTTTGATAAATATAATCCTTCGTTTGTCCAGTTTTCTTGAATTCCCAAGAAATATGATAACTTCTCCAAGTCTCTAACAACAAAATGAGTTTGAAATTTGGTAATAAGAGTTGCAATATGAACATAATTAGAGCCCAACACTAGAATGTCATCAATATACATTAAAGAGCTGCAATATGAACATAATTAGATCCCAACACCAGAATGTCATCTACATAGATTAAACAAAACAACTTATGATCGGTGTTCGACATACAGAACAGAGAGATACAAAGCCTAGAGAAAGAAATACATTAGCTAGAAGTTTATTCCACATACATGGAGCTTGTTTGATGCAGTAGAAAGATTGTTTATGTAAAGAAACATGTTCCGGACGAGTAGGATTAACAAACCCGAAAGGTTGAGACATGTATACAATCTCATCTAAGTTCCTATGAAAAAATGCATTGTATGCATCTAGTAGAGTGATGTGCCCCTACCGAGACACTGCCAAGGATAACAACAATCATATGGCAGCTGGCTTAACCACTACAATAAATGTATTAGCAAAATCATGACCTAGTCATTGCTGATATCCTTTAGCCACAAGCCTTGCTTTATAATGATCAAACGAACCATTGGGTTTTACCTTTATTCTTAAACAACCATTTACAACCAATTATATTTTGAAATGGTGATTGTGGAACCAGTTCAAAATACTATTTTGAATAAGTGAACTATACTCCTCTAACATGGCGCAGCGCAAGTGAACATCTTTAATAGCTTGTGAATGGTAAGTAGGTTCAACTATTGTCGATGTTGGTGTCATAACAGACAACAAAAATGGTTTCTTTAGCTTCAATGAGCCTATTTGTGATAGTGTGACCATCTTTTACGAAGGAGGGGCTTCTCGGTAAAGTGTACCAGTAGTTGAAGTTTGTCTAAGATTAATAGAGTGACTCGTATTAGATTATCAAGAATTTCCTTCAATTACAGTTGGTAAAATCAAGTCTATACCATGTGAAATACCATCTTGTGAATGCGACTCAGTAGTAGGTGCGTGTCCAGGAATACGATCAACAGATGATGAGGAAGACCGATTTGGAAAGGATTCTACGAATGGAGAGGATGAAGATTGATTCAATGTATGCACCACTATTGAAAGTTGTCGCAGTGTTTGTTGACTGGTGGAAAAGAAAATAGAAGGATGGAATGGCAATGTAACATTGAGAGGTTCTGATTTAACATTGGTTTAGAAGGAGGCACCATGACATCATGTGAAATAAAAGGAAAAACATTTTCATTAAAGATAACATGATAATAAATGTAAAATTTTAAGAAAACTGGGTCAAAGCATTTGTACCTTTTGTATAACTTACTATAGCCCAAAAAAAACCCACGGTTTATATCGAGGAGATAATATATCCTTTGTATAAGGACGAAGCTATGAAAAACAAAGAAAATCAAGCCTGTGAACTTTTAATGGGACAACCAAAATATTTTTTAACAATTGTATGAAATTGCATAAATATTGAAAGTACTTCAGATTTAAAATGAAGAAAATAAATCCATGCATATTTGCTGAAGTGATCAAAGAAAATCAAATAGTATCGATACCCTTCATTAGAAACAATTGGAGCAGGTCCCTAGATATCTGAAAATTTTAAATCTAAAAGCCTAGAGGCCTAAAAACTAGACTCATGAAAAGGAATTTTATCACTCTTACTAATAGCATATGTAGAACATAAACTAGAAGATTTAAATGAAGGGACGATGACACTAGAATACAATGCTTGACAAATTCTAGGAAAGGATGTATAAGCCAAACGAGCATGCCAAACCCCAAGGGATGTATCATAAGAAGTAGGTGCAGATAACTTCATGTAGGAAGAGAATATAATCCATCTTCAAGCAAGCTTGCGTGCAGTATGTCCCTCGTTGCCAAGTCCTTAATAAAAAAATGGTAAGGAAAGAATTCAACTAAACTTGGTTAGACATAACAAAAGAACTAATAGACAGTAAATTTTGGGTCGCAGTTGAAACATGTAGGATGTCATCAAGATTGAATTTTTTTCCAGATACAACAACTAAAATTTTACCAATATGGGAAATAGAACATTTGGAACCATTACCTATTGTAACTTCCTCCGGATCATGGTATTCAGAATGAATACCAAAGTTATCAAGACTAGTTATAAGATGATATGTGGTGCCACTATCCATTAACCAATTTTGTGGAGATAGAGTTCTTGCTAAATTGAAAATAGGTGGTCCAGAAACTTTGTTGCTATTGTTAATCTTGGGAGATGGGCACATACGTGCAATATGACCTTTACCTTCATAGTTATGACAAATAATTTCACGCATATCTGAAGGTTGAGATGGAATAAGATTGGTATGAGCAGAAGCCTAAAACCCACAATTTTGAGATAGTTGGAATCCTTGAATGGAGGAGTGTCCTAAACCTCGACCTCCTCGAGCCCTACCACATCCACAAGGGGTAGAAAAAGAACTCTGAGTATATTGTGTTATAGGTACAATGACAGTAAGAGCCTCATCCCTTTTTAATTGTCGTTCTTTCAACAATAATTCATAAAATGCATCAAAAGTAATTTCCTCTTGATATGATTCAAGTGACCTGGTAAAAAGACAATAAGAAGGTCTTAGTCTGACAAGAACAAATTCTACCAGATCATCATTATAAACTCAGTGCTGCAATGCAACCAATTTATCTGCTATTCCCTTTGCCTTTATGTACATACGAATGAATAGTGGTATTATTATGACATAAAGTATGCATCTGCATCTTAAGTTCACAAATATTTGGCCTTGATCCCGAAGTATATGCAGCAACAAGTTTGACCCAAGTTGCATAAGCAATCATGACTCCAACTAACTAAGGCAGGATACTTTCTAAAACAGAAGTAACAATTCAACTTAAAACAAGTTGGTCTTCATGTAATTAAACTGTATACACCGAGTTATGTTTGGTATTGGTATCATATAAAAATTGTATTGCCATCTGTGCATTACCATCAATATGATGGTTCAAACCACAAGCATACATCATAGGCATAAACTGTGGCTTTCATAGTAAAAATTTGGACAATGCGAGTTTCACAAGCAATTAATGTGCGAAGTTTGGAGAAGATGAGATGGTAGATAGATTGGACATCATAGAAGAGTTATTGGTTTCACCCATGAAAACTGTTAGTCTCTTTGTTTTTTGAAAAAATAAAGTTGAAATTGTCTAACCTCTAATAGCTCTTGATACCATGTAAAATATGATTTTGAAAACCCACTCACAACTCATTACATTGATATGTCAATATATAAATATATGATTTTATTAGATAAAAAGTTTCCAACGTTATCACTGTTAAAGACTGCTAATCTGAAAACAACTACACAACTTTTTAAGTCAATTCACAACAATAAGCAAATGTATATAAATAGACTTTCACTTAAAAGTACTCCTATATTATATTATCCTTACAAGTATTATCAAACTAATGACACTTCCCTATATGGTCATTTTAAACAAATAAGAAATATGAAAGAGTTGCGTATCAATATCAATAAGTAGTTAGCTCCTTATAAATATTGTGGTGGAAGTCACATCAGTAATGAATGTCAATCAGGTAACGTAGTCTCATATGATAATTATGAAAAATTGAAAGACATTGAAGAATTAATCAGAAAAAGGAGAATGAAAGACATTGAGGAGTTAATACACCAACAACCTATTACTTGTGAATATTATAGTGAAAATCACCTCTTCCATAAATGGCAGACAAGTAATCCTATCTTCTTTTAATTCATTTCATGAAGTACTTATACTGTTGCTAGTTCCTACAGATATATATGGTAATTCATATGGGTAAAAAACCAATTTAGAATACTATCAACAGTCAAATTTTGTATGAAATCAAAATAACACGAGTCAACCATCACAAGAGGAGAATAATAATTTGAAAGAATATATGCATAATTTTATAGAAGAGAAATATTGACATAATAATACAATCATTACATACCTAATAGAATAAATAAATAAATTGATAAACTTGGCAACCTTCTTAAGTTATAATGGTGAACAAATGAATGAAACATCATTTGAGAATGGATCAAATCAAGAAGATGAGCCTTTTTGAGGAAGAGACAATCGCTCAAGAAGAAGGCTCAAATCTGATGGAGATTACTTACAATGAAGATTTGGTCTAACTTAAATTATCAACAGGTGATGAGTGCATTTATAATTTTTCTTACCCGCATAAATTGAATAATTTTAAAAAAAAATGAGAATGAAGAGATAATAAACACAAATGAAATTAATGAACATATTTTTTACCATTATTCTTCAATTTCTTTAGATTATTATGACTCTGAATTTTGTAACTAAAAATTTTCAGAATAATGCATGGAACAAATCTCGCAAAAAATGCAAAACGGATTTAAGGATTACCATACATAACTATTTGTCGGCATAATATAAAACTTTAAAAAAAAAAAAACGTGAGGAAAAAAATTGTGATGTACTTAACCAAATGAACTCGAAGAGGAACACCAAAGAGCGAAAATGAAAAAGTGATTCTGAATTAGGGGTGAAATTCTCAAGTTCTTGGAGAAAATATTTTTAAGGAAATTTCTTTACCTCGAGTTATTTTTGAACTAAGCATCATAAGGATATGAAAAATTTAAGTGTGTAAGGTAGAAAAATATATTTGTATATATATGTATTTTCTTTAATATTTGTTTTGGTTATATATTTGATTTTTATGTGTTTTTTAATTATTTTTATCATTTTTGTTTTTCATGTTTTTTTTGTGTGTGTGGATTTGTATTTTTTTTTCTTAAATTTTTTTCTTTACCTGTAGCCATTGAAGCTGAAGCAATCAAACCTTATAAATCTAGTTAGAATAAGTGAAAGTGCATTTTATTTATTGAATTGATTAATATCCAAATTAATATATAACTAAAAACAAAATTATAGTCTCTGCAAAAATAGCGTCACTTATACAAGTTACTCCATAGTAATCGGTATTACCTGAATGACTGATTCAACAACTGCAATTTGAACAAGTTCATTATTGGCACAGGTAATGTTTTAGTTTATAATTAAACTAGACTCTAAAAGTTAACATAGTTAACAAATTAACTTAATACACACAGAAGGCAAGTGGCTGCAGTATTTTTCAAACTTTCATCAACAGCTGTATATTGGAAAGCCAAAAAATTATTAATTATATATATATATATATATATATATATATATATATATATAATGAAGCCTCTTGTGAACTGTTAATCTATCAAAATAAAATTCTTATCATCCATTATCAAATGTATTTTTTCTATACTTATCATATAACTCTCTTGTTTGTGAGTTTATTTTTGTGAAAATAAGAACACATATTTTCAACACATGACACGATATCTTGAGATTGAGAAGTATGATAATCAAAAGCAAACAGAATTTATAATTTTTATATTAGAAATTGTCCTGAACGTCTTTTGAGGCGAAATCCTAGACAATACTGATTGTTAAAAAAATAAAATTAGGCTTTCTTTGTATACCTCAATCTTTTTTAAATATTGGACCTAAAAAATATAAATACCCCTAACACTGATTTTGAAATCCAAATATTTTTTTAACACCTAACTATGCTAAATATATACATACTTATGATTTGAAAGTCCATTTTCAGAAAATAAGTTTGGAATTCATTTCGAGAAAGAATTATAATAATTTTTTTTTTAAAAAAGAAGAAAAAAAATTGATCTTATGTACATGCATTATAAGTACATAAAATAATGTCAATGGAAAATATTTGAAAAGTATGATCCTACAAAAGTTTTGCTCCTAAGCTTTAAAAAAATGAAAGTCACTACAATATAACTTTTATTTTACTAGTCTGAAGACAACATTATTACAAATCAAAAGAAAATTCTCAAAGATTTTTGAGATCAATGTTTAGTCTATATTAGTGGAGATAAACATAAAGGGAACATTTGTGGATAAAAGATGAAGAATATCAGTACAAATAATCATAAAGGTTTCAATGTTAGAGAAGTTCCAAAAAACAAGAAGGTGCAGCTTTTGTTGAATAAGAATAAAAGTAGAAACAAGGTAAAGATTTGATAGATGTAGAAAATTATAAAATTGAAAAGTATGATAGATTTTATTTTATATGAATAGAAGTTTAAGTATTGGCGAAATTTGGTGAATATAAATTTTTAAATATATTTTAATATAGAAAAAATAGTTATTTTAAATAAATAGAGGAATTAATATATTCAATCCTCCAACATTTCTTAACAAGTCTTATAGAAAAGAACTGATGCAGGGTTAAGAAAGATTATTTTAAAAAATTGCAACAAAGAAAAAAGAAAAGGAGCAAAATATGATAAATAGATAAAATAAAGTGCGAATAAAAGGGCATCGAAAGAAATTCTACAGTAAAACTAAAGCCATAACATGTTGGAGAAACTCGTTGCCAAAAAGCAAAATTGTTATAACCAAGTCACTTATGGCCGTAGAGGACGTTGACAATTTGTATCCAATTTCCAATCTAGTCTTCTAAAGAGGACATATGAACCAGTCTTGATCTCTCTCGTCTCTTTCTTGTAGTAAAATATATTCTTTGTCCTTAAAATTTCTTGTTAGCTTTCTTACTCCATAATCAAGTAATTTTTTTCGATTGGAATAGTTTCTGAAGCTTGATATATTTATAATACAATTTCAGTTTTAAAATATTTTTGGCTTAATATTTTCTATTTACATTTCAAAATATGCTCGAATGATAGTTTTCAATTAATCATTAGTATCACATTTTTATATTTTATATATAAGTTATTTTTGTATTAATTTTATAATTATCATGGAGTAAAATTAATATATATAACTAGAGAATAAAATATTAGAGTGAAATAATTTCTAGTAAAATTAATATTTAAAACTTTTGACCTTGTTCCTTTTAGTCCTAATTCTTATGGAAGGACTAACTAATCCCACTCAAGTCCACTCCAAATTTTTAATAGTGTAAATAATCGAAGCAAATATAGAACCAAAGATGGAGGTGAGGTGGAATTCCATAGAGACTTTGCTAAGTCAACTCTATCTTGTACCAGTTAACGTAGTTTTGAAAGTTTAAAGATTATTCGAGATAAGATTGGGTAAAATTTAGCTGTAACTATTTGGTGCAAATGGCTGGGTTAGAAATCAATTTAAGAAAATTCTATCAATCCCTCCTAAATCACCCAATATGGGTAAATTGAGAATGGGCTATGGTTGAATATGCAAGCAATGACTTAGACAACCCATAGATATCTTTCAATAGCACCATAGGTGTCAATCTACTTCAATTCAATAGCACCATAGGTGTCAATCTACTTCAATTTTGTCAATTGTTTTTTCCCAATTGGAATTCAACCTATGCCTAGGAGAATCCATAAAACAAGGGCTATAACTTGAATTATTGTTGATTAATGCTAATCCAATCTAAATTTAGTTTTTCAAGCCTCATAAGGATAATTAGGCATGATTGGATGACTTTCATCACCAATCACACATTATAAAGCAATATTCAATCAAATGTTCTTAAGCCTATAATTAATTTTACCAAATTGGGACCATTAGGGTACACAATCCTAGATCTAGGTTTAGTTACCCATTACAAGAAGAAGAGGAGAAAGTTAGTAATTAGACATTCTTACCAATGAAATGGCAAATTGTAAAAGAGGTATTGAATTGATGAACTTGAATCTTCAAAATTACAAACTAAATCTAAGATCTACTATGAAAAATAAAGTCTTATATCTATCTCTACTCTCTACTGAAAATAATGGTTGAAAGCTCCTTGACAAAAAGAAGAAAAATCTATTTATACTTTGTTTCAAAATCCCAAAATAATTTAAACTTGGAGGTTTCAAGTGTGCAGGGACGGGTTGTCCTTTGGAAGGACGCACCATCCTTTGCCCCAATGTTTAAAATCGGCCTCTGTCAATCAACTTTCCATCCTTTGATCCGCTGACCGTCTTTTTGAAAGACGATCTGTCTTTGGTTTCGCCGTTTAAAATTTTCTTATGCCTCATCATGGGTCCATCTTTCAATTGATGGACCATCTTCTGGAAAGATGGTCCATCCTTCAATCCGTCATTTAAGGATCTCTTCAATATGGTTTCTGGAAATATGTGCTTGGGCTGGACGGCTGAACATACAGACCATCTTTCAGATAGATGGTACGTCCTATGGTTCATTTCTTGCACAGATTTCTAGCTTCAACTCCTTTGTTCTTTATTTTTCTTTGTTTTCCAAAATATGACATAATGAGGTTATTTTTTTTAATCTAGCTCCTAAAGACATGAAAAATGCTATAAAATGAAGCAAAAAAGTATAAAAAATTCCCAATATGATCCCTAGCTTATAGCATTTAGTTGTCCTCAAGCAAACCAAGAAAAGAAATTACCTTATACCTAAACTAATGTATTGGAATCACAAATTGCAATAACTAGGGTGGTTGTTAAAAATTGCTACAAACACACATTTCAATCCAGCCAACCCCTCCATCAATCAAAAATTAGTTTTCTTGCAATTGTCGGACTAAGTATGCAATCTCTAGTTGTGACACTATATCAACATGTATACACCTAGACTTTAGAAGTTAAACATTCCAGTCATTCACATCCACATGCACTCACAATCAGATCAAGAAAAATGTCTTTTTTTCTGAACTAATGCTAACACACCATATAAGGCCACATAGGATCAAAAAAGTAGAGACATGCACTCAACTCTTACAAATAAATCACAAGATAGGTCACAACTACCATATGCTTGCCTGTTTATTCAAGTACCATTCCTTGTAAATAACTGGGTTGAGATTATACAAGGGCTTTCTAAGCTTGTAACGAGGGTCAAAGGGCTAGAAGGATACAAATATATGTTTTAGTAACTCATTTACCATTCTTAAACACTTCATAACTTTTTCATAATTTTTTAACCTTTTTACCCCTTCTTTTCATCATTTCTATTGTTTTAGCAACTTTTCACACTTTAAAGTGTTTTGTAAGCTCAAATTTCATTTTTCTCTTTTTATCTTTTGTTTTCTTTTCTTTTTCTTCTTTTTAGGTCATTGCTAAATTATAGTTGGGATATGATTAAACATCCATCTTTGACCTATTTCTTTCTTTCCCACTACCCCCAACTTACAACTTCTTGTTGTTTTTTATAACCTTTCAAAGTGTCAAGGAGGATGAGTTCAAATGAGGGTCAACTTGAGAATTGATCTTAGCTTTCATTACGGTTAATCAAGAAAAAGGTCAAAGGCTTAAAAAGGGACACTAGGGATACATGCATCATTTTGGTAGGTGTATCTAGGCACATGTGGCTTGTCAAGCAAAAGAAGGTCTAACTTCATCTCAACAACCCATAGTCAATCCTAAGTTTGAGCACAGGAAGCAAGGCAAGTTCTAAAGTGTGACTAAATCAAGTGAACAAGCAACATTTTTTTCCACACATTGACACGTAGACATAAAACTCTTAACTAAAGACACGCTGCCAACATTCTCATGCCAGAAATGGAGGTATACAAGTCAATATCAAACAACTATGATAAACATTTTGAGTGAGGGCATTGTTTTCAAAAATTAACATAAGCATTTAAGTAACTCAATTGCCACCACCACCTAAGTCAAAAGAATTTTATTCACCCAAAAATGATTCAACAAGTTGTCACGACCCGAGCTGAGAACCCAAATCGAGACATAGACCTAGAACGACGAATAGATCCAAGATAACACATGACACATACATAGATGATAAGAGCCTTACTAGGAAGAAATGAAGAAGGAACATGATATAGACGGAAGTCTGTGTGTCATAATGACAAAAGCATAAACACAAAATAACAATAATGAACTGTCCATACATGATTATCTGAAAAACCTCTCCTACTACGATGAGCTAATGGGACAACACCACCAACTAGCTCATTAAGTCTGAAACTGAAGGACATGATAAAAACATAAATTTGATAACGTCCTCAGAGAATGAGGACTTACCCAAGCGGGAATAAAGTTATGCTGATCAGAAGCAAGCTATCGGCGGGACTGAGATGGATCACCCGAACCTATATCAGGAGACGATATAACATAGAGTATGTGGTTAGTACTTTGAATATACTAAGTACATAGAGCACGTAAAACATGCTAGTAAAATGTAATTTTAAAATCACGAATATAAATCAAGATGGATCATAATAGTAAGGAGAACATGCTAAAGGCCGTATATCTGAAACATACATAATCATAAGCTATTCATAGTAATCTGAATATAATGATCCAAGGTTTAGCATTAGAAATCATATAGCTTGTCGTGCTTGAACTCATAAGTGACAACTCATAAACTGATCAATGGGCTATAAAACATGATATCATAAGTCATGAACATGAGTAACTGAAAATATCAGGAACAATGGGAGACTCGTCATAACCGACAACCATCACGTATGAGTGCATGATGATCCCACGTATTCACCATGTGGAGAAGAGCCATCCTTAGCTCTTCCAAGGCAAAGGAAAAATAAGGCGTGATATCACGGGTGTGCCCTTAGGTAGGAAAACACTCTCTTGAGAGGTCCCAAATAAGAATATATCCTATGTTGGCGTGTAGTTTAGAGATTGGGGTCCTCGGAATCCCTGGCATACTCGGTGCTAGACACTACTCCCAAAACATGTATATTTCTCATAATCTTATTCTCAAAACGTAGCTTGAATTTGAATATTGCGAGTCTTTACTCTGAAATATTTTATAAACTGAACTTGTAATCCTTGGCTAAAATCATGATAAAACATACATGACTTTTCATAGGCTTTCCCAAATCATGGAACCATACATACTTGAAATACGCTTCGTAATTCTAAATCATGGAATCATAATTTAGAAATTCATAAACATTCATGCATACTTGATAATTCATCATACTTGAATTCATAGACTCATAAGCTTTGAAATTCATAATCATGCATAATAGGGGATAATCTTCATAAACTTGTAATCATGAATTCATGAGTGAATTGAGAGTCAAACTTGCCTTAATATCCATAAAACATCAATTGAAACATGAGAAGATTAAACCCATAGAGATAACATAGAAGATTTTATGAAAATTGAGCAAAATTCTAGAATTCAAATTGACATATTTAGAAACATGAGATCATAGAATTAGTGCAATATTGGGCATGAGGGTGGAAAACTTTCCCCCATTCATAACCCTACATAACTTGTCTTGATGAATTCTTGCTAGGTTTTGATACCCATGTGAAATTGAAGAGCATGAAGATGGGGAACACTTGCTTCATTTGAGAGCTTAATCTTCTAATGAGAGTCTTAGGATTAGAATGAGGGCTTAAGATAATTATAACCGTGAAACCCTCTTTCTTATGCTAAAAATGACTTAGTTTAGGAGTTAGGAACTTAAAAAATTACGAAAACACCCTCAATGATCCGATAGGAAAATAACACTGCCAGACCCAACGAGTGACCTAACGGCTTGTTAGGTCACTCGATGACTCGTCAAGTCCTCTTATTGCCATTGGCTAGAATTCCAACTTTTTGATATTGACTTGACGCCTCCACTTAATGATTTGTTGTTACACTTAATAGATCACTTCATCACTCATCCTGACCCTCTAAATCTCGAGTTTTTCAATCACCCATCACTCCTAACGATTTATTTCACAACTCTTCACCCCATCTGTCGTGACTTTTGAAAAATAACACTTTTTACCAACTTGGCACCAACTAATGGGTAACTCAATAACCTAATCGGTCACTTGACGGGTCACTGGATGACTTTTGTGACTTGGTGCAGAATTTTGTGTTTTCTCTGTTCACTCCTTGGGTCTGATCTTAGGGACTTTTGGGGTGTTACAGTATCTCCCACTTGGGAAAGTTCATCCTCCAATGTAGATTAATCATACGGGAAGGCTAGGGAAGGAACTACAAATCCTAAAACTGAACAATCATAGCTGAAAACTAACAGTGTCTGACTCCGGACTGATTTACATGACCAAAATGAATTTATGAAACATACATGCATGCTATAACTTGAAAGGAACTGAGAACCATGAACTTCATGTCAAACTTAATAGAGTACTAAGGAGGAAACTGGTAACTCATGCTAGAAATAAGCCGGAAGCGAAAAGATGTGGGTATCTAGCCATCATATCTGCTTCAGCTTCCCACGTAGCTCCCTCAACAAGCTCAATACTCCACAAAACCTTCGCTGAAGCTACTTCTTTGTTTCTCAACTTCCAAACCTGTTGATCAAGGAACCCAACTGGAACCTCCTCAAAAGTAAGGCTATCCTTCACACCTATGCTCTCCATTTGAACAACTAAGGCTAGGTCACCAATACACTTTTTCAACTGAGATACATAAAAAACTAGATGCACAAAAGCTAACTCTACTGGTAGACCCAACTCATAATCCCCCTTGCCAACTCACCTCAAAATCCTATAAAGACTAGTGTATCAAGGATAAGCTTCCCTTTCTTACCGAATCTCATAACTCCCTTCATGGGAGACACCTTCAGGAACACCTAATCATCGTCTTCAAACTCAAGCTCTCTCTGCCTAACATCCTCATAGGATTTCTAACTACTCTGAGCTGCTTTTAGCCTCTCTCTAATAAGCTGAACTTTTTCCACAGCTTCATGAACTTAATCTGGCCCTATCAAGGTAGCCTCACCTACCTCGAACCATCCAATAAGGGACCTACACCTTCACCCATAAAGAGCCTCAAATAGAGCTATTTGAATACTGGAGTGATAACTATTATTGTAGGAAAACTTAATGAGAGGCAAGTGATCATCCCAACTACCCTTGAAATCAATCACACATGCTCTCAACATGTCCTCAAGAGTCTGAATGGTCCACTCGGCCTGACCATCTCTCTGTGAGTGAAAAGCTATGCTGAGCTTTACCTCTGTACCAAGGCCTTTCTAAAATGATCTCCAATAAGAGGTGAAATGGAACCCCTATCGGATATGATGGACAACGGAAATCCATGCAATCAAACCAACTCCCGAAAGTATAATCTTGCATAATCTTCAGGTGAATCGGTAGTTTTGGCCAGTAAGAAATGGGCTGATTTGGTCAACTTGTCCATAATCACCCATATAGAGTCATACTATTGGTGTCTATGAGGCAAACCTGTAATGAAGTTCATATTGATCTCTTTCCACTTCCAAGTAGATATCTTGAAGCATACCTCTAGGGCTCTGATGCTCAACCTTCACCTATTGGCAATTCGGACACTTAGCCGCAAACTCTGTTATGTCCTTTGTCATGCCATTCCACCAATAGACTTTATGTAGATCACGGTACATCTTGGTGGTACTTGGATGGATAGAGTATGAGAGCTATGAGCCTGCTCCACATCCGCCCTCTCAAGTCATCCACAAGAGGCATAAATAATCGGCCCTAATATCGGAGTACACCCACTCTCCCCCTTGGGAGAAGACATACACTTTCTAATTCTAGACTACTTCCTTCAACTTCAGTAGGATAGGATCCTCAGCCTTCCTAGCTTTGAATTCCGCCAACAATAAATATTCCGACCCATTCTGAGCAATAACACCGCCATCCGTCGAATCTATAAGGAAAACCCCTAAACGAGCAAGCCTATGAACATCCTTGACCGACTCTTTTCTCCCATTCTCGACATGAGACACACTCTCCATGGGCAGCCTACTAAGAGGCCACTATATCGGCCTTGCCTGGACGATAAAAGACACTCATGTCATAGTCCTTGAAAAGCTCTAGTCATCTCCTTTGTTGCAAATTCAGGTCTTTCTGGGTGAACACGTACTGAAGGCTTTTGTGATCCGTGAACACATCCTCATGAACCCCATACAAATAGTGCCTCCAAATCTTCAAAGAAAACACCACAACTGCCAACTCTAGGTCATGTGTCGAATAATTCTTCTCATGAGTCTTAAGCTGTCTAGAGCCATACACAATGAACTTACTATGCTGCATCAACACACAACCAAGACCAACCCTAGAGGCATCATAATACACAACGAAGCCATCCGTTCCCTCTGGTAGGGTCAGTACTGAGGGTGAAGTGAGTCAAGTCTTTAACTCCTGAAAACTCTTCTCACAAGCATCCGACCACTGATTGACAGGTCTAGGACAATGGTGTTGTAATGGATGAAAATCCCTCTTCGAACCTCCTGTAGTTTCCAGCTAAACCCTAAAAACTCTAAATGTCCGTAGGATTGACAGGTCTAGGACAATTCTTCACTGCTTCTATCTTTTGAGAGTCCACCTGTACACCCTAACTAGACACCAATGACCCAAGAATGCTATTGAGTTTAGACAAAACTCATACTTGCTGAATTCAGCAAACAACTGGCGATCCTTGAGAGTTTGCAACTCAATCCTCAAATGAGCGGCATGATCCTCCTCACTCCGAGAATATATGAGAATATCATCTATGAAGATAATCACGAGCATATCCAAATATTGCTTGAACACCCAGTTCATCAAATCCATAAAAGTTGCCGAAACATTTATTAGTCCAAAAGATATAACTATGAAGGTAATTTCTATATACATATTGAGCTAAAACTGACTCACTTATGGAAGTAGAGACTAAGAAGGGTTCTGAGAGGATTTCAATGGTTCTAACAGGATTTCAAAACTGACTCTGAAACTAACAACAATATAAGGTGTCATGAAAGGTAAAGTAGCCCCTGGATCTAACAATGCATACACATATAGATAGAATACTCGTAACATACCGGTGACCACATCGGGAGAGACCTCCTGCTCCTATCGAGATGATAGTACATGGAACCTATTTTGACGTTGTCCGTCACCTGCACTAGAAGAGGTGCCCTACTGAGATAGGTGAGCTGTTGGAGCTGCTAAAGTGGTAGCTAGGGCACGACCTCTACCGTCACCCTACCTAGCTGAATGATGATTTTTGAGCATATGTCTAGGCTTCCCACATTCAAAACAACCATCAGTACCAACCAAGCACCCGCCAAGGTTCTTCCATCCACATTTCCTACAAACTGGAAAAGTGTGCTCCCCTGACATGCTCTTCTGACCCCTAGATGATCTTCTCGAGATCTGGATGGAATGCTAGATGATGATGGAGCTGGAGCTGACGACCTCTGGTAGAGTTGAAGGCAATACCCATCATCGAATCTCTACTGAAAGTGCCCATGACTCCATGTCCTAGCCCTCTTGGCCTCTCTCTCCTTCTACTTCATCTGCTCCATCTCTATCTTCTAGGCATATGATCAACCAGGATTAATATATATCATTGATCAATATTGTGGTCCTTCACTCCTTGAGCAATGAATCTGTCACTCCAGTCACAAACTTACTCATAGGAGCTCTTGGATCAGTAACCATCTCTGGTGCGTACTTGGATAACTGTGTAAACTCTAAGGCATAGTCATGTTGTTCTTCTTCAAATTGACGAATTCAGCTGACTTTGCCTCCCTCAACTTTCGAGGAAAGAACCCGTCCAAGAAAGCGGCAACAAACTCATCCCAACCAATGGGAGTTACACCAACTCCCCTGCTCTCCTTCTACTAACGGAACCACGTATAAGCCACCCCCTTCAGCTGATAGAAGGCTAAATTTGCACTCTCCTCTTCATTCACCTCCATAATTTGAGTGATCTTCTAAACCTCCTCTATAAGCTCATGTGGATCCTCATCCACATTTGACCCAAGAAACTCAAGTGGGTTCATCCTGAGGAAGTCTCGCACTTTCGTGCCACCGAATTCCCATTCTAGTGGACATGGGCCAATGCCTGCTGGATGACTTGGGTTGTCATCGCCTAAGCTAACATCTGAAAAGAAACCCTGAACACTGCATGAGTAACTTTACCGAGCAAGGGATCTACTGGAGCTAGTGAGGCTGGTTGATGCCCATCTCCATTGCCATTTCCATGGCCATTTCCGTAGCCATTTCTTCTTCTATTGACTCAGTGTAGAGGAATATTTATACAAATGCGTATAGCAGGAGTTAGAGGAATATAGAAGTTCTTCATTGCACGACATAGATCATGAAAGAAGGAAAATTTCCTAAAATGTCTCATAGCCTCTTCCCCATAAGTGTGGAGCGCTTCACACCCATGGAAAAGACTCTACTTAATGCGGCTTTCTGACACCTATGGCATACCTAAACCTTTGGTTTAATACTATATTTGCCACGACCCGAGCTGAGACCTCGGATCGAGACACGGGACCTAGAACCGCAAATGGCTCCAAGCTAACCCATGTACATACATAACATGATAAGAGCCTTACTAAGTAGAAATAAAGCATGAACACTCTATAGGTAGAAGTCCGCATATCGTAATGACAAAAGCGTAAACATAAAACAACAACGCTGAACTATCTATACATTATTGTCTAAAAATCCTCTACTACTAAGACAAGCTGATGGGACAACACCCCCATTTAGCACACTAAGTCTAAAACTAAAGGACGTGATAAAAATATAAAGTTGATAACATCCTCAAAGAATTAGGACTTACCCAAGCAGGAATAAAGCTGGACTGATCAGGAGTGAACTATCGACAGGACTAAGATGGATCACTCAAACCTATATCATGAGATGATTTAGCATAGAGAGTTCAGTACTTGGAATGTGCTAATTATGTAGAGAACGTAAAACATGCTACTAAAACATTATTTAAAATCTTGAATATAAATTAAGATAGATCATGAGAGTAAGGACAACATGCTAAAGGCCATATATCTGAAACATACATAATCATAAGCTATTCATAGTAATTTGAACATAATGACCCAAGGTTTAGAATTAGATATCATATAGCTTATCAGTCTTGAAATCATAACTGAGAACTCATAAACTTATCAATGGGTCAAAATGCTATAAAACGTGATATCATAAGTCATGAATATGAGTAACTGAAAACATGAGGAACAATAGGAGACTTGTCAAAATCAACAACCATCACGTATGAGCGCATGATGATCCCACGTCTTGCCCACACGAAGGAGAGAAATCCTAAGCCTTGCCAGGGAAAAGAAAGAGTAAGTTGTGATATCACGGGTATGCCCTCGGGCGGGGAAAACACTCTCTTCAGAGGTTCCAAAAAAGAATATATTATATGTTTGCACGTAGTTCAGAGACCTGGGTCCTCGGAATCACTGGCCTATGCAGTGCTAGACACTACACCCAAAACATGCATATTGCTCATAATCTTATTCTCAAAATGTAGCTTAAATTTGAATATTTAGAGTCTTGGCTCCAAAACATTTTAACTGATCTTATAAGCTTGGCTAAAATCGTGATACTTAACTCTTCATGGGCTTGCCCAAATCATGGAATCATACATACTTGAAATACTCTTCGTAGTTCGAAGTCATAGAATCATAAGTTAGAAATTCATAAACAATTATGCATACTTGATAATTCATCATACTTAATTCCTAGACTCATAAGCTTTGAAATTCATAATCACGCATAATAGGAATTAATCTTCATAAACTTGAAATCTTGAATTTGTGAGTGAATTAAGAGTAAAACTTGCCCTAGTAGACATAAAACATCAATTGAAACATGAGAGGATAAAACCCATAGAGATAGCATAAATGATTTCATGAAAATTGGGTAAAACCCTAGAGTCAATTTGACATGCTTAGAGACTTGAGATCGTAGAACTGGGGTGATATTAGGTATAAGGGTGGAAGACTGTCCCCTATTCATAACCCTAATGAATTCTTGCTAGGGTTTGATACTCAAGAGAAATTAAAGAGAATGAAGATGGGGAATCCTTGCTTCTCTTGAGAGCTTGATCTTCTAATGAGAGTGTTAGGATGCGAATAAGGGCTTAGGATGATTGAAACCCTCAAAACCCTCCTTCTTATGCTCAAAATTGCTTAGTTTTGGAGTTAAGAACTTAGAAAATTACGAAAACACCCTTAATGATCTAACAGGGAAATAACACTGCCAGACTCGATGAGTGACCTAACGGCAACTCAATAAGTCCTCCTATCGCCACTAGCCAGAATTCAAACTTTCTGATCTAGTCTTGAAACCTCAACTTAACGATTCTTCATTATACTTAATGGATCACTTCACCGCTCATCTTGACCCTTTGAATCTCGAGTTTTTTAATCACCCATCACACCTAATCAGTCACTTCATGACTCGTGGGGAGACCTAATGACGCGTCACCCCATCTATCGTGACTTCCAGAGAATAACATTTTTCTCTAACTTGCACCACTTAACGGGTCACTCAACAACCCTTCAAGTGACCTAACGGATAATCGAGCGACCTGTCAAGTGACCTAAAGGGTCATCAAGCGATCTGTTAAGTTGTGCCAAGTGAGAGAAAAATGATACTTTCTGGAAGTCACGATGGATGGGCTGACGAGTCATTAGGTCATGACTTCTAGAAAATAACATTTTTCTCTAACTTGGCACCACTTAATGGGTCACTCAATGACCCATCAAGTGACCTAAGAAATAAGGAAGTAGCTTCAGTAAGGGAAACAAGGACAAATAAACTAAAAATGAAGCTGAATGGAATGCTAATGAGGAAACTATTATCTCAAGCTGGAAGAAAATTGGAAGGGAATAGATGCGGGTATTTAGCCATCATATCTTCATCCCTTAGATACAATTGATTCAGTGGAGGATTATGCTAAGTTGTACATTCGGTAGTTAGTTCTATTATATGGAGTTCCCTTATCCATTATATCAGATAGAGTTGCTCAATTTACCTCTCAATTTTGGAGATTATTTTAGGAGGGACTTGGTAATGAGCCCAAGATTAGCACAGCATTTCACCCTCAAACAAATGGTCAGGCTGAATGGACCATTCAGACTCTTGAGGATATGTTGAGGGCATGTGTGATTGATTTTAAGGGTAGTTGGGATGAGCATTTGCCTCACATTAAATTTGCATATAACAACATCTACCATTCCAGCATTTAGATGGCTCCATTTAGGCTCTATTTTTGTGGTTTAGATGGCTCTATTTTTGTGGTTTTAGATACGGATAATCCTCCACCATGCTTACTAATTGTATCTAAGGGATGAAAACCAGTATCAAATTACTACGTGGCCGATGAGGTCACCACTACCGACTGAATAAGGCCCTACACGACCGCTATGCACGAGCTAAAACATACACCCGACCCCACACGACCGGTACAATGAACATAGGGAAAAATATACAATCTGCAAGCCTCTAAGAATAGCAAGATGGTCGGGACAGGGCCCCAGCCTACCCATACTGTACAAACAAAAAGAGAAGTAAAGCTTTTAACTGCCAAGCTCCGGGTGACCGAAGCTGAAGACTTTGTAGCACTGGCTGGAATTACGAGGGATCTGCTCCTCGTCTATGTGTACCTGCAGGCAAATAATGCAGCTCCCCAAAACTGGCGTCAGTATAGCTGGTACTGAGTATGCAAAGCAACAACTGGAAAATAACTGAAAACAAGCAATATAACTGATAGCACTGAAGTAGAAAGAAATAGACTGTAACTGACTGAAAGTATAAATTTAAGACTGTCCTCAACTATACCAAGAGGGGAGTAGGGTCGTACCTGGAAACGCGGCATTCTACTATTTATCTACTCATAACTAACCTAACATAGCATAACATAGCACACATAAACCTTACCTGGCCCCCATAAGCCGGAAGGTATAACCAACACGCAATCTATACCCCTACCCCGGTCATCCCATCTCCCATGGCAACTATAAGCACCCTGGCGGTCCCCTAGGTATGCACTTGGGCCCGCTGAGCCCCTGACTATAACTGTACCTGAGTTTGGAGGACTCTTGGAAATCAACGCCGCGGGTGTACCCGCTCGACGGGGGTGTATAAAAGCCGACCAAGGAAAAATATGGGAAAACTGGCCTCCAGTCTTCGTCCCTAGGGGGACGACATGCCACTCTGTAGAGTGATGTATCCTTTCCCTCTGTCGGACGAGTCAATACAACTATTAACCCTGGGGCGGTCATGGAGGCTAGGTAATCCAACCGAAAACAATACAATCAAGTCTCAGCTAATAACAATAATTGCACACGATATGTGTTAGAACTAATGATGGGGATATATATATTCATAATACATGCTGGAACTAGTAATAATATACATATACTTTCTGTCGTACTGTGCTGAGTCGAATACTGAAACAAGATACAATGTTTTTAGAATAATTTGCTGAAAATCATGCAGTTTAACTAAGTATCATGAAAAACATGATTTACTATTGCTAATGTGCTTTCTAAATTTCATATTGATATACTAAATTGTCTCCGAAATATTCTATTAGAATTTATACTATGTTACCAATTTTCACAATAGACGTGATATAATGTTACTAACACGTTTACTAAAGTTCATACTAAACATAACATGCGGCGTTTGAAATATTCTACCAGAAGTTGTACTATTTTACTATACCAGAACTTACTAACTTGCTGAAAGAAACTGGCTTTACATACCTTGTCGGCTAACTTTCTGAGTATCTGGCGTAACTCGGCTAATTTTCAGCTATTTCTCCCGAATGTAATCATATCCACTAAGGAAAAGAATCAATTTTATTATTATTAAAAAGAAACCATATTTACAATATACACTCACTGCGTATTCTTCTACTTATCGAAGAACGGCTGAAAACTCGCTATTTCTCAGAAGTCTAGAAGAGAGAAATACTCACTTTAATGCTAGGAGTGTAATAATACTAGTTTGGAGTAATTCCACTTACCTTGACTCGGTGGGTCGCCGCTTCGCCGGACGATTGGTGCGAAACTAACTCTGCAGGAATGTTGTCTACAGCTTTATACTTTGGTATCCAAAGTTAATTTGAGTTTTGACGGTGTTTGACGGTGTAATCAGATGAATTTTTATTAAAACCCTTCGTCCCTTACTGTTGTTGGTCACTTTCTTGAAATAAAATGTTAAGAAATGAAATTAAAAACGAAGTGGGGATTTATATAGTGAAGGCCTGAACCTCACCTCTGTGGCACGTTGGCCATCGCAGAGGTGAGCCCTCTGTGGCACGTTGGCCATCGCGAAGGGGGTCTGCCCAGCCTCCTCTTGCGATGTTTCAACGTGGCGCTTGTCCGGTCTTCCCCCGGGCCTTTTTTAGCATGTATGCAATTCTAAAACTCTTAACCAACATGTGAATAGGCCATCTTAACGTGAAAAACCTACGGGGTATAACACACACTCTCCATAGAGAGATTGCTAAGAGCGTCTACCACCACATTAGCTTTGCCTGGATGGTTAAGAATGCTCATATCATAATCTTTTAGAAGCTCCAACCACCTCCTTTGACGTAAATTTATATCCTTCTGGGTGAACACGTAGTATAGGCTTTTGTGGTCCGTAAACACATCCACATGGACCCCGTACAGATAATGTCTCAAAAACTTCAAGGCAAATACTATCGCTGCCAACTCGAGGTCTTGACTCGGATAGTTCTTCTCACAGACCTTCAGCTGCCTGGATGCATAGGCCATAACCTTACCGTGCTGCATTAATACACAACCAAGATCGATCCTCGAGACGTCACAATATACCACAAACCCATCGGTAACCTTAGGGAGCGTCAACACTAGTGCTGAGGTGAGTGGAGTCTTAAGCTCTTGGAAGCTCTTCTCACAAGCCTTCGACCATTAAAACTTCACTTTCTTCCCGGTCAACTTAGTAAATGGTGCATCGATGATGAAAAATCTTCAACAAACCTTTGGTAGTAACCAGCTAAACCCAAGAAACTCCTGATATCCGAAGGACTCACTAGTCTAGAAAAATTTTTCACCGCTTCTATATTTTGAGAGTCCACCTGTACACCTTCACTTGACATGACATGACCAAAAAATACTACTGAGTCTATCCAAAACTCGCACTTGTTAAACATATCATATAATTGGAAATCCTCAAGAGTCTGTAGTACCCCCTCAAATGAGCGGCATGCTCCTCCTCGCTCTGAGAGTATATGAGAATGTCATCTATGAACACAATCAAGAACATATCCAAATACGACTTGAACACCCTATTCATAAAATCCATAAAAGTTGCCGGATTATTCATTAGTACAAAAGACATAAATGCAAACTCATAGTGACCACACCGAGTCTTGAAGGCTGTCTTCGGAATGTCACTGTCCCGAACCCTGAGCTAATGATACCCGGATCTAAGGTCTATCTTTGAGAAACACTTGGCACCCTGAAGCTAGTCAAATATGTCATCAATTCTAGGCAGACAATAAATTTTCTTAACGATGACCTTATTCTGGTAATAAATGCACATCCGAAGAGAACCATCCTTCTTTTAGACAAAGAAAACTGGTGGCTAAAACAGTAATAAAACATACCCCTGGATGGCTAAGTCTTCAATAACTGGGGATATCTGTCCTTGATATCTTCTTCTACCTCCCAAGTCATTTCCTCTCGGTTTCAGTTACGCCATAATACTTTGACTGAAGCCACATCTTTAGTTCTTAATCTACGAATTTGTCGGTCTAGGGTGGCTACTGGAACTTCTTCATAAGCCAACTATTCGGTAACCTGAACTTCTTGGACTGGAATGATTCGGGAAGGATCCCCTATACACTTCCTCAAAATGGACACGTGGAAAACTGGGTGAACAGATTCTAACTCTAGAGTTAAGTCTAACTCATATGCCACTTGGCCTATTCTTCTGCGGATCTGATAAGGCCCAACAAACCTTGGGCTGAGCTTGTCTTTCTTTCCGAATCTCACCACCCATTTCATTGGCGAAACTTTTAAGAACACCCAGTCATTCACGTTGAATTCCAAGTTTCTACACCGCATGTCAGTATACGATTTCTGGCGGCTCTGAGCAGTCAGTAGGCGTTCTATGATATGTTTTAATTTTTCCTTTGACTGATGAATGATATCTGACCCAATCAGCGGTGATCCTCCAACTTCAAACCACCTAACCGGCGATCTACCCTTCCACCCATATAATGCCTCATAAGGCGCCATCTGAATAGCTGAATGGTAACTGTTATTATAAGAGAATTCAATAAGTGGTAAGTGCTCATCCTGGCTACCTCCAAAGTCCAGCACACACGCTCGCAGCATATCCTCGAGCATTTGAATAGTGCGTTCCACCTGCCCATCCATCTGAGGATGAAAAGTTGTGCTCAAGTTAACCTGCGTCCCCAAGCCTCTCTGAAACGACTGCCAAAATTTAGCTGTAAATTGTGCCCCTCTGTAAGAGATAATGGAAACTGGAACCCCATCAGCATGACTATTTCTTTGATGTACAACTCTACATAATCTTCGGTAGAAAAGGTAGCCCTTACTGGCAGAAAATGAGCTGATATTGTCAGTCTGTCAACAATTACCCAAATCGAGCCATATCTACGCCTAGTGCGAGGTAATCCTGCTACCAAATCCATGTTTACTGCTTCCCATTTCCGTAGAGGCACAGTTATATCCTGAGTCAATCCGCTTGGTTTATGATGCTAGGATTTTACCTACTGGCAGTTAGGGCACTGAGCTACAAATTCTGCTATTCCCTTCTTCATTCCTGGCCACCAATAAATCTCTTTCACATCATGGTACATTTTGGTTGAACCTGGATGGAGAGAATAACGGGCATAATGCACCTCGCCTATAATCTATTGGCGAACGCCTGCAACATCTGGAACACAAAGGCGATCTTTATACCTCAGTACTCCGTCCTCGATTATTTGAAAATCTATCATCTCTCCTCGCTGAACTCTGCTTCTGAGCTGAACCAGGCTAGGATCTTCATACTGTCGTTTCTTTACTTTCACAACTAAAGACGACATTGCGGCATTCTTGATTACCGCTCTGTTATCTTCTGTTTCTACTACACGGATGGCTAAGTTGGCCAGTTGATGCAAGTGTCGGGCCAATTCCCGCTGCTCGGGCTGCAAGTGTGCTAAACTTCCCATAGATTTACGGCTGAGGCCATCTGCTACCATATTGGCTTTCCCTGGGTGATACAAAATGTTTACATAATCTTTCAACAGCTCTAACTAGCTACGGTGCTGCAAATACAATTCTCTCTGGGTGAAGATATACTGTATGCTCTATAATCAGTGAAAATATCCACATGGACGCCATACAAGTAATTTCTCCATATCTTCAAGGCGTGAATCACTGCAGCTAATTCAAGGTCGTGGGTAGGATAATTCTTTTCATGTTTCCTCAGCTATCTGGAAGCATAAGCTATTACTTCACCATGCTGCATCAACACACATCCTAACCCAACACCCGAAGCGTCACAATAGATTGCATAACCCTCTGCACCTTCTGGCAATGCTAACACTGGGGCTGATGTTAACCTGTCCTTCATCTCCTGAAAGCTCTACTCGCACGCCTCAGTCCATTTAAATTTTACTGCCTTCTGCGTTAGTTTGATCAGAGGTGCTGCTAAGGTTGAGAATCCTTCAACAAATCTTCTTTAGTACCCTGTTAATCCTAGAAAACTACGTACCTCGATCGGAGTGGTAGGTCTGGGCCATGTTTTTACTGCCTCTATTTTCTGCGTGTCTACCTGTATACCATCATTCGACACGATGTGTCCCATGAAAGCTACTGAATTCAGCCAAAATTAACATTTAGAGAACTTGGCATACAGCTGACGGTCCCTGAGAATCTGGAGCACTGTCCGTAAATGAGCCTGGTGATCTGTCTCTGGGCGAGAATACACCAGAATATCATCAATAAAAACTATCACGAACAGGTCCAGGTATGACCTGAAGATGTTGTTCATCAGGTCCATGAACACTGTTGGGGCATTTGTCAGCCCAAAGGACATGACTAGGAATTCAAAATGGTCGTATCTGGTCCTGAAAGCAGTCTTTGGAATTTCCTTTTCACGAACTCGAACTTGATGATATCCGGACCTTAAGTCAATCTTTGAAAAACATCTGGCTCCCTGTAACTGATCGAACAAATCATCTATCCTGGGAAGTGGGTACTTATTATTGATGGTAACTTTATTCAACTGCCGATAGTTTATGCATATGCGGAGGGAACCATCCTTCTTCCTCACAAACAAAATTGGCGCACCCCACGATGAAGTACTCAGCCGGATAAAGCCCTTGTCTAAAAAATCCTTCAACTGATCCTTTAATTTTCTGAGTTCAGCAGGAGCCATGCGATATGGGGGAATTGATGGGCTGAGTGCCTGGTAACAAATCAATTGCAAAATTTATTTCCCTTTCTGGGGGAATACCAGGTAACTCATCTGGAAATACATCTGCGAATTCATTCACCACTGGAACAGACTAGAGAGTCGGAGGCTCTACTCGAACATCCTGAACTCTGACAATGTGGTAAATGCACCCCTTGGCTAGCAACTTTCTCGCCTGAAGATAGGAAATAAACCTACCTTTTGGCATAATTGTACTGCCCTTCCACTCTCGTACTGCCTCCCCTGGAAAGTGGAATCGGACTGTCTTGGTCCAGCATTCTACATTTGCATAGCACAGAGCTAACCAATCCATACCCATAATGTTGTCGAAATCAACCATCTCTAACTCTACTAAATCTGCTATAGTCGGACGGTTTGCAACCTCTACTGTACACCCTCGATAAACCCTTCTGGCTATAATAGAGTCGCCGACGGGTGTAGATACTAAAAAAGGTTACAGAAGCAATTCCGGCACAATACTGAACTTTCGATCCCTAATGGAGTAACATAGGACAAGTAGATCCCGAATCTATCAATACATAGGTAGGGTAAGAGAAAATAGTCATCATACCTGTCACAACATCAGGTGACACTTCTGAATCCTGCCTCCCTGGTAAAGCATATGTGCGGCTTGGACCCGCACCTACACTGGAGGCCCGTGATCTACCCTGGCCTCTGCCTGCTAAAACTGAGGGCCTGCACCCCGCCGAGGATGCTGAAGCTCGTGACCCTGCAAATGCCCTGTCCTGTCTATCCCGGTCATCCTGACCTCTGGCTGGACAATCTCTCATCAGATGACCCTCTTGGACACAAATATAACATCCGGTGGAGCCGTATCTGCATGCTCCAGAATGGCGTCGACTACATATAAGACAAAGTGGTAGGCTCCGCCCTCCTATGTAGTGGTGAATCTGCGGTCTGCGAGCCTCTGCCGATCTCTGACTTCTCCCTGCGACTAAATCTGCCCCTCTGTGGCTATGGTGGAGGCGGGGTTCTGGGCGGCCTATCTAACAATTGTGTCCTGGGTCCTCCCCGGGCCTCCCTCTGTATCTTGACAGGCCTATCCCTGCGGCGCTGTTCCTGACTGGTCCTCCTGATCTCCTGCTGCAGCTGCCTGATGCCCTCAATATTGTGAGTGAATGCCTAAAATCGGGCAATATCCATGTCCTCTCGCAGAGTAGCTATAATACAAGTCTCAACATACTTTGGATTCAACCCCATGATGAAGCGGTGTACTCTGGACACCATGGTATCAACAAAGGCTGGTGCATACCGGGCCAAATAATCAAACCACAAGGTGTATTCTCAAACACTCATGGACCCATGCTCCAAATGTAAAAACTGATCCAACCGAGCCTGTCGAATCTCCCGTAGTAAATAGTGATCCAGAAAAGCACCTGAGAAGCTGGACCAGGTCGGAGGGGAAACATCTCTCTACTGGAACCTTACCCAGCTTTCACACCTGACCACGGTGATGTCTCATAACTGAAATGCTGCCACTTCAACCTATTCTGTAGGTGTGGCATGCATAACCCAGAAAATTCTCTGCATCTGGTCTAGAAAATCTTGAGGGTCATATGTCCGGTCCGTACCTGTAAACTGTGGGGGATTCAGAGCAAAAAATTCCCAGACCCTCGAACTATCGGGCCCTCCTGATGACTCTGTAACTGTAGACGGCATCGGCTGACGCTAAGCAACCATCATTTGTGCTAACATGACTACTGCACTGCTGACCTCTTGGTCGGAAGGTATTGGTCTAGGGACTGCTGGAGGTGGTGTCGCTCCAAGTGGCTCCTAATGTGGTGGGGACTGTTGAGAAGGTTGGGACGATGCCTCTATATCGCTCTCTGATCGGGATTATTCTAAACGAGGGTGAGGCATCCTGCTGGTGCCTTCCCCTGCTGCGGTGTCCAATCTTCGGCCTGTGATAGGATGTCGCTGGTTTGACATTTTATCTGTAACCAAAGAATATAGTAAGCTCTAGGGACTCAACCCTATACTGTACTGCTCTACAACATGACTGAATAAGAATAAAAAGCAACCATCCTATTATTCCTTGCAGCCTCCTTCCTATAGTATGTGGTGCACAACACATCCATAGGCAAGACTCTACTTAGCATGGGTTGCAAACTCCCTGGGATACGACCTCCTGTGATACCAAGTTTGTCACGCCCTACCTTGGGAGGCATGACGGGCACCTGGTGCCTTACTAGGACCTAGACTGTTGGACTGGCTGAGCCCGAGCACTCCTGGTGCAAGGATGGCTCTAAATCCTAGATTAAATAAAATGACGGGCTATATAACAGATGTAAATACAGCCTCCGGCTGAAAAGGCCCATAGTCACCTATTAGAAACATATACAACTAATTAGAACCATTGACTACCAGGGATCCTATACGAGCCAACAAGGCCACCATGCTTACTAATTGTATCTGAGGGATGAAAACATGTATCAAATTACTACGTGACCGACAAAGTCACCACTACCGATTGAATAAGGCCCCACACGGCCGATATACACGAGCTAAAACATACACCCGGCCCCACACGATCGGTACAACAAACCACAGGAAAAAACATACAATCTGCAAGCCTCTAAGAATAGAAAGATGGTCGGGACATGGCCCTAGCCTACCCATACTGTACAAACAAAAAGAGAAGTAAACCTTTTAACTGCCAAGCTCTGGATGACCGGAGCTGGAGACTCTGTAGCACTGGTTGGAATTACGACGGATCTGCTCCTCGTCTATGTGTACCCGCAAGCAAGTAATGTAGTGCCCCAAAATGAGCGTCAGTACCGCTGGTACTGAGTATGCAAGGCAACAAGTAGAAAATAACTGAAAACAAGCAATATAACTGATAGCACTGAAGTTTAAAGAAATAGACTGTAGCTGATTGAAAGTATGAATTTAAGACTGTCCTCAACTATATCAAGAACGAAGTAGGGTCGTACCTGGAAATGTGGATTTCTACTATCTATCTACTCATAACAAACCTAACATAGCATAACATAGCATAACATAGCATAACATAGCACACATAAACCTTACCTGGCCCCCATAAGCTGGAAGGTACAACCAAATGCAATCTATACCCCTACCCCAGTCATCCCATCTCCCCTGGCAATTATAAGTACCCTGCTGGTCCCTTGGGTATGCACTTGGGCTCGTTGAGCCCCTGACTATAATTGTACCTGAGTCCGAAGGACTCCTGAAATCAACACCCCAGGCGAACCCGCTCGACGGGGGTGTATAAAAGCTGACCAAGGCAAAATATTTGGAAAATGGCCTCCCATCTTTGTCCCTAGGGGGACGACATGCCACTCTGTAGAGCGACGTATCCTCGCCCTCTTGGGGACGAGTTGATACAGCTATTAACCCTTGGGCGGTCATGGAGGCTAGGTAATCCAACCCAAAACAATACAATCAAGTCTCAACTAATAATAATAATTGCACACGAAACGTGTCGGAACTAATGATGGGGATATATATATTCACAATACATGCTGGAACTAGTAATAATATACATATACTTTCTGTCGTACTGTGCTGAGTCAGATACAGAAACAAGATATAATGTTTCTAGAATAATCTGCTGAAAATCATGAGGTTTAACTAAGTATCATGAAAAACATGATTTACTATTGCTAATGTGCTTTCTAAATTTCATATTGATATACTACACTATCTCCGAAATATTCTATTAGAATTTATACTATGTTACTAATTTTCACACTAGACGTGATATAATATTCCTAACATGCTTACTAAAATTCATACTAAACATAACATGCGGCATTTGAAACATTCTATCAGAAGTTGTACTGTTTTACTATACCAGAACTTACTAACTTGCCGAAAGAAACTGGCTTTATATACCTTGTCTGTTAACTTTCTGAGTATCTGGTGTAACTCGGCTAATTTCCAGCTATTTCTCCCAACTATAATCATATCCATGAAAGAAAAGAATCAATTCTATTATTATTAAAAAGAAACCATATTTACAATATACACTCACTGCCTATTCTTCGACTTATCGAAAAACGGCGAAAAACTCGCTATTTCTCGAAAGTCCAGAAGAGAGAAATACTCACTTTAATGCTTGGAGTGTATTAATACTAGTTTGGAGTAATTCCACTTACCTTGAATCGGCGGGTCGCCGCTTCGCCGGATGATTCCTATGAAACTAACTCCGCAGGAATATTCTCTACATCTTTATACTTTGGTATCCGAAGTCAATTTGACTTTGGACGGCATTTGACGGCATAATCGGATGATTTTTTAAACCCTTCATCCCTTACTGTTGCTGGTCCCTTTCTGGAAATAAAATGTTGAGAAATGAAATTAAAAACGAAGTGGGACTTTATATAGTAGAGGCCTGAACCTCACCTCTGTGGCACGTTGGCCATCGTGGAGGTGAGCCCTCCGTGGCATGTTAGCCATCGCGGAGGGGGTCTGCCTGGACTCCTCTTGCGATGTTTCAACGTGGCGCTTGTCCGGTCTCCCCCCAGGCCTTTTTTAGAATGTTTGGCATTCTAAAACTCTTAACCAACATGCGAATTGGCCATCTAAACGTGAAGAATTTACGGGGTATAACACACACTCTCCATAGAGAGCCTGCTAAGAGCGTCTGCCACCACATTATCTTTTCCTGGATGGTAAAGAACGCTCATATCATAATATTTTAGAAGCTCCAACCACCTCCTTTGATGTAAATTTAAATCCTTCTGGGTAAACACGTAGTGTAGGCGTTTGTGGTCCATAAAAACATCCATATGGACCCCGTACAGATAGTGTCTTAAAAACTTCAAGGCAAATACTATCGCTGCAAGTCGAGGTCATGACTCGGATAGTTCTTCTCATGGACCTTCAGCTGCCTGGATGCATAGGCCATAACCTTACCGTGCTGCAGTAATAGACAACCAAGATCGATCCTCAAGGCGTCATAATATACTACAAACCCATCGGTACCCTTAGGTAGGGTCAACATTGGTGCTGTGGTGAGTCGAGTCCTGACCTCTTGGAAGCTCTTCTCACAAGCCTTCGACCATTAAAACTTCACTTTCTTCCCGGTCAACTTAGTCAATGGTGCATCACTGATGAAAACTCTTCAACAAACCTCTGGTAGTAACCAGCTAAACCCAAGAAACTCCTGATATTCGAAGCACTCACTAGTCTAGGAAAATTTTTCACCGCTTCTATATTTTGAGAGTCCACCTGTACACCTTCACGTGACACGACATGACCCAAAAATACTACTGAGTCTATCAAAAACTCGCATTTGTTGAACTTATATAATTGGAAATCCTCAAGAGTCTATAGTACCCCCTTAAATGAGCGGTATGCTCCTCCTCACTCCGAGATTATATGAGAATGTCACCTATGAACACAATCACGAACATATCCAAATACGACTTGAAGACCCTATTCATAAAATCCATAAAAGTTGCAGGATCATTCATTAGTACAAAAGACATAACTGCAAACTCATAGTGACCATACCGAGTCTTGAAGGCTGTCTTCGGAATGTCAATGTCCCGAACCCTGAGCTGATGATACCCGGATCTAAGGTCTATCTTTGAGAAATACTTGGCACCCTGAAGCTAGTCAAATAAGTCATCAGTTCTAGGGAGAGAATAAGTATTCTTAACAATGACCTTGTTCTGGTAATAAATGCACATCCGAAGAGAACCATCCTTCTTTTGGACAAAGAAAACTGGTGGCTAAAACAGTAATAAAACATACCCCTGGCTGGCTAAGTCTTAAATAACTGGGGATATCTGTCTTTCATATCTTCTTCTACCTCCCAAGTCATTTCCGCTCGATTTCAGTTACGCCATAATAGTTTGACTGAAGCCACATCTTTAGTTCTTAATCTACGAATTTGTCGGTCTAGGATGGCTACTAGAACTTCTTCATAAGCCAACTATTCGGATACCTGAACATCTTGGACTAGAACGATTTGGGAAGGATCCCCTATACACTTTCTCAGCATGGACACGTGGAAAACTGCGTGAACAGATTCTAACTCTGGAGCTAAGTCCAACTCATATGCCACTTGGCCTATTCTTCGCCGGATCTGATAAGGCCCAACAAACCTCTGGCTGAGCTTGCCTTTCTTGATGAATCTCATCACCCCTTTCATTGGCGAAGCTTTTAAGAGCACCTAGTCATTCACGTTGAATTCCAAGTTTCTGCGCTGCACGTCAGTATACGATTTCTGGCGGCTCTGAGCAGTCAGTAGGCGTTCCTTGATAAGTTTTACTTTTTCCTCTGACTGATGAATGATATCCAGCCCAATCAGCGCTAATCCTCCTACTTCAAACCAGCCAACCAGCGATCTACACTTCCGCCCATATAATGCCTCATAAGGCGCCATCTGAATAGATGAATGGTAACTGTTATTATAAGCTAATTCAATAAGTTGTAAGTGCTCATCCCAGCTACCTCCAAATTCCACCACACACGCTCGCAACATATCCTCGAGCATTTGAATAGTGCGTTCCGCCTACCCATCCGTCTGAGGATGAAAAGCTGTGCTAAAGTTAACCTGCGTCCCCAAGCCTCTCTGAAACGACTGCCAAAATTTAGCTGTGAATTGTGCCCCATTGGTAGAGATAATGGACACTGGAACCCCATGCAGCCTGACTATTTCTTTGATGTACAGCTCTACACAATCTTTCGCAGAAAAGGTAGCCCTTACTGACAAAAAATGAGCTGATTTTGTCAGTCTGTCAACAATTACCCAAATCGAGTCATATCTACGCCTGGTGTGAGGTAATCCTGCTACAAAATCCATGTTTACTGCTTCCCATTTTCATAGAGACAGCTATATCCTGAGTCAGTCCGCCTGGTTTCTGATGCTAGGCTTTTACCTGCTGGCAGTTAGGGCACTAAGCTACAAATTCTGCTATTCCCTTCTTCATTCCTGGCCACCAATAAATCTCTTTCACATCATGGTACATTTTGGTCGAACCTGGATGGAGACAATAATGGGCATAATGCACCTCGCCCATAATCTGCTGGCGAAGCCCTGCAACATCTGGAACACAAAGGCGGTCTTTATACCTCAGTACTCCATCCTCGGTTATTTGAAAATATGTCATCTCTCCCCGCTGAACTCTGCTTCTGAGCTGAACCAGGCTAGGATCTTCGTACAACCGTTTCTTTACTTCCACAACTAAAGATGATACTGCGGTATTCTAGATTACCGCTCTGTTGTCTTCTGTTTCTACTACACGGACGACTAAGCTAGCTAGCTGATGGAACTCTCGGGCCAATTCCCGCTGCTCGGGCTGCAAGTGTGCTAAACTTCCCATAGATTTACGGCTGAGGGCATCTGCTACCACATTGGCTTTCCCTGGGTGATACAGAATATTTACATCATAATCTTTCAACAGCTCTAACCAGCGACGCTGCCACAAATTCAATTCTTTATGGGTGAAGATATACTGTAGGCTTTTATGATCAGTGAAAATATCCACATGGACGCCATACAAGTAATGTCTCCATATCTTTAAGGCGTGAATCACTATAGCTAATTCAAAGTCATAGGTAGGATAATTCTTTTCATGTTTCCTCAGCTTTCTGGAAGCATAAGCTATTACTTTACCATACTGCATCAACACACATCCTAACCCAACACCCGAAGCGCCACAATAGATTGCATAACCCTCAGCACCTTCTGGCAATGCTAACACTGGGGCAGATGTTAACCTGTCCTTCAACTCCTGGAAGCTCTGCTCACACGCCTCAGTCCACCGAAATTTTACTGCCTTCTACGTCAGTTTGGTCAGAGGTGCTGCTAAGGTGGAGAATCCTTCAACAAATCTCCTGTAGTACCTTGTTAAACCCAAAAAACTGCGTACCTCGGCCGGAGTGGTAGGTCTAGGCCATGTTTTTACTGCCTCTATTTTCTGCATGTCTACCTGTATACCATTATTCGACATGATGTGTCCCATGAAAGCTACTAAATTCTGCCAAAATTCACATTTAGAGAACTTGGCATACAGCTGACGGTCCCTGAGAATCTGGAGCACTATCCGTAAATGAGACTGGTCATCTGTCTCTGGGTGAGAATACACCAGAATATCGTCAATAAAAACTATCACGAACAGGTCCAGGTACGACCTGAAGATGTTGTTCATCAGGTCCATGAACACTGTTGGGGCATTTGTCAGCCCAAAGGACATGACTAGGAATTCAAAATGGCCGTATCTGGTCCTAAAAGTAGTCTTTGGAATGTCCTTTTCACGAACTTGAACTTTATGATATCCGGACATTAAGTCAATCTTAGAAAAACATCTGGCTCCCTGTAACTGATCGAACAAATCATCTATCCTGGGAAGTGGGTTATTCTTGACTGTAACTTTATTCAACTGCCGATAGTCTATGCACATACGGAGGGAACCATCCTTCTTCCTCATAAATAGAACTGGCGCAACCCACGGTGAAGTACTCGGCCGGATAAATCCCTTGTCTAACAAATCCGTCAACTGCTCCTTTGGTTCTTTGAGTTTAGCAGGAGCCATGCGATATGTGGGAATTGATATGGGCTGAGTGCCTGGTAACAAATCAATTGCAAAATCTATTTCCCTTTCTAGGGGAATACCAGGTACCTCATCTGGAAATACATCTGGGAATTCATTCACCACTGGAACAAACTGGAGAGTTGGAGGCTCTACTCGAACATCATGAACTCTGACAATGTGGTAAATGCACCCCTTAGCTATCAACTTTCTCGCCTGAAGATAGGAAATAAACCTACCTTCGACGTAATTGTACTGCCCTTCCACTCTCGTACTGCCTCCCGTGGAAAGTGAAATCGGACTGTCTTGGTCCAGCATTCTACATTTTCATAGCACGGAGCTAACCAATCCGTACCCATAATGGCATCGAAATCAACCATCTCTAACTCTTCTAAATCTACTATAGTCTGACGGTTAACAACCTATACTGTACACCCTCGATAAACCCTTCTAGATATAATAGAGTCGCCGACGGGTGTAGATACTAAAAAAGGTTGCTGAAGCAATTCCGACACAATACTGAACTTTTGAGCTACTAATGGAGTAACACAGGACAAGGTAGATCCCGGATCTATCAATACATAGGCAGGGTAAGAGCAAATAGTCATCATACCTATCACAACATCAGGTGACACTTTTGAATCCTTCCTCCCTGGTAAAGCATATGTGCGGCTTGGACCCGCACCTACACTGGAGGCCCATGATCTGCCCCGACCTCTGCCTGCTAAAACTAAGGGCCTACGCCCTGCCGAGGATGCTGAAGCTCGTGACCCTGCTGATGCCCTGTCCTGTCTATCCCAGTCATCCTTACCTCTGGCTGGACAATCTCTCATCATATGACCCTCTTGGACACAAATATAACATACGATGGAGCCATATCTGCGTGCTCCAGAATGGCGTTGACTGCATATAGGGAAAAGTGGTAGGGTATACCTACTCTGCTTCGCCCTCCTCTGTAGTGGTGAATCTGCGGTCTACGAGCCTCCGCTGGTCTCTGACTTCCCCCTGCGACTAAATCTACCCCTCTGCGGCTTTGGTGGAGGCCGGGGTCTGGGCGGCCTATCTGACAATCGTGGCCTGGGTCCTCCTCGGGCCTCCCTCTGTAACTTGATTGGCCTATCCTTGCGGCGCACTTCCTCACTGGTCCTCCTAATCTCCTCCTGCTGCTGCCTGATGCCCTCAATATTCTGAGCGAATGCCTGAACTCGGGCAATATCCATGTCCTCTCGCAGAGTAGCCGTAATACAAGTCTCAACATACTCTGGATTCAACGCCATGATGAAGCGGTGTATTCTAGATGCCATGGTATAAACAAAGGCTGGTGCATATCAACCTAAAGAATCAAATCGCAAGGAGTATTCTCGAACACTCATGGCCCCCTGCTCTAAATGTAAAAACTGATCCACCCGAGCCTGTCGAATCTCCCGTGGTAAATAGTTATCCAGAAAAGCTCCTGAGAAGCTGGACTAGGTCGGAGGGGAAACATCTCTCCCTCGAGACCTTTCCTAGCTTTCATACCACAACACGGTGATGTCCCGTAACCGAAATGCTGCCAATTCAACCGATTTTGTAGGCGTGGCATGCATAACCCTGAAAATTCTCTGCATCTGGTCTAAAAAATCCTGAGGTTCCTCTGTCCGGTCCGTACTTTTAAACTGTGGGGATTCAAAGCTAAAAATTCCTGGACCCTCGAACTACCGGGCCCTCCTGACGACTCTGCAACTGCAGACGACATCGACCGACGCTGAGCAGCTATCATTTGTGCTAACATGACTACTGCACTCCTGACCTCCTGGTCGGAAGGTATCGATATAGGGACTTCTGGAGGTGGTGTCGCCCCAAGTTGATCCTGATGTGGTGGGGACTGCTGAGAAGGTTGGGACAATGCCTCTCTATCGCCCTATGATCGGGCTAATTCTAAACGAGGGTGAGGCATCCTGCTGGTGCCTTCCCCTACTGCGGTGTCCAATCTTCGGCCTATGATAGGATGTCGCTGTTTTGACATTTTATCTGTAACCAAAGAATATAGTAAGCTCTAGGGACTCAACCCTACACTGTACTGCTCTACAACATGACTGAATAAGAATAAAAAGCAACCATCCTATTATGCCTTTCAGCCTCCTGCCTATAGTATGTGGTGCACAACACATCCATAAGCAAGACTCTACTTAGCACGGCTTGCAAACTCCCTGGGATACGACCTGGTCTGATACCAAGTTTGTCACGCCCCACCTTAGGAGGCATGACGGGCACCTGGTGCCCTACTAGGACATAGACTACTGGACTGGTTGAGCCCGAGCACTCCTGGTGCAAGGCTGGCTCTAAATCCTGCATTCAAAATAACGACGGGCTATATAACGGCTATAAATACAGTCTCCGGCCGAAAAGGCCTATAGTCACTTGTCAGAACATATACAGCTAACTAGAACCACTGACTACCAGGGATCCTATGCGGGCCAAAAAGGACACCATGCTTACTAATTGTATCTGAGGGATGAAAACAAGTATCAAATTACTACGTGACCGACAAGGTCACCACTACCGACTGAATAAGGCCCCACATGACTGCTATACACGAGCTAAAACATATACCTAGCCCCATACGATCGGTACAATGAACCACAGGGAAAAATATATAATCTGCAAGCATCTAAGAATAGCAAGATGGTCGGGACAGGGCCCCGGCCCACCCATACTATACAAACAAAAAGAGAAGTAAACCTTTTAACTGCCAAACTCCGGATGACCGGAGCTGGAGAGTCTGTAGCACTGGCTGGAATTACGAGGGATCTACTCCTTGTCTATGGGTACCTGCAGGCAAGTAATGCAGCACCACAAAATGGGCGTCAGTACTGCTAGTACTGAGTATGCAAAGCAACAGCTGGAAAATAACTAAAAACAAGAAATATAATTGATAGCACTAAAGTTGAAAGAAATAGACTGTAACTGACTGAAAGTATGAATTTAAGACTGTCCTCAACTATACCAAGAACGAAGTAGGGTCGTACTTGGAAACGTGGCATTCAACTATCTATCTACTCATAACTAACCTAACATAGCATAACATAGCATAACATAACAAACATAAAACTTACCTGGCCCCCATAAGCCGGAAGGTACAACCAACACGCAATCTATACCCCTACCCCGGTCATCCCATCTCCCCTGGCAACTATAAGCACCCTGGCAGTCCCCTAGGTATGCACTTGGGCCCGCTGAGCCCCTGTCTATAACTGTACCAGAGTCCAGATGACTCCTGGAATCAACACCCCGGGCGTACCCGCTCGACGGGGGTGTATAAAAGCCGTCCAAAGCAAAATATGGGGAAACTGGCCTCCCATCTTTAGCCCTAGGGGGACGACATGCCACTCCGTAGAGCAATGTATCCTCGCCCTCTGGCGGACGAGTCGATACAGATATTAACCCTAGGCGGTCATGGAGGCTAGGTAATCCAACCAAAAATAATACAATCAAGACTCAGTTAATAATAATAATTGCACACGATACGTGTCGAAACTAATGATGGAGATATATATATTCACAATACATGATGGTACTGGTAATAATATACATATACTTTCTGTCATACTGTGTTGAGTCGGATACTGAAACAAGATATAATATTTCTGGAATAATCTACTGAAAATCATGAGGTTTAACTAAGTATCATGAAAAACATGATTTACTATTGCTAACGTGCTTTCTAAATTTCATATTGATATACTACACTATCTCCGAAATATTCTATTGGAATTTATACTATGTTACCAATTTTCACACTAGACATGATATAATGTTCCTAACATGCTTACTAAAATTCATACTAAACATAACATGCGGCGTTTGAAACATTCTACCGGAAGTTGTACTATTTTACTATACCAGAACATACTACCTTGCCGAAAGAAACTGGCTTTACATACCTTGTCTGTTAACTTTCTGAGTATCTGGCGTAACTCGGCTAATTTCAGCTATTTCTCCCAACTGTAATCATATCCACGAAAGAAAAGAATCAATTCTATTATTATTAAACAGAAACCATATTTACAATATACACTCACTGCCTATTCTTCGACTTATCAAAAAATGGCCGAAAACTCGCTATTTCTCGGAAGTCCAGAAGAGAGAAATACTCACTTTAATGCTTGGAGTGTATTAATACTAGTTTGGAGTAATTCCACTTACCTTGAATCGGCGGGTCGCCGCTTCGCCGGACGATTCCTATGAAACTAACTCCGCAGGAATATTCTCTACAGCTTTATACTTTGGTATCCAAAGTTAGTTTGAGTTTGGACGGCGTTTGACGGCGTAATCGGATGAATTTTTATCAAAACCCTTCATCCCTTACTGTTGCTGGTCGCTTTCTGGAAATAAAATGTTGAGAAATGAAATTAAAAATGAAGTGGGGCTTTATATAGTGGAGGCCTTAACCTCACCTCCGTGGCACGTTGGCCATCGTGGAGGTGAGCCCTCTGTGGCACGTTGGCCATCGCGGAGGGGGTCTTCCCGGCCTCCTCTTGCGATGTTTCTATGTGGCGCTTGTCCGATCTTCCCCCGGGCCCTTTTTAGCATGTATGGCATTCTAAAACTCTTAACCAACATGCGAATAGGCCATCTAAACGTCAAGAATTTATGGGGTATAACACACACTCTCTATAGAGAGCCTGCTAAGAGCGTCTGCCACCACATTATCTTTGCCTGGATGGTAAAGAACGCTCATATCAAAATCTTTTAGAAGCTCCAACCACCTCCTTTGACCTAAATTTATATCCTTCTAGATAAACATGTAGTGTAGGCTTTTGTGGTCCGTAAACACATCCACATGGACCCCGTACATATAGTGTCTAAAAAATTTCAAGGGAAATACTATCGCTGCCAACTCGAGGTCATGACTCGGATTGTTCTTCTCACGGACCATCAGCTACCTGGATGCATAGTCCATAACTTTACCGTGCTGAATTAATACACAACCAAGGTCGATCCTCGAGGCGTCACAATATACCACAAGCCCATCGGTACCCTTAGGTAGGGTCAACACTCGTGCTGAGGTGAGTCGAGTCTTAAGCTCTTGGAAGCTCTTCTCATAAGCCTTCGACGATTAAAACTTCACTTTCTTACCGGTCAACATAGTCAAAGGTGCATCAATGATGAAAACTCTTCAACAAACCTCTGGTAGTAACCAGCTAAACCCAAGAAACTCCTGATATCCGAAGGACTCACTAGTCTAGGCAAATTTTTCACCGCTTCTATATTTTGAGAGTCCACCTGTACACCTTCACTTGACACGACATGACCCAAATACTACTGAGTCTATCCAAAACTCGCACTTGTTGAACTTATCATATAATTGGAAATCCTCAAGAGTCTGTAGTACCACCCTCAAATGAGCGGCATGCTCCTCCTTGCTCCGAGAGTATATGAGAATGTCATCTATGAACACAATCACGAACATATCCAAATACGACTTGAAGACCCTATTCATAAAATCCATAAAAGTTGAAGGATCATTCATTAGTACAAAAGACATAACTGCAAACTCATAGTGACCATACCGAGTCCTGAAGGCTGTCTTCGGAATGTCACTGTCCTGAACCCTGAGCTGATGATACTCGGATCTAAGGTCTATCTTTGAGAAAAACTTGGCACCATGAAGCTAGTCAAATTAGTCATCAATTCCATGGAGAGAATAAATATTCTTAATGATGACCTTGTTCTGGAAATAAATGCACATCTGAAGAGAACCATCCTTCTTTTGGACAAAGAAAATTGGTGCACCCCACGGGGATTTGCTTGGTCTGATGAAACCTTTATCTATGAGATCCTTCAACTACTCCTTTAAACTCCTTTAGCTCAGTTGGAGCCATTCTGTAAGGAGGAATAGATATTGGTTGCATATCAGGAAGAAGGTTAATACCAAAATTGATCTCCAGCTCAAGAGGAATTCTCGGCAAATCATCTGGAAATACTTCTGGATATTCACACACTACAGGAACTGATTGGATAGTCAGGGTTTCGGATGTAGCATCCTTAACCCTAACTAGATGGAACACGCAACCCTTATAGATTATCTTTCTGGACTTAAGGTAGGAAATGAAGTGACCTACAGGCACAATTGAACTACCCTTACATTCTAAAACTAGCTCACCTAGAAACCGAAACTGTACCGCATGGGTTCTGCAATTTACTGAGACATAACATGTATGTAACCAATTCATGCCAAAGATAAGATCAAAATCTGTCATGGATAGCTCTACTAAATCTGCTGAGGTGACTTTTTGAAGGATTGTGACAGGGCAATTCTATACACCCGTCGAGCTACCACTGAATCACCGACTGGTGTAGAGACTGAGAAGGGTTCTGATAGGATTTTAGGACTGACTTCGAAACTACTAGCAACATAGGGCATCACAAAAGATAAGGTAGCCCCTAGATCTAACAAAGCATATACATCAAGGTGAAATACTTGTAACATACCAGTGACTACATCTGGAGAGGCCTCCTGCTCCTGACGAGATGCGAGGGCATAAAATCTGTTTTGACGCTGACCACCACCTACACTAGTGAAGACTCCCTGCTGAATTGACTGTGCTGGTGGAGCTGCTGAACTAGTGGCTAGGTCTCGGCCCCTACCATGGCCCTGTCTAGCTGCTGGGCAATCTCCAAGCATATGTTTGAGCTTCCCACACCCGAAACAAGCTCTTGTACCTGCTAAGCACTGACTAGTGTATCTCTGGCCACACTTGGCACAAGATGGAATATTTGTATCCACAGATCTACTACCTTAACCTCGATAGGCTGATGCTCGTCCCCTCTGGTCGCGCCTAGATCTGGATGGCACACTTGCTATTGACAGAGTTGGGGATGATGATCTCTGGTGGGACTGCTGATGGTTCCCACCACCAGGTCTACTCGGAGAATCCCAAGCTATCAGTCCTGGCCATCTTGGCTTCTCTCTCCTTCTCACTCACTTGTACCACCATTATCTGCTGGGCATATAGAACTATCCAGGGAAAGTTAATGTCCTGATGAAGCATCGCGGTCCGACAATCTTTGACCAAATAGTCTGCTATCCCATGCACGCACCGACTCACTCGAGCACTCTGGTCTACCACCATCTCACGTTCATACTTGGAAAAGCGGGTGAGCTCCAAAGCATACTCCTAGACCATCATGTTCTTCTACCTCAAGTTCACAAATTCCACTGCTTTGATTTCCCTCATCTCTCGGAGAAAGAATCGATCCAAAAATGCGGTATGGAACTCATCCCAACCAATAGGGCCCAGTACAACTGTCTTCCTATCCTTCCATTGCCTGAACCAGATGTGCGTAACCCCTTTCAAGTGATATGAGGCTAGATCTGCACACTCCTCCCCAGCTACCCCCATGATCTGGGTGATATACAGAACTTCATCAATAAACTCATGCGGATCCTTGCCCACCTTCGATCTGAGAAACTCTAGAGGGTTCATCCTCAAAAAATCTCTGACTCTAGCAGTTGCCGCATTTCCATTCTAAGGGACATGTGTTACCGCCTATTGGTTGACTTGGGCGGTCAAATCCTGAGCTAACATCTGAATGGTAGCCCTAGACTCTACGTGGGCCACCTGCTCAGGCACATGATCCTTGGGGGCTAGTGGGCCTACTAGTGCCCATCCTCGTTGCAATTCTCATGGCCATTTCCATTTTTGTTTCTTCTTCCATTAACTCGGCAAGGAGGCATGATTCTACAAACGCGTATAACATGACTTAAAAGGATAGAGAAACATTTCATCGCACAACATAGATCATGAAAGAAGGAAACATTTCCTAAACATTTCGTAGCCTCTTAGGCATAGGTGTGTCGCGCTTCACACCTATGAAAAAGACTCTACTTAACGCAGATTCCAGACACCCTAGGACACTTCAAAACCTAATGCTTTGATACCAAGTTTGTCATGACCCAAACATAGGCCCCAATCGAGACACGGGACAAAGAACCCCGAGAGGCTCCAAGTCGACCCATTGCATGAACATGACATCTAAACTCAACATAATAATACGAAAGTCTAACATATATAAAACAGTGGAAGTCTGAAAATTTGATAACATCAAATATCCAAATACATAACAACAATCTAAAACTGAAAACATACTATGTTCGATTAGCCTCTACATACTGACGAGTTGATGGGACAAGATCCCAACTAACTTACTAAAAATGAAATTTGAAGATACCAAATACAACTGATAAAAGATTCCTTGAAGGATGAGGACTCACCAGCTCTGGATGGGAGGTACCACTCTGAGGATCTGGCTAACGAAGGGGCTGAACTTGAATGTCGGAGCCTGTATCATGAAATGATACAACATAGAGTATGCGGTCAGTACGTGAAATTCGAGTATGCAAGGTAAGTAAAATCGCTAAGTAAGTAGAATTAGAGATCATGCATATCATAAAACATTTCATCATAAGAGTCTGAGGGTAGGGCTTGCATGCTATTATTTGTGAACATGATTTAAACATAAGTGAATTGAATGATCCAAAGCTAAAATTTATTATTCATAAGTAAAATTGAACATTGGTTCAAACCTGCTAAAAACATAATAACATGACTGATGAACATGCATAACTGGAATCATGAGGAATAATGGGAGGCTCATCATATAACCGACACTACCATGATAGAGCTTACGTGGCCCGACTATTACACTCAAGTAGGCAGAGATGTCCAAAGCCTTGCTAGGGCTAAGGATGCTACCATGATATCGATATCAAGCTGAAGGCCCCTTGGGGAATAGGAAGCTCACAAGGGAGATCCCAAATAATCTGATCATACCTATGTTGGCACATAGTTTTGAGGCACAGGATTGACTGACCCTTACCCTACTTGGTGCTAGACACTACTCCCAAAAACATGCATATGCTCTCCATCTTTTTACAACAAAGCTGAACCATCATCTAGTGACGATGCTGAATCATAATAATACATGTAAAATCTAAAATCAGAACATGGGGAGCCTTAGCTCAAACAATACCACAAGCTGAAAAGAGTGGGAGTCTAGACTCCAAAATCCATGTGGTAAGCTAATAACATGAAATTGAGATAAAGCATGAAACATACTTGATCATATGGGCTTGCCCAAACTTAAACATTCTTGAAATAGACTTTGATATTCAAAAACATGAATATAGACATGGGTAATTCAAAATCATACTTTCATCATATACAGAACATCATGCTTGAAAACATATTTCATAATCTCAATCTTTCATGAACTTTCATAATTGGGCATCATAATTGTAAGACTTTGAAAATATGAATTTGTAACTGAAAAAATTATAGAACATTCCCACGAATCATAATTCAACACTAGAAACATCAATAGATTAAACCCACGATAGATACTTAGAAAATTCACAAGTTAGGTTAAAACCCCATAGATTCATCAATAAGAATTTCCATGAAATTGAGAAGGAATTGGGCATGGGAGTGGATGGATAAACCCATTCATAACCCTACATACCTGGATATATTTGATTTACACTCCCTCTTGAAAGACCAAAGGAAATTGGAGAGAAATTGGAGAAATTCATCAAGCTTGATATCCAAGGAAGAGTTCTAATTTGCATATATGGAATGGTAAGGCTTAGGATAGGTTTAACACTCTTAAAACCCTGCTAACTAAGCTTAAAACGACGTAATTTAGGACCTTAGAGATTAGGAATTATGAAAATACCCTTAAAGAAAAGTCTGGAATTTATGCACTGCCAGTGACAACGAGTGGTACAACGGATCGTTCTCTGATACCATGACTCGTGGTATCTGTTACTTCTTCCATCACTTTTAACTTCTCTGATCCTGATACAACGACTCGACAGAACGGGTCACTACTCCACATATGACCCATCACTGCCTCCCGTTACCTCGCTAGATTCCAACTCAGGTCTCCAACAACGACTGGTTAGGGCGCGTCGTTACTAGTCCCAATGACTCATCGTTTATGGCTGTTACCACCAGTGCTCATCTTCTGGAAGTTCCCCCAACGAAAACCTACCACGACTCATTGTCCCAAACAACGAGTTGTTCCATGACTCGTGCTAGCCACCCTGGACAAATACCATCCTCACAACGATCCCTTACCATGATTCGTTACATCAACCAATGGGTCGTCCTTAGACCCGTTAACACAGAACCTCCTACTACAGAACTTGACAACGAGTGTCTCCAATGGGTCGTTAGACCTTCCAATGACTCGTACCATGAATCACTCTAAGTAAAATCTCATGTTTTTCTGCTGCTTTCCATTTCAAATCCCGAGTCTAGTCTTAGCAACTTCTAGGGTATTACAATATCTCCCCCTTGGGAACAGTCGTCCTCCAATGTGAATGAACATACTGAAAAGCTGGAGGAAAATAACTGACATCTAACATACAGAACATGTAACGCTGAAAACTGATGGAGTGATTGACTTCGGACTAGAATACATAACTAAACTAAATTCATGAATCACACATACATGTATTGACATAAGAGAAACTGGGACGCATAAACTGAACATGAAGTTGAATGGAATGATAAGGAGGAAACTAATATCTCAAGCTGAAACTAAACTAGAAGGGAATAGATACGGGTATTTAGCCATCATATCTGCTTCGGCATCCCACATAGCTCCCTCAACATGCTGATTCCACCACAAAACTATTACTGAAGCTACATTCTTATTCATAGCTTCCAAACTTGACGATCAAGTATTTCCACCGGAGCCTTATCGTAGTTGAGGATATCCTTTACACCTACTCTCTCCACTAGGACAACCAAAATTGGATCACCCATGCACCTCTTCAAAAATGACACATGAAACACCAAATACGCTGAATCCAAATCTGAGGGCAACTCCAACTCATACGCTACCTTTCCAACCCATCTCACAACCCAGTACGGGCCAACATAATGGGGACTGAGTTTCCTTTTTTTTCCGAATCTCATCACCCCCCTCATGGGAGATACCTTCAGAAACACCCAATTATCAACTTTAAACTCAAGTTCTGTCCTCCTCACATCCGCGTAGGACATTTGATGACTCTGGGCTGTTTTCAACCTTTCCCTTATAAGCTGAACCTTCTCCATAGCCTCATGGACTGAATCTGGTCCTATCAACACAACTTCATTGACTTTGATCTAATAAAGAGGTGATCTACATCTCCGCCCATAAAGAGCCTCAAATAGAGCCATCTGAATGATGGAATGGTAGTTTTTATATATAAATTCAATGAGAGGCAAATGATCATCCCAACTACCTTTGAAATCAATCACACATGCCTTTAACATATCCTCAAGAGTCTGAATGGTTCATTCAGCCTGACCATCTATTTGCGGGTGAAATGTTGTGCTAAGCTTGACCTGAGTACCAAGTCCCTCCTAAAACAATCTCCAAAACTGAGAGGTAAACTGAGTAGCTCTATCTGATATAATGGACAAGGGCACTCCATGTAACTAAACTAACTCTTGAATGTACAACTTAGCATAATCCTTCATTGAATCAGTAGTTCTGACCGGTAGAAAATGAGCTACTTTAATCGACTTGTCAACAACCACCCAAATAGAGTCATATTACGACGAGTACAAGGCAACCCCATAATGAAGTCCATATTGATTTACTCCCACTTCCAAGTAGGGATACTAATATCTTGAAGCACACCTCCAAGTATTTGATGCTCAACCTTCACCTATTGACAATTCGAACACTTAGCCACAAACTCTGCTATATCCTTTTTCATTCCGTTCCACCAATAGACTTCCTATAGGTCATAGTACATCTTGGTGGGACCTGGACATATAGAATATCTTGAAACATGAGCCTCATGCAACATCCGCTCCCTCAAGCCATCAAAACCCGGTACACACAAACGACCTTAATATCGTAGTACACCATCTCCCCTTTAGGAGAAAACCTCCACCTTCTAATTTTGAATGACTTATTTTAACTTTACCAAAATAGGATCCTCGTCTTGTCTAGCTTTTTCCTTGGTCACCAAAGAAGATTCTGATCCATTTTGAACAATAACACCACCATCAATTGAGTCAACAAAACGAACTCCTAGTCGTGCAAGACGATGCACATCCTTCACTAACTCTTTCCTCTCCTCATATACACATGACACACTCACCATAAAAAGTCTGCTAAGAGCATCTGCCACCACTTTAGCCTTGCCCAGATGGTAAAGAACGCTTAGAGCCCTTTTCTCTAGGTCTAAAAGATCTGATCCAATAGAAATCCCGCATTTAGCGTAGCTGATATGCGGCTACGGCTATCATAATCTTTGAGAAGCTCCAACCACCTCCTTTGACGTAAATTTATATCCTTCTGGGTAAACACGTACTGTAGGCTTTCGTGGTCTGTAAACATATCCACATGGACCCCATACAGATAGTATCTCCAAATTCTCGTGGAAATATTACCACCTCCAACTCGAGGTTATGAGTCGGATAGTTCTTCTTATGGACCTTCAGCTGCCTGGACACATAGAGTATAACCTTACTGTGCTGCATAAATAAACAACGAAGACTGATCCTCCAGGCATCACAATATACCACAAACCCATCGGTACACTCAGGTAGGGCCAACACTAGTGCTGAGGTAAGTCAAGTCTTAAGCTCTTGGAAGCTCTTCTCACAAGCCTCCGACCATTGAAACTTCACTTTCTTCTGGGTCAACTTAGTCAACGGTGTTGCAATGATGAAAACCCTTCAACAAACCTTCAGTAGTAACCAGCTAAACCCAATAAACTCCTGATATTCGAAGGACTCACTGGTCTAGGCCAATTCTGCACCGCTTCTATCTTTTGAGACTCCACCTGTACACCCCCTTTGACACCACATGACCCGAAAATGCTACTTAGTCTAGCCAAAACTCGCACTTGCTGAACATAGTATATAATTACTAATCCTCAAGAGTCTATAGTACTACCCTCAAATGAGCGGCATGCTCCTCCTCGCTCCGAGAGTATATGATAATGTCATCTATGAACACAATCATGAACATATCCAAATACGGCTTGAACACCCTGTTCATCAAATCCATAAAAGCTGTAGGAGAATTAGTTAGTCCAAAATACATAAATACAAATTCATATTGACCATACTGAGTCCTGAAGGCTATCTTCAGAATGTCATTCTCCCGAACCTTGAGTTGATGATACCCTGAGAAGAATTTGTCTCAATTCTGCTGTAGCTGTTGCGAGAGAGAAATTCTGGCTACAAGACTCCTCCTCAGTAGACTCATCGGAGGAATGTCAATCTAGGCCTCACTGGCTTAGGCTTGACCATAGTCCACACTGGATTGGAGGAGGATCCTAGAGGTAGTGACTCTGTATATTCCACCCAAGCTGAGCGGAGGTGGGTGACACCTCTACTTCCTGAGCTATGGTCTTGTGATTGCCTGGAGTCCAGTACTCTTCCTCATCCTCTTCCCTAATTCGGGACCTCTTTGGTGTATTTGTCTTGCCTCTTCTACTTACAACTCTTTTGAGTGCCATTACCTATGATCAAGCAACAATTTGTCTGAATATGGAATCAAGGTAACATGAAATCAAAAATATAAAGCAATGTATGATAGATGGGACGGTCCGCACTCTAAAGAGATGGACCATACCTTATTCCATGTATTGACCCTAGAACTTCAGGTTTCTATTTCAATGGATGGTTCAAGATGTGGACAATCCTTCTAATAGGTGGTTCATCCCTTGAGTCGTTCATTCACTCAGTGAAGTTAAGTGTTTGGGTTCAACAGAGAGTGACAGGGACGATCCATCTTTGGAAAAGGCAGTCCGTCACTTTCTCCTTTCTTTGGGGGCTTCGCACAATTTACTTTTTAGGCAATTCATTTTTGAACAATGCACAAAATGGGATGGGCTATACCAATTTTAAGTCCATTAAGTAATTATCATCAACATTCAAGCTCAAATATACATTAACCTATGCCCCATCCTATTTTCTAGAGAATTTCACCCAAGTTCTCCCCTAAGTCACTTCCAAGCATAGGCTCAACATATTTCCCATGTCCAAACATCAATGAATTAATAGTAAGCATTCATAGAAGAGATTAAACACAAAACTAAGTACCTGAAAGAGTGCTCAAGTACTCGTGTGCTTGAATGATAAAAGCGTACGAAATGAGGGCTTCAAAACCCTAGCATCGTGCACAGTGATCTTGCATGTGTTTGAGGGATGTGATGCAGACAATGAAATTGATCTATAATGCACAATAACAGAGGTTTATCGCAAGAAGGGGAAGATGAAGCAGAAATATGATGGGAGAGACGGAAAGAGATAGGCAATCGGGCAAGGGTTGCCCGCAATGCTCATTTCTATTTCAAATTAAAAAACATGGGTCTAGTAAGTTAGCATATGGATGGTTTTTTAAAGACCAACCCAGCCTATTTTCGAAGAACCCGACCCAAATTTGTCTCAAAAAAGACCCACACTAAACATTTTTTAAAATCCAAAAATGGTCCAAAGGGCGGACCGCCTAGCCAGAGTACGATTGTACATTGGGCCATCTCTTGGCTTGCGTTAGCAGAACCCCTTATTTAATTGATAGAAGGGAATGCAGTTCGTCCTTTGAAAAGATGGTCTATTTATCCCTCCATCGTTTTAATGCTAGAATTTTCCTTTTTTATTTTTGATCAATTTCCTCCATCTTTTCATGTGTACCTATATGCATCGACACCCATTAGTCTAAAAATACTTGGGTTGCCTCCCAAGAAGTGCTTGATTTGGGCATGACGTCGATACTACTCATGGTATAGCATCCCTTGGGTTTCCTTCCAAGAAGCACTCAATTTAACATTGTGGCACAATGCAAGATACCTGGATCTTGCACATGGTGAGTCATCCTTAGGATAGGACTTCCTCACCCATTTCCTGCTTTATAGCCATAAAAGTGTTGCTTCACCCATTTTGATATGGCCTTCTTTCTCTTGGGTGATGTAGTAATAGTATGTTAACTCCTTCATCAACACTCTTCTCCATATTAACCACAAAAATGTCCCCAACTCCTTTGGCGAATGTATGTCCTCTCCAACCTTCAAGGTGATACTTTCATCCTTGACCTAGAATATTATTTCATGCTTTTTCGAGTCTATTAGAGCCCTCGCAGTAGCCATAAAAGGTCTCCCAAGTATGATGAAAATGTCTTGGTCCACATCACAGTCCAGAACCACAAAAGCAGCCAGAAGCATAAACTTTTTGACTTTTACCAGCACATCTTCTACCACCCTCATCGATGTCTTGATTGTCTTATAGGCCATTTGGAGCTAGATAATGGTGGAATTAAGTATGAATAACCCGGACTGATTATAAATAGCTAGAGGCATCAAACTAATACTTGCTTCATTTTCACAAAGGGCACATAAATAATCATATCTACTAATCCGACGACAGTAAATTCATTTGGATCTCCTTTCTTCTCAAGAAAAGTGCCAGCAATAATGGCACTCACTTAGTGCCTCATCAGAATCAGCTCTTTTAATCACACGGTAGCTTTCTTGTCAGTAGCATCTTCAAGAACAGAGTAAAATTGGGCATCTCTTTGTTGACATCTATAAACGATACCTGAAATGTCGCTTCTTTTAGCCGCTTAAATTGCTTTGCATCTTTTGCATCAAGAGCTTGTTAGGATATTCATTGTGGAAAAGAAAGAATAAGAGGAGGAAAATATTTAGCAGTGTCATCTACACCTCCCTTGGCCCTTCCTTTCTCTATTGGAGCAACTGAACCATCTTTGGCAGCTTCCTCTATGTGTGTCTTTTTGACTCCCACCTCAACTCTCTCATCAACAAAAGGCTTTCTCGGCTCCAAAACTTGTTCATTAACCTCATGCACAATCTAGAACTCTTTATCAACCACACTATCTTCAACTTCAATATTCACGAGCTGCACAATCTTGCCACTCCTTATGACAATAGCCATACACAGAGCATTAGAAGGTCCCACTTGTCGTTTCAAATTAGCCATGGCGTCACTAGGAAGATGACCTTTATAATTATGATTTTGGACATGGAAAAGATCCTGCACCTATTTCTCTAGCTTTTTTATGGACTTTGTGTGAGAACTTACGATCTCCGTAAGGCTCTTTAGGTAAGCATCCGATCTCTCTTAATTAACAAGCACCTTCTCCATCATTCCTTCAAGATTTGAACCTCCATGATCTTGAGAAGGACCTTTCCTCCAATTTTGAGAGTTAGAAGGGGGACCTCTTAGTGGAACATAAGAAGATGAGCTTTGATTATGATAATTTGCACCATTATGCCAACCCTAATTTGGGCTAACATAATCATTTCTTGGGTAGTATTGACCTTGACCTTGGGGTTGGGGTCTCCAATGCCCTTGATATGATGAAGATACATGGCTTTCCTGATAATGCGGCTATAGCCATTAGATAAGTTGTCAAATAGTTGGCATCTTCAACTTGCATAAGAGGTGGCTCCTGGAATGGTTGATATTGATATGGAGGAGGGGAGCATCCACACCTATATTGAGCACCACTCATGATCTCTTCAACTGGATGTACCTTTTTGACCTCAGCCTCTATCAACTTCTTGGTGAGAAGGGCTATGTTGGTGGCCATGGCGTCAATCATTTGATTTTAGTCCAGGATATCCAGGTTACAGAAGAGCTGGCCTACGAAGAGGTTCCAATAGCTATCCTAGACAGACAGATTCGCAGATTGAGAACTAAAGATATTGCGTCTGTCAAAGTATTGTGGCATAACAGGAACCAAGAAGAGATGACGTGGGAAGCGGAGGAAGATATGAAAGCTAGATATCCTCACTTATTCCAGGCCTAGCTAGGCGACAGGTATGTCAGTATTGTTACCTATGCAGTACCTTATAGTTGTTTATATATAAGTGAGAAAGATTGATGTTTAGTTGTCGAATGAATCTTATAGTATCGTGTGGAGTACCTGTATTGGACTTTTCTGTGTTTCAGGATTTTGGGATAGTCCAGATTACAGGGGAAACTCTGCCGAAATTTTCCTAAGAACAAGTAAAGCTAATTGAGTAATCCTCTAGATAGAAGTTTACATTCGAGGATGAATGTTCTTAAGAGGGGGAGAATGTTACACCCCGTAAATTTCCGGCACATAGATGGCCTAATCGTGTGTTGGTCAAGAGTATTTGAAAACCATACATGCTAGAAAAAGACCCGAGGAAAGATCGGACCAGCGCCAGGTCGACGCGTCGCAAGGCAAAATGCGACTTATAAATTGTATTCCCGGAATGCAACTTATAAATCGCATTCCAAGAATGCGACTTATAATCGCATTCCAGAAATGCGATTTACAGTGTCTATTATATAAGCCCCTCCACTTCAGTTTTAAAGTTGCAATTCTTATAATTTCCAGCTAAAACAGAGAGAAAATCAGAGAGGAAGAGGAACGAAGGTTTCTTGATAATTTCCGTCTGATTACGCCGTCAAACGCGGCCTAAACTCAAATTAACCTCAGGTACCGAGGTATTTAGCAGCAGGGAGCATTCCTACGGATTTTGTTTCGCGAAATACGGCCGACGAATCATCGAGCTACCGAGCTAAGGTAAGTAAAATTACTCCAAATTAGTGTCTATGTGCTCCTAGCTGTGAAGTGAATACTTCTCCCTTCTGGACTTCTGAAAAAAAGCGAGTTTTTGACCGTCTTTCGATAAGCCTAAGTTTAGGCTATAATTATATCGAAAGTGACGTTGTTCTTCAGGATAAAGCTATATTTCGTATTAATTGACGTATACCTGAATGCAGTTGGGAGAATTAGCTGGAGTATTGACCGAGTCTCGTCTGACAGTCGGATAACTCGAGGTTAAGGTATGTGAAGTTGTTCTTCGGCAAGTTAGTAAGTCTTAGTTTTGTGAATCATAATAAACTCTGTATTTGAAACTCTCAGAGTTGAATGCTGAGAATTGAATAAGTTTAGTAAATTCTGGTTTGCGTTGTCGTATCGTATTTTAGTCTGAAAGTTACAAAAGCATGCGCCCAAGGGCAAGTTAATATTTAGATTTTAGTATAGCCTATTATGTGATTAGCAAGCATGTTGTAGGATAAAAAGAAACAGAGATTTCAGAATCAGTATAATCAGTAAAAGAATCAGTTCAGTATAGAAACAGATCAGAACAAGAAGCTAAATTCTAGATAGTCTTTTTAGCTATACATGCTTGCTATTTATATGTGCTATTTGTTTGTAGAGACTTGTTATGGTGTGAGGGCACCTTATTGAGTGTCCTCGCCGCCCCTGGGTTGGTAATCGTGTCGCCCACTGAGCGGGTGGGTTTTACGTCACTCCAAGGAGTGGCATGCCGTCCCCAGCTTGGACGAAGATGGGATGAAGCTTTCCCCATAGCAGTCTGATCAGCATTACAAGTACAGCTCCGGTATCAGATAGCCCTGTTGAGCAGTGTCCAGGGAATCAGACCCTATCTGTTACTGCCTGTACATTCAGTTATTACAGGTGTAGCTCCGGTTTCAAATAGCCCCGAAGAGTGTGTCCGGGGATCCAGACCCTATCTGTTACTGTCTACACAGGAGTCCTCCGGACCCAGACATGGTTGCTTATATCGGAGACTATGGCCCGAGCCGGAGACCTAGGGGACCGGTAGAGGAGCTCCGAAGTGAGTAGATAAGTGGAGAGACTTACGTTTGGTTGGTTTTGACCCGGGTAGGGGTATATAGATTGTTTGCTTGCTTGGCGCCATCCGGCTTATGGGGGTTGGTATTGGCTCTTGCTTGCTACTTGTATATATATTTATGTGCTATATATATTGTATACTAGCTACTAGACAGCAGGCCGTTACGTCTACAGGTACGCCTCTGCCTTATCAGTACAGAAAGTCCGATCCAGTTTTTGTCAGCTTCTTCAGATTCAGTTATCTCCTGCTATACAAAAATGCTAGTTATGATCTCTTTATTTAGTTGTTTTCAGTTGTATTATTTCAGTTGCTTTGCATACTCAGTATCAGTGATACTGACGCCCAGTGGGGCGCTGCATTACTTGCCTGCAGGTACTCATAGACGAGGAGGCAATCCCTCATGATTCCAGTCAGCTATTGAGTATTCAACTCCTGTCATCCGGAGTCTGATTTCCATAGGTGTAGCTCTTTTCCTTTTTGTACAGTACGGGTAGGTCGGGGCCCTGTCCCGATCATTTCTATTGTTATTCCTAGAGGCTTGCAGTCTGTATATAATTCCCTGTGGTCAGTTGAGCCGGTCGTGTGAGGCCGTGCAGTTTGTTATAGTTATTCAGTATTTCAGTTCCTGTTGGCCGTGTGTGGCCATAACCAGTCAGTAGTGGTGACCTTGTCGGTCACGTAATTATTTAGTATGCTATTGTTGAGTTACAGAAAACTAGACAGCATGGTGGCCTTGTCGGCCCGCATAGGTTCCCCTACAGTAGTATGTTTCTGGTTAGCTGTTTTACAGGTACAGGTGGCTATAGGCCAATTGGCCGGAGGCTGTGTTTATAGCCGTTATATAGCCCTATGTTTTCAGAAATTTGAGTTAGAGCCAGCCAGGCACCAGATGTGCTTAGGCTCACCAGATATCAGTCTAGGTCCTACTAGGGCACCAGGTGCCAGTCATACCCCCAAGGTATCCCTCCACTTGTATCCCCTCTATGCTATGCATGGTTGTGATTTGCAATTTAATCCAATATGATGGAAATTCAATTGAATATCTTATCAATGAAACATCCTTCCACGACCTTATTTGCAACTAACTACATCAATGGGTTCAAACCTGTATAGAACTTCTCAAGAAAAATATGCTCAGGGAACTCGTGGTTGCGCGCCCTAAGTACATATTGCTTAAACCTTTTCCAAGCTTCAAACAATTGCTCCCCAGGGAGCTGCCTAAAATAGAAGATCTTGTCCCACTGGTCCGCCTTCGTACTAGGCGGAAACCACTTTTTAAGGAAGACATTCACAAGATCTTGCCATGTATGGATTGAATTTAGAGGTAGCCTATGTAACCATTCTCTTGATTTGCTGGCCAAAGAGTATTTGAATATTCTAAACCGAATAACATCATTAGAAATATTGTTCTGCTTGTAGAGGTTACACACCTCCAAGAAATTCTTCAAATGCTGATGAGGATTGTTATACGTGGAGTTGGCTCCTCCAGCTTAAGCCTAGTGTAAATGCTACCGTCTATATTGAAAGATATAGTATTCACTCTCGGTGTAATGATGATGCTTGCATAGTCAACTTTATTATTGACTTCCATAAATACATTCTCCAATTCTCCCGATGGAGCAACCATGATCCTATCCTAAACAACGAACAATAAAGAAGATAAAATAATAGATCTAAGCAAGCAAACTAAACTAATAGGGCTAGATAGAACTTATGCCATAGTCAACATCGCCATAATATTTGATCCTTCTCAAATACATTCCAAATTTTTGGTAGTATAAATGGTTGAAGCAAAGATATAATCCAACATTATGAATTGGTGTCAAATCCCATAGAGACTATGCTAAGCCCACTCTATCTAGTACTAGTCAATATAATTTTGCGCGTTTTGAGACTATTCGAGATATGATTGGGTAAGACTTAACTACAACTATTGGATAAAAATTGGTAGGATTGAAATTAATTTAAGGAATTTCTAGGGAAGTGACCTCAATTATGGATCGATCCCCTTAGATCACCAAATATGAGTAAATTGAAAATGGATTATGGTTGAACATATAACAAAGACTTAGGAAAACCATGGGTATCTTTTAGTAGCACCATAGGTGTCAATCTACTTAAATTTTGTCAAATTGAAGAGAACTCCCTTCTACCCAATTGTTTGTTGCCAATTGGAATTCAACCTATGTTGAGGAGAATCCATTAAACAAGGGTTATTCCTTTAGTTATTATTGATCGATGCTAACTCAACCTACACATTCATTATCAAACACACACTACAAAGCAATAATTAATCAAATGTTTTTAAGCCCATAATAAATTCTACCAAATTGGGAAGGTTAGGGTTCACAACCCTATATCTGGATTTAGTTACCAATAGCAAGAAGAAGAAGAGAAGTAAGTAATTAGACATTCTCACCAATGAAATTGCAAATTATATAAAAGATCTTGAATTGATGAACTTGAATCTTCAAATTACAAACTAAGT